>JAMJFZ010000107.1:43142500-44555000 GCA_026225945.1 Cricetomys ansorgei | reverse complement strand
TAAGGGAGAAAGAATGTGTTGGGGCCAGAGAGTAACACTTGATTAAGAGGCTAATTTAATTGTCACCATCAGAAGGACAGAGGTAGAATACTGATGTGCAATGCAGTTGAAGCAGTTTTATGTTTTGTTGTCTGTGTTCTTTCTTGTTACTTCAACTTGGACAGTTAGGCCCCTCATGAGGAGAGACATCTTTACTTCCATGCCCTAGTGTTTCACCAAAGGCTTCAAATGTGGGAAGTGCAGATGTTGATTCAGGGCAAAAGGCAATTTATTCCTTGGCTAATTCAATCCCCAGTCATGGAAGTCTTGAGCATCCATACAATCTAATCTTAATACCGAAATGTAGAATGTTTTAACTTTGGAGACTTACAGCTGACTGAGCTCACTCTGACTAGCCCCTTTTGACTCTTCTGGTTGGCTGATTCAGCTCACTTGCTCTTCTGGTTCAAACTGTTTTCCAAGCTGCTGGTTGAAACTAACCTTCTAAGCCAGCAGGCTGTTTCTGACTGAATTCTTCTGGCTCTGGCTGACTCTGGCTCACTTTCTGAATGCCTCAGACTGAACTGCTCTGCTTGGCTTCAAACTGACTCATTCTTCCCGTCTGATACAGACTCCTTTTGCCGAACTGTGTCTGTGTCTCTGCCCCAAGACTGTCTCCAATTGACTGCCTCAGACTGTCTGTGTCTTGCTGAACTCCTTGTGTCTCTCTGAAGTGCCTGTTTTTGTATCTTGAAGAGTTGAGCATGTCCTCACTGTGATTCATTCTCAGACTATACTCTGCCAGCTCTTCACTCTGGTTCAATCTCAGAGTTGTGATTAAAGATATGTGCACATTCTGTAAACATGAACTGAGAGCTGTGACCTACTTTTGCACTAAGTGCTTTCTTTTAGTACCCTCATGTTGGGATTAAAGGTATGTGCTACTTTGCCCTAACCACAAAAATCCCATTCACCTAGCGTTAGCACAGAGGACAGGATTAGTTTGAGTAACATTCTTTCTGCATTTCATCTGGATCACACAGGCCTTTGAATGTGATCCCTTCATACTGGTCCTTGGATGTGATCCCTTCCTAGCTATCACACAAGACTTCCAATGTGATCCTTTCCCAAAGCAGCCACGTTGCTGGATCAAATGATTAAATACTCCTCTACAGGGAAGTGCTTAAGAAATATGTATAAGGTAGAAGGAGAAAAGTGAGCAGGAAAGAAAAGAGAGGAGAAGAGGAAGAGAAATAAGGTAGGTACTTGCTAGACCAAGGAACCTCCTAAAGAAACCTCCCCAAGACTCCTGTCTCCTGATGTTTCTCATAACTTTCTTCAAAATCTTTGGTTGTATCATTTGTGCTCTTTTACACTCCTTCTTCCCTGTTTCCCACCATGGGAAATTTATCGTGAAGAGCAGATAAAGCGCATATTTACTTCCTGTCCTTGTCTAACCATGGACTATAATATTTTGATTGTGAGATGAAACGTTGTAGTATTAGATATCAGAAGGAACTTAAGGATGTTATTCTAATTTTTTCAGTATGAGATGGAGAAATAGGATACACTGTGATTTGTAATCCTGAAAACGTTCAGCCATCCCAGCTTGGTGTTTCTTATGAGAATTATGGGCTGTTCCCTATTTCTTTTTTCTTCTCATCTTTTCTTTCCTGCTCCTCCTTCTCATCTTTCTCCCTTTCCTTCCTCCTTCCCCCACACCTTCAGTTACAGAGTATCAAATCCATGTTATTGAATATGCTAGGAAAGCTTTCCATCAAAGAGACACATCTTCAGACCCAGATGTTGGTTTTCATTTCTCTTTTTTTTTCCTTGACTGAATTATTATTATTATTATTATGCCTTCCAAATAATATTCCTCCTCTTATACATTAATTAGCTGATATTTTATTATAGAAAAAGGCTTACTAACCCTTGTATTGATATTAAAATTGTCCATTGGCTACCTCATGTTATACCCTTTGAAATATTCCCATCATTCATTGTTTACTTTCTCATCATAAGGTGCCTAATGTTTATTTAGAAACAACTCCATCCCTTCCCTGAAATCAGAAGTTCTCTTGCTGCCGCATGAATTTTAGCTAATTCTTACTGCAGTATGAACTTTGGTTGTTTATATCTGAATGCTGATGGGATCCCTGGTGTTGGGTGTCAGTGTTTTAAGCCCTCCCACCTGGTAGAGTTGATGACTGTCATCTTGTCTCCACAGGTTCCCCTCTCAGGTATAGGTGTACACAAACATCGTTAGCAGTATTTATCTTATCTCATACATATTAATTCATCTATAACATATGTTGAAAACCTCGTGTTTAAGCCAATACATATACTACTAATCAAACACTACAGAGCCCATTGTCATTTTGCCCCTTTCCCTCTTCCCATCAGTGAGAAGCCCAGCTCCATTTATCATCACTGTACATTTTCATTCACTCTGTTCCCCAGGAGGTAAGCAGTTCCCCCACCGAAATGTCAGCACCTATGTGCATTGGGATATTCTGTTCTGTTTACCAGGGCCATCACTCCATTACTCCCTCAGCCTGGGCTCCAGCTGCCCTTGTCCCACCATGATGCCCTCCAAACCACATTTTCTCGTTCACAACTCACAGTAGATCCTATAGCAGCATCCTTCACTACATACCCTGCATCTTAGTGATCGATCTTCACAAGGCTGTACCCTTGCCCTTTGCCCCAGTGGAACAGTAATACCCCCGGCAGGCAGGCCACAGTCATCCTTTCTGAGTACATAGGCTCCCACTCCCCTTCTACACTTATTAGACAACTGAAGCCTCAACCTTGCAAGAAAGCGCTTTTAATCATCTAAGCACTCATCAATGGAGTTTGTTCAAAACCTATTATCCTGGACCAGCTTCATTACCCACACAGTCTACTGGAAGGCCATCTCAGCTTGCTCAAACAGGACATCTCTACTATGTTCCTGCTTTCCCCACTATCAAGAGCATCCTGCTCAGACCACTTCACAGTTTTCAGACTGAAGAAGGGATGAAGAGAGCAGATTTTGAATTTACAGAAAGGATCACTCTTCTACCACACTAGTGGTTTTATCTTTTCATCTCTATATTAATCACACATTGTCAGTACATCTCTTTAAAATCTAGAGAAGGAGCCAGAGAGATGGCTCAGTGGTTAAGAGAGCTTGCTGATCTTGCAGAGGCCCAGAATTCAGTTCCCAGTAACCACATTAAATGGCTCCCAGTCACTAATAACTCAAGCCCCAGTGTGTCCAAAGCCCTCTTCCAGCTTCTGTGGGCACATGCACTCGCCTGTATCCCCCAACACACACACACACACACATGCATGCACGCGTGCACACACACACACACACACACATGCACACACATTCACATGTACCCACACACAGGCATGCACACACACAGACACAACAGAAACAAATAAATAAGTGAAATCTTTAAAATAATATCTAGGACAAGCCACTTACCTGCCCACTGGATGGTATATATTCCTTTAAAATGATACCAAGCACACAGGACAGAATGATGTTTCTTCTAGGACCTCAGCTAGTAGTAATTTATTGAAAAACCACATAATCGTGTTACCACATACATAGTGATTCAGCTACAATTGGATCTCACATACTATTTTATAATAACTATACATTCTTTATTGTGACTTATAACTAATGAATTGGATACATATAAGGGAGTAGGTGAATAAATTTAATCTAAGTATATTCCAGCAATTATTCATTCTACCTTTTTGTATTCTAGCCTTAAGCATGAAAGAAACTTCTTTCTCTTCATATTTTTTAATGAAAAATCCATACTGAATAATGCTTTCTTTTGTACTAAATCACTGTAATAGGCAAGGGCGACACAGCTATGGCTGAAATCTATGTCTTCAAATTGACAATAAACTGTCTATTTTTTGTAAATGATTTGATTTGTAGTAGCCATAATGTTCTATTATAACACTGGCCACTTAAAGTGACTTTCTTCTTATGTCTTGGCATTTGCAAAACTGAAGGAAAATCCATTTTTACAATATGAGCCTATTGGAGGGATAAACATCTAAAAGAGCTATTGTCAGATAAGTCGGTATCTGCAGCACGGTTTTTATTTAATTTATAATGAATGTTCTAAAAAAAAAAAAACTTTGTAAGTTAACAGTGAAGTGTGTGGTATTTTCTGTTCCTTGAATGGCTGTCTAAATATTATTAAAATCCCATAAATAAATGTGTTGTATATACACATTGCAAATGACAGAGACAGATTACCTGTTTTACCAGTCAGCCCTTCAGGTGATTGGAAATTTTACAAACCACGAAATGGCAGGGGCTGAGCATTAATGGAAAAACAATGGACAGTTTCCTTCTATCCACATCACGAGCGAAAAGTAATTCTGTGCTGAGACCACGCCAGTGAACCCTAAGGAGGATCTCTATGATAATTTAAAGATGTGGCTTGAGCTGGATTGAATTGAATCAAACAAGATTTCTCTCAACACATATTGAGATGTCTTTTGCTGAATATCCCAGACAACGCTTTTGTTGTGTCAGGAGAAAGAAACCCAGACAGACATCTTCTGAGTTTTTTACTCCACACACTGTCCATGAGTTGGAAACTCATGAACAGCTGGGACCCCACAAGCTAAAGTCTTGCTCAGCTACAAGAAACACTAAAGTTAGATTTAGCTCCCTTCACTGTGGGTGGCCATGCATTTTTAAAGCCTCTCTCTTAGATGGCGTTTATCAATTCCGCAATGACCCATAACTCCTAAGCTATTTATCAAGCATAATCTCCCCCAAACAATCTGGCAGTCCGACAGCAGCTGCAGGTGTGGGTGCCTGCGGGATCCTCTGCTTTAAAGCTGGTCCCTGTGGCTTTCTAGCCTTAAGCTGATGGTTCTGTATTATCAAGAAGCCCGAACAATGCATATTGTGATTCTAATCAGATTAGCGTGCTTTAATCGCTATCTTTATTTCTGTGGCTTATTTCACTCTAATTAAAGCTAGTAAAATTTTCACTGCTAATTTAATTAACGCAGCAACTCTTCCTTGTCGGGCATCTTTTTCTTGCTTTTCTGCAAGATTTAAACAAAATCTAATACCTGCAGGTGAGTCACACAATGTCTCTGTCTGACCATGGGAAACCCTTTACTACCTCCAAAATTTCTTTATCTAATGGCAGTCCTGACAATCATCACCAAGAGACTCGTTTCTCATTCAGTCCCTGAATGAGACTTCAACAAGTTACATTGGTCAGGTCCAATTCCGTATCTAGGATTCCAACATAATGCACGAAAATAGTAGTCATGTCAATTAATAAACTTGTCAGATCTAGGGGGTACATTAGGAGCCCCTTTAGATTGATTGAATTAATCATTTAGTTTAGCTTAGAAGTTTGCTACTGTTTTCATATGAGCCTAAATTCTAAAATAAACACAACCCAGATAACTATAAGGTTCAAATGGAGTTATAAAGCCAAAAGTTATTTCTTCCAATATATATGCAAATGGAAGTTACTTTTTCCCCAGTTGTCTCATAAGGCATATTTGATCCATGCATACTAGTCCTAAACTTATCCACTGAAGCTCTACAACTCAGAAGCAAGTCTCCTCTTCTTACACGACTCAGCCACACCATTTCTGGGCCCTCTTTATTTACTTTCAAGATTAACCATTTTCTAAACTATTACAATTATTTATTGGTTGTTTTTGTTTTTGTTTTGTGTTTATTTGCTTTATTTTATTTTTGTTTTTTGAGATACATTTTCACTGTAGCCCAGGTTGGCTTCAAACTCCCTATGTAGCCAAATGTAGCCTTGAGCTTCGGCCTCCACCTCTGAAGTGCTAAGATTACAGTGCTGTGCCATCATAGCCTGATATATAAGGCTCTCAGGATCCAGTCCAGGGCTCTGTGAATACTAGGCAAGTGCTCTATCAAGAGCTACATTCTCTACCACTCTGAGCGTTATCAAAATAAATAAATAAATAATTGATTAAAATGCTTGTGTAGTTAAATGATTCATATATGATGAGTGCATCTTAATGTCAGGATACCCTGGTGGCCAGGCTTAGCCACGTAAAGAGACGATTAGGGTGGCTAATGTACAACCTTCTTGTTTACTCCGGATGAATAGAATCCTCAAGGTTACCTCTTTAAAAGTTAAAGTTAACCATGTTAAATTAGAAAGAGATGGAGTTGAGAGCTCTTTGTTGTTTTTATTTTGAATATACTTTGGTTCTTTTGGTTTCCTAAGGCAAACAATGATGCACAATTTTATTTCCCCAGAGCCTTAGTGACTAGGACTGTCAGAGGACACACGGAAGTCTAAAAGTTGGTCACCTATGCCAAACTATGTGTCAATGACCTAAAATGGTTACTTTGAAATAGCTGAGTTGTGAAAGTTTGGTTTGGCTCACACTTAGCAGCCCCATCGATTATTAGAAACCAAAAGAGACTCATTCCGGTAATATCTTCAATTAGTTCCTACAAGCCTTAGGGTTCTCCCAAGTTGGCTCTAATATTGGCCTTGTCATTTATAGTAGTAACCAAGAGGGTTTCAGCAAAGGAGATATCAGCAGAGACTGGAAAAGTTTTCACTCTTGCTGGTCTTACCACCCTGTCACCATAGGAACAAGTTCAGGCTAGCTTGATAGATGATAAACACATGAACCAGTCCTCTCCATTGCCCCAGCTGACATCCAGTCAAGTCCTAGAAGCAGAGCTGCCAAGTTGATTGACAGCTGACTATGGACACATGACGAAGGCCCTGAGAACAATTGCTCAGCTAAGCGCATTCCAAACTGCTGACACGTAGAGTTGTCAGCTAAGTAAGTGGCTGTTCGGTTGCATTGCTAGGATTGAGTTGGCCTATTCTCTAGGAAAATTTAGCTCATGTGAGAGACAATCTGAAGACTTATACTCATTTTCAGAGAGATACAAGTGAACATCACATAACTTCATAATTAAACACTGTCTAGAGAGGAAGAAGCTATGAGATAATGATTTAGCTCCTCGTACAAAAGCACAGCAAGTAGGAAAACTCTCATAACTTCAAAATTTGCTAGATGGGGACAATAATGAAGGAACTGGGGCTGACATGCTGACAGACCTACAGATCAGTAGCAATTAATACAAAATGCAAAAGTCAGCTCCTATGCTTATGGTCAATTGATTTTTTGACAAGTATTTATTGGATAAAAGGTTTTGTTGTTGCTGTTGTTGCTTTGTTTTGGTGTTATGGTTCAATAAACTGTACCAATACAATTGCATGTTTAGATGCAATAATAAAAATAATTATGACTTAAGATCTTTATCTCATACCCTCTCACAGAAAAAAAAATCAATTAAAATGAATCAGAGACTCAAAGGTGAGAGCTGAAATAAAAATTCTAGAGAAAAAAATGAATGAAACCATTATTGGCATTGATGTATGCAAAGATTTTACAAATATGACCCTAAACTCATGATTAATTAAAGAAAAATTAATAAATTGAACTTCATCAAAGTTAAATTTTTCTCCTTTGCAAAAGACATTATTAATATTAAAGGACAAACTACAAATTGAAAGAATTTTAAAATGTATGCTTATATCAGATTTATACCCAAAATATGTTAAGAACTTCAAAATCCAATTAGCAAAACAACCCAAGATAAAAATGAGGGAAAGATTAATATGGACTATTCTACATAGATGACAGGCAAGTGACCATAAATGTGGAGGTGAACACAGCCTCTGGCAGACTGTAGAGATAGCTCAGTCAGTCACAAAAGTGCTTGTATTGCAAATGCAAACCTAAGTTCCTGTCTCCTGAACCCAAACTAAAAAAAAAAAAAAAAAAAGTCAGGAGTAGTGACAAATGCTTATGTGCTTGAGAGATGGCTCAGTGGTTAGGTGCCCTTGCTGTTCTTACACAGGACCCAAATCCTGTTCCCAGCACCTATTTGTTAGCTAACAATTTGTTAGCTTATAACAGCCTGTAGTTCCAGTTCTGGGGGATCCAATGCCCTCTTCTGGCCTCTAAAGTTACCATACACAAAGACATACATATACAACCACAGAAATAAAAATAAGTCTTTTTAAAAAAGAAAAGGAAAAGTCAATATTCCTTCATGATAAAAAGCCCTGAAGAAACTCTGACCAAAGAGAACGCACCTCAATATAAGAACTGCTGTATATGGCAAGCTTAGAACCAACTTTGTACCAAATGAGGGAAAACTGAAAACATTTTCTCTAAAATCAAACCAGAGTCAAGGGAAGCTCCTCTCCCCATTCTTGCTCAAGACAGTACTTGACTAGAGCAGTAAAATAAGAGAGAGAAACAAAGATACAAACAAAAAACGAAGAAGCTAAATAATCTGTGTTTGCAAATGACTTGATACTATACTGAAGAAACTTAATGGATTTCACCAGAAAAATCTTAGAAGTAATAAACACTATTAGCAAAACAGCAGCAAATAAAATTAAAACGTAAAACTCTATGACTTCTCTATAAACCAAAAAGAAACTTGTCAAGAAGGAAGCCAGGAAGAAAAGGCTATTCTGAATGCCTTAAACAAGCAAAACCACACACAGAAATGACCTTAAGCAAGGGAGTAGAGGGCCTATACAAAAAAAAATTAAAAAAATTGAAGACGACAAAACATCTCCCATGCTCATGAACAGGCAGAATAAATATGTAAAAATGGCTGAATGGCTGAGAATAATGTACAGATTCGATGCAGTCTCCAGTAAAACCCCCAACAACATTCACAGAACCAGAAGGTAACCTTATAAATCATATAGAAGCATACAACGCCTTGGACAGTCAAAGTACTAGTAGGCAAAAAAGCAATAGTGGAACCATAAGAGTATCTGATATCAAACTATACTACAGAGTCATAGCAACATAAACAACAGGGTGCCAGCACAAAAAAAATACACATAGAGACCAATGGGATAGAATAGAGGACCCAGAAATAAGCCTACAATGCTACAGCACCTAGTCTTCGATGAAAGAATGTGAAACATATACTGGAAAGAAAACCTTCCAGTCAGACAATGAGTAAATAGGCTAATAAACTGATTAGAGAACGCTATTCAAAGAATTATAAAGTAAAAATACAAATTACTGATACTTGAAAAAAAGTGTTCAACATCTTTAGCTATCAGTTGAATGAGATTTCATCTCATCCTAGTCAAAATGGCTGTTATTAAGAAAAAAAAGTCAAGATAAGTGTTTCCAAGAATACAGGGACTGTAAGTGGGGCACAGAAGTCTAAAGGAAAGAGCGATGAAGAGACAAGATGGGTAATAAAAATATATGGCATGACATAGCAAGATAGAAGATGATTTAGGGAAAAAACAGGACCCATAAAGATGGGTTCAGGGGCATAGAGGACAGCAGTGGTGGTGAATTGGCATACAGATATATGTAGGAGAAGATCAGCATCACAATGACACCCATTCTCTGTATGTTAACCAAAACTTACCCAAAAAAGAATAAAAATGATGGAAATGTTTATATGAAATATGCTCCAATGGTAAGATACAAATGGTCATGTTGAATGTGTTGGAAAGGGCATGAAAAATCCTTAGATAAGAGCTGAAGATGCAGCTCAGTTGGTACAGTACTTGTCTAAAATGCACAAAGCCCTAGGCTCAGTCTCCAGCATCACATAAAACCTGGTGTGTTTTGGAAGCTTGCAATCCCAGCCTTCTAGAGGAGGAGAAAAGTGGATCAGATGTTCAAGGTTAGTCTCAGTTCCAAAGTAAGTTCCAAGCCAGCCTGGGACACATGAGACCCTCTCACAAGAACAAAACAGAAAGGAAGGAAGGAGGGAGGAGGGAGGGAGGGAAGGAAGGAGGAAAGAAGGAAGGAAGGAAGAAGGAAGGGAGAGAGGAAGAAGGAAGGGAGGGAGAAAGAAGGAAAGAAAGAAGGACCCCTCCTTAGGTGATTGAGAATCAACCCACCATGAGTACCAATACCACCTAAAACACAAATAATCCAAATTCAAGAAATAATATTTGAAGGATACGGAGAAATTGAAACATACCAATTTTGTTGATGGAAATAAAATTATACAGTCATTTTGGAGGATAATTTCTGTTACGCATGTACATGGGTACACATTAATATTCATTCTTCAATTAAACGTTAGGCATCGATTTAACGCGTGCCACAGTATACGCCGAAGAGAAATGAGGACCTCTATTTACCAAAGTCTTTCCAGTGAAGACAATGCATTCATGGTGCAAAAAACTAGACAGGAGCCAGATGTTATCCAACCCAAAAGTATTGTTATAAAGTGCAGTGTAGCCATACTTTGAAATATTATTTGCTGATAAAGAGGCACAAGTTGCTGATCAGTCCACAGCAGAGATGAAGCTCAAAACTACCATGCTTACTAAAAGACTCATTTGAAAGTGTTCACATAATTTTGAGTAATGAATGTCTATAGCAAAGAAGGCAGTGTTTGCTGAGGACTGGGAGTAGGGGTGGAGAGGATTGGCAGCACATGGGCACAGGAGACCTAGCGTGCCACAGCGATGTTTACACAATTTGGCAAATAGTCTCCAAGCATCAGTTTGCACAAAACAGGCACACAAAATAACAGACGTTATTTTCACATAAATAACGTCTCCTTCAACCTTACCTGCTAAAATAAAGCAAACTTTGGAGTCTCTCTTGGAGAAAAGGAAATTATAAAAGCCCCAGTACCTATGATTTTGAATCTGACTTTAGGTAAAATACACACACACACACACACACACACACACACACACCATATATATTTAAATCTGGCCTGCCTGCTAGAACAGTCAACAATGAATGACCTTTGCTTTAGCATTTCTGTGCAAAGTAAAAACAAAGATGAGGAATGGACAGCAGGTAATCATGTGACATGAACTCTTGCTGCCTGTGGTGTGAAGAGACTAATGACGGCTGGGTGCATGGCAGCCGGTGCTGGTACAGGTTCTAAACATACCTGTGAAATGGCCCTCCCACACCTTCCCTTTCCACGACCATCCTGTCTTTGCCATCTGCCTTAATGTCCAGCTTCAGGTTCACGTGAGGAACTTACGGTGGACCAGCTGGAGGACATGACTCAGCTTTGCTGACTTGGTCCAGTAGTTTTTAAAGAGACCCTGCTTAAATAGAGTACTATTGTCACATTTCAATACCTTGCCTAGAAATTTGAGGAAAGGGAAAATATCATATGTGTTCCTGGTTTAATTTTATTTTGAGTGTGAGAAATAAACTGTGTAAATTACTTTACAATGGACAAGAAGATTGCACCTGAGTTTTGGTTTACTACATTCATAAAAACATATTGTTGTGACAAATTAAATCTGGCAAGAAGAAAAAGAAAATTCTCCATTAAGTGATCGTGGGGCTTAAAGCCACATCAATGGGTCAGTGAAATAATCTTTCTGCCCAAAATCAGATAAACTGGAACTGTCCCCAGACAAATGAAAACGAATTCTATTTTAAAGATTTCCATAAAAGAGGGTACAGGAGTTTTTGTCCCTTAAGACATGTACTGTGTCTGTAAAATCCATTTTACATAGTAACATGATAGAAATAATGGGAACAAGATTGTCTGGTTTTACCATATCTAAGAAATTATATTCTGAAACATAAAAGACAAGGTAGAAGACTAAATTCATTCTCTGGCTGGCATCTCTGACTAATGAAACAGTGCCTTATATTTTATTAAGGTTAAGCAAGCCCAACCTAGAAACTCAGCTTTTGCATTTTAATTTGAAGAATTTCAACAACAACAAAGCTGCCAAGCATAAAAAAGTTAAAGCCAAGAACAATTTCCACTAGAATTCTCTGTCCTTTTCCCTAGCTGGCATGCTGATAGTAGCCAATGGCTTAGCTAATGGGAGATAGTCTCATAAATGTAAGGTATTTATGGAGTATTCTCCATTATCATTCTGAGATAGGGAACATCTCTAGACAAAATGGAAAAGTCAGCTCACCAAATAACAACAACAAAATTGAGTATATATGAAATATAAATAAGCTTCTGAGTATATTATAATTTAACAAAATCAATACTTCTCTGAAATAATTTTAATTACTCAAATTCTCATCACCCTGAGAAGCCAAATCTCATTGTTTCTTTTTTTATAATTGAATGTGATCATTAGCTCAAATTGTCTTCTCAGTGGGTAATAGCCACAAACTGACCTTATGAAAAGAACTCACTTAATAAAAATGAGTATTTCTCTCCCCTTTGGTTTGTGATTTAAAAAAAAAAAAAATCTTTTAAAGTAATATTGAAAGAGTTGGGTAGGAACTGAGCCAGCTTAAATGCCCTTAGGCAGTGGTAGACAAATATTAATCCATGAATATCTAAGGAGCAGAGAGGAATCCTGGCTGAGTTGAAGGCTCTGGTGCTGCCCGGCTTAGCTCCAGATCAGACCTTGAGATTCAGTAAGAAAGATTCTCTTGGTTCTGAACTCCACCCCTCCTCCCTGCCTTGCCTCACACCTTTGCATGAGAACAGAGGAAATGTATGTGTGAAACATGCAAAGTGGAGTTCAGAACTAAAGGTTTAAGCTTTATCTCATCAATGTTTGCCACCACCCCCAAAAGATGTTAGCATATATATTGCTCATTTTACTTTCTTACGTGGCATGTACTGTACCTTTAATGGAAAGGAGCATGCTGGGAATGAATGACACCAGGTTATCTATAGTGTTAATGTGCCTGGGAAGCTAAGATGAGGGGACCCATCCTTTGCAGACTTGCCGGTGTCTGTTGATTGCTAGCACTCTAAGGCAGGGAGCAACCAAGGAACTGGGCAGCATGAGGTGCGGCACCGCTGGCCCTTTTATGGGCACCGAAATGATATGACTTCCTCTAGAGCTGTATCACCCTGAATGTACCAGATCTGGTCTGACCTCTGAAGCTAAGCAGAACTGGCTGGGCCTTATTAGAGGTTAGAGGGGAGAAGCAATATCCCTGAGATTGTCTTCAGGTATCATCCCGGGTCACCTTCTATCTGTACAGCATGCAGAGTAGGGAGAAGTCAGAGACAACGGTTAGCTTTGCAATGTTTGTAATGGGTATGTTCTCCTCAAACTCCTATGCTGGAAGTCGAACTCCAAGGTGAGAGGACTAAGCCCCTGGGAGGTGATTAGGTAGGTCATGATATTATGACCTGCAGAAGTGGGATAACTCTCTTTACAAAGGACGGGGTGTATGTGGGTGTGTGTGTGTGTGTGTGTGTGTGTGTGTTATATGATATTCTTCTGCCTTCCAAAACAGCCTTCTCCCTTTCCATATTGGGAGGCCTTTTCTTGAAAGCAGATGGAAGCCCTCAGCAGACACTGAATCCATTGGCAGTGGTTCACAACCTGTGGGTCAAAACCCCTTTGGGGATCAAAAGATCCTTTCACAGGGATCACCTAAGATCGTCTGCATGTCAGATATTTATATTACAGTTCATAATAATAGCAAAATTACAGTTAGGATATAGCAATGAAAATACTTTTTATGATTGGGGATTACCACAATTGTATTAAAGGGTCACAGCTATGGTTTTCCAGCTCTAAAGGTATGAGCAATGCACTTCTGGTGTTTATAACTTAGCGGGTGCCACTTTGTTACAGCAGCCTAAATAGGACTAAGTCTGTCTCACCAAGATTTTTCTATAGGTTTAACATAGCCCAGAGAATGGAAATGCAAATATCTTCTTCAGAGTCTGGGGAATTCACTGGGAATTTGAGTCCCTCTTCATAACTCTAGTTTAAATAAAACGTCCAATGAGTTAGAGAAGTGTGTGGCTGGCAGCACACGGCAAAGGGCAGAGGATTTGAGGTTCATGGAGTGAAAAAGCTTTCTGCAGTAACAACTGTTCAAGCTTAGCTACTTTGAGGTGAGAGTTATATGTGTCTCAGAAGATCATTTAACCAAGATACACTTGCATAGTTATGCCACACTAACGAAATTTTCAGCTGCTTGTCTCTTGCATATAATGCTCTAGAACCTGCATGTCACCTTGTGTACCCTCCTGCACACTTTGTATTTTGTGTGGCATGTTAGGTATATGCACAGTATATGTGCAGAGGTCAGAGCATAACTTTGGGGGGTCAGTCTCCCTTTCCTATATGCAATTTTCAGGGATGGAATTCAGGTCCTCAAGCTTGGTAGTAAGCATCCCCACCCTCTGAACCACCTCATCAGGCTCTTCCCACATATTTTAAACCATCTCACTTTTTCTCATAAGCTTTGGAAGGGTCGCTGATGATGCTCATCAGGTCTGAGACAGACTTACGATGCTGTGTAGAATCTAAGGCACCTGTGTGTCCAGCACAAGACTCCTGTACTCGGGTGTATAACATCATACTCTGAATTTTTCTTTCTGACTTAAATAATTTGGCAATGGCATTTAGTTTAAGGCAGGAAGTTCAAAGAAGAGGGTAAATCATTTCTAGAGTACTTACAATCTCTAGTACAACGAAAGTTCTATGTTAGCTAACTTTTGTATTGTTTAGGGAATACACAAAAGAATAATGCGTGTACATGTTCAAAACAGACAAAATGGTTGTTTTGTGTTTTTGTTTAAGTTGAGATAGAGTCTTGCTATGTAACCCAGGCAAGTTTCAAACTCCAGATCATTCCTTTCTCAGTGTCCTGTGCATTAGAATTATGAGTACACTATCCTAGCCATTTTACAATTTTAAAAGATGATTTTGAGCAACAGCAACTGGAATCTACTTGCAAATGTAGAGAGTTGGTTGTATATTTATACTGTTAACTTTAAAAGCTTATGTGCTCTTATGGCAGGCATTGTGTTATACACTTTATATAAACTTTCAATCATAAGTGTCACAAGGGGTATTTTATGTGGCTAGGCTCCTTAAAACCATAATTACAAAATACATAACAGTATCATTAACGTTATAATTTCAAAAGCAAGATTCAAATCAAATCCCATCTCCTTGAGGGTTTTTTGTGTTTGTTGGTTTGTTGTTTGCTTTGGTTTTGGGTTTAGAGTTTTGGTTTTCTCTTTTTCTGCTAGGATTCCTGAAATCTGGATTTCTACAAAGGTTTTACAGGCATCAGTGGAGGAAGTTCCCTGAGGTCATAGCGAGATGATTTTGCCCTATAGAAAGCTTAAGCTGCAATTGATGTCAGAATCCTGTCTTTCGAAACCGGAAGACTCATGACCCCCGACTAAGCAAATACAGTAAACAATAGTCAAGGGTCTCAAGAGTACCACCTTCATTCCTTTTCTCCTTCCCCTAAATCCATCTTGGAGTCCAGGTGTGCAGGAAGATTCGCACTACTGCCAGCTTGAGGTGAGCTTCTCTGAGCAATAGATCTAAGGTAGATTGACTCAAGGAATTATATTGGGAAACTCATTCCTGGAGAACTGGAAGAGGTTGGGTGTGTGGAAGGAGTGACCAGTGACACAGCACAACATTGACTCACAAACCATTTGCCTGCCAACCGTCCTTCTAGAAACTGTCAGAATAAGTGCTTCCTTCCACAAGAGGACCTAGTGCTACCTCACAAGTTCCAGAACACTGCCTTCTTTGGATTTGCTAAGATCACCGTGACTCAGCAAAGTAGAGATGGCCTCATTTAGTCAGCTGGAGACTCCCTGGTAGCCAGCTTGCCAGCAGCAGCAAATGGCAACTCTTCCCTTTTCTGGCTCATATCCTCAAGAAGCAATGACACACCCATAAAGTGACAGTGCTTAAAGATGCAGAAGTGGGAACAATAACTACATGAAGTTCCTACCAAGGGCTGCACTGCACAGATTAAGGGAGATGGTGGTGGTTGGTGATCATGCTCAAACAGGTACTCCATTGAACAGAGCATGGTGCCCAGTCCTCCTTTTAACTGTGCACTTACCACGGGGCCTCAAAGAACATATATAAAGAGATAAAAATGGAAGAAAATCTAGTTGATATCAAGCCTGCATATACTGGGGCACCATAACCAAACAAGCACTACTAGGGTCGCTTGCTTATATTGAAAAGGAAGTGTTAGAAAAGAAAGACTGTTTGTATAGAAAAGGAAGTCTGGGTTTAACCCATACTGAAACTTCACACTAACAGACTAAAAGCCACACTACTCCAGAATGCTAGTTACTATAGTTACTATGCATCATGATTTCACTGTTTCCCAAAAGATCAAATGTTAAATCTTACTACTCTACAGGTTTTTGTCTCCTAAGTGATTGTCATGGCTGGGATATCTTTTACCCATTCTCTCTCTCTCTCTCTCTCTCTCTCTCTCTCTCTCTCTCTCACACACACACACACACACACAGCATTCAAATCATTGGGGACAGAAAATTTTGCTGAAAAAGCGTTTCCTGTTATCAAAATTTATTTGCATTGAATACATATAAACAGCTAGTTATGGACCAATTTGATGAATTCTGCAAGAGCAATATGTACAAATTGCCATGAGAGCTCAAAGGAAGAAGTAATCAGAAGGGCCTGCCAATGACACGACTCAAAATAAAGGCAGGTGTTGAACTGAACAGAGGGAGAAATTTGAACGCTGAAGCCTGTAGTCCAGCAGCCTTGTCTGCTTACTCGTTTAAGCTAACATCACCGCTGTTTCTGTTGCCATGCTCACAGGGACTCCTGCAGAACTCTAGGGTACTGGCACAAGAAGAAACAGAGAGGAAGACATATTCCAGTAAAGCAGGTCTTCTGAAATGATTTATCCCCTAACCCAAACAGAACTTGACATTTTCCTTCAGAGAATGCAGATGTGAAACAGAACATGCACACAACTAAAGCAGTCAGCCCTTCACATCTCCCCGGCCTCTCCGGCTCACATCCATCTTGTCATCAAAGAGGACTCACCTTAATTTTAAAAGCCTCGGTCAAAAGGCTTACCAAACCATCTCCTCACTACCAAACTCACTCCCAACGCACCCAACCCTAAAAACCGATTCCTTTGGAAAAAAGAATTGTTTCCAATTTAGGCTTTTTTTTTTTTCATGTATCCATGGATTAATTTTTTTTTAATTAGTGTTTGTAGGGGGTTCTTATGGCTTCATACCTGGAGGTCAGAGGGCAGCCTCTGGTGTCTGTCCTCAGATGCTTTTCAACATTTGCTTGAGATAGGGATTCTCGCTAGCTTGGAACTGTGTGTGACACGTGGGGCAGGCTAGATTACCCAAACTCTTCCAGGGAATCTCGTGTCTCTACCTCCCATCTCACAGCACAGGGTGGCGCTTACAGGCATATGCTGCTCTAGCAGGCTCAGAGGATCTGAGCTCAGGCCCTCACACTTACTAGGCAAGTGTTTTACCAACTCTCATCACCCCAGTTCTTGGTTGTGGTTTTTAAAATAGTAGTCAGCAAGAAAGAGAGGGCTCACCTCTGAGAGTAGGGCTGTCTACCAACATGTTTATGCTGCTGATTGGGGAAACCATTTCAGATGGTGCCCTCTGTGTTGCTCACACCTCTCCAGCTCCTTCCCACTCTTTGGCAAAACTCGAGGCAACAAGTTGAAGGAGGAGCCTGATGTCTAAGATTAGCAATAGTGAACCCCTTTCTTTCACCCATGCAGATGCCCCAAGCTCAGACAGCTTAGAGGCAGGAGTTTGCAGTCACACATTTCCCATGGTGAACAAGGAAAATCTGTGTGTGTGTGTGGAGGGGCATTACATCAAAAATCTCTAGAGAAAGTGACATCAAGAAGAAATGTATGAGGATATGGAATAATAACTATTAATCTAGAGCTGTACACGGGGGTTTGAATGGTGACAGCAACTAACAACTGAAGACAACTTTCTTAGAAAGGTCTAGATAAATTGCTAGTGTCTGAATCCAATAGGTGACATTTATATAAGAAAACATTGTTTTTATCTGGTGTTGTCATATTATTTGATTTCTATACAACGAGTTGTCAGAGAACAAAAGTCTGCCAAGAGAATGATTAATAGAAATATATGAAAATATCCTCATGTGGAGTAGCCTACATGCAGAGTAACATCTGTGCTGAGCTGCCTCTCCCACAACAGTTATGCCCGTATTTTCAATCAGTACTGAACAGCCCTCCTGCCACCCTGAAGCTACAGTGGCCTTGGCTACATCATGAAGGCACAAAATAGGGCAAGTCAGGAGCAGAAACAAAATTGGAGGACACAAACAGTGTTCCAGAGCTATCTGGCAAGGGCAGAGGAATGGCTCAGTGTACTGTCTGCCACAACACACACTGTCCCTATCTCCCTCTGACCAAATCGCCCACAATGCTGTCTTAATGATGGGCATGCATTGCAGTAGCTTGGCCACACTCCAAAATGAACAATCCTTTTCATGAAAGTGGATAGGGCCAAAGAGAAAATAACAGTTGGGAAATATACTGAGTCAAATCCTGTAGAAATAATCTGTATTCTCATTGGCTGGGATTCTGAAATGTGTGAAGCACTAGGATGAGCCCTTTAAAGACTCTATGTCAACTACAAGTCTGTAACATAAGAAAGCATTTCCTTAAGAAATTGAATGGTGAGAAGTTCTACTAGTGGCTTTACTCATTGCTGTTAACAAAATACCTGACAAAAGCATCTTATGAAGGAAGGGTTTAGTTTACTAGATGGTTTAAAGGATATAGTCCATCAAGTGGAGAAACTGTGGCCACAGGAACATGATCAGATGGTTATATTTCATTGCCAGCTAGGAAGCAGAGAAAGAAACTTTGATAGCTTGTTTTCCTCCTGGTTGCTTTTTATCCAATTTGAGATCTCAGTCCACAGCACAGTGCCAGTTACATTCACGGTAGCTCTTACCTCTTGGATAAACCTCTACAGAAATGCCATCACAAGCTTTTATCTAGATTTGTTTCTCTAAGGTGATTCTAAATCCAGTGAAGCTGATAATGAAGAACTGACTATCACAGAAGTTAAATGACTAATTCATGCTTACATAACTACCATAGTCTAGAGATTGTGTCAGTCTAATATTTCTGATGCTTCTAAGTTTTCAAATAATTGCTGTGGATCCTATAAACCTTAATATTCTCAGGTACTATTTTAAAGACATATGTATATCTATATATGTATATGTATAGATATGTATGTGTATATGTCTTTCATATTAGTTGAGGTTGTTTACATTTTACAAATTCCATGGGAAGGCAAAATATTTGCTAACCAAATTAAGGTCTTTGAATAGTCATCACTACCTACATTTCAAAAGGCATGTTGGCTACCAATCATGTTCAGGAAGCAGATGGGAGTTGCTTTGTTTACATCTCAACTATTCTAGCAAGTCCTCCAGAAACATTAGCTACCTCTAGGTTCCTTATTCATTTTATATAGTGGTAAGTCAAGAACACTCTTTTTTACCTTTTTTACCCACAGGGAATAACAACTACATTCCATTCATAATAAAGATTGAAAGGGGGAAATGAAGCTGTCTAAAGCAGGTACAGGATCCATGAATGGCTATTAACAGCTACTGGACACATTCTCTAAACTGCTATTTCCTCCTTGTGAATTGTAGATACTAGTAATGTTCCTCATAGTAGGAATCAAATAAGATGGTGTCTAGAAAACACTTCCATCTAATTGCTTGCCATTGTTATTTTAGGATGGATAAATAATGTTTTTATATATTATACCAGTTTAGATTCTCTGTTGTGAAAGCTCAGAGCAGCCATGTTGGAACATTTATGATGTCTGTATGGCATCAATAAGGAGATAAGTTGATGTCTTTCCATTATCTTAAGAATTGTTTCCATTCTCAAACTCATCTCTAAGGTCATCTGCACCTACAGCCAGCATCAGTATTGGGTATGAAGACTGGGAGGTCCATATTCTTTATTGCTGAGCTAGCTTCCCTTAAGCCACCTGTCCAAAAGACTTATGCAGTGGTCTGTTTCCATCTTATTGATCACATCTTGGTTAGCTCACCATACTATGTCACGGAAGAAAACTGAAAAGTATGCTTTTTTTTTTTTGTTTGAGGGAAAAATATGTCCAGCTAAAAACATCAGGAATTAGTTGTACAGAGGATTGAGAGGTGGATGGATATTAGAAAGGGCAAGTGGTTTTCCTGACACACTGAGTAAGAGTGATGCCTTCCTGACCACAGTACGTCAGGGCTGATAGAATGCAAGCGATCTTTTACTCCCATCATTTCATTTAAAGAGAATTAAATGGTCACCCAGGGAGGAAGTGGAATGCATGCACCGGAACATGTGAGTCAGTGGCAGAGCCTGAGCAGATCTCAGACTCTCTGATTTCCTGCTGTTTTTATTACTTCCCATCTAATCCATTGCCTTCTTACTAAGTTGTGTTTTTAAATATTCCCTTTTAGGAATAAGAACTAGGTGTCTCTTCTAAGACCTTCTTTCTTGTTTTGCACACACTAGTTATCTACTGACCACTATCTGATACTAAGTTCATTTCCCATCTGGATTAATCACTAACAGCCATGCTACCAAAGGCAGGGCAGGTATTCTGTCTGTGCGCTGCAGAAACTATTTCCTATGCCTCTCGTTAGTACACTACCAAGTCCTTATGTTCTTTCAGTTTAAAGTCCATCCTAAAAAGAAATAGTTTCTCTTCCTGAGTGTAGCCACAGATGCATTATAGTCTTTAATGTGTAAGCTTATGTGTTTACTAAAAGAAATCTAGTTCAGATGATTCTATCTCATTTAAACCCAACTCTTCCAAACACTGAAGTATAATTTACTGCCTGTGTGCTTCTCAGAGGCTTTGAAAATAGGATTATAGAGAGCTTTTCATTCTTAAAGTTAGGAAATTCTATGTCCTGAAAGGCGTCCTGATATCTAGACAAAGCAGTGAGGGTTAGAATTTTAAGTCTAAGCCACTGAGTTTTCAATGAACTCTAAATTCAGTGAGTTCTATAGCTTCTAAATAAAGAGGTCTGATCTCAGATGGTGTTGACAAAGAATAAAACATGTAAGATAAGAAAGGATTCACATTTTCAGATGGGATGAAGCTATTTTAGGAAAAAAAAAAAAATCCATGCAGTCAGATGAATTTTCCACACCTTCCAGGCACAGATTCAAAAAAAGAATCTAATCTTCTTCCATTCTCTAGAAACCTGAATGGATTTTCCTTAATTACAGATTTCTTTGAAAATTGCCTAATAGAGAATTCTAATGTTTAACATGTCTTTTCATGAAAAAAAAATTGACCCTAAGTTGATGAATGGGGGAAAAGTAGAGCTATAAACAAGTCCTAGAATAAATCTTGGTCATTTGTTTATATATACATTAAAAAGCTAAGGCTATATAATGAGATATTAACATCAAATATTGAGTGATGAATCTGTGAGGTCAATTTTTCCCTTTTGTACATGTAAACAAAATGTATAATACTGTTCTAAAACAGAAAAATAGAAATTTATATTTTCATTTTTAACCACATCTGTATGATGACGTAGCTTTCAGAGAAACACAATAGTCTAATTTCTAGCTGTATGTTTTCATAAATGAACCAAATCGATCCGATGATAATTTTATGCTGCATAGATAGAATATTTTATACTTGGAGAAACTATGGCTCCATTTATCCAATAAAACATTTGATCCTTTTAAGACAGGAGAGTTTTTATATTTCTACTTTTACAGAATGTCAAAGAAAAGGCACTTTTTTCTAAGAATTCCACATGCTTCATTACTTTTGCTATAGGATGCTGGGAAGTCAATAAAAAACAGAAGAGCAATATGTCTACAGAAATTTGTTAGCATTTCAAATGAATTAATATTTTTTGATTTTGCAAAAAGTAGTACAGATGTATGACATAGCATTTTTTTTTAATCTATAAACAGTGACGATGTTCATGACATATTGATTAACCACTGCTGAGGACTCCAAACCCTCCAGGATCTGAGGTCCATGAGCTGGGTATATCTTTTGGGGTGCTTGACATCACTCAGTCTACAACCTGGCTTATCTGTACTTTAGCAAATACAAAAGAGAATTGCCAGAAGTTGATTGTGTCTTTACATCTTCATCCCTTTTCTCACATGATTTCTCTCCTTTCCTGTCAAGAAGCAGGAAGCAGCATCAGGAGATGGAAACCCAGGCAGAGCAAAGAAGAAGGGTAATGTCTTTTATAGTACAGATCAAAGGGGATGTTCACCTTGTGCTTCAAAGCCTTTCTCCAAAATACTTCTCTGGAACTTACACGTTTGAGCTACTTTAGTCATAGATTAAGCCTGGTATCCATGGCAAGCAAATATTCCCACATTTCACACATTTGTATATCATATTATGCACATAGAAAGAATCTATATTGCTCTTGACTGTATTGTCTGTGTCCAGATCTAGATCTCATGTATTTCTCATCAAAGCTGCCCTGTCGATACCAAATCACTATGCAATTCCATACCCATCTTGTTAAGAATCTTCTTGGAAAATAGTTCAGCATTGTAGGGTTTAAACATTTGGCCTCCAGTGTAAAGTAAATGAAGTAAAGGTTAAAGTGAAGATCAATAAACAAACTTTGATCCATAAACAGAAGCTCTATGTTTTAAATGTAAGCTTTGTGTTGTAAAGATCAACTTATCAAGTCATAAGTCCCCACAAGGAAGTGAGAATTAATGGCCTTGCTGGTGATACTATTGCATGTATTCATGACCATCCAGCTTGCCACAGAGTAACTGGTTTGTGGTCAGCATTCTCTTGTCAGTCTTGTCTTTTGTAAAAACAAAGGCTGCCACACAAGATAAATCAAGCACAGGTTTCTAAACTTCAAATGTTAGCATTTCTGTTCTCTTTACTGCTTCATCCAGCATAGCTTGGTCCTAGAAACCAGACTGGAGCAACAAGGAACTGAAGAAAGAACAAAAGCACAGGCAAAACAAGCTGGGATCAAGCGGGTTGTGTTTGCTCTGATGGAGTGGCACCGACTGCACAGAAACCCAGCCAGTTTACTAGGTACAGCACAGTGTAGACAAATAGACCTGTGTGAAAGCTAGAAAGGAATCAAATCCAAGAGTATATGTGAAGAGATCAAATCCAAACATCTATATGAAAGAATGTTACAAATGTTTTTGCAGACCTTTAATCCCAGTACTCAGAAGGAAATGATAGCACACACCTTTAATCTGCAAGACAGAGTAGCAGAGACAGAGCTCAGAAGGAGTCAGTGTCAGACCGGAAATGGTGTCTGAGATGAGTCAGGTTGAAGAGCAGGCAAAATGACAAATCAGAGGAAGAGTTAACAGAGTGAGTCAGTAAGGGCACACCCAACTTTCACCACAGAAAAGCAGACTTTCATCTCAGAGTCAGAGGATAAGTTGAGAAGCAGAGAGGCTAACTGAGACACAGGAGCAGTCTGAAGCAGGCTATAGGAGACAGGCACAGAGGACAATTCACAGAGAATGAGACACAGAGGCAGAGACACAGAAGCAGTCTCAGGAGTCTGAGGCAGAAACATAGAGGCAGCTTGGCAGAAGTCAGTATCAGTCAGTTTGAAGCCAAGCAAAGCAGCTCAGTCTGAGGCAGTGAGACAATCAGCCAGAGTCTGCCAAAGTCAGAAGAGTTCGGTCAGAAACAGTTTAGAGAAGAGTTTGAGCCAGAACAGTGAGTGAGTTGAACCAGAAGAGTCAGAATTCAGTACAGCCCTGGGTTCAGAAGGAGCTAGTCAGAGTGGCTCAGTTAGCAGTAAATCTCAGACTAGAGTGTAAGGAACCAAAAGGCTCCAAGTCTCCAGAAGTAGGATGGGGATTGAATTAGACAAAGAATCTGAATCTAGGGCTACAGCACAGGAAGAAGGATTAGCTAGTCTCAGTAGGAAATCTGTATGGGAGCTGTCTCAGTTTGCAGCTATCTGGAAGGAGGAAGCTGAAGTTTCTAGTTTTTTCACACAAACCAGGGAAAGCCTTTGCCAGTTTCCTGAGCTTGCCCAAGGAAGGCTTTGCCAATCCTCAGTGGTCCTTGTGAATGGTATATATTTACTCAGGACCTCATCCACTCTTTACAGATTCATTGAAGTCTCCCTTTACATCCCAAACTTTACCTCTTGTAGATAAAATGGGTCCAAAGGACTCATTCTTAAATTATGTCCCCATGCCACCCTAGGAAAGTTCAGGGTTTTATCATCCCAGACATCTATGTCTCGTAACAAAATGATTTCAGGAATTTCTAAAATTTGGAGATAATTCACTATGGGCCTCCTTGCCTGTACTCCTTTGTCAGGAAGCACGGGGAATCTGGGAGTCCAGAACCAGCCTAAGCAATTCCTCCCAGGAGTCACCATGTACCACTGTACTCAGAGAGGGATGTCCTGTCTGACTCTTATAGAAAGAGGTCATTTTCCTCCCTTTCCAACTTCTAATGACCTCCTACACTCAAAGACAGAAGAGTATCATATTGCTCTGTCATCACATTGCCTTTGAATTGTGTAGTCAAGTATCTTCCCTCAGTTTCCTATGGACCCCTGTAATTAGATTTAGGGGCCACCTGGGCAGTTAGGGTGCTGTGGTTTGGATCTTAAATTTCCTTAATGGCTCATATCCACAGACTTAGTCTTGCACCTGCTGTGTTATTAGAAGGTGTAAAATCTTTAGGGGTTGGGGCCTGATGAAAGAATAGGCTGTTGGGGCATGTAATTGAAGAGGATATTGGAAACTCTGCCCATTCCTCTCTTTCTGTTCCTCAACCACTACTGTGAAGTGAGCAGTTCCTTAGCTATGCGCGTCTGCTATGATGTGCTATCTTGCCACAGCACCAAGGCAACCAGGCTAACCAACTATAGACTAAGACCTCTGGAACCATGCACTAAGCTAAACTATTCTTCCTTTTAAGTTGAATTTCCATTGATATTTTGTCACATTTAAAAAAAAAATCTGTCCCCCATACCAGGTAATCTCCCATACTGAGATCCCTAACTTTAAGATTCCAACAAATCCCTCCTGTCATGTAAGGAGATATTCACAAATTCTTGAGATGATAATGCAGATATCTCTAGGGAGACCATTATTCAGCCTGGTTCAACCACAAAATAATCATGTCTTTGGGTGAAAACATTGTATATTCTAGTAGACAGTCCACACCTCTTAAGTATACATAGTGGGATTCTCAAATTGCAAAAGAAACTATTACTGTTGTGGATAGAAAATAGGCAAATCGCTATCATTCTAACATGAATTTCCCCGTGAATCACAGTCTTTATGCAAATTAACAATACTGTGGAATACTATCTCAACCCTTTAAAGTATTGCAGAGTAACCAAATGACTCCTATATACCCACCTTTTACTGTTGTGCCACAAAAGGTAGATCCGTCCCACTCTTCCTACCACAGATTAGTCCTGAATTATTAAAATCCAAATGAACCCAATGCCCATTGGTTTGGGTTATGCAAATTCTTTAATTCATAAGGCATCTGCTTCTGTAGTGGAGGGTGTCTGCAGTCATTAGACACACAAAACCCAGCAGGCAATTAAATGCATTGTGGAAGTGCGACCACACCGCCCAAATCAGGTCTGTTGGTTAAAATAGGAGGAGAAAGTGTTGACAGTGTTGATGCAACTTTGTCAATGGGTACCATAATTCAATAGGATAGACCTCACCTCATCACTATTTATGTAATTGGGAAGTTTGGTTTTTTTTTTTTTCATTCTGAAAAGCAAAGTATATTAGCACTTTAAAAATTTACAAAGGCCTTACAATATTTATCTTTAAAAGCCAAACTAACTGGAACTGTGGTTTGTAGTGAACCATATATGCTAATTGTACATATTTCATTGATTTAAAGTGGCTAAAATGTTAGGTTTTCTCAAATCTCTTTTTTAAAAATATGTGTGTGTGTGTGTCTGTCTGTCTGTATGTATGCTCACATGTGTGCTAACATAAAAAGGCTAGAAGAGGGCATTTAGACTCCTAGCCTTGGAGATACAGCTAAACCATCTCTCCAGGCTCAGCTGTTCAGACTTTTTAAAGCCAAAAATACAGCCACAGAGATTTTTTTTCAAAAAATTATTTATTTATTAGAATTTTTCTTCTCTCATATATTGCATTCCAACACTCTTATGCCACTCCCATCACTCCTCCCAGCGCCCCCCCATCTTCCCTATCCCCTAGGTCTACTCCCCATCCTCCCACTCCCACCCCACCTCTCCCCAAGAAAGAGCAGTTCTCCCAGGGTTACTGCACAAATACAGTACAATAAAATAGAACAGGGTCAGGTGGTGCACACTGGTAAGATTTGTTGAAAGAGGCAGAGGCAGGAGGATCACGAGTTCGAGGCCAGCCTGGACTACACATGCCACAGAGAAGTTCCCATGTTGCTGGAGTTACTGTTGACAACTTATCTTCTGAAGAAACACTAACCTCTGCAAATAGCATCAGATTCTGGAACAAAAAGACTTGATGCCAAGACGGAGAAGACAAAACACAGCTAGCTGAAGGGTTTCATGGAGAGTACGATGCTTATAAGAGGAGCTATATATATTTTTACTTAACTGGGAAGTCAAACAACAATGAAAGCTGAGAAAACAGCAACTTAAATGATTAAAACCTACCATATCTCTTTCCCAACTTGGGTGTTTGGTCACTGCTTCCCATCAAGAGAACTTTGTTCAGTTGATAGTCAGTTGGTCATCCATTTACAAATAATACATTATGAATGCTTTAGGCAGAGATAGGTAGGACTGGTAAAATATTACACAAACATACAATCTTGTCTCTAATCATGCTTTAATAATTGGGCTAGGTAATGTTTATGGTTAATGATGGTATAATCAGTCGAGAGCAGGATTAGAGAAATGGCTGACATTTATTCAAGCTTGGAAATCTGGTAAGTAGTTGTAGTAAATTTAATGAAATATTCTTGCCTCCCAGCACTCGGGAGGAAGAGGCATGTTGACCTGTGAGTTTAAGGCCATCTTGGTTTACATAGCTAGTTCCAGTCAATCCAGGGCAACCTAGTGAGAGCCTGTCTGGGAAAAAAAAATATTCTTAAAATAATTAAAAATGCTTTTCAGTCCTACAAAGAAAATCCTAACTAGAGTTACAAAGCAACTCTAAAGGAATGACATATATCTAAGAGTCCCTCCCAGGATTTGTTTGCTGCCTACTTTGTGGTGGGCACTTTCTATGATATTCACATAAATATATGTGTCTAAGAGATTTTTATATTCTAATATAGTCTAATTAATTACATAATCTACCAGATAGCACATAGCTGGAATCACAGCACTGGGGACCCTGAGGAGCCATATTCAGACCCTAAGTCAGAGTCAATCTGTTAGTCAATTAATAGGGCCTGGTGAGGTGACTCAGTGGATGAAATGCTTAGAAGAAAAGCCTGAGGGCCAGAGTTTGGACACTCCTCACCTACATAAAAACTACCTCCTAGCCCAGTGGTGGTGGCACATACCTTTAATCCCAGCACTTGGGAGGCACAGGCAGGTGGATCTCTGTGAGTTTAAGGCTGACCTGGTCTACAGAGTGAGTTCCAGGACAGCCAAAAAACAAAACCAAAAACAAAGAAACAGAAAAGAAAAAAGAAAAAAACAAAACCAAACAAACAAAACAAAAAACCAAGCCAAAACAAAACAATAAAACAACAACAGAAACCAAAAACCCAAAACCAACAAACAAAAACAAAAAAAGTACCTCCTGTAATCCCAGCACTGGGGGTGGAGGGGGGGGAGGGGGGCAGCTCCTGGATCAAGGTAGCTGGCTAGACTAGCCAGAAACAACAGCAACCTCTGGGTTCAACATGAAAAACATAAAATGAAGAAGAAGCTGTCCAATGTCAACCTCATGTGCTCATGGTCTCTCTTTCACACACACACATACACATGAGTACACAAATATGATTTACACACGCACATTACATATACATTACACAGACTTATGTACATTAAAAGTAATACACCGTATTGAACATTTTCTGAAAGTAAGGAGATACAACCTTAGCTATATGCATTTTGGAACTGAAATACAACTTTGGAGAGCTCAGAGAAGGGGTAGCTAACCTACCCTGCAAAGGAGAAGAGTAGACACCCGGCTGAAGGATGAAACTGGACTCAGAGAGAGAAAGAGATCCAGAAGGGCTAGGAACACCTGTACTCACAGCAGAACAGGAAAAAGGGCATATTCAAGAGCCTAAAAACAGTAAGGAGAGGTCGGTGTGCTTAAGAGAAAATTCAGATGATAAAACTAAAAAGGAAGACAGCACACCATCAAATCTTCACAATGCCCTGCACATTCTAAACACAAATTTGGGAGTCTGACTGAATCAAGATTTACATATTATGTTACTAGGAAATACTTAGTTTTACTCATAAAAGTGCATGGTTTTGGAAATAACTGATTACAAAAATAGAGTAATGTTATTGAGGTGAGGGAAACAGATCAACCTGAATTGATCATGTGAGTCAGCCCTGGGACAAAGTTTAGGGAGAACCACTTGAACATTTCCTCCCAAGAGTATTTCACATCCCTCATCTTCATATGCAAAATCTACTCCTAGAAACTTGGCAGGAAACAATCATATCAGGGTATGCTACAATGTCTTATAGGACAAAGAGTTTAATGAGATTCAAGCACATGACTGACCATCAAAGAATTATAACAAAAAGAAAAAGAGAAACTGCCTAAATATCCTATCATAGAGAAATAGCTCATAAAAGATGATGCTCACATATAATTTATACTTTTATTAAATACATAGCAAAATAGGAGATATCAGTACATAATATTTAATTTTGGCTTATAGAAATATACATATTTAACTAAATATATACATATAATAAATACATAAGGTGCCATATATTTATCTTAGAAGTATTTGTGCCAAAATAGTAGGTATTTTTAAAAACTGAAAATTGTTTTTCGATTTTATTTTCATTTTTTATCTTTCTAGTTCTTTGCAACAAACACTTGTTAATTTCATAAACAGAAAAAAAAAACTTCTTTAAAGTTGAAATAAAGACCATAATAAATAAATATTTAGTATACTAAAAATGTTCCACCTCACCATGATAAATTCTTTGTTATTCAATGCTTTTACTGCAGACCAGGCCCGGTAGATTGCACAAGGTCATTACCCACATGCCATTCATCAAAATGAATGTTTAAAATATCTTTCTATTTAATATAGTCTCAAAGGAATTTGGCAAAATGCCTGCTTGAATGCATTATTAAGTATATTCAGGGGAAAACTTTTGATTTTTATAAGTCAACTTCAGAAGACAATGAAAATGGATATCACAGCATTCTGAAGTAATTTATAACCAGTTTGCTTCTAGTCAATGGTAACTTGATGGCCCTTACATAAACCATGCCAAGACAATCACTCTCGAGGGGCTACATCCTTTGAATTTGACTCACGGGAAGAACATTGTCTAAATATTTTTAATTCATATGACCACTTTATTTGTTTAGATAAGAGATCTTTCAACTCCCAAGGAAAGAGTTCTGACCATTTAGGTCACTCAGTGGCCACAAGTGTTTTTTATCACCCATTGAGATGGTTTAACTAATTAGAAAAAGCACCATTGTGTTAGGTTCAGGCTGGTGATACCTTGAGAAAAATAAACTGTAACTACACATTGGGAGGTACAGAATTCAGGCAATTTATTAGGCACACTCCCTCTCCGAGATGAACTCACATGTAAATATTTATATCAGGCCCAGGGGGAATTTAGATGCAACAGATGGCTCCTAGGTAGGATAAAGAGTTAAAAAGTTCCTTGGAGAGCCTTGAAGATCCAAAGCTGATTTAATGGAATGCCAGAGAAACAAAGCTGATTTAATGGAACGTCGGAGAAGCAAAGCCATCCATTGACTAGAAAATGAAACTGAACATCCTGATAGAATTATCAGAAACATATTATTACACCTTATCCACAGAGATATAAAGTAAACTTTTGTATCTTTGATTCCTTCTTTCTTGCTATTTCAAGATTTTTTTTTTTTCTTTTCAGATTTCAGCTAATTCTGTCAGTGCTCTAGGAATCCCAGTAATTTAGGAACTGCTCTATAGACCTAATCATATGTTATTGCAAAATATTCCCTTACGGTAAAGGTATTTTTGTCAAATTCTTTATTAAAGTGTGAATTACATTTTAGGATGGTTCAATGATTTCTGGAGTAGAGTCTAAGATGCTCCCAGGATCACTGCATATCAAGGATAGGAGTTGCCACAGATTCACCAGTTGTGGTGCTTAAAAGGAATAGATATGCTGTTCAAATAAAGTGTCGCTATAAGCCACAGCACCTTATTCGATTGTGTATTTTCATTGTATAGAAGAATATTGCAAGCCTTTAAATCGGATATAAAATGACAAATTATTCCATGACTACTTTTATCTACAAGACCTGGGAGTTGAACAAAATTTTTTCTAAGATCCCTTCCATTTTTAAAATACTCTGATTCTACCCTTCTCAGCACAACATGACATTAATGGTCACCTTAAGCTATAGCAATATTTCCAGAATGCTTTTTAATGACCATCGACTGCCAACTATTATTTTCTGTGTCACTGGCCCAGGGAAAAAAAGCATTGTTGTTTATAGAAAAGTGAGGTGAATGAAGTACCAACTAGAACAACATTCTTCTCTGTTTCAGAATTGCGTTTATATTTAATAACATTTCTTAATAGGAATTTAATATTTTGGTCAAACCATACCATATCCTTGCAAACAACAATGATCAATTAGAGTAGTGATAATCAGTTTTCTCCTGCCAACTCTCAGAAAGTAAAACACATCTCAAAATATTACAAACTGGCTCTCTTGCCTGGACAAACATGGAATATGAATGCTTTTCAAGGTACCAGGTGAACAACTCTCTCCTCTTATGTAAGGTATCCAATTGCCCTATAGTGTTGTCGGGGGAAAGTGGAGGAGCTGCCGGGAAGTAAGAGAGAATAATTGTTTTTAAGAATATAAAAACGGAAAAGGGTTGGAATTATGGGTCAGCAGGTAAGAGTGTTTGCTTCTATTCCAGAGGACCAGAGTTTAATTCCCATTACCCTCATTAGCTGGTTCATAACCACCTGTAAGACCAGCTTTACATGGTCCAACACCCACTTCTGGCCTCCATAAACACTCATATAGACACAGAGAGACACACAAATAAAAATAAATATATTTGTAATGGAATGGAATTAAGCAGAATCTGTATACTGCATCTCCGGGCCTCAGTACCTGTTTGGATATGTGATTGAGAAGCAGAAGCCATGCGCTGGGTCCCAAGGAGCCACACAATCTCCTTCTCCTCCAAACACAGTAGCAGCATCTCAGAGCAGCAACTGATGTCTTAGGTGAATAGAAAGAACCCCAAGAAGTACCTGAAATAAAGAACAATTAAGTTATGAACCAAGTCCCTAGGTCACTAACACTCCAGAGAGTCCTGAGACTACTTGGAAGAACCCACTCAATTTTCCTCCTGGGACTTTTTGTGGAGATCTAGAGATCTGGATGTCACTGACTAAGGTCCTTTCCTGCTGCTGAAGGTCCAGATTTCTATATGAGAAGACAAATGAATTTGAAAAGCAACTTAGATGAACTCAGTCTGATGCAGTGAATGACTCGTTACATTACAAATAAAAAGATTAAATCTAAAGGCAAATTAAAACTTCTTTTCCAGGGAAAAATTAATTTTAATGTAAAGTTTAAAAGTAGAGCTATACCAAGATTGCCACTCATGTGTTAATTCATTATATAATTTAAAATAGTATTAATCCTTGCTAATGTCTATAATAGACTGGGCAAGGCAAATCTATTCAATCCTCTGGCTTTACTTTCTACCTGTAAAATAAATGATAAATATTGTGATTCCTAAAACCCTTTGTAAGTTCTAGCATTCTGTGAGTCTACTAGCTCTAAGAAAAAAGCAATACATATCATATGAATGTCTTGCCTTTTGTTGCTTTATGGATTATATATCTATATTAAATCACAGCAGGTTGGGTATCAAAAAATTAAGGTCTTTGATTATCTGTTTACGTTTCCCTTTAATGTTTTGCATAACCAACATTGTTTGGTAATACACCTCCTACATTTTATCTCACTTCCTGATCTTCTAGAAGGATATGAATGAAACATCTAAACCCTTAGCTTTAGACATTTTAGTAACATACATTAATCTTCTAATTTTAGTCTTTAATTTTAATTATTGCCTATACATATACCTGTAGACATATAAGAGGGTTTGTTGTTGTTGTTGTTGTTGTTTGTTTTGTTTTTGTTTTTAAGACAGAATCTCACTATATTGCCCTGGCTGGCTGTGTGCTTAGGCCAGGCTGGTCTCAAATTTGCAGCAACCTTCATATTTTTGGCTCCCAAGTGCTGGTATTGCAACCATGAGCCACTATACCTTGCTACAAGAATGCTTCTCTAACTTGGAAAAAAAACTTTGTTTTTAGCCTACGATAATTCTTGTGGCATCTTGTGTACCACAGTCCAGATTAAGATGAAACAAAGCTTTTACCTTCTCTATATAATCTGCCATCCAGTTAAAAGAAACAAAAGATCCAAACATAGCCTCCTCCAGGAGTGGCCAGGTCCTGAGTGAGCTTAGATGGCTTTTTTTTTTTTTCTCTCTTTCTGTTGAGTTACTAATTTGATACAACCGCTGCAGTGGAGTTATTGTTTGCAGCCTTGGCTGGCTTATTCATGTCTTATCCATGTAACAATCAAGCATATTGACTCGCACTGAAAATGAAATCTTCATTTGTTTCACTAATGGAGCTTATTTTATTTCTTTTGAGCTCTGGCCTTGATTATTTCCTTGTGACAAGGGAGAAGCTGCCATAATGCAAGTTTACTGATGGCACCCCAGTGATACTTGTCACACCTGCTATAAAGTAATTAGTTATTCATCTCTAATAACTTTTTATTAAAATGAAACGCAATAAACACTATAAAAATCTCTAAGTCAATTTAGCTACTTAGGAATGTTATGGCCCGTTAAGCTACCATGAGCAAAGACCTGTAAGCGCGATCTCTAGGGCTGCCTTCTAAATGCACTGTGATACAGTACCCCCAGCTCAGTTATTAGCAAGATGGTATCCTCATTATACAAAAAGTATAAACGCTCACAAACAACTCCCCCGACAGTAAAGAAACAAAAACCTCAATTTTCACAGAGAACCAGCCCATCCTAGGAGTGTTCTCTCAGCTCCAGCCTACATGGAAAAGTCTTTTTTTGCTGTATGTGAAACCTGCATGGAGAATAGACTCTACTTTTGAGACATCCATAAGTTCGGAAAGCAGATTGTGTCCAAAATGAATAATTCCAAAGCTCACAGAAGCTACCTCAGCTACCTCCGCTGATATCACTGTGCTGGATGCAGAGTTCCATGAACAGGGAAGGGATGATGGCGGAGGGAACACCGTGGATCTTAACAAACAAGCAGTAGAGAAGACGGTTTATCTCTGTACTTTCCAAAAGGAGAAGGGAAAAGTTACTTCTGAACTTTCTGGGTCCATTTAAAAAACAACTATGTAATCACAAAAGAAAATGTGGAAGGATTTTAAGTAAGCTGAGATTTATGATCTCCAACTTTTAGAAGCACATCACCTGTCTGTCTCACTCTTTTGTCTCATAGTTTCTAATTACTAATTATCTAATGATAATTTTGCCTCACAAGATGACTAGCTTGACTAGAACATTATGACCTTGATGGAAGACCTTGATGACCTCGAAAGAGGAAAACAAATTTTACTGCTTGATAATTCATCTTTTTAGCTTAAGTATCACTTATCAGAATTCCAACAAAAAATCTTGTAGATCTACACTTGTAGATAACCAGCTACTGATATGCAGAAGACTCATTAGATGCAAGCATTATAGTCCATCTCTTCCTTAGTAAACATTTGAAGGATGCTTTTTCAACTTGTTTGTATGGAACTGTTAAGTAGAAGCATCTATGTACTGAGGCTCTGGGATTCTTGCCTGGAGTTACTTATGGAAATGCCCACGGATGACTATATGTTTTATTTTTCTTTTTGTTTATTTTTATTTTGTGGGGCTTTTGTTTTATTTTCTTCATTAATGAAACTTCCTTGGTTCATTCTACAGAATAAGACAATTTGAAGGACTTTAGTTGACTTACTTCCTCAAAGGCACATAGATTTGCTCTGCTCATCACTCGAAAACTAAAAGCAGACCAAGCCTTAAGGTAAATAATTGTGAGTAAAATTATCAACACAATATATTTTAATCATATTCCTTCCCCTCCCCCAACTCCTCCCAGATCCTTTTTAAATTGGAACTAAAATGCATATGTTCACAACTTTTCACTTTATTTTGATATCATAGTAGACTGGAGTTTTTTGATCCCATACTTTTTAACAGTTAACTCTGTTATCCATAGTAAAAACCACTCAAAGTCGTTGGGTCACATTCCAGAAACTTGTTTGGCCACATTCAGAACCTTGTTCCTTGGAGCTCCCCCAGTCCCCAACACCCTACTCCAAAGGCTTTGTCATCCTGAGTAGTGCTATTCTCACTATGCACATGCTCCATAATTACCCCCCCTCCATAATATAGCCTCCCAGATTATTGGTGAGTGCTCTCACTCTCTCTCTCTCTCTCTCTCTCTTTCTCTCTCCCCCCCCCACACACACACTTGAAGGCAGACACTTTGTCTTTTGCCCTTCCATTACAAAAATCATAAAAACCTGCCCACCCTTAACTAGGCTTTGCAGATATTTCTCAACTCCTGTACCTCTGATTGATAGGAGACAAAACCACTCATAAAATAAACATGGCTCATCAAAACAGTGAAATGACTGCAGCTTATTTTTCCATTTCCACTTATATGTAACAGTTCTAATGTATAAATGGCAGAACTCAATCCTAGTGTGCATATAGGAAAAGACTTTACTAGTACATTGGTGTTGTAAATAATTATCCTGGGGCAGCTTCCTGCTGGCACACTCCCAGGCAGGAGCTCAGCTGCCTGGGCGGGTCTACCATGGACCCATTGGTCTTAGATTGGAGATCTATGAGCAGACCAGAATCTCGGGAGAGTGTTGTCAGTGGAACATCTCAGTTTATTGAAGCAAGGGTGGTTACATTTATAGGAAAAAGGCAGGGGAGGATCCTTGGTACCCAGGGACGGAACCATTGGTTAAGATAAGGATACTGGAGTAGCCCCATTTGCATGTGGAGCTCCTCTCTAAGGGTCAAAATCCTGTAAAAGCACTTTCTGCCTAAGGTGTGGTCAGTCCCACAGGGAAAAGAGGAAGGCACCTTATCAGAAAATGGGCTCAGCCCTAGACTTCAACTTACAGTGTTTAGATAAGCACCAACCAAGCCACATTCCTTCACCAACCAAGCCACATTCCTTTGCCAATGACCTTCTGTGAAGCAGGCAGTATTTAGAATGTAGCTGGGTTTTGCCAATGCTAAGAAAGTAAAGAGCAATCAAACTCCTGCCACTCTCAGGGTGAGAATTCTGGGGTTCAAAGCATGCTTCAACCCACTCTTAGCTCTAGGAGAGCTCCACACACTGGATAGCCCGATGAACTTCCTGTGCTGATATTATATACTCCAGATATTAGCTGTAAAACCATGAGAATCTAGGAATCCAAAACAATAGCAGAGAGCAAAGGAAGTGCTTACAGCCCCGTTTCTGTAGAGCAGACACAGCATGTCACTGGAAAGACAGCTGTGGTTGGACTACCATACCAGTAATGACCTCACCTTTGCCTCTAGAAAAATACTAAGCTCTTTCTTTTGACATACAATGGTAGCTCTTGATTAAAAAATCCTGGGACTAAACAGGATGATTTGATTGGTCAAACATAGGTCACTCAACAGATGACAATGAATAGCTTAATCTGTGTGTGTGTGGGGGGGGGGCAAGTACTGTGCATGATGTGTTGGGGAGGGGCGCATGCCATAGCATACGGGCACAGGTCACAGTACAGTGCTTTGTGGAGTCAGTTCTCTTTCTGCTTCTATATGGGTTCCAGGGATGGAACTCAGGTCACCAGGCTTGCACTCAGCAAACTCTTTTACCCACTGGGCAATCTTGCTGGCTACTGGCAATTTATAAGAAAAAATATCTATATGTACATTTATGCAATTAATATAATAATATGACTTCATATGCATGCATATCCTTTTTAAGAAATTGATTTTTACTAGGAGGATAGTTCACAATTTTTCATCATATTCTTGCCAGTGTTGGTTGCTCAGCCATGATAAAAATTGTTATTATACAGAATCACAGATCTTAACCTCTAGAAAGGACCCTAACAACAAACTCGCCGGTCACACACTGGTCTCTGGTTAGCAAAATCAGTACAAGAACCTGGGTAGAAGGATGTGGAAAGGAGACACTGCTTCTTCTTGAAGCATCCTAATGTCACTTTTTGGCTCTCTGGTGAAGAAAACTTAGTGACACAGAAAATGTATTGAAACACAATCACACACACATAAGAGATCTCAAATATCAACTGTTAGTATAGAGATTTATTTTGTAGCATGCACACATCCTGGGTTTGAGCTCTAGCTCCACAAAGGAAATTTAAAAAATTAAAATAGTTCAAATCTGTTTGTCATGTTTTGGCTACAAAGGCCTTCCTCTTACGACTTCCTTTTGAGAGAGGAGGTGTTAAACTCAGGGCTTTGCCCACACATGCCAAGGAAACTATATCCCCAGGCTGGATGACCTTTTTCTTTTAAGATTATTTTAACTTGTATGTGAGACTCTCTGATTTTATGTATACGAAGTGCATGCAAGATTCCCTGAAGCTAGAGTTGAGGTGATTTTATGCCACCATGTGAGTGCTGGGAACCAAGCTTGGGCCTTCCACAAACCAGTAAGTCCTCTGAAGTACTAAGCTATCTATCTCTCCAGTACTCTTTTGGCTTCTTTCAAACACAGATAACACTCTAATTCTAGCTGTATTCCTTCACATCCAGTGTTAAAGAAAATAATTATCTCCAGGGCACAGATGGTTCCACTACAAAGTATTCTATCCTCAACCCCAAGTTTGAGGAAATAAGTAACAAGAAAATTTGCTAACATGTTCTTGCCTTCTTCCCTCTTCATTTCTATGGATTTAACCCAAGGCCTTGGGCATGCTGGCAGATTCCTAATCCTTTGCTTGGCAGAACTTCTTTCCATCACCTTCCTTTTTCTTTCTGTTTTTTCTTTTCCTTTCTTTGCTTAATATACTTGGCTTTACCCTTGAGTTTAGTGGCTTCCTAGTGAGGAGCAGGGTAGAGGTCAGAATAAAGACATAACATTGAGGTAGAGACTGCAGGCAGAGACAGTTCTAAATCCTCTGAGGAGCCAGAGTTTCTTGCAACCAGCAGCACTGTAGTGGGAAGGAGGCAGAGCCACAACCCCCAAAGGTCTAGAATTTCTTTCATCTTTTAGTAGTGGTACAACAGCAGAGAAAATTGTTCAGATTTTCTTCCAGAACTGGTTTAGTGATCGCAACAGAAGATTAAGGGATAAAGAAGCCAATGCTATTGGTGAGAATTATACTAAACACAAAATGGGGCAAAACCAGGGTAGAAGTCCTAATGAACATACTAGGCAGAAAGCAACGGGAAGGAACAAAAGCTGGTAGAGACAAGGTGGCCACAGGAGGCAGGTTTGCCTAGATGTCAGCATCTGACATCCGAGTTGATGACTCAGATGCAGAACTGACTGAAATTGCCAAATGTCATTACACCTACACACACATCGTCACAGGACCCTGCGAGAGGAATCCCCAACCCTACCACTGAGCTCTATGGAAAACAGCAATGTCCAGCCATTTGGTGTGACCTCCTTTGCACTCTGTGAGACCAGCAGCTGACTGTCATATCAACTCTGAAAACTGTTCTTCCCAATGCTGCCTCACTGACAGCACTGGAGGTATATACACTATCAAAGCCAGAGAGTCCAAAACTTCAAATGGCTTTAAACCAAAGGTTTAGGCTCCAAGGGTATAAGGTTAACTGAAAGTCAGCTTTGCAAAATCATAAAAGAGAATGAATAAAATAAAATGAGAAGCATGAATGTAGCATTTGCTGGAAAAAGAATTTATGCTCTCTGTCATCCACAGTCCAATACAGGGGGAAAAAAAAGACTTGACCCTCCAGCACTAATTTGTAAGATGTTTCCCATATTATTTTAAATGCATAGCATGTTTTATCTTTAAAGAGCATCATCAGATATTCCATGGGCTGGGGTTCTAAATTTAACCAGGATTTTCCTCTTGTATTTTATTGGTGACTGAAACACTAGTAAAAGGCAGGAGGAAAATATAAGCTTGCTTTGAAGCAAGTATATATATATATATATATATATATATATATACACACACACACACACACACACACACACACACAATTTAGTATCATAAGTCTCTGGTCCTGATTCTGAGTGTTGAAATCTAGTAAATAAGCAGTTTTCATGCGACTGTAGAGAAACTGATGGAAGAACATCAAATAGCCTTTTAACACCATCTATAATTCCCATCTATAAGTGATAATGATCAACTTTTGGAAGAAAGGAGAGAAAAGAGAAGGAGTGGGGGAGGAAGAGAGAGGAAGAGAAGAATTAGGGAGATAGGGAGTAGGAGAAGGAAGAAAAAGAAAGGGAAGGCAGGGAGAAGTTAAGAGATGGAAAGAGTCCAATTCACCAAGGATCTATTCAGAGTTCACTCGGCAACAGTCCCTTGAAATATCATTAACAAGAACTAAAGCTTTGCAGAAGGTGTAGTCCAGCACTACCGAAATAGGAACCCAAGACTGTTCAATTAACTTAGTATTTCTTTTCATTGCACCAACACTAATAGAAGGGATTTGTTTTATGGACTGTGAGGTGAGAAAAAGGATTATTATCTTGCCCATATCGGTAATGTCGACTGAGGAACTGCAGCAGTAAAGCCCCCACCACACACAGTTCACAAAATGAAGAACAAATTCTGCCCTCCTTCTCCCACCCTGCCACCCTTCTCCTTCTGCCTCCCTCCTTCTGCCACCCTTCTCCCACTCTCAGCACTTCACCCAGCAAGAATTTACCCAGAAGAGAAATCAGCCACTGCAAGAAAGGCTGCAGGAGCTCTGGAAATCTGTAATACAGAGGGGATTCTTCAGAGGTGAACACCAGCAAGAAGGCTTGCATCCAGCTTCAGCAGCACCAGATGTCAATTTAGCTGCTTTCAGGGAACATGTGGAAGACTTGCAGGTGTGCATGGGTGTGCTTTTCCTTCCTTGGTAAGTATATACCCTCCCCCTCAAACACACACATTTGTGCACAGACATGTACATATGAACACATTTGTTTGTTACTCACATATTAAGTTCACTCGTTACACCAGGTCGCATTCTAGAATAGAACTCTACTTCATTAGAGTTGCTGGGTTCTTAATGGCTGAATCCTCTGTGGGCAGTGTTTGCCTCTAAAGCTTGCGGCAGGAACAAGGCCTGCCACTAAACAGCTTGTACACATGGTTTGCCAAACAGCATAAAACAGTGCACTTGTGAGACTGGGTTCCCACTTACGGTTGGCCCAGGACACCCCCGGGCATGCCCAGAGACAAGCCGACTGTTGACACATGCGCAGTTCAGACTTCCTGTTGGAGCCGACCTGAAAACCCGCAGGTGGACCCAGAGACAGATGATGTAGCGAGACACAAGCCAATGTCAAAGAGCCACAACAGCAGCCTGTGATCTAGGAGCCAATGGGACGTTAGGCGAAGGTTTTAAAGAGGTCCCTCTTCCTGGAATAAACAAGTCTGCTTTTGCTGCTTACCTGACTCCCAGACTCTGTGATGTTGACTCTGTGCTAGTTCACCCTCACCTGCAAGGGTCCTGGGAATGAGTTCAAGAAACATCAGCAACAAAAGCTTAAGAATTTAAGTTTTAGATCTGCAAAACCCATGTAAAAAGCAGGCACAATGACATGTGTGTTATCTCAGAACTCATTAGGCAGAGACAGGAGGATCCCTGAGGGTTGCTGGCCAGCTAGTATAGCTGAATAAGTTCCAGGTTCAGTGAGAAACCCTGTCTTGTCTATCAAGTTAGAAGGCAACTGAGGATGACACCTGATATCTATCCCCAGCCTTCACAAGCACGTACACACATATGCATCCTCTCCTCACACATACACGTATGTGCACATATGGAATTTATCCACATAGTTCCCTTCTCAAAGAAATGAACATCCGAATCGTGTTGGATAGGCCAACACTGTTGGTTGTTACTTAGTTTAGCCATAGAATTACCAGATGCAGACTCTGAATCAGGGCAAAAGACTGTTATTCTTTTGTCTGTTTCAATCACCTGTCCTAGTCCTGGGGCCCTAGAGCATTTCAGCCTCCATACAGTCTAAAACATTTAAACCAAGGACTGGAAGGTTTCATCCTCAGCCTCTGTAAAATCTAGAATGTTTAAGCCCCCATACAATCCAGTCAACCTTTGAGACCTACTGCTGACTGAGCCACTCTGACTACTAAATCCTTCTGAACTCAGGGCTGTACTCTGACCATCTGACCCACTCCAGCAACTTCTCTGACTGAACCACACTACTGTGTCAAACTGACTCACTCACTGACACTTCCCGTCTGATGCTGATTTCTTCTGCCAAGCTGCCTCTGTGTCTCTGCCTCAGACTCCTCAGACTACTTGCCTCATATCGCCTTAGACTGCTCCAGTCAGTTTCTCTGCTTCTCTGCTTTATCCTCAATCAGATCACTTCATTTTCTCTGTCTTGTCTCTGTCTGCCTGCTCCAGACTACCTGCCTCATACTGCCTCAGTTACTCTGTCTCTCTCAGCTGAGAGCCTACTTTTATATTGTGAGAGTTGGGTGTGTCCTCACTCAGCTAATTCTTCCTCTAACTCATCACTTTGCCTGCCCTTCACTCTGACTCATCTCAGACATCATTTCCTGTCTGACACTGACTCCTTCTGAGCTCTGCTTCCTGTCTCCAAGTGTACCACCACTGCCTTCTGAATACTGGGATTGAAGATGAATACCAACATTCTTTCTACCCTAGAATACCCATGCTGATGGATTAAAAGATTAAATATGCCTTTACAATTAGTTTCCAAGGAACCTGCTAGTGATGAATAACAAGGTTCAGTCCCATTAGTGAAGTTAGAATGGGAACTATAGAACATAAAAATGCATTGTTATACAAGTCGTTACAGAAGTATGCAGTACATATGGTACCAAAGGAACAAACAGTAAATTTTATGGGCAAGAACATCAGGTCACCCTTGTCAGAGATGCTGGAGCTGGTTAGGTGATGGGAAGAGTAGTGGGGATTCTGTACTAGTCAAGATAACTCTTATACAGTAGTGCAGAAAGAGCCCACATACAGTACATAGTAAGAATGCTTACATCCAAAAGGTAGACATGCCTCAAGGGACACATAAGAAACTATAAACACAACAGCAAAGCATTCGTATTTTAGCACTAGACAGAATATCAGTTCCCATTGTGACACATAGCAAAAGAAAACCATTTCCTTTCAATTCCTTCAAAATAAAATGCATCTGAAATTGATCCAAAGAGGAGGACAGGGAAAGTTAAATTCCCATTTGCTGACTTAGAAGCAATATTGCTTTTTAAAGGAATTACAAAGTATAAGGATAAGGAGGCTAAGAACCATATTCTCATTCATTTGATTCAAAAGAAGCAATGTATATGATAAGTATATTCACTCTTTATCTGTTTTTATCATCAGTGGTCATTAAGTGAAAATTTTAATTTTGATGTCCCAAAGAGTCTCTCTTGTATCAAACTAAACCAGATACAATATTCTGTTTTACCAAGATCCTGATTGGCATTTTTGTTTGCTTGTTTTTGTTTTTGTCGTCTTGACACAAGCTAGGGTCATCTGGAAAGAAGAAACCTCAGTTGAGAAAATGCCTCCATAAGATTGGCCTATAGACAAGACTGTGGATCATTTTCTTGATTAATGATGGATATAGAAGGGTCTAGACCACTACAGACAGTGACATGACCCTAAGTTATACAAGAAAGTGGGTTGAGCAAGCCACGGAGAGCAAGCCAGTGAGCAGTTCCTCCACGGCCTCTGCTTCCGTTCCTCCTACCAGGTTCTTCCTCTGTTTCAGTTCCAGCCTTAGCTTCACTAAATGGACTGTGCCCTGTCCATGCCCTGTGCATGTAAGCCAAATAAAATCTTTCCTCCTTGAGTTGCTTTTTGTCATGGTATCTTAGTTAGTTTTATATTGCTGAGAAGAAACACCACTATGATGGCAACTTATAAAAGAAAATCCTTTAACTGGGGGCTCTCTTAGAGTTTTAGAGAGTTAGTTATAATCATGGCAGGAAACATAGTAGCTACTGGAGCAGTAGCTGGACTTACATTTGGTTTATAAGCATGAGACTGAAAACTTAAAACCAACCCCCAGTGACACATCTCCTCCAATAAGGCCACATTCTGTAATCCTTCCCCAAATAGTTCCACCAATTAGGGGCCAAATATTCAATGTACAAGCTTATGGGGGGCCATTTTCATTGAAACCACCATACATTGTTGCAATGCAACTACTATCACAGCTCGCCAAAGAAGACATGGATTCATTTCATTGGTGCAATCCCTGTCTGACCTCAGCAGAGGGAATCGCCATGCTAGATAATGGAGCCCTGAGCATCTTAGCACAGGTGTTTTACTTATACATAACTCCTCAGGTGGTCTACTGATAGCACATACAGATCATTAGCAATCAAACATCCCTCACGTAAATCTAACACCTGAAAACAATACAAAATGTGAAGACCTAAGGAGACCCTCACCCAATAATGTATAAAACAATTATTTTGTGCATAACTGAAAAAACTTCTACAACAATACATGGTCTTTATCACAGCATTAGAAATGAAACTAGAAGATCAAATGCAACTCAGTATATAGCATTATTTTCCAAGTTGTCAAAAGACTTCAAAATTCTACAAATACGTCTAAGATATTTTAACTACATGTCTAAGATGTTTAGCTATCCATGTCTCTTATAGACCAGTGAATAAACAAATAATCTGCTGTGATAAATTTTGTAGGATTACTTTGAATATGTTCCATGTGTCTATTCCACAATCATGTCATTATATATACTACAAAAGTTTTCACTTGGGGGAGATATTAATTTCCCTTTGTTCAGAGTGATCCACCAGCTTCTTTGATTGAGGCTGTTCTCTCATACAAGTATTATTGAATTTTCCTGAACTCAACTGAGCCATGAAATATAGAACATAATTGAAGCATTTTAAACATTATCAGTAAACAGTATATTCAACTCTATGTGACTACAATGTCTATGGAAAATCCTAACTTAGTTTATAAACCTGAATAAATTGCACTCTTGCATAAGTGTTTGTTTTTCTTCCCCTTGTCCACAGAGGAGCTGATTATCTTGCAAAGCATTTCGGCAGTGCCTCAAAGTCTAAGGATGCATAACTAACCACATCTGCTCCTTAGCCAACTAGCTGGAATTTTGTGATTGGAGACAGTATCAGGCACACGGTGGGCAAATGATAAAATGTAGGGACCATTTACAAAATGGTCTGCAAAATGCATCCAGTTTATTCTCTTTCTAAGATTCCCAGTGGTTCCCCCTAACGGTTGGACCCAGGTCAAAGCCTAAAGGCAAAAGGGACATATTGGTGAGGAACCTCCTGATTAATCCCAGAGCACAGAATAAGGTAAATTTGTCCTGGAGAAAAAAAAAAAAAGAAAGATGTCCTATGGGACAAGAGAACTTCAAGTTAGGACTTAGAGTTTTACACCGATCCTGAATACACCAGCAATTAGTTGATTTTGAACTTCAACTTTCCAGGGTGATACCTGGCCCGATCATGTGCAAATCATCTTCTACAGTTCATTCATTCATTCTTACTATTTGAATACAGTGATATATGAATGTAGATAAACGGTAAGGAAAAAGAGCCAGGTAAAGATATTCACATGCCTAAATCTGAAGAGTAAGTCAGGTACAGTGAAGAGAACATGACTCTAGGGTTATATACTTCCATGTTCTGCTCTTTTAGACAAAATGTGAAACTCATTGGCCAAGCACTGTACTTTTTGTCTGGTCTGTAGTCCTAGCATTAGGGAGGCAGAGAAAAGAGGGGTCAAAAGTTTGAGGGCAACTACCTCTACATGCTGAGTTCAAGGTCAGCCCGAACTTAGAGAATAAGATCCTGCCTTCACCACCTCCTCCAGAATAATGATGAAAATCATTATCACCATCCTATCATGCACACTATTCTCAGTCATTAATTTGTCATTGCCAAAGTTTTCTGAAGATTCTGAGTTTTAACAGAAGAGTCATTGATGTGCTCGTAAACTTAGTTTGAACATTTCACAGGCATAGTTAATGTATTGGATTTCTCACAGCTCTTTGAGCTTCTGTTGAATCTTGAAAAACGTCTTAATTAGAATTACTTTCACTTTTGTAGTTCTGTGCCCCCTCATTTACATGTGCCATAAGCTAATGTGTAACATCATTAGCTACCTGTATTTACCTCTGCCTCTTTTAAGTGTGTTTTGTCTTCTCCAATAGTCTAGCATGCAGCCTTGCATCTCACAGCAACTCATGAAATTACTTTGTCAATTCAATCAGTATCTAAAGCATAAATTATTTGTCTATGGTTATCTCTCATTTTCTAAAGTGCCTACAATCTTAAAAATTATTTCCAAAGTATTTCTATAAAGCAGCACTTTTCTTCATTGAAAAAGTCAAATCCTCCTTTGAGATAAAATCTAAAATTGATTTTGGTAAAAATCTTGGGCACATCAAGCCATGGCATCCTGAGTGTATGTTTTAAATATTTCTCCAAAGGCAGCTTCAAGATGTGTGGCATGAATAGTATATCATCTACAAGAAGTTGTTCATGCTCACTTTTCTTTGAAATATAATACCTTGTAGAGTAAGAAGGAAAGCATAATAATTCATAAGATTGTTTCATGTTTAGGTATGTTTTAATGTCTGTGTTGCTGTTTTTCTGGCTACAAAATAATAGCTCTCTATGGAAGAGGCAATATCCTAGAGTTTTCCATGATTTGCATCCATATAAACATAAATTCCAAGCAGCTGAAACATTAATTATTATTTACTGCATGATATATTGGTACCATCTAGATTGTCTTTTCTGCTTTACTCCATACTCCAAGAATTTTTTTAAAAAATTAAAGATCCATTTTTAATGCTAAGTGTTGCTATTAAAATTAATGGCGAATTCCTGTTCTCCAGTGTCTCTATCCAGTACGTGATGCAGTTTCACCCCACTGAATGATGCCTGCCAAATAGCCTTGCTGCCTGCATGCTCATGTTGAGCAAGACTGTAAAGCCTCATCAAGACTCAGCAGGAAAACCACCAGAATCAATTTGAAACATCTGCCAAGACAGACATGCCTCGAGAGAGAGCTGGACAGTCCAGCGTGGGTCATTCCCAGCATGTGCAGGAGGCCCCGGTGCATCGTTACATAAGCTACCTCTAGCATCTGGTGTACAACACACACATATTCAAGTTGAACGCCAGAGTCAGACATACAGAAAAATCTCTTTTTGAAAAGTCAAAATTTTAATTTTAGACAAGTGAAAACCTAAAGCCATGATCTTAATTCAATCTTTTTCAGGGAGTGTAAAGAACATCTGCAAAATGTACGAAGAGGCAAGTTTTCTCAACACTGAACTTGAAAGGCTTCTAAAAGGCAAAACACATAGTGTTCAAAGGCAGTTGTTTGGTTTTCTTTGTTCCTTCTTTCTTTTCTTCCTTCCTTTCTCTCTTTGCTATAATAAGTTAGATGCATCAAGAAACCTTGTAATGGTTAGCAGGCCAATAGAACAGATTGATTCTGTTCGACTAGAACTCTTCAAATTATAATTTCAAAATTGTAATCTCCAAATTATAGGATATATTGAAAAATTAACAGGACATCATATATAAGTAAAATTAACATTTAAGATCGCTCTCAAACTAAAACTATTTTCATGACAGAATTGTCATTTTCACCACACATGCTCTCTTGGTGACTTGAAAGCAACTAGGCAGGTTTGCTTAATAAAACACTATTAAAGTAATAAAAGCTACTCTTTTATTTTCTTTTGAATTTATGGAGACATCAACTGAGTAATCTTCAAAAATCCATTCAATTTTGATGAAGATAAGTCTTTGCCAGTGTGAACACAGTTACCATACTGAACGTCTTCTCTCATGACCGAAATAAAGCTGACTTTTTTGTCTTCTCCCTTCCCTCAGCTGCAAATATTTGTAATCTGGACTTTTCAGTTCTTACCAAGATAACAAGCCGAAGGTCTAAAGAAAGAAAGTCTGTGGATCTCAGAAACAAGAGATGCCCCGGAGAAATGGAAAGAAAATGATGTTAAGTGATGCTCATTTGTCTTCTTCCTTATAAAAGCATCAAACTTGATGGTCTAAGTCTTAGACTCTAAGACATACTGAAGACATGCACAAAGAAATGGCCTTATTTCTTAAATCCCAGCAGGTACCTTTCTTTGCTAATAGTCCCCACTGGGAGATAGAAGCTGTCTTTGGTAGCCAGAGTGTACATTCAGTCATAGGATCAGCATTTCTCTACATCAGGGACAATATTTTTTTATTTATTGTGCAAAGCAGACTTCCCAACAAAATATTTGGTTTATGACAAATCAGAGAATTGAGTGTACCAACTGATGAGTCTGATGTATGTGCTAACTTAAGAATACACTGATATTCAGTGTTGTCAGATCAGGTTCAGGGAGTGAATAATGACGACATATGTGTTTTGCTGCAGTAATGACCTTTGTATTAATGTTTTATTTAAGCAAGTAATGACTACACTCATGTGAACTCCACTAGTAGATACTAAAAAGAAGACAATTAATGATAACAATAATGAATAATTGCTTTATTTTAACGGAGATCTAAAACTCTAAATCTATTATTCTACTCCTTGTATTTCTAAATTTTATTTTTACCAACAGGTATTGCAATTGTGAAGATAAAATAGCAAAAATATTTCATTAAAGAAAACTTTAAATATGGAAACTTTGTATTCTCCAGGTAGGGAATAGACAGAATTCATTGAGGATTCTAAAAAGAGAAAATATTCTAAGACTAATGAAAATGAGGGTCTTCAAAGAACAGTGCTCAGATAACCCTGACCTGTTCATTTTACCCATAGAAAAGACACTGTGAAGACATCATCACCTCTTGGTATCTAAGGGACCTGAGTTCCTTACAGATATCTAAATCCAGGGCCGTTCAAGTACCTTATAAAGCCTTGAATAAGCCCAGGCACACCCCCCTACATACGTTCTGATCTTTAACAGTTTTGCAATTACTTGTTAATGTTATTTTTCTCTCTGTTTTAGTTATTAACTACACATTTCCATAATGGAACTGAGCATCAACATTTCTGTCACCCTTATTCTATCCTTGCCTCTTATTTCTTCATTCCAATGTAAAGTCATATTAGGTGATTTTAATTAGATCATGATCTAACTAAATCTAGAACCTTCTATATTAAAACCGCATAAACACTACTGCCCCCCAACCCATATAACAAGCATAATTTCTAACCCCATTCAAGGACTTAACCCTCATGACCTAATTACCTCTCGTAGGTCATACCCTCCAGTCCATTGCACTACAGATTGGGATTTCAACATAGGAATTTGAGAAGATGGACATAACACAACACACAACGCTGCTATGTTTTTGGTGAGAGGAATAAGATGGGGCTTGTCATTAGCAAGGCAATCTGCCAGAGTTTCCACGAGAATAAAGTAAGGTAACAGAGCTTGATTTACAGGAATAGCACAGACCTGACAGCCTCTTCCTCTTCCTCTCTCTGAGTAGCTCCTAGATTACTTCCAAGTAATTCTACTCTGTGCATACCCAACCACATCCAATATGCAACCGCTCGAAGCACGGTAGAGACAGACAATCACAAGCTTTCCCAGAACAAAAAATAACAAAATACATATGACAGTATAAATCTAGATTATAAATACAAACAGATTCTCGCCAGGAACCAGAATCTATGGGGAAAGTCTTTAGCAGTAAGAGGGCAATGCAATTTGGCTCTGCATAGCCGGAGCTTAAACATATTCATTTGAGACCAGAATTTCAGGACATAAAATATGATACAATAGCTTTCAAGAACAAAAGGAAAATATTTCCCTTTCTCCTCATGAGAATTACTTGCACGTAGGTATATAAAGTTAATTGTATTTTATACAGTACACACACTTCTTTAATTTCTGATTCTATGAAGAATTCTGTTTCAGTGAACATTTTTTACACTTTTCTTCCAGTTTGGGTTGAAATAATTTCTGAAGCAAAATAATAATTCCTGAGTTTAGACCAAATCAAGGTGATTTGTTTTATATTGGGCTAAAGAGCTGGCAATGAGATGTAACATTTCAATAAGGTTTCGTGTTTTAAAACTACAGATTGGAAAAGAGGCGTATTCACTAAAAGGTTTGGAGATAAAGAAAAAGAATGGAGAAAGAAAAGCCATCATAGATGTGTTGTGAGTATTTTAATTCACCCATGTGAAGTTCCACACAAAGAGAAACAAACTATTTTCTCATACTGATCCTGTAACAAAACTTCTATGCGCTCGAGCATGCGTGTGCGCACACACATACATACACACACACACACACAAGCAAAGTGATGCTGAACAAATAATATTTTGGGAAATATTTGATAAATGCATGTTTTGTAGCAATTTCACATTGTGAAATGAGACTGAAATGCACACACACAAAAATGGGATTAATAGCTCAGTTTGTGATGTGGCATCTTGAAAAATGGCTCGTACAAAGTGTGACTATAATTCTTAATAAGCCACTTTCCATAGAAACAGTCTTATTTCATTGTTAACTATGATTAGTTAATGGCACTGATTACTTTCCCTGTTTTTATTTTTGAATGTCATTAATATCTTGTTACCAAATATTACATATTGTAGGAACTACTTAGAAACCTCACATGGGAGCAATTCTGTGATGTCAAGAGTAACTTCAAAACATTTATGAGCCCAAGTCTTTCTCAGAGGTACCTAGGTAATAAACCAAGTAGTCTTACTAGACTGGTATAAATTATTGCTCCTTAGTTCACAGACCTTAAGAGACTAGTTTTTCTTGGTCTGTGAAAATATATCAGAGGATGATAGAGAAAACAAAACTGGGTCTTGTGCATTAGTAGATAGGAGTATGTCTGTCACGTGACATGAGCTTGGCAAACGCTGCTCACTAAAGGGCTCTGCCAGTGATCACAACTGAAAGAGTTTGCAGCTTTTTAATGCTGGAGACATCACTCCAGCCTGTCCTGGACATTAGGTCTACATTTGATTATGTGAATGCCCGTTCTTCCGTGCTAGTGTCAGATAGATGTTTGCTCATACTACTCAGTACAATCTATTCTCCCCAGTTTAAGAGTTACTCTTCCTCTAGATTCTAACAACCCTGGGGTTCCTACAAAATATCAAACATTCTCAGGTTTACCTTTCAGTTATCATTTACAGTATGCTCATAAGATACTCAATCAAATGTCCTTCATCTTCATATTTTCCTGATAAGTCTGTTCTGCCTTTTTACACAAATGAATGCTGCTGCCTCCCCCAGGAAGCCACCTTTGCTTCTCTGTTCCATTCTTTTTTAAGTCCTTGCAAGATGCTTTCGTCTTGATTTCCATGCTATCCTTCTTTGTTAACACTTAATACTGTCACAGATCAAAAGCTCCTTGGAAACAGGAATTTTGTTTCACACATCTTTTATTCTCCTCTATGGTGTCATGATAATTTGTGCAAAGTACTCAAATACTGGTTGAATTGAAAGGCAAACTCTTGAAGTAAGACAATATTGTAATGTGTTCTGTACCAAGGCTGATAGTGTTTATGTCATCCTCTTGGACTTGAATTGTAGTTATTTGGTACACGTTGATGATTCTTAGTGTTAAGTGAGAATAAAAACTACCTTCAAGAAGAGCGGTGGTGGCATTCGCCTTTATCCCCAGCACTTGGGAGGCAGAGGCAGGCAGATCTCTCTGAGTTCGAGGCCAGCCTGATTTACAGAGCGAGTTCCAGGACAGCCAGGGTTCCAACAGAGAAACCCTGTTATGAAAAGAAAGGGAAAAATAAAAGATCCTTAAGAAGGGATTTTCCTTACCTAGATGGCTGGTAATTGTTCTTGAAATATTTTTATTTAGTACCTGACAATCTTTATATTTTCTCTCCTTAACAGAATTAATATTTGTTTCAAACTATATATTTTAAACCCAAATTTTACAGTGTTATATCTACACTTGGACTCTGTTAAATCACATTTAGTTCTTATGTTCTTTACATTTAATATCTGCCCTTTGCTGTTGTCATCAAGTTAATTGGAAGAATTCACGGAGAGTGACAGGAGAAAGGTTAAAAGAACTCGAACACTACATCTTTCTGCTTGACTCAGCTTCGGCTAAGGAGGTCACTGTAATTATCATCCACAATAATGGAAAATCTGATTGCAGAAGGCCCAGCATTTTATTCAACCTGAGTCACTTAACTCACAAACTATTATCTCTTGTTTAACATTTGACAGAACCATGGTGACAAATTCATAGTGGTTCTTCCAATTTCTCTATAGAAACACACAGGATATTCTTTTCAAAAGGTATACCCACAGAAAGATGCTCACTCCAGAAATTTGCCTTTCATTCTTTCCCAACTCTTTTCATTGCTTCTGAATTCTTTGAGAAGCTATCTCACTTTGGGACAAGGGCCTTTTCAATAAACTCACTAACATAGCTAAGCGTCTTCTTGCAAAAAATAAGAACGGCCACAGAAGCAGAAGTTTAAGGCAAACAGTCTACACACAAAGAATTTACTAGGGTTGCTTTATTCTCGCGGGGCACGTTTTTATAACTACCATCTGTCTTAGTCAGTGTTCTGCTGCTATGAAGATGCACCATGGCCACGGCAACTCTTATAAAAGAAAACTTTTAATTGGGGCTGGCTTCCAGTTTCAGAGATTTATTCTATTATCATCATGGGGGGTGGGGCACGTCGGCATGCAGGCAGACAGGGCGCAGGAGAAATATCTGAGAGTTCTACATCCAGATTCACAAGCAACAGGAAGAGAGAGACACTGTGTTAGACTTGTGTTTTGAAACCTCAAAGCTCACCCACAATGACATGCTTCCTCCAACAAAAGCCACACCTCCTAACTATTCTCAAGTAGTGTCACCCCCTAGTGACTAACCATTCAAATATATGAGCCTGTGGAGGACATTCTTACTCAAGCCACCACACCATCTATATGTAACCAGTTCAGTTTTCATAAACATATCTGATTAAGTAAAAATAAAGAACCATTTGAAGGGGGAAATTAAGTACCTAGGGAAACATTTAAGTATATAATGGAGACAGGTATAAATATGAGTATTTGTCACTGTGTTTATAAAAATGATCAGACTGCAAAAGTACGTTAAAAAGACTGTTCAACATATTACCGAGAGAAAGCTCAGAAAAGGGAGGTAAAGCCTTAGAATGGATTCGACAGAGAACTGTAAATATCCTCTTTAAAATTCTCCTTTCCACATATATTTTGCTTCTGAGACTGATGTGATGCATTTCTTCAAGTGTCAAATAAATTAGAAGTTTATTTATTTATAATTTTGATAAAAATTATAATAAAAATTATAAAACACTGTCCAGTTTAGCCGAAATTTCTCATGTTAGTTCCACTATTTTGTATGCATTACCTTTTTTTTGCATGAGATTATGAAAGAAGTCCTTAAGCGTAGAAATCATTTCTACTGTTATAATTAGGAAATATCTGAGAATGATGTCTGCATTTTGAGGTACTGATTGACTCCAGTGACATTTATAATTATCCAGGCAATAATATCACAAATACACACACACACACACACACACACACACTCCTCAAGTGGTCGTGCTCCACTAAATGATTACCTTTTATACAACTGGATATAAGAGACACAGAGCCGAGTTCAGTGGGAAAGGTCCTCACAAGTACGATCTTGAATCCATATCATGTTGTTTAGAAGCTAGAAGGCAATTAGTGAATATATAGGCCAATGCTTTAATTAAAGAAAACTGGAGCATATGTAAGTTATAGTCATAGCTGGCAGTATTGCAGTTGCTAGAGCAGTTTTGAACTTTTGGACATAGAAAGAACATAATTCCCAATTCAGTCAGTTTGTTCACTGTAGAAGTATTCATTCAATAAGTATTTATTGAACACTTGTACATGTGCCAGGGATTCAAAACAATTATATGAATTCTGTCTATGAGCTGCTTAAAAATCCAAGGACTAATACATGTTACTGCTAAGTAACACGAAAAGAATGCTCAGAAGATCTCTAGAATTGTTTTAGGCCTTCTGATACAAATGCCTTATCTGGAAAAGTTAGTATGATTTACCCAGAAGCTATATATAAACATCATCTTCTGCAAGGTCTGCCAATAACCCAAGCCCCATGCAAATTCAGGACGCTCGTGTTCTTAAAATTTCAAGCAAGCAAAATAATATTTTTTGTGCAGTGTGCTTGTTTCAAGAGTTAATAAAATTACCAACTTCCTGCCTGTGAAGGTTGGTCTGTGATGATCTGCCTCTCTAATGCTGATAGGAACCTTCTAAACATTAGCATCATTTCCTCTAAAAATGAATTAATATTCAATTCAGTGTTCTCAAAGCTCTTCATCACCATCATTCAATGACTTATCAGACATTAATTTTAATGTGTCTTCTGATCTACACCTTCTGGGACTAATATATTCTTGATGCTGATGCTAATATTTGTATATAGGAGATTTATATTGTGAGGTGTAAAGTACGGCCTTCTCTTTTTAAATCTAGTTAGCCATATATCTGAATAACCAACACCCTCCTCTGTGTGTGCACCTGTGTGTATGTCTGTGTGCATGTGTGCCTGTGCATGTGTGTTAGAGAAAAAAAAATTCTTAACTAAACATAATTTTCGAAAAGTTTAGTTTTTTAACATTGACTTGGAAAAAGTCATGAGTATGATAGAAAAAAAAGCTAATATTACTTGAAAACAGTCTTTTTTCTAATTAAAAAATTCTCAATTATGTTTCTATTTATTTGGATAATTTTCTCAATTCTTCTAAACATTTTACATGTGTTCAGTATGCTTGACACAAGTTTTTCCTGTATCTTGAAATGATTTTTTTAAATGCCCTTATTCCCCTCTCTTATATTTCTAAATAAGCAATTATGAAAATGTCACTAAGTCACCAGGCAATGGTGGCACATGCCTTTAATCCCAGCACTCAGGAGGCAGAGGCAGGTGGATTTCTGTGAGTTCGAGACCACCCTAATCTACACAGTGAGTTCCAGGATAGCCAGAGTTACAACAGAGAAATCCTGTCTAGAAAGAAAAAATAATAAAGGAAGAAAGAAAGAAAAGAAAGAAGGAAGGAAGGAAGGAAGGAAGGAAAGAAAGAAAGAAAGAAAGAAAGAAAGAAAGAAAGAAAGAAAGAAAGAAAGAAAGGAAAAAGAGTCACTCACCACTGGGTAGGATTTGTCTTGCACTTACACATTTCTGTAATTACTGGATTCATGATAATTGTGCTTGATTTTTTTACTTTAAGTTTTTAACCAGTATTAAATAATATGCAAAAATAAAATTCTAAAGATAGCTTCACGGGTAATAATCTGAAACATTTAAAACTCTTAAACATTTAAAACATTTAAGACTCTCTGCACAGACTCTTCCACACAAAAAGGAAAGGCTACTCCTAAAATCAATGCATAGAGTCAGAATAAAGCTGGTGTCAAAGCGGGACAAATGCACAACACACAAGAAAGAAAGCTACATAGGAATATTTCTCAAGATGACGATGCTAAGTATCCACAACAAAATAATGCGTGAAAGCATTAATATATTAGTAAGATTATCTTCATGCCCAAGCAGGAATTATCCCAGGAATACAAGGGTGGTTTGATGTGCAAAATTCACTGATATACTATATCAGACTAATGTAACAAAGGCAAACACAGGTTTGTCTCAACTAGTGCAAAAACAGCATTTGAAGAAAAGCAAAACTTTCTCATGATTAAAAAGACAGACTGAGCTAGGGAATAGCAAAGATGTTTCTCAACATGACAAAGGGCATGTATGAAAACCCCACAGCCATCATCACAGCCAATGGCAAAAGACTAAGCACTTTGCTCCCAAGATCAGCAGCAGGATAAGGATGCCATTTTCAGCACTCTGGTTCAGCACTGCATTGCAAGCTCTGACCAGGGCAATAGATGAGGAAAAGAACTAGCAGGTACTCAAATTGGAAAGCAAGCATGAAAACCATCACTGTTTGCAAATGACATGAATATGTATATGTCAGAAACATTAAAGAGTCCACACAAAAAACTGTGAATTCTAACAGCAAATTTAACGAGGTTGTAGAATGTAAGATCAAAAGAGAAACCCGTTGTAGTTTTGTAAACTAGCACTTAATGATCAAGTAAACAATCACATTTGAAAGAACATGAGTAAGGGATAAATTTAAGCAAGCAGAGATACAATCAGGTTAAAACTGCAGGAAATTAGCAAAAGAAATTAAAGACAGAAAGAAATGGAGGGGTAAGAAGTATTCATGAACTAGAAGATGTGACATCCAAATGGCAATGATTTCAAGGAGATCTATACATTCAATACAATCTCTGTTAAAATTCTAATGGTCTTTTTGGCAGAAATAGAAAACCTAGGGATATACTCTGAAATATACTCTGAAATGGTCCTGATAAGGAAGGAATATCTCTTCAAAAAGGGTACTAAGACAACAGAACATACAACCACAAAATAATAGCAGTAAAGCTTTACCGCATGCCACACGTAGAAATTAAGTCATTGGGGATCAAAGACCAAGAGAGGCTAAATGGATGCTTTGCCCAGTTGTCATCAGAGAGCCTTTCTCTGGCAGCAGACGGGAGCAGAGATCCACAGCTAGACATTATGTGAAGAAAAAACCTAAACTGGAGGTCTCTGGTTCATCCCCTCTGAGCTCCGATGGGGGAGGAAAGATCGTAGTAGCCAAAGAGGATCAAGGAAACTAGGAGAATGCTGCCCACTGCACCAACTAAGCGAGCTCAAATGGACTCACAGAAACTTTAGTGGCAAACACGGAGCCTGTATGGGTCTGTGTCCGGTCCTCTGCATATATGTCAGGGCTGTTAGCTTGGTGATTTTGTGGGATCCCTAACAATAGGAATGAGGGAAGGTCTCTGACTTTTTGCCTGATCTTAGGGACCCTTTTCTTCCTACAAGTTGCCTCATCCAGTCTCCACACGAGGGTCTGCGCCCTGTCTTGCTGAATCTTGTTGTGTTTAGCTGGTATCTCTTGTCATGAACATCTCTTTTCTGAAAGGAAACGAAAGTGGAGTGGATCTGATGGGGAGGGGATGTTGGGGAAAGAGTCTGGGAGAAGTAGAAGGAGGGAAAACTCTGTCGGGATGTATTGTATGGAGAAGAATCTATTTTCAATTAAAAAAAAAGACCTAAGCATAAAAGTGGAAAATCTAAATCATTTTGAAGAAAATGTTGGAATAAATATTGATGACCTTAGATTTGATCATAGAGTTTAATGAATGACATCAAAGATACAAGAAACAAGATAGGGAGAAGAAAGCAAAAAGACAATGTATAGAAGAAGAGAAAGCAACTGCAAATTATGTATTTGATGAGGTCTAATATCCACTACAGCTATGGTTTTTAAGAAAAGTCACAACTCAACAATAAAAAGACAATCCAAATTAAGGAAAAGAATTGGTGTGGACTTTTTTTTTTTCTTTTTCAAAAAAGACAAACAAATGATCAACAAACACAAGATAAAAATATTACAAATCATTAGTTAAAGGGGAAATATAAATTTTAAAAAATTTAAAAATAACATACAAATGTCCTTAATTACATCATAAATAACAATGAAAAGTGGAAAAAACAGTTGCCTTTAATACACAAATAGATAAACAGGATGTTTGCTACTTAAATAATGGAATATATTCAACTATGAGTCCTAATCCATGCAACATGAATGACCCTTGAAAACATTATATTGGATGATGTATCCAGATGGAAAATATAATAAATTGCAAGATTCCACCCACATAAAATATTTGAAATAAATAAATCCATAGTAAGGAAAAAGCATAATAGAACAAGCACAGAGTGGAGCCAGTAGGGCAGAGAATGATGGCTTCCTGTGTCTTCTAAAGGCTTTGGGACTGTTTAGGCACTAGAGGTGATGGTTGCCCAGCATAACAAAGGTATTAAGCACTGCTAGATCATGCATATTAAAATGTGTAATTTTACCCAGCATGGATGACAACAGCCTATCACCCCAGCTATTTCGGGGAAGTAGAGGAAGATGATGCCAAGTTTAAAGTCAACATGGGCTACAAAGTGAGTTCCAGTCTGTGTGAGCAGCGTAGTGAGACTGTCTCAAACCTGCCCGCTGAGGTTTTTTTTTTAATGATCTCTTTAAAAATTAAGTTAAATTACATGACCAGAAAGTCTAAATTTCTAAACATATCTGGCAGCAGGGACAGTGGAGAGAAAGAACTTGTTTTTTCTGGTTGTTTGCTTTCTTCTTTTTAATTAACTATTGAGATGCAACAAGGAGTTGAGCCAACTCAAAGCAGTCTCCTGATCTTTACAGCAGACTCTGAAGCATAAACTCCATCCACAATTACTCAGCTACCTATCATACCTCGCTTTATGTGGATAAAAGCACAGTACCCATCACATCTCGACTTCTTTCACATTTTGCTGGAAATAAAACAAGCATTTTAAAAACCATCTTTGGTTGATAACTTTATTTTCCTCTGTTTTGAAAATAACTTCAATAGGAATCATTTGCCTCAATGGAAACAACTTTGAATTGTTTTTAAACTTTTGTTCAGAAAACTCATTAAAGCAGGAATTACTGTATCCCATGAATTGGCTGGGATCCTTGCCTAAACAATAGAAATGTGTAAGGTCACATCTTATACATAGTCTTCTGAAAGGAAAATTACTGACTTTGATATATAACCTTTAAAATCATACTCCTTCAGAAGCTCCAGAAATCACTTAAGCAAAACTAGAAGCAGGTTTTAGGCAATCAGGGCCTTTATTGACACACACACACACACCCCTTCTTAATTCTTCAGCGAGTCTTTGAAATGCTAAACTTGACAGTTCTTGAAATGCTGCCCTGTTTCAACATAAACCTATGAGAACACCCATACCGCTGCTGTTTCCTTTCAAAAGAAGGAATGTAGGGGATTTTTTTTTTCCTGTTTAAACAAATGCTATTGTTTTATTGCCAGTTTTTCGTTTAAAAGAACCATTAATGAATCCAGCAACCTTACCAGGTATTTCAAATCAGTTAAACTATGCTGTCAGAACTTGCTCTGAGTTCTCATGCAGCTTATGAAAGCTCCCTCTTCTCTAGTCATCTCTGAGCCTGTAACTACACAGCTGACCACTTGCTTCCAAAAGGCTGCTTTCATGTTGCCTAGGTCATTATGCTATGATAGGATTTCCTTAAAATGGAATGGGAATGAAGAGTTTCTTCACCTTTATTTCATGAAGTTGGTGATTAATTCATACTACATTAATTAGCTCAGTGTTTTTCCAGCTCCTAGTCTGTGTACATATGCTCTGTGACGCACTAAGCTGTGACTAGAATTAATAGCAGGTATCTCTCCCAGCCTGCACAGAATAGTCTTCCGCATTGTGCAATACCACATATCTAAAATGCCAGCCCTCAGGATATCGGGCAGAAGGGATCATGAGTTCTAGGTCAGCCTAGGCAACATGGCAAAATCATTTTGCTATTTTTTGTTGTGGTTATTGTCTGTTGCTTCGTTTTCAAAGCAGACTAGTTTCGATCAGAGACTAAAATAGACAGAAGGAGGAAAGGAAGAAGGGAGGGAGGATGTCTTAGTCAGTGTTCTACTGTTGTGAAGAGACACCGTGACCACAGCTACTCTTCTAAAGGAAAGCATTTCATTGGTGCTTGCTTACAGTTTCAGATGTTTAGTACATTTTGGTCATGGTAGGGAGCATGGCGGCACACAGGCAAATATCATGGTGCTGGTGAGGTTGAGAGTTCTACATACAGATCTGCAGGCAGGAGAAAGAGGGCGGGTATTAGGCATGGCTTGAAACCTCAGAGATTGCCCCCAGTGACACACTTCCTCCTACAAAGCCAGACCTCCTAAACCCTCTAAAGTAGTGCCACTCCCTAGTGGTCAAGCTTTCAAATATATGACTCTATGGGGACATTTCTATTCAAATGACCACCACGGAGAGAGGCTGGAATATAAATATAAATATATAAATAGTTCTTGAAACATGTTATGCAAAAGTGTTTAAGTTTTTAAATATTCCATCAATTTGATATGGTAAAAATCATAAAACTACACCATGACCCAAATGTTAACTACAATGAAACTCAGAAGTGCTTTGTGTGCAGACGGGGGCATAGAAAACTGAGACTCAGCTGTACACTACAGCAAAAGTCATCTGTGACTCCATCTCTGTCAATGCATTTTCTATTTTTCTCAGCTTTCATTTTCAATCTTCTAAAAAGCAAAATCTTATAAAGTTAAATTCAAAAATTTAAGAATCATATCCGAACGAAGATTTTGGAAATTTCATTTCTTCAAAAGGTTGGAAAGTAAAATTGACAAATTGGAATTTTGGTTAACGGCTAAAATTTACTTAATCACAAATTACTTATTTGTATGTCTCCTACATGTGACCCACACTACATTAGACGCTCTAGGAAACAGGCATGAAATTGAAGGTATGTTCTCTTCTATTGCAGTAGAAAACATTCCCCATTTAGAAGCCCTGGGTCCATGTTGATACTATCAAATGAGATTCACAAACTAGGAAATGGAGTCTCACAGTTGCCAAATAGAAGTTTTGCACAGGTGTTTTTCAGCCAGGTGACTATTTGAGACTAACCACCTCAAACTCTCCTTCCAAAGAATTGGAATGTAATTTTAAATGTAGGAAAATCTACTAGCTTAACCATTACAAAGATACAAAAATCTTTCTTCAAGTTGATATTGGCATGTTGTTGTTGTTTTCGTTATTATGTTGATGCTGTTGTTTGAAGAAAGAGTCTCACTCTGTAACCCTGTCTGGCTTGTAACTCACTGTGTGAACTAGGCTGGTCTTGAACTGACAGACCTGCCAGTCAGTGATAGGATTAAAGACCTGGGCCTCCATGCCTGGCTGGGGATCAACTATCTGTGGTATCTACCAACCATTCCTCCTTTGGCAGCCCATTAAGCTTCCTTAGTAGAAGGAAACATCTACCCTGCATATTACTTAAAATGTTCTACCTTGAATGTTATAAACTAGCCATCTTTCAATGCTGGGTAAATAACATATGATCAGTCAACACTAATGATGAAATTCAAGTGTGAAAAGGCACCAAGACATGTTGCATTTATAAACTAAGCAATTCATCATCTGTCTTTTACAAACATAGCAGCTAGAAGCAACTAGAGCAAATTGAGGAGTATAAGGAGAGTGGAAAGAGAAAGAATATAAAAATAAACAATATCAAAGCCAATAAGAACCACGGGAGATAAAAAATGAATCTTGGAACAACAGTTATACTTCACTGAAAATCAACAAATCCTTAAATAGGTAGGGCTATTTTTTTACTAGAAATTATTAAAGATAAAATAATGTATAATATGCAAAAACACAGTCTCTGTCTAAGATGTACACTTGGTGATCTAATTTTATCTATAATGGCCATTCTGTGGTGCTATGTGTTATGGGGATTTATAATTAAACAATTTTTAGGTTAATCAAAAATATATATTGTCTGCATTTTTCCAATGCAATTTAGTCAATGATTCCTATGATGAAATACTGCTAGAATTATGAGAGTTTTCTAACCTCATTACTGTATTTGTTACTCTTCGGATACTGTGATACAACATGAAGACCAAGGTAGCTTAGAGAAGGAAGAGTTTATCTTGGGTGAGAGTTCTAGAGGATTAACTGTCCATTGTGACAGGGACGCATGGCCTAAGACACGGATGACAGCTGGAACGGGAAGCCGAGACATCACATCCTCCACCTCAAGCACCAAGAGGAGGAAGAATGGAGAGTGGGGTGTGGCGCTGAACTCTCAGAGACCACTACCAGTGAGATACTTCCTGGAGCAAGGCTGCCCTTTCCCATAACCTCTCCGAACAGCACCACCAACTGGGACCAAGTGTTCAAATGCCTGAACCTATGGGGGACATTTCTCATTCAAATCACCATAGAAACCTTATCGTAACTCTAGTAGATAGGATTCCCATGACTCTAATCACCACCCAAACTGAGCTTCAGAGTATGACCATTAGAGGTGAACCTTGGGCCATCAAGTATATATTTTTTAAAATACAGGAATTAAAATGGTCTGTAATTAATTTTTATTAATTATGAGGTAGACATAAAAATCTATTTGCATTTGGAGATTAACATTGTAACGTTACATTGCCAACAATGTAATTTGCAAATCTGTTTTGCTTTTAAAAGATGGCATTTCAAATTCATTGAAAGAAAATAACTAGAATTTTTTCTATAATTTCTAAAATGGACAAAAAAAAAGCCAACCACTATTCAATTCACACAAAGTATATTTTCTTTTAAAATTCCTAAAACATATTCGTTTTTATCCGTAACACTAACCCTTACAGTATGATGAAGATGAGCTTCTTGAGAAATGGAACCCAAGAGCTCCATGGGCCATTTCCACTTCTGCGGAGTATATTGGCTTCGGACCAGGAATCGGGTGCATCCACCTGCAGCAACAGGACACACTGCAGGAGGAGATGCAAACAGAGATGCTTGAATCTGAGCCAGGAAAGATAACTGAGCCCAGGAACAAAGGACAGTCTCCACAGCCAAGAGGCTCAGTGCCAATTCATCGTCTACTCTACAAGCCAGGCTGCTCATACATAAACGCTTTCATGAGCAAAACAAGCCAAAAGGAATTTTCACTCTCAGAGTCAAGGAGAGAACGGAGTAAAGACAGAGAAGTAAAAAGAATTTACAATGAAGAAAAAGGAATTTTTATCCTTTCAAAAAAATCTGGAAATTTTTGCCTCAGAGTTGGGGCACGCAGGAAGGAGTTAGAACCAAGTAATAATAATAAAATAATAATAATAGCAATGATAATAATAAAGTGCATGTAGAAGTCCCATTAACACTTACAAGCTGTAAATTCTGTGATTTCAGTGACGATAACATGTTAGTCTGAATGAGGCCTGCAAGGTCAAAGTCAAAGGAGGGAATAAGTCATTAGCTGATTTGTATTAATGCAATATTCTTTGAAGATTAAGTGCATCCCGACATTTCAAAATATTCAATTCTTTACTTAAATTAGATCAGAAAGGTCTTTGATGCAAACTGCTCATAAGCACAACCATTATCGTGTTAATAGAAACAATTACGCCAAGTGCTAAGAACTGGCCTCAGCACATCCTGGGAACAGAGACGGACGGTGGCTTCCTGTCTCTTCAGTGCTCTGTCTTAAGTGAAAGCATAAGCATGTGAGGCAAATGCAGGGCTAATATCTTTGCTCTAGTAATTGTATTTAAACCTCTTTGACATAAGCCAGACCTCTCAAAAACACAAAAGAGGTCAGCTTTCATTACTCTTTGCCAGATATCAGGAGAAAAATGAAACTGATTATATCCCACATTGAGGTGGTCCCCAACCCACAAAACATTCCAAGAAGGAGAAATAGATATATTTCTACCTTCCTTTAAGGAAGACAAATATTGCAAGCATTCACAGGTACCTTGAGTCTTTATATAAAAGGACATACTCCATTAATAAGCACTGTATTGGGAAGAATTTTGCCATCTATCAGATTTCTGAGGATCATGAGTACCAGTGAACTTGTGGGGTAGATAACTCTTTTAGTGGGGGAATTGTTCTCTCAGTTGTAGATGACATAGCAATACCCAAGGCCTCTCTCCATTAGAGTCAATAATAATTTCTCTACATCTGTGACAGTAAGAACTTACCGAATGTCCCCCAGGAACAAAATCATGGCAGCTGAGAGCCACTACTCCAATGAAATATTTTATTTTATTTTATTTTATTTTATTTTATTTTATTTTATTTTATTTTCTGTTTTCTTTAGTTAGCATATCTATCATCTCAGACATTTATTATTTCTTTATGTTGAGAACACTCAAAGTCCTCCATCATGTAGGTAGTTCACCTTAACTAAAATGTAGTTAGTCAAAACAGTGGTACACTAACAAAAGAGCCATGTTTCAATGTTCAAAATAAATAAACAAAATCGTAAATTCATTGTTGTTAACCATTGTTTTCTTACTATGCAATAAACGTTTGAAATTATTCTTCATGTGCAACATTGAGCACTTTCTCTATTCACAGTCTTCTTTCCATTTCCCCTCCATGACACCCTGGCCAGGTTCTGAGAAGTCTCTGCTGGGTCCACTTTCTACTTCCTTGAGATTAACTTCTGACCTCAGCATGTAAGTGACACATATAACACTATGGTTTTGTATGTAACCCTTTGTAACCTATGGTCATAACCTATAGTTGTAGCCTATAATTGTAACCTATGGATGTAACCCTATGCTTCTTTCCATGTTATTGCAAATTTCGAAAATATGCTCCTCACTGAATAATATTCAGTGTGTTATGCCATGCTTTCTTTTTCCATTCACAGGATACTTCAGTGAAAATTTTTGTAGTTTTTTTTTAATTCTTTATTTTGATATTAGTCATCTGCCAGATGTATAGCTGACAATCATTCTCCCCCATTCTGTGAGCTTTTCTTCACTCCATTGTTTCCTTTACTGTAGAGATTTGCTGAAGGCAACACACACTTTGGATGCAGGGCTTAGAGGAAACGAGCTGGAACTGACCTGGTATCCTCCAACCTGAGGACATGATACCAAGGGAAAAAAAGCAATCAATTTTCCTACCAATCTGTGAGGCCTATGATTCACAACAATGAGCATGGCAGGAAGTCCTCAAAGAAGTAATAGTGGCACTATATCCCAGGGAGTTACCAATAGCCATCTAATTGGATGTATGGTCCTCCCAGTAAGAGAGTCATGACTGGTACTATAACTTAGCCAACCACCTGTGGCTAGTGAGGCCAGAGAATCTAGAAAAGAACCTACTGCGGCCACTTTCCTAAACCAATATAATTTCTAACTGCGTTCAAAATATGGATCCTTCTGCCCACAGAAAAGTGTAGTTCTCATTCCTTAACTCAACAAAATGTAGAGAATGATTGACCATCAGGTGCTCAGAAACCTGTACCTATGAAATCTCAGCAGTCTAACAAGATCTGCACAAAGACTCCAGATGGCGTGCCAATGCAGATATGGGAAATATCACAAGGCCCTACTGTGAGATGAAGAGATAAAGGCAATTAATGGCTGCTGAGAGTGAGAGATTTAGTCATCCTAGGGATGGACCCCCTAACTTGGGTATTCAGTGCCAAATGGTCTGTCATAAAAATATAATAGACAACGTATACATACTGTCAGACAACACTAAATGGAATCAGGGACAGAGGTAAGGAGGGAGGGAGAAAGGGAGGAATAGAAAACAAAATACCCTGACACCTTATGAGGCAAGAAATCTCCAAAGATGCTGCTGAGTTCATTTTCTGTTGGCCATCCTCTGCTGGGCATTCTGCCTACACTTAAGAGTACTTTGCTTCCCCTTTGAAACTCCCTTGGAGAAAACTAACTGCTTCTTTTCAGCTCTAGAACTCCATCTAGTGCAGACCCTTGCAGATCCTGTGAATGCTGGGACATTCTCTGTGAGTTCTTATGTGCAACAATCCTGTTGAATTAGAGGGCCTGGTTTCCTTGGTGTCCTCCCTCTGGCTCTTAGGCTCTTTCCTTTTCCTCTTCTTCACCCTGAGCCCAGAGTGTCTTCTCCTCTGCATATCGTCTGGCCATGAGTCGCTGCACTGGCAACAGACGGGAGCTTCTCTAATGATGGCTGAGAAAGGCAGCAATCTAGGAGCATCACAGAATGCTGTCAGGAGTCTGTCCATTGCTATATTCCTTCCGTAGAAGAGTAGTGTTTGGAAAACAAGAGATTTTAAACTATATTATCTCAAGAGTAATCTATTGCATGTCAATATGTATATTTTCACTTAAAATGGCTATAATTTAAGAAATTAGCATAAGTGACAGTATTGCTTCATGTTTTTGCAAGTTCTTTTATTATCTGGCTTATTAGAAACCCTGAAACATTATGTTAGTTCAAGCAAAGCAGAGCCGAAATTCCCATCCAAAAGGAATAATATTTTAATTGACTTTCAAATCATTGTAGATATGTTTCTTTAAAATGACACCAAAACTTAACAACTAGTAGTTTTTAAATATTTGCTGGATCTGAAAAGATCCCCTGAGAATCTGCTGTGTTCTGCTACATTTAAGTCCACCGCAGTGTCTTACAGCTTGGAGGGTCTGTTTGACTCAAGCAGCTCATTGCATCAGGCATTACTATGGGGAAATTACTATTTCTTGACATAGTTCTTCCAAATACTGACCACATTTCATAAAGCAATTCTATTGTCACCACTGATCTTATTTTCAGAGTATGCATTAAGAAAAGTTCAGGGGCTGGAGAGTAAGCATGGGCTGGAAAGTTTGCTCAGCAGGTAAGAGCACCTGTTACTCTTGAAAAGAACCTGGATTCTATACTATACCAACATGGTAGTGTAAAACAGCCTGTAACTTCAGTCTTAAGAGATCTGATGCCTTCTTCTGACCTCCAACCGCACATGTGGTACACATACATACGTGCAGGCAAAACACAAATACACATAAAATAAAAAAGCTAAAATAAATCTTTTTTTAAAGTGTATATGTCACCAAGTCTACCTTTAAAAAAGAAAAAAAAAAAGGAAAAAGACAAGTCCATAGAGGAAGTAACAAGTTTTCCAAAATTTACGTTTTTGCTGACAATAAACAACATTGGTGGTTTTCCTTGAATGACAAGCTCACTTTATTTTTAAGAAAATATCTGCCAAAAAATATAAACATGGGTATATGGCTTTTCTGGGTGTAGCTGTTTGTTCTCTAACAATTCCTAAAGGGGTTTCCTTAGGTCACCTGTTCTGTTCAGTAAGCAGATCCTCCCCTAGAAATATTTAAAAGATGTCCACTGAGGAACTGAGCTCAAATAAATCAACAATTCTTAGTGCCAATAAAGAGCATCCTAAGTGAAACTAGTGGTTTGATTTTTTGTTTCCATTTGTTTTTGTTTCAATGTGCAGGGAAAGGAAGAATAAATTAATTCCCAGTATGGCATTGTGCTACTACCTTCGTGCACTAAGGTCCTGGGAGTCTACACATTGTTGCTTTTGTAATTCCTGAATAGGATAATAGTGGAAAGGGCAAAGATGTATTAAAAGTACCACAATGACCTGACAGACAAAGCCTCTGTAAGCCACTCTGGAGCCTTCAAATAACCACTTTGATAGAGCTTCAGAGGCACTTTCCCATGATTCTCTCTGTTCTCTGATACACGCTTGGCTGGTCTGAGAGTGAATCTCTCAGCTGTCTTCATTGTTTACCTTGGAGAAAGAGAAGCCCATTGAATCTGGTCAGTTTCAGGGACTTCCTGGAACTATTTTGAGTTGTTTACTCTTTGTCTTTAGGAGGGTCCCTGTACGATGGAATTTTTTAATATCAGAGTAAACTGCTACACAACAAATGAAAAATACAACATCACAAAAGACAATCCAGTGAGATGAAGATGTTGACATTAGGAATCATGATGCAAAACTCTTAATTTAGTATCTTGAATATTTAGGTAACCAAATAAAACCATTTTTGTGGTCATGCTCTATTCTACTATTCTGATAAAAAGGAATTGGAATATTCATTGTAGTCTGGTTAACACACATCATCTTTTTAGTAGGAAAGATCCATTACTAGCTGAGATTTGAGTATTGTCTAATAAACTCCAGTATGGAAAAGTCATTTTCTATCCTTATAGTCAAACACAGGACATAGTATAGCTATCCAGAGACAGAAGGAACACTCTGGAAATTTATTCACATCACATTCAGGAACAATTAATCCCCCAAAGACTATTTGATATTCCATGCATAGCCAAAACAATCTTTTCAGCGACTTTCATTAAGTCTTTACTCTATACGGAGGTGGACAAAGTATCTGCTATCAACTGTTCCTTTCTCTTGAAATCTTGTATATTCCTATTTTTACTCAGTCTGAACCATTGCTATATTGCAGCATGTCTGAGTTTATTCCCAAGCCAAAACCATCCACTGTATGGTGTTTTAGCTACTTTGCTTCATTGCACACTGGAAATATTTATGCAGAAACCGAGGCTCGCCTCTAACAGGCTTTGTAACATTTGTGATGTGGATTACATTGTAAAGTGGTTCTACAGACAGCATGTGGGGAAAGTATTGTGATGCCAAATAATAAGACTCATGAATTTATAATCAATAAATCCTATGGAATATTAAGCTGAAGGATGAAAAATTGCAATAATGTTCTCAATTCCCTTCTAATTGTATATAAGAAGGAATGAAGTTTTCATAGTTAAAATAGAAGCTAGAAGTCTCAAACATCTAGGGCTTATGCTTTCTAACATCAAATAACCTCTTGCCATCTGAGGAACTACAAAATGAGAGTAAATTTTCCTTAATAATATTAAACAAATGATATTTAGGAACACTAAGCCTGATTTCCTGAGAATTCCAATGTTTATATGACTTACAGACCCACAGAAAACTGATATTAAGTTGGTTAGTTAGCTAGTTATTTTGAGACAGGGAAGACAGGGTCTCAAATAGCCTGGGGTGACCTCAGGCATATATGTAGCTAAGGATGACCTTATTCCTGACCACCTCCTTGCTACTACCTCCCAAGTGGTTGGATGATGTTTGTAAATCACCAAGCCCAGGTACAAAGTATCTATTTTACATCAATTTAAATAAAAATTAGATTTTTCATAAGTAGTTACCTATTCCAGTTAAAAATTTTTGAAATTAGAAATATTTCCTTTTTCTTCATGACCACTAGAGAAAGTACAGGAAGTCTAGATGTTTTGTTTCTTCCTTACAAGGTTGTGTAAAATGGAAACTATTTATAGAGCTTTGTATATATTCAGATTATCTAACACACATACTTAACTTTAAGCAAAGTTTCACATTTTACTTATGCTTGACAACAATGATATAAAACCTAGGTGCAAACTTTGTAATTTGTACCTTTTAATATTGTGTATGTTGATGATTTCACTGTGGAAATAAATCTTTATACTAACACCATTTCTTAAACCATTCTCTAAGACTCTCACATTGAAAATGGTTTAGTAGGTCTATCACACATTTGTAGACACCTGAACACAATCCTCCCTAGAGCATTCTTCAAAATGAAGGTCTATGCTTAGTTCCTGAAAGCCTATTATTCTCCTGGGAGAGGGTAAACCCTGTCTTGCTAATTGTCTGTGAAAACAGTTTAAAGAAAATAATCTCTTCTAAGTTAAGTATGATATTACTTAGTGGTTAAAGAAATAGAATTCCATTTGTAAAGAATATTAATCATTTTGTTGCATCTTTTTGACTGGTTATAACTTGGGAATATGGGTAAATAGTATTTCTCCTTGTAGATCAATATTTCCATAATTCTTTCTTGTCACAAAAAGGAAATGCAAAAAGAAGCTAATGACTCAACTCTGTTCTCCATATTATCAAAGTCTAAAAAAATGAGATAATCTTAGCAATTACTAAACAACTTGACATCCTAGCGATCAATTGAGTTTGACCCAAGAGGTCAGCTAGTTCAACTTAATAATTTCAAATTGAAATGTGATGAAATCTCAATCAATTTCTGCATTATTGAGATCATTTTATCTCATCATCAATACATGACCCCAAGAGCTTCTTTTAATGATGGTGAAATATAGATGAATTGCTCCCTTCCAGAGAGTTACTAAAGTGTAATCTTGAAAATAACAGAAAATAACACAGGCTCCAAGCACAAACACTCAGAGCTCTTCCACAGCTTGGTATCCTAAGTCATCCAGGGATGGTAAGTGGAGTGAAATAGGTATTGTATTATGAAATAATAATCAGGAGTATGGCAACAGAATAGAACCAGTATGGCCCAAACTGTACAACATAGTTAAATTAGAATACCATTTAATGAATCAAAATAGAAACATTGTCTAAAGGAAATTCAAAGACTATGAAAGATAAAGCTCCTAACAAATGACCACTAAATGACAAACAGATCACACAGCATACTTCTTTATAAAAAAGTCAAACGTAACGTCTCTACCTGACATCCTCAGAGAATGCAAAACATCACTGCAGTTTGTCTGCCAGAAATCTAGATAAACTAAGACTCTATTTCATTCATCTTGTGCATACTCGTTGTAAATTCTGATATGCGTTATGTGATTTCAACTACTCAGATATGTCTTGGTTCACCGAACTCTGATTCTCATTGTGCTTTTAAGTATTCATCCTTTTATTGTCATTTGTATCATCCTAAAGACTATGCAAAGCATAACATGCTCCACCAATCAAGACTTAACCTAAAGAACCACATGTACACTTTCCATCTTACCTTGCAGGCATCAGCTAGTGTTGAAGCGACAAGTCACAACATTCTCACTGGCCTAGTATTTCTGGTTCCATTTTTTAATGCAAATCTATTTTTGTTTCAGTGTAGGTCCATTTTTTTAAATAACAGACTGTGAAATTCACACACACACACACACACACACACACACACACACACATCAAGCCACTAAAGTATGCTGTAAGAACAGAATATGAAATAAAACGCAAACATTAGAGATAGAAACAGAAAGTTTGAGCATTTGGTGATGTTAGTGTTCTTGTTACTCAATCCAAGGCTGTGTATACTTATTAAAAACAAGCAAGAGTTCATCAAAGTGGCTATATTCAATATCCTCACATAGAAATCAATTTTTACAATAATTTAGTTGTTAATTAGCAAATATAACAGGATATTTTTCACAAAGGCAGCAAATATTGAAAATGAAAAATAATGTTAATGAGAAAATTAGTTCTATATAGAAAAACTATGGAAGATATATATATATATATATATATATATATATATATATATATATATTCTCTACTTCTACCTTGCTTTGAGGCAGGTATCTCATTGTTTCTTCCTCTGCACTGCATACTATCCTGGAAGCCATAGCTTTTTACATGGACCCAGGGATCAATCTTATGTCATCAGGCATGCAAAGCAAGCCATCTTTGCTTCCTGAGCCATCTTCTCTCATATCCAGACACCCTAGTCCCCTTTATAAAACAATTATTTTTTATTTGTGTAGTGCTGTGAATTGAACCCAGAGCCTTATTCATCGTAGGCAAGTGCTTTATCGGTGAGTCATAACAGCACCCAACCTTAACACGTTCTTGCAACATGTGAAAGTATGACCATGAAAAGGTAAAATAAAATAGTCAGAGGACAAATACGTTTTCTGATTTACATGAAGCCCAAAGGAGTTAAACTCATCCAAATGGAGAATGCAATAGCTATTGTCAGGGCTGGGACGGTGCAATGTCATGGTGAGCACTTCAAAATTTGTTCAGAGACAATCTTGTGTTAAGGTGTCTTTACCACAAAAAAAGAAAGGAAGGAAGGGAGGGAAAAAGGAAAGAAGGAAGGGATGGAGGGAGGGACAGATGGAAGCAGTAGGGAGGAAGAAAGGGAGAGAGGAAGGAAGGGAAGGAGAGAGAAAGAGGAGGGGCAAGAAGGGATAAAAGGATAACAGAGACTCAAAATAAGTTCTAAAGGTTTGGGGCATGTCTGTTACCTTGATGGTGGTGATGGAACCAACGTTGTCTTCATATGACGCCTTAAGGATAATAGTTAAATGCAGGAGAACTTCTCTATCATTCTTTGTGAAATTCTAACTGCCTGAACCATTTGCTGAGAAAATGATTCTGGATATTCTACTACCAATTAAAAAAGAGTGTCACTACTCTATAAAACATAAGTCTGGGGACATAGACCTTGGATGCACTTGGCTCAAGGCCCAGTATCTAAAATGTGGGTTTACAGTTGCATCAGATTCCTATGGTGTAAGAAGAAAGGATAACACTAATTTTCAGTGTTTATTTAAGGAACTCCCTAATGGTGATTGCTTTGTGTCACTTAGAAATGGCATGCTTTCCATACATAAGTGTTCCCTCTCTATTAGGAAGAAAATAGGAACATGATTAAGATGCAACTGTCTAAGTATTTAGGTCTGGGAGGTTTTGCTTTTGTTTCTCTAGTGGCACTTTACCTTCAGATTCTGTGGTGTCCCACACGTTTGTTCAAAGATAATTGTACAGATGGAAATTTAGATTAGTATTGAATTAAAGAGGAGATGGATTGAAGGGGAACATGGAGGAAGAGCAAGACTTTGTGGGAAAGAGAACCAAGAAAGGAAATTCAATATTTCAAATGCAAGAGGGACAAATTTCAGGTTTGTTATTTTTTTTCCCAACCTGTTAAACATGTATTAAAGATTCCAAGCCCTAAAACCCAAGGCAGGAATCATCAAGGGTACCAACCACCGCTTTCCTTCAGACTATACCCTGTCTTACTCCCTCCTTACCATCTAGTGAGAGAGGGTGACGATCTGCAGGTAAGAGTCCCTAACACTACTAGATTTCATTTGCTCTGTCTCCAAATCTGGGTCCCAGTGCTGGAGTAGGCTAAGATGGTACACTGGCGATGCTGCCACCAATTGCACTCATGGGCTTGAAGCAGAAATAAGAACAGAATGAAGGACCCCCACGAGGCCAGGCAGCCAATGAGATAACCTGTTTTTGCAATGAGATAACTTCTCTAAATCCATAGTTTAGAAAACATCACACAAGCTGAAATCAATCCACCTGAAATTGTTACTCCAATTTGAGGCCAAATACATTTTTGGAGTAACCATAGATTTCATAATCAATTAGATTTATACAAAATTGAATTAAAAAATCATAGCCATGCTCAGTCAAAAATGAGCAATATCATAAAAAATATTTACAGAAAGTTCACTATAAACAAAGACTAGTCCTTTGCATACATTTGTGACAAACAGTTACAGACCAGACATAGAATCCTAGGACTGAACCAAAACTATCAATGTCCTTCAGAGTCCAAGAATAAGACTGGACTTATATTTATCCATTCACCCTCTATTCTCCATAGACATCCTCAGAAGGAAATGTCTATAGTTGATACATTTTTTTTTTATTTATCAGTTGTCCAACAAACCGTGACAGAATTACTATGTGTCACGTACACATGTACCAAGTGAGGGAACAAACAGGGACAAGGTAGACTTTGCCCCTCTCTTCTGAAGCTTATTTAACAGCAGAGGACACAGACAGAAAAGAAAGTACAGGTGTGGTTCGCTGTATGTCCACAGGGCCTGGTTGGTCACTTAGGAGAAGAATATTGGGCTTAATTAAATCCGTATTCCCTAAAACATTTAACAGTACCAACACAAATAGTGATCACACAAGTGCTAGGTTGTATTTATATATTTGGGAACACACACACACACACACACACACACACAACGAAATTAAAGAAGAGAGATTATAAATTTGAGAAAGAAGAAGGACGGGTGCATGGAAAGGACCAGAGGGAGGAAAGAGAAGGGGAAAACATAACTGAATTTTAACTTTAAAGGAAATTATTTTTTAAAAGAGTGTTCTGTCTCCAATTTTCATTTCACCATTTTCCATAAAAATGCTCAAGGCTGAATTTTCTTTTGTCTTATCTCTAGGCTCTCCATTTTAAGAAAGCAGTTTTGAACATTCCTCAAATGCCATTTTGACCATCTACTTCTGAAAACATCTGCCCTTGACTAATGAAAGTTCAAGTCTCACCAAAACTCCTCCAGGTCATGTGTCCCTGGTTTCCATGGAAAGAACTCAAGAATCAGTTTTTAGTGATCTCCTTCCAACTCATACCTGGCTTGGGTTTGCTTTCCACATGAATTGTGCATCCCTTCTAGAAAGGACACCTGTAATTCCCTTACAAAAATGGGTGAGTGCCAGATGACAATTATGATAGTTATAATTGCTCAGAACACCATGTGCATTTGGTTATATGGATGATGGAAACTGGAAAAATAAATCAAGATTCACCAAAAGAGCTAAAAAAAAAAACATTGGGAGGGAGAGAAGCTAAAGTCATGTCTAATTCACCAGACACTGAATTGTATACAGGACCAAGCAAAGGGATTAGTACAGGTGAGCTCAGTTTCCAAACTGTTTAATTGTACACTTTAAAAGTAAGAGCTGGACACTCATCCACCACGAAATATATAAAGACTCATCTGACTAAATTGCCTAAGACAGGGCAGAGGAGAAATGTAACATTCTTGTTTATTTCTTTTTCCTGAATTGGCACTGTACTCAGAGGCAGACTTCTCCAACACACACATTAGAGGCAAAACATATCTTCTTGCTGTGTTCATGTCGCATACTAGACTCTTAGACATCTTTTGATTAGTCCCGTTGCTTATTCCCGTTGCTTATTCCATCAAATGGCTGTTTCCATAACTTCTTTCCAGTTTTGTTTTCTCTGTTCTGGACCATCCTTTACTTTAAATAAAGCATCCAGAGGCATGGAAATAAATTTGGAACCCAAGATGTGCTGCTCTGTCCACTTTTCTATCACTTTAACATGATTTACAACTCAGGTGGTCAGATACTGATGCCAATGACTCCAAGTTGGAGCAAAACAGCAAACAAGCCCTGTGAGAGGAGAGCACAGTTTCAAAATTCATGCTCATTGGTTTCTCTCCGGCTGGGCAGTGGGACCAGAGGTAGTGACTAGCGTCCATGCTTCTGCAGTAACCGGGGCGCATGCTGGCCTCCATCACTCTGTGACAAGAGAAACATCTCTGCCAGACTGCCCCAAATGGGAGTCGGCTGAAGTCATCACATACCACCCCCCACAGCGCCTGCTCATTTTCTGCATCACTTTTTCCTGCTTTTCTGGAAATTCCGTGAATTACCCAACATCCTTCCAGTAAAAGCCCTTTCCAAGTTGCATTTTATTTCCCGAGTTGGTCTCTATAGCTGGCCACAAAGTAACCTGAGTAAACAGGGCAATTCACTGTACTGTTGTGCCATCGGTGTACTGTTTCCTGGATAGTGCTGAATGGTGCTCTAAATTTATCACCTACTTCTTCAGAACCAAAACTAAGAGGTAAAATATAGTCGGACTCATTATACCTTACAAGTCTGTCTCATTCTTACACCAGCTTTCAGGTTGTCATAGAAATTCCATTTAATGACCCCGAAAAAATCCCTGAAGTTAAACACTGTAATAAAGGAGGGCTTTTTGGGGCAATTACATACAGGCGTGAGTTTGAAACTTACTGAAATCGGGTCCAATTCAGTCTAGATTCACAGTGTCTTTCACAAGTAAAACAACACCCAAAGAAGATTTGGGTCTTTGACATTTTTTTTTGTAGTTTTTTTTTTTTTCTTTTCTCATTAAGTTTCTGGTAAAGCAAACATAGTTCCTGGAATCAACATTCATGAAATTCTCCTAATTTCACTTGTTATTAGCTGAGATAACTCGAGGAAAAATTTCCCTCTCCCAAAGAATTCAATTTAAATTAAGTTTATATGCCATAGCAAGTTTAAATATACAAGCTGAAAGTTATCTCACTGGTTTCTCATCTGTGAATAGCAAAAAGCCCTATGATGTAGATCCAAAATCTAAGGGTCTTATCTGACACAATACACAGGATCTCAGCCTAGTCCTGACACCTGTCTACCCCTTGCCTTATCGAGGCAACTGTAATCCAAAGATCCTTACAAATCTACTGTCCTGCCATTCTCTACTGTGGACCCATCTGGGGTCATGACTGCAAGATGTCTTCCACTTCCTGTTATAGTTTAAACCTAGGATCTCCTCTGAAACATCGTGAATTGAAGGCTTGGTTCTTAACTGGTGGCCCTGTTGAGGGTGGCAGAACCTTTAGGCACTGGAGCCTCACTGAGCTTCGTTGAAGGAATAGATCGCTGGAGGTAAGCATTTGCAGGGGATACCCACCTCTCACCCCTTTCTCTCACTCTCTGCTTCTGGCTGCCATAAGGCGAACAGCCTTCTCCATAGCTCCCATCACTGTGATGCTCCATCGCCACAGACCCCAAAGCCACGGAGCCAGGTGACCATGGCTGAAGCCTCAAAACTCTTAACTCAAAGTAAATCTTTTTTCTCTTTTTACACTTTAAACAAAAACCTTCTTTTTTGTCATAGCTACAAAACAATGGTTAGCACCTTATCTAAATATCACTTTCATACCAAACATAAACATAAAAATGTAAACGTAAAATGAACATAGTGAATGAACTTTTACTACCGAGTATATATATATATACATACATTTTTAATGTGAGGGGAAAAAAAGCCTTTCCTGCGAACTTATGCATTGGCCTTCTGAACCAGAACTAATCTGTTGTGGAAGTTTATTTTAAGTTATGTTTGAAATTGCTTTATGCACTGTTGGTTGAGGGGCTGTCCTAGGTCTTGTCGTTTTGTATTGTCTGCAAGTGTTGGATTTCTGTGGGGGATGTTTAGTTGCTTATGATCTGCACATGGTATCAGTAGAACACTTGAGTTCTGAATCAATAAAACATCTGAGCTCTGATGCTCAGGGTTCCACTGATGGAGTATGGCTTTAGCCAGGATGGTGGTTCCCTCTGCTGAAGTCTGGCAGGGCTTCCATCTATGAATATGCCTCCTTGTCTTCTTGGATGAGCTACCACAGCAGCTTTACTACTACACTAATTGGTGCTAGCAAAAAAGAAAAAAAAAAGTCTATTAATTCAAACATTTGCTTTCCAGCTTCAAGGTACAGCAAGGCAAGAAATGAGGATGGATTGGTTTGAAGTGAACCAGTATATAACTACCTGTCATGGTATATGACAAAATCACTTTTTATTTTGACTAAGTGACTCCAATGAGCCCCAAATCTGAATAAAGTTGTGAGCAGATTTTTGTTTGTTTGTTTATTGTTGTTGTTAGTACTGGGGCCAAGAACAAACTGAGACAATCCTCATTTGGAGGCAGCCAGTCAACGTTCCTCTCTAGCCAATGGTTTGTTTTAGATAATTCTATCAGCTATCTTTGCTAGCCAAAGTGCATTGAAAAGTTAGCGGCTTAAGAGAGCACATCACCGCTGTGTTGGAAATCCTGTAGTGACTAAGGTTGGAAGTTTTTGCCTAAAGTAGTCGTAGGGTCTTCAGTCCCATTCATCCAAAGTTTCCACCAGGGAATACATGTTCGAAAAAGCTCTCCACCACCATTGGCAGGATTTGGGATGTCACAGGCTAGTGGCCTCATTTCCTTGTGGCCATGTCCACAACGCAGCTAATACCAGGGTAGCTGGGTTTCCTTAGGAGGGAGGGAGGGAGGAAAAGAGAGGACAGGAAAAACAAAAAAAGAAAAAGAAGAGAAGGAGGAGGGGGGAGCAAAAGAGAGACAGAAAGGCACACTCCTGTAACGGTGCCTCAGAGTTGCTATCCTGTCTCTTTTGCTGATTCTACACAAGAGAATACAGGTAAGAGATCCAACCTGCCCTCAGCAGGAGAGAAGGCTCTGTGGGCCTAGCAGGAGGGAGCACCCACTGAAACTAGTGGTAACTCGCAACAATGTTATCCAATGTGGCATCAGTTCAGAATTGTTATAGAAGCTGTACTGCAGCTCTACTCTGAGTAGACAATTCGGTAACTAATATATTATATAACTCGTATAATATAACTCGTATATTCTGAGAACAATTTGGAATTAGACTTGTAAACTGGCCTCAGAAAGGATATTTTTAAATCCTAAGCTCAGTCACATTTTACTTAAATAATTCTTTGGAAAGCTACTCTCTATATTTGCCCGAGTCCCCCTTGCAATTGTCATAATAACTCCAGAGCAGTTTTAGAAATGTTGCTACTGTAAATAATGCCTTAATTCACTACATGTTCAAGTTTGTCATTCAAAAGCCTATTGATTTCAGATGCCTCCCCGACATTAAACAGCTGTGTTCAGCTCTGTCACGACTACGTAGCTGTGTTGATTCTTGGAGTTTTTCTCTTTCGAGTCCTATCATCTTCAAATAAATGTAGATGTTGCTACCTTTCTGATTCTTGAGCATATTTTTTCTGTCTAATCATTTTTGTATTAACCAATATTCAGTTTTATTTTAAACATTTTCTGAAATAGGCAACTCCCCCTCTGCCCCCATTTTTAAGAGATACACATCTATAGCTTTTCTGGTCCATATGATTATTTCTCTAGTATAATATCTGCTATCTACTATTAAAACATCCTCAAAATTTGGGGGAAGATGTATATTTGATTGTTACGTGTTTTAAGACATTATTAGACTACATTAAACTAGGAAGGTTTCCCTTACCTAAGATAGGGTTTGTCTATATGTGGAACTTGAGACAAATCACACTTGAAGCTATTATGGCAGGACTGGAACTGTGGCCGAGCCATAGAGAACTTGCTTAGCTCTCATGAGGCCCTGGGTTCAAACCACAGCACTGGAGAAATAAATATAGCCATCTGGAGGGTGAGGTGTCACTCAGTGGTACAGGGCTTCCCTGGTAAATGCGAGGCTCTGGATTCGACTCCTAGAACCCAAAGCAAACACACAGACCCTAAATTAACAAACTGAAGATGAAGTTCTTTTAGAAAGAGAGGTCTTTGATCACATTTTAATTTTCCCTGAGATTTATCTCATTTTAATTTTATACTTACTCTTTCAGTAATTTTAGTATTGCATATTTTTTTTTCAGGCAGTTATCATTTCTGTCCCCATTCTCAGGTTTCAACCACTTATTTTTCATGATACATAAACATATTTTGATCTCTATGTTACGGTACTATCTTTTGGTACTTTAAAATTATCTTTTTGTTATTGATGTTAGTACTTGTGATTTTGATTTTAGAGAACTTTTCATCTTAATTGTTTTATATGTGCACGAGTGTTTTGCCTGCATGGGTGCCTGTGCACCAGGGCATGGCTAGCACCCACACAAGTCTGAAGATGGTATCAGATCATTTAGGACTGGAGGTAGAGACAGTGTGACTTGGGTTCTTTGGAAGGGCAGGTAGCGCTCAACTGCTGAGCCTTCTCTCCAGCCCTTCATTTTATAGTATTAGGAGTTAATAAATGTTTACTATATTCATTAGGGTGAATAAATATTGGTGATAGAGCCTGGAGAAATGGCTCTAAGTGGCTAAGCGTGCATAGTGTTCTTGCAGAGGACCTGACCTCGGTTTCAGCTCCCATATGGGGTGACTCACAACTGCTTGTAACTCCAACCCCAGAATACCCAACGTCTCTGTCCTCACAAGCCTCTGAATTCATGTGCAAACACACACACACACACTGACACACATATACACATATAATTGAAAAATAATTTTGCCTAGCAGTGGTGGTACACACCTTTAATCCCACACTCAGGAGACAGAGACAGGTGGATCTCTGTGAGTTTAAGGCCAGTCTTGTCTACAGAGTGAGTTCCAACATCTTATTTCCCAAAGTCTCTGTGATTTGGTGTACAAGTTTAATTTATTTATTCTTATTTTAATTACTGCCATTGCAATTTATTCCTGATTTTCTCTTTCATATTTCATATAAACCATTCTTTTTTATTTTTTTAAATCTCTCTTCTGTTTTTCTGTTATTCAGGTCATTTTGTCATTGTTGTTTTTGCTTACAAACTAAAATTCAATGATTGTTTGGTTCAATGCATTTCTGCTGATTTATTGTCTCTTACTTTGTTATCGAGCACCCAATTTATTTCCTTTGATTAATACAAAGACTTCAGCCTAGTGTCAAAAATCTTGATCTCTGCCCCTTCCCTGCCTCTCACATAATCTGTTATCTATAATATTATGCCTGGAATGTATAGAGTTACAACTACATATGGCCATTTAAATTTAAAGTCATTTAGTTCAATAATAAATTCAATTTCAATTGAATTCAATTCAAATTTCAATATAAAACCCTGGTCCTTATTTTACATGTTAGTACCTGTACACTTATATCCTACTGGAAGACACAATACCTTATTTCCACTAAGGCAAGAAATTCTACTATATAGCACTGTTATAATATACCAGCTTCATTTCACAGTCTTTTCTCTTGCCGTTGCTTATTGCTATATCTTAAACTGTGATCTGAAATCATTTGTTTTCTCTGTAGAGCTCCCAGGATATGTTTCCTAAAAATTTTAGAACTATAATTTGCATGAGCTTTATTTTATTCTACCTCAAGTTTATCTTTGTATAAAATCCTGTACCTGAGGTGATCTTCCATCATGATTTAAAAATATTATTTTAACATCTAATATTGCCATTGAGAAATTTGGTGGCAATTATTCTAAATTTAGAACGAAATAATGTTTTTAACTGGATGTTTTTAGAATTTTGTCTTTGGCACCTTAAAGTTAAATATAATGTGTTAAGATTGGGAGATTTTCTTTATCAGTATTGTCTGTGGCTCTTTGGGGCTCTTTTGATCTGACTCTTCCAACTTTCAGGCTCAACCATCATTTCAACAACAACAACAAAATCTCTACTTCATTTAGCTTTAGTAGATCAAAGTTGCCCTGTCTCAATAATTTTAGATCTTTTTAGATAGCTTCTCCCTTTCATCCCTTTCTTCTGCCTTAAGGGAACTTTCCCTAACTAGATCCATTATCTCACAGTAATTACATGCTTTATCCCCATCTCCATTCGATTCTTCTTCACTGCTTGTTACCACTTCATCTTTGCAATATCCTCTCCTCCTAAAGATATTTGTCTTCTTCATAGCAATTTCATGTTTGATCTGGACCATTAATTCGGCCCCCTCTGATAAGGTCCTTCGGCATCTGTTTTTCTTTTGAGAGGACAGTACTCCTCCTTAGCAATTCACTCTGTCTTTTGCTATAAGTTGCAACTTCATTAAAACTTTTAGCTAGTCAGCTGACAGGAAGTCTGCTGCAGTGGGTATGAAAGCTTAGTCCAAGCATGCCCCCTTCCTAGTACAGGTAAGAAATGGGAAATAGCTACCTGGAATTCTCTTATGCCTTAAATGTCGTTCAGCTTTCCAGCATCCACTAATCCTCATTTCTACCATCCAGACTCTGCCTTTTCTTTGTTCTGCATTTCTCTTTTGACATATTCATCAGCCAGAAAGAGGAAGTTACCCTCCCCATTCAGAACTCCTTTCTCTTGTTCTCATTGTTGGCCTCCCCCATGCTGGCCGGAGGATGCTGTGTGCCCCTACCCACCAGGCATTGGGAAAACAGTAACTCATAAAAGCTTGTGCAGAATGCATATAAAGGGACAGTTAGAACACTCCCTCCACCAGTGCACTCGATAAGTGTCACATGGTTCACTCCAAGTGAGTTGGTGTTCACCTCTTTTAAAATTGTGTTGCATCCCTGTGTGATCACAGGAGCTGCCATACTGATTCGGTTACCCATAATTCCCTGGTTGCTCATGTACTCCACCCCAACTGAGCTTAGGGAAAGGGGTCAGACTTCCATGCTATATTTTATTGCTATATATTTTTTGCTCATTGTATGAATCAAGGCCTACTCTGATCTGATCTAGACATGGTCATAGGCCCAAGTAAAGAAAGAATAAAATGACTTAATGAAAAAGGGTTTCAGGAAATAAAACACAACTTGGCAGAAAATCGCATATATCTAGTGATAATGGGACCATGAGGAAAGCCCACTTGGAAAAATCTTTAGATAGTCTTAACTTCCTAACTTCCTTTAATCCAGAATATGAAAGCAAATGTCTTTTGCTTTCAATTCTTTCTTGTTGAATTCTAATTTCAACTCTTTCCAATTGAATTCTATTTCAGTCCACCGGAAAAAGTCCATACCTAGTACTAAAATGGTAAAATAATAATAATAATAATAAAATAGTAATAATTTCTGGGAATCGAAGCCATAACTAATAACCACTAAACCTTTCGCAATGTTTTCAAATTTTATGTATCAGATTCAACTGACGTGTGTGATTGTCACTTCTAAGGAGAGTATCATGTGTCCTTGGCAGTCACTCAGAGGAGCATCCTCTACGGGAAGTTAAAAGCAGCTGAGACTTCTTCAAGGTCACCAAGGTAGTAAATGCGGAGAGGTTCAAATCCACATGGAGTTGTGTTTATACTTCCTTCTCTTCATTTGTGCTGTTTGGATGACTTTACAACACAACCCAAGGCTAAGCCTAATTACTCAGGAAATACGTACATTTGTCAAAAAGCTATCTTGAATGCACACCTGGAATCCATGAGCTCTGGCCTAATATTATATTCATTTTCCCCATTAATGTTTTTCTTAAACTACAAATTATTTAGAAACATATTGCTCCCTCTCCAGAGGTGAACACATGGTGGTTTGGAGATGAAGTCATACCAGCAGCAGAGCACCTGGGTTCTGTGGCCTCTCTCATGTGGGTATTATTCAGCTTTTATTCAAGGAATAGATACCTTCCCTATATACTTCAGGGACTGGCAAAGGCACTAGAGTGAATCAATGAGTAGCATTTCAAAGAAAAATTCAATTAAAATTTAACTGAGCTTGAACTTAAAAAAAAAAAAAAACCTTTCAGATTACTTTCAGTATATCCAAATTGCAATCATGTAGGAAACAGGTTAGAAAGAGGTAAAGTGGAATAAAGCCAAAGAGACAAGTCAACTGTACAGTCACGCTGTATGCTCAGATATTAAGATGAGACTTTTCTCCATAAAAATTGTATCATGAAAAGGAGAAAATCCCACATATTTATGATCTTATAGAATCAAGAATGCTGTCTTGATTACTTTGTCATGAACAACAAAGTATGATTTTTGAAAAACAAATTATACATTCTACCCAACGACAGGTAATTCACCATTGCTTACAGAATGCCTTCAGAAATTACTTTAAAAGAATTTGAACAAATATAATCATCATTTCTAGAAATAAATGACCTCAGAATTTCAAGTGATGATTACAAATATACGTGTAAAAAGAGGAAAGGTGAGTGAGAAAAGTAAGTCTTATGTGAATGGGCACTTAGGGTCTAGTAAAAATTTCTATGGCAACATGTTGTACAATTCAAAATTTATCCTCTCTGAAAACGTGCAAAATGTGACAGGAGAGAGCCCACAGAAGGGCTTAACCTGGGCATGGTGGCACATACTGAAATTCCAGCCTTCCAGGGGCTGATGCAGGAGGATGACAGGCCATGAATTTGAAGCAAACCAGGGCTCCATAAAGAGGCCCCCATTTGGAGAAAAAACACAAAACCACAAAAATATAGTTCTAGTGACGATGAAGATCACTACCTAAAGTTGCATTATGATAAGGTAAAACTGCTGTGCAACCATAGAAAGGAAAAAATAAATACTGCTCAATTGGAGTATCGTTTCAATATGAGATTATAAATACGTACAAGTAACTAAACTTATTAAATATGTTTATTTTAGCTGCAAATATACATTCTACCCAATGACAGGTAATTCACCATTGCTTACAGAATGCCTTCAGAAATTACTTTAAAAGAATTTGAACAAATATAATCATCATTTCTAGAAATAAATGACCTCAGAATTTCAAGTAATGATTACAAATATACGTGTAAAAAGGTATGTTCGATGTAGCACAAACAAAAAAAAGTCAAGAATCTTGGCATTTGGTGTATCATAGATTCAAGGTCATCTAACATTTGGGCATATGCACTAAATTCTCTGCCATAACTCAGGTTATGTATTGTAGAACAACAAAATGAGCCTGCGTACCATCTGCCCCAGAAACAACAGTTACCCTGGGCCATGATGAAGAAAGATGTGTGTCAGTCAGGTGTAGAATATTCTGCAAGTTTCAAATCAAAATTTGTTTTCCTTTTACTCACTTTACTAAACAAATGTGTTCCCATTGTTAATAATATAGTTAGATGTAGAAATTATTGAATTAAATTTTAATAAACTAAAGGACGATATCCAAGCAATGGCAATGTGAAATGTGTTGCCGTTTCTCACTCAGTATGCAGTTTCCTCTGAGGCAAAAATGATCATTAGACGGTGGGATTCTTCCCACTTGCCAAAACCAAGAGTCCTAGATTAGAAGATTGGTATGAAATCCCTCACTTCTTCCTCAAAGACCACAGCTGATGAGGAGGAGATTCGGGTGTGTGGTCTGCCACATTTCGTAAGAAGACTAACAAACAGGGCTGTAGGAACCTGAGTGTAAAAACATCTTATGCACTCTACTAAAGGCCAACACAAAATGCTTAAAGCAAAACTCACAGAGTTACATCCGCCAACTCAGTTTGCACCAACTGCCTTCAGCTCTTCCAACTTATCTCAGGAAAAAAATCAGATCTTTACTTAAACCATTGTTGCTCAGACTTGATGCTATTGACATTCTGAGGCTAATATTCCTTAGATGTATATTACGGGACATGCACTTGCTATACCAGACTCTACTTATGACATAACAGCAACACTGGCACTATTGTGACAACCTAAAATAGCTACAGATTTTGCCAGATGTCCCCTGAGGGGTAAAATCATCCCCTGTGGAGAAATGACCTGCACAGCGTATGTCCAATATGAAAAGGCCAACAGTGACTGCTACTAGATTTTCTAGACAATCATTTCTCAACAAGGAAAGTAAGGATTTAGGGGAAGAAGGTGTCCGGTGATGAGTCCGGAATGAAGATGGTAGGAGGAACTGTCAAATACTTCTTCTCCCTGAGGATTGAAAAAGAGATCCTCAGTCAACTTTAGTTCTGGGCAACAGAGTAGTCTGCTCCTGGCCTTGTATGCACCTGGATGCTGGCAGGGCTCCTGTTTCTGGCTTCATGGTCTTTCTGGGTGGCTGCATCCTAAATGTTAACGGAGAGTGCTGGAGCCCATTGCAGAAGCAGGGCGGGAGCGGCCCTTCCGTCCATCTGTTCTTCTAACCACAAGGCTGTGCTCCCTCCCTCCCAGGTGTCCTGTCAAACATCCCTAAATAGAAAATATCACTGGTACATCTGCCCTTTCTTCAGACATATGCCAAAAATGACTAAAGTCTCCTTCTCTGATTCTACGCTTCTCAGATGCTTCCTACATACTCCCAGCAATAAGAACGCAGGCCTCCTCGGGCGACAACACAGGCCGTGCCGCATCAGCCCTAATAGGCTTGCTCTTGTTTATCTAGGTGCTGAGGAATCAGAAGTCAACGTCACATGGACTTTATCAGTTCTGCTTGCTTTTTTCTTTTCCAAGTTCACAAAAATGAAAGCCGGTTAATTAAAATCAAGTGGTCTGAGCTAACCTCCCACTTCCCTCTCCATCTGTGGAGTATTTGCTTCCAGATACACTCGGCCGGTTCAATTTTTTTTTTTTTTTTTTTTCCTGGGCTGACATTGGTCCAGTTGAAACCCACGGCACTGCCAAACACACACAGAAGCAAGCAATGCTTTCCCACAGATAGCCATCTCTTTGATGTGAGAGGCCTCACTTTTCTCCATTTGTAAATGGCTTTCTGTGCTACACCGTTGCGGTTTTCATTGGCAAAATCCATCAAGAAAAGTGCCTGCGTGTTTTTGTTCATGCTGCCTACCTTTTACTGGAATTCATTGATGTTAAACTCGCAAGCTGTAATTTTGCAAGCAAAATGGAGTTGAGGAAGGAGTTTGATGTGACGAGGCCTGTGACTTTCTTCTTGCCTCTCTTCCATTTTTAAGAAAAGAGTCTGTCTAGCTGCAAATGTCTAGAAGTAAGTATCATGTGTTCCTTCTTTGTGGACTCCCCTGCAATGTCCGCTTCACTGTTGGAAGTGTGACAGGAAACCAATAGGAATTTTTTAGATTGAACTGAATTTATTTTCCTAAAAGAAAGTTAGGTGGTTTCCATCTTCATGCTAGCCTGGCTGGACAGCAAGCCCCAGGGAACCTTCTGTCTTCTTTTCCCCAGAACCGGAAATACATGTGCACGCTACTGTACCTGGCTCTTACGTGGGTTGGGGGGTTGAACTCAGGTCCTCGCTCTTGCATAGGCAAGCACGTTACTGATGGAGTCACATCGCTTGCGGATTATTTCTGCAATTAACTCAGAATGTTGGGGCTCAGTCTTTGATTAGCTTTGCCATGAGGTCTCCCCATAGGTTGGTGGATTTCTTGGGGCGGTGGGCCTAGAGCAGTACCAAATCGCCATAAAATGTCAAGGTCTGGTAGCAGGCATGAGGTACCAATTCTTTTTGAAAATTGGAGAGAAAAAGGACACACACACACACACACACCTTCCGGCTCTTTACTGTCCTAAGGCTCCTTGGACATGGTGCATTTTCCACAGCCTTTGATAGTCCATTGAAGGCTTAGCCTTCCCAAGGAACAAACACTGTATCATTTTTCAGACACTTAGAAAGTGACAGGAACAGCGAGAGCCGCCTTCCCCGTGACCTAAATTCGCTTACACTATGGAGACCCACTGAGGACCTGCACCTGCTAAGCTAGGCAGCCACAGCTGTTCTGCATCCTGGCTCACCCTAAATAATGACACATCTCAAATTTTACTGTACTTAAAGACAGTCAACATTTTTGGTTTTTTTTGCATTTAAGGCTTTTCTCATTATCTCAGACTCTGAACATCGCCCAGCTTTTGTTCTGATGTACAGATTTCATTTTTTATGAGTACTACATTATGCTTTTCAGCCATTAGGCCCATTATTAGAAACCCACACGAAAGTCCTAGGTGACAGATTGGAATCATGTCTAGTTCAGAGCAGATATAATGCATACAAGCTTTTTGAAAGACTTTAAACATAAATAAAATTGAAAGGCAATTCCTGGGTTAGAATTTTATAGCTTGGTAAGTATGACTATATTAAGAAACTTCTGAGGTCCAGTATTGCACAAGACATTTTGATATTGAAAGGGGATAGATGACCCTGTCCCTGTCTGGAGATCCCTTGTGCTAACATTGTGCAGATTCCATAACATTCCATTCATTTTACCACCCCATTGCATCACAAGGGGTTCATTCCTTCACTGCCAAGCAGAAGGAGCAAAGTTCTATGGGAGTGTGTAATGGCAGATGTGTATACTGTTGTTGAACATATAGACCAACCCAAATTAACTTAAACAATTCAGCAGTGTCTAGTTGACTTGAAAATCATATGCACGGGGGGGAGGGGGAGCTCAAAACTCCTCCTGTGTTTGTTTCCATGAGAAAGTTTTCCACATGCACAGGTGCAAAATATTCATAGCAGCATTGTCTTTAGAAAGAAGAAGAAGAAGAAAAAAAAACACCTTGGAAACAACAGGACCAGGGACTGGATAATTTGTTCCTTCAAAGTAACCTCTGCCAGCTCTAAATGCATATAAATGAACTTGACGGACTGCTTCTAACACTCATGGCAAACCTCATATCGGTCCTTGGGGGAATCAGGCCATGTCTAACCACAGCAGTTTGTACAGATCCTAGATTAATGCCTTGCACACAGTTAGCTACTTGATAAATCGCAGCCAAGTAAAGGCATGAGAAGGAATCGGAGGCTAGGATGGATGCAGTGTTCTCCACAACTCCGGGCTCTCAACCTGATCAATCCCACTACCTGGATCAAAAGCACTTGAGATTTTTCTTCACTGTGTACTTTTGGGCCTTACCACAAACCCAGAGTTAGAATTTCTAGAGGTGGAACCAGGGAAGCTGCAGCAGCTTTTCATTGTAAACAGAAACCGCAAGCTTTAGAGATGCATGTAGAATATAAAACAAACAGAGAAACATGACAACTCAAGTCACCTCAGTGATGACTAGCAAGAATAGACAGAATAGGAATAGACAAGGTTTTAATTACCAATAACTAGTCACACTACATGCCAAAAATCTGTTATATGGCAGGACTAACAGCACGCTGCAATTTCAAAAAACAAAACAAACAAAAAAAGAGTTGTACAAAGAATTGGATTATGTGACTGCACCTTGTTTAAGGGTTTAGACATTGAGGTACAGAGATGTTAAATAGCTATTCAGAGATGTATAGTTATTAAGAGTTGACCAGATCTTCCTAAGAAGTTACAAGTGTAATACCATATGGTTGCTATTACAGGTGGACTGAGGCTATATTTACAGTTATATATGTCCTAAGGAGCCACAAAGTATAAGTAATACATGTAAGCTAAGAGCCAGCGGGAATGCTTCCCTTCCTGCAGTGACTCTCCCTAGAGCTATAATAATTGAGCAGGCTATATTCTTATTTTCTGTAGGCTATAATACCTACAGGGGACTGAAAAGAAATGAATGCAGAATTTACATAAAAATAGACACTGCCATTTCATCGGAGCACTCCCCAGCTGTCCCCCAAATGACTTCAAATGGTGTGTCTGATTGTCCTGATTTAGCAAGGCAGGCCTTAGCCTTCCACTCCTAGAACTCACTAGATGTCTATTAGCCCAGCAAGTGCAACAGCATTGTATTTTAAACTCTTGTAGAACCATGTGCCAAGACCCAGAAGGAGCCTTGCTTTCTGTCACAGATCCAGTCTGCCTGGTAAGGGTGTGAAGGGGAAGAGGGTAACCACCTATAGATGTCCATGCAGACAGTCGCAGCAGGAGTCACTCACCATCACGCCCACCCCATCCTCTCACTAAGTCTCCACTGCCAACTTGAGACCTGAGGTGGACAAGCAGAGAGGTAAGAGCTCCCTCTCCCAGTCCAGATGTGATCATTACTCCCATCGACAGACTGGCCTGCCTCCATTATCAATCTCCAGACACAGTGGGTTCTTATCATTTACATAGGAAAAGGACGGTGTTAGTTTGGAGGGAAAAGACTACAGAAATGTAGTGGCATGCCCTTGATGCACAATGGACCTTAAAAAGCTGGGCACTTCCCATTCTAAAATACACAAGACGTGAGAAATTCCAGGGATTAAGCAGGAGACAGGAAAAGACACAAGTAGATGCTGAGCCCTTCCAAAGGCTCCCATCCTCCCCTTGATTAACACTAATTCCTGCAGCTGCTCTTTTTCTCTCCCCCCCCCCCACCCCGGCCTCTCCTCCCCTCAGTCTCACGGGCTTCTCCCAGCCAGGCATTTCAGGGGCTAATGAAGTGCCTCCTCTGAATAATACACAAACCGAGCCCTCATGTTGTGGGGAGAAAGTGCTTGCTTCCTTCATCACCACAGATGCAGCGAGCAGAGCATACATTCTCTTCTCTTGAGCCTTTAGTGTACAACCATGTTTTTATCTTCTGTAAGTGTTCCCAAAATAAGCACCTCTGGAGACCGCCTGGGAGTCTGATGTCTCATTCCAGTCCCTGAGGTACTTTGAAATAGTCTTATCAAGGAAAGCAGATCACAGGGCTCTCATTTTCCCATGCTTGTGATGTCTTTTTGGTGACTTCACATTCTATGAGCTATATTTAGTGGGTAAATGCTGGCTGCTGAAGAGCGAGACTCCCTCTGTCTGTTTGCAGACTGTGAATAAAAGAATCTCAATATATTGACAAAGTGTTCAGCCTTACTCTATTGATCTTCTCTGCCCAGAAATCACCTATTTCATCAAAGTACAAGAAAATCTCTGGCATTGTCAAACAGGTATTATAGCAGTTCTGCAAAGGCTGACTTTATGGAAAGAAACACTTATAAATATCTGTTAACTTTCAAAACATTTTTAAAATACTTCCAAACTAGAAATGATTATGCTCATCACTCAAAGTATATTACTTAAGTAGTACAATGAAAAAATGTTTCCGAGGCCAATATAAGTGATGGTCCAATTTAGATATGTTTTAAGGGTGAAGGGAAGAATGGAGGGTAATGTAATGTTTGGTATAAAGTTAGCACATCAGTGGAATTTTTAAAGCTTCTGTAGGTTTTGATAACATAATGTTCCTCCATAATATTTCTAATCTCTGATATGAGTAATTTCACAAGACAAAATAATTTCTTTCCTTAATGTAGTAAATAGTTAGGTTTGTTACAATAGAAAGAACACCAACTACTGCTTTAAAAGAAAAACATCCAGACAGACTTATTTGTCAACAAAATGTAGATACCTAGCAATCATATCTGATCTTCCCATGGCCAGCCTGTGAAACACAAGTTTGGATTGTTAATCCCTAAGCAAGTACTTCAGAGTCATGTCATACTGTTGTTCCCTTAATCTCTGCAGAAAACTGATCGCATCCCTTCCTTTGCAGGCTCCCACCCACAGTAAAGTACAGTTTGGGACCTTTTTATTTTCAAGGAAAGCTTCCCGTGTCTTGAGGTTGAATGTGATACATTGCTCCTTCAATTTAATTTCAATTTTGTCTCTGAAAAAAAAGTACAGAAGCAAACTGAATGTGTTTTCTGTGAAAGCAGCCCTTTATTGGCGATTATGCATCATGAACTTTGATGAATGAGGGCCAGCAGGTTATGCTCCCGGAACATAGCCAGGTGGGGAGCTAGGGGCAGCTGGGAAGCTGTGGGAAACTGGCTCTGCCGAGGTCTGAGGCTGAGACACCAGAGTGAGGGGCAGCTCAGGCTTCCTCCAGGTCTGGCTTAGGCAATGTCAAGGTCAATGGCACTTTTATCATATTGCATGAGAAAGCCACATATGCACAGACAGCAATGATCTTAAAGTCTGCAGATAGATAGATAGATAGATGATAGATAGATAGATAGATAGGTAGGTAGATAGATAGATAGATAGGTAGATAGATAGATAGGTAGATAGATAGATAGATAGATGATAGATAGATAGATAGATAGATAGATAGATAGATGATAGATAGATAGATAGATAGATAGGTAGATAGATAGATAGATGATAGATAGATAGATAGATAGGTAGATAGATAGATAGGTAGATAGGTAGATAGATAGATAGGTAGATAGATAGATAGGTAGATAGATAGATAGATAGATAGATAGATAGATAGATGATAGATAGATAGATAGATAGGTAGATAGGTAGATAGATAGATAGATAGATAGATAGATAGGTAGATAGGTAGATAGATAGGTAGATAGATAGATAGATAGAGATAAGAGAAAGGGAGAAAGAGAGAGGGGCAGGGAAGGAGAGAGGGAGAGAATGAGAGAGAATGAAAATGAGAGAGAGCAAAATATACAAAGGACAAACCCTAAGGAATGGAAGTGTCACAAAAATTCAGGTTTATCTTCAGGAGGCATGCTGTATCCAAGTATCAACCACAAAACACACATTGAACCCTAAACCCAGAAATACAAACTCCCCACCAGCCCACCACCTGGGTGTGGCCAACATTTCTACTAGCTAGGCCTGCAGATTTGGGTACCAGTGACATCAGCTGGGAAGGCTGATAAACATTACACAAAATTACTTATTTGCATTCATGACTCTGTGCAATCTTGTAAATGATCTTACTTAGCCATTCAATTATTTTCGTTAGACAGTAATTGTATTCTCTCATTAGCAAAGTGGGAGGTTTCATAAGGCCAGAAAAATGCAGTTCTTACATGTACTTAGTTAGATCATTAAAATTCAGAGTAAAGAAGGTATACAGTTTTGTTTTTTTGTTTGTTTTTTGGTTTGTTTTTTTTTAATCTCCAGGCTTGAACATTTGTGTACCGCTTCAAAAGCCCTTAATAGCCTTTCCTAGATACCACATCTGAAGGCTGGATTCAGCCCACGGGTGGCCTTTGCCCACTGTCTCTCAAATCCAGTCTTTTCGCAGCCTGTCAATCTGGACTTTGAGTCTCAGCAGGCCCTGCGCTGGCATCGCCTATGGCTCCTGTAGCATCTAAAGTCAAGGTTGACCTTCATTGACTTCACTGTGCCATCTGAGCCATACACATATGTATGGATGATATTTTACATACTCTGACCAGTATTCCCTTGGTTTTCCCTCCACCTCTTAATGATTCATTTTCTCTTTTCCTGTTTATTTGTCTGCTCATCCCTTACTTATTGTTGCATTTCCTAGTTCTCTTTTGGATCTTTGTACTACTTCTTTTGTGATGCTCCCAGAATGCAATCTTTCCTACCCGTTGTTTTAAGTAGCATCCTTCTGCCCAAGAGCAACAGCACGCACATTTCTCAGTGTCTCGGACTCCAATTTCTTTATATTTTCACCTGCAAATCTATCTTCTTACTAGTGGTCTTACCATGACTACCAATTTGGTGTTTGTCTAAACTAATTTATCACCACCTTCTATCTTTATCCTTAATTCACTTATTCCCTGGGACCTTTTGTCTGCTTGGTTCCCTAAGTATCTCTTTGGTCAGGATTCTCTTTCCCAGTGCTTTTCCTTATTTCAGGTCCCTATTCAGACTCTTCGTGTGACTTCCACATTATCTTGATTTGTTACTTTTTGGGGACCATTGCTGAGCTATAATGGGCTTAGTTGGAAGTAGCTGGTAAGAAGAAACACAAAGACTAAAAAGAGGAGTGGCACCAGCAACTCGTTCTCCTTATTTTCAGAGTCAAACCCTCTCCGTGCCTTGGCAAGCACAAGAGGCCCTCCTTGGAGGGTGAACATTTCTGGTGTAGATCCATTGCTCTTTGAAGGTTTCTGGAAGTGAACTGACTCTGAGTGCCTAGTAGGTGGAAAAGACATACGGATATATTGCCATGCACGAGGGAAAATAACAGCACTGGGATCACACACAAGGGAGGAAATCCCTGAAGGGCCATACAGCACATGGTTGAGGCTTAAGTCACTTCCCAAGCTGAAGGGAAACAGAGGCTTGGATAGGGATGGCTTGAAAGTCTCAGGAGGATGGCGGCGACAGGCTATAGGAAGAGATGAATGTGAACAAGGGTATGTGGCCATGAGGGTGGCCTCTCAGAGCAGCCTTCAGAAGAACAAATGCAAAGCATGTCCAGGAGTGATAGCAGAGGCATGAGCATCTATTAGCCTTTTCTCTCCAGTAGTTAATCTTGCCTGGTTAATGTATTTTGATGAGAATTATTTGCATTCCTTCTGGGAAGGGAGTCTCAGAGAAGGCCCCTCCTTGCACTTCAGGAGAAAGGGATTTGAAGACTTGGAGCATGTGGACTGAAGAGAGGAACTTTGGAGTTGTTCCTTGAAGTTGGGCTTTGAAGTTCATAACCACATTGGAGTTTGGGGTTCAGGATACCACCCACCTTCAGTATGGCACTATCAGAAGCAAATGTTCACCCAGTGGGCAAACTATGATCTGGATGTCTGGTTCTCCCTTTATCAGTGACCCTGCCCTCTCAGCTCTGGTCAGGCTGGTGTACTCTCCCAAGACTGCCTCCTTCTGCATGGACCATGATTCTTAGCTAAAGATGAAATAGCTTTTTTTTCCCCCCACATCACCTGTAGGAAAGCACTGATGTTTGTTTTCAGGACATTTGTCTTTCTTGCAGTATGTGACATCCTGAAGTACTCACTTTGCCTGCAGCACTCATGAATTCCCCAGTTCCTTGTGGAGCTGCCTCAGTCTGTAGAAAGTCAAAGACTAAATTTACCTCAGGAGACACAGTATCTCCAAATCTCAGCATTAAGCCTGGCAGATAGTGATCCGCCAAATGGTATCTGCTGTTTTTATCACCGCTTGCCCAGTTTCATGCAGACATTCAGGCTATCTGCCTTCACCTTGTTCTCCCAGCCATGGCTAGCTACCACATTACTTTGTTTCTTCATGGCCCAAGTATCCACCGAGTACACATATTCAAAGATAGATAAATGCGGGACCCAATGTCCTTTCAACCAAAGAAAAGGGTTGCAGTGGTAAGCACTTGAAATATATATATATATAGATAGATATAGATATATATATATATATATAGATAGATATAGATATATAGATATATAGATATATAGATATATAGATATATAGATATCTCGTGCCTCCAACACTCAGGAAGGAGGTTGGTTCGAAAACCACATTTGAGCTTTCCACTCTTGGGACAGTCTCTTATGATAGCGATTTCCCTGAAGCTCAATCTGCAATGGCAAAATCTGGATTGGCTTCTTTTCTTTCCTGATGTTTTTCTACTGCTTACAGTCCTACTATTTTAGCTCCCTCTACTGACACTGATACTTATCCCAGGACAGACAGCTCAGCAGAAAGCAGAACTCTGACAACTGCTAACATGACTGAATGCTAAGAAGTCTTTGCGAGTGATGTCTATGCTTCCTTTAAAAGGTCATTAAGAAACCTAATGCTTTGCTGAGTTTCTTTGTCTGAGTGCATTTAGATTACTGTAACAAACATATTATGAAATGAGTGGCTTTCAAACAACAAATATTTACTCCTCAATATACTGGAGGCTGGAAAGTCTAAGTAAGATCAAGTTACTGGAGATTCCAGATCTCGTGTCTGGTTCACTGATGGTCATCTTTTCATTGTTTTTCATGCGTGCAGAAAGGGGTAAGGAGTCTCACAGACAAGCATCATTCATGGGTGCACTACCATGCTGACCTGACTACCCATAAAGACCTCACTTCTCAACACCATCACCTTGGAAGTTAGACTTCCAGTCTGTGAAATTAAGAGGACAGGGTGTTCAGTCCAGAGTAGCAGTCTTGTTTCCAACTTTCTGTCACTTTTTTTTATTTTTTTTTGGCATAGAGTGAGGCAGACTTGGGTCTGACAACTTTTCTTTTCAATGATCCCTTTATGTAACTATGCTGAACATTATAGTCAGTCTTTAAAATTAGCAGGAAAACTCACAAAGTAGTCTTCACAATTAAAAGAATCTGGAAATCAGAGGTAGGGGAGATGGATCAGTGGTTTAGAACACTGCCTTTCTTTCAAAGGATTCGATTCCTAGAATTCACACAGTGGCTCACAGTCACTTGTAACTCCTCTTCCAGAGGATCTGATGCCCTCTTCTGATCTCCACAGGGACTAGGCAAACAGACACACATGAGGGCCAAACATTCATACAACAAAAATAAAGATATATTTTTTAAATCTGGAAATCAAAATCTTCTAAACATAAAATATGAATTACTTTATGGAACTAGTTTTACTAATCCATTTCTCCAAAGTCATTTGCTCCTCTTCTAATGGTCAATCCCTACCTCTTTGGAAAAAAATGAAAGCTAAAAATACCCACCACTACAAGTTTTCAGAAAACATTAAATAAAGGAAAAGATGAAGGAATAGTAAAATAATATTTCAAATGGAAATGAAAAAGAGATGACAATTAAGAAGACATTCAGAGAAGTACTAGTTTGGATGTTAGATGTCCTCTCTAAGGTCCCCAAATAGTGCTCCAGTGACATTGAGCTGTAAGACAATGGGTACAGTGAGACGTTCAAGGACCCTTTGAAGACATTAAGGAAGTACTTGAGTAAAAGTTGTTAGTAAAGCCTGAATCTGACTCCATCCAACTTCCTAGATTCTGTCTGGAATATGGTCTCTTGTTCCACAAGAATTCCCTCTGCTTATACACTGTGTCGTGACATAGCTAGGAAAATCCTCACCAGAACGGTACTTATGCAGGTGCCATGACCCAGAATATTTAAAGCTGTGAGCTAAATAAACCTCTTTACTTCCTAAATCTCACCACCTAAGTGTTTCATTGTACTGATAAAAATAATGTCTAGTACATAAAATGACGCAAAAATAGACAGCATGTATTTAGGAGGAGTTAATGTGGTGATAGGTAAAAGCATTAAAATAATACTGAATGCCAGAAGGGAAGAAGACATTCATATATATGATTTTCCTACTGATTTCTTGCTTCATTCTACTCGGCCATTTTGACTAAAGCTGTATTCCACACCACTTCAGCAGTCCACCAAGCCACCAGACACTTCTGGAATACTTTAGAAGCTAGATAATTGATTTAGTGCTCACCCCTTGAAATGGCATTATGTTTTAATCTGAACTAAACCCAAGAAAAGAGGTGAATGCACACATTTTGGAGACAACAACAAAAGCAAGAAATTTAGTCATCCCCATTCCGAGGCAGAAGCAGAGAAAGGGACATTTCTCACTCTGATTTGAGACCTGCCTTCATTGATCAGTATCTCATGTTCATACCTGCAGATATTTACCCAGGATAGAGACTTGGCAATCATCTCCCGCAGCTCAGTAGTATTAAACTTCCAATAAGGTATGTGCTTCTTTCCTTGTAGATGGAGAATATTTGGTGTAAGGATTAGAAATTTTGTACTCTGACTTTACCAATAAGGAAAGCTCTGCACCAAAAGTTAAACTTTCTCCCTTCCCTCTTTCCCCCACTTTCTCGGTCCATCTTACCTGAGGATGAGTCAGACCCATATTATCCCACATTAATTGCAAACCCTTCATGTCCCAACTCCATTGCACCTCATATCCTGAACTTAAGCCCATGCCCTGGAACATTTGTAGGCTTAATATGTCCCTGAGAATAAATGGCTCTGGTTGTCCTCCTGGGGTGGCGGGAGGCCCTGAAGTAGGCTGATGATCCCAGAGAGGAGGGAAAGAGCACTTACACAGGGCCTTCCACGGAAAGATATTGGTTGAAATCACTCGGTTGTTATCACTCAGTGGACTTACTAATGCCCTGTTGACTCACTTTCCCGAAAGGTAGACCTAGTTATTGAACACTAAAATCAATATTTTAAATTACTTATCACTGTTTTGCATTTTTTATTTGTCTACATAAAAAAGTCTTGATGTAAAATTAAATAACCTTGGCACATACTTAGTATAAAGACTATTGAAGTAGTTAGATACTATAACTTGGTCTGAAACATTAGTTGAAATTTATGTAGCTTTATTTTAACCACATGTCTTGCAAGGTAAGGTAAAATTTCACATTTGGTTATTGGAAGAAAATTCCTTTGGGGTAAATCATATTTTTACATGTCTTGCAAACAGAAACATTGTCTTTGCTTAAGTCTATCTCTCAACAGATATAGCAAATGGCGCTGGATTGAGACACGGTCTCCTTATAGAAAAATGTTTTGGCTTCACTTACAGTCTTAGAAGATAAAGATGATGGTCCTGCATCACATTACACAGCCACACATTTTTAAAAACTTTTCTTCTCTCATACAACTTATACGATACATCCTGACCCCCCTCCTCTCCAGCCTCCACCTTTTTAGCTCCCGTATCTCCCCTATCCCCCAGATATACCCTTCCACCACCATCCACAAGCATACCCCCATTTCTCCCCAAAAGAGAACTGTCCCCCAGGGTTACTGCACAGTCAGGGCGCAGCAGCCACCCATATTATATAGTATTTAAATAAAAATCAAACAAAAAAATGTTTCACTCCAGACAAAGAACAACTATACTACTATCCCATTCATGAAAAGATTCCAGCTTCCTACTACATTTTTTTCTTAAAAGGGAGTCCATTTTATTTTTAAGTGGATGCTAGGTTTAGAGAAACAGCCCAAAGGAATGCTGATATATATTCTGGATACTAATATTGCTGTGAAAAATGAAACTTTCGTCTTTTCTTCCATTGCTTTTTTATTTCTTGTTCTTAAAATTCGTATTTTAATTGTTTTTGAGACAAGGTCTTGTGCATCTCAAGCTGGCCTTGAAACTCCTAGGTGTCCAATGATGACCTTGAACTTCTGATCCTCCTGCTTCTAAGTATCTGCTTTACATGGTGTTGGAAACTGAACCCAGAGCTTCAAACATCCTAGGCCAGCATTTTACCAACTGACCTACAACCCACGGCCCAGTATCTGTAGCTTTCTAACACGTTAGTTTGAACTTCTAATGAAATATTAGACTCTTCACATTTCTTAACATTATTTTTTCAAAGCATATTATAAACGAGGATACCGATGACATGTTCATTTCAAAAACATTTTACTCAGAAATGAAAATTTCTTTGAAAATTATCTTCCCAAATTGTGTTACCTAATAACAGCTTTGGTGACCCACGTTGGCTTTATGCTATGGGTTTTTTGTTGTTGTTTTTGTGTTGTTGTTGTTGTTTACAATGGCACCCCAGTTCATACAAATTCCTCATGACGACTTAAGCTCTGTAAGAAAAGCCCTTCTTTTCGCCACAATAATTAACTCTCCAACCTGAACTTCTTTAAGCTCTTCCTCTCACTTGAGGAATATTCCATAAACAATGCCAGTCCCTTCTTCCCTTAGTCTTAGAAGGCTGTGCTATACTGTGACAAACAAGTCTGCTGTGTTATGCTTCTCTATACATGTGGAATCCACTTCTGTACAGAATCTCAGTGACCCTAAATCCTAGAGGATTCCCTGTGCCAACCAATATGAAGAATCTGTCAGAATCAATGTTGTCTGAACCTATCTTCCCTGAACCATCATTACAAACAATCTAGATCTTTCTACTGCAGTGGCAAAATGGGAAGAAATCTCTGCTAGATAAAATACAAGTTTTCACTTTTCAGCTCCTCACACAGTGATTGGGTAAGTAGGCAAGAGCATCTTAGACCCTCTGGGCTATATTGTGACCCCTTTAGGTAAGCTCATCATGGAACAAAGAGGAAGACATCTCAGCAGAGCCCAGCTTAGCCACTGGTGAGCCCTGAAGTTTGAGATGATTTATTATATAGGCAGCTCACAACTGAAACACACGCAAGCATTCTTCTTCTTTCCCAGATTCACTTGAGTTCTGCTGAGATGCCTCTTTCCATATTGAGTAGGAAACAGAGAACCAGCACCCAGTCTCCTGACGACTCAAGAAGGAATTCTCTTCCTTCTCTCTGCCTAGTAGTTGATACTGTACCTTCTCCCTAGGGACTATGCTGTCATCTTGTATGCTCCCCAGGACCACACAATCCAGAAACAGGTGGTTCTCCATGCCTCTGGCCATATCTCACCTAATACAACTTCCTCTGCTAAGCCAGGTTTTAGTGTACATAGCCTCCATTTTGTTAGTTTTGCAAAGATCTGCTCCTCATGCTAGAGAGAGCATCTTCTTGCTCTCAAACTGTGCAGTGTTGAACATAGGAAGCCCAGCATAGATCTGTTGAACTGATTATTAAATAGACTCAGACTGTCCGTGGAACTCAACCTTGATGCTTTTACTTATCTTTTAAAATCTGACTTTAAAAATGTCTTAACTGAGGGAGAACTTTCCACATCACTTCAAATCATGATACGTTGTGATAGCCAATGGGTTTCCTCCCATGGAACAGATTCTGTGGAAATCCTGATAAACTTTGGACCACGTCTCCACTTGTGGGCATAATTACTATCACATTCAGGGTGTGCTTTGTACACGCAGGGTAGCCAAAGTCCATGTTTCTCCTTCTGTTTGCTTATAAATAGAACCACCGTTGCTATGGATGTGTCACCAAAAATATGCTACCAGGAAGCAGAGGGACAACCATTACAAACTAAAACTTAGTTTAAAAAAAAAAAGCGTCAGAGCGTCTCCATTCTCGAAGTGTGTAATCATGTTTAAAAGAAGATTTCCTGCTGCGATGTGAAATGATCTTAAGTTAAATTATAAGATATTTAAGAAAAGAGAAGGGAAAGAAAAAGGAAATGGGAGTTTAGAGGGTATCAGGCCCTTCCAATGGGATTCTTTCAAAGAAAACTGTTGCATACATGAGACAGTATAAACATTTTAAATTAAAACGATCAAACTACTTGGGAAGTTTTTCAGCATATCACACAGCAGGGAGGCAGGAAAGATACTGTTGGCTTCTGAGACACCAGTGTAAACCAATGTGGGAAAGGCTGGGGGAGGCCCTTGCATGAACCTTCTTTTCTCCCTCAGAAAAGCTGGTGCATTGTTTTTCTTATTTTAATAGTTAACTAAACATACAATGTTTATGCCTGGGTATTCAGAAGGGACTCTATTTGGAGACCTTTAAGCACTATAGTACAGCATCCAGCAACTGGAAAGGGAGCGGGAGCTGAGATTAATAGCAAAGGGAAATAAACCACTTGCTATGTAACTTTGCTCCCAAAGAGGACTTAGAAATTTGTATCAGCATCAAGGGAAGGGGCTCTGTCCCTTCTGCAGAAGGAAGTTCAGGATGTTTACGGACAACAGTTAAAGCAGCAGTACTCTGATTCTGCACACAAAGATAGATCTCCATTGTACGAAGTCAAGCATATATGTGATGCTGTATTACTTCCCCTATGACCTCAAATACTGAGGGACTAATTATATAACAATCGGCCTCAATTTTCTTTTTTTTTTCTCTCTCTCTTCTAGCTACTATTTGACCAGTTTCTGTTTATTAGCCTTTGCAGTGGGAAGGTTTGACAGCTGAAGTAGAAGAGACCTAATAAATCAGTAAGCTGTTACTTAGAATTATAGGCAGTTTGTTAGGAAATGTCTATGTCCCATAAGGGAAAACAGGGACTGACTTTTACATTGTTAACTCCCAGCATCCAGAATAAGCCCTGACGCCCAGTAGATACGCAGTAGATGCTTCTATAACTAATACGGAAATGAATCAAATTAGATGTGGGCATTTATATATTATCTAACATAACCTTGTCTTCCATTTACATGAACAACTGAAAGTAGGATTAGTAGAATCTCCGTGACATATGATTCTGTGCCAAGCTGTGATCTGTTTTAGCTGTTTGGTATTACATAGTGGCTCAACTTTCTTGATCAACATCCAAGCCCCTGGTTGCTTCAGAGTTTCTCAGACAGAAGCTTTCAACTTACTTTCCTGCGACCCAGAGTAAGAAATAAATTTTACATCAATATCCAGCTTACAAACCACTCCTCTCTGCTTGTACACACACACACACAGGTCTGAGTACACACATTAAGGAGTGGAGGTGTATATTTTAAAAAGAAAAAGGAGAGTTTATTGAACAATATGGAGACTTCTCTTAGAAATTATACTGCTTTTTTATTATATCTCAAGAGATCACTTTCATAACCAGTTAATAAGAAGTGACCTGTACCATTAAAAATCAGCCCTTAAACCTCCTTGGCAAAATATAAATGTTGTAATGAGTGTAGAAAGGGACTGGCTAGATCTCAGGTGACATCCCTGATCAGGAAGAGGGATGACAACAGTGTTCCATGACAATTTTCAGCAGCTGGCTGGACTTTCCACTTTCTAATCTTGATTTAAAAAAAAAAATGTGAAGATAGCTTCTGGTGGGTTTGGAATTTATGTCGAATCAGGTAGAATCTGAATCCCTCACAGTAGGCCACCTGCTGAGCTCTGAAACCCCTCCTTGGTCTTGTAGATCATGTGCTCACAGCAGCTCTCATAGCTCACAGGCAACTAAGTGTTGAAAACTATCCAGGACCTTCTCAGCAACTCCAAAGTGAGGGAGAAAAAAATGTGACAACAGTAACAATGAAATTGGAAGAAGATACTTTTGACATTGGCATCTGATGGGGCTGATGTGAAACTCATGGCTTTCTAAAGAGTAGAAAATCACCCTAAGAGACTAAAGCAATTACAGGAATAAGCACATAAACGAGTGGCCCCTTTGTCTTGATTATCTCAATACTGTATGCCCTTTGATTGTATACAGCCACTCACCAAATTCTGTGTGTAGCCTCTGTGCCATATACTGACCTATCAAGGAAAATATCTGACCAGGCAGAGCTGCTTCAAAACCAAGCTATGATCCTAAACACATAATATTAGAGATGTAATATGACTGTCTTTTCCACAGAGCATAATTGCATCTCTCTCATAGATGGAGGTCAAGGTCATGCCAGCCAACTATCTCAAAGATACTCAATTTGGAGGGAAGTGAGGCCTTGTGAGAGACTGGCATTCAAGGACATAAAATATAATCTCTCCCTTTCATTTCTCTCATAGGGGTTGAAACAAATACTCACTGGCTTTCCAGTGTGACGAGATGCGGATTGTAATGAAGTAGGAGTGAAGTTGAATGAAAGCATTAGAGGGGAGACACATAAGCCAGCCAAGGGAGTTCACTAGAAGCCTCTGTAGAGGACAGAAGCTTGTGTGTGAGAAGGTCAAGAGAACTTTGCCAAGTGAACAAGAATTAAAGAGACCAAAGACAGGTAAAACACCATATGCAAAGTAGTTAGCACAGCAGAGAAAAGTCTGAAAGTGGGAAGAAAGTAGCATACAAGAAAAGCTAAAGGTGGGCATGGTGACTTTCTGACTTTGCTCTAGGGAAAGCCAAGGAAAAGGTTATTTATCTGTGAGTCGTCAATAAATGAGAGTTTCTTAAAGTCACAGAACTGGATAAACACAAAGCACTCACAACTCCCTGCAGCAGCTGAGTCATGTCTGATCGCTTCCTTGCAACAGGACTTCTTAGTTCTAGCCAATGTCAGCACGACGAGCATCAATCTCATCATCCCAGCAGATGTTCATCAAGACACAAGCAGGGACACGCATCGCCTCCTTCAATCTTCACAGTAGTCTGGTGAGATGGGGGTCTATCATTAGTGCAATGTTCTCAAGATCACAGATCCATTGATGGCCAGAAGGACGGAGTCACTCTCTGAAGAGTGTGATCTGATGCCAGAATGCCTGGGCCTTACATCATCCGCTATCCTGGTCTATTTACCTTTGCAAAGATCTTCTGCACCACATTCCTCAGGCCTCCTGGTCTAGGTTGTAATATTGGATACAGAGTAGAGTCACATTGCCCATCGCCTTCCAAGGGAACATTGCACTCCGTTGCTCTTTACTGACACTCTTGTTTGTAGAACTATTTCCTGCTGCACCTTGCTGGACTTCCTTTGAGACTTTAGTTAGAGCTTTTAACCTGGATCAGCTGCTTATCTTTGTCACAATTGTTGTCGCATAACTTGCAGGTTGTTGAATGAAGAGTTAGCAGGAGAATTTCAAAGCTTCTTCACTATCAGACTGACTCACTTCAAATGCATTAGGCAGTTAGAACCACTGTAGCTTGTTTGGGCTATAAATCTCCTGGGAAGTGGAGGCTGGTTTATACTTACAACAACTGTTGAGTATAAATCAAATAAGTAGTCCTGAAGCCAGATGCTTCATTCTTCATTTAATGTGCGTTTTATTTTCTAAAGCATCGCAGGACCTGTGTTGTCTTCTGTCCTCAGAGCTGACTGTCAGGAGTAATCCCTTTTGTCTCTGTGCTGGAAGCCTTCATAATCAATCAGCATTCACTTCTTCTGTGAACTTGAACTCTATGCGATTTCACTAGTGATTGGCTTTTTAAAGTTCTAACTGGCCAGCTTCGTGAGAGTGACAATTTAAATAGCTCTCACAGAAGTCTCTGTCTCACACACACAAACGCTAGCTAGGCCGAACGGGTAATAAAGTAGTCCCTTTAAAGTTAAGTGAGTCATAATTTAGCATGAAGTAGATTGATTAGAGAAACACTTGAGACTTGGCAGTTGGTTAGGACCCTTGAGTTGTCTGGGTAATTAGGACCGTTATGATGGCTATTGGCAGTAATGTACGGCAAAGATGGGTCATGTCAGAAGTCCATTCAAACTCTCATCATTTCAGAGAGTCAAACCCAAGTTGAACCTTTTGGTGTTTGAGTTTGCTAACTGTTGGCTAAATGCCACTTCCTGTTCCTAAGAAAAGAGGCTTGAAAAAGTCTCATAAAAAATGACTTAAAAGGCTTCCCTGACTTCAAAGCGCTCTTACAAAACAACATTTTGATGAGTTAAGTGTAAAGGAATCAGAAACATACGGATTAGATTTCCCTTAATAGAGTCATGTGTCTAAAAATGGAGGGGGAGGAAAGCAAGTTTGTGTTCACAACATGCTTCAAAATATGTCTTAGAATAATTATTGATCCCCAAAGCAATCAAAATCTTCCAATCCAATGAAATTCTACCATCTAACGGCATGTCAAATGGCTTAACACAATAAAGACAAACATATTCTGTAGGTCAGGTTAAAGCAGGTCATCCTCTCTATGGGTCATGATATGAACCTCCACTTTAAAGGAAAGTTCAGAAAGTCATAGAACACAGCTAAGAACAAAGAGAATCTCTAAACTAGACCTTTGCTAGGTCAGGACAATGTCACCAACTTACCACATTGATGCATTTAAGGCTGACTTTGGGTCTGAATGAAGGAAATACAAACAAGTATTCATTGGCCATGGAGTTCATGCAAAAGGCAGTATTACCTTCTAACGTGTTTAATTTCCATATCCATCCTTAATAATGTTAATTTTGCAGATTACTAACCTTTGAAAATAAATTCATGAATGTTTCCCATAGTGGTAAAAAATGTTTGGGAGCTGTAATATAATTGTATAATATAAAACAATAAAGAAAATAAGAAAAAATGACTCGCTGTGCTGAACAACTGCAAATTGTAGCCAAGAATTACCCTTCCTCTGCTTTGCCGCTAATGTAACTGATGAACAGCTAGCTCCTGGCTGATTTATTCTGTGTCTGAATGCCTTATAAAGAACAAAGTAGTTAGCCTTGAGGGCAAGTGGAAACAAGACCATACGAGTTTCAAAGCAAAGTGTTAGATATTAATGAATACAAGTTTTGTTAACTATTAAGTATTCCATGACAACGCAATTTAATGTTTTGTGTTCAGCCAAATAGGATGGCAGGCATTTTCATAGCAATATTTCACACAAAAGATCCCCGTGGTCAGGGTCAGACCATAAAAGAAAAGTTTCCAAATGTAGACATTTCTCAGTTTAATTTTCTCGTGACAAGATATGCTTGAGCGACACATGAGTGAACTGCTTCCTTAAAGCACTAGAGAGAGGAAAAGTTCTAATTAGTTGAAGCCTTAAGTACTCTTTTCTAAATAGTACAGTTTTATTTACATGAATCTATTCCTTAGAAATCAAAATGAATAAAACCTTTAACCACAGACAATTTTATATGTAATTCCCATGAAGATATAATGACAAATGAATATACAAAACTAAATAAACATACTCTTTTTAAATATTTTTCTTTCCATGTCATCGTTTGATTGAAAGAATCATGCACTATTTTAGCAATTACTACATGATTTTTAAAAAAATCTAGCAGTTATTTGTTTCTTTATGTGTCAAAAATCAACATATGTCTATGTATTTCACATGACTCAAAGACCCCAGAAGAAGGATCCACCTGAACAAGATTCTATACCTCTGCAGAGCGTGCGTTAGTTACTTCTCATGTTACTATCACCAAACACCTGACAAAACACTATCTAAGAGAGGAAGGCTGTATCTTGGCTAATAGCTCCAAGAAGACACAGTCCATTATGGCTGTCAGAACAGAAGATTGGTTGGTCACAACACATCTGCAGTCCAGAAGCAGAGAGTAAGCAAGAAGTCTGGCCAAGTTCCAAAACCTCAGGGACCACATACAGTGACCCACTGTCTCCAGAAAGGCTCCGCCTCCTAAAGATACCACAAACATTCAAACAGCAGCAACAGCTAGGAGGCAAACCCCGGAGCCAAGGGAGAACAGTCCACATCCAAGCCACATCAACAAGGCTTCCAGAAGATTCCATCAGCTGCTCCCTCCAGTCTCAGCCTTACCGACTAACACAGAAGAATGAAAGCTCTTTGAGGACAGAGTTTCAGGATGCCTGTGGAAGCAACTGGTAAAGAAAAAAGTCACCTCAAGAGAACAATAAATCCTAGCATTACAGTATTCAAAGATGTGGATTCACACAATATTACTGAATTCCTGGAGGGGAGCATATGCTTAGACCGATTCTGGTTATCAATGGATCTGCCACTCTTCAGGGGAAATGCTAGGTATCCAGCACACATTCCAAGTTCCAACAAAGACCATTTCTCCAGTAAAGATTTGCAATTTCCTGTTTCTCTCTCTTCTCTAAACCTTAAGATTATCTACTCGATTCCCTTCCAAAGTTCTTAACAATTTTTCGAGGTGTCTGTGCACCTCTAAGTAGACATGCTCTGATGTGATATAATTGCAGGTCAGGAATCCTTTAATCCAGCACATACCTTTCCTTCTAGAAATGCAGCCCTTTGAATTTCTGCTACTAAAAAAACAACACTCACTTAGGTTAAATATGGTCCCCCTGAGGTTCTCTTTACAAAATGTATGCCCTTCCAGAATGGCAAGTAATTAAGACACAAACATGCCTGTGTTAACTAATCCATCAAGAGCTCTGTGCGGTTTGTGCATGCAGTTTCTGTGAGTGTGTGATGAAGAGGAAAGAACACAAGAAGCAGCAGCAAGGCGATTCAAAGACATGTTTTATTGAGCATGCAATTATCTAAAGCCATCCCCATATCATATGCCCTGGGTTTTGATCTTCTAACACGAAAAGTACATTTTTCTTCCATATTTTTTTAAACACATTAACAGGTATCTTTGGTAATTGGGTTACCTGGTCATCAAACTTAAATCAAATAATATCATATAAAAATCTCTTGAAAATGAAAAGAGGAACAATCTCTTCCCAGGTTAACATTTCTTTTGTAACAGTCTAGAGTCAAATGTATTTGGCTGTATGCATACCTATCTGGAGACGCATGAGGTCTATAAGCCTCAGGTTGAATGGGGCTGGCTCTAAGCCATTATGACTGCCACATTTCCTTTAGTGAATGACTATGATTTACTTTGTTTTATTTACCCCTTTAAGTGCTAAGAATTGACCACACCATCCTCAGTACCCTCTAGGTATACACTCTACTGCTGAGCTATACCCCAGCCACTAAAAGACTGTCAAAATCATAACAGGAAAGATAATGGGTAGTGAGTAGAACTTCAGGGGGTTGTGAGTTGATTTTGGGTGGCATTAGAGATCTCGCAAAAATATTATCTTAGTTTGATTATATTATATATAATACATATATTATATATAATATATTATAAATATAATATAGTATAATAAACTATATATATATATATAGTATAGTATAGTATAGTATAGTATAGTATAGTATAGTATAGTATAGTATAAATAATATAACTAGTGGTATAACACTGACTAAAACTAATGCAGGGAGGAAAGTATGTATTTGGCTTACAGTCCATTATTGAAGGAAGTCAGCACTGAAAGCAGGATGCTAGCAGCAGGAACCAAAGCAGAGGCCATGGAAAAGGTTGCTTATAGTGCTTGCACAGCTTGCTTTCTTGCACAACCCAGCACCACCCACCAGGGGTAGCACCACCCACAGTAGGCTGAGTCCTCCCCATCAGTCATTAATGGAGAAAATGGCCCCACAGACTAGCCCACAGGCCAGTCTGGGAAAGCAATTCCTCAGCTGAGATTTTCTCTTCCCAGGTAACTCTAATTTGTGTCAAGTTGACAAAAAGTAGCTGGCACATAAATCAAGAAAATATGTGCAATCCAAATGGCTAAGTTTCCACACTTTCCAAGAACCTTCCTATCAGAGGTATTAGAATATTATTCTCAAAAAGAAAGCTCAGCTCCACTTAAAAAAAAGAAAAAAAAGAAAGGAAGGAAGGAAGGAGGAAAAAAACAGACATTTCTGGAGCTATCTACCTACCAGCTAGCACAGTACGAGATGGGTATATTCTTTGATAAATGTCACCCCTTCCAACTTTGGTAGCAAAACAGAAACTTTCTTGCAGTAGATCTTGTGTAGTAACTTGAATCACTGCTATGATCATAACTAAATAAAACCTATGTTCTCCTAGGGGTAAAAACTAATAAGGAGAATCGGGAAAAAAAAGAATGAATATGATTAGTTAAGATTGTAGAATACTGGGAGATATTTTCCAGCTATAATTATTACAATCTTATTTATGGGTTAGTTTTTTATGTCAAGGACAATTTTAACATGGTAATTGCTTATTTTGAGCTTTATCTTCTTATGAAAGATGACTAAAATGCTGATCTGGTTCATCAGGAGATAACACAGCAAGTTCTAAAAGCTTCAGTCCTGAATTCAGGCAAAAGACGCTCAACATTTAGCCAACATCCTGAATTACCATCTCATCTACAAAATAGGGGTCTGTAGCAGAAGAGCATAGTTCAGCCCATAGCCTCAGAGACCAAAATAAACTTAAATAGGCAGCAAGAGGGTCCCTGATAATAACACAGGTACGGCTGCCCCAAGGAATTCACAAGGAGGAAAAGAAAATTGTTGGAACCAGCAGTAAAGCTGGTTTGCAGCTAATTCTTTTTTGGCAAATGCTAATTGAATTACTTCAGTCCTGGGGAATATGGTGCCACCAGAGCCTGTTTGGGCAAAGTCTTCCAGCTCCATCTAGGGAGACACTAAATTATTCCAGCTTGAAGTGGGTGTGGCTCAAGCAGACAAACCAGATGACTCCTCCCACTCATCTCACTGGTTCCTCCTTCCTCCTCCTCTTCTCCTCCTGTTCTTGCTTCTCCTACCTTCTTTCCTCTTTGTCCAGCCCTTCACTCACAGTCCCCTGGACATAATATTTTATCCCTCCTTTCTCCCATCCAAGTACTAACCAGGCCCAACCCTGCTTAGCTTCCGAGATCCACAGGATCAGGGTGATAAGGCTGTAGAATTATTCCTCCTTGCTAATGCGCTACAAAGCAAACAAAAAACAAAACAATAACAACATCAAAATCACCTCATTTCCAAGGCCTAAAGCCACTTCTACTGTTGCAGAAGGAAACTCCACATCTTTTAGCACATGTCAATATTCTGCACCCTATGTATCAAATTCATGCTAGTGCTCTAGAAAATATTGCTACTAATATTGCTAAGTAATATTGACAATGAGAGTAATAACATAACTTGTTTATATTAAAAATCCATTCCCAAAAAAACCAAAACAACAAATGAAACAAAACCAAAACCACCTCAAACTGCTGTCCATGAGAACATTCTAGTTCTTCAGTATAGCCCAGAAACAAGGCATGGTTCCTGGTGGAAAGGCTATGTAGGGAACAACCTTTTGACTTTCATTCTGGCCATCTCCTGCCTCATTTTCTTCTGCTTTTCTGGACTGCTCCGGATCATCCTTGCCTCCCACTTTATGATTCAGTTCTACATTTCATTAACTGGTTGCTTCGCTCTTTGAGCTTGATTTGATTTCTCACTGTTAAGTCATGGAAATTAAGTAAAGGTTTAATCTATCCACACCATCACTCAGGACGCTGCACAACAGCAGCAGAGAGAGGCAACTCCTACAGGGAAAATCCAAAGTAATATTATTTACAATATATCCTAGTCTACCAGAAATTATCTGATTCATCTCCAAAAATAATTAATTCAAAGTACCTCCAATGAAGGGAATATGAAGAGTAAAGTTAAAATTTGGAATCAGCTGGATATGGCGGCATAAACCTGTAATCCCAGCTATTCAGAAGGCTGAGACAGGGAGATCTCAAGTACAAGGAAGGAAGTACAAGTACAAGGATCTCAAGTACAAGGCCAGCCTGGGCTACTCATGTCCAAAGACAGTCCACGCTACAAAGAATAGCTTTTTTCTTTCCAAAAAAGAAAACCAAGCTGTACTGAGGTTAAATTTTCATACTTTCATTAGTATTCAATTATTATATTTATGGATTACACTTAAAGATTAGTTTATTCTTATTTATTATTTTTGTTTTCATTTGTATTATTATTTTGTTTTATTATTATTGTTTTTTGTTATAATAACACTAGATAATAATGTTTAGACTGAAGAAATTGAGGGGGGGTGTTTCAGTCTGTTTTGTTTTGTATCTTATTTAATATCTCATAACCTTCTCCAGACTCTATTTTGTTCATTCACTCAATCGATAAATAGAGAATAATTTATTGTACAGAATTAAGAGGGATCAGCAAACTCAAAAGTTTGGTAACTAAAATCACTTGCCTTTGATGCACTAAAATATTATTAAATGTAGCCTCTTCTTTTAACTAAATAATGTAGAAAGAGAGCAAGTTGCAATTGGGTTTACTATCCTACACATGGTCTTCCCCAGGCATTAAAACCTTGCTTTGGTGATTTTCCAAAGCATTGAGAAAGAGCAGAAACCTATTACATGCTTCCAAATGCATGTAATTCATAAACACAGGAGTTGGTGCACACTGTTACAGGCTAATGAAGACAAAACTCCACTTTTATTCAAAGGGGAATGGGAGTCTCCTGACTGTACTCCATTTATAGTCCTGAACAATGGATTTGAATAATGCCAAGAAATAATTCCGTCTTCTATAGTTCATAGTATTTTCTTTCATATACATAAGAAAGAACCACGTCCTATCTTTCTATAGGAAGGAATTAGATCTTTTATTTAGACTAGAGAAAGTGGATTTTCCTGTATGGGTGTTGGAAGTATATAAAAAGAGATGAAGAAAGACATGTCTGTGACCCCCTTAAAACACACACACACACACACACACACACACACACACACACTGCACACACTCTTCATTAAAAGATCAAACAAGACCAAATTTTATTTTCTGTTCAAATGAAGGGCAGTAAAGTTGTACAACTAAAATCAAGATTTTTTCCAGATTGAAAAATCACATTTTAAATCATCTCATGAAAAATCTACACCAATTTTTAAAATGCATTTCAATCACCTTTATGACTTTTTAAAAATGTTTCTAACTTTGGCATTGTATTCCCTTTGCTTTTACCAGAGGTTTCATCAAAATGAAATGAAGAACTGGAGAGATGCTCAGTGGTTAAGGGAATGGGCTGCTTTTCCAGAGGACCAAGCTTTCATTCGCATCACTTGCATGGCAGCTCACAACCTTCTGCTGTTCCATTTCTAGGGAAGCCGGTGCTTCCTCCCACGCATCGTATGTAGGCAGACATACAGGCAAGCAAAACACCCACGCACATAAATTAAAATTTTAATTTTTTTAAATAAAATAATAAATAAATAATAAAATAAAATGGGCATTTATGAAAAAACTAATGAAACACACACTAAAATAAAAACGTTGAATCTGTTGGTCTGTTCTATCATTTGGCAAGCTACTGACCAAAAGTAATGGCTACATTACATATATAGGCAGACAAGAGAGAACCAAATGGAAGACTCTTCTATTCATAAGACCATTCTATCCATTTTTCAGTTTTGTCAAATAAGTTACAGCAGTGTTTTTTGGGTTTTTTTTTTTTTTTTGCACAAATTGAAAAATAAGCTAGTTGGATTTGTCATTACATATCATAAACATGGGAGTGCAAATATCAATTGGAAGTAAATTCTTAAAATCGGTAAGTAGCATAAATCATTTCTGAGAGTGACTGGAGGGGAAGCAAGAGCAAATCCCATCCCATTTTTTTACATATATAGAAACAAAGGGAAATTTCCATTGTATTCTTTTAGTGTTTGCTGAAATGAACAGGCAAAAAGCAAACAGGAAAAAAAAAAGTGAAAATTGATGAACATTAGTATGAGTTTTATAGTGGAGAGAGAAATGAGGGTATTGGAAGGTTAGGAGAGGTAGCAGACAGGTGCTGGGGGGAAGGAACGTGCCCAAGGGACATGAAGGACAAGGACTGGTCAAGAGAAAGCTCCAGGGGAAGGAACAGCTAGTTTGGGAAGATGAGAGGCAGATGTTCAGGTGAACAGAGGTTGCTGGTGTAGATTAAATCCCTCAGGCAATTTCTCAGAGCTACCCCTAGGAGAAGCAAGCCATGCCGAAGCCTGCTCCGGTATATACACTCACGAGTTATGGACCTTTGGTGGCTGTTTGATGAGTTTCTTTGGGAAGGGCTTGTGGTCACTGTATTCCCTTTGAAACGCACAGCAAGAGCTTTTCCCTACACTGGGGATGAGGGTCCCCAAACTGATCAAGAGTCAGAAAGACCTCCATTCTCAGATTGCTTCTCTAGTTCAACATGACAAAGTGCCACACTCAAGGTGGTCAAGTTTTCAAGCCCCCAACCTACAAGGTTACGTTTTTAAATATAATGAAAACAAGCCGGATTAAATGTAATGATAAAGTAAAAGTTTCTCCATATGTGTGGTTTATAAGGAAACATTAATTCATGGTCAACTAGCTAAATGTACTTACAATTTAAAGTAGCTAATGGAGACAACATCTAGGGAGTAGAATTTTTGATGAAAATATTCACAGAATAAAGTAAGGATATTTAAGGTTCGGGATTCACTGTGAGTCTTCTTCACCTTCTGTTCTATCTTTCTCTGTCTCTGGTAACATGAACAATAGTCCTAATGAGAACGGAAAGGATAATTTTAGAAAGAATATCCTTCATTATAGGATTTCAGCTAATTGGCCACATTTGGTATGCATTCTTCATATACATGGTGGTGTCCATGATTGGAAAGAGCTATGCTATCTGCTCACACTGCACATTAGCACAACTAGAATTGTAAACAAATATTGTATGCTGAACAGCTTAAAGTTTGTGAGCATTTCTACTGTTTGGGTTTTTTTTTTTTTCAGACAAAATCTCACTAGATAGCTAAGGCTGGCCTTGGACTCACCTTCCTACCCTCTGGACGCCACTTTCCAAACGCTGAGGGCACAGGTGTGTGTCAACATGCCTGCTGAGTTTCCACATTCATGAGGGTAAAATCTGTCCCCAAAGAAGTAATTTCTTTGGTTCTATCTCTAAAGCAAAGTGAATTAAAGAATTAATTGAGTGTATTACATTGCATTGTTGACTCGAGAAGTACAAAATGAAGTAAATTATTAAGGAATTGAATTTTTAAAATGCTTGTTAATTATGAAGTCTGGCATCCCACTAGCAAGAATCGATAAGACACCACTTCAAATATGTGACTTCTTTTACTATATATTTGAGATTTCAGAAAATAAGTAGCATTATGTGTTTTCCTCCTGTGAATCATACACCTACCTTTAACTCTCTGCCAAAAGTTGAAAATTACAAAGGACTTTCTTCTTAGAAAACATTAGAATACACACTGGGTAGTTTAAAAATCTTTCCCACTGCTATTAGGATCATTGAATGAGGACTACAATTAGTGACAATTATAGCAAATGAGAAAAGGCCGGAAATGTGGCTAAATAAGAGTGCTTGCTTAGCATGCCTAAGGCCCTGGGTTCAATCCCTGGACCTGCAAATAATGCATGCTGCATGTATAAATGAATGACAAGTAATGTGAAGAAAAAAGCATCTCCGTTGCCTTTTTATTTCTAACCCCATGTTTTACCTTTAGCCTTGACATATAGAATCCCATTCACCTCAAAGCAATGAATGAATGATTTTTTGCTGAGTTATGCCTTCTTAGTAATATGTATATTGATCATCACGTACTTTGTAAATACTAGTGGTTAGACCATGAAGACTTATATTGCTGAGGTTGTGTAAAGAATTCAGAAAAGCTGTGAAGGGAGCTGATGCTTTCATTACAGCCCAAAGCTTCTCTTCCTGGACAGCTTTTAAACATATTTGAAAACTAAGCTCTTCGAAAAAAATAAAACCTATCCTAGAAAGCATTAAATTTAGTCTCCAAATTAAACATGTACCCAGAAAACTATTTTGTAAAAATAGGGACAAGTTAATAATGTGCTTTGCAATCATAATGTGTCTAAAGCAGAAACCCAACATAGGGAAAGTTCCTGGTGCCCCAAACTCTCAGTACATTCTATTAATTTTGTGTTCCTAGAAGTACTGACAGAAAAATCAAAATTTTGTTTACAAATATATAAATCTGGCATGATAAATAGTTCATGCTAATGGTCAATCTTTGTTTTTCTATAAATATATCTTGAGAGCAAATTATACATATTTTTATGAATTTCAAAGAAAGAAAAATAACTCAAGGTTGAAAACCTACTATAGGGGAGAAAAATAATGTCGTTTTCTTAGCTTCACCTTATTCATGGCTGGCAGATTAACAAGAGAAAAGCATAATGAATTGATGTGACATGACAGGGAAGGCTTGGGAATTACATGCCAGTGATCCTAGAAACACTATTTTTGTGTTTCTGTTTGATGGAAAAGAGACAGCCCTGCAGAAGTATGACTAGATAAATAGGGCATACAACCTAACCCTACGGACCTGGAGGAACTTGGCAAACCCAGTTTGTTCAGTCTCTTCTCCAATTTCAGGTACAGGGCAGTACTCCCATGAACTGGGGTTATTACAACCATTTGCCAGTGAAGTACATCACAGAACCCTTTGCGCATTTTCAGGAGAGAAAGATAGGAGAAGGTGTGAGAGTTGCTCTTCTGGATAATGACAATTGTTCCTCTTCCTTCAGCTGAAAATAGCCCGTCTACCAAGGTGCTATATTTTGGGGTAGCATTTCCTATACTCTATCACCATAAAACAATGAAAATTATACTACGTTGTCATCCAAAATCACGTATTCTTTTAGATCTCCCAATAGTGCATTTGCTGGCAATATTAGGATGTCACTTTCCTTAATTTTATAAAAGAAGATAAATATCATGAGTCTTTTTATGCGGATGAATCCTCACGGTTGCAAACAAGTTCATATGTAGTGGTTTCTTCTCCTGTGGGAGAGCCATGGCCTGGGAACCTCCATGGCGCCCTCGCACTGTTCCCAGCAGCTAGAATATGATTTACCTTTCTGACCTCTGTTCCTCTACATGATAGAATCTTCTGACCAAAAACCCAAACAGATTTGTGTAGTAGTACACTGCTGTGGCAGCTCACCACAGAAGACAAGGAGGCACATTTCATAACTGCAAACCCTGCCAGACCTCAGCAGAAGGAACCACCATCATAGCCAGTACCATATTCACAGTGGAACCCTGAGCATCTGAGCTCAGGTGTTTTTATTGATTCAGAAATCCTCAGGTGCAGATCATAAGCAATCAAGCATCTCCCACAGAAATCCAACACCTGCAGACAATATAAAACGCCAAGACCTTGGTAGTCCTTACCCAACAGTGCATGGTAAACTTCCACAACAGATTTGCCCTTTAAAACAGGCCAAACAGTGGTGTAAGTGCTGACAATGATGCCATTTTACCTGAAGTCCCCAGAGATAAAAACCAATGGCTTACGCAACACATCTGATTTCCTGATCGCTTCTTACTGGGTCTGAAGTCCCTGATAAACCGTATAGCCACAGGTAACAAAAGAGCAATTGCTGAATTGATCGATGCCACAAGATATTGACTTGTATGAAGATGAGATACACTGAACAATAAAGGAATATATCGTTTTGTCAATTTCCTTAAAAACATACATTCCCACAAAAATCTAGATAGTCCCTGGGATTGCTTCATGAAATGAAATCAGTTACCACAACCCTAGCCCTAACCCTAACCCAGTCGGGGTTAACTGTACTATCAGTTTTCTATTATACCTCAGAAGAAAAATACTTTAGATCGTCAGTGTTCTGAAATCTTCCAATGACTGTCCATGAGATAATATCTTTCAGGGGCCAATAAAGTATGCCTTTTATTTTGTATTCTACTATAAAGAGCAACAGCATAATGCCAGTAACTAACATGGGGTCCAAATGAAATCAGATCTTGTTTTGGACCTCAGGATATTTCTTGCTATATGAATTACAAAATGAAAAATCTTTGCCTGGGCATATCTTCTAAATCTGTGTGCGGTGGCTAGATCCATTTAATCACATTAAACAACAATGAGTACCCACCCTCTCAGAGAATCAGACTATACTGACATCACTGAGGGTGGTGATTTGAATTTTCAGATTTTAATTTCTTCTTTTTTTTTTAACTATGGCTATATGTTGAGGCTCTTCCAAAGTGGTGCTTAATCAGAGTTCTTTCAAATTAACTCAAAGAATGGGTTCTAAGAAAATAAACTTATTGAACTAAAGAAGGGAAGAAATTAAGTATATTCCATTTCAGGATATGATAGGCAATAGGAAAAGAATCTCCCTCTCTCAAATGTCTATTTTTCTTATCTGCTCTGTACTTGTTCGGTACTCAAAGACTAACAAATAGAAGCCATATGGCTATAAATCTATTATCTATAGTATATTTTTATTGTGATGATTCCTTACTATAACAAAAATGTCAGTCTAGCAAAATTAGACTTGACTTTGTATACACAGAGTACAATCTATATGAACCTTTTAAACATTTTGGAAGATTTTTTAAAGTAAATTTATTAGCATGTAGGTGGTTATAGTATTCTTTTCAAGCCTGGAGAAATAAGAAGAGTTTTTTCTAACATGCCAAAGAATAGCATCATAAGGGTCCTATGCTCGCTCATTTTCCGCTCAGCAATGTCTGCCGGCTCCCTGCTTTGTTTAAGTTTGAACTGCGATGAAAAGTGATTTTTAACATTTGACATCTGGGTGTGTTTCCTCTATAAATAGCAAAAATCTTGTAAATTATTCTGTTTAACCTTTCTGTTTGGACCACCAGGAATCTGAAGGAAAGCTACAATTCATCTTCAATTTCCTGTCTAAGACGACTCCGGGTGTGTCCACACCATTACTTTCTATAGACATGCAGCTGTCTCACTGTGTTCTTCGTGCGACCTGAAATTTCTCTCTTAGAACAGCAAATGCCTCTTTTCCTCCGCCCTGGTGCCTGCCATGAACCCTGGCAGGTGTCCAAGAGCTCACTACAGCTTCTTTCTATGGCTTCATTTTGTTAATCGTCTCTAACTCTTGGGCAGCGCCCACTCTCTACCTCGTCCCCAGTCCGCTGTGAGCCTCGGATAGTCGTGGAGAGTGGCTGGTCAAACTGTGTTTGCTAACAATCGCCCCTCACTGGCATTTATTCCTTTCAGAACAGAACCTTAAGGCAGAACTATCTCATCATAGATTTTTGATTTTATGATTTTTGATCTTATGTTTTTTATAATGATTATTCTTTTTTTTTATGATTACGTTAACAGATTTTCTTTAAGCCAAGTATGTTCAAATTTGTGTAGGTGAAGTCTATGGCGGTTATGCATTTGTGCCAAACATGATTTGTTCCCTTCTCATATCTTCCCAGCTATATTAATTCTGACTGCGAACCATGTAGAGTCATATTAATTAAGCTCGTGAGTCAGAGGGGCGGGTATGCTGATTAAGTCCTTGGGATTCTGGGATGAGACACGCTAAGGTCAAATGCTGCATCAGGGATTTAAATGTAAATGCACCACCTCAGGCAAATGTTCTTCATCTTCCTGATCCTCAACTGGCCTTTCATAAAATAGATATAATAATCACGCCTATTAAATGAGTGGCACTTACAGAAGAGAGTGAAGATTCAGTGAGTCAAGGAAGAAAGCATTTAGCACAGTACTTGCTACATAGCATGTGCTCAGTACATCTTAGTCATTACCCCCATTCAGTGAAGACCACGCTCTGGAAGTACAGTTCAGCGGCTCAAAACTTGTCCAGCACTTGCCTGCCTTTGATCTTAAATGTGCAGAACGTACATCAGCAAATGAAATAAGGGACCGGGCGTTACAGGTTCCATGGCATCCAGTCACTGCTGCCTTCTTTACGCAGATTCTTCCTATTCACACTAACTCCTTAAATTAATATTTTTTAATTAAATGTTTGTTCTTGTCTCTCTTCTTGGTCTTGTCTCTCTTTCTAATAAGGTGAAAGAAGGACAAATTGTGTAGCACTAACTTTTGCTGCATATATATATATATATATATATATATATATATATATATATATATATATAATTTATCATAGACATTGAAAGCTCTATGCTTGTGCATAAGCTGTGGCCTCTGTCTGGATGGAATCACTACACACACACACACACACACACACTTTTGTTTTCTTTTGTTTGCTTCTTGTTTTACTTACAAAACTCCCAACTTTCACTAAGGACTATGTCAAATGCAATGAAATAACTGTTCAAGCCTTGCCTGTTTTAAGCCTTCCCAGGACACACTGAGTGGATTATATTTGATGGTTCCAGAAAAGCATAATCAGATCTGAATTGCCACATAAAGGGTTTTTGTCTCTGCTTCTGTTGCCTTTGCAGGGGAGGGGCGGTGTTTGTTGTTCGAGACAGTTTTGCTAAGTAGCCCAACCTGGCCTCCAACAGGCTATCCTGCTGCTTCATGCAAGGGACCTCTCTGTGTGCTGGTGTTCTGAGTTTACTGGAGATCAAAACCACACACCATGGATTCTCTCCCTGATGAACGTGGATTCTTGAATATGAAAATATCACATATTGGATGCTCAATAAATACAGTCTGAATTCATGGAAGTCTTTTAGTTCCTATGGAAAGAGCCAAATATTTCATGAGTTCATAGAAAGTGGCACTGAGGGCCTTCAAGACGCAGGCAAACACTGGGGGGGAAACAAAAAAGCAAAGTAAATGATTCAGTACGGTGACCTACACACGGGGACACGTAGGACATTTTCATTTCTTCTGTGTTAGTTGATTTGTTTTGACAAAAAGGCTGGAACCAGATTTCCCTAAAAGCCATCCTTTTGGGCTCCACCATGCTTTACGAACAAGCAAACTTGTTATGACATTGCGTCACTTATCCCCAGGCCACTTAGAACCTAATCAGCAGCAGCATGTGGATTGCAAAAATAAAGCTCACGACAACTGTTCACCCAAACCCATGGTGAGTATCTCATAAGAGTCTCAATTTCTTGAATCAATGAAACTATCAATAGCTTTAAGAGGGTCCATCATGTTTTAATGTAAAAGATCAATATTTATTGAAAATATATATTCGTTCACAGCTGTAAATATACTGAATGTAAAGGATAAAGGCACAAAATTATTGTCAAAGACTGCTATATATTGTTTTACTATTCATCTAAACCCTGCTATGTAATTAATGACACTGAAATTGTTACTCAGTATACATTGGCATAACTCTAAAATATAAGGATAAAGTCTGTAAAAGTATTACTGGGGGTCAATTTGCTAATAATGACTAAGTTGCAGGCTGATCTAACCCAAGCTTTGCCATCAGCAGGTTATTATATTATGATAGCAACTCACTGGCGATTTCAGGAGGTGAAGAGGTCCTTCAAAACTCACCATGTGACTTACTTCCCAGTTCTCAGTTGTTTGGTAGGAAGTAGGTCTTAGTCTGAGGCTTGATACCTGATTTAATCTCAAATGTCTGATTTTAATCTTCTAAATCCCCCTCCAAACTACATAAGCTACCCTCTCATTTCACAATTTAGAAGTCTTTATTATAAGAAAGAAGTTAAATCTGTCATGTAGAAATGATGCCATGCAGCCAAAGCATACCATGTACAAGAGGAGATAGTTCCGAAAGTTCCGCTGCATTAGGAACAAAATTAGGTAAAGGGCAGAGGGAACATTTAAAACTACCAATGGCCCAAGCGATGCTTTCCATGCTGAATGCATACCAGAATCTTTCAAAGAAAGGATTAGCTGAGTTTGTTTTCAAATTCCACTACCCAGAAGGCAGCAGCAAAAGTATCTCTGTGACTTTCAGGACAGCCTGGTATCTACAAAGAAAGTTCTGGGCCAGCCAGGGCTACATGATATCTCAAAAACAAACAAGCCAACAACAACAAAAAAATAAAATAAAACCAGATTTTCTGAAATCGGTGTAACATGTGATCCTAATCCAAATATTGTTATGACTGATCAAGAAAATAAAAACTGAAAATAGCTTTCCTTTTTGTGGAGATGTTGAAGAGAATTCCTAGTTTTAACATAATAAACCTCACCACTGTGCAACTGCAGGAACAGAAGGAAAGCTAGGCATCTTGACTGACATCAGTTCTGGCAAGCAGGAAGCACGTAGCCTTACTATTGCGTAGAGCTGTTCTCAGCCTGCAGTAGTTCGTATGCTACACGAGATCACATGCTATTACAACAGTTTGGCTTTCTTTTGGTGTAACAGCATCTTTTACGTATTAGGTCAAGTACCGCTTTCTTATTAACCTATTTAAGAATTAAAGAACACCCAATTGCCAATTATAACTCAAAAAGAGAAGTTACTTTTGACTGGAAAAAGAATCCCACATAAGTACATGGTGGGCCAGTATGGAAGCTGCTATTTTATTGCAAAAGACCCCCCAATGTGTTTCCCACCCAGCAAAGGTTAGATGCACTTATTTCAGGTAGCAATCTTATTTTAGACAAATGCCTACCATGCATGTGATTCAGAATAAAATTACTGTGGAGATGCCAGAGAATAAATTTCTGATTATTTTTAAGTTACTGTATTTAAAAAGCATTTGCTAAATGCCTACAGAAAAAATGATGAAGATCTAAAAGTTACATTTTGAAATGACTCAAATAGTGATTTCAATGAATTTTCTCTGATTTCTCAAAACCCATATAAATCCAGTTCCTAGAAACCTTCGAAGTTGAGTGGGGAATTTTGAGTAAGATTATCATCAGAAGTCCATGAACTAACGAAAATCTCTACCTTTTCCTGAGTAAATGTGGCGAGCATGACAGATCAAAGTCACCTTCAATAACACGCCGTGTCATAATGCATTTCAAGTGACATTTGCCGGTGATGACCAGAGTTGAGCCACAGAAGCAGAAACATTTTTTGTTTGTGCCCTAGCAAAGCCCACAAAAGAATTACATGGCCAATGGTACAGTGAATTAGAGAAAACAACTTTATCTGTATATTTGAAGACAGAAAGTGGAAAGTCTCTGTCAGCTGGGTTTATCATTTGCAAGAGAAAATCCTGGTAACCTGGTCTACCTACAAACAGAATTCTGATCTACGAGGACATGAATATAATTGCTTATAAAACACATCTCTAGGTCTCCCAAAACTGGGTGTACAACTTGAATGACCTACATACCTCCAAAGTCGTGGAAATCTGCCAGGAAAGGTTATTTTCTTAATTTGGGGAGCTTCGTATACTTAGAAATATTTATTTGTATAATAGCTGTCATTTAGAAAGTCTAAACTAGCAGCTGCTTTATTAAACGTTCATGTCTGGCATCTAATTAATTTCTCACAGTGATGCCATGAGGTCACTGCTGTAATCCTAGTTCCTGGATAAATAAATGGAGACTTAATAAGGTAAGTCAGCCTCGTCGGTTTCCACAATAGTCACTAGTGGATACTGAAACAGAGCATGAACTACATGCTGTGTATCATAGTACACAGCACGTTATCTATTACGGAGCATGCGCGATCCTAATCTATATCCATAAAATGGATTTTCAAGCCCAGTTAGGTAGTCCCTTCCCCCATGCCACAGCATCTCGCACATGACAGATGAGATACCACCTGCCTGTTGCTTACGTCCTGCTTTGTCTTATTACTCTGTACCTGTATGTCTTCCTTCACTCACCGGAGACAAAAAAAAAAAAAAAGCACTTTGAACTTCACCCCCCCTTCACCCCCCCTACCCAGTTACATAGGCAAACACAATCAGGGTGCATAGTAGGGAGGTGATAACCTAACACGAAACTTTTAGGCAAACAACTCACCAGCACTTCTACAAAAGATGAAAATGGGCTTCTCGGGAAGCACGGGTGATAACGCAGTCCTATGCCCTGATACTGTCACTTGCTGAAAGTGACGAGCAAAAGAACAAAGGAAAGAAAAACCAGTTTTGTGACTGCAGGATGCATATTGTCTCATATCACATGGTCAATCCCTTCCCTTCTGCATGGGCACTCTCTGTGTAGGAGCCCTGAACTTGATATCCAGTGGTATTTTCTAGGCTGTGTTTTAGAGACGGAAACCATTTTAGTTTATGTTACTGGCAAAAGGGTTTAGGCAGAGGGCTCGGTGGGTAAAAGTGTTCTTCTTTCATGCACGAGGCCTTGATTCCCATCTCCAGAACCCACATAACAAAGACAGGCATGAGGATATGTGCTTGGAATCCCAGCACTTTAGAGGCAGAGACAGCAGGGTTTCTGGCACTCTCTAGTAAACCAGTGTAGCCTGCCTGGCTAGCTTAGGGTAGTGGCAGACAGCTGTAACCATACCTGGGGTTGACCACCTGCCTCCATGTGGATGTGTGCACAATTGAATGTGCACCCATACACACACACATACACACACGCACACACACACATTCATGACATGAACACAGATGAATATTTCTAGAGGGAAAAGAATGTTCGCTTTATGCTGTGCTACTAATAGAACCCAGGGCCTCCTGCATACTTGGTTAGCATTCCAGTACTAAACAACACCCTAATTCCCAAAGTAGTTTTGAGATCTCTGTTCCCCAACTACTGTATTTTTTTCATACTTCCCCTACAGATAAACATACATCATTTCTTTATGTAACTATGTGAAATTTAGAAGAAACTATCAAATGAGTAATTCTGGTGATATTTGTTTTCAATACTGTGGTCAAGTCTAGCAGACAGATCCCCAGTGCTCTAATCAGTGAGCACACATAGCACATGCAATCATTTGGACTGAATCGGCCTATAGCTTGTCTTTGATTATCTTAATCTTGCAGCAAAAGCTCTGCAACCTCTTCGTATCCTTGATCTCCCTAGGTCTCCATCACACACTTGTTTTCTAAGTCACCCACCAATGAAGACACAAGCCCTGAGAAATTCCCTTCGGAGAATATTGCATGCCATTCTCTGGGTTGGGCACAGTACAGGAAATCATTGACTTGTAAATCACCTTTAGTCACATTAACTACGCTATAAGCTGTACCGGAAACCGAGTGGTAAAACATGGCACAGAGGTCACACTTCAGGTTCTATCTATTAACTAAGGAGGGAAGTCTGTGATGTTGCCATTCTTATTCTGAGAGTATTTATTGTTGGCAGCCTCTCAGTGATGTGTAAGTGCCCAGTTCCTGGCTATAGCAATTCAGTTGTTAAAACACACACACACACACACACACACACACAAAGAGCAAAGATGGTCAGGGAGAAAACCTTTGACTGTTTTTAGCACAGTGTTTTTATAACTCTGTACAGTTCCCTTTAAAGTCACTAATCACCATAATCTTGGCAATAAAAGTTTTCAACATCAAGAGGAAACTCAATCCCTCTAGCATTGCTTCCCTTTCTCCCCTCCCACGTTTAGTAGCCACAGTTACCACTCACATAAATGAGTCACTTGTTTGGGGACACATATCTTATAATACACCTCAGGATATATTTATCTTAAACCAGCCATTAGCTCTTTGGAAAAGCACCAAACACTGTCCTGGATCCATGATCAAAGTAAGCCAACACAGTATAAAAGAAATAGACTAGATAATACTTTTTATTCAAAAACACAAAGGGAATCATGTGAACTATTCTGTACAGGGCTGGAGATACAGCTCAGTGGTTAAGAGCTCTTACTGTTCTTACAAAGTCCAGGGTTCAGTTCCAAGCACCCAGCACCCACATCAGTTCACAACCACCTGCAGCTTGAGTTCCAGGGAATACAACACCCTATTCAAGCTTCCATGAGTACTCTGACACATGCATATGATGCACATAAATTCATGCAAGCACACACATATGTGTAATTTTAAACAATAAAATATTCTGTGCATTTATAGTGATAGCTTGAGCAAAGCAGCAATAAGCATGCTTCATTCTTTTCAATAGAATCTTATCAATCATGTATTTAATTAGCATTTGATGAACAAATAAATAAAGATCTCATATTGCTTACGTTAAAAAATGTTTGCTTACTCATTTAATGTTCATTCCAAAGAGTGTTCATCTCTTCCTAGGAAGCATGGCGATCGAGCTATAAAACTGAAAAAGAAAAGAAGCAATCAGATTGTAATAAACTAGGCCTGATTTGATATATAAGCGGGAAGAGATACAACCAGTAATAGTTTAGATATGAGATGCTAGAACGTCCTTTCTAGGAGATCAGGCTTTGAAAGGCAGGCTGCCAGCTGTTAAGAAGGTGAGGTCAGGAAGGGAGGGGTTGGTTGGAGAAAGAAATGTTACAGGAAGAAAAAAAAAAACCAAGGAGGAAGAGAGGGGAGCGGAGAGATGAGAGAACACCACGTTGGCACTATTTAGCTGTAATGCCATAAAAGACAGTGCATTATCATCCCTTTTCCCCTCCCAGTGACTTCAAGTGCCTTTGGATCCATGGGGACAGCACAATCTACTAAACACGCCCCCCCACACACACATACAAATATGCACATAAACCTTTTCAGCTACAATCGCATTCGTTCTTCCTAACTGGCAAATCTTTTTGATTATAGTACTTGCTATCTTCTAAGGATGAGTTTAACCTTCTAAAGTCATCTTCCTGAGAATTAAAATATCTGTTGTTGAAGGCTCTTAAGTCTAAATTCTTTAATTCTTTTGCCGAAGCATCTGTAAGATGAGCTATTCATCAAAATAACCTTGGGGGAAGTTTTGTCTCCTGTTAGAGTAATTTTATACTTGAATAATGCTTCCAGCTACACCACCACCTTTTCCCACCATCATTGCATGTTGTGTAGAGACTTAGAAATAACCTAAGTGGGCCTCACTTCTTAATACTGAAACAATATTTCCAGTACAATTAATTGTGTTATATGTTACATTTAGATCATATCGATTTTTACTGTCTACTGTATGAGTTAAAAATTTTTCAATGTTTGTATTCAGTAACTATGAACACTGAATACTATCAGATTAGCATGCCACCTCAAGAAAAGCTAATACGTTTTAATACGTATAACATTGTGTCAAGTTTTAATGGGATCAGTTCTTCCAAAAGTTTTACAGAAAAACGTTGCAAAAAAATTTATAATGAAAATGAGACATTTCAGAAAGTTTAAAAACTACATGTCCACCCTTCAAAAGCTTAGAGGAACAGATGCTGGTATTTTACTCATTGTAAGGCATTGACTAACTGCGTGTAAATCAGGTGTGCGCTACAACCAGGCAGTGCATCGATCGCCCTATATCTTTTCCCTTCCTCTAGCACTGACACCTTAATCTCTTTCTGGAACCCTCTCCTTTTGGCTTATGGCCAGGGCCTGATGCCAGGGCACACACATTTCTCTGTGGGACAATTTGCAAGGTAAGGCCCAGAGTCATTCAGAAGCCTTTCATTTGTAACAATTTGCCACCATAGCAGCAAAGACATCTGGATTAAGGTTCCTCAGAGAGACTGCACATTGAAACTGCCTCCCCCACCACCACCACACAGGAGGAAGGAACAGAGGGGTATCTGTCATTGCTGAATATGGCGATGGGTCACTAAAGCTTAGTTCAAACCGTTTCTGTCATCTCTAAAAGTGAGTGCTCATGGGCTCATCACAAAGTAATACAGAATTTTATAAGGACCCGTTCAGGTAACAAAATAACAAAAGACGTTACTCTAATAAACTAAGCATTTCCTTATGCTGAATACTGCTTTTATTTAAACATATTGGGAAAAATATTTTTACCTTTGAAGGAAAGGCAAGCATTTCTTTCCTGTGGGTTCACTGCTACTATTTCTATTTTTTATGCATACATTTCCCATCTACTACACCCCACACAGCTGTGGAAAATAAAACCCATAATAGTCATTATGCAAATGTTCTTAGGAGAGATTCTTTCCTCACAAATGTTGGAACTGTTCTGTTCTATACCCATCTAAAGACTCCAAGTGAGTGGGGTCTTGCTCCTTTGCTTGCCCTCCTTGATTCCTGCTGCTCTTTTCTTAGCTGTAAGAAAGTTGATCTTTAACCTCACTTCCTTTTCTGCTCTGTTCTTAGACCCTATTTCTTCCTGACCTCAATTTTATATCCTTTAGCTAATATTTTACCAGATACAAATTAACCATCTTGGAAGATAGAAATTTGGAACATCTATTTAAAATATCATCATAAAACCATTTCTAGATATTCGTTCATGCAGAGATACACCAAAAAAAAAAAAAAAAACAGTATATACGAGAAAGACTTCTAAGGTTGTAAGTAAATAGTAAATTGTCTGAAATGAATCATAAATATTCTTAGTAAAACATTGGGTAAAGCAAACATTGACAGTCTTAAAATGGCAAATTTAGTTAAGAGTGCACATGTCTGTACATTTAAAATGCCTATGGCAAGCTGGTGAATGAATTAACAAGCCCCAAACAGAAAACATGACTCCAAAGTCCATTAATTTGAAATTTAGAACATAAACACCAGTTTCTGACCCACATGCACTTCTATCAGATTACCGATTCAGACTTAATTTTTCTAGAATTATTTGGTGTCACTGAAAATATACTTTTCAACTCATCCTACAAGAAGCAATACAGGCTTAGAAAAACTGAATTAACTACTGATAGTGTAAGAAAATATCACCGAAAGTTATCTTTTCCTACACACTAGCCCATGCTAAATCAACCCCAGTGGGATCTTTGGAGTGCTCCCTCAACACTAAGCCGGGCTTCCCACACTGGCTGTCAATCACCAGAGCTACTACTAGTGAGAAGTTTCATTCAACACTTAGATTTATCCATAGAAGAGATACCAGTTGCCACAGGCACTTAGTGTCAGAGTTAGGAAAGGAAAAGCAGTTCTCAGTTCTGCTATTTACATTCCAGAAAAGGAATTTAAGACTTCCATTCTGGTACATGGGTTTTAGAAGAAGGTATTCTCTTCATTGTTGTTTACATAATTGCACCCCCCCTGTAGGGTGTGTGTGTGTGTGTGTGTGTGTGTGTGTGTGTGTGTGTGTATGTGTGTGCGCACGCGCTGCTAAGGATCTGTCCCAGTGCCTCACTCTAGCCAATGCTCAGCCACTTATCTATCCTCAGCAAAGTATATTTTTTCTTTTTAGCAATAACTTTGTTACAACAACCTAGATGTCCATCAGATGATGAATGGATAAGAAAAGGAGGTACATATACACAATGGAGTTTCCCCCAACTGTAAAGGAAAATGAAATCATTAAGTTTGTAGGCAACTAAATGTAGCTGGCAATAATCATCATTCTCTGACACAGAGCTGCCTGGAAGAGGCTCGAACCAACTCAAGTATCTGGAAAAGATGCTCTCCAACCTCTTGAGCTCTCTGGAGGTTGTATGGAGTGCCGGCTCCAGGTTTCCAGCTTTCCTGCAGGAAGAGAATTTTAGTAATGCAGCTGTCTCTGGGTCATTTCTGCTCCTTTAAGTATCCACTAAAGCTCAGTAGCTTACCAAGTTAGACTTTGGTGATACTTCAGTCTGGCATTGGTTCCCTATCTGGGGTAAGTGGACATTTGTTTATGTTCACGTCTTCCCAGGCACAGTGCCACACAGCACAGGGCTTATGGAGTCCCATCCCTGGGAACCAGTGACAGCTGATGACTGCTGAGTTAGAGAGAGTTGTTTTACATAGGATTCAGCCCAATCTAGACTGCCCATATTCCAGTGGACAGCTCTATACTCACAGGCATTCTGGAAGCACTAAGTGGACTCCGTGGGTTGTAAGAAAATTCAAGTTGGGAGGGAAAACCAGTGAGAGGATGTGAGAAAGTTAAAGGGAAAGATGTAAGGAATGGATTTGCTGAAAAACATATTATATTTACGTATGGAATTCTTAGCCAGGTTTATTTTTTTTATATAAAAACTGACATTTACATCTTTTTACACTTAAATTCTGTCTATTAGATTATGACCAAACATGCTGTTTATGAGATTATGATCCAACAGTATAAGAGCTCTACTGATGAAAATATTTAAGACTTGCTCAAAGATAAGCACATAATTATAGTTAATCTTAAAAGTCATGAGTTTATGTACAAACATAGATCTTTATATTTGAGGGTTTTTATTTATTATATCACTGTATTGTTTATCGCCCTCGTTTTTTCTTGTTGTTTTGATTCTTGTTAAATCTGTCACATTTGGAAAGATTGAAAAATGCATTAATTGAAAAAAAATGACTGATCAGGATACAGCAAGGGTTCATTCATACTACACATGTACAAGTGCATATTGTGTGTAAAGACATAAAAAATATTCACCAAGCCAAATGGTTCGTTTCTATAGGGAGCGAGACGGCAATTGATCTATCTTATGAGAAATGTATTCAGAGAGTTAAATGAATGAACCCCGCATGTTTTTTGAATGAAGGGATGGATCATGTGTCTCGCTAAGATGAGGAAACTGTCTTACACTTTTCCCTGGTGAATTGATTCATCCATGACCACTGAACTGCCAACCTTTGAAATGGTAAACTTTACAAAAACTTCTTAAGGGACAATTTGTTAATACCTACACTTAATTTATATGCCTATCTTGCATTTATTTGAAGAGATGATAAAGTCCATCTGAAAGTAAAATTTCTAAAAGAATATACATGAAACACTTAATTCTGTAAAATGAAGGGCGAGTGAGATGAGAAGGGAGTAGTAGCTGATGCACTTTTATGTTTTATGAGGTCATCAACCCTTCGTTATTAGAAAAGTCCTAGTTCAGAAAAAAACAGAGATGTTTATAAGTTGTGTACTGTTAAGATGCTTATAAATAGGAAGCACTAAAATCGCTACTGTGCCTATTAAACATTTTTAAGCTGTCACTAAAAAAAAAAAAAAAAGATATATTTGCCTTCTGGGGGTACCCAAGTTTGTTCAAAAGACAAAGTTTATAAATAAGACTTCTTATGAAAAAATAAAATAAAAGTGAGCCTTCTTATTGCAGGGTCTAAGTTGATTATCATTAAATGCATATGGCCAAGATATAAACGGGATGGTGTGATTGCTTGAAAGAAAAGATCAATATTTGGGAAGTAATAAAACAACCCAGCAACCCAGGATTAACGGGACTAAAAAAAGAGGAGGGAATTTTAGAGGAAGGAACTAGTTATATTTTGAATATTAAAAACCTTCATGTGTTCATGTGCTGAACACAGATGGTGATATTTTGGGAGATTGTAGAAAATTAGAAGTTGGGCTGAGCTTCAGGAAGAAAGTTATTGGAGGCGTGTCTTTGGGGAACTCTTCTTGTGCCCTCCCCTTCCTGTATTCTGCCTGGTCCTATTTCCGGGCCACCATGACGTGAAGGTCTGTGTCGCTCGATACCCCTCCTACCACAAAGGACAGATACTTCTCAAGCTGTAAGCTAAAATAAACTGTGCCTCCCTTACAGTGTTTCTGCAAGGCTCCTTGTCTCTGCGATGAGAAAATTACCTATCAGAAGACTCTGAGCAGACATATGAATCTCTAGTGTGATCTAGTGTGAGAATACTGAGGGTCACTGATGGACAATGGCAAGACCTTGACAGGACAAAACATGGCTCTGTAGGAAGGAGGTCTAAAATGTCCAAGAAAGATTTCTCCTTACAAAATATCTCAGACACTAAATACTTGATTTAAAAGTATTCACAATTTCCGCCATAAATTGTTCATGGTAAGAATGACCCATTAGAAAATATAACCTCGCCATTCAACTGGTTTCGTCAAATCTAGACATGTTTTGGCTAGGAAGAATGGTCTAGGGGTAGGATTATCTAAAAATAACAAGAAAAACAACAAAGTCGGCCTAAGTAGGATTTGCCAAAAATTAAATGGGTTGCAATGGGAGGCTGTGAGTTGAATAGTGGCCTCCAAAGACACGTGTCCATGTCCTTGTCCCTAGAGCCTGTGCACGTTACCTTACTTGGATAAAGATTTTCACAGATATCTTTAACTTAAAATTCTTAAGAAGCGTTTATTCTGGATTATTTGAGTGGTTCCTAAACCCATTGGCACTGCCTTAAGAAATACAGGAAAGAGTATGAAGACAGAAAAGAAGAGATTGAAGTGATTTGATCAAAATAAAGGAAGTTAGAAAGCACCAGAATCCAGAAGCAAAGAATGGGCAGTTCCTTGGAGTCTCTACCGGGAGTGCAGCCCTGTGGGATGCTCGGCCCTCTGGTTTCCGGCTCCGAGAGCTGTAACGTAATCTCTATCCCGGTCATCTAGCTCTCTGTATCTTAGTCTGTTATTTCTTATATCACTTCATGACTTCAATGTTGGTATTTGAATTCTTGTGGATTTTTGGAGGTTTTATTCACAAAATTACAATATATATATTGTACAATAATATACAAACTTTAAATTTCACCTTACCTAGATCCCTACTCTCTCCCCCATCCTGCTCTCTCTTGGACACAAAAGGTTGAATCAACCAACAGGAAAATATCAACCGTTCAGATTATGCAGCTGCCATTTGTCCTGTTCCTTGGGAATATTTGCTGAGAAAATAAATGGAATTTGGCTCCTACACTTATTACTAAATCATTGGAAATCCCCTCACTGCACTTTGAGTCATCCTGAGACATACTTATTTTTAGTCATTTCCCTGATGTTGTCATAAATCAAGGTTCACCCCTATATCCTTGTAACTTGTGTCTCATTTGCATAAATAAATATTGGGAAATGGTAGGGTTTTTTTTTTTTTTCAGTTTCAACAAGGAATTTAAGTAGGTGACATGGTGTCCTTTCAGTCTACAAGTTTCCAAGTCCATGGTTTTGAATCTGACCAGATTTTTATGCTCTTCCATTCTTTTCCCTCCAAATAAAAGTTCCTGGTTATGTAGAGACCTCTGGAGAATTTTCTAGATATCTTTAACATCTTATTTTCTATATACCTATCTCAGGTACTGTCATATGATATATTCTACAAAACTAGCTGAGCATTATATATTCACACATCATGGAACATTTGAGCTTTACCAACATATATATGCCTTCCAGTTATTACTATAGATAGATGATAGACAGATAGATGATAGATAGATAGACAGATGATAGATACATGATAGAGATAGATAGATAATACATACATACATACATACTAGGTAGATAGATAATAGATACATGATATAGATAGATATATGATAGATATAGATACATAGAGAGATAGAGAGATCATAGATACATGAGATAGATGATAGATAGGTGGAGAGATGATAGATACATGAGATAGATAGATAGATAGATAGATAGATAGATAGATAGATGATAGATAGATAGACAGATAGATGCTAGATAGATATATAGAGAGATATAGATAGATGATAGATAGATAGATACATAGATGATAGATGATAGATGATAGATAGATAGATAGATAGACAATGAATTATAATACCTAAGCAATGGCATGTGAAACTTCTTTGCCTTATCGTAATCTTTCCAACTCCTACTCTTAATCCTGTAACCTCCATTATCCTCCTGTAGCCTTCTCCATTACCGTCTCACATTACCCTTCCCTTCATGCTCAACCAGGAGCTCCTGGTGTTAAGGGAAGGGCAGAGACCAGCAAACTGTAGCATCAACCAGTGATGACAACTGAAGCAGGAAATTTGCTCTCATGGTCCACCGGGGCCATGAAGAAGCTCCTCTGCCATATGTCCCTGCAGCCCTGATGATCTGCCTATGGACTGAGCCCTCTGCGATCAAGATAAATCTTTGCTCCCTAAGCTGTTTACATGGGGTATTCGAGAACTGTGCAGCAGAGTTTGTACAGATAACATGTGGAGAAAAGGTTTAAGAAATCAGGGCAGCAGGGGCAGGGATTCCAGCCTGGATCAGATTGGGACTTGAATTTACAATGAAAGGAGAACAATAGATGTTTTGAGTACAGAAAAGCTCTGTTCTCTCAAAAACACAAATGATGTGGATGTAAAGTTAATTGGTTGGATCCCAGGCCATTGTTCCTTTCGCCACCATGTCTAGGAGGTGGTATTCAGGAACAAGAAGGTGCGAGAAAAAGAATAGAAACAGGGGGAGTTCCTTGAACCTAGAGGTGAGACAGAAAAGCGGCCGATATGGCCAGGGTGCTGGTCTTGAATTTCAGGTGTTTTCAACCCAGGAAACTAATATGATACTCCGTTCTGATGCTACAAAATGAGGGGAAACACAGTGATAGATTTTCAGAGGCATCACAAAATTTGAAATGTCATTTAAATGGAATCCAAATTCTTCAGAACAGAACTACTCCAAATCAAGCGACAGCTTTGCTGCTGCCTCTCTTCATGTGGTTTGCAAGCAGGATAAGCAAACTTTCCACCATCTGTTGTTTTCCTAGCTTGCTAAAGCAAACTCTAAAACTCACCCTCCTTGGCAATCACTTACAGCTTTATTAATTTTTATCCCAAGAATAAAACCTTCACACTGTGTGTATGTGGACTGGTGCGCATGTGTGGGCGTGGCAAGCGGTGTTTAATATGAGGTTTCCACTCTGCAGCTCCTGCTCTACATTTCCCTGCCCGCCTTTCTCTATTGTCTCCTATTTGCTGCGCTTGATGGAGCCAGCCCTGAAGTGCCTTTTATCCTAGGATGAATCTCTGTCTAACCACTTACCTTCCACATATGCCTTTCCTTTTTTATTTTCTCCTTTTTCAAGGATGTGTTTTCCCCGGTACCTTTCTCCACAATGAGGCTCCTACTGCTTCTAGAGAGAGGTTCGCATGAAGCTGCTCTAAACCGTAATCGTGTTTATAACTCACCATGCCAGGTTCTTAAGTATTCAGGAGAGGTGTTATTTGGTCTAAAGAAGCTAAAACTTCTTTGCGACATGAGTTTTTCTTCCTTATGAGAGTATTTGAAAAACAGAGGAGGACAGCTGGACCCCTTGAAAGTTCTGGGCCTGATTTCCTCCCCACCCCACAACTGGCCAGCAAAAGAATGATAAGAGTATGCTCATGTAGATGTCTCTCCAGAACAATGCAGCAACTCCTCTTAGGGATTCAGAACTATAGCTAATATCCTCTGTCATATGATGACAGTGGCTTACAAGCCTAGAGTTCACTTAGTTGCAGGAAGGACCACTTGGATCATTCTCAAGCTTTCCTCTGGCAACTGGAGCTATATAAGTCTTTGAGGATGGAGCTGTCCCTTCTTTTAGGGCTTCTGTGGATTCATAGGTATGATGGGCTAAATCAGGGTGTGTATATGCCTGTAATCTCAGCAATTAGGGTCTGAGGAAGGAGGATAGCATGATCAAGATCAGTGTGGGATACATAATTAAACCCTGTCTGAAAAATAAATGAAAATGCTGGCCTGCGGGTGAAAAGCACTTGATACACAAGCCTGTGGCCTCGAGATCCCAAGAATCCACAGAAAAGAGGAAGGAGAGAACGGACTCCACAAAGACAGCCCTTGACCTCCACCTGGGTACCAGTGAACACTTACTCTCAGATGCATATCATGCATATACAATGATTATAAATAATCTTTCATTCAAATATAAGATGAAATCTGAAAAATAGCTGAGTCACCCACTTCTCTGAGTCTCACTCTCAAGCCTATAGGATGAGGGTCCAATGTGGAGACCTGATTCTCAGGGCCTTACAGCACCCATTTAAGTTCCTGGGAGCTTTTTGGAACTAGGTGACAAGACAATTCCAACTACAGAATGCTACTCTGGTCCTTAGAGTTGCTCGGACCTGAGAGTGACTTAGGGTTCGTCTCTCAAGCATGCCCAGCCTCCAGCACATTGGGAGCATGCTTCTTAGAATATCTATGAGTGTTATTTGTAGATGACAACATCATGCTGCAAAATCAAAAGGTCGGACACCCATGCAGGCTGAAGAAGTGCTTTCTGAGAATCAACCACTAAAGTAGTGCATGTGTTAACTTTGCTGTCAACTAACTATGTGACTCAGGAAAAGTAGGGAGCTTTGATCTCCTGAGTGTTATTGACTGGTTCTCTTGAAAATGAAAGCTACACTCAATCAACACTTCTTGGCTTAGATTGTAAGAAAAGGGTAGAAAATAGTCCAATTAAGAAAAAAAAAAAAGAACTAGAAAGGCTTTTGTGCAAACACACACACACACACACACACACACTTGCCCCTGACACCTTCCATGCTTTCACAGGGATTCAGGATGGAAGAAGCCAAGGAGTCACCTGCAGATCTATGGAAAAGTTTCTGATACAGTTTAACGTAAGCCATCCTCATTGTCATTCCCATCCCTTCCTAGTAGACTGTCTCCAGATTACACCAAACTACCTAAAAATAAAAAACGGCAAGGGTGTCACAATTAGGACTCCCTGATTGCTAAGAAGCTGCAAAAAAATGTATCTAATGGCTTCTTTCCAAGGCCCAGTTACACCAAAGTAATGTAATTAGGGAAATTACAGGTCTCTGTGTAAGATGCTTTAAAATTGAGGTAAACTAAGGGAGGAACCCCACAAGAAAATGGAAAGTTACCTAGGGATGTATGGAGCTTGAGGGTAAACACAGAGGGAGAAAGGTTTACATGGCAAATCCATGAAAGCCTGACAGTTGTGCACAATTGTATTGGTTTCTAGTATTGCGTATTTTTAAGCATGTGACGTATGACAGACTTTGTCTTATTGTCTTGTCATGTAATCTGGCAAGAGAATGCTCACACCAACACAAGCAACTTTGCATGAAAGCACTTTAATGACACTGCAGCAGCTTCCCTTTGGAAACATGTAATCAACGACATTAGACTTACAGATGAAGTAACTTCCTACTCTACCTACTCTCTGATTCAACCCTAACCGGATTGTGGAAATCACTGTAAGACCTCCAGGAAGACAGCTTGGAAAAATCCTGTGTGGTGAGACAGGTGGACTTCACATTCCATCTCTTACATCATGCTCACACAGCAAAGTTTGCCTCACACAATCATAAAAGAACTATAAAGTGAAAATGGGCTGCCTTTGAAAATGGAACATTCGTATAAAAAGCAGAAGGATAAAATATTCCTTCAGTAAAGACTGAGAGCCTGTATTGGGGAAGGTACTGGATTAAGCATCAGAAACACCCAAATCAAATAAGATTTGATTTCCCTAAGGAGGGAAGATGCGTATGGGTCAGCAGAAGTGGTAGCCAAGTAAATCGCCATCTCCGTGGAAGGGAGCTGTCTTCAGATGGCATTTTGAGGACACCTAGGAGCAGTCTTTAAAAATTCAGGAAGTGGGCAAAGGAGGCCATATGACTCTGAAATAACTTCCAAAGAACATATGGAAGTCAACAATATACCGAGAAGGGAAAAAGGAAAAAGAATAAGAAAGTTTTAATGGAAGAAAGCAACAAGTGCATTGTTTTCATTGTAAAAACAAAACAAAAAAACAGGTAGGATAGTAGGAAGACAGAATAGAAGACAGCTGGGGAGAGGCCAAGTGTCTCTCCAGATGTGTGAAACTCCCTGGTCCTGGGTTAAGGAATCAGGACTTGCTTGAGCAAGCTATGGAGAGATGATAATGGAGTCTTTAAAGGAGGTGGCAAACACTTTGCATCAGTTAGTTCTTCCTCTAGACGGTCTGAAAAATAGCCTCAAAGGAAGGTGAGGCTAGAAGCAAGGATCTGAGTGCAGTAGTAAGTAATGCAGTAGTTCAGAAAAAGGTGTGAGATCATAGCAATAAAACAAAACCAATGCTCTAAGAGAGAGCTGGGGTGCTGAAGGAGAACTCCAGGAGGTGAGATCCAAAGACACCCATCACGAAACGTGAGGGGTGAGACATAGGAAAAAGCAAGAGTGTCATCCAGGATTCTAGTTTAACCAGTTGTCGAACAGTGGTATTAGGTAAAAGTCACCAGTTTTCTGGAACTTCAACCGATTTCGTATCGCCTCTGTTAATATATGTGACCGTTACTTGTCAGTTGAAAATAAGGTGTATACAAGACACAGCGGGGATCGTGACAGAGGCAACAGATGCGAGGAAACAGAAGAACGCCTACTCCAAACATCAGTGAAGGGACAGCCTTGGGATAGAAAATAATTTAGTTAAAATAAGAGGAAATGTGGAGAAATGGAGACAAAATTTAAACAAATACAGTTAGCTTGAGCTCCTGCTCAGACCCCATTCTAACTAGTAAAACCAGTCAAATGATTAACACATACAATTTCTTAAAAAAAGCATAAAAGTCCCAAAGGGGTGAGGTCAGCAGCAGTGCAGCCTGGGAAACTGTGAACTCGGTGAGCAATGGAAGAAGCAATTCGCAGAAGGCTGACAGTGTGGGATTCCTCTGGACAGTCAGAAAAAGCCTGGGAAGCCAGATCCGCCTACAAAACCCAAAGGTGTTGACACTGGAGATTCTACAAGAACATAGCTGCCAATTCAGCCTTCAGTGAATACTATCATCAAAAAAATCTAACCATAAGCACACAGAATTGCACAGATAGGAATCCCAAAAGCAATCTTGAAATTCAACACATGGGCCAGATTCGATGGCTCAGCAAGCAAAGGCACTTGCCAGCAAGCCTCATGACTTGAGTTCAATCCCCAGGACCCACACCACAGAAGAAGAGAATCAACTCCTACGAGGCCTTTTCACCTTCACACACACACTGGGTCATTTATGTACACACACACACACACATTGTAAAACATACAATAGTAGAAATAACAAAAATTTCAATTATAATGAGTGGGTGATGGAGTTGAGAAATGTAGAAGGCTAAAGATTTTTTCTAAAGCAGAATAAAAATCAAAGTTGGAACACTATTGAAGAGTGCCAGTGTCTTTACAAGAGTTCCAGAACAACGGAAATGGAAAAACGGAGTGGGGGAAAATCATTAGATGACTAAGAAAATTTCCCCAGAGCTAAATAGAAAAAAGCCAGCAAGTGCCAAGTGCAATGGAAGAAAACAGAAGCACACATGTGCATCTCATTGGTCAGTTTAGAGACGGGGTGAAGGGCTCTTCTCCACTGTGTAAAGGAAAAGCAAATCACTTACGATCCATCAGGGATTTTAGTGGTTCTCAGTTTCCCAACAGAAGTGCTAAACACTAATAGATAGAGAAAATGTCTTTGAAGTTCTGAGGAAAAATAATTCCCAACCAAAATTCTAAGTCTGGTCAGACTATGAAGTAAATATGAGACTGACAGTTTTTTAAGCATGCAAAATTTCCCCAAAGGTGAAGCTAGGGAGCAGGGACAATGATGCAAGCCAGAAGGGAACAGGCCAGAAAAGAAGCCTTTCAAAGAAGAGGAAATTAACAGTGACAGTATTAAAAGACTTCTTAGAAAAGAGAAAAGCTTAGAGCAATGGTACTCAACATGCAGATCATGACCCATTGGGGGGTGCTGATAGAATGACCCTTTCACAGGGGTCGCCTAAGACCTTCTGCATATCAGATATTTACATATTTATGATTTGTAACAGTAGAAATGACAATAATTTTATAGTTGGCGGGCACCATACCATGAGGATTGTATTAAAGGGCTGCAGCCTTAGAAGGTTGAGAACCACTGGCTTAGAGGAAACTAGAAGCATTAACAGTCCCAGGGACTAGAAGCATATTGAGAAGCTTTGATCATCTCCAGGTATGCTTGGCTGTCTCTCCCAGAAACTCATGTGGTGCAAACTTAGCACCCCTATTCATTCTGCTAGTAGATGAAGATGGGACCTTTGAGGGGTAATTTAGGTTAGAGAAGGCTATGAGGTTAGGACCCCTGTAATAGGAATGGTGGAAAGAAGAAAAGAGACATGAGTTTGTGTGTTTCTCTGCTCTTGCCACATGATGCCCTCTGCCACAGTACAGTGCAGCCAGATGACCCTCACCAGCCTCCAGAGTGGTGAAAACCACATTTCTTTATATATTAATCAGCTGGGATGTATTATTGTGGCAAAAGAAAACAGGCTAAGCCCGCTCCTATCCACTCCTACCCACTCCTTGGTGCAGGTGGAATGACTGAGCTCCCAGCACCAATACTAGAACAGAAGATCAACCAGTGTAATTATAACAGATAGCCATAGCTCAGGAAAGGACAGTGCATGCTGGGCTTTGTGGCGTCACAGTAGTGCAGTGATCCCTGGATCCAAGGGAGAGTGGGATGCACTGGTTTGTAAAGTATGCACAGAATGGCAAGGAACTGGAATCATTATTCAGACCCAGGCAGGAAATGCAGCTGGTTCTCTTGTTAAGGACTGTCCTTTGGGTAGGAGACCTTATCCATGGGGCCAGGGATTGAGAGGAATTCATAATCAGGCTGTTGGTGGCCTTCCTGGTTTCACCAGTGCTCAGCCAGCATGTCACTGTGGGCTTTACTTTTTAAGTCTGACAGTATTCAGGAAGAAAAATTAATTACAGCGTACCTACGGTTTTGCCATGATTAGCACTTACCGTTCACAGTATATCAGAGTGATTTAGCCTGCAGGATGATAGGAAGTAATAGGAAATGCAGCCTGTGCAGAGAGGGAATGATTGTTGCTGTGGGCAGGACTAAATCTTCATGCTGTGTGGGGAAAGCCCATTGAAAGTGGATAAAAAGGACAATTTAGTAAGAAACAGCATCAGCATGTTTAGAAATACAGATGCAAGTGCCCCAAAGCTCACCTAAACCCCAGGGGAAATGAAATTAAAGACGAGAAGATAGGGAGCTGCAATTTTTCATACCTCTGTGAGGTTATTGACCCAATTTTACAGAATTAATGAACCCAAATTCTCAATTTATTGGAAGGAAACTGAGACTTTCAGTTTTAGTATTCAAAATGTTAGTATGTTGAAATGTTTAGTATTTGAAATCTCAGCGTTAACCTATAGAGTTGTGGTGGTTATTATTTGGAGCCATCTACCCAGACCTCTCTGGGTCTACGTTGCATCAGCTCTAAAAGAGAGAGGTGGTAAATATATGTCTTATCCCATGACCCTTCAGTGAAAAGTAAATAATATATAAATGAAAGACTTAGCACAATGCTTGACATACAAGGAGCATCCCACTGAAATGAGGAAATATACAGCTTTGATATTCTCAGAGGAAAAGTATGGTGATCCTGTAACAAAATGCCTGAAATAGCCAACATAAAAGGAGAAAAGGTTGTTTTGACTCATAGTTTCAGGGGTTTCCATTCATAGACAATTAGCCCCATTGCCCTGAGATGGTGGTGAGGCAGTACATTGCAGAAGATCCATGATAGAGGAAGCCTATTCACTTCATCTCATGGCCCATGGCAACCAGTAAGTATGAGAGAGGGGAGGGGAGAGAGAATGAGAGAGGGAGAGAGAGAGAGAGACTGAGAGGGGGGAAAGAGGGAGGAGAGGGGAGAGGGAAGAGGTCAGGGTCATGGTTCCCCTAAAAAGACATACTCTGAATGACCTACCTTTCTTCCGCTGCGCTCCACCTCATAAGGTTCCACTAGTTCCCAGAGCTCCAGCTACAGCAAGCAGGAGCCTTTGGGAAATACTACAGCTTCAAATATCACAAAGCAAGTCTTGCAGCAGGAGATGGGTGAGAATTTAAGAAATGATTGAATCACCCCAAAGAACTGTGAGGGTCCAGGAACCGAATCTGAAAAGTCGCTGTGTAGTATTGAGGGTCTGGCCAAGCTGAGGCCAGGATGCACTCCAGCTGGTCCAGGTCTAAGAAAGCCTGTTTGTTGGGATTGATCTGGAGCTGGAGTTTTGCTGAGTAGAGATGATTACAGGCAATAAAAGCTAGTGGCAAGAGGTGATTGAAGAGGTGACTGAAAACTGAGTGGGCTGCTGCGGCTGAAGGCTTCCTGCAGCAGAGGACAAGTGGTGACATGACCAGAGAAGGATAAATCCTGCTACTTTAGGGACCAGAGAGGAAGGGACACCTGGGCTTGTCTTGATTTACTAACTCCACTAGCTGGTGGTGACTCAAGCCTTTAATCCCAACACTCAGGAGGCAGAGGCAGGAGGATCTCTGTGAGTTCAAAGCAAACCTGGTCTACAGAATAGCACAGCCAGAAACTACACAGAGAAACCTTGACTCGAAAAACCAAAACAAAACAACAATAGCAAAAAAAGCACTAAAGGAGCTAGAGGGATGGCTCAGATGTTAAGAGCACTGGCTGCTCCTCCAGAGGACCCAGGTTCAAATTCCAGCGCGCACACACACACACACACACACACACACACACACGGGAGCTCACAACTGTCTATAACTCCAGTTCCAGGGAATCTGACATCCTCACACCAATGTTAAGAAATAAATAAAATAAAAAAGTAAATAAATAAATAAAATTAAAATTAAAAAACTGTTTTAAAGATGCATTTAATAATGTATGTAGAGCAAATCATACAGCAGAGAATAAACTGTTTATCTTCCTCCGTCATCTCAACCCAAGAGAGGAAGAGATGACAAGGTATAGAAAACCTGACTTCTGCTAAATATTTAGTGTTTGCCTTGATTGTGACATGCCTGTTACATATTAATTTCATTTACTGTCTCACTGCAGCTGTACACAGTAGAAAAATACCTTTATTGTATTTATTTAGAGTTGACACAGACCCTCACTAAAATGTCAGGCCAAATTTGAACTGTGATTCACTTGCCATAGCTCCCAAGTACAGGGACAGCAGGTGCACACCATTGTACCCCGTTGAAAATAACCCCATTCTACAAAGAGTAAATTGTGGCTCAGTTGACTGGCTCTAAAGTTAATGTGAGTTCCATAAACCAAGTGAAGGTTGGTATTATGAGCTCTGAGTGTAGCTGGTTGCACAACAGTTGGTGTGGGAACTGGGGAAAGAGCTTCATTTTCTGAGCCGCCTTCTGCAAAAACATGAATGGACTGGAATAACTCTTTAAGATGCTTTCAGAATGAATGTGCTAGATTTTAAATAACAATGTGTGTGAGCATCATTTTCCTCATTTGCCGATGGAAATGACAGTATCTACTTACCTACATTATATCCTTGGAAAATTATTGTGAGGATCAGATAAGAAAATGCACATAAATGTGATTTATAAATTAAGACAACTTGAATGATGGAAAGACTAAATTTTTTCTTTTAAATACTGGAGAAGAAGAGAGTTAAAATTATAGGGGAAATGGGAGATTGAGACTTGGGCAACAACCAGAGGACATTTATCGACCTTTTCCATTACTAAACACACACTTTGGGCAGGTTATCTACCCTCTCCTTACTCCCTGTTTTCATATTGGAAAAATGGTATTAGAAGTTAGACTGACTTAGAAAATTGTGAGAATTAACTGAACGAGCATTAGTTGGTAAGAATTGGTAGTTTAGACACAGAAATAGTCAAAAAACACAGAAAGCATCACAACATTGCCACATTGAATATGGGATATTGTCTTTAGGTTTTCCTGGAGAAAAAAATGAAACCTTTTCTTCCCTAGGCTATTGCGGTACAATGTCTAGTAGCAGAATCTGACCACTATCCTTAACCAATATGTCTTCCCTCCCAAAATACCAAACCCTACTTCTCCCTTGTACTACACATATCCAGTCACTGGAGGAGCCACTGAGTGTTTCCAGGACCAGCACTCATAGTGTTTAAGCAAACCCTGAAATCAGAAACCCAAACTCTGAGGCAAAGTGCTCCTGGTTCCTCTACTTTCTCTCTCATCTTGCCAAAGGCCCTCCTCACTCAAAAAAATCTACCTAAAGCTCTTCTCCATCATTTCGATCTCTTTGCTGTATCCAAGAAAGTGCCACCAGAAGATTAACACAAGGTTGCCCTGGTCAAGATGAAGAATTCAATTTGGTTTGGAGAAAGTTGAGTTGAACATGACTTATGGACAGCTAAGTGAAGGCTCCCACTATGGAGTTGGTATGAGTCAATGCTCAAAGTAAAAATACCCCCTGTTGGCTGTGGGGACTGAGAACTTGAATAGGTGGGTGTTGAAGCTGAGTACCTGGGTAAGTAGATGTTGGAGACTGTGAACTTGGATAGAAAGTGTTCAGAAGATGATGAGGAACAAAAGACCCACAATGGCACCAAAAGGGGGGACAGGAGAACCCTAACATGTGACAGAGAAATCCAGGAAGTGCGTGAAAACCGAGGAAGCAACATGCTGTGCAGAGGACTAGAAGTTTTCAAGTCAGAAGTCCTCGTCACAGTTACCCACTCCTGACATCCTCCCTCTTCTATTGAATACACATTGAGGATGACATATGATGCGGCTACCAGACCCTCCCACTGACGGGTAAGTATCCTCAGGTAAAGCCAAGAGACTCAGGAGCTATGGAAACAGGAAGTCAAGTGGAAAGAGAGGTGGCAGGAAGGTGAGGAGTTCGCCAATGGGCAAGAAGCATCTTTTTTCCACTGCCCACCACAATGTTGCAAAGTAACAAGTATCTCATTTTTTTACCATAGTCAAGCCCACTGCTGTTCTCAGCATGGCAGGTCCTGCTTGCTATTCCTAGAAACCTGTTGTCTCCCATGAGGTGACAGCCTCCTTCCACCACCTCCAAAGCCACCAGCGTTGTTGGAGCAAAATGGTAAGAAAAGCAGTCTGGAGCATAGGACAGAATTGAGGGCAGCCAGGGAAGGTCATCCCAAAAGTCATACTCGGATCTTAAGTCTGTAACTCAATGAATTATGTAAATGCATGAATTTTGAATTTGAAATACTGAGAAATGGTTATGAATTTTGAAAGAATTGTAAACTACTAGAGCCATAATTCTGTTTCAGAAATCTATTTTGATAGTTTGGGCTATTTGAAAATATATACCCTTTATATTGAGTTAAAAATATTTTCATATCCTTAACTAAGATCAGTTTAGTTGTGACAGAGGAAATCCACCCAATGTGTAAAGCGGATGGCTCTGATTGGAGCCCCAACAATGAGCCAATGAGCATCATAAACACTAGCTGTCAGGAGTTTGCTGTTTACTGAAGTCCCAGGGTATCTGTTCTGTTGAGTTCTTTTATTGCTAAAATCTTGTTTTGAATAAGATGGAATACATGTTTGTTGCCCTATGGTTCTGTTTGTGTTTGTCTGTGTCTTTTTTTTTTTCCTGCTTTCAATTCTTTCCCAAAGAAAACGCAGGCTGCAGGCTATTTCTGTCGAAGCTCAACACCAAATGATTTTATGATAAGAAATCTGATGAACGATCCGTCCGGTGAATGCCGAGCTGGGCTTTATTAATGTAACACCACTATATACAAGGAGGTCCCCACTTGTTACCACCTCCGAGATGAGTGGAATGTGCATTGAAGGCTTTGTAATTGTGTTCTAACAACTGTGTCTAGTTTCAGAGACTCGTTCTCTAACACTAAGATCCTTGATCATTATAATTGCATTCCATATCTCCAAGAGTGCCAGATTCATAATAAAAATAGGGGAAGTGTGTCTAGAGACATTCTCTAAAAAAAACAATAGAAGAAAGCCCAGGAACAACGGACCTTTCATGATGCCTCCTAAGCCTAACTGCTGTGTAATTAGGACAACAACCAGCCCTCAATAGGACTTGAAAATTCTATGTGAAAGGCCAGAAAGGAAGGCTTGTCAGATGGGATATTCTTTTTCCATCCAGAGAACATTGATCATTTTTCCTTGTTGGGATAACACAAAGGTCTCTGCTCTTCTTCACACATGATGTACTCTCCATTTGGAAGAAAATTGCTTCACCCTTTCTAATTTCACCTTTTGGGTTGTAAATCACAGTGACTGAAGAGGAGTCCTGGTCCTCTCTGCGTGCCTAGACTAGATTCTATCAGGAAACGTTTCATCACATTCTTTTCCTGTCATTAGAGTCAATTATCATGTATATTTATGCATTCCTTTGTATGGAAGTGCAGTTTGGGCCTGAAAAGAGTCGGAGCAAAAGGGCATTTTTAATTAGACAGCTTATGTGCCTCCTGACTCATAAGTGGCTACATCAAATTACATATATCTGTTCGGTTCACAAAAGCCTGTCTCTTGTTACTTGGCAAGGCGCAGGTAATAGGACTGGGGCGTCAGCGGCATTCCATGCGACCTCGCACATCACCAGCCAAAGAGCCAGCTGAGCTTGACTCCCTCGGATTATTATCGGTAATGATGGTTAAGCAAAAATTGTTTGGGCACAGCACCCTGAGCTGCTATTTTGGCAGTTGGAGTAATCTTGTTGTGACTTGTAAACTTTGCACTCAGTAGGCAGGGTGTTGTTTTTTTTTTTGTTTTTGTTTTTGTTTTTTGCATAAATTACATACAGAGCTGAATGCCAAGTTGTAAATCTAATGACTCCATGGGTGTCTGCTTAAAGTTTTAAACTGAAGTTTTGAAGTTTTGAAAAGCCAAGCAAACCAAGTGAGCATTGCTAAATTCCAGGTAAAAGGGAAGAACTTTCTGGCAGCTTTCAAAACCTATATAATAGTGTTTTGTGGAGATTTTTTTTTTTTCAGCCTCAGAATCTGAGCTCTCTCCTTTGAAGGAAAGTCTTACTCTTTGAGACAAAGCCCACCTACTAATACTGAAGCTGAAAAAGACTCTGAGAAAACCTCAGCGCTTGTCACACTTTGCAGCAGCTAGGAAGTGAGGACGCCACAGACCCTCCAATGGGGTGGGACATCCCTGACTTTGAACCAGTGACTGATGACCTGAAGGAGCACAGCCTGTGCAGAATAGAAGGGGCAGCGTGGTGAGGAGTAAAGGCTGCTCCTAGGCATCTGCCCTCAAAGCAGCTATTTCCTTCAGAATCCCATGCTGGGAACATTGTGTGTGTTTTCATGAGGCTTGGTTGCAAAATTTTGGGACCTCCCTGATTGGAAACCTGAGTCAAGGAGGAACGAGCTATGTCTGTGAACTCTCCTAATACTCTGCTCTTGCCAGAATAAGGCAAATCCCTGGAAACTTTTGTCTGCAACTTCAGGAGTGCAAACGTTTCCTCTTTGATGGGTTTTTGCTGTAAGTTGGGTATGGTGTTGCTCTCTTCTTTACCACATCTCTCTTGCAGTAACAGAGTCATAACTGCACTTTTCTGTGAACCCTAACTCCAGATATGTACATACATATAATAAAAACAGTATTCCATTGCTTTTGGTAGCATGTATCTATGAAGACAGTGACTTCATTTAAAGCCCAAGTGCAGAAAAAATCTAATTTAATATAAATCATTCCAATTATAATAAAAACCAAACCAAAGATGGTAACTGTTCCTATTTGGAGTCAACTATAGGAAGTAAAGGAACATCTCTCTACCCTCGCAAGGGACCAATAATTGAGTCTATAAGACTAGGCTGTCAACAGGCAGGTTAACAGAAAAGCTATGCAAGCTTATCATTACTACATAGTGCATTTCAGGAAACTGAGCATCCCATAGCCCAGTGAGATTCAGAGGTTCATAAACATTCTTTATTGGGGAGCAGGAAGTGATAGCTGCAGGCAATTTTGAAGGAGGCACAGATCCAATTCTAAGGGAAGATAAATGGACCTAAGGGGAAGAGAATGAGCTGGGACAACGTTTATTGGGGCTCTGTGTGTTAGGTAAACTCTAGTCTTTTCTACAAGCTAATCTTCCCTGTTTGGTAAGCAAATGAGGTAAGGCTCACCAATGGCCCTTCCTCTGAAAAAACATCTTTTGGATGCAGGAACTTGCAGGAAAGCCTCCCTGCCTCTCCTTCCTTCCCTTAGGTGTTCTCAGCCTCAAGTTCAAAGCGGCTTATTTTGAAGTATCATTTCTGAGCCCCCAAACTACAAGTGCTAAACGGTGTCCAGCTATTCCAAATGAAAAATAAATAAACAAATCATGATTACTTTTAAAAGTTAAAACAGTCAGAAATAAAGAGGCAAAGCGTCCACTATTGGAGGCAAATGTTAACATACACGTACAAAAACCCAAGCGCACCGTTATAAGAATAATGAAAATCAGCAAAGTTACTGGAGATGAGATCGGACTTTTAGAAAATGAATAAGATTTCTATGTTACAATCAGAGAATGTCATGCGAAAATATTTTTAAAAGCTCTAAGTTGTCAGAAATCATTTTAGTAAAGTGTATGCAAGCTCTTTATAGGAAAAAAAACTCTAATAAACGTTTTAAATTGTATAAAAGAAAACTAAACAAATGGCAAAGTAAACCACTGTCGTGGGTGTGAAGATTCGAGTTTGTATATAGCTCAATTTGGTAAGGTTTTCTGGAAATGAAATGAAATTACAATCAAAATCTCACTGTAATCATTATACACGTGAATTATTGAGACACGATGAAAAACACATTTCCATCTCCCTGATTAGCAATGAAGTTGAGTAACCATGCATATATGCTTATTTAGTTCATGGTTTCTCTTTTATGAAGAGCACAAATGCAAAAATATGAAAGAAGAACTTAAAGACTGAGGTACAGGAAATGCCCTGTGAGACAATGATGCTCATTCCGTGCTGTTACGATTTGCCGATGCTACGTAAAAGATGAACAAAGGAGAAATAAAATAATTAAAATCAAGAGCAGAATTATGTACACAGATAACACTCTGAGGAAAAAGTTAAAATCACTAGAAGAGATAAGACACGCTATCTAATGCTGGCATAATAATTGATACCCTGTACCACATACACAAGATTATTTACATGGTAATAACATAAAGTTAAACTTTCATTTATAATCCCAAGAAAATAAAAACGTAATATTTTCAGGAGAAAATATTAAAGAATATCTCTGTGATATTTTCTGGGGGAGATTTATAAAATACAAACAACATAAGCTAAATAGATACATGCATTATTTCTTACTTTCACTGGAAAACAGAGAAATGAAATTTAATACAAAGAAGTACTATACTCTCATCAAACTGACAAGACTTAAAATTCATGCTATAAATTATGAATAGGCTTATCAATCAAGAACTAATGGAGGCAAATTGACAGAAATACTCTGACAATATTTACTAAAGTAGAAGATGCCCAAACGCCACAACTTAAGGAATCTGCTTCTAAGTATATCACCTATAAAGAAACTTTTCCAGACATACACAAGGAGAAAGTTCAAAAATGGTCATTGCAGCAACTTTTTTAATAGTCTAATAGTCTAAGCAACTAATTTAATAGTCTAATTGGGGGGCAGAGGAGGAGAAGTCCAGCAAATTAAAATCAATCAAAAATAATGTTTGCAAATGGAGTATTCTATAGTAATAGCATATATATGCATATGTATATACACATGTGTGTGTGCATGTGTGTGTGTGTGTGTGTGTGTGTGTGTGTGTGTTGTGTGCTAGAACATGGCTATATCTCAAAAATAAGAATAGTTTTAAGAGGCAAACACGGTGCATGTAGTTAAAGAACGTTCAAAATAATACTGCATGTTGTTTATAATAGAAGTTGAGTGACCAGGGTAATGAAGATCAATTTCTTCTCAGTAAGACAGAAAGTAGAATAGAAAAAGGTGCATAAGTACATGACTCTATCAGTCATGCTCTGATACATTAAATTAAAATATTATTACATGTAAAGTTGAACAAAACTTTTGCTGTTGCTTTTTGAGATGGGCTATCTGTGTGGAGATCCTGTTAGCCTTGAGCCCACAACCTTCTTGGGCCTGACTCCCAAGTGTTAGGATTACAAGCATGTTCCGAAATCCCTGGCGAAAATCGACTATTTACGGGAAAGAAATTTAAAAATGAAAAGAGGAAGAGAACAGTGCTCGCTTGTCACCTTTGTGAGTCAGCGTGGAGAGTTGTCTTTTTACTATGGGTAATCTAAAATACCTCTGGAATTCTTCAAATCTTGAAATCTTTGCATTTTTAAGAATTCTTTAACTTGATTTTTATCTGCCTTTTTGCAAATGTCTACCTCAATTCTCACTGCTCCCAAAGAGATTGATGGGGAAATTGTATAGTCTTAATGGTTACAATATTTTGAGTCAAACATATCTTAATCATTCCCAATTAAAAAAGAGAAAGAGAAAGAAAGAAAGAAAGAAAAAAACCTTTAAAACAATCTCATTTGAAGTTGTTTCCCGCTACTCATTATGCACAGTCAACATTAGGCAAGGATGCATTAGGAAACGGGTAGCTGGTTTCAGATCATAACTCTGCTACTCCTCAAAGCAGCTCTCTTCACATGAAAATCATCCCAGTCATTCTCAGCAGAGTCACTCAGACAGTAGCACGGGCCACATTTAACTACACAAATATGTTTAGAGAATGATGGTGTGGAATCGGTGCCTTTTTACAAACATGATACCAAGACGTGGAGATCTTAGTAGAAGAATGAGATTTGAGTTTTAACACTAACTGCCTCTCTAAATTCTTGTTTAACAACGAGCTCTCATATTTTCCTCTAAAAACAATTGCAATACTATGGATAATAACAGTGTATCTGGCAGGATTCTCACAGCTACTCAAGATCAATACAGTCAACTTGCAACTAAGCCTCCAAGACTGGCAGTATATGTTACCCAAAGCTAACAATGAACGGCCACTGAAAATAAAGTCCCCCACATTTAAATGCATTTCATTAATGTTACCAGAATTTCGTTATTTTCGCTTCATTTCAATAATGCTTCCAGTTCTCAAGATAAAATAGAAACACAAAGTAGTCGATAATGAGTTCCTAGGTCAGAGGCTACATCCAATCATCAGTATCAGGATCAGATTCTTGTGGTCCAATTATTTGGGTTCTGGGAAGTAAGGAAATAGATAAAAGGACATTTTCTAAGCAACTCTGGAGCAGGTGGCTGACACTCAGGCAGGAAATTAAGTACATCCCCATGCATCATCCATGAGTATAGTTGTGAGATGCGAAAGAACGGGGGCAGAAGAACCAACAGGCTGCATAATAATCAGACAGGTTGAGGGGAAACAACATCAAATAATCCATGGGAGAAAACACTAAGCAGTAGCTGGTTATTCAAATATAGCAAACGCACATACCAAGGAAGGACTAGCCTTTCTAGGGTCTGTTTGCATATATTTGGTATTTTAGCCACATACTATCAAGAACATATTCATTTTAAATTTAAAACTTTGATATGGGATGTTTTCCTTCCAAATGAAATAGGACTTATTTTTTTTCCCCCTGAAGAAACGAGAATGTGAAAGAGAAAGGAGATGGGGAGCTGACAATACAGTGAGCAGAGGGCGTCTCCAAGGAAAGCTAGTGTGACAAAATACACAGATGTCAAATATTGACATTTTTTTAATTTTGGATACAGAAAAAATAAACAGTCAGTAAAGCCAAAATCTTGGGGCAATGGGCCTGTGACTATCAGGTGACTCATGTCATAGTTTAAATCTGGGGTAGTCAACAGAAGCAAGAATATAGAGGGGGCACAAAGTAACGTTTTTGCAGTTACAGTAGGTACCCGAAGGTGATCAAAAGGCATCTCATCAAGGTAACATCCCTATCCTCACTCTTCTCCCTCTCCACTTCCTTAATTACCTCAAATACTTCAGACTTTGTAGGGTCCTTGTACCTCCATTCTCTTTACCTACAGTTATGGCCACATAGTGTTTGAAGTGGCTAGCTCCTTACCTTCAGGGTTCAGCACAATGTAGCTGCTGCAGTGAGCCCTTTAATAATCACTGCTCCTAATATAACTCCTTAAAGGACTCTTTGTTTCCTTTGTAACATACATTGCTACATGAAACATGAAAGTATCTGACTTATATTTTTGTCTTTTTTTTAATCTCTGTTCACTAAGAATTGCTAAAAAAAAAAAAAAAGGAATTGTATTTGGCCTTTTCTATGAAATTGTCTAAAGCCATTTTGGCATATTATAAAACTCTAAAACACATGCACAATGGGTGAATAAATTAATAAGCGAAAGGCTGAAACTTTGTGTCATAATTCGCAAACATAATTTTAGAAAGAACATTCTTAAATTGGAAGGAGTAGAGCATACGATGAGGGAGCTATACTTCCAAAGCAGCATCCTTTACTTACCCTCTATCCAGAGACCTCAGGATCATGTACAGCCAGTATGGATTTGCAAAGAGAAGAGCTACAATGGGTATAATGATAGCTGGATTAAAGTTCAATGAAACAGGAATTGTCATCGATACATCAAGCAAAGAGGCATTTACAGCCTACAAATTAGTTGCCTCAAGCCCATCAAAATGACTAGAGGAATGGGATCTATATTGAGCTTCCAGCAATGGTATGCCTCATATTACTGACTAAACATTTTAGACTAACCATTATTTTATCAGTTTCTAGAAAAGGAGCTAATGGGATACTGACAGTAGAATCTGTGGGTTCTAGAACGCATCTTCAAAACTGTATTCCAAGGGATCAGAAACTATCAGCACTACTGGTAGTTCCTCATTAGTATTAACTATCAACAGGACACCACCTAGAGTAACCTAAAAAGATCTCAACTGAGTAATTGTCTTTACCAGGTTCTCCTGTGAGTGATTGTTTTGATTAACTGATGGTGGCCCCAGACCACCATAGACTCATTATTCCAGGGGCAGGTGGTTCTGAACTATATAATCAACCAAAGCATAAGCCTGAGAGATAGCCAGCATGTGATGCTCCTCCGTGATTACCTTTCCAAACTCCTACTTTAGTTCCTCAATGCCAGTGATCTGTCACCTGGAAGTACAAGCCAAATAAACCCTTTATCTCCTGAGTTGCTTTTGGCAAAAGTGCCTTATCTCAGAAACAGAAACTAGAACACTAGAACCCTGACGTGACAAGTCCATTCACCTCTGCTGTAAGTGCCTCTCAACATACACACAGATTTCAAAACTAAGCACTGTTTCTATTTTCTGTTTCCATAGTAATGATGCACAACCAACAAGACATTATGGCACCCAACAATGATCTAATCATTCTATTTTGCTCACACCATGTGTCTGCTATCTGGTTCTGCTCAGGGCTGGTTGGGGACTAACTGGTCTATGGAAGTTGAGATGATGTATGTGTGTTCTTGTGGTCAGTGCAGACAGGGTTCCAAAAGCAAAAACAAACAAAAATAAATTCAAGGGCTTTTTCTTTTTTTTTTTTTTTTTTGAGGTTTAGGCATGAAACAGGCACACCATTATTCCACACCATTCTGTTAACTAAAGCAAGTCCCACAGACAGACCACAATTATAGAGTGGAGAACAGATCCCAGCTCCTGATGAGAAGAACTGGAAAATCTCCTTGGAAAAAGGAGCATCCATCCATTAGATCCATCAGATGGATAATCCACCAGAGACTCTAAATTCTACTGGAGTGAAGGACTCAGCTCTCTATAAATGCTGGCCTGTGGAAAATGACCACACACAATGACAATGTGGTTTTTACTGTCTTCTGTGTGATTCCACCCCTCCAAATGCTGCACGATTGTTGCTAAGTCACGTAGACCTAATTTGCATTCAGAACCATAGGTGTCAAACACCTTACAAATGCATTCTTATCTTTCAATTTTCCATAGCACATCATAAAAGATGCTCTAGAAGAAGACAGCAGGAGACCTTAAGTGAAAATTGAGCACATTCAACATAGCAGCTAATATCTGTCACTAGGTACATCAAGACCTACTGAGTAACTTATACTCCTGGTCACCTTACAACAAAAATTCTTTTCCTATTCTCCCCCTGTGAGTCTTGTCTTGACTCCCTGGAAGAACTACAAATTTACTCTCCACTTCTGAATACTTCTGACCTTGGTCAATATTCCAGAAAGTGCCAGGCTTTAAAATATTGAAAACAGAACTGGAGTTAAGACCCACACAATCTGTGCTGTCTTGCAGACATTCTCTTTCCACTGTATGTCGTTTTGAAATGCATCCAAGAGCATCCCTCCAGGCCTTTGGAGTAATTTACCTTCCTGTGTATGCAGGGAAGATGAGAATTAGTCTGATTGTATCTGATCTGTCATGCTATCCGTTTGTTGACCAAATCAGCGCACTGCCTGGAATTCCAGCAGTAACTGGAAATGCGCATCTAACATGAATTAGCTTGAGCAGAGTTACTTCTTGGGAGCATGCCTGGAATTGTTGGAGCCTTGATATTTGCCTTTTTTGTTGAAAGCAGATGTTCACCACAGCACTCCTTCACAATGAGCTGACAAATCAGCTTGCCTGACAGAATTTTAGAGCATGACTCTTGTGGTTTCACTCTCTCGGTGTATTAGTCTTGACTCTATCACAAATAGCTTTCTCTGTGTACTCATTAGTATTCCTTTGTCTCTTCCTGGGAAATACATTTTTTTTTCTACAAGGACATATTCTTCTCCCATATTCCCTTCTTTAAGTCATATAACTATATAATTGACTATAACAATCATCCTAGGCCTAATTTATACTCATAAAACAATTTTTGCTTATCCAGCCTTTCTACCATGAGTTTAGACTCATTTCCTTTGGGCAGAAAAATGAGGTTCTTTGATGTGTTCTTTGATTTATATTTGAATACCAAAAAAAAAATAATAAAAGAACTAATAAACATGAGAAATCAAAATGTCCATTTTCTGAATGAAATATTTCAACTGAAACTACAGGTATTGTAACTCTGCACAAGTATTTAAGTTCCTTCTTTAATCAAGACTTCATAAAACATTAGAAGGAGCAGGATTCTAGAAATCCCCAACATAATTATTTTCTGATTATGGCCTTACAAGTACAAAGAACTCTGTAAAAGTAACTCAGGGGACAGCATGCTAAAATGGAATTATTAAGGCCAAGGTCAGAACCACTACTACCCTCAGTGCACACAAGTAGATGTGCATGCATGCTATGCTCTCCCTCTCTCTCATACATGCACACACGCACACACACCCCTACATACACACATACATATATATATATATACATATATATACATTAGATATATACACATTTATTCACATAGTCTCACACGCATGCTGTCATTTCAAGCAGACCACCTTTCCTCTTGTTGGATTTCTCCCTACAACATAAGTCTAAGTGGTTCAACAGCATAGAGCTTAGATGCTTCCATGTTCCCATGCCATCAGAAATGGGCCAAACAGCTGAACCAAGGAACTAGGTCCTGTCAAGTAACTTCTGTACACTCTCTCTCTCCACCTCCCCCCCTCTTTATATATGTGTGTGTGTGTGTGTGTGTGTGTGTGTGTGTGTGTGTATACACACATATATATAGTTTGTTTATTAAATATTTTATGATCTTAGAGCAAATTTTTTAAAAAATTATGTTTGTTTTATTTTATATTTAAATTTGATACTCAGCTACTGTGTGAATATTTAATTTGTAGTTGTCATTTCAAAGGTTATTTTATCATATGACAAGCCCAAAGAGATTTGCTGCCTTTCCACATGCTCTGAGCAACTGAGGCAATCAATACGAGTGCTACTCAAAAGAACACAAACAGACACCCAGTGTGGATCTCTCTTGCTAAAGCAGTAGTGTGTTTCTCCCTTACTCTAGACCAATTAAAGAACTGAAAAATACAGGGCAAATACGAACACTGCACAAAAATAGCAGGATTTCATTGACTCTTTGAAACAGTTCGCCTTGCTTCTCTAGCCATTGTGTCAGCTTTATGCCCATGGTTCCTACAGTACATCGGGCAGCCCTAAATCTTACCTGTTTTTACTTCACCCATCTCCTCCATCACCAATACAATCACCATCACCACCAACTCGCCTCAGAAAGCCCCAAAGAGCGCTCCCCATAAAGCATCATGAGGAGGAGAACTGGTCCCTTCATAAGCTCTCTGGGAGAAAAAGCAAGGATATCTTCTGTTATGGCCGAGGAAAGATAATTAATTGGATGGCTCACATAAAATAAGGGAAACCACAAGAGAAATGGGGCACCCAGCAGAGGGCTGAAGACAGGCGATTTTGTCTCTGTGTGCGCGTGGGAGGCTGAGTGGTGGACTTCAGACATGAAAGCTGAACCTCAGACTGTGGAAATCATGAAAGGTAACATGATTCCACATACTATTTAAAAAAAAAAGAGAGAAGAAAGCAAGTCAGTCTTTCCCCTTCTTGGGTATTTTTTTAGCAAAGGCAGAAGTCATGGTGCCTGTGACTTTCAGCAGAAGCACATGAAGCTTTCCGGACAAAAGCCACCTCTGCATGAGATGGCTGACTTCTTCTGTTGTAGATCAACTTTTGTGAGTTTAAAATCAAATATGAACAAACACACATTTAAAAAAATACCCTGAAATCAAAAGACTGCAAATTTAGACCTTGAGGTATTTGGGTATTGGATTATTGGAACTAAAACTCTTTCAGATTGTTTAGAATCACAATAAGCTGGAGAAAGTGATGTGTGCCTATTGTCCCAGGGAGTATCACTAGAATCTGACAGTACAAGACTCAACATAGTAAGATTTTATCTCAAAACCAAAAAGGAGGAGAGGAAGAGAAGGAAGGGGCGGGGTGGAAGGGGAAGGAAGGGAAGGGGAGGGCACAGGAGGGGAGAGGAGAGGAGGAAACAGAAAAGCAACAGACTGAAATTTCCAGAGGCATGTATTAGAAATATAAATAAAATGTTAAAAGCGTAGAGCAAATTGGAAAAAGTTTGCACACTGAATTTGTCCAAGGACAGATTAAAGAACACACAGCCCTAAATATATTGAAATCAATAGGCCAAGGGATGAAAACTATGTATTACGGATTAGTAGGAATATGAAAGAATAATTTACAGAGACACAAGATCAGAAAATAAGTTTAAGCAAAGGAAAGATAGAATCAAAAAGTCTCAACAAACCTAGAGATGAACAAACAACAACAACAAAAAGAATAGAAGACACTGCTGCTTAAGAAAATTAGCAAAGAAATCTTTGATTAAAAAAGAGATAGTGTTTTTCCTACCAAAATCAATTAAAGAGAAGCTCCCCTTAGACCCCATGAAGCATCAATAATAATAAAAATAAAAGATGACCTTAAAGACAGAATGACATGACTGGAAGTGTAGCTCAGGGAGAGAGCGCCTGCCTACAATGAAGGAACTCCTGTATTTAATTGGGGGGGGGCGCGGCGGCAGCAGGGGGGGAATGAACCCTGACCATCAATACAAGAACAACATTGATAATAAAACCTACAACTAACTTCACATCAGGAGATAAATGAAAGCCAGAATTCAATACTTTCAAATAATCAGTATGCAAAGAGAGAAATACTTCAAATTAGAATTGTATTATCTCCCTCAAAAAAGTTTTATTAACGAATTAATTATTTGCGAGTCTATGAGCTAGAAATAAAAATAGCCCAGTTGAAAATGAGAAAAGTTTGTGAATGGGAAGCTTACAGAAGAGAATACCCAAATAATCGGTAAGAATACATGAAGCTGTTCAAGAGCCCTTAGGCGGAATACAAATCAATGTTGCACAGAGTTCTGCTGCATCCCTATCAGATGGGCCAAGCCGAACAAAGCAGACAGCGCCAAGTTTTGGCAAGAGTGGAAACAGTCTAAACTCTTGTTTATTGCAGCTACGGATATAAATTCCTGTAACAAATTTGGAATGTTGTTTGGCTGCATCTACTATAACTAAACATCTATATATGTCTCCTGTGAAACAGTAATTTCACGCCTACCGATATACCCAGCAGAACGCAAAGCTTATGTTCTCTAAAAGATAAACACAAGGACGGTCTTAGAAGCTTTATTCATAAAGCCCCCAAAACTATGAGCAATCTTAAATCTATAAACAACATAGAAATAAATTATGGAAGATTCATACGATGCAATACTGCAGAACAATGAAACAGACTGACTTACGGCCACGTGTCGCACAAGAACGAACCTTACAGAACTCCTATCTTACGAAAGAGGCTGTAGCAGTCCTCCCTTACCCTCAGGGGTAAGTTCCAGGACATTCCACCAGATGCCAGGAACGGGAATACCAAAACATTTTTTTCCTATATTAAACTTGAATTTATAAATGAAGGGGCAATATGTGATTTACAAATATAACTCATAGAACAATTACAACTGTACACTGTAGTAAAAAGCTAAGTGAATATGATGTGTGTCTCACAGTTCCTCCCTCCCTCCCTCTCAAAACATTATGTTCTACTGTTTTATATTTTAAAACACAGTTGACTACAGTTAACCAAAGCCACAGACATTAAGTACTAAAAACACTGTGCATAGGTTAAGATTTCAGTACTCTGAAGGTCATAAACTAATCTATAGAGACAGAGGTCAAAACAATACCTCTGGGAGAACTTAACTGGGAGAAAAATGAAGTCTGAAGGGGTGTTTGACATTTTTACACTTCAATGTAGGTGGTGGTTAAAGGAGTGCATATTTCTTTATATACGTGTATTTACATGCATAAAATTTATTTGGTTGAATATCTGTTTAAGGTGCATGCTATACCATATTTGAGTTTTATATTAATAACTGTATTGTTTGAAATAACGTCGATGAAAATATTTTCAGATTTTTCTTAATCACGAATCATATTTTTAGAATTGCGTAATGAATACTCTGTATTTATATGATTTACACCACTCCAGTTCCTCCTGTGCCTCCACCACCACTCCTACTACAAATCCCCCAGGATTCATAACTTTTTTATAATTTCCATATACATACATTCACACACACTCACATATAACCTATTGAGTTCAATTAATGTTGCCTGAAAGGACGTGGCCTTAGGACTGGCTACTATCCTTGGGTGACCAACAAGGGGTCTTGTCTCAGAAGAAAACAGATTCTCCCTCAGCACTGATAAATAATAACTAATAAAAATTAAAAATAGAATTAAAACTAAAATTTAAAAATTGCTCTTGTTAGGAGTGGGACCTCGTGAGCTTCTCCTCTGGCCATGTTGGAATATTGACTGGTGCGGTTTTATGCAAACCTTGTGCAGGAAACCATATTGTTGAGAGTTCCCGAGTAAAAATTCCTGTCACGTTGAAAAGCAAAAGCAGTCCATCACAAAGCAGTCCTTTGGTCCTCTGGCTCTTACAACCGTTCGCACTTTCTTCCACGGTGCTCCCTGAGTGTTGCGTGTGGGGATTATGTTGGAGACGTCCCATGGGGGGCTGAGCCCTCCGAAGTCACTTCTTTTATGTACTCTGACCAGTTGTGATTCTCTGTAACCATCTTCATCTGTGGCAAAAAGAGAAGCGCATTTGACGTGAGGTGAGAACTGCCCTCTTATAAGTTACCCCCTTATCTATCAATTTGGATGATTAGGATAACTACTTAGAAGGAAGTTAAATACTATATCAATTTAACAAAAGGTAGCAACGGGTTCTCCTTTAGAGTCTATGACCTCTCCACTCATGAATTTTTGACTAGGTTTACAGTACCAGGCATATATTTCCTTCAATTGACTGGGCCTTAAGTCCACCAGACAGCTAGCTGTGGGTTACTCCTAAGATTATTAGGGCCACTGCTCCATTGGCGCTCTCTTGCAGGCCATACATTACTGTATTTCACAGGATTTACCGATGGGTAGGACTACTAACTGCCTTCCCCTGGCAGCTTGTATAGCACCTTCTGATACAATGAGAGCTAGCCCTCAGGGAGGAGGCTTCCAGATCAGTAACAACTTGATTTCTCTAAGCCCTGTGAGCAAAATATATGATGTTTTCAGTAATAGAGTCTTCTCCCCAAGTTCTGGAAGGCAACCAACAGCAATGGCAATATTTTCAGATTTCTAAGGAGAAGCTACCACAAATTTATGTGAAAAAGACAACAGTAATTTAAGAAAAGTACAAATAACACTAAAAGAATGAATCAAAGATTTGTTGATTAAAATTCATTGCAAAAATTGCAAAGTACATAAATAAACGTAAAGAAATATTGTGTCTATAGAACTGTTCCAAATTTGTAAGCTTTTAAAATTAGGTAAAATTTTAATAAAATGACACAAAATTTATCATGGGATGATCTGAATTAAATTTTTCTCTAATCTTGGTATTGTCTTACAAAGAGATTAATTTATTATACGTAGTAAGTTAATTAATTTTCATTAAATGATAATCAGTAGACTAACAAAAAATAAAAAATTTAATTATCAAACAAAACTCAATTAATGTTGATTAAATGAGCAAGAGTTATAGAAGATGAGGGAGAATTTTTAAAGCTAGAGACAAGTTCAAAAACGTTTATAATGAAAATAAATGGAAATACATTTAATGTTACAGTTATATCACCTGGAAAATAAATCAAGCATGTAATGGCATGCCAAGCTGTAAATACTAAAAGAAAAATACATATTGTTAAAATTCTAAAGTAAAAAAAGTTTAAGAAAAAAGAAAAAAATAAACATATAAAATACTTTATTGGGATTGCTTCTGGCCTTTTGGCTAAGATCAAATGTAAAAGATTTTCTTGAGATAGAAAAGGTTATTATATATAATACATCATATTCGTATTCATATATGTTAATTCTGTAGCATATATCCTATAACATTGTGAAACACACACACACATATATATACATATAAATATGTGTGTGTATATATATATTATATATCAATATCAATATCATAGACTACAGAAAAGATTATAACATATAACACATTATATTTGTATTCATATATGTTAATTCTGTAGCATGTATCCTATAACAATGTGAAACACACACACACATATATATACATATAAATATGTGTATATATATATTATATGTCAATATCATGGAATACAAAATGCTGGAGCCTTACCTATTCTGAATGCTGGCAGCATCCTCAATCCCTGACAACTAAAACATTTCAACTTGGTCTTGGAAATTAGGCAATACTTGCTGTTTAGGTTGATTCAACCTAAAAATATATTTTTTCCTACATGAAATGAGAAATAGAACCTAACCATATTTGATGGCTTAGTTTCCAATTTATGGCACAAAAAAAGTCTTGTGTTTTGTGTGAAGGGGGGGTTGTTTGTTTGTTTGTTTGTTTTCATGAAAAAGGTGAGTTACTCAGCTTGCAAACCTGATCCAGAGGAAATCTGAGTGAGGAAATTTACTTTCATTCCTGTAGCCTCAGAAGGCAGCTAGAGATCCCCACCTAAAAGAAAAGCTAAGAAACAGATTTTGAGAGCACCAAATCTCCTGTCATGTGATTCCCCTGACAGAAACTAAGAAAGCTTCTAAAACCACTAAGAAGTTCTCACCCACCCAAGTTTTGGCTTTTCTGTGGCACCATCAAGAGGAGGTCTACTGAGAGGAGAAAAGAGCAGTTTGTTTCATGGCCAATCGGTGTAAAAGTCAAGAGGGAGAAGTGTCAGCCTGCGTTGGTGAAGTGATGCTGTATATCTGACATCTGAGGAGAGACAAAAAGGCCACAGAGCAGCCAAGTGTCTCTCTCAAACAATAGATGCACAGGACACTCCTCAACATGCCGAGACTATATCCTACTCGTCAAAAACGCAAAGATTCACTTGTGCAATCATGACTGATTCCACAATGAGTAACACTTTGTCCATGAAAATCCAATTTTTACTGTCTATAACTCACACAAGGTGATTGTATATCATGCGCTTACTACTATCAGAAGAAACACAGCTTGTCTCTAAAGAGTGTTTAACTGTAAAGACTGAATGCACTGGAATATTGAAGGAAAGTTTTGCTCAGAAGAAAAAAGACCGAACAGGAAACATAAAAAGTTACAGATGAAAAGGATATATAGAAACTAAAAGCATCTGTATCTAGTCATACTGCTTTCCGAGCACCCACAGTCTTGAAGATCACCCATGGTCTTGAAAAGAGGAGGCTCAGTAGTTTTCTGTTATGAAACTGGGTTCTTCACAGACGTATTCATCTGCAGTAAATTTTTTCATTCATTTATTTATTCAACAAACACTAGTTCCGTCTCATTTTCCAGGCACCGATGAAGCAGTGAAGAACCTCTGCCTCCAGGGCATTACAGTATGGTAGGGAAGACAGAGAAGCAGGCCAAAAAGTATAGTTTTGAGTTTCATGTTTCGTGTTAACACTGAGTAATTAAATAATGTGTGTGATGGGGGACAGGCCGGTGTTACACATAAGAAAGTTCAAAATACCTCCCTAAAATGACACTAACCTGAATTGTGAAAAACACTTAGGGATTAGCATGGGAAAGGCATTCTAAGGAAATAGAATCACATGCACAAAAAAAGGCGACACATAAACATAGACATTTGTGAAAAGCTCTAGTGTATCTGTATTCTCAGTGGTTCCTGCCGGGAAGCTCCTTAAGCTAGACAGTAAACAACTCAAAATAGCTTCAAGGAGTCCCTGAAACTGACTGGATTCACGATGCCCCTCCCTCCCAAGAATAAACAATAAAAACTGGGAAAGCCACTCTCGTATGATCCAAGCTGTAACTAGATGAGCTGCTTGGAAAAGGCTCAAACCAATTGAGCTACCTGGAAAAGACATTCTCCAACCTGTTGAGCTGCCTGCGCAGTGTGCTTCAGGTCCCCATGGGTGAGCTGTCACCCATGCTAGGGTGGGCTCTGATGATACAGCTACGTTTAAGTCATTTTCACCCGTATTCTTCTAAGTATCCCAATAAAACTCACTGGTTCGCCAAGTTAGACTTGGGTGGTATCCGTACTCTGGTCTGCAATGTGCTCCCTCTTTGAAGTGCGTCGTGTCTCCCAATTTAAGTCTTGTCATAGAACAGCAGCAAGATAGAGACGCTGTGATAGACTCATGAGGAACGGGGTAAGAATTAAAATGCTAGATACTGGCCTCAAGAACTTTGCAAAATAAGCTCTTTCTGCAACCTAAAATCCTTCCGTGTAAGGAGTAGAGATCCATCAATTCAGCTAAATATCGAGCTTTGTGTCTCAGATTTACATTGTGGAAAGACCTCTCTGACAAAAATGGAGAATAGCTTGCCTCAGGACTGGAGTGACAAAGTTTTGCAGCGACCTTGCCAGGGACCAATGAGGACTTAAAAGAGAGATGCAGGGGGTCTACAGAGAAGAAGATGGAGAGGAATGATACTGAAAGAGAAAACTCACTACTCTTGATGGCTGGAAGGTTTCTAAGTATTCTGGGTAACTCACCAGGTTCTGACTCGAGGTACTTTGCAAAACAATTGTAGCATCTTAGGAGGAGAATGAAAATGAAGGTGATCTCCGCTTGGGATATGCTATCTGTGAGAACACCCCAAAATGTCAGACAATGAAACATATCGTTGAATACTCAATTAAATGTATTAAAATAATGTGAATTCAAGACTCCAGTATGTTTGCTTTCACAAGTAGCAGGTGACATCATAAATTGGAGCAAAGAAAAACAAAAACAAAAAGGCAAGCATTGTAGGGTAAAAAGTTGGAGCTCACTTCGAGGTTTTGAAAAACTCACCAATCACTGAGCCTGAAAACTAGCCTGAAACCCATCAATCCCTGAGCTCCAAATCTCACCAATCCCTGAGCTCCAAATCCCACCAATCCCTGAGCTCCAAATCCCACCAATCCCTGAGCTCCAAATCCCACCAATCCCTGAGCTGTAACACTTCAACTGGGGCTATTTCTGCTCCTGGCGCTGTAATGCTTGGATCCGGTCTACTTGGAACTGTAACACTTTGGTTGGGGATAGCCTTCTCCTTGGAGCTATAACAATTGGGGATCCCCACTCCCACTTCAGAGCTGTAACACTTACACCTTGGCTCCTGACTGCCAAGATGCCCTTGTGCCAGAGAAAACACTTAACAATCATGGGGCCACGAAGACAGCAGCACTTCAGAGACTCAGAAAGAGAAAAACAAGGATGTCACAGAATCTAAAAACAAAAGAAGAGTTGGCAAAGCAGGAAGGCACATGCTGTTTAGAGAATTGTCCTGTTGGATTGTTCATTAGACACTTAGACACAGGCGGTCCTGGGGGCAGATACCAGTGCAGTGTTGAGAAGTTAGAGACAAAGAATCAGGAGGGAGAAGGAGAATACGGAGACCCCTCCCAGAACTCTTTGCAAAAGCTTGGTTGAGAAGTCAGGAGACAATGGGGAGAAGGGCTCCGAGGATGGGGAAGGGGGCTCCTCCGGCCTAGTTTTTGTACAGAGGTCACACACTCACAAGATCTGTGCTCAGGTGTGCAAGGTGAACAAGACTGGCTCATTTTCCTGCAAGGCATCTGCTCTGCCACTGGGCAGTGGGCTATACCTAATTACAGCAAATGCTCTCACTTCCTTCCAGCAGGAGTTGTCTCTTTAGGTGAGGAGCCTCTTCAAGTGTGTGCCCTGTTCCTCCCCACTGACATCCCGCATTAATGAGACTATTAGGGGTTAATGTGTGCAGGCGCCTTTTCAAGCGTCCTATAAAAATTACCTTAAACTGTCATAATAACCCTACCATTATTTTAGACATGGGGAAAATGAATAACTCAACCGAGGTCAGGCAGCTAATGAGTGGCAGATCCAGGATGCGAATCAGGCAGCCTGTGCTCTAAGCTAACAGCTAGAAGCTGCCAGAGAGAGATGAGGTTCCCTGTCGCGGCTCAGTATTTCCATCTGCTTTCTAGATTGAGAATACTGAGACAAATGAGACTTATCTAGTCACCTGGTCAAGCTGGTTTGTGTTATTAGATTCCATCCGTCTAAACATGGTGTTTGGAAACCAAAATCTCACCATGCTGTGGCCCCTGTTCCTCTCCCTAAGCTCTCTCACAGCCCCTTTATGCCTCTCCAGATGAGGCAGGGGAAACCTATTGAGGCCTTTCACGGTCCTCTGCCTCGTGGGGCAAGAGGCGGTGCCTGTGCCCGTATTTCTTCAGTTGCCATGGCACTATTTCTTCCACAGGATTCTTAAGATAGCCATCAGCTGGGCCCCCTCCATTATTTCCCTACCTCTCCTCATTTTACTTCTCAATGCCTTAAGCCAACAGCCAGCCTGCCTGCCTGCCTGCCTGCCTCCTTCCTCCTTCCTTTCTGTATGACTGTTTCCAAACCCTGACTTCCAACTACACTTTGCATGTAGCAATTAATCAAAATCTTACATTATTGCAAGTGGGAGAGATTTAGAAGCCAAGGGCTGTAATGCAGCTCTAGAATCCCTACACCTGGGAGACCTCAGCAACTGGGTGGCTCCAGCTGGAAGATTGCTGTAGCTTTGAGGGCAGCCTGGGCCATATAGTAAGTTCATGAGGCAACAAAGATGCTGCTTCAAAAGTATAACAAAAAAAAAAACAAAGCTGGGCAGGGGTGGCACGAGTCTTTAATCCCAGCACTCAGGAGGCAGAGGCAGGAAGATCTCTGCGAGTTCAAGGTCAGCCTGGTCTACAGAGTGAGTTCCAGGACAGCCAGAGTTACAACAGAGAAACCTTGTCTCAAAGAAAACAAGAAGAGGTGGGGGAGAAGCGGCGAGGAGGTGGGGAGGAGAAAGGAAGGAAAGGAAAGAAGGAGGGAGAAAGGGAGGGAGGGAGAAAGAAAAAGAAAGACAAGATATTTAGACCAAATTTAAACCAATATTTCACCAAAGCATGGCTTTAAAAGCGCTGTGTTGCTTCATGTCCCAAGAATTCAGCTTCGTGGGTCAAATTGACTAAAATCTTTGTTCTAAGTAGACTTGTTATGTAATCCTTGGACCAAGAGGACTCGGGGCTCAACCATAGGTGGAAAGCTGGAAGAGAACCTGATATCAGAGAGGAAATTGCCCTGAGTTAGTGTCTTCTAAATATTACCCCTAGATGTACCTGTAACTTTCCTTGGGATTATAAACAAGTAAAGAAAGCACTTCTGGCTCCCGTCTGCCTCAGCTGTTCTTTCCTTCAGCCTGGATTCCAGCCTGTGCTTGGCGGCAGATTTCCTTTTTATTATTTTATCACAGCCCCACCCTCTTTAATTTTTGCAACCAGAGTAAGAGAGACTTGAGCTTGTCAACATTTTTCATCTTGGGGAAAAAAGATTATTGCGACGGGGTTCTTTTATTTAGGAGCAGAGCTGAATGGCTTGTCTACTTTCATGAGTCACACGCAAATGAGAAATTTAAGACTACATAAGCAAATATTTTCATTACATGAAGAAGACATATTTTCCATGCAGTAGTTCAGCTTATAGATTTAGAGAGTCATAAAAGAGCTAGTGGTATTATTTACGTCACTAATGCAGATATTCCCACTTTAAAAGGTGGCATTCATAATTATTAGAAGCCTGAGTTCCCTATCTGCTTTAATGAATCACATAATACTTGCATGATTTATGTGCATCTGTGCTCAGCAAGCTAGAGATTCTTATGGCTGCTTCTTCTAGTGGAAGTCAGGAAACTCTTCCTCAAGCTCATACAAATTAATGAGGGAAGCAATGAGACTCTAATAGGTTAGCAAAGAAAGAATGCCAACAGGCATCTCGTACAAGAGACAAACAACTAAGAGATATGAGTAAATGCTTTTTGTTTTTTGTTTTTTGTTTTTTTTACTAAAGATGAGAAAACAAAAAGATCCACGACATGGGTTCTTATGACCATTAAATTAAGAAAAACTTAAAATGAAAATCCCAATTATGATAAAGTTGAATGAAAGTAGCATACTCAAATTCTGCTCATAACATTATAAATCAATGCAATAGCTTTTGAAAACAATTTGCAAATACACTTTGAGACCACATGATATTCATACGTTTGGGCCAAGTAATGCCAACCTTGGGAATGTGTCTTAATGAAATTAGCTGAAATCAATTAGAGTACTAAGTCACTAATTTAGACTTGGCAGAGGTTTTCTTGAAAGGACCAGATAATAAATATTTTAGGCTTTCTGTCATGTCTACTCAACTATGGTGTAAAAACAATAAGTGAAGCATAAATAAGTGTGTATGATTGTGTCTTGTTGATTTAATTAATTAACTTATGTATTTATTATCCTTTGGGCAGATAGGGTCTCACTGTGTGTAGCCCAGCTGCCCTCAAATTCACAATCTTACCCCAGCTTTCAGAAATGCTGGTATTGTAGGCATGAGCTACCATGTTCATCACAATGAATTTTTATTTGCAAAACTATAGGGCTTGACGAATGGGTCAAACCCCACTATAAAGGGCTGTTTATTAATGATAAATAAATAAAGGTAGGAAAATATAAAAGACTCAAAAATCAGAAAAAAGTAGCTTCATAAATTATGATAATCAATACAATATTTGTTAAGCAGCCATTAGATAGAAATAATTAGAAAAATGGCAGCAAGGTAGAAATTACAAAAAACAAAATAGGATCTAAAATTTATATACAAAATGAGATTATACATATATCAAAAGCTCTGTTCCTGAAGAAGAGAAAAGTTAAAAGGGAATATGTAAAATAATATTTTGCCATAAAGGGAAATACTCAAATTGTCTTCAGTATAACATAGTCTTTAAGTGCCCATAAATGCATTGTATTGCTGTGCTCACACAACATCTGATTTTGGTTAGAAAAAGTGTAGGGGAAGTGAGGTAGAAGATCCAGGATCTTCTGTAGTTCTAGGATGAACACATGTAGTTTCATACCCCTGGTGAACTACTAACCTTCATCCATCATCTTACAATGTAAATTGGCTATTATATTGGCCACAGATAGACAAAAATATTTTAATGGTTTAAACAAGTCAGTGTGTCATCAAACTAATTCAAGGATCTATGGAATTAATGGCAAATTAACCTTGTCACCACAAAGAAAGGTGGTCCAGATAGTGTGCATTAAGTATTTGCCAAAAGCCTTTTTAAAATAAAATTGATATTGATCAAGAATTGTGCACATTCATAAAATCATATTCATAAATATTTATGCTACCATAAACTATTTAATACAATGACTCCTTTATTCTTGGGAGACACATCCCTGGAAACCACAGTAGTACCAAAGCCGCAGATAGTTTGACCCTGCGCCGTGTGTACATATCTGTGATATGGTTTAACTTATGAATCAGACACAGTAATTCACAAAAATAACTAGCAATAAAAAAGAGCAACAGCCGACTCATTCACCAAGAGAGATACTAAGTGATTTTATTAGTCAGTGTTCTCTAGAGGAACAGAACCAATAGAATGAATAAATATTACAAAGAGTGGCCATTAGACTGGCTCACAGGCTGCTGCTAGGAGGTGCTGCCCACTCTAGGAGGAAATGATTCACCCTCAACTAATCTTTTCTAGAAATGACATGACAGACCTGACCAGGGTTATGTCTACTAGATGATTCCTGATCCAGTCAAGTTGACAATCAAGATCAACCATCACAATGGCCAACAAGTGATAAGTAAATGCAATGTGAATTCACTGAGCAGATGGAGAATTTACATCCTGAGGCGATTAAGCAGGATGCCGTGACTCATGGTATAATGAGTGTACTGGTTTGGATGAGAATGGCCCCATAGGCTCATCTATTTGAATTCCCAGTTGGTAGAACTGTTTAGGAATGATTAGGAGGTGTGGTCTTATTAGAGGAGGGTGTGTCACTGGGGTTGGGCTTTGCAGTTTGAAAAGCCCACCCCAGGCCCAATTTCTCTCTCTCTCTCTCTCTCTCTCTCTCTTTATCTCTCTCTGCCTCTTGACTGTGGCTCAGGATGCAAGCGCTCACATACTGATTCAGTGCTGTGCGCCTGCTTGCTGCCATGGTTCCTGCCATGATGGTTATGGACTAACCCTCTGAAACTGTAAACAAGCTCCTAATTAAATGCTTCTTTTAAAAGTTGCCTTGACCACGGTATCTCTTCACCCCAATTGTAACCCTAAGACAATCAATCAGCAACTTTAAAATGATGACTTATTTATAGAATGTTCCATTTAAAAATTTTCACACTGCAGTTGACCAAGGATAACAAAACTTTGAAAAGAGAGCGCCAAGCTAAGGGAAGAGTACTGCTCTCTGTATATGTCACGCCTTTGTTCTGCAGAACTCACTGAAAAGGAGCCTGTGAGGAAACTGGAATACAATCCTTGATTTGCTATCACACATTAAAATCTGTACAGCCAGCCAATTGTTTAATGATTAAGAACGTATATCTGGGTTTAGACAAGCTATGACCAAATTCCAACATTTACTTACCAAGTGCATGAACTTTGGCAGATGTATAAGTTTCTGTATGTCCGTTTCCTCCTTTATATAATAGTTAGACTGGCAGAACTTATCTTTTAGACATGTTGCCAAGATTAAATAAATTACAGCATGTACACTGTTCAAAATGTGGCTTAGTGTGCCCTAAGACACAAGGTATTCCATAGTGTTTAGAAATATTCAATAGTCTATTATTATATTCCACCATGGCTGATTTTGTTCCCCAGTCATCATGGCATGTAGAATTTTACCACACTATACTGTTTGCATTAGTTTTCCTCAGCTATCACATTAAAAATTAATTCAGCTTCCTAAGAGACAATGATGTTTAAACATCACATCTTGCAAATTCCACAGTAATGCAAAAGACTGGGAAAAACATCAGGTTTGCTCAGGTGATAATCTTAATTTCCCATTCTCCCACAATGTTTTTTACTATTTCAAAGCAATACAGACAGTCAGCCCAGTCAGTCTCTAAGAAACACTGCCAATTAGATAGCAAAAGCCTTCATAGGCCTTCAGTGGTGCTACACTGGGGACCCACCTCTTCGCTGGGTCACCTTTAAGATGCAAGTAGAAAAACTGCCTTGGGATTTATTCAGTCTGAAAAAAATAAAGATCTCACAAAGCAACACAATGGACGTTCCATTTCCTATTATATGCCGCAGGCAGCTTTAGCGTGATTTTTCAATAGCTGCTGTCAACACCTACTTTTACTACTCAAGTGTTGTAAATTGAGCAAACTCTTAATATATCAATCATACTCCAAAGACAATTGAGAAGTCACGACAGGTAAATAATAGAGATAAGTGGGTAATACCATGCTTTATTTGATGCCATTTGTCATAGTAAACATGTTTATATTTTTCTTGCCTATCCTAACCACCATTTTTACACTTTCTGATACTCCTGTGCAATATAAAATAAAATGTGTCAATTGTGTCCATCAGTCTTCTGCAGATTGTGTGTGTGTGTGTGTGTGTGTGTGTGTGTGTGTGTGTGTGTGTGAAACAGACTTGCTGGGGAGTCCAGCTTATGCCAAATTTGCAATCTATAATCCTCCTGCCTCAGCTCAGCATGCTGAGGGCTAGGATTAGAGTGTGTACCACCACACCCAACTCCTATAAATTTTCCTGCTAGCATGTTCACACGATGATGTCAGAAAGGCTTCAGGATCCTCCTAGCAAGATAAATGATCAGATTAGTTAAGCAGTAAGTCATACTTGGAATGCCAGTCAGAGAATTTTTTAAGGTATTTCCAAATATAGAACTCAGAGACAGATACAACAAATAGCAATGGCTTTCAAGTAATATTCAAATGGCTGTGGGTATGTTCATTGGTGAACCAATTGCGTAGCATGTGCAATGCCTAAGACCACCAGAGAAATAAATTTTAATGACATTCCTGTAGAAAATGTAACAAACTCCTGAGATCTCAGAATCTGCATAGAGAAATCCAGAACCAGGCCTAGGAATCTGAATTTTACCAGGCACACTAGGGTCTTTAATGAAGTTTAGCTCTGACTATATCTTGACAAAGATCGTGTAGGTAATGCTCCGACTTCCACATACTTTATTCACGCCATGGACTAGAGCACTCACTCATGGACCTCTGCTGACAATGCTCCGGGATTAGGGTCTGGCACGGGCCTTGCTCCTCATTCTGTTTTCCAAACACTTAGACCTGCTCAGATTTCATCATCTTGTGGTTTGTTGGTTGCTTCCTTAGCATCTGATTCCACACACAGCCACCTGTATTCCCAGGTAGTGCAGTTGCTGTAAGATGTGGTATGCCTCCAACATCAAAATGGAAGTCTATACCTGAAATCAATCAGTAAAGCCAGTCCATTAGTCACAGACTAATCCACTAAGAGTGACACCTCACCTAAGTCAGACCAGTAAGAACCAGGAAAACTCACTTCTAAAATTTTTGTTTGAAATATCAGGGAGACAGATTCTTTTTTCCCAGTGTAGGTACCAAAACACATGTGGTTAGGTCCTGCTTATCTCCATGGGGAGACCTTTGTGTAAGACTCTAATCCACACCGGGGAAATAAGATTGAGATGAGAGGGTTCCAGGCCTCGTCACAGAATCTAAGCCCTGGATAAAGTCTCTCCTTTCACTAAGAACATCAGTGTTACAAGCTCTCCATTCCCGTTCTTACTTACTTGAATCTATTTTCTTTATGTATGACAGAAAGCACTTTAAACTGACACCACTGTGAAGTGAGAATATTTCATAGATATCTCATCCTTGAACATCTTCCTCTAAAAAAAAAAGATATCAATGGTCTGTAACATTTTTTAAGTTAAATAATTAGATGATTTAAATGACATCAAAACATCTGGAAAATGGTATGGACACAAATTCAGTAGAGAGCCATTTTTTCTGTTAACTAATTGAGAAATTAATCACTAGCAAGTCTTTGGCAAATGTCTCAGGAATAGCTTTTAATTTGCATGAAAGTTAAAAAGAGATGAAGTGATGAGCGCCAGACTATCCTGTGCCATGATACACTAAGGACAACCTGATTCCTGAATCCTGTTATCAGTCTTAACCAAAGGGAGAGTCTGATCGTGACCTGGAAAAGAAAAGATAAGTGGTTTTAGCAGATACTGGTCATCTGAATTGTATAGCACAGATCTCAACATTATCGATGCCTCTTTATTTCAAGGAAAAGAGTTATCAAAGAGCTCTTCCAAGAAGAATAAAATTGGATTTTTTTTTCAATTTTAATATATGTCTCTTTAGTTCAATTCATTTAAATTAAATATCTCTTAAGATGTGTTAAGGAGGGACTGGAGCGATGGCTCAGTTGTTAAGAGCACATACTGCTTTTACAAAAGACCTGAGCTCACATCCAAGCACCCATGTCAGACAGCTCTCACAATTGCCTACAACTCCAGCTCTAGGGGGACCTGTTGTCTCTGGTCTCCACTCCCATGCACATATCCACACAGAGGCACACAAGCATATGATTAAAACAAAATAAGTCTTTTATTAAAAGTATGTAACATTTAGAAATAAGTTTAGTACATTCTGATTTTTCAGATTATATATCATGTTGAATAGATTTAATCTATGTTAATGGAAAATAACTCAATATATTAAAAACAATAATCATGCTTCCATACAAGTAAGTTAATATATGAATACATGTTCTGTGACTTATTCTGATCAATGTCTTTGAAATCCTTAGAAATGCAAGCACCCAGATTTAGAATAACCAGTAAAAGGATTTATCTAATAATAGGAAGAGACAAAGCCAGGTACATCGATCTTATAAAACTTACATTTTTCACCTCTGTAAATCATAATTTCGGTGTTCGCAGAATTTTGAGTGCAGACACCACAGGCAGTAATAACTGGCTTAAATGCCTTTACGGTACAGTTGTTTGCAACAATGCCTCCATTCATAACTCTCAGAGAATGAAATGACAGCTACAAGTGCCTTCAAAGAATGTATGCTCCTCTTTACATTGTCCCACAGGTTAACTCCCAGGGTGCTCTCAACCCCACAGCAGTAACAGAAGATGAAAGCATTATGTTCAACAAGATTACATAAGGTACAGGGAGCCACAAACACCTCCATGTTTTCTCATCAGGGAACCCGGACTGGAACTGCAGCATGAAATCCCTCTTTGTGTTCTGATGAGCTTGTCATATTACTATAAGAAAATATTTTAATGTCTTATTTGGCTATGGTTCAGGCTAAAGGAAAATAAAAATGATAGAAAGCAAACAAGCACAGCAGAATTAAAGTCTGGTTTTGATAGGGAAATCTGCAATAGGAAAGGTCCTAAATTAAGATGCATTTTGGCTCCGAATAATAGGAAAACAACTCAAAATGGCCTAAAGGTAGATTGACTGTCATGACTCCGCAGTTGGGAAGTCCAGAGGTGGATATAGCCTTAAGCGTGCGTAAATAAATCCAGTGGTAAATAATGTGCTCAGAGCTCAGCTTTTCTTTTTCTTGCAACTATGCTAATCTCCACTTGTCCTATTACAGGCTGTCTCAGCCTGTAAGTTTGTTGTCATACAAAATGACCTCCCTAATCCCCATTTGCCCTGCTAACAGATCACAGTGGAGTTGGATACCCCCATCCAATAGAAGTCAGAATCAATCTCTGAGGAAAGGAAATAAGTTAATATTCTTGATTCATGTGCATATCCCTGAATCAATACTTGACAGTCCTGTAGCTGGGCTTGGTCACATGCTCTCCTGTGAGGGCTGCGGGTACAGCTCAGACAGTAATATAGCACTTGCCTAACGTGTGAAGCCATGGGTTGTTCAATCACACACACACACACACACACACACACACTCACACGAGATGCTGATACTTCATGCTCCCCCATGAACTGGGAAACGGTCACCCTGACATCTCCGGCTGGACCGCTAAGGATGAAAAGATAGAAAGAGGAGGATGGGAAACGATGCTACACAGAAGCAAACTATAGTTGCGCTAACCACTATGGAGCACTTTGTAGAGTCTCCATGGAACATAGGCCCTAAAGTAAAGATCGTCAGAGCCAAAGGGCTAGACTCTCCGAGCCCCTGGTGAGTTTGTATTTATGAAAACTTCATGCACATGTGTCACCACTGAAAAATCACTCACTGCAGGAAAGCATAGGTGGCGATTCCAATGTCCTGCTTCCTCTGTGGACTGATAACTTCTGACTTTTCTAAAAATGCTAAGATCATGTACATAATAAAGTTATGAGTTAGGTGAACCTTCATATCCCAAGCTTAGGAGGAGAAGCCACTTAAATTTTACAACGTGAAACAAAAACTCCCCTTCTAGAAGATCTTATCTCTGCCATGTAAATTCTGACTAAGGGATTCATTGTTATTTTACTGGAATATTTTTAAAGTAGGCTTTCCATTTAATAATGGGACTTACAAAGAATAGATTTCCAGTATCAGTATTCTCCTCTATCTCCTCTCCTCAGTAAACAAACACAAAAAAAAAATACTTCAGTAAACAAAAATACTTGTAAGTGGTTAATTATTGTTTTTTTTTTGTGTGTGTGTGGTGGTGTTTGAGACAGGATTTTACTATGTAACCAAGTCTGTTCTGAGGTGATGAGTTTCCTGCTTCATCTCCCATGTGCTGGGGTCACAGGCAGGCACCATCACACCCAGCTCATTGTTCTATTAATATTTAAATCTTCTTTAAATAGAGAAGTATTTCTTTACTCTGTGTTTTCCAAATTCATGCAAAAATAGCCAGTGGGAAACACTGCGATATTATTGGAACTAACTCGCTTCCAACCAAGCAGAGATGAGAAAGGGAAGAACTATTCCTGAGTCTCTATCTATAAATTTAACAAAATTATAGATCTAGAATTTACTCTTGGCCTTGAACATTCATGCTAAACAGTGTTTTTTTTTTGGGTTTTTTTTTTTTTTGTTTTTTTGTTTTTTTGGCAAAACAGGACTTCTTATTTTTGACAAAGTGGACGGAAAAAAAAAAATTAAAAAAATAAAAAAAGAAGATCCGGAACCTGAAAATAGTCATTCATCCTGCCAAACAATGGTTGGTTCTGTGTCTTCTGCCTGCTGTGTGGCCATCATGTCACTGTGGAGAAATTAACCAGAAGGGGAAAAGGAGCTAGAGACTAAAATATAACTATAGAAACCATTCAAAAACAAAACATAGTACTTGCCTATAAATTCAAAGTTACCATCATCACACATGCCACATGATAGAAAAAAAACAAGGGCTAAAAATTAGGATGGAGAACATCACTTAATAATTTTACAGAAGGTGAAAGTCTCAGAAACGGGTTAGAGTTTTTTGCTAAATTCAGAACATGGCCAGGATCACCAGTCCCTATGAAAAGCATCTCTTCAGCGAAGGTCCTGGACAATACGGTATGATTTATGTCAAAGTCTTTCAAATGCACTCCATGAGGTCTTCACAGCACTTCCCATTATTTCTAAGAAATAAGAGAAAACTCTCTTAGAAGGTACGCTCTGTCTTCACTACACAGGATAAAGGCATTCACACAATTGCTTTCAACCTCTTGTTTTTGCCCTAAACCCCAGCTGAAATTACAGGGTGGTCATTTCTCTTTGGATTGAAGCTTGTTCTCCCACCCATCAAGCCCTTCTTGGTACTTGGTATTATTAATTCACCCAAACTGTTTTGCAATATAAAATTTTCCTTCTCCTCAACTCTCCCAGGTATAGAAGCTTTAAATAACTATGTTTTTATCACTGCTTTAAAATTATGACTTAACCTGACATTGCCTTGCAAACAAGTTTCTAATAAATAGCATCACATTTTCATATAAGCAGAAACAGAAATCTAGCATTCTGTTTTAGTTGGAACATGAAATGTGCCCCCATAGGATCAGGTGTTCAATGCTGGGTCTGGTGATATTTTGGGAAGTTATGGAACCTTTAAGGAAGCAAGGAACCTACTGGAGCAGCACTTCTCGACCCGTGGGTCATGAGTCTTTTGGGGACCCATTGACCCTTTCACAAGTTTCACCTAAGACCATCTGCATACCAGATACCTACATTACGATTCATAATAGTAGCAAAATTACAGTTATGAAGTAGCAATCAAAATAATTTTACAGTTGAGGGTCACCACAACATGAGGAACTTTATTAAAGTGTCACAGAAATTGGAAAGTGGAGAACCATTGCACTAGAGGAAGTGGGCTACTGGAGGAGTATTTTTGAAGGCCATGTGGTCCCTAGGTCTCTCTCTCTCTCTCTTTTGCTCTCTATCCCCTTCCATCTCCCATACCTTATCTCTACCTTGAAGTGAGAAGCACTTTAACAGTTTCCACTGCCATGATGGTCTCTTTCACCAGAGAACCACATCCAGTGGAGCAAAGACTATGGCTTGCAGTCTCTGAGACCATGAGTACGATGAATCATTCCTCCTTTTATTCCAGGCATTCTGTCAGAGCAACAAGAAAAGGAACTGTCCTGGTTTGGTCTCTGTTGCTGTGATGAACACCATGACCAAAAGCAAGTTGGGTGGAAAGGGTTTATTTAGTTTACACTGCCTAATCACAGATTGAAGAAAGCCTAGGCAGGAACTCAAGCAAGAACAGAGGCAGGAACCATGGAGGAAATATAGTCATGGGCTTGCTCAGCTACTTTTCTTATACAGCCCAGGAGCGGTTGCATAAGGATGGCATCGCCCACAGTGGGATGATCCCTCCTACATCAATTATCAGTTAAGAAAATAACCCACAGACATATCCTCAGGCAAATCCTACTGTGGCAATTCTTTATATGAGGTTCCCTCTTCCCAGGTGACTTTAGCTTGTGTCAACTTGACAAAAATTAACCAACACAGATTCCATTTGCCACTGAATCTGTATATCTTCTCATCGAGTTTTATTCAAAGTTCAATTTTTTTAGTTAATGTTAGTTAGCTTCTTTACTCTTAGTGATCTCCTCTAAGTAAGAATAACTTGTAACCTTATATAGCAAAGCAAATTAAAATATAACTAGAGCAGGATATAAAACATTAACAGTAATTCAACAAGGTATTAACTGCAAAGCATTCTGATCTTTGATTTCAACTTATCTGGAGATATTCTTTCAGGATTGTACTATACAATAAAATGGGTGTAAAAGATACTGTGACTCAGTTTTACTACAGGGTTGTAGACAAGTTCCATCAATGTCATTTAGAAGTGAATCTTGTGCTGTCTGGGTGAAGAATCACCTTCCAGATCCGGGCTATAAGAGACTCCAGTCTGGATGTATCCAGGAAACTGCAAAGTCTGGACATGAGAAATCTAAAGACTCGTGGGAAGACTACCTCACTCTGAAACCACTCTGAAGACAGAATGGAAAGAGTACGTTGTCTTACTTGATCTTTACCCTCGAACACCATCCAGTTTGGCCATCTAAAGGACATCGGGTGTGAAGGATGGTGAAGCAGCTGCCAGAAACTATGGTACCATTTGATCATTTGATGAAGAAGAGAGACACTGATGCCTGATAGAATAGCTGCTGAGAAAAAAAAAAAAAAAAATATATATATATATATATATATATATATATATATATATATATTCCAGTCTGACTTCGATGCCAAAACTTGTTGCATTTCTCCAAAGCTACCAAGAGTCATTTTTCTTCTAGCCCCTGTGACCATGTAATTGATTAGATTTCCCTCTTCTCTTTGGTTCTTGTTGGCTGTTAGGAGGGGCTAGAACACACTTCTGTTTCTGGCACTATTATAGACCTGATATCCTGAAAGGCTCTGCCAATAAAAAATAATCCAGGTGTAGAATTAAAGGAGAAAGGTAGACTTTTGGTTGCATTTCTGAGCTGGCACAAAAGAATGAAGTCCATGGGGACCAAAAGTAAAGAGAAAACGGCAACCCTGAAGTGACATAAATGCTCTGCCTGCCCTTCCTTCCTTTGGTGTTAGGCACCAAAGAGCCTGAGGATCCACCAGGACAGCTGCATGGATGTGGGAGACAGGACATAAATCCATGAGCAAAGGAGGAAAGAAGATGGAAGGATTTCTCTCATGATTTGGGGACATCAAAGATCTACATACCTTTAGTCTAAAGAAAAATGAAAACTACGTGGATCTCACAGAAATAACTCACACACAAAAAAAAAAATCCTTTTAGACTTTGAAAGAGAAAACAAAATGAGAAATTACACCACTGAAGTCCAAATCCATCCACCTGTGTAATTCGGAAAATTTTAAACTGAGAGTTTTATTTCATGTTGTCCAGCTACAGAGCGTGATTGACTTCAGATGGCTAAAAGAACCAAACGCAAACATACTAGTCCATCTAGAAGTTAATACGTTTCCATTAAAAGGCACCTGAATTCAAATTAGTCACACAAAAAGGGGAGATAAAACATGAGATAGAAGCAACAAAGACAACAGGAAAGAATCACAAAGACTGCAGATAGTGGAATTCTTAAATACAGACTGAAACAGATCTGTATTTCTGGCCTTTAAAAAATAAGAGACTTGAAAATAGGAATCAAAAACAAGAGAAAGTTTTATTTCTTATTATTTATCTATCTATTTATTTATTTATTTATTGGTTTTTTTGAGACAGGGTTTCTCTGTTCTAACTCTGGCTGCCCTGGAACTCTGTAGACGAAGCTGGCCTCGAACTCACAGAGACCGCCTGCCTCTGCCTCCCGAATGCTGGGATTAAAGGCATGCGCCACCACTTCTTAGCTGAGAATGTTTTTTTTTTTAAATATCAAGTATAGTTTTGTTAAAAATGAAATTATTTTAGAAATTACAAACTCAGAACTGAAGAGACGGCTCAGTGGTTAAGATCACTACTTATTATTCCATGAGACTCCAATTTGGTTCCTAACACCCATATCAGAAATTCACAACCTCCTATAACTCCAGCATCTGAGACTCTAGCACCATCTTCTGGCCTCTGTGGGCATCTGCACACATGTGCCATACATTCACACAGACAGATACATCTTTTAAAGAGATTGCAAACTCAGTAAATGGGTTAAATAATCTAGATACACCTGCAAGGACACTGATGGACAAGAATGCAGACCTAATGAAACTATCCTGAATTCAGTTAATAGAATAAAAGAGAAAACTATGAAGAAGAGTTTAAAGGGCAAGACTAATTAAATACGAAGGTTTACCATGTCTGTAGCCAGAGTTCCACAAATAGGAGCCTAGATGAAGGGACAATGTAAATGAGATAATGACAGAGAATGTCCTGAGTGGCAAGAGCCATGTGCAGAGTGGGTTGTGATGTCTTAATTTGTGAGTTCTTCAGGAAGCACCGCCATGATGATCAGGCTCATCAGAAACTATGTATAAGAAGGGAAAGGTTAGTGTTTCATTTGGCACAGTGACACTGTTCTCAGAGAACTTCCCAAGAATGGCAATGGGATTGCAGGTATGGATGCCCTGAGGAAGAAAAGTTTAAGTGCCTTTAGAGACCAGTCTTATGTCATATGGGTAAGCCACTAGACCCTGGAGGATGTCTGTTAAATCCCTGTGATGAAACTGAATGTCTGAAAGGTTACTGGTAAGAGCTTAAAACTGATTCCTGGTAGAGGAGCCATAATCACATTTATTCATTCATTCATTCTTTCTTCCTTTGTGAACTTCATATATGTATACAGTGTATTTTGGCCATACCCACTCTTCTCTGCCCTCTGTCTCTCTCAGACACTCTCTTCCTCCCTCCCAACTTCATGTCTCCTGATTTTGTTTTTAAACAATAGAGTCTAGCACTACCTGTGTTTGCATAGGCATAGGCTATCCACAGAAGCAGGAGCAATTTACTATGGACCACACCCCTGAAGAAAACTGACCCTCCTTTTCCTGGAAGCCATTGTGTGGCAGTGGAGAGGAGTGGGGCCACTTGAGCCTCCCCACAGTTCACTGTGAAAGGTTGACTGGCGTGACCTCGCTCAAGCAGTCACAGGCATTGTGATTGCATGCGGCCATGTCACATGCAGAAGACACTGTTCCTCAACATTCTTCACTGTGCTCCGGCTCTAACAACCTTTCTGCTCTCACCAGGTACTCTGCTAGAATAAAAGGTAGCTAGCAAGTGATGGCTCATAGTCACAGTCAAAGACCTTCCAAATAGGACTCCACTCTCTAGGTATTTATGTCAACAATCCAGAGATGACAAGTCAGATGAGATGACAAAAAGAAGCACAGAACAACAAAGACAATTGAGTTTAAGTGAAGAGGCAACACTAAGTGGGAGAAGATCTTCGTCAGCTATGCATCTAACAGAGGATTAATATCTAGAGTCTCTGCACTTCTCCCTATAGGTCAGAAAAATTCTAAGTGGAGAGATTGATACAGTTTTCCTTATTTTTGTTGTCCTGTGAGTGTTTTGAGTTTTCCTTGATTACTGCCCCACACCAAATATCCCTCCCATCTGCTCCCGGTGCCCTGTCATTTCTTCACACGGTTCCTCTACAACACTGAATGTTGAACAGTGGTCCCCTCCGCGATGCACTCTAAAAAAAAAAAAAGACCTTGCTAACTGGTTTCTGTGTCCTCAGAGTCTATTCCTAGTGAAGGGTTTCATACGCTCTACATGATCTATACCAGTTCCTGCAAGTGAAAGAGTCCCTTCTAGAGGCAAGAGAGGCTCATGAGACTTTGGGAAGCCAGTGGAACACAGTTCAGGAAACTCAGAAAGGTAACCAAGGACCCTTCCAGAGGTGACATAAGTGGTAAACAGTTGCTGGGTCAGGGGTAGACGCTTTGGTGGAGCTGCCTGCAAGTTGGACAGGGAGCTCTAGGGATGCAACTGTTGTGAGCCATTACTCAGGATGGAGTGGACTTTTAAGTGATGACCCATGCTCCTGAAAGTGACCCTTTATAAGTAACCTCAGTGAATGCACATGTTCGCCAAGCTGGACTTGAGTAGAGTTGTTTCTTTGCGGTTTTACTAATGCTCTATCTGGGGTGAATAGATATTAGTTCATATCACTGAAGGAATAGTCATCCAACATATAATTTAAATCTCTCTCTCTCTGTCTCTTGCACTCATACATGTGCATGTGCGCACACAAACACACACACACACACACACATACACACACTGGTTACTAAAATCCAATTGGTATATAACTTGGAACTTTGCTGTTTGTTCATGAAATATGATGGAAATGTATTTAACTGGAAGGGAAAGTCATAAAGGCCAAAGACTGGTGCATAGTGTTAAAGTCACCAGAACTATGTTTTAACATTCACATTCATTATACTTATATTCCTATCTTGCTTTCAACAGTTTCATTAAAAACTTACTCTTGCTTTCAAAATAGCTAGGGAGTGATCATTCACCACACCTGCTCTGGAGGTCTGGATAGAATGCACAAGGGTCTGCCTTCCAATCTCAACTCCCCAGGGGTCTTTCCAGGCTTCGGCAGTTGGGTGTCTTCTGCCTTTCTGAAATTGTAACATATTAACTTTCCCAGCAGCTGGTGCTATCATTCAATCCACAGATTTCCTCAAAATTAAAACTGTACCATTAAATGATGGTTAAACATTAAAACTGTACCATTCCACATTAAACGATAGAAGAATTAAGGAAAGCCAGTGTTGTTCTGACAAACGATTTTGATTCCAAGAACAGAAAAAAATAAATGCCATGGGGATTATTCTGTTATACAACATGAACCCTATGCAGCACCCTAGGAAAGGCAAGCGGTGTAAGCAAATGAATCTGCACCTTATTACTTTATTCTAGTAAGCTTTTAGTTTGATATAATTGCAAACTTTGAAAAACACTATGACACCTAGTGTATACTGCCCCCACTACTCTTGTATGTTGTATGTTCACATCTGCTTTGTGTTTGGCTTTGTCCCATTCAGGTAGATTTCTAACACATCTCAGATGGAATCGGTTCTCATATCCCGTTACTTTTAAATGCTTCACCCCGTGTTCCCTAAGAACAGGATATTATCTTACATGATTATAGTACAATTATTAAAAACTGAAAGTGTGACGCTGATCTGCTATTGATTATCCATATTTAAAATTCACCAGTTGCTCCAATAACATTCACTATGGCACTCCCTCAAGCCCAGGGTCTAATTAAACCAAGAGAACATATTGTATGTGAAGATGTGATGGGCATGTCTATTTAGTCATTTTCAATTTGAAATAGGTATTTGACCTTCCCTTAAGGTTCACCCTGGTTGAGTGAGTGTGTGTGTGTGTTTAGTAAAAGCCAATTAGCAGATTATTTTGTATAATACCCCTCACATTTAGTTTTTCTGATTTTTTCATAAATAGTTGAAAGATGTACACAAGAGCAGATTTATCCCAAAAGGATACACATTAACTCAAGAGACAGCCAGCATCAGTTTGGACCATTAGGAGGCAGGGATGTATACATTTAATCATATCAGAAAATCAAGCAATGAATATGCAAGTGGATATTTATAAAAGCTTACAAAACTTAAGCCAAATCTGATAAACTCAGACAGACAGACGGCAAACACTAGCAAATGGTTAACATTTAGTGCTAACCTGACAGTATCTAGAATCACCTTAAGACCCAAGGCTCTAGGCATATCTGTAAAGGATTATCTGTATCAGACTTGCCTCTGAGCAAGTCCATGAAGGTTTAACTAGAATAGGTTAAACATAAGATAGGAAGAACCACCCTAAGTGGGCAGCATTGTTGCTATGGGCTAGCGTCCTGAACTGACTGAAGTGGACAGAGTGAGCTAAGTATAAACAGCATTACTTCCCACTCTCTGAGGTGCCTCAAACTACCACCAGCAGGGCTTCCCTGCCCTGATGAACTGTAACCCCTCAAACCGTGAGGCAAGAAAAACCCTTTCTCTCTTAAGTTGCTTTCGTTGGAGAATTTTATCATAGCAACAGAAAAACAAACTGATGTACTCATATCAGGCCCTTTGACATAGCAAGGAAATATGTGACCCATTAAAAACAGAATGAGAGAAACTGCTGCAGGGAACTTAGGAAATTTGGGACGTGTTCATACTGAGGGAAAACAAGTTCTAATAGTTTCAGGGAGAGAATAATAAATTCAAGTAATAAATCTAAATTATCCTACATTCTCTTTCCAGGACATCACTGATAATTACATTAATAAATCATAACTGTTCGTGACAATAGAAAATTTGATCTGTCTCTGGCAAAATAGAAAAATAACTTCCGTGTTAGTTTCCTTTAGCTCAACAGGCTTTAATTTTCAAAGGTTTAAGACTATGTTCTTATTCCAGAGCCTCTACAAACAAAGCCAAAACACGTGTAGGTAGTGTGGGTGAGAAAAGTATATAGAGGGCTTGCCGTTGGTGACTTGAGTTCGATTCCCAGAAACACAGTGGAAGGAAAGAACCAATGTCAACGAGTTGTCCTCTGACCTCTGCTGGTATGCTGTAGCATATATATGCAAACCCCCATTACACACACGCAAATAGATAATGTAAAAAGTAAAAAAAGACCAAGTTTCAAATGCATGCATGTAAATTTATGAAAATATTGTAAGTAGATTTGCATATGTATATGTGTTTAACAGCCTACATATGCATAGATTAAAAGCCTACACAAACAGTTTTTGCTTCGTATCACTTTGCTTAGGCCTTTTTGTCTTCCTGATCTTTTGTTTGTATATTAAGGTTTCTATTTTTGTGTTTTTTGAGTTGTGTGTGTACTTTATTCTTTTGTTGTTGTTACTTTTTTATTTCTGGTCGGTTTGCTTTTTTGCTTGCAGCTTGGTTTCTAAAGAGAAAGAGAAAGAAGGCATAGAGTTGGGTGGGTGGAGAGGATCTGTGAGGAGTTGGGGGAGGCGGAACACAGCGCAGACTGTATGGTGTGAGAAACATTTATTTTCAATTAAAAATAAAATAAGTAGAAATCTACAGGTATAGTCCCATCAGAAAGTGTGTTCATTTCAGTAAAGGTCCCAGTCCACGATGTCGGCAGTGCATTAACTCCACTCCGCCCTCATTTGCTGCGCCTCCTCTTTGAAAGTTTCCCGGTGTAATAGGCAGCACTTCAGTTTAAGACTGTTACTCCGAAATTTCAAAACTTTTGCCCCGTCCCTGCAATTGGATACTGCACAGTGCTATTTAGAGTGGAGGAAACGGGAAATTCAAGGCATTACCATGTGCAAACTATAATTTCAGCCTCAATTTTCAGAAATTGTTCTGTTAGAGAAAAAAAAGAAAGTAACTTCCCTCGAAGGTGCAGGCCTGTTCTATTTTTATGCTGCTCTCTAGGCATGTAAACTTAGAAGATCTGAATCGCACAAAAAAATGGTTTTCTGTTCTGTTCTCAAGAGCTCTGTTTGTTTCATGCTCAAGTGGAGAAGGATCTGCCCCACACGGCTCCTTCTTTGGGGATGGTGCTGAGATGGCAGGACATCGAGTTACACGTTGTGCCCTTTGTCCTTATTGTTCCCAGCCATTATTAAGGCTAACGTGTAAGTACGGCAATACTTCAAGCAATGTTGTAGAATTTTAACGTGACATTGTGTTGATGCCTTTTGTGTCTCTCTGAAGGAATGCTTGGTAGAAGTAACTTTAAAAAGACTTATCTTGGCTCGTGGCTGCAAGGGTTCCGTTTATGATGGTGGAGACGACAACACAGAGCATCTCGGACCACGGACGCTGGAGCATGTGGATTCCCCAAATACCTAAAAATAGAATTACTATGTGATCAACTACACTACTTCTGAGTCTGTATCAGAAGGATTCTAAATCAGCATATGACCAGATGGCTCACCCATGTTTGTCATCATGCTTTATGACAGCCAAGCTAAGGCATCAATCAGCCTAGGAGTCCATCAGTGGAAAATGCAGAAAGAAAATGGGCTATTATTCAACAAGGAAAACTGAAGTGTTGTCACTTGTGGGTAAATGGATAGAACTAGCGACTTCCTGTTAAATGTGATAAGCCAGACTCAAGAAGACAAACATTGTTTTTGTTTCTTTGTTTGTTTTGTTTTGTTTCTTATATTCAGAATCCAGATTTATCTAGGGAAAAAAAAAAAAAAGTTGGAGAAGAAGATCACAGGGAAGTAGGGTGTGTGTACCTTTGAAAATGTCACTGTGAAGCTCATTATTTTGTATGGCTAATATATACAAGGATAAAAGAGAGAAAGACAGCACTGAAGGAGAGGGCCTTCCAGGGGCTGTGGTGCAAAGGTCTGTGTTCATGTTCCTGAGATTCCTTCTAAGCTTTTTACAATAAAGACTCCTTCTAGATTTTTACAATAATGTCCTTCTTTCTTGGAAGTCCTTGGACATCCCTTCCAGCCTTAGGCTTCTGTCACTTAAAAACAGGAAGGTTTTCAGAGGTGAGGAAGTAGTTCCTGACAACCGAATTCCAGGCATTTGCCTGTGATTTCCAACCCGACATCCTATGTGCTTCCTGCCTTGCAGGGTTCATTCCAGACCTGCACTTACTCACTTTCCCTTTCAGTCATATTTCCCCCAGCTGAGTCTTCCAGTGCTCCTTTACAAAGGTTTCCGGGAGGAACAGTTGAAAGCAGGCTTGGCCATGGCCTTGGCTTTATAGCTTCTGACTCTGACTTCTGAGAAGATAAGAAAGCATTGCCGCTTCTCCTTCGTATCAAATAACTTTATCACACGGAAGAAGTGAGTGCATTCCTCAAAGGCATTTAGTAAATCATTGGCAGAGGAAGCAGTAACTGACTTTTGGACCCTGCCTGCCCTTCTTGTGTGGCCTCTCATTTCACATACACGAGAGAGCTAGCATACAATCCACAGCTTGACCATTTTCCAGGGAGCCAGCCAGAGAAGGACCAGCTTACCCCAATCTACAGATACTGACAGGAGTCCCATAGGCACCTTAACGAGAACCCTGCTTAGATAAGAAGGCTTACAAGAAAGCTTTTATTTTTATATCTGTGGGGAAAGCAGGAAGTTGATGGCGGGCAGTTGCTTCTGAGATGCAGCGAAGGGCTAAGGATGCAGCAGGACCCGAGAGACCTGAAGATCTTTAAAGAAGGAACGATGGAAAGCAGTTTTGTAAAGTTTTCCCTTTTTTATTTATTTATTTTTTTATTTCATGTTTTAATAAAGAAATGCTGAAGCTCCTTTTGGGGAAACAAGTTTTCTTAGAGAGAGAGAGATTCCTCAGACTATGAACTTTGACCGGTTCTCATAAAGTAGCAGAGGCTCATTTGAAAGAAAACAAAATTGCATGCTATGCGCAGTGAGATAAAAGCTAAGGCCTGTGGCTGGGAGTGGCGTTCAATGGCGGAACTTGCTCATAGCCTCTGGCTTGATCTCTAGAACTCTCACACTCCCAAACACACACCCAAAAACTAGATGTCTGCATTAAAATCTATGATTCTGGGAGGTCAGCTGTGCTCTTGCAAGTGGAAATTATGATGAAATGCTCTCCCTGCCGTAGCCTGCTCTGCAGGGTCATGAAAACAGCACTTAGCTTAAACACCCCGCGACGAGTCTCACTGTTCAATTGACAGCAACCCTTTGTGCCTTGAATCCAATGAACACCTTACAGCTGCTATGTGATAGAACAATCCTAGCTTTCCAATCAAAAAGTAGGCCTAGGAAATCAGCAAAAGATGTCAGCTGCTTGAACTTTTGGACTGAACTCAAAGGGGAAAAAGAAAAACTTAAGACAATGAAGGATTGGCTTTGAAGTTCTTGTTTCATTATTAACCGAAGGGACAGCCTGGATCGCCAGCATATTTTAACTAATCCAGGTTCTTAAAAAGGGTTGGATGTGGTTCAGCAGGGGCAAGCTCCTTAAGCTTAACATTTCCACAGCTGACAAGATTTGCTGGCTGGTGAGTCAGGCATTAGAAATGTCTACAGAATGTAAAAAAAAAGAAAAAAGGAAAGAAAAGAAAAAAGAAAAAGAAAAAAAAAAAGGTCTTTCCTTGTCCCAGCCTTGTGGAAGACACAGGTCTTAGAGGACCAGATTTATAAGAGACAGACTGATCCTGAGTCTCATTGTGACTATCAGCCCAAAGCCAGGTTTTGAACAAAAGTAAAGCAAGCAAAATCACTGAGCAGAGGGAGACTCCAGCCCTGTGGGTCATTTTTCTTTCAGTAACCCCTTCCATAAAGATCAGGTTATAACAAGAAAGAGTTAGGCATTGTGGAGAGTTTGGTCAATAAGTTACAATACAATAAGCCAAGTGAAAATTATGCAGCAATCAAAAATAATTACATAAACTGTATGTGTCAACATAAAAAATAATTAGGACAGATCATTAAGAAAAGGAAAATTCGGATTAATGAGAATAGAGGCCATCTGTGTGCAAATATTATGGTAAGCTATGTATATGTGTGTGTGTGTGTATGTGCACAAAGAAAGCATCCCTCTCATTGCACACGAGTCCCCAGTAGAGACATTTATACCATGTTGAGCTGGACACACCTCGTGGCGGGTGTTCCCATGCACTGTAGGATGCTTTGCTGAGTTCTGGACTACTCCACTAGGTACCAGTAGCAACAATTTTCCACACTTCCCCAGCTCCTCCCGAAGTGACAATCAAAATATCTCTAGACATTGACCTGGAGGAGGCAAAAGCATGCCCCTTTGAAACCCACTGCTCTGAGAACTGAGGCTGGAGCATTGCCTTCATTTTCCTTCTCTCTTCCTCTTGAGTACTTGATTTATTTTTGGTCTCCTTATTTGGTTTTTACCATGAACATTGTTAGATTAAACAAAGAAAATTAGTTTGTAGATGTTTTGGAGGGAAAGGGTTTACAGATCCATCCCATAACTCATTATGAAGCCTGGAAAAACTGAACTGTGTATCTGTAAAAAATTCTCAGTAAAGTTGTGCTGCCACTTTGATTGATTTCATAGCCACATGTAATATATTTACTCTAAAGAGCTTAAGGCTCTATGGGAAAAATATCAGAATGCACATTCTTGTTATGGACCCCAAAATAACAGCAGCAGAACCGTTGGGGGAAGTGGCCGTCAAAATCAAGATATTTAGCTAAGGCAACTGGTATTCAAGTTCAGGGTCATGCTTTTTTTTTTTTTTCTCACTTGGCAGAGCCAGCCCTCAGCAGAATGCCCTGAATGTGACTCCTGCAGTCCCCTTCCACCTCATCTAGCCGTTGCCTTCCAGAATTGGTTCACTTACTTATTACCCAATATGATGGATGACTCTCAGAGACATTGAATTCCTTGGGAAAGGAGAAGCATTGACAGTTCTGGTGTAGATGAATCTGTGACCTATGCACTTTAAGCTAGGCATCTTGGCTATAGAAGACTTCTTGTAGGGCAGCGTTGGACACATGTCTGGTTCCAGCTGTATGTGAAGAAGGTTGCCTGCAAGATTATCCTACTAAGCTTCCTGGTAAGACCCAGGGCAAGGGCAGTGCTCCTCAGTAGAATAAGCATGAAATCCGGGAGTCCTCTGTGTTGTCTCACTGGGTAAAGAGAAACTCCTGAGAAGGACACTTAAAGGTCTTGAAAGTGAAAAGAGACAAACTGAGGATGAAGCAAAAGACATAGAAGACGAATTAGAGAATGTAGGGAGGGAGGAAAAGAAAGAGGAGAGCCAGAGGCAGGGCAGAGACACAACACCAAAGGAGAACAACGCAATGAAGATGTCTCCCTCAACAGTGCTGGCGCAGTAGGGCGGCAAGAGTAAGAGCTTAGGGCTCAGGAAGATGGCATGGGAAAAACAGAAAGAAAAGGGTGTTTTCCTTAAGCCCACAGGAGTCAGTGGTGAGGCCGGCTTCATGGTGGATCGTTCCTCCGGCTCAGATTCGTATAAGTATTTCTGCTCTTTTTAAAGGTAGTCTTTGTACTCCTGAAGTCACCATAGTTTAGTTTCACAGTGTTTACCCATGATTCATCTTTAATGTCACCTGTTAAACCACTCTCTGTTTCCTGCTTCTGCTCCGCTCCTCCAGGGTTGGTCCGGAGCTGAGCAGGGTTTCTCTTGCTCCCCTCCCTTTCTGAGAGAGTAAGTTCCCTTCCTGGCTCCATAAAAGACAGTGTAATAGATGCACGCTCTGTGTGTGGCCCTGGAGCCCCTCCAGCCCGATAATAGCAGCAGCAGCCAACAAGGGCAGAAAACGGACGGATGATAGACTTCAGTGTCGGTGTTAGCACTAGCAATGTCTGCTCCCTCACGGGACAGGGAGGGAAAGTGAAAGCCCCGGGCTTCTTATGAAATGAGACATCATTTGCTCACACTGCTCGTCTTTGGGCCACAAGGCAGCTGGAGGGATGACTTTGAAAATATTTTTCCTACAGTTAAGAAAAGCATCACATTAAGAATTAACTATTAAAAAAAATCAGTAAAAGCCCCACCTTTTTAATATTATGCATGACAATATAGAAAGTGAGTTCTTAAAGCTGAGATGTTAAACATTATGAAACAGCACGGAGCAGGCTTCCTTCTGCATAACCATTGAAAGCAGTGGCTCCTGATCTTGAGAACTGGCACTCTGTAAGACATTGTATCTTTTTCTAAGAGTTACATAGAAATTTGGGGTTCATTTCCAGTGAAACTGCACAGGCTGATGGGAATACCAAGAGCCTTCGCTTCTGTCTGCATTGTATTAATGCAACATGACATCGCGGGTTAACTCAAGAATTTTTACTGATAAAAGAGAATGGAGGGCATAAAAGAGAACAGTTCTAGACTTGAATTTGTAACAGGTCTCAGTTTTATCATCCGTAAGTTGGGCACAAACATGCTCCCAAAACAACCAGGGTAATCTACATAAGCACTCAAGTTATATAGTGTGGAATAAGAAACATTTCTTGAGTGTTTACTATATCTGAGGAACGATTCTAGTTATTCTTCAAAGATTCATTTTTTTAAATTTACAAATATAATACATTTATTATTCCTGATATAATGTGAGCAAATCAAGGTTTAGAAGACTTATAAAGAATACTCAAGTATCCTACTTGGTTGAGCAATATTGCTCCCAGAAGACATGAGTTATTAAATGAAATTTTTAATGTCTGGCATAGGTTACCTACCTCTGAGTTATTGGTCGGAAAGACCCCAGCGATCCCAGAACAATATGGGCTGTAAACAATGTGATTAGTTGCTCCCCGGAGCTAGATGGTAAGACTTCATACTTTGGGTGCAGAACACAATGAAATCAATCTTGAACCAACTGAGCAACTTCCTCCCTCCTGGCTAGTTTTCCTAGTGCTGCTAAGTGCTATGCAGGCTGCTAGGGTACAAAGACATCAGTGGTCTTACCCAGTGCTGGACCCTGTGTGCTACAATGCCAGGCAGATTCAATAGTGGTATGATGATTATGGGGGTAACCAGCTGCGCTGGGGTTGGATTTTGATGTCTGCTCCACAGGAGAGGATTCACACCTGACACTGTAAAACTTGGTCAAACACTCATGGCTGGGAAGGTCATAGACCCTAGCTTAGACCTATTCCTGTTGTTTTGCTAAGTTCCCATGAGGTCAAATTGCCTTCTAAACATTTGTGCCTTTACCCACAGATTTGTGCTGCTCTCAGCCTTGGACGGAGAAATTGCTTTTTGCAGTGGGAAGTGTTTAGAGCAGAGATTCAAACCTGGTCAATAACTGACTTTTGAGTGCTCACCCTTAAATGGGACATCTGTATTAAACCCTCTGTCACCAAGACTCAGGAAGTATCGTAGAAGAAGGGTTTGAGAGAATGCGAGAGCCAGAGGTTGGAGAAGAGTGCTGTGAGGAGGAATGGTCACACACAGGAATGCACAGCAGCATGTGGGTTTTTTAATTATTATTTTAATAGGCTTCTGTGCCAGCAATGCAAATCCAGTGTTACTCTGAAACCAAGGCATTCTTACATGCCTTCATATTCATTCAATAGGAAACATATTTTAGATTTGTAAGTGCAGTCCAAAATCTTTTACTTGGCCATTTTCTTGCTTTGAACTCTTGTTAATTTTTTTTCATTTATTTATGTGCAACTATACCCAAAGGTATTTTATCAAGTATAAGAAATGTTTTATGCTTCCTCTGATATTTAATCCAAATCAAATAACTACACGCAATACAAATAAGGAAGAAAAAGATAACTCCCACATAACCTTTGCACACTATGGATTTTAGCACAAAATTATGTAAGTGAATGATAATCTTGTTCTTTATCCTCAGAGATAGTCCTTAAAAATCTTCTTGGAAAAAAGTTTCTTGAAAACAAAGTACTTGTAACTACAACCAATTAGAATGCAATTACCTGCAGTGCACTGCTGTTTTCAATTGTCCAACAGCAAGTTATTCATTTTATGGATTAACAATACTACTTGTTCTACTACTTTCTCATTTTATGCTTCCCTGCACCTCTTCCTTTAACCTTGTACCTGCTCATTAACATGTGAAGATAAGAGACTCAAGAATAGCATTTGAGGTAGAACTCAATGAGGCTCTTGGACTCTGTGTTAACAGTCCTTATGGGACTTGACTCACAGAAAGCAGGTAGTTCAACGGGTACATAAAGTTTCCCATATCGAAATGACATACTGCTCAGCCGGAAATCCTTGCGGCTAGAAACATCCTTAGACATCACAAATTTCTACAGCTATACTTAACACGGATGTAAAATGAAGCCCAGACAGGGTGGGTGATGTGCCCAACGTCCCTGAGTTAGAGACCATCACAGTCAGGATGAGAGCCTGGGCTCCGAGTCTCAGCATTCTCTCTCTATAGCTCCAGTGTACTTTTTATCTACACTCAGGTCTTCTAAGCACATCGCTTTTTCTCTAGTTTATCATTCCAGGGATGAACCAAGTGGTTTCACTGAAAGCTAACACCGTAATAATTTCAATTAATCATTTCGAATGACCACTTTGACTGCTTTTCTCCCTAGTGAGATGAGTCACTGTTTAGTTGCTGAATTTAAAGTCTTGCCAGCCTCTGTATCAAATAAGCATGATCTCATACAGGAGATGTCAAAGGTTTATTTTTCTCCAAGAGCGTTTAGTACACAAGCAAACTACTTGAGTGATTGTTTGTTTTGAGATAGAAGAAAGAAGGTAGGAAAGAAAAAGTGAGCAAAGGGAATAAGTAGATACTAATTTTATAATAAAGACTCAATTCACTCTTCTAGGACATAATATTTTAGTAGTGTAATTGAAAAATACTTTCATTATAAATTCTTAGTGATTTTCATGAAATTCTACCATATATAACCATGACTGTCTTAACTTCCTTTAAATTAAAAATGTTCTTTAATAAATTATAGACTGATAACCCAACTGATAACTTATAAGCTATTATTTATATGAATCTTCAGCTTCACAACAAAATTAGCTTCCCAAGGCTGGCCACTGATTTATTTCTACATTAGAGAGTATATGTAAATAATTCAATATAAAAATAAATCCTGCAAAGTTCAAGGAAGATAAACGATTAAGATAATTTAATGTAGTTTATACTTAGAATTAGACAATCAGATATACACTACCTCATATATTATCTGCAGTTCGGTGACGATGGTTTTCTAGTGTATTTTCCTTCATTGGGCTTGTTCTTGCCATATTTGTTCATTTTTAAAGCTTGGAATTTCAATTCACTAGGATCTATAATTTCAGTAAATATTTTACATGTAAAGATCTTCCCATTTGTCTTCAGTTGCCAGTTCTAGCAACATTTATTCAAACATGTACCTCTAAGAATTAACATCAGCTATCTCTTGTCATACATGTGAGAAATACCAATAAGAATGGAAAAACTGCAGTTTCTTATAAATAACAGTAAATTAATTATGCACTCAGACAAGAATATTTAATGCATTTAATAAACATTTTCCTGCTTTCTCTGTACATTTGATTTTAAGATGCAAACACTTCTTCATTAAAAGATGTGTGTTGCTATGCAAATGCTTCTTCCTGTTTTCTAAAGCTCCCTCAAATTTGCCCATAAGCTAAATAGATGATCACTTTGAATAAAAAGAAACATAAGTGTAGTAACAATTATGTTAACACTTAGAGCCTTTATCTTTGTAAAAATACAATGTTTAATATTTAAAGATGGTCTCTGTTGCCATAAGTTCCAAGCCTGGTGTTTATACAATTTAGTGAAGCTATATTTGAGGTGAAATTTATGTCAAAAAGTCTGTGGGATTTGTTCTCCTAGAGCTCATCTCTGATGTGCACAAATGAAATAATGGTTTTTTAAATGGCCTGAATAGGTATGGCCATGTCCCAGCCACACTGCTGAAAGCATTTCTTGTTTATTCTCACAGTTCCATGCAATAACTCTTCTCATTCACTTGTGTTAGCAAAGGAGAAACTGAGGTTTGTGAGCTGAACAATTATTCCCAGAGCTAATCCTTAATATGTGACTGATCTGAGATAGGAAGCAAGTTCTGGCTATCAACCCTTCTCACAGCTAAGTGTAAAGGCCAAGGCAACGAATCCACTCTGAACTTTTTGAAGGTTCTATAATGGATTCTACAGAACTACTCCTGCAACAAACAGATGAGTAGGAAAAGAGGCAAAGTTAGGACGTGGGACGTAGTACCTAATAATCCAATGAGATTTAGAAGCTTGTATACTCTTCCTAGGGGACAAGAAACTGGACTGTTAGCAACAATTCAGAAAGGAAACAGTGCTTAGGCGGGGAATGTCCCGGACCAAAGAACAGGTGGTAACTTGTGTCAGAGTCTAAGCAGTTTCTAGGCGCGATGTGCTTTCCAGTGCTCATTCCCGGGAAACAAAGCACTCTTCCCCCAAGGACAAGACAGCTGGGGACTGAGTAATTCCTCGAGGATCTGCTCTTTGGGCAGAAAACACAGAGAGCACTCGTCCCTACACCACAGGTTTTCTACACGCATTCAGTCTGAAACCATCAGAATACCTGTTTTGGTGTATCATTTCCTGAGTCCAACAGCAGATAATGAACTTTTCCTTTTGACAGCATAGTGCATAGGGCTCACCTTAAAAGTCACTGCATAAGATCAATCCGAGGATCAAAATTCTTCAGGCTTTGCATACTTGTGAAAGGAAATGCAAGGGGTTGTTTTCTGGACATTTGAAAAACAAAACAAAAAAAAAACTCTCATCTAAAATGGCAAGAGTCTCAGATAAAGAATTTCCATGTTACTAATTTGGTTATTACCTTCACCATGCGATCATTGAAGTCAAGAACTCAATCGGCTAATAGGATTTTATAGGCATGATACGAAGAAAAATTGGTTAAGCTGATTAATTCAATGAGGTAATTCGAGCTTTTCAAATTAAGCAAGTTCAATATTCCAAGTTAAATGGTCAAAGAAGAAGGCGAATCAATTATGTCAAATGCTGGATGAGGGTCAAGTCAGACGAGGGCTAAACACTGAACGCTGGGACTGAGCAGCACGGAAGTCACGAGGCTCCATTGCTGTGTACTCATGGGGAACAAAGGTCAGACTGGCATTGGGGTGGGAGCTGAAAAGAAGTTGAGACACGCGTGCTCACAGTTCTTTCTAGGAGTTTCAGAAGTCAAGGAAGTCAAGGGGGAGGAAAAAAATCATAGCAGGAGGAGAACAAAGTCTAGAGAGATTTATTAGTTTGTGCTACACTTTGAATCCTGAATGGCCAATCAAATTCCATGTGTTAAAATCTTGGCTCTCAGGTTCCACTGTGAGGGGGTGGAGCTTTACAGAGGCGGAGCCTAATGGAAGGTCTTTAGGTACCAGGGAGCATGCCTCTGAAGAATACTGTAAGAACTTAGTCTCTGCCTCTGTTTCTTAGTTTTTAGTAATACTGTGATCCCCCAACCCCAGGCACTAGGGTTTATAGCCCAGCCCTGTTTCCTGTCCACCCAGTTTTAGCCAGCCACTTCACACTCCTGCTGCCACAACTGTGAGCCACTATGGCTACCACAATTTCCCATCATGATGGGCACCATCCCCTAAACCTATATCAAATAAATGTTTCTTTCCTTAAGTTGCTTTCCCGGCCATTTTATCATATCAATAAGAAAAGCAACTAACGCAGCTTGATAGATGGCACCTGCCTCTGGGTCCTCACTTGCTAGAAGAGACAAATGAAAAGCTTTCCGGGTCTTTGATAAGCGCACTAATCTATCCATTCCTAAGGTGCTGCCCTCAGGACCTAACTGCTTTTGAAAGACCCACTTTATATTATCGCATTGGAGGTCAGGTCTCAATTTCTGGATGGGTATTTATGGCACAAATTCTCACAAAACCGTGTGGTGAAGCAAAGCCATGCGATACATGTAAAACCTGGGGCAAGGGTAGAGGAGATTTGGAAAGGGACTAGATATAAAATAAATGGGTTGGGAAATGTATTGATCGCTGTTCTTACCATTCTGACAAATACCTAACAAAAGCAAATTAAGGGAAGAGAGGCATGCTTTGGTTCAGAGTTTGAGAAGGCACAGACCATCATTGCTGGGAAGGTATGCAACTGGAGCAGTGGGGATTTGCATCTGGCTACCTCACCAATGCCAAACAAAAAGCAAAGAGAATTGGAGCAGGAAGTGGGATTGGATTATAACCTCAAAACCCACTCTACTGGCCTGTGTTCCTTATGTAAGGCTCATGTCCCAAAGGTTCTGTGACCTCTCACAACAGCCACGTGGAGACCAACAGCTCATATACAGAAGCCTGTGGGGAATATTGATCTTCTAAATCACAACAGAAAGTCACTGGATTAATGTAGTGTCACCTTCAGGCAGGATGAAGGGCTTAGCTGATGTTTGATCCCAAGAATTTCAGCAGAGGAGAGTTAACCAGGGAGCTAAATTTGTTGGCAGTTGGGACAGAAAAGGAGGGGTAGCAATGTGAAGGGATACTGAGAACTTAGCGATGGAAGGAATGTGTCAAGTGTGGTTGAAGAAAGAAATCCAAGCTGGGACACCAATGGTATTTCAGGAAAATAAGGTACTTCTATAAATAAGGGTGGTGAAGGCAGAGAATGAGTTCCGTGGAGTTTGGTCATGGCTGTCAGGTCAATATTTAACATGCTGGTTTTGGGAGAACGATGAGACACCTGTCAGCAGAACAGAGATGCGGGCTGAGATTCCGAGGGAGTAGAGGGGGCTCAGACATGCAAACTGGGACACTTCTGAGGCATTAGAAACTGGAACTGTGAAAGAAAATTAGTGCTTTTTTAAAACTGTATACCTGATAGAACTACCAAACGGACATTAGAAGATAGACCGTCACTACAGACACTAGTTAGCAATGCTAGCTAACGACGTGTTACACGCAGTGTGCATTCAGGAAAAGTTCACTTATCGCTTTCATCTTTTGCAGTAAAATGGCGGATCTAGAATTTAAACCCAGTCCTCTCAAACTCTAAATGTTGGAATCCTCTTCCATGAAACAGTTAGCTGAAGGATAGAGACAGATAGAACCCGTTACATCCACACCGTGACTCTTCCGTTCATCTACTTTTAAAACAAATTCCCTGTTTGTAGGGCGTCACCAGTTCAAGATAGTGACAAATATCAAAGAGGCTAATTGAAATCCTGTATACGCAATCAGTAATGGATAAAGGCACAGATGAACAAGCAGAAATACCTGACTATCATCTCTACCCCAGATGCATTTTGTGCTCTGATTCTATCTAGTATTTTTTTTTTTTTTTTTGGCAAGGAAAGGGAAATGTCGAAATGACATAGTCAAAGCTTCCAGCCCAGTACCCCACCAGCCATCTCGTGTTCTCCCAGCAACCTGCATCAGGCATAATAGTAAGCAATGAATTTGGCACAGAACACATAAGATCTTGCTTTCTGTCATCCTAAGAAGTGTCACAGACAGAAAAATGGTTTGTTTTGATTTCCTAGGAATGGGCACTAACTACCGAGCCATTACTCATAAAGAGCACGAAATTGGAATTGGGAACTCACAAAGCCCGTGCCAGCTGTGACATCACAATTTCAAACCTCCAGAGTGTAGGCAGCTCTCACTGATCCCTAGCTGAGTGCACCAGCTGACTTTCATCATGCAGCCCGCGTCCTCCTTCATGGTCGGCTGCCACCCCCCACGCTCCCTGGTTCTTTTCTACTTTTGTGGCAAGGCCTGCCAGCCCAAGATGTTTAAACAATCCCTCCAGCTTGCTTCTGCGTTCATGTGCCCACCCCTTCTCTTCTACGGAGCAGATGCTCACCTGACAACCACCATTCGATTGAACACAGAGATGCCATTTCAGTCTTATTAATGTATGGGAAACATATGGAGCTCAACACATTTGCCAAACAGAATGTTGGCTACTTCATAATGTGTGTATATGCTTGTGTGTGTGTGCATATGTGTGATTCAGCTACTAACCTACCCGCATTTGATGAGCTTATATGATTGCCTTAGTTCCTTACAACAATCTTCAGAATATTTTACTTCTCACCCAGAAGCATCTCAGAGGCCATGGCTAAAACAGTTTGATCATGAATTACTCAAGGACCTTCATGAACATAATGGGCAGAAACCTCTCTCAGCACCAAGAGGAAAATGGGGCCTCTTTAGCATCTCTCTCTATAAGACCCATGGGGCCCCTGTAGCATCCATCTCTATAAGACCCACGAACCTTGGTCACTCTTGGGTACCTGCTAGAAATCTGCTTTCTCCCACCACGTTGAGACCGCACACTGCCTCTGTAGGCGTCTAATCTATCACTTTCGTCTGTGGAGAATGGGAAGCAGAAGGATAGGATGATAATGCAGAATGCCAGTTGTCTAAACAACCAGCTTAATCTAAATTTTATTGAAAGATCTTGCACATACTATTGACATTCTTACTAAGAGGTAATTTTCATTTCCTAGGTGGCATGTTTGTATTTCATGATCCTAGATTCTGCCTTTCAGAAGTCTAGCATTTCTATCCCTCCCTAATTCTTATAACCTAATTTCTAGATGAAACTAATACCGTAGAGATTAAAATATGAACACAAATAGAATCTACAGGACTCTACCAAGTACATGATTACAACATACATTTATTATGCCTTGTGGCTTGCAAAGCAATCCTGTATATCACCATGCTTGTAGCTGTTTGCCATCCTCTTAGTAGGCTAACTTACACATTTCACAGCTGACAAACAGAAGTGAATGAAGATAAAATTACCCAACCTTGCATAGGCAGTGTTATATAAAACTGTATGTCATTAACAGTAGTCAACCATTTTTAACCTGTAATTTCAAAGGGCTCAGGTTAGCGAGTGACAGCTAACCCAGACCCAAGTTCCTTCCTCTTGAACCTCTATACTTGGATTCTCAGTAAATGTGGTTTTTGAAATACAATAAAAATAAGAATTAGATAAGTGCTACAAAGCACTTAAAATAATATTGCTGGCAAGTTGGGACTTCAAATGAACTTCAAAATGAACTGGATTATAGAGCTGTGAGTTAAGCCTTCCATACTCAGAAGGTAAGCAGTAACAGCAAAGGATGTAAAACAAAAATACCATAACAGTATATGAGCTTCATAAAGCAGCCAAAATTCTGAGTTCAAGGAAGATGGAAGCAGCAAATTTCACAACTCATTCTCTCATAGAATAGCACCTCCATAATGGGATTTGGGCCCCTACAACTGAGTAGAATATTTGCACTGTGTGGGTGAGAAAGATAGCTACTGTGTTCTTGAAAATTGAGTTTATTAGTTCTTTTTATGTTGGTCTTCCAACATTCTCGATTTGCACCTTTATAGTAAAAAGAAGTAAACTAGAGGTTAGTTTTATTTCAATTCCTAAAATACACCATTACTTTATGATTACAGTACTGTATTTTTTGTTTATTGTAATTCGTGTATCAACTTGGAAAGTAGGTAGACATGCAGGAAAGGTGTATGAAATTTGTAAATGAGGAGCATAAATATGGTAATACACACGAGGTATACTACCAGCACAGCTTGAGCTACAATGATACGGATTGAGTTCCAACTCAAAATATACTGCCACTGTTTCTGGAAGACAAAAGCAGTATCTCTTTAATGACACTGCAAAGAAACGTTTTTAAGTGTGACACAAAATCGTCATAATAAACAACATCATTTCACAGAAACAACTATTAAGTAATTTCAGTTAAATTTAATAATGAACAAAGAGGCTGCTGTTTAAGGGAATCCTATGCTTATTTCTGAATGGTCACAGCTACTTTTAATACTGAAGACAAAACTAGAAAACAGCCGGTCTAGCTTCATTCTCAATTTTATTTATTTTTTATTTATTTATTTATTTTTGCAAAGAGAGCACAGCTCACCATTAGCCAAAAAGCATAGGGATTTCACATTATCTTCTGGTGTGAAGTCTTATCTTCCAGCTCCCTGCATTAACAACTTCTATCATCAAAACTCATTCCAACTGAGGACATAGTAATAGCTCAAATTGAGTAGTTAGGACCCATTTTCTCTCTTTGCCCTACAGACACAGGAGAGAGGAATTTCTGCATGTCACGGAGTTAGAGCAAAAGGTCTGATATATGCCGTTATGGAACACTATAGCGCTGTATTAAATATCAGCATCCCTCTTGCGAATGAGCAGCTGAGCTCCAAAGAGAAAACAAAGAAAACCCTTTAAGGTTAAAAACAAACTTAAAAATAAGAGCCTCCAGGAGGTGAAAAAGGCAATGGAAGCAGTGGCTGAACCGACATCTCTACTAGTTGCAAGAGACCTTGAACTTTGGCTTCAGGTCTGAATAGGGCCTGAGGAACAGGAAAGCTGTTGTAACAACAATAGCAGGATAAAATAAAGATGAGTAAAAGATGCCGCACAGACACAGACAAATTCATTCTCCATTTCAGTTATCCATGGAAGAGAAGGCAGAACACAGACCTGAGAGTCCAGGGCCAGAAAAATCAAGTTGCTCAGAGAATTTATGTGAACTTGGAGCTTGAAGTAACATTGATTTTGCATCCCTGAAGATCTCAAATCAATTTCATTTTTGATTAAAAACTACACACATGGAAGAAAAGGACACAAAACACTAGTGAACCAGTTGATGAATTTTCACGTACTGAACACAACAAAAACAGGGCACTAGTAGTAAACTGGAAGCCTTTGGAGGGCAACTCTTAACCACTGTACACCTCACAGTGTTACCATTATCCTGTCAGAAAAAAAAATTGTGACTTTAGGAGGTTTTTTTTGTATATTCTTTGGCAATATAATACATGGATACAATGTATTTAGATCATATCTACCTCTTCCAACTCCTCCCAGACCCCCGTACACCTCCTCCTCCTTGTTCTCTTCCTTTTCTTCCTCCTCTCCTCTTCCTCTTCTCCTTCCTCTCCTTCTCCTCCTCTTCCTTTTTTCTCCCTTTGAAATCAATTAGTACCATCCACATGTGTATGGGTCCATGCGTACTATTGGAGTATAGACAAGTTATCATGGGCCACACCAGTAAAGACAAAGACTTTCCCCTCCCTTTGCAGCCCTTGCCTTCAAAAGGCTTCTCAATTAGGGTTGGGGCATAAGGATCCCCTCCACAATCTATGGTGGAGTAACTGGTTTGATATAGCAGATCTTATGCAGACAACCACATCTGCTATGAGTTTATTAGCACAATGTTCCTGTCATGTCCAGAAGACATGGCAACTTTTGAAAGGTGATATCAGTGAAAGTGCACAGTATTGACTCTTTTGAATCAGCTTCTTCCTTTATATCATGTTCCCTTCATTCATCCTGGTTGCTTACATCTGTTCTCATTGCAATGTAGTTTTCCACTGAGTAAACATATCCTAATTTCTCAGCCATTGTCCTGCTGATTTGAGGAAATTTCAGGTATAGATCATGCTCCCATGCTTTGATGAGTGTATTCATGCTTATCTCTTCCACTTGTGAAAGGGACTGCTGGGTCCTAGGAAACTCAGACTACTTTGTAAGTGAGTGGTCATACAAAGGTACTCTCAGACAGCAAAGTATAGGACTTGGCATCGTTCTTCAGCCTGGCTTAAGACAAGTACTTCTCATTTGTTCTGTGTTAGCTGTTTTTGATAAACAGCTCATATTTTCAATTTAGCCTGTAGTCCTGCTTGATAGCACATCCAGATATCTGGCAGAAGCAAATCAACTGCTGCGTAGAAAGACACGTTCTCAACTTAAGCAAATAACCAGAAGAAACGTAAAGGAATTACTTTTGTGTCAAAGTATTGTCAGAGGAAAAAAATGCATTGTAAACAGTGATGGGTTGGTAAATTTGAACTTTGAGGGGTGGAAACCAACTTTAATTGTGACATTTGCTAATGTCCATAGTGTGAATACTATTTTCAAGCTACCAAGAGGATTTCCACAAACACAGATGTGAGAAGAGTCATGAGCTCTCAGGACCCATGTGAAGTGGCTGCAGATCACACATGACAATTCCAGTGTTCAATGGCTTAATAGTTTAACCTGAGAAAAGCTACATGAAATCATCAAATGCACACCCATCATGGGGGTGATGGTTAGGCTTCATTGTCAGCTGACTGAAATGAGAGATACTCAGGAATTAGAAAAGCATAGTCTGGGCATGTCTGCGAAGATGTTTCCAGAGACAACTGACATGTACAACAGCTGGAAGGGAAACACAGGATTATTGCAAAGTACGCCTTCCAATAGGCTGAGAGAATAAATATGTAAAAGAGAAAGCAAGCTCCATTCTTCCTGAGCAAGTGACTCTATCACTTAAGTGCCTGAGACTCTGGTGTCTTCAGACTTTTAAAGTGAATTCACACCAGCAATTCCCAGGAAGCTGTCAGGCCTGCGGCCTCACATTGGTGGGACAGCCATGGCTTGCCCTTGTCCTGAGGCTTCTAGCTTCTTGAATTGAGTAGGAACTGGTGGGTCTCTGACACATCAAACACATAAGCAATCATTGTTGGACTGCATACATGCACATGTGTGTGTGTGCTGGTGTGTGTGTTCTATTTCGCTAGAGAACCTCTGACCAGTAAAATAAGAGATTTTTAACATTTCAGTGGAACAGAAACCAAAATCTCAGTAAGTATTTAGAAGAAATCTGACCAAGATATGTGGATTCCGTCACCTAGGAACTGAGGATTAGGTATCAGTCCTATCCAGCACAGTACTTACAAAAGATAGTCCATCAAGTCAAAGTGCAATGAACCACCATAACCCAAACTACATTTTCTCATCACGATTCAATAAAGACAGGAACCGGTAGCAATAGAAAGGATCAAAATGCACAGCCATTTGGAAATGGTGAACTGATAGGATTTCTCCTGAATGGCTGGCTGCTTTTTGTTCTATGGCAACAAAGTTTGCTAAATATCAGACCCAAATAAAATGTAACATGCTTCTGTGAACGTGATTGGTTCTTCTCTGGTTGGGGATGTTGGGGATCAAACGAGCCTCACATATGTTTGATACCTACCACTGAGCTACACCAGCACCCTCATCCCAGATTCTACAATCTTGACCCGTTGTGGCTTTGTTATGAATGTAATGTGGGCATAAGCAAAGTACCGATGCCTGTGTGTTTTATATAACAAGAAATACAGAAGTGCTCGTCCTTAAATAGGATATCTTTATCACATGCCCTCCTCCCAAGGCACAGGCATTAGAAGACAGTAGAGCCTGAGTCAGAGAGGACCGTTGTGAAACAATGTTTTCTGGACATGACAGAGCCATTGCACATAGGAACTCACTGCAGCCAGTGACTGCGTACACAAGATCTGCACAAGCTCAAGACAGCTGCATTTCCAACATGCGCTGGGGGTGGAGAGGGTAAGGGTTCCACCCTTGGGTGATGAGCTGTTGGTAGTTGGGAGCTACTGGGGGAGCTTTAGCAAAGTGACCACGGATAGACTGCCTATGCTCCAGCAAATAGCTGTACACCCAGGCTTATACTAATATCACCAAATGGATGCAGTGGCTTAAAAAGAGAGTATCTAAATTGAGGGAAAGAAGTGATAGATGAGTATGGGAAGAATTTGAAGAGAGAGCACGAGGGATGGATTTATTAACGACATATTGTACTCAAGAAGAAAATTCTCAAACAATAAAACTTTTAGCTTGCTCAGTTCTCTACATGTCTACCTCTTATTGTAATTTTTCCCAAGTTTTTTTTTTTTCTTCTTCTTTTTTTGTTTTTTTTGGTAAGACAGGGTTTCTCTGTTGTAACTCTGGCTGTCCTCGAACTCACTCTGTAGACCAGGCTGGCCTCGAACTCACAGAGATCCACTTGCCTCTGCCTCCAAAGTGCTAGAATTAAAGGCTTGAGCCACCATCACCCAGGTTTTACCAAGTTATTAATAAAAGTGGTTCTATTTTTTTCAGTTGTTCTCTATAAATTGTTTTATTGAAATTCCCTGAAATAAAGTGTAGAGGTAAGTTCATGGGCCCCGGCTAATGACAGAAAAATTGAAATTACAACTTCTCAAAACACGTTGCCTTTTTCTCTTCAAATAATTCAGCTGCTTCACCCCACAAGGGCTACAATTTTCATTCGTTTCATAAATATTTAAGTGATATGAACTACGTGCTGGGCAGCTCCAGCCACTGAAGACACAGTGAGGAAGATAGGGACTGTAGAGCTGCCTAGGCCATTTTAGAGTCCTGGCTGCTCTTCTAGAGGACCAGGGTTTGATTCCCAGCACACATATGGTGGCTCACAGCTGCTTGCAATTCCAATCCTGATGTCTGATGCCCCCATCCAGACTGCTTGGGCACGGCATTTGCAGGGTGCACATACACACATTCAGACTAAGTACCCATACAATAGAATAAATAAATAAATATTTTTTTAAAAAAAGAAAGATACATAGATCCAACTATCAGTTTACTTTGTAGTAAGAAAACACACACATGTACATGTAATGTGCTAAGTAAATATTTACCTAATTAGCGTACTACGTATGTCCATCAAATTCACTTCTTTGCGTGAAAGTATGCAATGTAGAAAAACAGTACGTGCATTCTGTTAAAATTGGTCTAGGATCGGTATTTACACAGGACTAACAAAGCGTCTTTGTGCAGACCAACCAATCCCTTCAGTTTCAAAATACATCTTCACCCAGTATAAAGCTGAAACCTCCACTTGCTCAGCACAAGTGGAGAAAACGTTTCCTTTAAAGAACATACATTGCAACAGCGTTTGAAATATGATCAGCTAACTTTATAACTAAAAATGAAGCGCCCCGAAAAACAAATGATCCATTCTACTCAGAAATGTACTGTGCCTTGTGACAGTTGTTAGACGGCGGAATAATCCCTCTAGCGAAAACCCCGAGGGTTGCTCTTTCCCCCAAAAGAAAAAAAAAATCAATTTGCACATAGCGCTTAGTCGACTATGACCTATTTGCGTAGCATGATTCCCAAGAGACCCAGCTCACAAATGGGGCCACTTGCTGGATCTGCCGGTTGAAACCAGTCTTTTAAAAGTTGAAGAAGGAAGGCCTCTGGGGGGGTTATGTAAAAGGGAGAGACAGAATCTAATCCTTCATGGCATGCTGGCAGCCTGCCAAGGTTGTGCTGAGGAATTCAAAAACACAGATCCTGGAATGCAAGTCCATTGTGGGGAGCTTGTCCGTGATGGAGAAGAAATCTTGGGGAGCTGCTTCCACCACGGGGTTCACTGCTCACAGGGACACCTAACCACCCGGTGGGGAGCAGACACCACATCACCATTTTGACTTCGAGACATCCTTGTCTCAGACACTTGGAGGGAGTGACAGAGATGAAAAATGATTTGTCTCTTGCACTGCAACATAAGCAAATGATTTATCTCAATTATTTTTAGATTGCAATATGTTGCCTCATATGTCAAATGTACATTAAAGAGCAATTAGCTGAAATGTCAGCATTAAACGATTCGCTACTTAGCATTTCAAAAGCCGATGCAAAAATTGATGCAAACGTCAGTGTATACCAATATGAAAAGTTTGGGAAACTGTAGACACTTGTTTCTACTCTGAATTCTGGACAGAAGATGTCTCAAAGAAGACCCAGAAACAAAACATGAGTGTGTGTGTGTGTTCACGCACATGTACACACACACACACTCACACACTAACAGATGCATGCAACTATGGGCACCTGCATATACTCACACACATCCACCATCCTGCCTAAATCATGGCCCATAAGCCAAATCTGGCCTACCACCTATTTTTGTACAGAAGTTGTATTGATACACAGCCATGCCCATTCTTTTACATATTGTGAATGTGTTCAGGCTATGGTGATAAAGTTGAATAGTTGCAACAGGGACCACGTGTTCTACATAGCCTAAAACATGTACCCTTTACATGTTTTACAACAAGTGGTAAAAGCTTTCTTGGAAAATCCAGCTTAGAAAAGTGAATATCATCCCACCAGGTTTGCTCTTGATGCAAATGCAAGTACTGAGCAGAAAAAGCCCTCAGACCTACAGAGAGCCCTCACCAGACTGGAGACCATCTGTAAGGCTGCTGAGAAAGACAAGAGGAAATTTTGTGGGTATTGTGGGTAGTGAGTATCTTCACGTTTATGTGGTGTGATTTACATATGTCATAATGAATCAAGCTGGATAATTTATAAATGTGCATTTTAATGGCAGTGTGTGTACAGTGTACATCACACCTTAATGAGGTAGCTCTAATGGATAATATTTGAAGATGTATATCACAGAAGTCAATTTCACTTGCAGCCAAGTTGATTACAATGTATATCAATATTTATTGACCCTCCAGGCAATGTTGTATATATTACTATACTTAACCATTGTAACATATCATACGAGACAGGCACCACTGACTTCACCTGGTAGATGAGAAAACCGAGTTGAGAGTGTTGAGAAATTCCCTCAGTGTCACACAGCAGCCTGTAGCAACTTGCTTTTGAGCTCCAAAGCCCCAGTCCACTCTCCAACAAGCTCTCAGTATCTCACATTAAGAAACAATTATTAATTAATACACTACTTTACTACCCAACCTAAATTGCACTAACCTCTCAACTAACCTACAGCACACTTAATTACTTACATTTATAAATCAAGCCTACTTCTTACAAGTATTTATCATCATATAAAAGTCCTGCCTGTAGTGTTTTAGGAAGGGAATGACTTTAGACTTTTAGTACAGTAAGTACTAAAACACGACTGGATATTTATGTACAAGAAAATGAAGCCAGAGCCCTGCCCTGTGCCATATATAAAAATTAACTCAAGGTGGATCAAATCTAAACAAAGGAGCTAACACTATAAATCCCTTAGAAAACACAGGACTCAATCAATCCATCAATAAACTTAGCAACAAACTCCTAGCTGTGACACCCAACTTGAACCTACTCTATACAAATATTTCTCACCTTCTGACATTCTTTCATGTAGGAAGGTACTAAGGCAGAATTTTTTGATATTTATAGCTACTTAGCAAAAGCAATTGCTGTCTTATAGAGTCTTTCCTTTAAAAGACACTATTTTTTTTTCCCTTTACAAGACAATCTCCACTAGAAGAAATTGGTGAGCCATGCAGAGTTGTATATGGTAATTCTGTAACCTTTGATTTATAGGAGGCTTCAAAATATAAGGTTCGCACTAACTCTTATTTTTCCATTTAATCTGTCCCATCAGTCACAGAAAAACCAACTGAAATTTTGTGTCAAATGAGTTATTACTTCTAAGTCACAAAAAGTTTGCAACTTACAACATGTGTTAGCATATTATTTGGTTTAAATAAATGAAATCTTCCAAAAAAAAACTCTGTCAGCCTCACATTAGTGTTTAGGATTATGGATTTCCAAGAATTTCATTAACCGACAACTTTGCAGAGGAACAAAAAAATGATTTGTCTGTTTTACAATGAAATGTTTAATTTATCACTCTTTATGGTCTTTACTTAATATATCTAATATCTCTTGAAAGATTTTGCACTCGGTTTGAAGGTTTCTGTCTCCTTCTAGAATCCACCAATATTTACTTCCATCAAGGCAACTTCCTGAAATACTAATCCTCCGATCACTCTGGACAGAGTTCTAAACTCTAGAACATTCCAGAGAGATGTCCCATTGACTAACAGATTAAACCAGAGATGCCAACGAGAATATTCCACTTCTTTCATTTTTAGTTATTAAAGTATTTCATCTTCCTGACAGTCACAGTGGCCATAGCCACTTGTGCTTATGGTCTGTTGCTTCCCCCTCAATGGCACATAAACACCTCATTATACAGTAAATAAAAGATGCATTCATACTAGACTTGAGTGATTGCAAAAGTGTCTATATTTTATGACGCTTAGAAATAACACAGAACATGAGCTATGCAGGTATAATGCTGGAACCAGGCATGTATTCAGATACAGGCGTGAGTACAACTGGCTCCTCTGGTAAGATTCTACAGACACAGCACAAGACTTACACTTCCTAACTTAGAAGGAAAAGTCTAACTGTTGTTGCCATCCTCTCTTCAAATGTAGGAATTTCCTCTTTGGTGTCCTAACTTTGGCTGGCATACTTCTAATCACAGCTTACATGTTCTCAAAATAAATTGCACTATCTTGAGCAGCGAAAAATTGTAAGGAAGTTAATCATTGTACCTGGTCTATTCACTGGCCTTAGATCAATCAGCTAAGGTTAAAATGTCTGTTCTTTTATGGAAAGAGGAAAGAGGCATCCTAGTGGAAAAAAAAGTATATAAAAAAAAGAGCACGCTGTGCAGTAAAATTACCAGTGGGAAAATTAATTATTAATAGGTTGTGAATTAATTTGAGGAGGTACTTTGAGAGACTAACGATGACATGTTTCATTAAGCTGGCCATGTCGGTTTCTGGGCACAGGACCTCATCTATAAGGAAAATGATTGACTAGTCAAGGGTTACAAGCTCAAATGCTTTCAAACAACAGAAGAGCATCAATGGACAGATGACAAGAAAGAACACTGGTGAGTGTGTCAAACCAAAGAGCTGTAGACTCACTGAAGACTTAAAAACAATCCTAGTGAGAGCCCTCCACCCAACAAATATACCCACAATCACAACCTGATTCTCGGGTTTGTGGTTTCTTCCCTTGGGCTAGACAATCGCTCCGCATAGCAGGTTTCTTCCACCAATAACATCTACAAGTTTGTGGTCAAGTGGCCCGTCACCAGGTCCTTTTCTGAGAAGCTTGCTGCTTCTTGCAGCTTACCTGAAATTCTTTCTATATTCTGAGACATGATGAAATTTCTACATTATATGTTACTTTGCTTTTCTGCAATTCATGTAATTCTTACAACCTGTTTTCCTCTCCCATGGAAATTCCACCCCCATCATTATATAAGAAATTATTATATAAGTTTATATATTATATAAAGTATATTACATATGTTAAATATAACTTATACATAGTGTACCTTTATATATATTTATAATTATATAATATAATATAATAGCAGATATTTAATATATTATATCGTATATATTTATGTATATAAATATATAGTATACAAATATATTATATAATATGTAATATGTAATATATAATGTATAATATAATAAATATAAGCAGTATGTGATATGTATTGTATATGATACATAAGTTATATGTTATATTATATAAGTTATATATGGCATTGTATATATTATATATAATTTATATAACCACTATAGTGGTTCAGTGTGTCTGTAATTCCAGAGCTTCTACTGGGGGGGTGGAAGGTAGACACAGGAGAATCCCCACGTGCTGGCAAGTGTTAACTATCAAATTGATAGAATTTAGACTCACCTGGGAGATGGGGCTCCAGGTTGTCTAAGGAGGGTTATCTTGAGTCTATTGATTGAAGTGGGAAAACCCGCTAACTGTAGGAGGTACCCTTCCCCAGGCAGGGGCCATCGCACTATGTAAGAGTGGAGAAAGTGAGTTGAATACTAACATGCAGGGAGCCATTTCTCTTTTCTTCTTACCAAGGACTTCATGTGAGCAGCTGCTTGTAGCTCCTGTTGGCTTCACATGTCCATCATGATTGATCAAACCTGCGAGTGGGAGCTAAAATCAACCTTTCACACGTACATTGCTTTCACTGGAATATTTTATCAAGACAACAAGAAGAGAGATTAAAACACCCTAGAAGCTCTCAGACCAGCTAGCCTGACATACACAATTTATTTGTAGTGCATATAATAAACAATCTGGTCTCAGACAAGGTGGAAGATAGAACTCATAGCCGAGATTGTCCGCTCCCCTCCACCTGAGCACCATGGCACACGTGTATGTGTATCTCACTCATAAACGTGCACATGCATAGACAAAGATATACATCCCTACATCATGCACACACACAAGAGCACATCCTCACACCACACACACACACACACACACACACACAGATGTCTTTAAGATAAATTATTATTATGCTCTCAAGTCAGCGTTTGGTTTGTGAATGTCAATCCCATGTGTTTATGCCAGTTTGTATTGATTTGTTAAAATAATTGTGATAAACAGTGAATGCCGACAACTTTAATTAACAATCAAAATTTAATATTATTTTTAAAAGTATGGTGTGCTACAAGTAACACTGGACCTTGGAGACCTGAATGACACAATGTCATTCTCTGCCCCTGAGCAGACCAATCTTTTTTTTTTTTTTTTTTTTTTTTGTAAAAGACAATTTATTGAAACTTAGTTTTTCAATCTAGAAAGTCTGATGCTTATCATGCTTAATACATAGAATTGATGTGAGAACACAAAGCGAGATTGTATTTACTTTATAAGATATAAGGAATTATATAATAGAAGATGTAATTAAATTTATTGACAACCTCCAATTTTGAGATGTTATAGCTGGGAAAGGCCAGTGTTACAACTGCAAAAGTAGAAAAAGAAAAATTTTTTTTAAATATGTCCTTAAAGATATCAGAGCACTTTGGAAACAACAAGGTAGACAAAAAGTAAAACTTCTGAAAGGACCTGGCCATAGGCAATCATTTTTGTTCCCTTGGGGCATTTGCTGAGTCTAGGCCAGTCACACACACAGGTTGGCTCAAGCCCAGATCATTATCATGGAAAAGAAAAAGAAAAACAAAAGACAAAGATCACTTAATTACAGTAGAGAGAGAGGGCACGTTACAAGCTGGAGAACCCCATGACCTGTACATCTCCTGGGACATTTGTGAGGTTCAGAGATTCTGTAATAGACTGTCAATCTAGGCCGGAAGTTCCTAGAAGTCAAAGGAAGATCCCTGCCACTTACTAGTATTCAAGAAGTCTACTCACCAAGGGAGAGAGCTCCCTTAATCCCATAAGCAAGACTTTTGCTAGTTTCTATGACTCTTAGTTATTTCTTGAAGGTGCCCAGGGAAGGCGCTGGAGAGTTCATCTGGGAACTTCCAAGACAAACTTCCAAGACACAGATCTGGAACTCTTAGAGTCTTTTAGCAATGAAAACGATTATTGACAAACAATAAAATGCATTCCTCAGTAAAACTGAACAATCTAAAGCTCCTCGTACTAATACGTACGTATACATGAATCTAGCAAGGGAAACATCAAGTAAGAAAAAAGTCAGTTTCAAAACTTCATACAAAACTTGTATAAAATCAAAATTACTTTGCCATTTAGCCTGGGAGTTTAGATCAGTGACAGAACATTGCCTTAAATGTATAGAAATCTGGTATCATGAATGAAAAAAAAAAGTCTCTAATTTAAAAATAAGAATAATCTTTCTAACTTGGATGAGAGAGATCCTCAGAATAAAACAGAAACAGAATGTGTTGGATGTCAGGAAAGCTGGGGGAGAGGTGTTTGTTTTAATTTGTTTTTCTTGAGAATCTGATACATGAGTATTGTATTTATACGTAGTTGTACTACTGTTGAGGTGGTCAGCAAGGAAGACAATGACGCATTTTCATAGGTGCAAACTCTGCCAGACCTCAGCAGAGGACACCACCGTCATGGCAAGTGCCAACGTGGACAGTGGAACCCCGAGCTCTGAGCTCAGGTGCTTTTATAGATTCAGCACTCCTCAGGTACAGATCATTAGCAATCAAACATCCCCCAGATAACTCCAACACCTGCAGACAATACAAAATGCCAAGAACCCGGGCAGCCCCTCACCTGACAGTGCATAAAATAATTTCAAACATAACTAAAAATCAACTTCCCCAATGTTTCCCCTTTTCTGTATGAAAAAAAAAAAAGCTTTACATTTACAACACAATTTAGCACTACACCAGCAAAACTATTTACAAGAGAAACAATCATGAGTGTTGCTAATGCACAGGAGCAAATGAAACCAAACATCTATCAAGCTTCTCACAATGTCTTTGGACAGCAGAAAAACATTATCAATGTCCAATTATCTGGAATTCACTCACGATCTTCTGGGTTCCTCCAAAGGACTTGGATCTGGTTCTGCCCTCTGCAGCACAGTTTGTCCTCCAGGGTCTCACACCACTTCTGTGGCTGTTCTTCGTGGTCATCCCATGGTACTGGCATCTCAAAAACTTTTGGGGGTCCCTTGCTGCAACTGGGCTGCACTTTCACCATTAGCCTCTCCTGGGCTCTCTTCATGGTGCCAACCCTCAACTTCTTTACTTGACCCCTTCAATCTGGACCTTCAACTACTACTGAGGCTGCACCTTCACTAATAGCCTCTCCTTGCCTCTCCCAGTGCCAAGTCTCAATTGCTCTCCATGACCCCTCCATACCTTCAAAACCAGCACCAACTGGGTGACTCTTACAGTACCAAATTCAGCTGCCAGCACAAGATACAACCTTGCCAATTCTGGAAGACAGTTTGTGTGCTGACCCTGAGGAAACGCTTTTCAGGTTTTAAGGTAGAATCTGGTTTGCCGGAAAAATAACTGGCTACTTTGTCTGCAGTAAGGGTTCCTTCATGGGTGGCGTTCTTATCACCACAGCAGATGTGCCTTGTCAGGACTTCTTGTATACATGTTTGCAGGAAAAACAAACTGTTCAATTTAACTAAGCAGCTTTTTTGGCTCTAAGCAGCACTGCTATGGGGAAATATATATCCTTCTTTAGAGACCTCAAACACAGATCACAGATCTTGAGCTTCACACACATACAATGCAGCTATCAAAAAACTCAGTAGTGAAACAGTAAGCTACCACCAGTGGCAGGAGGGAGTGTTGGCTCCATGATCAGGAAAAGCAGTAAGAACCTTGCTTTTTCCTGCTCCCAGCTAAATTCTTTATCTCTAAGGGCCTCCATTCTGTGGCTCTCACATCAGAGTTTTTTTTTTTTTTTTCCTCATTTATTTATTAATTTCACAAACTTTCCTCTTCATAGAGGCTTATTTCCTTTCTCTCTCTCCTCTTTCTTCAGGAGCCTTCAATTAATACCTTAATCCCTACCCTCTTGATAGATTCCCTGAGTTTCTTTCTCTTCTTCCTTGTCTCCATGTTGGATTAGCTGGCGTGATGTCATGCCCGACACTGGTACACCATTTGTAGCAGTATGCTGCTGCAGCTCACCAAGAGGGACAAGGAGGCATGTTCATTTGTGCAAGCTCTACCAGACCTCAGCAGAGGAAACCACCCTCATGGCCAGCACCAGACTCAACAGCAGAACCCTCAGCACTGAGCTCTGAGCTCAGGTGTATTTATTGATTCAATACTCCTCAGGTGCAGATCATAAGCAATCAAACATTCCCCAGATAAATCCAACACCTGCAGACAATACAAAACGCCAAGAACCTAGGCAGCCCCTCACCCAACAGTGCATAAAACAATTTCAAACATTTCAAACTAACCCAACATTTATATCATTTTCATCCCCACTCCTCTAACTCCTCTCAGACCCCTTCATTCCCTCCCAAATTCATGAACTCTGCTTCCGTATTATTGTTACGTGTGTGTGTGTGTGTGTGTGTGTGTCTGTGGTGCGTGTGTGTGTCTGTGGTACGTGTGTGTGTGTGTTATATAAAAATAGATATTTTTAAATTGTTAGTCTTGCAGATATATTTATGTGTTTGGGACCGATCACCTGAGACTGGATAACCTATTGGGGAGCTCATCCCTAGAGAAACTGATTCTCCCTATCTCATCTGGGGGTGGAGCCTCCTGAGATTTTACCCATCCACATAGACACATCAATCAGCATTGTTGTCATTCAGATTTCTTTTAAGCATCCATTATGTTGAAATTTCATGGGTGTAGTTTATTTTTCATGTCTAGAAAACACTATGGAGCTGAAAGCAGTCACCAGATCTCCTGGCTCTTATTGTCTTTCTGCCCTCTCTTCTGTGTTCCCTGAGCCTTAGGTATAGGAGTTCCATTATACTTGTTGGATATGGGTAACCACTGTGGGTTGTTCTCTGCATTTTGAGCAGTTGTGGCTTTTTGTAATGGTCTCTATCCACTGCTGGGGGGAAAGCATCTTTGAATGAGGGCTAAAAGCTACATTTATCTGCAGATGTAAGGGTACATATTTAGAATGCAGTTAGAAATTATATTGGTTTAATAAAATGGCAGTACTAGAGTCTTCTTTAGAGTCTATAATCTCTCTACATTGGTAGTTGGATGGGTTTACAGTACCAGGCAATAATTCCCCCTCCTTGAACAGGCCTTAAGTTCATTAGGTGGTTGTTGTTGTCCCCAAGGGAAAAAGTATAATTATTGCAGCACTGTGCACATTTGCCAGGACAGTCATTATTGCAGTTCACAGGATTTCAAGATGCCTAGGACTCCTGATAACTTTTCTTCTACCTTGGTAGCTTCCATGGTACCTTTAGTTCCTAGGAGAGCTAGTCCTCCAGAATGTACCTCCAAGCCAGTTCCAACTCAATTCCTCCAAGTCCTGTGTCTGAAGTGTGTGTCGTCCACAGCAATAGGATCTTACCTTCAGGTTCCGAGAAGCAACCCAGCTATTTCTTGATGGTCTGGGCTTGGGATATCACAGTAAAAACTGAAAATGTGTCCCTCTGCATACATTGAAAATAGGTGCCCTTTTTTAGCGAAATTCAATGCAGGGTTTTGTTTTGGTTTTGGTTTTTGATTTTTTGGGTTTTTTTTTTTTTTTTTTTGTCTGTTTTTTGAAAACACTACAAAATAATCCATCTACTTGCCCATAAAAATCTTCAAGCTAATTATATAAAGCATATAACAACACAGCCTATGCACTGACAACCTGAGAATATTCTGTGGAAAGTCCAGCTGGCCTGATGTCCATGAACAACCTCAGGAGGCTTCATTTTACCACAATTTGCCATTTGTCCAAATCACAGCCTTGCCTCCCTCCTAGTTCTTTACAATTTGATTTTTTTTTAATCACCCATAATTCTTCCTTTCCCAACAAAATTTTTCCCAGTAGCAAGCATTACTTTGTGCAGATGCTCCTTTAAAATGCTCAAAATTTTTAAGGGAAACCCTAATGCACATCCTCATCTGCTTGGTAATATCCAGACCGTAGGCAGCAAGACACTGAGAATGTTTTCCCCATAGGACTTTCACTTTGCCTGGCGGACCCTCAACTATAATCCTCAGCTAATAGCCTCCAACTGAAACCCAGTCATTCGTAACATCATGAAAGGGTTCTGCTGCCCCAGTTGTCGCTGGCTTGCTCTGAATCTGTAAGAACTTGTTGATGTTACATGAGAAATCCCTTCTGTGTGACTTATAAGGATTTGCAGGGTCACGACTTTGTTTACTCAGTCTTGTTCAAGCCCATGGCCATAGAAGAAATGCTTGACCACTGCGACTATTATTGAATTTTTTACCTGGAGCCACCATACACACACATACGAAAGAGATACATGCAGCTGGGCAAACAGGCACACACCTACAATCCCCAGACTTTGGAAGTACGGTTAAGAGCATTTTCAGGTCAAGGCCAGCCTGGATGACATGGCAAGATCCTGTCTCCAACAGCAGCAGCAGCAGCAGCAGCAACAGCAGCAGCAGCAGCAGCAGCAGCAGCAGCAAGAGATAGTCAGTCAAAAACATCAGACTGACAGTTCCTTCCTAGGTATTATTACCACGTATTTATTTTTCCAGAAAGCTCCTAATGCACTTCAAAAAGCTGTACTACATCTTTAATTCAAAATAGTAATGCAAATGCTTCCACAGAATATTACACAATGTATTTATGAACCATTTTTCTTTGTAAGAGTGGCCAGAATGTCTTAGGTATGTTTAGGGGAATCTTCATTTTATTAGCAGGGTTCTTGTCAGGAAGTTTTTAGAATCTAAACCCCACTGCCCTGCCTTGCTTTGTTCTGTCATTGAAGAACATTTATGAACTCATGGATTTAAAAGTCATCAAATCTAAGACCATACACATGAGCAGAAAGAAGCAGACATGTTCCCAGAACAAGCACTGGGTAATGAGACCAGACTCCCACAAGCAAGAAAGGGACACGATTACAGTAGAAACTTCCCTGCTAAATAAAAACTGTTTTTAAAGCCAAATTTAGTACTGTGCTATAGTTTAAAGAATCATGTCTGTGAAAATGTAAGTATAATTAACAAATGCTCACTTGTTCATCACTCTGAGTAATTTGGATTTTTTTTTCCTTCCATTCAAAAACACTGTAGCTTAGCATCCAAATGCCAAAGCCATTGTACTTCACTGTTGCTGCCACTGGGACAGGCTGTGACAACAGTCACTCCTTCACCTGTCATTTTTCCGGAGGATCATTAGTGCATTTTATAAACAGCAGTTAGAGACTTGTTTACCAATTCCTTTTCTTCCTTCTGGATGGGAAAGGATCATCACTCTTGAGGGGTCGTCAATCTTCAAGTTTTCAAATGTTAACCTTAGGAAGTCAAGCCTCATTGAGGGTGCGGGTGGAGGGAAGCGTAAGGGCTTTCCTTTGTTTCAAAACTTACGTTTCCCCAGGAGCCAGAGTCAAATAGCTGTGAACTATAGAGCAGTCTCCAACACTTGACATTTCATAGGCTTGGAGAAGACAGAAGACCAGTGTTAGAGGGTTTCCTGAATGTTTCCCAGTTACATTTGCAACATTAGAGAAACAGTTTGGACAACCTTTCTAGAAATGTCCTCTAGAAAAATATGTCTACATTTAGACTTACTTATTACAAATTTTAGAAATATTTTTTTCTAAATTTATAACCTGCAAACCAAAACTTTACATTCACAAGTTGCCCAGAAATCTTCCGATTTGGTTTCAGCACAGCCGATTATGAGGGAAAATGCACTCTTTGCAGGTCCACGCGTTGAAACCGCTGTGCTCACTTTGGTGAATGTTTTAAATGCAATAAAAAGTCACTTAGGTTTAGCTTCTGCCTGATTCTTCTGATGACAACAGTTCATCTTACAAACATGTTAAAAGTCTGGTTTGGGAAATTATTTCTTTGTAGCAATCATTTGGGTTTATAAGTCATATTAAAAATGTGATATTAAAAAGATTTTGAGATTGTGGAGTCGTCTCTGTAAAGACTACTTTATGCAATTGAATAATCCCCATGCCGTAGCAGAAATTAATTACAAACAAGTGTGAAAGACAGTGAACACATTTTAAATTTCAGTCAACAGGCAGCTTAAACAGCTGCTTCTGCGTGCAAAGTTTCAGTGAACGTATGCCTTTTGCCGTTATTGTTGTTTGAAGCAAAGGGAATACAAAGTCCATGTTTAATGTCACAATTAATGATTAATTTCTAAATGACAAATCCTTCCCACTCCCTCCTCTGTGCTCCCCTCCCCCACCTTTGGTAGCTCTTTAACTTTGAAGTGGTCAGTCTTCAAAACCAAGGGGAAAAAAAGGCACAAAGCCTTCTTCAAGTACTGAACTTCCTTCTGGAAGGTTTCTTTTGTTCCACGCAGGACAATCTATCCTTATCCCTCATTAGTTCTAATAAACTCAGACAGGTGGCTGGCCTTCTCAAAAGACTTGCTTTAAGACTATAACAAAACTTATGTCTGCACACATCAGATGCACCGGGGAATTTAGCTACCTTCTGTTGAACTCAATTAGTATGGGCTGCCAGCTTCAATTATTTAGAGAAGAAGAAAAGAACAGGAAACTTCTTTAATACGCTGGAGCATTTGCCTTGAATGGCACAGGTCAGCAAACTGACTCACAGGCTGTCTAGCTCACTATTTTTGTAAATAAAGTTTTATTGGAACACAGCCATGCTCTTTCATTTGCATAATTCCTAAAGATGCCTCCTTGACAATTTAGGGTATTGAGTGGCTATGACATAGGTCAAATGGCTGACAGAGTGTAACATATTTACTCTATGGACGGTTACAGAAAGTTTGCCAACTCTCAAGGAAATCTATACCTCAATCCTTCCTACTTTCACTTCCTTGGAAGTAGCCAACCATATGAAAAAAAAAAATCATGAGGTACAATTGACAGTAACATCTTGTTGACTTTCTATTACTTCTAGTTCTAAAGAATAAAAGGCATAGCATTTTATCCAGGACTTTAAAAAATACACTGATATGCAAATTGACATAGTTTTAGTTTTGCTATGGCCTCAAAGGGCATTTAGAAATTCTCCCCGCTGAAAATCACATCTTACTCAGTTAAAGAGATTTGTTGCTTGGATATGTGTGGTTTTTCTCTTTAATTGCTGCAGGGATTTGAATTGCAGGTAAAAATCAAACGTTAAAATTCTGAGCCTTTTGCAAACTTGTCATTATGCATGCTATAGGCAAGTTAGTAATTTAGTTATGCCAATGATTGCGATAAGATACATCATTGCTGCATTATAATGCATAAACAGGTTTTATGTTCTTCTGCATAATATTAGAAACTCAAATTTATGGAGTCACAGGGCCGTTATCACCCAGATTTTTAAATAAGGTTGCGAGTGGTGATTTATGTCATACATAAAGAAGTTTCCTTGTCAAGGTGCTTGCTGATCCATGGCATATAATTTGGATAAATGATAGAAGCCTTTGATGGGGTCATTAGGAATTATTTGCATTCATGGTTTCTTAAGAAGTTGTTTGTTGCTGTTGTTATTAATCTCAGGTGACACTCACTTATACTTTCTCAATAAATTTTGGTTGTTCCGAATACCCATTCAAATAATGTTTACATCAAAACTTTTTAAATTATGATATATAGATGATAGATAAATAGATAGATAGATGATATATAGAGAGATATAGATGATAGATAGATAGATGATAAATAGATAGATAGATCGATAGGGAGATATATGAAGACCTTGGCGCTGCGAACTTTATGACAAAACAACACATAGGAAATTCCAAGTCTGCTTGGTAAGGAAGGCAACTATATTTTAAATATAAGGAAGAAGTCTTGCTCAAAAGCAATTTTCCTTTCTTAAGCCTAGATCTGATGGTTCCCTAGAACCAAACTACTAACTTACAGGAAATCCAATGAACAAAGGAACATGTTAGCTGGCTGCACAATGGGCTGCAGCTCCTCAAGTCCACATTGGTGTTTCCTAACCAAATAAATGTCAAGAGGACAGAGTAAGTGGATCATAAAGACAACATTAGGCAGCTACGTGTTTGCCTTATTTGGGTCCAAATTCAAACAAAGAGTTAAAAGTATGTTCTTAACCTTAAAGAGAAACTTAGAAATTTGAGCCTTTGCTGGTTGCATGGTGAAAGAATCGCTATTAAATTTTAAATTCTATCAAGGAACTGTGGGGTCGAGATGCATTTGTGGTAAGGTTCTCGTGTCAAATGACTCTTTATCCTCAGACACTCTTGCTGAAGTCTTGAAGACGAAATGCATGGAGCTCGGGATTTACTTCAAGATAGTAAAGGAGACCAAGTGCGGTGCCTGCTTACAGCCTACACTGTTTAAAGGCTAAAGGCCAAGGTTCACATGATAAATGATAACAGCTGGGTGTGGAGGCACAAGTCAGTCATCCCAGCTCCCGGGAAGCTGAAGTCAAATGGTTGAGAGTTCAGAGCTAGCCTGGGTTACAGAGGAACAACTTTTCTCAAAAGAGAAATGGGGAGGAAGGGATAGAGGAAAGGAGGGAAGAAGGAAAGGGAAGAGAGAGGGAGAAAAAGAAGAGAAAATGACAAGCTAAAATTAAAAAAAAGGGAGCGGAGCAGGAGAAACAACTCAGTGGTTAAGAACGCTGGCTGCTCTTCCAGTGGATCCAGGTTCAGTTCCCAGCGCCCACACACGTGGCTCACGATCTGTAACTCCAGTTCGAAAGCTCTGACACCCTCTGCTGGCCCTTGTCAACACTGCAACATGGAGGACACAGGCAAGCATGCAGGCACAACATCCATAAAATCAAAATAAATACAATCTCAAAAACTGTTTTAAAAAATAATAAAGGAATGTAAAAATAGCTCAGTCAGTAAAGTACTTGCTTTGGAAGCACAAGGACCTGAGTTCAGTCCTCAGAATCCACATAAGTAGCATACATTTGTTATCCCAGCACAGGCGAAGCAGAGACAGGTGGAATCCTGGGACTTGCTGGCCAGCCAGCCTAGACTACTTGTTGAGCGCCAGACTAGTAAAGGATAGATCTCAAGGAAAGGTGAATAACATTGAAGGAATGACACCTAAAGGTTTCCTCTGACCTCCCTACGCATGTATACACACACACACACACACACACACACACACACATTTGTGACCTTTAAGAGATGTTTAGAAATATATATATATAGTGTGTGTGTATCTATGTGTATATGTATCTATGTGTATATGCATATATACATATGTATATACACAGACACAATGAAAAGAAAAAGGATGAGAGAAGAAAACGTAAGACAAGATAGTTATGAGGTAGGACTGTCACTACATGGTGGATATATTGGGGATCACAATGCAATCTCTGCTTTTGTATATATTTAAAATTTCCAAAATAAAATATATGTGTGATATAGTATAAAACAAGGAGTCTCATTGTCACTAATGCCACTAGTTGTGGTTAACAAAAGAAATAGGTAAAGAAAAGATTTTAGATATAGAATTAATTTTCTACTCACTCAAAAGAAAAAAAACCAGCTACATGGTTAACAGTAAAAGCAGAGAATGAAAATCAAATTTTCCTTAAACCAATATAAGCTTGCCAAGCCAAATGGCACAGGCCTATCTATAATCCTAACTGTTCAAAACAGTGAGGCAGGAGGACCACAAGTTCAAGGCCAGCCTGGGCCACAGAGTGGATATAATCCAGCCTGGCCAACTTAATGAGATGGTGTCACAGAGTTCAAAAGTAAAACGAAGGCTGGGCTATATCTCAGTGGCAGAACGCTTGGAAGAAGGCCTGAGGCTCCATGCTGAGCCCTGGTATGGAGGTGATAGGAGGAAGAAATGAGATCCATGCTTATTGTTTCATCCAGTGTAACTTTGTATTTTGCTTTTTATACTCCAAATCCTTCATATAACTTTTGTTCAATAGGACTTATTCGTGTGTGTGTGTGTGTGTGTGTGTGTGTGTGCGCGTGAGCGCGTGTGCGTGCCTGTGCTGTGCGTGCAAGAGCGCTCGAACACCTGCACAAGCACATGCAAAGGCAAAGGAAATTATCAGGAGTTCAAATTTGATGAACTCAGCTCTGTCTGTGTCTAATTTCTCTAGTTTTTCCTCGAGAGGCAGAAAGCTGTGTCTCTAAGACTTGTGTCAAAGCCACCAATCAGGCAACATGGTGCAGCTCTTGACTCACTTCCCATGCTTTGTAACCACACTGCCTTTGACGTCAATTGTTGAAACTTACCCACTATGCATGTAATTGTTAGACAGCTGTGTTACTCACTGTGGAAGACAAGGAGGCATATTTCATAGGTATAAACCCTTCTAGACTTCAGCAGAGGGCATCACTAACAGGAAAAGAACCATACTGAACAGTGGAACCCCAAGCCTCACATCTCAGGGCTTTTTATTGACACCTAAGCTCCTGGGGTGTTCTACTGATAGCACGTGCAGATCATGAGGAATCAAACATCTTTTGCATAAAGCCAACACCTGCAGGCAATATAAATACCAAGGCCTAGGCAGCCCTTCTTCCAACAGTGCATGAAACAATCATTTAAACATAACTAAAAATAAACTTCCGCAGCACATGCAAGCTTTCATTTTCCTTATGGAGAGAGTGTGAGATCTGTAATGAGCCATACATAATCACATGAGCGCACACACACACAACAACAACAAACAAGAAAGAACCTCGGCCTTTACAATTCAGTTGTGTTCAAGAGTGTCAACAGCACTAAAGAGGAGTCTTTAACAAAACTGAATGATGAACTGAGTGTGGTGATGTGCATCTGTAATCCCAAAACTCAGGAGGCAGAGGCAGGAGACGGATTCCTTCTTCACTGCCATCCTGATCTCCATAGTGAATTCCAGGCCAGCTAGAGCTACACAGTGGGGAAATATCTTTAAGTAAACAAATAGGATAAATTGTACATGCAGATTGAACACATGTAAAGGGAAAAAAAAAAAAGCCCATGGACAGAGCTCCAAAATAAAATTAACAAGAATGCAATTTTAACATGCCTTTCTTTCCCCGTTATATATTCCCTCTTGTGAGTACAACTTATGGACTTCTCTATTAATTGTCTGACCATGGCTTTTATTAAGTTGTAAATGTCCTTCTATAAAGAAACCATATGAGTGAATACAAGTGCAAAACCTTGCATGGAGCAGCTGGGCAGCCATCTGCTCCCCTGTCCCACCTCTGACACCAGCTAGGTCCCAACTGTCCTTTCGGTTACTCAGACCTTCACAGAAATGTTGGAGGTCTGCCTTCCTACCTCGGCAGTCTCTCCCTGTACTGTTTTTGATGATAATCCTGGAGTGACTGGTTCTTTCTCTTTAAAAACCTGTCTCTGTATCCCCATCCTGCACTATCCTATACCTGCGCCAGCAGCTCCTCAACCTCTTCTCCAGCTTCCTTCCCCAGGAGACATGCCCATACCCTGTTCCAGCAACAGCCATATGTCTCACCTCTCTGAAGGCCCATGTCACTCTCTCCCTGGAATGCCACACACTAGTACACACTCACATATTCACCCACACATGTTCACACAAGAGTTGCCTCTCATATACATGGCAACCCTTTGATGTCTAGCTCAGAAACAGCATCCTCTAGTGTAGGAAACTGTCTCTATTGTCCACATGACATGTCCCTACTGTTGATATATCACATTGTCTGGTAATTTGTTGGTTAAGTGTCAGCCTGCTATTTAAAGAGCTTGATAGTTTCGGCAGCTGTGTTTACCTTTACGGCTCTGGTCTCCAGTCAGCATGCAGTTCACAGTAAACCTTCAGCAAGTCCTTGTTGATTGAATACATGAACAGTTGAACATTATAATTTAGGAATCCTCTAGCTAATACCTTCTGTGGTGGTTTAATCAATTATTTGATGAATATGGAATGTTCTGGGTATTACACTATGACAAACAGGGATGCGGGATTCAAAACTGAGCAAGGTGTGATGAAAGCGCCCAGGTTTTGGGAGGGAAGAAAACTAACATGCATGTGTTACAGTTGAAAATACAAAACAGAGAGCTGTCAGTCATACAAAACGCAAACACACTGTTCCACAAATTAGGAATAAGAGATGAATAAGAGAGATTTCATAGAGAATGTGTCAAACTTTTTAGTCAGATACAAAAATATTAAGCCATTTCCTCTTTATTTTAAAAAAGATTCAGTCCTTTTTACTTTATGTGTATGAGTGTTTGCCTGCATGAGTGTATCTGTGTGTGCACGTGTGATTGCATGCACACACACACACACACACACACACACACACACACACACATGCACAGTACCCATGAATACCAGAAGAGGGCATCAGATCCTCTGGAAATGAAGTTACAGGCAGTTTTGAACCCATATGGGTACTGGGAACTGAACCTAGGTCCTCTTCAAGAGCAACTGATGCTCTGTCAATACTGCCAAGCCATCTTTCTAGCTGCAAATGGAAAAAAAATTAACCTAAAAAAAATTAAAAGATAATGAACGAAGTGAACGTTTTTGGTCTGAATCACTTACTACTTGTGTACTGATCATTAACTTAAATGAAGAGAGTTTTATTTGGGCTTATGGTTCTACCAGTCTTGTCTTTTATTAGTTGGCTCTGTAACTGTGCACCCGTGTCAGGCAGAGTGTGATAATCAACAGTGCATGATGGAGGAATGCTCCTTGCCTCATTGCAAAGCGTTGCAGCCAGGAAACACAGAGATGGACTCCAGGGAAGAGGGTCCCAAAATCTCCTCCAAAGGTATAACCTCATTGGTTGGACCTCCTCTCACTAAGCCCCAACTCTCAGATGTTCTGAGGTTCTAACCTCCCAATATTTTTATAAGCTGGGGGCTCTGCCTCTAACACATGAATCTGGGGAACACGTATGCAGAGCATAACACTGCTTTTCACTACCCTTTTAGCTAGTTTTCCAAAATGTCTTTCTTGAAACTTAGAAATTAATAGTAGAAATGAAGGTTAAAAAAAAAACAGTAAGTTGTGGCTAGAGAGATTGCTCAGTGGTTAAGAGCACTGGCTGCTCTTGCCAGGGAAGGGGCTGGTGTTCAGTTCCTATCTCTCACGTGGTGGCTCTAATTCAAGGGATCGCTTCTGATCTCCACTGCCACTATGTGCACATGGTACACATACAGACATACAAGCAAGCTCTCATGAACATAAAATAAAATGCATAAACTTCAAGAACATTAAGGACAGTGTTATCTAATTGCCTTATTTAATACGAAAAAAAGCCTTAGAACGTGAGTCTTGCTCCTTCAACTCCACAATAATATTCTGCCTCCAATTCCAAAAGTTAAAGGCTATGGGCCCATGAGGGAGACCACCTGGGCTGGTGCCTAAGAGGCTTAGAACTGGTGTGGAATAGGGTTATCCAACATTTTAATTAGAGTAGAGCATCTTAAAGGTCCACGGTGGGTTGACAGGGTGTGGTTTCTGTCCAATGCTCTGCATGTCAAAGTGAAGAAATTCAATGGCATGCAAGTAAATAGCGGGTATAACCACAGATGTCTACTGTGTTCAGGTTGTAGTAACCCCAGATACTGGCCCTGTGATGAGGAGTGAAGGAAGAAGACTGAAAAACAAAATCTTGCTGACACTTGGATGACCCACTGTTGTAAATTCACTTCAGAATGTCCCTTTCCACGTTGCTGTGTTTTCCATGTTGCTGTGCTTTACGTGGTATTTATAAGTGAAAATAAAGATGACTAGCAAACTATATACTGCTTATCTGAGACAATAAAGTCACTTCAAAACTATTTGACGTGCAAATAATATGTAATGTTTTATAATATGTCTCTCTACTGACTTTTAAGCACTTGACATATTACAGGTTCACCCTGAGATAAAGTAAGGGGTGATTTTACATAATACAATTTTGTCAAAGGTTTGCATTGGCAACTGAACCTGATAGAAACAGAATTTGTCCAATCATTCAAAGATATCATCTAATGTCTTCCACTTATAAGGCACCATGTTACATCAACAAAATTATTGTCATATTTTTGAAACCCAGGGGAGTATTGGGATTGGATAGCCCTCTTCTTCCTGTCATGCTTAGGAGCTACTTTTATATTTGTGAGTAATATTTGAACTCAGACTATAAATGAGTCTTTTCCATAACCAGTCATTGCAAAACTATGCATCTTGTCTTTTGCACCATGTAGTACATTAAATGAGGCAGAGAAAAGATCCAGAATCACCCTAATGGGACACGTGGGAACAAAAATCCCCAGTTATCTTTCCACAGATGGTTGGAGGTTTCAAAGGACGTGGTAGAGACAGGAGATGAAAACATCCTGCTAGTCAACCACAAGCCACCACTCTAAAGTACAGCTTCTGAAGGGACCCCTGAGCTGCTTTACCTCTATTCAAATAGTAGTTTGAAAATTGGAAGACATGCCAAAAACTCCATTTTTTTTTCTGGCCAAGTCATACAAAGGTTCATCATCTGTACATCACACCTCCAGATAAGATGAGAACCACAAGACGAAACAAATCTAATAGGCTTCTTACCTTGGAGTTCGAACTAAGCAGTGGCTAACTTTGGGAATAAAAGTACCAAAAATGTGATATATCGCCCCTGCACCAAGGGTAAACAGGGATAAAACATGACAGCTGAGAGGAATAGCATGGCAGGTGGTGACTTACCACCTATTTGATGTGAAAAATACCTGTCATACCCTTGAAAACATCTCTGGTCTCTGTTGCCAGTGTGTTTCCTTTTGGAGAAATCTGGAAATAATGGAATGAATCACTTAGAGTTTTCCCTTGGTTACTGTTTCCAGACTTTAGATTTGATAATTAGTAAAATGTTAAATATAAATCTAGGGCTTAACCTAGAGGTACCAATAGGTAACACTTTTGTGGGATAAATATACTTTTGAAAAGAAAAGAAATGTTGTTACCGCAGTCATATTCCAAAAACCAAGAGATAAGAATGTCACAGCCATGCGTAACTGTGGAGTCAGAATCAAGACTATAAAAGTATTGCTTTTAATCTTTATCTCACTTTGAAACTGACTCTAATAAAGACTTCAGCTTTTTTAGTAATGATGGACCATTGTAGGAGAAATGGAGGAGTTTGAAAGAGCCAAGGAGGGCACAACTGGGAAGAGCATACCCTCTCTCTAAGCAAGCTTGCTCACTGGAAAGTTCAGCTTTCATATAGCAGCCCAAAGCCTGCAGAAACCTAACTGTTCTCCTAAGACCTCAGCCCAAAACTGTCAAGTCCATGCTCCTAACTACTTTACAGCACATCACGCCTCAAATAATGAGAATCGAGTGAATTTGGTTCTAAAACTGGATTCCAGCCCTTGCCCAGCTCTGCTGTCTTGGGAATGCTTAATTTCTTTGTATTTTGTTTTTCATTAGGAATAAAACAGAAGACTCCAGTGGCTTTGGAGAGAAAAGACTGCAACAGCACACAGTGAACTGGCCTCTAGTAAAAGATTCTTAATAGGAGACACATTTACAAGTGGTTGATAGGACAGATAGTCACAGTAATCTATTTCCTGTGCTTGAAAGAGACACACACAGACACAGACAGACAGACAGACACACACACACACATATACACATAAAAAGACACACACACAGACACACACAAAGACACACACACAGGCAGAAAGTCACAGACACACACAAAGACCCTTCCCCCCCACCACACACACACATGCATAGTTTAAAGTTTTAAAGGAACTGCAGAAATTCCTAAACATATTTCTGTAGTATTTATTCTAACATGTTGTTCATTTTCTTCCAAGTAATAATACATAATCTAAGACATTTGGGTCTTAAGGTTAATGTACTTTCATTAAAGGGCTCATAGGCTGGGGAGATGGCTCAGAAGTTAAGAGCACTTCTTGCTCTAGCAGAGGACCCAGGTTTGGTACCCAGCATCCACATGATGGCTCACAACCATCTGTAACTTCAGTTCCAGGGCATCTGACACCCTATTCTGACCTCTGTGGATCCCAGGCATGTACATGGTGCACATGCAGTCAAAACATTCATACATGTTAAACTGAATAAGCATTAAAATGGAAGGACTCATAAAGTGTATGAAAGGACCCAGCAGATAAAGGTGACTGTTGCTATGCCTGATGATCTAAGTTTGATTTCCAGGATCCACATGATATAAGGAGGAACCAACTACTGTACATTGTCCTCTGATTTCCACACACGATCTGTTTATGTCTCTACACATACACATACACAGAATTAATCAATTAAGTAATGTAAATATAGTTAAAAATTATAAAGAATTCCTAAGGAAAACATTTTAAATGACTTGCTTAGAGACATCCCATGACTTCTAGTATTTATGATGCCGTCTGAGATTCCAGTGGCAGGTCTTTGGCACTGTTGACACCCAGATGAGACCTGACCTAACAGTGACTTGCAGTCACACCTATAGATCAATGTAGTAGAGGCTGCAGGAGTTAACTGAGACTATGATTACAAATAGTCCTTAAAAGACTACAGAATAGCTCAAAAAGTATTCTTGGAATTTCAGTGCAAACACACTTCAGTATTAGTTATTGCTGCGGTTTCCCTAAGCACTATTAGATAATAGTTATAACAATAGCAATTTCCACCCTACATAGAACATACTCTACCCAAAGGAGGGATGAGGAAGTTGATGGTATATCATGATGGAAAAATTGGGGGACAGTACAAACATGTGTAATGGCTAGATAAGATTAATTTTGTAGTATAGTCTTCTAGATTTTGAAAGCTATCTCTTGTGAGGCTAGCAGGTAGCCATGCACAGAAGAGCAGGGATAATTGATGCTTTCTTTCACAATACCAAAATAAGGAGAATGGATATACATGAGGACCCTTAGAAAATGGCCAATGAAACTAATAGAGATATTTGTGGACATAAACTCAAGGTGAATTGTATGTACTATTGTTAGAAAACACTGCTATATTTTTTTAAGAGACCCAAAGTACATGTCAGTGATGTCTACCTTTGTATCGAAGTCAAGGGTAAGTGGTTGGTATACCCCATAAACAATGTGACTGTCTTAAGAATACGCTGGAAGAAATAGCACCATTTAGCACACTTTTGTCCTTTGTACATCCACTGTTAAGAAGTAAATTCTTGTTCTAAGGAAAGGGTTGGTGTATTAAATTGCCAAATATGAGCTAAGCACTTCAGTTAGAAATGCTACCTGTGAAGTTACACCACTTAGAAATTGCTATCAGACATTCTAAAAAATCAATTTTACACTTGCACATGATCTCAAAGCAACATAATCGTGACATGTGTGGAGCCAACAGAGAGAAAACTGTGAACCCTAGAGGGTGGAATAAATACATCCAGGCTACATTTGTCCAATTTCCATAATCAATCAGCTTTTGTTCTTTTCAGACTCGATGTACTTTTCTACCATTATTAAAGCAATAAATAACATCCACAAAGAAAAGCAAAGACTGTGCCTTTAAAATCTAGCTTTATTTAAAAAAAGAAAAGGAAAAGAAAAACATATTTGCAAAATTCTGACAACTATTTGTCTGACACGAATACCTAATGCTTGATTCTTCATGCTGCAGATTCCTACGAGGAGAATTTCATTGATTTATAAAAGAAATTAATGTCCCATTCATGCCCCCTATTTCTCAACAATTGGACACATATTGAAGTCAAGTCATAAACAGAAGATAAAACTCAGTCAGGCAAATCTGGTCTCACATTTTTGAGCCTTTATTTTTTCTTCTCCCAAAGAATTGTGATGACACTCCCTCCCTCGTAGGTCTTATCTGAAGACTAAATGCAATTAAGTCTGTGAATGCCCATCTCATATGTAGTGTTCAACAGGATGAAGAGGAGTAGCAGAAACATAAAAGTTGCAACTGTGAAGTATGTGAATCACAGCAAGGGGAAGAACCTGAATTAAACGGCATCAGGAATGATGACTTCATTCATCGTCTCACAAGCGAATCCGTGCTGCCAAGAGTCACATAATGTGTGTAGAAAGATGGCCTCATTAGGGATACTCTTGCTAGCAATGTAGAAATAATTGCAGTCTGGTGACAAAGCATAATTGGCTGGCTCTGCTGGTACTTAATTATTTAGTTCTTATTTTTCTAGTCTTCCTGTATTGCCTAAGCTTTCCTTTGATTGATCGCTATATTGGTTGCTAGTCTTATCAATGCACCCAAATGCATGACTAAAAGCAGTTTAAGAGGAAGGGTTTATTCCGGATCGCTGTTTGAGCGAGGGGATACAGTCCATACTGATGTATGGGCACTGCGTGGTGACAAGTGGAAGCATGGTGGAGAGCTGGCTCCACAAAGGCTTAACACCGAGATAGCTGGCTCCCTATTGGGCCAGAAGAAGGGGTGGGGCTATGAATTTCAGTGCCCATTCCCCATGTACTCACTTTCTCCATTTAACCACCACCTCCTAAGACTTCCCAACCTCCTAATACAATGCCACTACCTGGGGGCCAAGTGCTTTACACTTGTGTAATATATATGTGTCTATGGAGGCTAATTCATATTTAAACTTTAACAAGATCCTTTCTACTCGTTCCTAACATATGACATTAGCCTGGAAACAGTTATATACTTAGAAGCCCAAAGGCCTTTGCCCTTTCTTCCTGTGATAAGAAATGATCAAATATTGAATTGAGCTAATAGTTTGGTTTTTTAAAGGGAAACTGTGGTCTCTCCATTCCATAGGCTTCAGAACATACTTCCTTAAAATTTAGCATTATTGAAATTTGATAAAAAATAAAATAAAATAAAACAGCAGAATCAGGAAATTTTCTGGACCTTTTACCAGGTCAGAAAGAATTATGTGATCTTCCTCTAAATTAGGTCATAAAAGGCTCATGCGAGAGATGCTGCCCCCCCCCCCCAAAAATAATGTCCCCATCCCTGCAGACATGCAGAGATAGACAAGAATCTGAACAAAGTTTTTGCTAATACTTCCTGTTCATGACCAATCACCACCCTTGTATGTAGTTCATGATCCATCACAACCTTTTTATGCAGTTCATGACCAATCATAGTCCTTGTATGCAGTTCATGTCCAATCACAACCACGTGATGCAGTTCATGACCAATCACAGCCCTTGTTTGCAGTTCATGACCAATCACAGTCCTTCTATGAAAGCACCTTTCTACACAAGATCCACTGTTCATCCAATGCAAGTATAAAAATACATGGTCTCTCTTGTCGTTGGATCTTCATCTCTGAAGACCTGTGCCACACAAAACACATTAAGTCATTCAGATACTTTGATCATGTTGATTTGTACTTTCTGATATTAAAGAAGGACCTCATCAGTAAACCTAGCAATGAGCACGAAAGATATTAACATTTTCACTTGTATACATTTCAAGGTGACACCACAGTGATCTTCCCTGCAAAAAATAAGAAACAAGAATACATGAAAAGTATAAGTTTTCAACAGGTAGTATTAGTATTCTATGAACACGATTTGAACTTAAGCTATGTTGAACTTAGGATTTGACTTACCTGGACCTATCTGGGAGACCAATTTTATCAGTCTCACTTATTTGTACTTAAATCACAGACTAGAAATTTCCTTAAGTCATACCCACCTTGAGGAATGAGTGAAGGTCTTTAGTGAAAAGATAGTAGCCCAGTCGTAGTAATGAGCCAAAGAACAGGGGAGTTTCTGTCACTCACATGACCTTTAGGACAAGTTCATGGACCCATGACTAAGTCCTAGAGAAAGGAGTTACCATAAAACCCTGTGTAAAACTCAAAAGACCCATCTAGTACACGACCACTGGGAACAAATGCACTACTAGACACAGCGCATTGCCAGTCCTACAGGAATGCAGCTCAAGTTAAAGGTCAGAATTACCCATGCAGGAATCTTTAGAAGTTTTGAAACTGTCATCCTCCATTAGAAGCTCTTTGGGTAGGGAGAACTCCTCCAATGTGCCAGAAGCTCTCCCTTGGCAGAGTAAAGCACCACAAAGAGAAAGAACCATCAAGAAAACAAAACTGAAATAGCTCATGGAGTTTCCCTGTAGAGCATTCCCCCAAGTCAATATGGAAGACTTGAACTGGTTGGAATTTCCACAGAGCAGACCTGGGAGCCAGTGAAACACTGTTGATTCTGCTACGGCAACTGTATTTTTATCTCCAGGCATGATGGAAACAATGAATGAGGATCAAATGAACATCTTATTTCAGAAGATTTCAGTTCCTACGCTCAGCTTTTTGAAACCATTTCCTTCGTGATAAACCATGGCTTGGGCAGTGGATGGAAGTGGTAGAGTTCTTGCCTAGTATGCACAAGGTTCTGGGGCTCATCCCAATATGGCAAAAAAAAAAAAAAGATTAGTGAATGATTTAAGTAAAGAAACAAGCCACAGCTCAAATATCCAGAAGGAATCTTGTTCTTTATGCCAGAAAGAAATATCTCACAGTCCAGACAAAGAAAAAAAGTCAAAGGGCTAGATCACGTTGGTTGCATCATTTGGATTACTCTCTTTCAAGTATTCTTAAACTAGGTAAGAAGGGCTCATGGTGGCTCCCATTCATAATCTCAGCCCTTATGGAACTGAGACAGGATAATAGCAGCATGATCAATGCCAGCCTGGGCTGAGTAGTGAGTTCCACACCAACCAGAATACACCACTACATACTGAGGAGCATTTCAAAAATAAACACAAAACAAACACCCACCCCCCCAAAAAAGAATTAGTTGTCACGAATATAAACACAGGAAACAAATACATGTATTCTTGTCCAAATGCCAGCTGAAGCACTCGTAGCTGCTGAACTCTGAACAAATCCTATAACTTCCTGTGCTGCACTGTCTTTACTTATAAAATGAGGATGACAAGTATGAATTCCTTGTGGGGATGTGGTCATGGTTAAAAAGGGCAAGTGTACTGCATGGTTTTAAAACAATGCCAGGTACCTGACTGAATTTAGCCTATCAAAAATTAACTGATACGGAATTGACTATGATTTGTTCCATAAATGTTTATGGAGTGCCCACAAGAGAGGAGCTCGATACAGACAATATAGGAGAGAATAAAACATGCAAGATTACCTTTCCTCAGGAGTTGATATTTGAAACATTCTCAATACCCAAATACTTATAGATACTAAATAAAAATTTTTCCATCCTGAGGCTGAAAGATGGTTCAGTAGAGAAAAGCACCAATGGATTCCTGGCACCCATATTGGGTGGCTCACAATCCCCTATAACTCCAGTTCCAGATCTGACACGCCCTTTGGGTTGCAATAGTTATCTGCACACACACATTACACAACACACACACACACACACACACACACACATACAAATAAAATAAAACTTGTAAGAAATTCCCTATGATCTGCTCTCTGAGTTCATGCTTTCTCCGTGATACAAACAGTATTACTAATAACCTGAATTTTGCTCCAAATTATATACTTTTTTTTAAAAGAATGTAAAAGCTGAAATATTGGAACAAACATTTCCAGCCCTATATTTTAGGACTTATATGTGTGGTTCCTCAGAGTAACTTCGTACCTATAACATCTTAACACATTTAAATAGTCATCAAGCTGTAGTAAAATGAAACGTAATGGTTAATTCACTTTAGAAATCAGATAAAGTGACGATTCCTGTCATTCTGATTTTCATGAGTTGATAACGAGCTCAGCCTTTGGAAAACTATGAATAACCTTAAAGTTCATATAATGTGCTCAAAGAATAGCGCTGCGTAGTAACTCTCTTTTTGGAAGATAAATTTTCAGTAAAAATTGCTGGAACTGAGGGGAAAAAAATCTGTGAATGTCTACCATTCAGATAATCTTAAAAGTTCCAAGAAATAATAAATCTCAAAGCATGAATGTCCAACAATAAGATAATTTTCAGAGTTTTACTCAGCCCTGACCACTTAGAAAATAATCAGTTAGAAACTGATCATGCTGCATCACATAGAAGTTCCATGAGTTAGCCATCACTTCCCACTAGGAGCAGACGTCTCCTCATGCTCTCAAAATGAATATGAGAACTCTAACACAGATGGTTGTATTGAAAAGTGTGCCTGCATACTGTTAAATAGGAAACAACCTCATACAAAGACTATTTGTGTTTACAATACTGAAGTCTGAGATTCTGTATTTCTCTTGGAGCCCTTCCCAAAGCCTGGTATAGGACCATCATTAGGAAGGCAAAGGAAACCGGAAACGTCCTTATGTTCCCTTTGTCAAGAACTCAGAGATAAATTTAAGATTTAGCTGATGTAACTCCTGTGCAAGATATACCCCCTCTCTCACATGTTATTATTTTATTTCCTTTGTATTTATCCTGCTTGTTATGGATTTAGATCTTCAAAGTACTATCAGATTCCTTCTGAAAAACTGAGCTCAGAAGTCATACATGAATAGATTATATTACAGCCAATTAAAATTCTTCCCCGGTACTGGGGCTGTGACTTAGTGGAAAGACAGCTTAACTGGCATTCTTGAGGCCCCAATTTTGAGCCTCACTACTGAAGTAAAATTCTGCCCCAAGATCAGGTAATCAATATTTTTCACTCCTGGCCTCACCATTGCTCTTGGTTCTGCTATACACTGGAAACAGAAAAGAGTCTGGCAGCCATTTGGCAATCATGTATATAAACACAGTAATGTGTTCCACTCTGTGGTAAAAGACCTTTGGGGAAGGAATTAATCCTTGCACTGTGTTTGGGTATAAATGAGAACTACTTAATTTGAACTACTGTCAAGCAAACAGCTCATTCCTTAAACAAAACTGTTCCCACTACCCAACAAAAGTCCTTTTAAAAGATATGTCCTAGATTGGTGAGGTCTTAAGAAAAAGGATTCTGTGTACTTCAGGTCGAGGGGTCAGTTATCATAACCGTTCTGAGACAGCACACCCCAGCACCTTGCAGTAAGGACTTAGCATCGGAAAGCCCCAAGACCCAGTGTCGATTTTCTTACATACTGATTGTGTTACTGGTCCAGGTTTAACTCTTTCAATGTTCATACTCATCATCTTTAAATAGGTATAATGGTAGCAATATATAATGTTTCGTGTGTGTGCATGTGTGTGTGTGTATTTATATAATTATATATAATGTATAATGTCAGGAAGATGCTTATGACAGAGCTGAGCACACTGTGAGCATTGATACAGTTGACTTCATCATTGCTCTTCTCTTGGTTTTGGTTGTTTGGTATTATGATTGTGTGCTTTGTTTTGCGAAGGACTCTCATCCTCTCACTGTGTTGCCCAGGCTGACCTGGAATGCTTGCTTCTCCTGCCACAGCCTCCCGGAGGCGTGTACCACCATGCTGAACCTGATTGTTCCTTTAAATGCACTGACTTGTCAGTCCAAACTGAAGCTCTTAAACATTTGATTCTAACTCAGGAATTCCACTTTTAGGAATTTAGCCTTAGGAAATAATTACTGACCCCCACAATGATTTAACTACCAGAACACTGTGGAATTCCAGAGTCCTAATTCTGAACATCAGTGTGTGCCTTGAGTTCTACAGCCAGAGCCAGGAAGTACAAACTGTCTCCTCGATGACCCAACACCAGATGTGCTGAACTTCAGCCTTCTCTAAGAGAAGTGTAGAACAGAAAAGTGTGATTCAGAGATTGTGAATCTTTTGATGATGTAATGATCTTAATTAAGAGAATGATACTATCAGGAATGCTGGGAAGTTAGGGAATAAAATCATGTTTAAAGCAATCCTGTAAGTTTTATGTAAGCTGCAAGTTTGAGGGGTTTTCTCATCTCCAGTGAAGAAAGGGCTTCTCCACTGACAACAATAAATTAATAAGATTAGCTCCAGGGCAGTGTTTACTTGGTGAGACTCCCTAAACCTTCTGTATTAAAATCTACTGGCTTGTTTGATAAACACACAGATTCCTGTGTCTGTGATAGCTGCTAACTCAGAGTCCTGGATATGGGGGCAGAAGCTTCTATTTTTCTTAAAGCACTAGGAGTTAGGCAGGCTAAAATTGATTTCCGTTTAGCAGAGATGAGGGGTAGGAGTCAACTCAGGAGAGCAATCATGAGCTTTCTCAGAGGTTTGAAAGTTCAAGTTGATGGGCTGTCTTGTCCCTGTTTATAAAGAAAATCAGAACACTAAATGACTTCTTCAAAGGAAAGCCTAAGACTCGATGGTTTCAGTTCACTTTTCTGGCTCTTGAAGATATCCTGGTCATTTTAAATGTGCCATCTATGCCGGCATCTGTTTCTGCCCATGTACATCTACAGGATTTGATCACTGGGTTTGTTCCTAGAGTTTCATCATAAAGAGCGTACACAGAAGCATTCCATTCTTTGAGGGGCACTTGCTTATAAACTCTTATATCCCTGACGAAGCAGAACAGCTGTCCAGCCTAGCTCTTGGAAGGGTCACATTTCCCTCCCTCCACTCTGTTCATTGCAGAAAGCCTTGAATTTATGGCCACCAATGAGAGCAGCTGGAAGATGGCCTTTCAGAGGCAGATGCCGCCTGCTCTGTGGCAAACGTTCTACAGAGCAAAGGAATCCCTCAAGACTTCTTTCTACATTGTCCGTTGCATCTCAGTTAGATTGAAGAATGTGATCATCTACTCGCTTTCATATTGCTCTTATCAAACAGGTCGATTTCAAATGTAAGGCATGGGCAGCATCTCAGTTACCCTTACTGTATGGCTCTGAGGCTAATAACAGAAAATGGAGCTTCTCCATGGTGTGCTCCATAGACGGTGCCGCAGAAGCCAAGTGTGGAAGGATGACAGTAGCTCAGAGGAACTTCTGGTAGATGAGCAGGAAGGATGTGTGTATGTGTTTGTGTTCAGGCGTGTGCAGATGTGCACCAATATGTGTGGTTGCATGCTTATGTATGTGTGGGTGAATGAAAGTCAGAGGACAACCCCAGAAGTCATCCACCCTGTTTTTTGACATGAGATCTTTCACTAGCTTGCTGATTAAGCTAGGCTGGTGTCTGGAGAGCCCAATGGATCCATCTATCTCCACCATGCTGGGATTACAAGTGTGTACCATCATGTCCAGTACTTTCAACGTGGATTCTGGGATATTAAATTCACATCTTCATGCTTGTGAGGCAAGCATTTTCCCTACTGAGTCTTCTCTCTAACACTTGCAAAATTTTCTTACTTGTCCAGTGATAATATGTATATGCATTATGCAATTCATATATGTCATATATGAATATATATATATATATATGCACACACCTATCTTGGTCTATGCAGGAGGATATGTGTACATGTCTAATTATCCCACATGTGTTAAAGGGGGCTGGAGATAAGATACAGCCCAACTGGTAAGGTGCTTGCACCAAAAAGACCTGCGCTTGATCCCCATCACCCACATGGTGTCACATACTTTCAATCCCAGCCCTGGGGAGGTAGGAACAGGAGGATCTTTGGGGCATCCTAACCATCTAGCCCAGTCAAGTCACCAAGTCCTAGGAAAGACCTTTTCACAAATAATAAGGTGAATGGAGCCTGAGCAACCACATCCGGTGTTCACATCTGGTCTCACACACTCAGAGAGAGACAGAAAGAGAGAGGGAGAGAAATAGAGAGGCTTGCACACACATGCATCTGCACATACCTGCACACACACAAAAGGTTCACATTAATTTAAAAAATTCTTTAATCAAAACACTACTTTTTTTTACATTGTACTATCTAAAAACTTATAAGTATGAAACAGGAAACTGTATTTTTTTTATTCATCTTGGTTAACCAGGCACAGACTAGTTCCATCCATCTAGCTTACATCTGTTCTTTTTTGTCTCTCAACATACTTTCACAGGCAAACTCCCCACACGTAAATAGTCAAGATTTTCTGATGCAATTTCTCAGCAATGGAATTTCCTCTCTTCCCTGCAACCTATCCTGTCCCCATGCTCTTCAGACTGCTGGTCCTGGTGTTTTATAAAGGACATTAAGTGTCTGTCCAGTGTTTACCTCTCTCTTCCGCAAGGGCAGAAGGCCAGATGCTTAGCCTAGGAGACTGAGAAACACTGCCAGAGGTCAGAGAAGTGGAAGGAAGAGAAGATCCCCCACAAGATCATGAGCCTGCGACTACTAGGGCAGAGATGGCCTGAGAGAGTAGGAAAGAGGGGAGCTGGGCCTAAGAAGCACATTGACCAGTCTACAGAGCTGGGTAGGAAATATAGCCAGAGCTGGCCAGATAGTTCCAAAGCCTTCAACCTTAGACCCCTGGCTGGGAAGGAATATTCATCCCATGTCCTAACCCCACACTCTGGGCACTCTGTGGGAGATATTTTGTTTTCAAAGACTTCATTCATCCAATAACCTACAGTCCTCTCCTATTAATTTAAAGTGAAAAGGATTTTAGTGTTCAACATGAATGTAAGAGATTTTATTTTTTAACCTGAAAAATAACATCTTGACATACATAGGTTTTCTACGAAGAGTACGAAACTGTAATTAGAGCCTGTCTTGATTTAATTGAGAAGAATTTCTGCTGCTAAACACAAAGCAGGAGCTGAAATAGCAGCACAAGGGATAAGGAACGACGAAGGCCAAGCCAAAGGTGCACACACAAGCCTCACTTAACTGGTTTAGGTTTACCCAGGGTTTGTCTATCTCCCTGTTGATGGAAACAGAAGATACATAGAAATACTTTCGGTGTTTAATATTAGGCATGGCTAAGAACACAGTGCTTTGGCCTGAATTCTACCCAACATTGTATAGATGTGACTGATACCTCCACCCTCCTGGTACTACCTACCAACTCAGAAACATGCAGCAAACACCTGCTTTTCTTCACATATAGTCAGATGCTCTATGACAGCCATGTGGGAACTGTCTCATGGCTTTGTCCTCCCCGTTTTTTCAACTTATCTCTGTACCTCCAGCCACCTCATTAACATTTACTCAATCCAAAACCAGGGTTCCTACTGGGCTTCATTTTTGCCCTGGATAAGAAATTAATTTTCATGGTTTCATGTATAACCTTTATATGCCTTTATATACCCTAACCTCAGTTTTCCTCCAGGAGCTCTCTTGAGTTCAGGACCCTGATAGTCAATCTGTACCCCCACACCTTCTTGTACATCCAGCAGTTACCTCAAATATCAGTATGTACTATTCACCATCCACAGAAGGCCGCGTTCTCCTGCTGAGACTATGCCATTGCTACCACGATCGCCTAGATCAGAAACTCAGGGATTAGCCTGGCCTTTTCATTTCCTTTCGCATGAGTTTTCTCCCTCCTACACACATCCATTTAAAAAAAGAAAAAAAGAACCACTTAGTCCTGCCATTTTAAAATAATGAATAACTCTCCAATCCACTGCTTCTAACTGCTTTCTACAGGCAATAACCATCTCTTTCCTCCACTGAAGCTTCTAATTGGTGTTGCTCTGTTTCTTTTTGTATTCTTTAACTTTCAGTGCAAAGATCCAGACTGCTCTTTTGAGAAATGCAAACCTTATCAAGCCAATATCCCATCTAATGTTCTACAACAGTAAGTCAGTGCTTTACAGTTACTCCCAGATCCAAATATGAAATTCCTAGAGTTTCATGGAAAAAATAAATAAATAAATAAATAAATAAGGACTTTGCTTGACCCTTAGAGGTTAAAGCTACTCTTCTCTTTCTTTACCAAAATTACTTTCGACTCAGTTTTCTTCACACATTTATGGTACAAAGCTCTGACTGATTTCATTGCTTACCTTCTAGATTGTTCTTTCAGCTTGAACCTGGACTGACAACTTCTTAGTGTTTATGATAGAATTTATTGTTAAAAAGTAAACAGTAAAATAATTTGCCTTTGCATGTGTCCCTCAACATTCATATTCATTACGTTGGAACAAATTTCCTAGTCTGATGTAAAGAAACAGGGTTTCGACTGGAGGTTAAGCTTAGTGGTAGAACAAACACTTAGCATGCACAAGGCCTTGGGTTCAGTTCATTAGCACACTCAGCACCAAATAAGAAGTTGGACCTGTGGTATGTGTTAGGCTCTGAAGGCTTCATCCTCTTGGGTGGGGTTAGCACTGTAAAGGCCCAGAGAAAATAAGCTGAGTCTTTCTGATGATCCTGACTGTCAACGTATCAAGAAGATACACGTGAACTCTTGTGTTCACTGAAGTATCACTCACAATAGCCATGATATGGAAACAATATAACTGAACTTAACAGAACCATGGATAAAGAGAAGGTGGTGAAACTGAATGCACAGAAACATGGAGAGAAATGGAGATTACCAGGGTAAAGGGATAGAGTTAATGGGAAAACAGAGACCAAATGGCACAGCGTCACAGTTACAAAGAATGACCAGCCTAGGGGTCTGATGAACATCATGAGGACAACAGTTCATACAGTTCCACTGTGGGCTGAAAGTATAGGAAGATAATAGACTGATGAATCCTGTCTCTGATAAAAGCAAGCTAAAAGAGATGGCAATTTGTTGACAAAACTACTTCATTATATGTGAAGGCATCCAAATATTATGTCACAAACTTTGGATATGCTCAATGATAAAAAAGAAAATGCAATGTAGGATACACACTGTTCAAGTCAGTGTCAAATGGAGCCATGGACTGGGGCAAAGGCACTTTATTCTTTGACTGATTAAATCACAGGTTCTATCCTGGAGCCCTTGAACATTTGGGCCTCCTTACAAACTATTCTTATTCTACTCTTAATCTAGAATTGGAAGGCTTCAGACCTTCATACAATCGAGACCAATTAAGCCTCCATACAATCTAGAACATTTAAACTTTCAAGACTTACTGCTGACTGAGCCACTCTGACTAGCTCCTTCTGAACTCAAAGCTTTACTTCTCCAAGTTGACTGTGTTCCATCTGGACCTCTGATCCAGTGTACTGTTTCTGGCTGAACTCTTGACTCTGACAGATTCTGGCTGACTCTCTGACTGCCTCAGACCAAACTGCTCTGCTTGGCTTCAAATTGATTCACTCTTCCGGTCTGATACTGTCCTCTTGTGCCAAGCTGCCTCTGTGTCCCTGTGTCTCTCCCTGAGCTCTCATTGCTCCATACTGCCTCAGTCAGCCTCTTTGCTCCTCAGTCAGATCACTTCATTGTTTCTGTGTCTCTTGAGCCTGTCTGCCCACGTCAGATTGCTTGCTTCATATTGCCTGCTGTAACTGACTGTTGCTGTAAGCTGAGAGCTTGCCTTTGTATCATAATTGGGCGTATCCTCACTTTGACTCACTCTGCTAACTCTTCCTTTGATTACTCACTTTGCCTGTCCTTCAGTCTGACTCATCTCAGAAGTTACTTCTTGTGTGACACTGATTCCTTCTGAGCTCTGCTTCCTGTGTCTGCTCCCATACTCTGTTTCTGTCTTAGGGATTAAAGGAGTATACCACTGCTGCCTTCTGAATATTGAAATTAAAGGTGTGTACTACCTGCTTTCTGAATACTGGGATAAAAGGTATGTACCAACATTCTCAACATTCTTTTTACATTCCATCCGGACCATACAGGTCTCTAAATGTGATTCCTTCATATAGACCCCTGGATTATAGATCCTTCTTAGCTTTCACCCAGGCCTACTCTTCTACGTCATTTAATCTTCCAAACCAGAAAATCCTATTATTTGTAACAACTTAGAAGAATTTTGAAGTCGTATGGTAAGTGAAACAAGTCAGACACGGAAAGATAAATGCTGTATGATCTCCAGTATGTATGGAATCTAGAATGATCATACCCATGGAAACAGGAAGTAGAATTGTAGAAAGGTGAAGAAAAGGAGGGGAAACGGGAAGACATTGATCAAAAAGTATTAAGTTTCAGTTAGACAGGAGACACAAGTTCAGGAGATTAATTGAACAACATGATGTCTATAGTTAGTAATGTGCTGTAACTTGGGAAATTAAATTTACTGAAAGTTGTAAATATTCTGAAGACAAAATAAAAGAGGTAAGTATACAAGGTGTTGGGTATTGTAAGTCTCCTTTCTTTAATAATTTCACAGCCTATACATAGATCCAAACATGTCATATACTGTAGATATATACTTTTTTTCCCTTTAACAACAACACCTTAATAAAACATGGTGTGTTCCAGGAATGTGATTTCTCCAGCTCTCAGGCTAGTGATGTCCCTATAAGTGGCTAACTTCTTTTGCCAAATCTGCTCTCCTCATCTTTCATCATAACAGAACCTAGAGTCTGTTGAATATAGCAATGTAGATGGCTAAAATAGAATAGATATATGAGTTAGATTTGGTCAGTAAAAGTCCATGGAGGGCTGCTGCAGAGATGGATCAGTGGTAAAGAGCACTTGCTGTTCTTGTAGAGGACCCGAGTTTGGTACCCCGCACCTATGTCAGACAGCTCACAACCCCCAGTAACTCCAACTCTAGGACATGCAATGCCCTCTGCTAGTCTCCATGGGCACAGACAGATATGCACATACACACACACAGTACACATAACTAAAACTAAATGTGTTTTTTTAAGTCAATTAGAAGTCTCCTAGTAGGGTTTGCCAAGTGATTAGTCTGATTCATTTGTTTTGTTTTGTTTTTGGTAGTGCTAGGGATAAAACTCACATTTTAGGCAAGTTTTAGGTAAGAAGCTCAGGTTTCATGCTAGGGAAGCTATGAGCTCTTTCCACCCTCGGGAAATGTTGTTCAAGGAAAGTATTCAGTTGGTGTGTCTTAGTCATTCACCTCATTCTCTTTATCTCAACTCTCTACTTGGACTCTTGGATGATGCCTAGATGTGTGGTAGAAGCAAGGTTTTAGGGCTAAGGAAAATAAAAAAATTGATGTTACCATGGTGAACAAAGCTAGATCCTGATATATTAAGATGGAGAATCTTTTAACTCAGTAAAACTCGCTGTCTTGTTCACTAGTATGTGTCTCATGCAGTGTTAGACACAAAATAGAAACAACAACTCTAGGGTGAATGAAATGTGGAAGAAGAAAGGAAGGAGAGAGAAGGAGGGTATGACAGAAGGTGGTAGCAATGATTATGAGCTTCATCAAACCTAAATTTCTTCCTTCCTACAAAAGTTGGATGTTTTAAAGGTTCTATGAGTCTATAACAGTAAATATCAAGCTATGAATATCTAATATTCTCTCATTAATTACCTCATTTGGAACCTTAAGATGGTTCAAAATAAATGAATTCCAGGAATAGGAACAACTTTGGTCATTAATATTCATGCTCAAATTAGTTTATTGGATAATCTATTCATAATTTGCTTACAGGACCCCCGGAGAGTAGGACCAGGTTTGCAGGCAGGTGTTCATGAGGAAAGCAAACTCATTTGAGAGAATGGTAGGCAATGGTCAAGGGGTAGTCAGGAATATATAAAGTTTTCCAGCAGTGGTATCTGTCCTGCCCTTAAACATCTGCCTTAGTTCACACAGGACAGCTCCCCAAGGTCCTCTGGGTAAATTTTTTTAATCTTCTTCACATTTGAAATGTTCCCAATATTGCATTGTCACAGAGAGGGTGATAACATTTGTGTTAACTGATAGAATGTTATGACCCCATGAAGCACTGATGTATGTACGACAGGGATTGAGGTTGTGGCTGAAGCTTTCGTGGAAACACTCTTGTTGCAGTCAGCTTAGGCTGCTGTGCCAGGAACAGCAGTGACTGAGTCATACAGAAGCTTCAGTTTCTTCCTACAGTTAGAAATCCATTTCTAGAAGCCCTGAACTACTTTGCCTGTGTGGTCAGGCTTTGACCAAGGCCAGTTTCTTGGCTTGCGGACAGCTATCTTCTTGATGCACCTGTACCTGATGAAAGGGGAGGCAAGAGAATTGTCTGCACTCTCCTTTATAACAGCAGCAATTCCATTTCTGAGGGCCAGACCCTTGTACCATAGTCATCTGCAGGATGTTCTGCCTCCTACAACTATGGTATATGTGTTAAGATTTTAATATATGAATGAGGGATGGGGAGGCCAGAGACATTTGAGGCTATAACCATACGTACAGGGGGAAGAAGAAAAGTAAGATGTCGTTGTCTTCTGAAAGATGCTATTCAACACATTTCATAAAGACAAGAAAAGACCCAAACTTCTTATGAGGTTTCAAGGAAAAGTGGATACTTAATAAAAACACATGTCATTGCCTATAATCTCAACACTCAGGAGGCTGAAGCAGAAGGCGGGGCGTGTAAGTTGGACTAAATGGCACAATTCTGTCTCAAAAAGAAACAGACAACGGCTGGGTGGTGGTGGTGCACAACTTTAATCCCAGCACTTGGGAGGCAGAGGCAGGCAGATTTGTATGAGTTCCATGACAGCCTGGTCTACAGAGCTAGTTCCAGGCTAGCCAGGGTTATAAAAAAAAAAAAAAAAAACTGTTTTGAAATAAAAGACACAAAGAAAGAAAGAAAGAAGAAAGAACGGAGGGAGGGAGAGAGGAAGGGAAAGGAAAAAAGAAAAAGAAACAGACAATAAAGCAACAGCAACAAATCAGAAGTCACATGTCACTGAGGAGGTAAATAACAAGAAAGAACAAAGAGAGGGAAAAAACGTATGTGCCTTTTCTAGTCCTTTGATGCTCATGCTTACATTCTCAAAAAAATCAAAATATATAAAAAGCAAATAATACTTTGTACCAATGGTTAAAAATTATCAACATTTCAAACCACACATTGACGAGTTGACAGTTGACACAGTATTGCTCTAGGCATCAAACATCAGCCAAAATAAACAAGACATAAATTAATCGGAATTAGAGATTTCTGAAAATACTTCTGTTTGGCTTTGTTGAATGGAAAACTTTTGAGTTCTGGTAATTAAATTTAAAAGATATGCTGTTTCTCTTTTGATTTGTTCTTCTTAATGAAAGGAATCTCACCAATGTTCTTCATGTCCTGAGTGGCTGCAGCAGTTAGCATACCATGCTAAATACTGCGGTCTGCGACTCAACAGAGACATGTGGAAACATAGCCCTCTCTCTAACAACTGAAGCACTGTGAGGTGGAAAGGAAACAGGCACAGACAAGACAAACGAGGGATAGCATTTGGGGAGGAAAATAAACAATTTAGATTAGGTAGGGACAAAGATTGAAAATGTACTGAAAGATGACTAGAAGGCCCAGGGAGACTTTGCTAAACATGTGGTCAGAGAAAAAAAGGCCTAGCCCAGCAAGTCACCCTGAGGTGTCAGACTGTGGACAGGCAAACCCGAGGACAACTCCTTCCTATTGCTTTTGCCTGAAGGCTTAGAGACTTTGTAGAGAGCAAGTAAACACCGGGGCGGGGCGTGGGGGCAGGGTTGTGGTGGCTGGCTCCTGCATGTGTGGCCAGGAAGAGAAATGCAGCAAAGACTTCTAAAGGTAGTTTGCAGACCGTTTTTTCTGCCTTCCCACCCAAAATATGCACAGTCCACATTGGCTTCAAAGAAGGGGTCCACAGCCAAAGATGGTGCTCACTGATGGAGTCATTCCAGAAGCAAACAAACTGCGTGCAAGAGCATCGCCACGTGTTAGGTCCAGAATAAGATCTATCTGCATGGGCATTATATTTTCAACGCACTAATTCAAGAAACAGAACACCCCAAAAGTTATATAGACTTTGTGTAAACAGAAGCCCCAGGGAGAGACACACACACACACGCACACGCACACACACACACCCTACAAATTCTAGCAAGGAGCAGAAGTCCACTTGGTCCCAATGAGCCAGTTTCCTTAGATAAGCATCGGACACACAACTAGGCCCTGAGGGGATGAAAAGCCTTTACCAGCAAGGATGGTTCTCGGTGCCAGGATACATACTGTCCTTCTCATTTCCTCAAATCCCTCTAGATCTAACCCAGCCCTTGGAATGCTAGCTTCAAGTGTCATAAGGCATGGGAGAGAAATGTAATGAAGCTGAGGCAAGGCAGCAGGCCTTGGGCAGGAGGTGGCTAAAGCAGTTGCCACTTCATTTGCCTACTCATCTTTCCCAAGAAGGGTAGTGGGGGGGGGGGCATGATTAAGTCATATGGTATTAGATTGGGCATGCATCTTTAACAATGGTGCAAAGTGCAGCGGAATCAAGGTAATTACTAGTCTCATCTATGAAGTATTTCCTGGTTCCTTGAGTCACAGTTGGCTGTTCCCTAGTAATTACACCTCAGGATTTTAAAAACTACTTTTATTGCAGTACTTAATGAGTTGAAATAAAATGATTTATTTACACATTTGTCTTCTCTCTCAAGGCCTGTTGAATTGAGACCTTCACAGTACAACTTATGCCTTTTACATATCCGTGTGTCCCCAAATCTGTAAGTGTATTGCATTTATTTAACATATCCATATGCACACATTATATATATGTATATATATATATATATATATGATTTGCCATCAGAAACTACTTATTAGATTAAAAATCTTTCAAAAATGGTTCAGTCATATTTTTGTCCTCAAATATTGGAATATCTCCAAATTAGAAAACAAAACAAAACAAAAAATTCGACATCCTTAGCCATTAGGAATGCCAGTTACAACTGAATTGAGCTCCTGTTTCATCTCAGTCACAATGACTATCATCATGAAGACAAATGACAGAAAATACTGGTGAGAACTGGGAGCAGCAATCCTTTATTGCTACTAATAATGTGAACTAGTGTAGTCCTTATAGAAGTCGGTTTGGAGATCCCTTTATAAAAAACCGAAAATAGAACTATCATATCCTCAGTTTTGCCACTCATGGGTTTTATTGTGGTTAGCTTTAACTATCAGCTGGACATGACCTAGAGTCACCTGAGTCTTAATCAAAGGATTACCCAGGTCAGATTGTTGGGGACATGTCTATGGTGCATTTTCTTGATTACTAATAGGAGTAGAACGGCCCAGCCAACTATGAGAGGCATTATTTCCTAAGCAGGAGGTCCTAGGCTACAAAAGGCAAGCTAAACCGGAACCTGTGAGTGAGCCAGCAAGCAGCAGTATCCCATGGTTTGTTTCAAGTTTCTGCCTTGATTTCCCTCAAAGATGGACTCTGGCCTGGAAGTATAAGCCCAGCAAATCCTTTCCTGTTTGAAGTTACTTTTGATCCCGGTTTTATCACAGCAACAGGAAATGAACTAGAACAACTATATACCCAAAGGACTCTAACTCAGCATATCACAGACACACTTGTACAGTCATGTTTATTGCTGTGCTAATCATAATAGCCAAGAAATTCAGCCTAGGTGCCCATCAACAGGTGAATGAGTAAAGAAAATGGGACACACAGGAAGGAAAGAAAGAGAGAGAGAGGGAGAGAGAGAGACGGGGAGGAGAAAGAAAGAAAGAGAGAGAGAGAGAGAGAGAGAGAGAAAGAAAGAAAGAAAGAAAGAAAGAAAGAAAGAAAGAAAGAAAGAAAGAAAGAAAGAAAAGAAAAAGATCCTCCAACAAGTTTTAAAAGGGAAAAGTGAGAAGTTTAGTTGTGGCTTAAAGCCAATCATGTTCCTCCGGGAAAGAGAATGTCTCAGTGTTTGATCTGCCACTACTCTTGGAACGAGAGAATTTGCTCATAGAACCTTAGGACCACACAGTTTGGGACTGGGAGCCTGGTGGAAAGTCAGGGGAAAAGCTGTGTTACCTGTAGGAGGAGATGAAATCTAAGACCAGGAGAAAACCTGTTAAGATGCGGAAAGACCAGAAGCCAGGCTTGGTGTGGACAGTGAAGTGCAGAAGGCACACCTATGTCAGCTACTTGGGAAAGTTACTGATCTGGAAAGCGTTACCTCAAACGCTCTGAATGCATCGCAGGGTCTTGGTCCTCATTATTTTCTCTAACCTCTGTTAACTTTGCTGATTTAATAAGTCTTACGTTGGCTTGTGACCTTAAAGAGCTGTTGCAGTGGAGCCTTGCTTGGGAGCACTGGGCATGAGAGGCAACCATTCACCCACCTGCTGGTTATCAGTGGGCCTGGGAACCATTCTTTCCAGGTGCCTACAATCTGAAGTATAAAGCAGAGAACTACAGAGGAGAATATAAGGACCTTCCAGAGAGCAGTAAGTGGCAGAAGGAATTCCAGAAAATTCAGAGAAAACACATAAGGAAGAGACAGTATGACACATGGACCATAATCACTCAGGCTCAAGAAGTATAGAAAATGTAAAACCACAGTTCTGATGTCTGCATGCAAGAGGGCCTTAAAGAGCCCCCTATCAGAGAGAAAGACTGGAACGGTGGCGGTGAGGCAGGGCAGAAATACAGGAGAGTCCTGTCCCTCATCCTTTCCACACACTTAACTACTACCCAACAGTCATGCCTCCAGTTTGGGTTTCAAAGGTTAAATATACATTCATTTTATTAAAAAAAAAAAGTCGATGAATAATATTTTATTTAACAATACCTGCTCATTCAGACAAAAATTCATGATTATTTTATTATGGAAGACAGGAATCTGCAACTGATTTTGTATGAAGTAAACCTGTTAGTAAAAAATAATTATAGATAAAGTCCTCAGTCTTTGACCAGATGACTCTGGCATTTAATCCTGAAGGCCCGCAGCAGAGATCAGAATGTCTCGTTCTCTCTGTGTTGGTAGCTTGTATTCATCCCGAGAGAATACTAATGATGATATTTTTATATGTCGATTTGCCTCCTGTAAACGATCATCTTCTAAAGCTCTTTAGCAGTCCCTGCATTCCCATCAATCTCCAGAGGACTTCGCTGTCTGATCAGGGCTGTTCTTGTTTTGATTTCTACAAATCGCTGTGCAATAGCAACAAATGCTTGGCTGATGATTTCCCTCGCACAAATTTGTTCGAAAACAATGAATGTCATCCATCTAATGTTCCAACGGAATTGGCATGCTCTTGCTGGGGCCTTTCCACCTGTGTTTAGCTTTTGTACTCTTTTAAAGATGAGGCGAGTCATTTCTATATAACAAATATGGCCAGCACTTTAGTCTGAGATAGCACACGTATGTCCTTTTTCTCTCCTTTGTGTAAACAAATGTATGTAATCATTTTGAATATTAAAAATATAATAGCATAAGCAATCAAATAAAAAGGTAAAGTTTCACATACCTTAATTCATCGTACCCAGGTGTTTAGTATTGTGAGGGTTGGCCATCTAACTGCTTGTCTTAATGTTTGCTCATCATGCTGATTCTGTTTGGTTTTCTTGGTGATGCGAAGCAAAATACATATCTAGTGTATGGGTTTCATCCAATAACTATTAAAGCAAACAGGTAAAAAAAAAAAAACCAAGAAACGAAATTCTTGTTTCTAAGATGCTTACAACATATTGATGTAGAGAAGATACTAATAATAGATAATAATATCTAGTATCGGTAAAATGTTTTATAAGTTACCAAGCTCAAGTGCTTTATGATGTGTGTGTGTGTGTGTATGTGTGTGTGTGTGTGTGAATATATGTACTCGGGTGTCCCCTGCTAGAGAATCGGTAGTAGTAGAAAAGTTGATGGAGATAATAGACAGAGAAACAACCTGTGGTGTGTTAGGTACCAGTCAGTCAAACATTCGAAAGTTGAAGGTCACTGAAGATGGCCACTTCCCTTATAATTGCCAGCTTGGGAAACCAGGGCCTGAAATTGCAGGACTCTGATTACTGGTCCAAGCACGGCCTCTCAAGAGTCAGATCTCTCATCCTGGGAGACATGGCTTTGTAAACTGCCAGGAAGATTAGAAGATTAGTATCCAGCAAAAGTCTTTCTGCTGAAGAATAAAAACCTTCTATTGCCTTCTCCCTCAAGATTTCATTTAAATAGGCCTGTCAATCACCTGGACAGGAAAACAGCCTTCAGGAAGGCTGTCTGTTCCAGAAACTTTAAGAAATAGTATAAAACCTCCCCCAGACATATAGGTGTCCACCATGGCCTCTGGCTATTGTCCATTCTCACCCCCATGAGTGTGGCTCCTTTGATCATCACCCACTTTCACCTTTGGAGTGCCCCATGCCGTCCAGTAACAAGCTCTGCTTGACTTCTACATGATGCCCTTTGTCTCCTCTGAACTCATTTGACAGACATCAACAGGATGGGGATGCTACCAGGAGGCCAGAGTGAGATCCCGGTAACAGGTGTTGTACAATTATTCAGAGAGAATAAATTTAATAAAGATGCAAATAGATTCACCATTTGTAAATAAGAAAGGTATGTAGTCAGCAAACAAATGATATGAAACTGGAACAGGAACGTTTGGATACTCTTTCAAGATTTTGGAAGCAGTTAAGGTATAATAAAAGAGGCGAATGTTGACGGTTGAGAAAACAAAAGGTGATATTTCAATATAGAAGAAGCTTCATATCCAGGAGAGCTGGATAAGAGGAAATAAAGGCCAATGGCGTCATTTCCTGAAAGTCCTATGTTGTGGTAAAGCTATTTGCTCAGGCCTGACATGATGATTGCTACCATGGAGCAGAGATCATGTGGTATCCTACAGAATACTGTGGCTCTCCAGTAACAATAGTAGCTAAGCAAGACCACACAGTGGCAGCTTGCTCTGAAGTAATTTAATGCGGCTGTGCATGTCCCCTCATAGAAGGGAAAGAGGGTCAGCAGACCCGCTCACCTGAGATTCCTCCTGTGACTCCCTCCTGATCCCAGCTGCACATGGTCCTGAGAAGGAGCTAGAGTACCTAAAACATGGAAGGCCAACTGAGGGCAGAACTCCAGTAACACAGCTTTCCCAAGTTGCCTAGGGTGGGACTTTCTGTGACATGGAAGTTTTTGAAGATATTCAAGTTCCCATAAGTAATCCCTCACCCATGCTTCTGTAGCTGAGCACAGTAAACTCACTAGTTCACCAAGCTGGACTTGAATACAAATCACCACTTTGTTCAGTTAGTGCCCTATCTGGGGAGAACAGATGTCTCTTCATGTCTCCTCAGGAAAAGTCACACAGCATCACGACAAAAGGATCTTGTATAGAAAGGAGAAAGGATATGTTCAGACAAAAACTCTGAGTTGGAAACAATTTGATTATGTTCTATTTTTTTTGAAAGTCCCCCATCTTATTCTTTTCTCTCTCAGCACGTTATAATTAACACAGAATGTAGCAAATCACCAAAATCTGGTTTTCTAGTCAAATTTACCTACCTTCGCATGAGCCCAGTTTGACTGATTAGATGTTATAAAGTATGGTTAGGACAGGGAAAAATTAAAAACCCTTATGGATGTGATTCCGTTTCTTTACCAATGCATAAGACAGCTAAACTACTGTAACAGAGCCCCCCAAATATTAAAGAACAAAGAAAGTTACTTCTCCCTTAGATTACTGTCTGAGGTAGGTAGTCTTCATCAGAAGATAAGTCTACCTCTGCAAACTCCTTAGGACCAGTGTGCAGGATATCGCTAAAGAGTAGCATCACCGGTTGCTCCAAAACAAAACCTCCCTTCCCTTCACACTCCTTTGATGTGTCCCATTTCATGGCCAAGGACTTGGAAACATAGTCACATCACATGGCAGCCACAGCTCCATTTTAAGGTAGAAAAGGAGAGGAATGTTGATGGCAAACAGATAAAAATCTTCGCCATGGTTTCTTTAAAAAGAAACTCTTAATTGTAGCTTATGTTTAGAACACTCTCTCCCACAAAATAAGATCTCAGAAGCGGCTTTGCTCTTGAGGAACTCCCTCCAAGAAAGAAGCCGAGAGAGGAGAGCTCGGCGACAAGCTTGTTTCTCACTACTGAACTGTAGATGACATCTCTGCTACGGAAGAGCAGATAAAAGCCTGACAGATCATAGGTGCTTATTAATTATTTACATAAGTAACGCTTACTGTGCCTCACTTATGTGCTCTGACTCTTACCCAAGTGAAATTAATTAGAAATGAGATCAAAGCTACATGCCCCTTTTGATGTCCTATTTATATAACGTATTTCTGTCAGAAGAAAATAATCACAATGTCATGTGCCATGTGAATACAAGCAAGTCCTTTCAAACATTGTTTTGAGTTTCTTAGCTTTTTCTCACAGAGGGGATGTCCTGTGATGTGACATCTCGTCTACTCTCACTACCTCCTCTTCTATACACACGCTTGGTGGTCTTTCTAACCATGCCAGTCCTCAGGCTTATTTTTGCTTTATTGATGTAACTTTCCTGGGCTTTGCATTGTTCACTTCCTGCTCTTTGGATCTGAGTCTTTTCTTCGGTAAATAGCCCACGAGGGGCTACCGTGGCACTGTTTGCTAATGTGCTTAAATTGTAATTTTAGTGATTTTCACTTATATTCCTATCTTGTATTTTGATAGGAATGAGGCTACACATTTCAAAAGCTATTTAGACCGATTATTGGATATTTGGAAAACCAGTTATTTCTAAGTCAGTTACCAGTTAATAACCTACAAAATATTCTGAAAATAACCAGTGTGTATTACCAACAAAATAAGTGCTTTTACTAGTCTTCATAAGATTAGGTTTTGTTCTGGTCCAGCTAAGGAGAGTTACTGCATTTGTGTCAAGTATCCTATTCTTTCTAAATTCCTGCCACATCCTCACTGGCCCAGTGGAAATAGTGTCTTCCCAACCTGCCTTGACAAGATATGATAAAAGGTGAAGTCATGGTCATTACTATTTTAAGGTTTTAAAGTGAGTTCATTTGCTGATTGAGCCAAAGAATAGAAAGAAGTAGCAGAAATAGTAGCAATAAAAGATCACACCAATAATCACTGAAAAAAATTCTATTACTTTAAGGATTAGGAAAATTATATTAAAGCTTTTTTCCCTTCTAAAGTAGAGAAAGGTATATTTCGATATTAGTAAGAAATGGGATTTAACGGGGAAAAGGCAAATGACACATTTTCCTACAACTATCACTTTGGCCCTTTTTAATCAAAAAAATCAGATCAAATTTTACATCTTCGTGTTTCAACTAAACTTTGAATTTGAAATGTGGTTTTGCACTTACAAGGGAATCTAAAAGTGAGCTTTAGCTAACTGTTATGTCCAGACCACACTGCTGCAACAGAGACCTTCAAATACTTCAGATGGGAGAGATGTCTGTGGCTCACACACTGACCTAGAGATGGACAGGTGATCCAGCTGACAGGACAGCAGACTACTGAGTGAACTTGTTCCGGGCTCACCCTGGAATCTCTGGGCCTCAGACTTTGGAGCTGCCCAAGTTCTTTTGATTCAAAATAAAGAATTGGATAGAAGAATGTGGACAGTAGATGGGACAGTTTTGTTGTTGTTGTTTGTTTGTTTGTTTTTGTTTTTCAAAAGATTCTTAAGCAAGTGGGAATAAGGGGAAAGTTTAGACACTCAAAGGGCCAGTTTTATAAAAAATATGGCTTTTTATGTTGTGCTGCAAACGCTTTGGGGGTCATTTGCATTGTGTGGGCTTTTTCATGCATGCTCTGCTCCATTTATACTAACTTATAAATTGCATACCTCATTTACATCACAACATGATGAATAAGCAGAAAGAGAACTCATATCAAAGGGGTCAAGGGCATGCCTGGTTTTTAGCCTTGCTTTAGAACAAACTGCTCCAAAGGAAACTAATTCCATCCTAGAAGATTCAATCCATTGCTGAAGGTCAGCAGGAATTCATTTATGAGGGTGTTCCCCCTAACCTAGCTATGCTCCACTAGCCCCTATCTTGTAATGTTATCAACACATATAGAAGGTGATGGTTAGCTTTAATTGTCAGTTTGACATAACCTAGACTTACCTAAGAGAATCAATGAAGGATTGTTTACAATAGATTGAATGTGGGAATGTCTTCAAGAGACTGTTTCAATTAATGGATATGGGAAGATCCTGCCTACTGAGGGCAGCATCATTCTCTATGAAGAGGTTTTGAACTGAGTGGAGAAAGGAACTGAACACAAGCAAGCAAGTGGGCATGCGTGCATTTATTTCTCTCTGCTGTTGACTATGGATGCGATGTTTCAAGTTTCTTCCACCTTGACTTCTCTGCAATAATGGAAAACAACCTGAAACTGTGAGCTAAAATAAACACTCTCTCCCTCTAAGCTGCTTTTGGTCAGGATATTTTATCACAGCAAAACATGAAACTAGGACACAGGCCATTACTGAGAACCACATTTTCAACACACAAACCTTTGGCAAAGAAATCTAACCAAACCTCAGAGTTCTTTCACCCCAGAGGGAAGCAACCCCCAAGCTTCTCAGTCTCCCATTTTTATACTTTTAGATTTTACAGAGGACTGCAAAAAGCTTCTGCTTGCCTATTGCATAAATGTCTGTATCACATTCAAAATGAAAACGAGCACTTAAAGTGTTTATTTGCTTCTTGTACAAAAACAGTACATTAGCTTTTGATTTTTGCTGCAGCAAACCAAATGCAACTTTTAAAGTCTCAAAACAGCACCACACTATATGTTTACATCTCTGAGAACCAGAAGGCAAAACACCCACTCCTGCCAGGCTATGTTCCATCTGGAGGCTCCAGGAAGAGCCATTCCCTCGCCTTCCCCAGCTTCCACAGGCATGGATCGAGGACATGGATTCACAGGACATGGATCAAGACCCCATCCTCAGTCTTCGAAGCTCATCACTCATCCTCTGTATTAGTTACTTTTCTCATTGCTGTAGTGAAAACACCTGGCAAAAGCAGCTTAAGCAAAGAGGGGTTTACTTGGGCTCAAGCATACAATTCATCATGGTGGAGAAGTCACAGCGCCACAGCAGCGTGAATGGAAGTCAGCTGGCTTGATTTTTTTCCCCCTTCAGTTCAGAACTCCAACCCACTGAATGGTACTTTCCACACTTAGTGTAGGCCTTTGCTCCTCAGTTAACCCCTTCAGACAGTTCCTCACAGACACGCTGAGAGGCTTGTTTCCTAGGTAACTCAAGGCCTTATCAAGTCAACAATCAATACTATCACACTTTCTGATTCCTCTACTGTGTCCAGTTCTTCTGCAATCCCATCTCTCTCCTGAAGAATGCTGGTCCTTACACTGTGCCTCCCCCGGTAGCCCAGGCTATCTGCTTTCTCAACATCCACCTTACTCTCGGGTCTGTGAAATTTGTGTGTCCTCTAAAGGCAAGAAGTTACAGCAATTCAGATGTAGACATCTCTGAGGTCATATTTCTACCACAAACATCAATAAAGCCATTCATGTTTAACAGAAATAAAGCAGACATTTATGGAAAACTAACTACATTTTCCCAAAACGCAAACTAAATTTAATGTGAATGTGACATTGTTGTACGTCCTGTACATTTCTTCAATATCTGGATTCATAGAAGATGGATATTCTTATATCTGTTTCTGCCTTTAATTGGCCTTCATGGGTTACTTTATATATCTCGACATTGTCATGTATTTGCTTTCAAAAAGTTTTCAAAGACTTTTAGGATATTGTAGGCATGCTTATTTAATTTTGGAACAAAATTTGATTGGGGGAAATTTTAAAATATTTTTATTTATTCTTTGAGAAGTTCTTACAATATATTTTGATGATGTCCATCCCATCTCCTCTCAGACCATCCCCACCTTCTCAACATCCTAACTTTGTATCTAACTTATGGTTCTCATATATTTCTGAGTGTGGGGCCATCCGCTGCAGAGTGGCCTTTCTACCAGGCCCTAAATCCTTAAAATTAACCCACTCTCTGCTCTGCTTAGATTTTGTGCCAACTTGAGGCAAAGCCAAGTCATCTGGGAAGAGGAACCTCAATTGAGAAAACACCTCCATCAGCTTGCCTATAGGCAAGTCTATGGGGAATTTTCTTGATTAATAGTTGATGCAGGACAGTCTAGCCCTCTATAGATAGACAGTCTAGCCCTCTATAGGTAGACAGTCTAGCCCTCTATAGGTAGACAGTCTAGCCCTCTATAGGTAGACAGTCTAGCCCTCTATAGGTAGACAGTCTAGCCCTCTATAGGTAGACAGTCTAGCCCTCTATAGATAGAGGGACACAACACCACCACCACCATCCCATTCTGGTCCTGGGTGGTATAAGAAAGCAGACTGAGCAAGCCATGGTGAGCAAGCCAGTAAGTAGCACTCCTCTATGGCCTCTGTTTCAGTTTCTGCTTCCAGGTCCTTCCTTGAGCTCCTGCCCTGATTCCCAAAACGATGGAGGGTGAGCTGTAAGCTGAAATAAACCCCTCCTCCTCATGGTGATTTTGTTCATGGTGTTTTATCACAGCAATAGAAGCCCTAACTAAGATCCCCTTTCCTCCTTGAAATAGTTCCTCGTTTAGATATGGAGCTAATACCTTCTCTATCCATGCTAGAATATTGACTGCTTTGCTCTAGGGCAGGTCTTGTGCACGTGACCCAGCTGCTGATAGTTCATGAGTGCAGTTGTCCTGTCATGTTCAAATGACAGTTTCACTCCTGTCCTTGCTAACCTTTCTGCCTCCTCTTCTGCAACGAACCTTGAGCCTTGGGGAACAGTGATGAACATCTCATTTCTGGGTGAGCATCCACAGACACTTATCGGCTCTGCTTTGACTGGTTGTAAGTTCCTGCATTAACCACTACCCACTGCACAAAGGAACTTCTCTGATGACTCTGATGTCTGAGAGTTTCTAAGCCTTGTCAGATAGAGATACGAATTTAGAGGGCAGTTTGATACTATGTCCCTATGGCAGAGCGCTACTTGTAGGCTCACACACCCCACCCCCACTGCTTGGGGACTTTGAGCTCCCCAACCATGTGTTCTTGGTCAGATTTACATCACCAGGCATGTGTTTCCTCCCGTGAAGCAGGCATTAAGTCCAATCCAGAAAGTAACCGAATGTGGTAAATTTTTAAAGGTTAGTACAGTGTAGAAACCTACTACAATATCATTGAACTTTTCATAATCTGTCACATGGAAATTCACTGGTTCCTGTTGCAATTTAAATGTATTTTCTGAGTGAGCATCATATATTCCTCCTTTGAAAAAATTGATTTACTAAGTTGTGCATACCTTTGGAATTTTAGAAAGTATATTACATGATAGTCTAAAGATCTATCAATAGTGGTACCCTGTCATCAAAAGAGTCTTTAGCTACCCGGACACTGCCGAGCTTATCCTGATAGATACAAGGCTTCTAATTTTCTTTTCTCTGTGTGTGTGCTTGAATTTTATTTCTGGCAACAAACACTGTCGGTTATTTTTTCTTGAAATAACAGGCTTACTTGATTCATTTTCAAGTCAACATCTGTCCCTACTCAGTGTGAATAACTATATTGTATCTGTTTGTTGTTGGGTTTTTTTTTTCTTTAAGAGGAAATGAGATGGCATTTAAAAATAAAAACTAAGTGAATTCTCCATTCTTAGCCTAGTTGCACAGGGCTGTTTCCCAATTGTTATTCTTTCCCATACTATGTTCTGTGTGTATTTCTCATCGTTTTATATACACTGCCAAAAAGTCATCATGGTGGTGTAAATGAGAATGGCCTCAATAGGGAAGGAGATTAAAAGGTGTGGCCTTGTTGGAGAGGGTGTCGCTGGAAGTGGGTTTTGAGGTTTCAAAAGTCTACCCCAACCCTCCCCCCACCCCCAACTCTGCCTCTTTACTGTTGTTTCAACATGTGAGCTCTCAGATACTTCTTCAGCACCATGCCTGCCTGCCTGCCTCCGCCATGTTCCCCGCCATGATGGCCATGGAGTAACCTTCTGAAACTGTATCCAAGCTCCCAGTAAGCTCCTTTTTCTGAATGTTGACATCCCTGAGCTGCTAGTTCTGGGTGTGTAAGAGCAAGCACAGCAAATCACAGGAGAAAGACAATATCCCACGCTCTTCCATGGTTGCTGCTTCAGTTAACAGCTCCGGGTTCCTGCGTGAGACCCTGCCCTGACTTCTCCCAGTGATGGATTACGACACGGATAATATTATAAATAAATAAACCTTTTCCTCCCTGGGTGGATTTGCTAATAGTGCTTATCACAGTGATAGAAAGCAAACTAGGACAGTATCTCAAGATCTAAAGGTATGCATGGGAAAATGGCCCCCTTGGGCATTGTCTTTGTCCAGTCCCTCAATGAATGTCATATCCAGGGTCCAGATTTCAGGGAGGAAGGTTGAAAATAGAGTCCTAGCTGTGCCTGTTTAGACACTGATGACGCCGTTAAGGCTACTGCTTCCACTCACTATCCATTACTGAGAGTTTAGTCATATGACCAAACCTAGTAACTGAAGGATGATGCACAATGTGGCTTTAACCACTGGGTAATGGTAGAAAATATGGCCGCCGGTTCAACCATCCTTTGTTTGGTTAAAACTGGATTATTATTACCAAATGGGGAATAAACTTTTAGGAAAGCCAGATCATACTATCATACAAGTTACATTTTATTTTAGCATACAAACATATTTAGAGGAACTATAGGTTATCTATGAATGTGTAGTTCTTTTTTGTTTTTTATTTTCAATGTTTTATTATTATTACAACCATTTATAGTTGTGCATGTATGTGTAGTGTATGTGTGTTTGTGTATGTGTGTGTATACAGTGTATGCTGTAGGTTAGATGAGACAATCCCTGTGGTGCACTTAGTACAGGCCACTCAACAAAAGCAGCAGCAAAACTGTTGGAAACCATTAGGTAGGTAAGTGATAATGCTGGTTAGGAACTGAAGCTAAAGCTTCTGAATTATCTCAAGTTTTCTAGATAATTCTGACTGATAATTAATCCTAGATAATTAGATTGACTCACATTTGGTGAGTCAGTCAAAGCACAATAGAAGCAAACCTCTCACACACTCTTAGATAATTAGGTGAACAACGGGAAATTTTCCAAGTGCCATGGGGTGGGAACTGTCCATCAAGATGGGCTGGTTGAGAAATGAAGAAATTCAACAGGGAATCTGCAGAGTGTTCCTTAACATGACATGGTCTCTGGGAAGGCAAATGTTAGTGTCGGCCAGTCATTTACTGTCAGAGCTCTGTCTGTTTTCCAGCTTCTGAAAAAGCTGGTTTGGGACAGCCTCACTGGACAGATAGATCCTCCTCAAACCCTCAGGCAGCTCTCTTGCTGTTTGTCACTGTAAACAGAGGCAGAATCGGCCACCTGTTCACTAATTGCCAAACACTGAAAACCTTGGGACAAAGATGGTTCTCTCCCCATTTGCTCAGTTAACCTCCCCTTCGCCAAGACACACTGAATGCTTTGATTAAGAGGAAAGAGGCTCTTCATGAACTCGGCTGCAGGGATCTGAGGCCACTTTCCACAGGACTCCTGGCAGGGACAGAGGGCAGGGGCATGCAGAGGACACAAATGAAGGCCTGTCATTCCACTGATTACAGGGAGAATACAGAGAGGGCACAGCCAATGTGGGAGCCTCACAGCCTACGAAAAGACAATCTCAACACATCAAGGCCAGAGACTAAGCAGGCTGCTGGGATGCGGCAGGAAGAAAATCCAGTCAGTCCTGGGTCTGCCTTGACCATCTTCAGGATGGATCGATAGGCCATGGAGTTCTGTCAGTCCTGCAGTGACTCATACTGATCTTTAAAGGCAAGAAAACATTATTCCTTCTGGTGTGATACATTCAAAAATATTTGCACCATAAAAGTTTTAAAATATTTTCTCTTTAGAAAAAGAAAAAAAAAAAAAAAAGCAAACTTGCCTGAGAGTGGAAAATGAGTATTCCTCTTGACTGGCATGGGATGAGTAGGAATGGAAGACAAACTATGTCTAAATGTCAGCATCCTGGATGCTCTAGTCCCATTCTAGCCCATTTGTATGCATAATTAAAGGTTAGAGACATAGCTGTGGCTAGACCCAGCATGCGAGCGTGCGAGCACACACACACACACACACACACACACACACACACACTCAAAAAGTTTACAGATGCAACTACTGCTACAAACCACCACAAAGAAGCTCTCAGGAGCCCACATGTGCCAGCATCCGGGCACATGCAGCATGGTTGAAACACTAGGATATAACAGCGCATGAAACGGTTAAAACATCGCCCCCGGGTTTTCTCTCCTTGTCGTAAGATTGTTGAAGTATGCCAACAATAACCAAAGGATAGCGTATTACCATCTGAACCACTCGTGTAATAATATTTGTTCAACATTCCATAAGTCAGTAAATAAAAGCAAACAGATTATAAAAATCAAAGCTCATGGAAGCAGAAATGGAAAGCCAAAGCACATTAGAAGCATAAATAATTTAGAAGTGTTTACAACTTCTCATATTTTTCGGGAAAGTTTTAAGGGAGAGTCATGCTTCATAATAATTACAGAGCTCAGGGTTGATTTCTCTTCTGCTAATATCACCTTTATCCTTCTATTTCACTTGGAGAATGCTTCAAACCTATTTTTAAACACTGCAACAAGTTTTAAGGCCCCTACCTTCATCACATTAGCTGAGTAATTTTCAAATTTTTTTCTTTACCCATAACTTGTTGAAATGAGAAACTGGTCTAAGTAATACACTAAAGACAAGATTCAGACAAAATTCTGAACTGGCCAGACACATTATCCTTAGGTCCCCAACCCCCTACACTGCTTTGCACTCTAGGAATTGTGAATCCAGCCAGATCTTGCAAGTCTCCTGCTCACAGGCGCTCATCTCTGTGATTAGAGTTCAGAGCGCTTATTTTGTTCAGCTCATCGCTGTCAAATTATTGGTACTCAGAAGCATACAGCACACGACTCATGCAGAGAGAGAGAAAGAGCAGGAAAGTGCTTCATTTTCATCACACCTGAAATGGAAGTCACAGAATTAGAAAGAAATTTGTATCCAGAGTAAAGATTATGTCAACGTGAAATTATTTTGAATTTGAAAACTTTTCCTCTTTCTTTTGAAACACTTTACCATCTTGAACCACAGTGTGAAAATTTCTGAGGCAGTGGAAATCACACTCAGACATCTTGCTGTCTACAGACAAACTAAGAGCCAACTAGCTCCATCCTACATCTTGCTTATCTAGAAACCTTAAGGAAGCCCCACTAAACTTAAAGCCATCGACTTTCCCAATTCTCCCATTGCACTGGGAACACAGTCAGCACCCTATTAACACTGGCCATTATTATTAGAATTAGAATTTTTGTTAGCCAGGTGGTGGTGGCTCATGCCTGTAATTCCAGCACTCAGGAGGGAGAGACAGATCTCTGTGAATTCAAGGCCAATCTGGTCTACAGAGTGAGTTCCAGGAGATCTGGAGTTACAACAGAGAAAAAAACAATCAAAAAAAAATTACAATTTTTGTGATAAAAATACTAACACTATCTGGTTTCTTCTAGGCCTAAAAGAAAGATGTTTGCTAAGCTGGTAGTCAAAATCCACTCTAAAACACCAGCGGACTCTCATGGAAGCACTTTAAACCATGGTCCTATCCCTAACTAGACACTGTTATCATTAATAGTGCCCAAAACTTAAAACAGAGGGAATCTCAAGTCCACCTGCAAGTAGAAATTCACCTTGGCAAATGAGCCGAATGTCAAAGAACAATCAAAGGGGCAAATGTTAGTAATCCACGATGCTCTTTAATTTTCAGGCAACATTTGGCCACCCTCTGTTTGACCGAGATGTGCAAATGCCTATCTCAAAGCACTGATCGGTCTATGAGACAAAATTTACATTCTCTTTCATGGCCCAGCACATGTGATACTGTGCATTTCATATGCTGCAAATGAGAAAAATGTTACCCTGGAATCATATTTGTCTCCCAGTCAGACTACATCAAACATTTTTAATCTCCCTTTGACATATACCATACACCTCATGAATAATTAAGTAATGATTCACAATTGGCCAGTTTTTCTTCATTGTTTCCCCCCCTTAACCCTGCAGACATCAAAGGACTGTTGTATAGGTAAGAGGAGAGCCTGATGGCCAAGATCAATCAAAATCATCTTATCACTCCGTGTCTGGCTTGGCTGAGGAGAAATGCCTTTCTTAAACTATGATGAGAGGGACTCCAAACTGCAGCTTCAAAGCCTCAAAACAGATCCTTGCTCACTCCATCTCATAATTCTATTCTGCTGCACCTGCCCACTCGTCTGTGTTAAAATCTGTGTGTAGTTATGTAAATCCGTCCCCTGAGCTGGCCATGACTTAATCCTCCCGCTGACTCACACTGTACTAGTGGGTACCAGGGCTGCCCAGTGAGGAAAACATTGCTTCTACACAGCCATACAGCGTTCCAAGCCCATATCGAAACTGAGACAGTCTGGTTTGTGATAAAATCTGTAGTTCATGCTCTTTATTAAATATTTTGTTGAATGATTTGGTTTCCAAAAAGCACAAAAACTAAGAGAAAACAACCATGAGAAGAAGCCCTGATCCTGGGCATCCATGCCCTTCTTATTGAAAGCAACAAGTCTTAAGCAAAGGATGGACTTGAATCCAATTATGGTGGATACTAAAACAAAGCATACTTCAGAAATGTGTTGCAGATCCTCACTAAGTATTAATTACGACATGTTTGGCCTTCAGAAGTCATGCTCTTAGAATTTAATTATTTCTTGAAATTTTTGGGTCTGATTTAATTTCCCTTGCTTTCTTATTTTAATCCATTGTTCTTAATAAAAGATGTGTTCAACTTCAACCAATAGGATTACTTTATTCTAGTTCAAATTTAAGCCAGCCTCTGGGTCACATTTTGCTAAAGATGCCTATAGGGATTGACGTTGGCATGTGGTTGCCAGAATATGGGCACTGTTCTTGGACTAGGGTAAAGACAAGTTTAAGGTTGGCACCAGCTTCACTTCATATTCCTTTAAATAGACAATTGGTACCCTCCAACCATGATTGTCCTACAGATTAAATGTTGCTGAGACTCAGAAAAACGATACCCTAAAGTATGGTGCATTGGCAGGCTGAGTACTTTGAACTAAAGGAGCTTGGGAGGTCGCAGACACTAAGTCTCCTCTTTGGACTTTATCCTGCTTCCATCTCCTGCTGGCTCCTCTTTTCCCTCTGGAGCAAGTCATAGAAAACAGAATTCTTCTTCTCCAAGCCAGATCAAAGACACTGGAACTACCCCTCCACAAAGCAAGCTGTAAGACCTACACAGGTCACCCCACCCCACCTTCTCTCCTTCCTGGGAAATCTTCATTCCAAGGGGTGCTGCTCAGTATCCAGGAGGAATAAGGCTGTGTAGAGAGACCAAGAAGAATCCGGACATGCAGGACTTGCTGGGGTTCCCCAGTAGCATATCATTATATCATATGCTACTGTCCATTTACATTTCTACACAGTTGTCCATTCTCAATTAACTGTAAATATGGATGGGTTAACTCCTTAGCTTCTGGATTCCTGTCCTAGATGTAGGAGCACTGTGGCAGAGCTCATCATGTTATTGCATGCTTTCTGGAATGTGTGTTCCATGCTCTGCCCTAGGAAGAAATTTGAACATTAGAAATAGGATAGGATGAACTTCTGATCTCACTGATCAAGAAATGGGCCAATTTTGTTGTATTTTGCATGTTCTTTATTCCAGCTTCAATGATAGAGAGAATTATGGTCAGTGTTCTCCATTCTACTATCCTGATGAACTCAGGATATAAGTTTTGGAGTAAGCAAAATAAGCCCAGAGGAAGGTATTAGTGAAAAAATCCGTGTGCTGCTCTTGGGCCCATCGGTTTCTCCATCATCTCTGACCACTTTTCCTGGGTATTTGTTTTGAAATTTTCTATGCCACATAAAACTTTGATTACATGAATTTTCTATGCTCTTGCGTGGGAGCACCAGCCATGACTATTATGATGGATAAGGAAAGGCATCTCACATTGTTTTGTCTCTGTAGTATCATTCAAGTGCAATCAGTTCATTGATATAAAGTGCTTAAGACAGTACTTGGTACCAGGAGGAAATCACTTAACAAATATGGCCCTGATTTGATTAATGCTGTATTGCTGTTGCTCCAAATCAGGAGGGACAACTGGAGAAGCAAACCTTTACCTATCATCAGCACTAGCTGAGACTAAGGACCTGGAAGAGCAGAAAATAGATCTACACACACTTAATGTTTGTAGTCCTTAGCTGCTGTGGCAGCTCACCAAGGGAGACACGGAGGCATATTCACTGGTGCAAATCCTGCCAGGCCTCAGCAGAAGGAACCACTGTCATGGCCAGCGCTATGCTTAGCAGTAGAACCTTGAGCCTCTTAGCTCAGGTGTTTTTGTTCTTTCAGAACTCCTCAGGTGTTCTACTGATAGCACATGCAGATCATTAGCAGTTAAACAACTCCCGCAGAAATCCAACACCTGCAAACAATACACAACACCCCAGATAGTCCCTCACCCCACAGTGCATAAAACAATTATTTTATACATAACTAAAACTAAACTTCTGCAACAAATGTTTTTACAATCAGTTCTATGTAGAGGTCTCAAAGAAAGTCTTTTTTGTATGCACCATACATTATGAATATTTTATGTCGCATATGTGGAATATAAGTACACACATAAAGATCACTGAAGATTTAAAACAAATTATTTATGTAATTGAGAAAAAATGTCAGTGTTGTTGTTGTTTCAGTCAAGATGAATGCGTGGGCAAATTCAGGAGAGGAAGTTACAAGTTACAGTGAAGAAAAGTGAGAGGTTGGTGGGGGGGGGGCGCTAGAAAACATGTAAATGTATGGGTAAGTGCATTTACATAAACTGTTGTGATGTCTTTGGGAATAAAGAAAGGATTGACCTGATGACCTGTATCTTCCACGAAAATCAACCCTAAATTCTAAATTCAGCTCTGTTGTTCCCCTATAAAAAGTCAGTTTATTGGACCATACATTTCAATATATTCTAAATCTGTGTTCAATCATCTCATCAGTCAGGTGATATGTTTTTTTGTACTTCTCCATCACCTCAATAGAAATATTTTTCAATGCCAGCTTGAAGATATCTAACACTCTGTAAACTGCTAGAAGAAACTTTTATTTCACAATAGGACCTCGAATATTTGAATCTTCCTGATCCTCCTTGATTTGAAAATTCAAGCCGAATTTTACATTGCTGTGTAATGTAAAAATCCTGGAACTAGCATTCAATAGTATTAGAGAGCCCTGACTCACAGAGCTAAGGATGATAGAATGAACAGATACTTCAGCGCATGCTTGTAATCTCAGCACTTAGGAGGCAGAAGCCAGATAGCTTTGAGTCTGAGGCCGGCAAGGACTATAGAAATGGCTCAAGGGGAGAGTGGTCACTATTAAAACATGGAGATTTGAGTTCAGATCCCCTAAACCCACATAAAAGCAAAACACAAGGTCACCTGTTTGTAATCTCAATGCTGGGACAGCAGGATGTCGAAAGACAGAAGAAACCCAAAAGGCTTATCGGTAAGCTAGGTCGATATACACAGCAGAAGCAAGAGACTGTCTCAAGCAAGATGGAATCAAGGTCTGATGCTGAACTTGTCATCCGAGTCCTATAATGCGTAGCAGGGCATGTGTATGCCAATACACGCATACAATCAAGCATTCATACTTTCTTTCCCACACACGCAGACAGACACGCAGACTCACACAGACACAGGCAAATATTAACATACACATACACACAGGCAAATATTCACACACACACACACACACACACAGATACACACATGCAAATATTCACACATACACACACACAAATACATACAAGCATTCACACTCACACACCGAGGTAAACATACATACATAGGCAAAAAAAAAAAAGCAAAAAGAACAGCCCAACTCTCCCCCTCATAATAAATAAATAAACAAACAAATAAATGGCTAAAATCCAAAGACAAGTTTGTAGTGTTCAAAGCTTCCACCTTCAGACCTGCACAGGACTGTTGGTAGAATGGGAAGCCAGAAGTCACAGAACTCTTTGACCTTTATTCTTTATAAGGTGTTGTTTTGGTTAAATATATGTTTGCTTAGTAGTTAATTCTTGATGGAATAAATTGACAGAAGAGGCATTTTTCCATTAACTTCTCCCGTACCAGGTTGCTGCAAATCAGGCATGGTTTCTTTGGTGATTCAGTTCAGCTCCCTAGGATCACAGTTCACTTATACACTGATCACACATATTTTATGACATTCATCAAGCTTAGTAAAACTGTACATGGGCTGAAAAGAAATGTGTTTTAAAAAGTAAAAAGGGTTTGAGAAAATGGCTCCGGGGATAAAGGCACCTGCTATAAAGTCTGATAACCTGAGTTCCATCCCTGGACCATGCCTGGTGGAAGGAGGAAATCGAGGCACATAAGTTATTTTATGATAGCCACACAGCACTGTGACATGACCCTCCCCACCCCACACATACACACACATACAGTAAAATAAAAACGTTAAGTGTACGAATACAAAACAAAGATAAAGAAAAGGGTCTCCAGTGCTCATACTGCTGTTGGACAGACTGCAAAACAGACCCTCTCATCTGTTTGCCAAGCTAAGAAACAAGTGAAAATGTGGAAATGCCTTGTTTCCCCAGCTGCTGGCATTACTCTCTCTAGGTGTTCTTTCAGCACAGTGCCTGGGATCCTGTTGATAACCCAACCAGTTACAGGAAGGTCTTCAGGACACATTAAGCTGGCTGTGGCTTCTTACTATTGTTCCTCCAGTGGCTGCAAGTAGAGAGCTAGGTCTGGGAAGGCAGGAAAGGACCAAGCTGATCTTCAAAGGAGACAGAAGCAAGGCTCTCTTCCACAAAGAGACCTTCCTTAGCTATGCAGCCTTTTCTCCTACTCCCCCCCACCCTACCCCCCCCCCCATAGTATGCCCATCTGTTGGCCTCATGTGCCGGCAGCTGTATTAGGAACAGAATATCAACATTCTTAATGTCAGGGGGTTGTGAAATTTTGCTTTTGTGACAAGAAGTCTTCAGGGCCATAATTAACAGACCAGGGAATTTCAGCCCAAATATTATAACTTCTTTAAAACTATGCCCATCTGCCAACCTTATGTTCTCACTTGAGCTGAGTCTGGCAAGCAGCAGGGGAAGAGAGAAAGAAAATCATAAAATCTTGTTTTCAGTATATTCTAAGGAAACAGGGGATATTGGGAAGACAGTGCAAGTGGAGAGGTATACACTGTTCGTGGTTCATTAACGAAATAAGAGGGACAATTATAAGTGAGTTTCTACACTGAGATTTTGCCAGTAGAAATGGGGCTATAGGTTTGGGGAGCACAGGTTTAAGCTATATAATTACAAAGTTAACACTCTCTGTTCTCCCCTTCACCCTTTTTCCTCCATAACCCCATTCCTTATCAGCCTTTCCCAAAGCTTCAACCAACTTGATTTTGGTCCTGTAATATAACAGTATGCATAGGCCTCATACTGATGCTTCCTCTGACCAGAATAGGAAGATATCCAACAACATGAAAGACTCTCCTAGTTCTTTTTCTCCATCTATATATCGTTTTCCCAAAATTGAGATTATACTCAGAGCCTTTATTAAGCATTTAGGCTAGAGTCTACAGATATGAAAATGTATAGACATAGTCTCTGTCCTAGTAACAAAGCACACAATGGTTAAACAGCTTATTTCAACAAAGGGTTAGAGATGCTACAATTAAGAAGGATCTAGGGTACCCGAAACAGAAGAATGACTGAAGTCAGGATAAATAAAACAGACCAAGTTTCCCGGAAGACATGTGAAGGAAGAAGAGACGCTGATGAGGTAGAAAAGGGCAAATGGGGAAGCCCAGAGGAAGGGGCACGCTGGTCACACAGCAAGAGTACATTACTAATGGTTCAGAACTGCTTGAGCATGGAATTCCAACTCCAATGCCCCAAGACTGAGCAAAGGACAAGCTGCAGAGGGCCTTAAAATACTGTTACAGAATTTAGACTTAATCCTTTAGAGAACCAATCAGTTTAATGACCATAGTTGCCATTTAGAGAGATGCTGCTGGACACAGTGTGAAGTACAGATTTTTAAAATTAATTCCTTTTTAAGTGCTAGAGAGATGGCTCAGAGGTTAAGAGCATTGCCTGCTCTTCCTAGAAGACCCTGGTTCAATTCTCAGCACCCACATGGCAGCTCACAACTGTCTGTAACACCTATTTCAGGGGATCTGACACCCTTAGACCTTACACATAAAATAAAATAAATTTAAAATTAATCCCATTTAAAGTTTTTTTTCATAATTTTATTTTTATTGTATGTCTGTGGGGTTTTGCCTGCATATATGTCTGTGAGCCACTTATGTGCCTGGTATTCACAGAGCCCAGAAGAGGGCATTAAGTTCCACAGACCTAGAGTTACAGACAATTGTGAGCTACCATGTGGCTGCAGGTCCTTTGGAAGAGTAGCTGGTGTTTTGAACTGCTTAGCCCTCTTTCCAGTTCCTAGTTTATTTTATTTTTAATTAAGATATAAATACACCATTTCCCCTTTTCTTTCCTGCTTTCAACTCCTTCAATACCCCTTCCCTCATAAATTCATGGCCTTTCTCTTCAGTTATTACTGTTACATACATATACTCATAATAAAATACATGAGTAAATGTATAAATATAACTTGCTGAGTCTGTTTAGGCTTGATTATCTGTACACATTTTTAGGGCTGACCCTTTCGTATTAGATAACCAATTAGAGGGCTCATCCCTCAGGAAGACTAATTCTCCCTTTCTTGGTCGATAATTGTCTTTGGATAGAGGAGACACCAGTCTGGAAAAACAGCTCTCTGGCTAGAATAAGTCCAGTAGAGCAGAAAATGCAGACTAGGGTATGAACCCAAACTCTTTACTGGTTAACTTAACTGGACTTTAAGATTTTTGCTTACACCTAGCTGATTCAGGAGAAAGAGGTGGCCAGATCACCTGCAGGGATGAAGTGGTGGTCACCTAACTCCTTTAGGTGACACAGGAAGGAGAGCTACTCCTGCTGCAGTGAGAGAAGGCAAAAGCTGTTTACGTGACAGCTCTTTACATTTCAAATGCGAGGTGTGATGTGCACAGGGCCAGGAAAGTTGTGGGCAGACTGACAGAGGCTGAGGGAGGGGGCTGCCAGTGTATAATTTCTCTGCACGGGAGTAAAAACGGAAAGGAAGCATGAGAGTAGATAAAACGAACTAAGAGCACCTACAAAGTGGGAAGGGGTGTAACAAGAAACATGAGCTCGCATGCTTAGGTTACTCTGCATCGCCTAATACAACAAGTTGAAGGGTCTCACAAAACACCTGCTTAGTCATAACTCAAGATGCTCTCATGGGCAGACTACAAAAGATAACGTGAGAGGAAACTTTCCCTAAAAGATTATTAGAAATGTGTTGGCTGATTGAATAGTTCAGACAGGCAACACATCTTTACTAAACACTATGTAAAAGTAACCGCTGAAGCCTGGAGAACAGCAGAGCTGTAATGGCTGTTGAGATATCTAGGTGTTGCTCTTCCTAGTGGCTTTAACTAGGAAGTGTTTCTCAACTAGGGCGATCTTGTCCCCAGGAGACATTTGAGAATATCTCAAGAATTTTTTTTGCATAGGAAGTGAAGTTCAAAGTATTATTAATAATCTTATTTTAGGACAGCCACCAAGAAAAAAAAAAGAATTATTGGTCCCCACAATGCCAATAATAGCAATATTGGCAAGCTGTGGTATGTGACCAAGATGATGAACCCTTAGGAACTGTCTCATTCCTTCTCATCTTTTCCCTGTCTCTCTGCTCCCAACTTTCCAGTATCCACCAATGAAAGGATTAATGCTTCCTGGGACATTTGACTTCATGACTGATGTCTGCTCTGATTGATTAGTGCTCCAGTCTTATTCATTGTTAAATGCTTAAAATATTTTGTAAATATTTATAAAATATGGCCTCTTTTTAATGTGTTTACCTGAATAACCTTAGTAACTTTAACTAAAATGACTTCTTTAAGACAATAAATCCTTCCACTATAGAAGACATATTACCTGGAAAGAGAAGATTTGATATACCAAGCTCTTCTTTGTGAAGAATTAGGAAATAAAAATCAGTAAAACATGATAATTCCAGACAAAGACTAGAACTTCATTATTGCCAACATAAAGGAAAATATAGAAGAACTTTGAGAAGTTTTAAAAACTGACCCAAGCTTTAAAAAAAAAAAGTATAGTAAGGGTTAAAGATTTAGATAGTACTCAGAATAAGATGTTCACCATAGCAAATGACAATAGGAAAGCAACTTTTCATAAATGTCAAGCCAATAATTTTCCATCCTGAAACTTTGTTGTATATCTCATTAAATATGAGGAACTAATACGTTTTGGCTAAGCGGTACAATATGTTTAAAGCTTCAATAGAAACACTTTAAAAATGAAATCTCCCAAGGAACTTTCATAGCAAAGGAAGTCTGTTTTGAATATGTTGTTTCTCTCAGAACATCTTCACATATTGATGCAGTTACTTACTGAAGATAAACATAAAATATTAATCAGCCACCTACAATGTTGCTTGCTGTTCAATGCTACTGGGAGTTAAACAACTGACTTATGCTTATTATAATGCACTGTAAATTAGAAAAACAGTTTGGTAAAGGCTTATAATTTTCATGCTCATACAACTTAAAACAGTGTAGCATGCTTTTTAGTTTAGCATCCTTCCATGTCTCTTCCCTTCCATTTCATCAGAACACTCAGATCTAAATAGGTGGCATTAGTGTGAACAGTTTTCCCCAAAGGGTAGCTTCTTAGCAAATAATGTAAGCATTATAACTACAGACTGCTGGGGAAAAAAGCATGTTAAGGGCTTCTTCAAAACATTTTTATTTCTTGTTTGCATGAGCAACCGTTATTAGCAGATAGATGCTACAATGGGGCCGGGAGGGGGGTGTTCCACATAAGACTTAATCCATTGTTTATTACATGAAAGTGTTTTTTAACAACTGACATTAAAAAAAAACCAAAGGCGATGAATAATCAAAGAGCTTTTAAAAATATAACATGAAGATTAGGGGCGTTGCCTCCATGGTGGGTCTTCTTGTACAGTCTGCAAAGTCCTGGGTTTGATCCACAGGAAAAGAAAATGAAGAAAGTAGAAAACGTGAACATGTATCACTATGTTCATTGTCACAGGGAAAATAACTGGGCCTTAAAAAATAGTGATCTGGTTGGGAACAAGAGAAAACACAAAGAATCATCTGTGTGTTACCTTTCATATAAAAATGGTTTCTTGACACTTAAATTCTTACCTGCTGAAATGGCTTTAAACACACTTATTTTTTTTCCCTCAAAGAACCTGCTTATGTGTAAGCTTTTCTCCAGTGTTTGTTCATGAAATACTTGTGTCACATATGAAGCTTGGTATTATGCCCCGCTGGGAACCTGGCAATTTGAACTTTCTCATGTATTCCAAGATGTTTATTACAAGGTCAAAATGCATTCTGTGTCATCAACCTGGGCGATAGTCCTGAAAGTCTGTTAGGAACTAGGTTCTGGTCAAAGCCCCTACATGATAACTGACCCCAAAGTCCATCTGGATTGTTCCTGAGTCACTTTTAAACCAAAGGATTCATAGTGGATGCTTGTTAAATATTTGTTAAGTAAATGGACATGGCCTTTTAAAGTGTATAGATCTTTCACAGTATCTAATACTTAAAATATATTCGGCCAGGCAGTGGTGGCACATGCCTTTAATCCCAGCACTCAGGAGGCAGAGGAGGAAGATCCCTCAGTTCAAGGCCAGTCTTGTCTATAGAGTGAGTTCCAGGACAGCCAGGGCTACACAGAGAACCCCTGTCTCAGAAAAAAAAAAATTATATTCATTCCTTCAATTTTCTTGAAATTTTAGGAACCGACTTTTGTACATACATACATATTTGACACCTCCCCAACCCAAGTGAAAGGAATTCTATTTCATAGACATGTTATTAAGTTGTATAAATAATAATTTATCTTGAGTTGTAAAACTCATATAACATGTAGTAAAAACACACTTCACTACTGCTTCAGAGTTTCAACAGTCTTGACATTTCTATCCTGTTTGGGTCTCAAAGATTAGCAATAACTATTACATCACCCATGAAAGCTAAGTGGCTGGATAGTCCCTTCCTGCGAAGGTTGAAGGGTTGAGTTGAAGACGATGAAGGGTGAGCGTGTTAAACCCTTGCTCAACAGTGATGAGACTCTTCTTCATCAGATTACTCATTCTTTCTAATTCTCCACTCTTGTGCCTGACAAGTATGAATGATAAAACTCCTAAGTCCTATGTTGTTGTTAGACATAAATAAGTCAAATGATGTACATAAAAGGGTAAGTGCATGTTCATTCATAGATGAACAGAATATTGAAGTTGGAAGATGCTCAGCTATCCATTCTGTTTTGAAATGAGAAAATTAGGCCACAAGATCGGTCACATAGTTTGTCAGTGACAGATCCAAAATCAAAACCTGGGTCCCAGGATATCCAGCTAAGTACTATGCATATCCTACAAGGCAAAGTTAAGCTAACTTTAAAATAATCAATAGTGAATTTTGTGTCAAAGACCACACCATAAAGTTATATCTTCTATCTAGAAACACACACACACACACACACACACACACACACACACGACACGACACACTAAATAGTGACACTCATCAATCTTTTTCATATGCCTGAGAAGGAACTTTAGCAGAAATACAGGCTGCTATGTTAATATTTGGATATCGTGCTCTCTGTAGAGAGAAAGAGCTCTGTAGAAAGCCCTTGAAACACACCCCAAGGTGGTAACTCAAGGTGGGTAAGGCAGAGGAGCAGTGGGTAAGGAGGGGCCCAGCTCCTCTGCACTTTCTTCCTTTTTATTCCTAGGCCCCGAGTGATTCCACGCTGGGTGTTGTTTTGTTGGTTTGAAAAGAACCTGTTTGTGTGTTTTAATATTTAGTTATCCTTTGTATTAGCCAGCTTTCCATCACTGCAGTGAAATCCCTTTGGTTGTTAGAGCATAAAGGCTTTGTTTCAGCATCCTGATGGTTCCGGTCTGAGACTGAGTGGCCCTGTTTTCTCTGGCTCATCCTGGTGGGAGAGTGTGGTGAAGCAAAGCAGTTCTTTCACGAGGCAGGAAGCAAAGGCAGACACGTGTGGAACTCCCCCAGTCCTTCAAGGATATGCCCCTGAATGACCTAAGCAGCTTCTTTGGGTACACTTCACTCCCCACTAGTACCACCCTGGGGACTAAGCCTTTACTATTTACACTTTGGGGTCATTTAACATCCAAGGATGACAATCTTTTATTCTGAATATGCTCAAATGTCACAAACGACCGTATATAATGAAGAAAGGCATTGCTTCCCAACCACCTTGAAAAAACTAGCAACATTTTGTCTATATTTTCTATTCTGTGTATTCTCACACATGTGGACATGTACACACATGCACACACATGTACACACATGCATGCATACACATATACACACTTTTTTGATGTTTTTTGGATTTTTTCAGAGTAAACCTTTGTTATCCTTGTATTGTTTATATTCCTATTCTTTTATGTCTATCTGCCACACAAAGACTTTTAAAAGCATAATTACAGTGTTATTATCACACTTGAAAACATTAGAAACAAATCCTTAATGTCACCTAATACTTAAACTGTACTCAAATTTCCCAACTTCCTTTTTTTTTCTTTTCTAAATTTTATACACTAACCTATTTGTAATTGATACCCATTGGTAAAGGTAAAACTCTGTTTCTCACAATGGAGTGTCACTGAGCATATCAACCAAGCTCCAGGGAAGGCCTAGGCCCAGGAGTAGTTAGCCTCAACAAAATGAATTCCATGGTTATTTTATTGTGGGCTTTTTTTTTCTTTTTCTTTCTTTCTTTGTTTCTTTCTTTGAGCATGTTTTGTCTTATTGGCTTTATGTTTTTTTTGGTTTTTGTTTTGTGAGTGTGTGTGTGTGTGTGTGTGTGTGTGCTTGTGTGTATGTGTGTGTTGAAAAACAGCAAGAAAGAACATGATGTTGGGTGGGTAGGAAGGTGGGAAGCATCTTGGAGGAGTTGAGGGAGAGGAAAGCAAAATCAAAAATGGTTTTAAAATTTAAAAATAACAGAAATAATGATTTTGTTTTCCTTTTCTATTAAGAATAGATACTTTCCTCACATAATGCATCCTGAGTACAGTTTCACCTCTGTTCCTTCCAGTTCCTCCCCACCTCCCCTCTCATTCAGATCCACCCCTTTTCTGTCTCTTACTAGAAAACAAATAAGGGTTAAGAACAGAATATAATAAGATAGAACAAAAACTAATGTGTCAGAATAGGACAAAACAAACAAACAGAAGAAAAGGAACTTGAGAAAAGGCACAAAAGACATAGATACAGAAATCCACTCACTCAGGAATCCCATAAAAATGCTAAACTGGAAACCATAATATATACACAATGTACCTGTAGGGTTAAAAAGAGAGAAAAATACATAAATAAAAGAAAAAGAAAAAGTAAGATAAAATTTAATAAAATAAAGAAAAAGCCCATGACATTATGAGACAGGAAACCTCCAAAGATATCATTGGGTTTGTTTTCTGTTGGCCATCTACTGCTGGGTCTACAGCCTACCCTTAGCAGTAGTTTCTTTTCTCTGTGAGACTTTCTTGGAGAAAACTTAATTTTCATTTGCAGATGGTTATCAATTGGAGATAACTTCTGGTTTAGGGATGGGGGCATGTACCCTGTTCTCCTTTCAGCTCTAGGCCCCTATCTGGTACAGGCCCACACAGGCCCTATGCATGCTGCCTTGAGCTCTGTGGGTCCATATGTGCTTTGATCATGATAACTTAGAATTGTGTTCTCCTGGTGCCCTCAGTCCCCTTAGGCTCTTATACTCTTTCTGCCTCCTCTTTGCAGGGTTCCCTGAGAGAAGGGATTTGATGGCAACATCCTGTTTAAGGCTGAGTTTTCCAAAGTCTCTTATTCTCTGCATAATGTCTTGCTATGGGTCTCTGTATTTGATCCCATCTGCTGCAGGAAGAAGCTTCTCTGATGATGGCTGAGAAACGTGCTGATCTATGAGTAGGGCAGAATGTCATTAGGAATGCTACATTCTTTTGTTTTAGTTTGTGTGCTTGTTTGTTTTTAGAACTTAAGTATTTGGTTTTATTCTAAGTCCCTGGGCTATCCAGTCCTAGGTTTTTTGGCCACCCAAGTGGTGTAGAGTATGGGTTTCCACCTCCTGGAGTGAGCATCAAGTCAAATCAGATATTGGTTGGTTACTCCCACAAGCTTTGTGCCACCATTGCACTAGCATATCTTGTCAGCAAGACAGATCAAAGGTAGATCAAAGGTTGTGTGGCTGGTGTTTATGTTTCTCCTTTGGTAGAATACAGAGGACCTTCCTGTACCATCGACACTAACATGTAAGGTTGAAGGCTCTAAGTAAGCACCAGCTTGACGTCCCCATGTTCAATGAGTTGTATAGGTGCTGTCTTAAGCAATGAGGCCTTTATAGAAAGCAACCTACAGGCCTGGCAACAGCCTGGGTTGTTTGGGAGTTCCCATAGGACCTACCATTTTGGCCAAAAGCTCAACTAAATGTAACCCAATCCCAGGACTGGAAGTTTCATTTAGTGACAAGAAATGTCCAGTATAGACTCTGCCTCCCCATTATTTGGCAATTTCATCTAGATTGCCTTCATATATATTTCAACCATAGCAAAAGCTTGGTCAGTTTGTGGTAGCCTTATCAGGCAGAGGAAGAAAAATAACAACAGCAACAATGTATTGTGTATTTGTTTTGGGGGGTGGGGGTACACACATGGCAGAGCACACTGATGGAGGTCAGGGGACAGTTTGTGGAAGACAATTCTATCCTCTCACTGATGGGTCCTGAAGGCTTTCAGGTCATCAGTCTTGGTAGCAAGTGGCTTTACCTGGTGAGCCATCTCCGCAACCCTTCTTTAAAGTTTTCTTTTTCTGCGGTGTTGGAGAGCAATCTCAGCGCTAAGACATGCCTAAGCAAGCTCCCTACCAGTGAGTTACAGCAAACTGCTTTCTTCTTATTTTTAAGATTTGTTCTTAATGCATATATAAGCATGTATGCCAGTGTGTGCCACTATTCACAGATACCAGAGGAGGACATCTGACTGTCTAAGGCTGGAGCTACAGGCTGTTGTGAGCCACCTAAGGCGGGTCCTGGGAACTAAACCTGGGTCCTGCGGGAGAGAAGCAAGCGCTCTTACCCACTGTCCCATCCTCCAGTTCACACCTCACTTCTAAAATGTCTATTTGAAAATTCGTTTTTTTTTAATCAAATTCTAAACATGATCTTAAAACTGCATACTTGACATTTTCTGAGTCCCTCTAAATATTCATTTTCTTCCCAGGGACTGGTCCTATGCTGCCTTGTCTTGTTTATTAAAACACGTATTGTTTTGTCTTTAGGGTTCTCCTTCCTTAGCAGACTGCATCCTCAGGGTATAAATCAATGTATTCCTCTACTCCTTATATTTCAAATATAACTGCCAAGTCAGTGGATTTCAGTTCAGTTTTCAAGCACACACGCACGCTTCGTAGGAGGCGCTTGCTATCTGGCTGTCTGCGGTACTTTAGTGATAAAGGTCATCAGTGAGTTCCAGTGTCATCAGATTCCCTCTCAACCTTTTCCCTAATGGTTTGAAGACTTCTTACCTATCCATTACTTCTTTAGAGCTTTGGAAGTACACAGCCTCCATTTCCACCTTTGCTCTTGCATTTATAAGGTGGGATTCCAGTAAAAGGAAGGATTCTGCTCATCAACTCCTCTGTTAAGGGAGAAATCAGTACACAGAAGTGGAACATTTTTTTTCTTTACAAAGTTTCACTTTCAATTAATTTTTTAGACTACCTCCATAAACTTACTTTTACTTTATATGTTTGATATGTAGCAATCTTCAGTACTCATTATTATTGTTGTTAAATATCTCCTTTGTCCAAGAAGTGTTTCCCAGGCTGGCATTGAGTCCTTCTGACCAGACCTGAGTTTGGCAGCCTCTGACGCAATAAGCGACAGAGAATGATGTTATAGGTAGTGTTCACTGAAGACTTGGGGTACCAGACCCAGTTTATATTCTTCCCTGGAATTGCTTGGCCACAGATTTTTGTTCAGTGTTTTTAATCCTCCAGAAAGGCCAAATGGCACCAACCATAGTCACAGGGAGCTTTGGTTAAGACAGGCTCATTAAGTTTCATCGCCACCTTTTAAATGGAAGGCAGTTGATTACTGTAGAACATCCTCATTTGGCTAGTCGCCCTCCCTGAAGCAGATGCTCCCTGTCCTCTTCAGTTGCTGGTGCCATGACCCCACAGCACTTCACACTGCGGGCTTTATCCTTCCACCTGGGGTTTTCAGTTCACCACTAAATTGTACCTGCTCACTAGTGAGCCTTCAGGCACCAGGCTGGAAGCTTCAGGGAATGGTGACAGAAGTTGCACCTGCATGCAAATTCACCATGGTACAGTAAGGCTCTGGTAGTCATGCTGCCTGAAGGATCCAGGAAGAGAACTAGGAACTAAGGCAAACTTTAACTAATGAGGTAAAGGAGAAAAGAACACGGAAATGTATTTATCGTTGCCTCTTTTGATGCAGTTCCAAGACACAGCACAGTGCAACGGAATGCATGACCCCATGCGATGGCTCAGCTGGTGCCTCTCATGAACAGGTAACCAGCTGGATTTTCTAGATCTATAGCCAGCTGAGGATACCTGCCTTGTGTCTGCTTCTTTTCCTCTTTTCTCTTTTCTCTTCACTCTTGCTTCCCTGGGGTCACCACACAAAGAAACACACACACACACACACAAAACTTTAGAATGTGCTTTTTAAGAGAAAAATGTATCAATATTCCCAATAGGTAACAATAGCACATTAATTGTCAAGATCACATAGAAAGGCCAAGGAAGTAGCATAGTGGTAGAAGTTTTAAATGACATGTAAGAGGCTCTGGCTTTGACCCCAGCAAAACACACACACACACACACACACACACACACACACACACACATCATTGCAACAATTTCAGCTATTAGTACACCACCAGCTTAGACTTCGCACTTCCAACCTCCCTTTCTCTCCTTTCTTGGTTCCACTGGGAAGATAAAAAAGTAAAAAGAGGATAGTTTCATCCACATGCAAGCTCTCGAAGCCTATCTAAGCAGAGACAGAACTAAATTTTACAGAACTAAAATCAGATTTTCTGACTGAGTGAATCAAGCATGCAAAGAAAAGCAATTAGCTGGAACTGTGTGTTTATTGTCACCACCCAATTGTGCATAAGTTTAACTTAAATACTGGGGCAGCCCACAGATGGTTCTGGCCTCTTATTTATGTTATTTTATTTTATTTTTTTCTTAAGATTTTTTAAGATTTAAGATTTTTAAGATTTTAAACTTACTGTCGATGGACCTGATGTTGAGCTGTCAGTGAAACTTTTAAGTTTCTGTACTAGTCGGGACACAATACCTGACCTGAGTTTCAGGCTACCGTGGCTGGGAGGATATGGCAAAGCAAAACAACTCATATAATGAAAGGCAAGACGCAGAGAGAGACAATGCCAGGGTCTACCGCCACCCTCCTTTAACGCACCCCGAGCCATCAGCCTATGGGATGCCGCTGCCCTTGTTAGGAGGGTAGATGGGGTTTTCCTGACTTAGTTAATCCTCTCTGGAAACCTGCTCATCAACACAGCTAGGGGATGTGTTACTGACATCCAAAGTGATTATCAATCCAATCAGGTTGACGTTTAAAATTAAACACCACAGTTTCTTTGTTCTGTGGAACAATCCCTCCTTACAGAGACGTACCAGGACACTTACCTGACCACCGCCTAGCTCCGTCAAATCTTGATATCTCTACCTCGATACAGGAGCAGCTCTGTTACTCCTCAAAAAAAAAAAAAAAAAAAACTCCTTTTTCTGGATCCTCTACAAAGTACAATCATTTCCCTGACTTTGAGTTGATCCTTCTACTTAATTTTCAATAAATCCCCAACATATGCACCTAAAAATATTATTTGGCATTTTCCAAAACTGATATAAACTATATTATAGCTTCCCGCAGTGCACTTTTGGCTCCTTGGCATTATTTTTAAGATTTATATATTGGTATTCATAGCCTTTGTTCATTAAGTTTAACCATTGCTCTTTAGTCCACTGCCTGAATATTCCACAATGTATATCTGTTCATTCTTTTCCACAGATATCTAGGTTGTTCCCAAATGTCACTACTTAACAGTGTTGCAATCTGAAGATATTCATTAGTTATAGCTCAGAAGCTTGCCACATAAAGCATTTCTTTTCTCAGTGGACAGTGATTCAGACGTAGGTCTACTCAAAGCCCGGGGCATGAGAGAACAGTGAACAGGGGAATTCTAAACAATTTCTGAACATTTTACTTTGCCCCACTTTTGCAGTAATGTTGATCAAACACAGGGCTTCCTATACACTGGGAAAATGCTTTACCACTGAGAGATTTGCCAAGTCTTCTGCATTCTTTTTTCTGCTATTTGAGTCAGAGCTAGAATATTATGTAGTATTCTCTGCCATTATTTCTGGGATGGACAGAGACATCACAGGAAGATGAATACCTAAACAAATTAAAGTAACAAAATACCATGGTGAGGTTTTCTGTGATTTGCCCACTACCACAGTAAGTATAGTTCAGAGTGCTCTCATGGCTGCTTTATGTACTATGACTTTGAACGTAGAGCGACAGTTCAGTAGAGAGACAGGGCAGTTGCTATGTTCTCCATATGACTTGTATATAAAATCTTCTAAAATTTATTTTTATTTAATGTGTATGGGTGTTTTGCCTGCCTACATGCCTATACAACTCAAGCATGCATGCAGAAGAGGGCGCTGGATCTTCTGGAACTGGAGTTACACACAGCTGTAAGTTGCCATGTGGGTGTTGGGAATCAAACATGGGTCTGCTAGAACAGGCAGTGCTCTTAACTACTGAGCCATCTCTCCACTCCCCACCCTAAAGCCTTTTTTATAAATTTTAGAAATGTATCTTATTGTTAATTGCACTATGAAAAAACATAGTTAAGTCCAGTAATAGTTTGAAATTTTTGAGGTCTGCTTTGTGGCCTAATAAACTTTCATTTTTATGAATGTTTGTGTATTGAAAAGAAATGCTGACTGCATTTCTGTTGACTTCTTTCATTTGCTTTCATAACAGCACACCTTGCAGTGTTGTACTTAACCAGTATACCTGCTTGTCAGAGATAACTATGCACAACTCTTTTTGATTTGGTGCAGTGATGTCTCATTGAGAACAGAAACCAGTATCATGAGAGTAAAACTGGACATTAAGGGTCTTTCTGTTACTCACACCCATCCCAGAGAGCTGCATCCACATGCCTCCACAAAATGCCTCTCCTAGTACCCTAACAGAGACATGAAAATTTCCCAATAGTTATTAATTAGGGTTCTATATAGAGACATCTCTACATGGAGAGACGTAGATATATAAGGAAGATTTACAAAAGGAACTGGCTCACTGCATTGTGAAAATTTGAGAAGTCCCATCATAGACTATCTGTAAGCTGGAAAACTGGAGAACCAAAGAAAGGAGAAATGTGACTCGGTCCAATTTGGAAGTCCAGGAAACTTATAAGGAAATTATCAAACCAGGGATAAAGCCTACGAACCCTGGAATGCCACTGCGAAGATAGCTGATTCAAAAGACTGAACCACCTGAATCTCTGACACCCAAGGGCAAGGGGTGGGGGCTGGATGCTCTGCTCCAGAAGAGGGACATGATTATCTCTTCCTCTGACTTTTTGGTACATGTGGGACCATGGCTAATTAAATGATGTGGGTTTGTACCCAGGACTGACCTTCCCTATGAAGCCCACCACGCACATGCCACTCTCCTCTGAAAACACCTTCACAGATACACACTCCGAAACAATGCTTCATCAGTCATCCCAGCGCCCCTCCACCCTGGCACGATGACATCCAAAACCATCACAAATTGCATATTTAAAATGAGATGTTTAAGACACTTGAGCCTCAGAGGTATTCGAATGGTCCTTTTCAAACCCTGGCCTGTGATCAGCATCACCTGGGAGTTCATCAAAAATGCAAATCTTCAGGCCCCACTGCAATCCTCCGGTTCAGAAACTCAATTGAAAGGGGCCGAGCAATTTCCCAGCAGCTTGTAGGTGGCTCTGATGCCTGAGAAAGTTTGATAACCACTAACATAAAAGAATAAAGGATAACAGTAATTAACTTCCCAAGATAAGTAAAATGAAGATATATGTGCTCTTTGATGTTTCTCAGGTTGGTAAACAGAGCGAGATTAAACAGTAGGGCTCTTTCTACATTGCAAAGGTTACATTAAAGACATACCTGCAAATTGTATAACCTATGGCACGTGAAAAACATCAAGAGATATTACATTGACATATTTGTAAATAATTCTGATTTAAGAGATAACTACGGGCATTGAGATTGATTTATAGGGAAGTTCTACTTTGATTTATGCTTTTGTTTTATTACTACTGACCTCTGCATGATCCTATTTTGGGAGGAACTTCTTTGGATCATAGTACTACAATATTGGTCTCTAAATGAACACTTCTATTGGAGTTCATTTTCTGGCTAATTTGCATCCAAATGGCCCAATTTGAAACACTGATAACAGGGCTAAAGATAGTTTAAACAGCCACATCTATGGAAGAAAGCTTATTAGTGTTCAGCTCCAAGTGTTAGTTGTATAATGCCAGGAGATCAAGTTTCCTATATAAGTTTTCTAATCTCTGCCTTTTAAAGATATAAAACGTACTTTTAGGCTATTGCTCAAATAAATAGAATTTGAATATATTTTATAATACTTACAAGGAATGGTGAAAGTTGAAACATTTCTTTGAGGCTTTGCTCTACCCTTACATGTGTTATTTCAACAAGCAATCAAGTAAATATTATTCTGCAAATTTTTAAATAAGAAACTGAGGCTCAGAACTGTTAGGTCAGTTGACCGCTGTTACAAGCAGCAGCCTAATCCAGTTCTGCCTGACTTCAAAGCATGTGTTTGCTGCTAGCATTTGTATTCTGTGGTCCAGTGAAAAAAAATTTTTTTCTCAATAAGTTTCTAGAAATAAAAAGGGAGATCTAACTCATGGAAAATGCAGTGAAACTTACCGAAGCAAAGGTCAGCTTAAAGTTAATTGGTAGCCAATTTCAGGAGATGTATAAAAACATAGATTATTCAGGTTTTTCAAAACTGGTGTTTCAGAGTAGCTTTTTTACATTTGGAGAGAGATAATCTTGTCCAAAAACAAATTAGTGTAGCGTGCCAAGCCACGATGGTGATCACAGTGGCACAATTAGTTATGAAAATGCTGCTTAATGAACATAGCAAATATTCATGGCCACTTTCCTGGATCCCAGGCCGGCATCGCTCCATCTCAAGAAGCATCAGTATCAGAGTCACCGTGTCCTCCATACCCATCCTGAGGGGACAGCACGGGTGGAGGAGGCTCTCTGCAATCGGCAAGCTAGGGTGCTCTACTCCTGCTCTCCTTCTAAAATCTTCTGTGGTTGCTTGTAAACGTTTAGGTTCAAAGCAAAAGTCCAGTAAACCAAATTGAAGCTACCTTTATGGGATAACTGAAAGAATTGGCTTTTTATGGTTTTCAGAAGAACATGAAACTTAACAAAGGTCCTACTACATACTGGAGATGCACAGAAATGGCTTTATTTGAATTAGAAGACTGAAGTCCACCAAACTTGTCCTTCTTGACAGAATAACTTGGAATGCACAAAATGTATATAATAATAAAACCACTATAGAAAAACAACCATTCAGTAGGAAATACATATATAGAATATATATGAGTATATATACATGTATATATACACATAGACATATATATACACATACATCTGTATGTATATACGTAGACATACATATATACATGTATATGTATGTGTGTGTGTATATATATTTATTTATTGACAGTATATACATATATTGAATGAATGAATGAATGAATATTACATATTCAAATGAATATTACATAAATATGTCAAGTGAATATTACATAAAATTTTCCTTAGAACATCTCAGAGCTAGAACATTTCTCAGAAAATTGGTATCTTTAAATTATTTATCTTTATTCTGGCCTCTAAAATTTAGAACATTCCCTCACCATTGCTTCATAATTAAATAGACTAGAAATGACAAATGTACAAGCTCCGATAAGAAAAATCAAAACATAAGTAGGGGTAATCTGGTTATCTAAGGCTTCTGTAGTCAAAGTTCTCAACTCCCTTCCAGAACTTTCATTTCACGTCCAAGCAACATGATACCAGGAAGACAGTGCCAAATGAAGTACTTGTATACTCATTTTATGGCTAACTATTCAATCAAAATGTGCTTTGCCTCAGAGAGTATTTAATAGACATGACTAAAGAAGCTTTAAAGAAGCTTTTAAAAAATATGAAATAATGTTTAAGGTTAAGAAATGGTAACTTTTATCAAACTAATGCTTGCATGAGGTCTTGTTGGATTGTCTGAGCAAATGCTATACTCATACAGTAGACATGACAATAGACATTCTTGAGCCACACGAATGCCCTGACTCCTGGAAGCTGACCATAGGTAGTGGAGGCAATTCTGAAGTTCTATGTTAGAAGTAATTTAGCAGGTCCTGACAAAAATTACATTTCCCTCCCTCCCATAGGGTCTTTTTAGCCATTTTCTGAGATGTATAGGACTTCAGGGAACTAATTGTGTCACTGCCATAGCATCTCCCCAATACAATCATGTTACCCTGTGTGACAGGAGGTCATCACCCGCAGTTGGCTTGTCACTTGTCTATAAGGCCCTGAAGGGCAGAAGTAGCTGTGAGCCTCTGAAGCAGCCCATTCAAGAGGTAAATTCTACTGGAGGGTAAAAAGCCATTCCTTCCTTATTGTCCTTCTTTTAGGCAGTAGGTAATAACTAGCCCACAGTCAGCACAGTGAGCTCACATCTCCTCACCGAGCTAGCAAGCTCCTTCTTGAACTTGAACTGCTATTCCATACTACTTTTGTGGTTATTGACTTGAGTAATTGTCTCAAGGGGAACTCACTTTTGCTGCTTCTTTTTTGTTTTTCCTGCCCCTCTTCATCGGCAACTTTTGAGAGAATATGGGCTTAGGCGTTACATGATGATCTCATTAACACACCTCTCATCAATAGGATCCCTCAGTTCATTAATCTCCAATAAAAATAACCTACTTAGGACACCATTGACATGGCCTTGAGTCACTTAACACGGTGGCATAACAATCCACTGAAACATACCAAAACTGAAATTTGTAAAAACGAAAAATCTTTTCTCCCCTAGTCTTTTAGCTTTACTCCTGATCTCTTTCAGTTCTACAGTATTAGCAAAGCCCATCAATCTGTTATCTTATTCAGATGGTGTTAGTTCCCAGCATCGTATTCAAAAGTGGAATAAGAAGTCGGGATTCCTGTTCCCTGCCTCCAGTTCTACCACATCACCCTCAACTTTCCCTCTTTGTAAGAAGAGTAAGAAGAGGTCACCAAAAATTATTTTCACTCTCCTATTTATTTATACCTTCTGCTCCAATCTCCAGAGACTGACTTGTGTCAGTGGGGCTTTCTTGCTCTTTGGTTTCCATGGTGAAACCAGATGGAAGATGAGGAGGGATGCTTATTTCTTTCCTGTGAAGTTACTTTGCACTGGTCATGCCTTGACGCTGTGTCACTGCTGCCTCAAGGTGGTAGGCTGGGACTCTTTTTGTTTAGAGCTCTTTGCCTCAGGATGTGCTCAAAATTCAGCTGCTATAAATATCAAGATGGCATGTTATTCCTTGATAGTCCCTTATGATGACAGCTTTGATATATCCACATTCTCAGAATCACAAGAAGAGCCTATTAAAACAGATTGCTGACCTTTGCCCCTGAAGTTTTGGATCTGGTCTTCTTTGGTGAGGCTGGCACATTTGTGGTTCTAACACATTCTCAGAAAGTGTTGACTCAGCTGATCTGAGATCACACTTAAGAATCAATTAGAGAATGCTGTTCTATATAGACACTTTTGTTTACAAGGGCTATAGCCAAATAACAGGTGGCTAAAGATGCCAGGAAACCACATTTGCAAACAGCTGGTTTGAGAAATAATTAATAGGACTGCTTCTATCATTAGGGTTGCAACTGGAAACAGATGGTATATGTCAAATAGGGCAAGTCCCTACAGCCAATCAGTAAATGTGCAAACCTCTCTAAGCTCTGCCATTTTGTACTAAAGACCTAAGTACACAGGTAAAAAAAAAAATTCACCCCCCCACCTCCACATATACTCACTTGAAGAAGCAGACACAAGGTCAATTTTTGAGGTTAAAGCCATCTGGACATGAGCTAAAAGACTCAGTAGGTAACCAAGCTGTCAACTCTGCAACTTGGGGTTTTTCTTCCTGTGAGAACCCTGCGGCCTTCCCTTTTCTGTGACAGTACTTCATCTTCACTCAAAGCATAACTCTCCTGAGTTTAACTATCTAGTAAAGCTTTTCTGTGATGGATCAGACTTTTATGTTAGCAGACCTGCTTCCTTCTGCTGCTCTATGGCCCATTTCTCTACAACCTACTGTAACAGCTATTCTCTCTTCAATATGTGTATAGCAAGCATGTTTTTCTTTCCATTTCTGTGTAAGAGGCTATATCCATTCTTGCTATCTTCTGTTTTTTTTCAAATTCCTGTCAAGAGCATATTAAACTGATGCCCTGAGATGAGTCTTCGTTTCATACACCACTGTCTTCTGAAGTCATCACTATCCTTTCAAAAATGAATATCCTATTTTTTATGTATATTCACCTAAACTACATATTGTTTAGCTTTCTGGTTTTAAGCAAATTCTCTGCCATTTCTATTTCTTACCCCATATTACATTTCTAAGAACCCATTATACTGTTATAGGCACCGTGGTACCTTCACAGTAGAAAGTTCACAGGGTGTATATGCTTTAATTTACATACTTCGCTGTTGTTGAACAGGATATCTTATAGATATGTCCTGACGTGTCTTGTAGGGTTCCTTCTGAGTACATGGGCTTTTCATAAAGTAATACTAAATTGTTTTCAAAGTAGTTACATTAATTTTCAATTCCACCAGTATTGTGTAAGAATTTTTCTTTTCCCTGACTTTGTTGCTTTTTTGTATAAGCCAACATCATTTTTTTTCTTTCTTTCTTTTTTTTTTTTTTTTTTTTTTTGACAAGTCTCTCTGTGTAGTTCTGGTTGGCCTGAAACTCACTATGGAGACCAAGCTGGCCCCTAACTCACAGAGATCAGCCTGTTGTCAAAACTGACAGGATTTACCAGTCTTTCACCCCCCTTCCAAACAATTGAACTACAGAGAGTCAACTCTCAGACAAGTCAAACTGTAAAGACTCCAATACTAGACCAGACCAGCTGCCTGGAAGAAGCAGAATCCAGCTGAGGTGCCTGGAAGAGATTTAAGCCAACTGAGTCACTAGAAAAGAATACTCTCCAACCTGTCGTGCTTCCTGCAGGATGTGCTCTGTGTTCCAGATTCCTGGCTTTTGTGAACGCTCATCCATGCTGGGTTGGGATTTGGTGATGCAGCTGTCTTTGAGACATTTCTGGTCTTGTAAGTAACCTCTTACCTGGATTTTTTTAAAACTCCCCAATAAAACTTATTGGACTTTAGTGGTACCCATACTGAAAGTCACTCTCAGACAAGCCAAACTGTAAAGAAGACCCCAATACTAGACCAGACCAGTGGCAATTTGGTCTGTCATGAGCTCCCAATCTGGGGTGAGTAGATGTACGTTTGTGTGAGTGTGTGTGTGTGTAGTTTAGATAAGGGTACAATTTTTCTTTTTTCCATGGATAGGGTTAATGTATTCCTCTTTATCCTTGTTTGAAAAATGTCTGCAGCAGTTGTAGTTATTTTATAAGGTGACTACAGACTTAAGTATAAAAGCATGATCTGACTTGACAAAAGAACTTAGGGATAGAGTCAATGTTTAAGTGACAATTAGCCACATTACAGATCACAGCCAACACTAGGAAATCCATATTAACCTCTCTAATTTTCTAGCAGCATGAAATACACGGTCCCCTACAACTTATAGCATGCAATTCTGTGTGCTCAGAAGACTATCTCTAGGCATGTCTGACTATAAACCCAAGTAAATTATGGCAATTCATTCTGCACTAAATATCAGATACATACTTATCAGATGACATCATCGAATGCAATGGTGCCAAGAAACACTCAAGAGTTACCTTTCATTCACCAGGTGGATGAGTCAGCATTGTCCTGTGTGGTTCAGGAAGCCATGGACACAGTTGGTTCATTGTATATCTTTTCAGTCCATTGTTCAAATTAGCTAGTTGTGTGAGAGTCAGTAGAGCCTACAGTTTCATGTCTAATAAATTGAACAAATGCATAAGATGAAAACTGAGGTCTCAGGATAATCCAGTTTTACAAAACGTGTTGTTCTGTTTTGCACAAGGAAGGAAATAATTGTGGACCTTAAGTCAGCTCGTCATTTCCTGACCTTATGAACAAAACAGGGCTTCCTTTGAATTTGTCACATTCAGGGGAGAAAATATGCCAATGATTTATTTTTTGGAATGTGTTCACTTTTCTTTTTAGAAATAATTGTTTTTGGAATAATTATGTGTTGCTTTAGAAAGTCTCTAGACCAGCACTGTCCAAAATGGCAGTCATTATTGCATGTGGTCATTTAAATTTAAATGAATTGAAATTTACTAAAGTAAACATTCAGTCCCTCATTTTGCATGAGCCTCACGTCAAATATTCAACAGTATCATGCAGCATAGCACACAGATGAGGAATTTCCAGCAACATATAAGATTCTTAGCCGAGTGGTTGTGGCAGCATAAGCCTTTAATCTCAGCACTCAGGAGGCAGAGACAGGCAGATTTCTGTGAGTTTGAGGCCAGCCTGGTCTACAGAGCGAGTTTCAGGACAGCCAGAGTTACAACTGAGAAATTCTGTCTTAAAACCAAAAAAAGAAAAAAAGATTCTTTTGGATAATACTGCTGAAGATATTCTCCCCCAATCTAGTTCACAGTACTAATATTCATGCTGTTCTCTGTAGTTTACCAAGCTTGTTTAGGGATGTGTCTGTGTGTGTGTGTGTGTGTGTGTGTGTGTGTGTGTATGCAGCTGTTTGCATGGTGGGTGCACGTATGCATATGCATGTAGAAGCCAGAGATTGACATAGGGTTTCTTCCTTAATAACGCTCCACTTTATTTACTAGTAGATTTACTTAGCTATTGGATACAACAAGTCTAGCTAGCCAGTTTGTGTGGGAAATCCCCTTTCTCTGACCTCAGAGTGGCATTCACATTGCCTGCAGGGTTTTGATGTGGATTCTGGGGACCCAAATTCTAGTTCTCATATTTGCACAGCAAGCTCTTTATCTATCGAGCCATTCCCTGCAACCCTCATCCATTATTAATTATTTTCTCACATATTATTCGTAGAAAGTCATTTTCCTAAAAAAATCATCTATGTCTTGAGAAACAACCTCCTCATCCCCACCCAAAAGAAAAAAAAAAAGGGTCTCTAAAAACATCTCACATTGTGTCTAAAGTGAGGACTTTGGGAGCAGCTGAGCTGGGTGATACGGCACAGGGTTCCTCAGGAGGTTGCATTTACAATGTCTACTGAGATTACAGCCCACATTTAAACTGCATCTCCCACCATCGGTGAAGTGATATACAGCCTGGTCTGGTCTTCCTTTAGCAAGAATCTTATACACAGGTTTAGCTAGAATCCCCATCCCCACCCATGTCACATATTAATAACTTTCCACTCTCTAACCCCTCTCCTTTTCCTAAGCCGTTTCATTTTCAGGTGAGCTCAATCTCTCTCCCCTATTGCACCCTACTGCAAAGTCCTTCGCAATATCCCCTCCAAATGTCTCTGAAGTCCAGAATAAAGTCTGCTTTACCATTTTAAGGAGGATTGGATATTTTTTTCTTTAACACTACCTGGAACAATTATCAAGTAGAGAGAAGAATTAAAGGAATGGTTACTTATCCTTTGTCATCCATTTGCTTACCAAGCACAGGAGAAAAGCAAGCAAGCAAACAAACAAACAAATGAAAAACAAGAAACGAAAAACAAGAAAATACCTTCTACAAATAGGGTAGCTACTTGAGCTCAGTTGTGATTCCCTCCTAGACACACAAATCCACACAGCCTGCCTACAGAGAATCCTATCTTCAACTACAACATAATTATTAAAGTACAAAGCCTGGGTAGAAGGATCCACAGTGAATACGGGCTGATTTTGATTTTTTTGGCTTGACATTTGATTTTGGCCATGAAAGCCACAAACAAATTCAAATTCCAAATGTCATGGACTTGCTGACAATGGATGCTTCCAGCTGATTAGCTTATCCTCTGGTAATTATCGGATATCTTGGCTTAGTTAACATTCACCAGCATCACTTCTGGAAAATCCTTAAGAATCTATTGGAAAGTATTCAAGAAAACTTGGGGATACTTGAGAGGAAAACCTAGGAGTGGTTAAACAAATAAAGTTTCATCATCTGATTTGTTTGTCATCATGGTGGAAAAAAAAGAGGCAGCCTGCTATACTAAATCATTTTATAGAGAAATTTGTTTTCTTACTGTGAAGGGCCAAACTGAAGTTGTAGCTCCCAAATAGATGTTATGATGGTAGGAGCATAGTCTTTAAAATGTTGCCCAGGTTAAGTCACATCTTAATAGCATGTGCTAATCCAATAGCACTGATGTCCTTAGACCCTTAGAAGAGGAGGAAGATACCAGAAGTTCCCCCCCGCCAAATACAGAGGAAGTAAGTACCACCATAGAACAGAGCAAGAACATATCATCTATAAGTCTGGAAGAGGAAGAATGGTCCTAATAAGAACAACAAGATTTCCAGCCTCCGGAACAGGGGGAAAACAAAACACTACAGCTTAAGACACTCAGTTTGCTATGTTTTGTTATTGTACCTGAATTAATTACTTGTTTCATTGCTGTAATAGAATATCTGACAGAAGCAACTTTAAAACAAGAGATTTTATTTTGGCCTACAGTTTCAGGGTATACAGTCCACTATGGCAGGGACAGTGTGGAAGCAGGAGCAGGAGGCAGCCAGTTTCATGGTACTCAATGCCAGGAGACAGAAAGTGACGAATGTGCTTAACTCACTTTCTCCCTTCTCCTCAGTCTGGATCCCCAATCACGGAATGGTACCACTCACATTTAGAGTGAGTCTTCCTATTTCAATTATCCTAATTTGGGTAACACAGACAGGACCAGAGACTTGTTTCCATGGTGATCCTAAATCCCGTCAAATTACCAATCAAGAGTAACCATCATAAAAACCCAAGGAGACCAATGTGCTTGGTGTTGAAGGAAAACTTCAAGAATCTTTCCATTTTTATCATTAGAGTTGGTCCCAATTCCTGTTAGCCAGCAAGTAGAAGAACTATATAATGTGCTATTTTATTTTAAATACTTTATTGCTCATCTTTTAGAGGGATTCTTGGTTGTCGTAGATCATGTCAGATTCAAGTAACTCAAATTCTGATACAAACCAGTTTAAATAATAAGGAAAAGCATGCTCTCCCATATGAAATCCTGAGCGAGGTATAAGTGATTCAGTGTCATTGGGGACCTCTCTTTATCTTTGCTGGTTTCTGTCTCATCCTCAGTAAACAAGGTAACCAAAGTAGTCAGTCCCTGGTATGACATCCTGATCTGACAATGTCCTTAGAGACAATTATTTCTTGTGGCTTTTTATTAGAAGTGTCTCCTGGAGGTCCCAGCATATTTACTGTAGCATCTCATTGGCCACAATTGATTCACAGGGCCATGATGAGTAGAGAGGTCCTATCATGCCTTTAGATATACCATCTGTTAGAGAATAGACATGGAGGGCATCGCAATACCTCATTTCTCAAGTGAGATTCCCAAGAGTTTCTGTATAGCATTTGTTTACAAGAGATACCAAAATAAGAGATGGGATCTAGTAGCAAAAAACTCGCAGACAGGGGAATGTTCCCAGGGTAAAACTAGTTGTCATATTGTGTTAGTTACAATTAGTTACTTGTCTGTTTCTGTGACAAAACAACATGATCAAGTAAGTCATAGAAGAAAGAGAGTATTTAGGCCCACAGTTCCAGAGGGATGAGTCCATCATGGTACTGAAGTGGCAGGCCTGGCAGCCATCATGAACTGTAAACACCAAGCAGACAGAGTGAACTAGAAGTAGCTTTAAAGTTTCCAATCCTGCCCCCAGTGATATACTTCCTCCAGCAAGGCCTCACTTTCTTAAACCTCCCCAAACAGCATCATCAACTGGGGACCAAATGGTCACATACATGAGCCCACGGGGAAAATTCTCATTCGAAACACTACATACGTAAAGGCAGAAGTGAAGAAAAGAAAAGAGGTTTAAAGAGAAAGAAACACCAGAAATTCCAGACCAAGAACAGGAAAAGCAAGGTTAAAAATTAAAAGGGTGGTCATGAAATCCTGAGATAGTCCTTGTCAGAATTCATTGAGAATCATTGGTGTGTGTTTTCTCATGTTCAGCCTAAACGAGTTAAAAGCCAGATGCTGATTTTGAATTTAAAAGCGATGTGCCAAAATGTATGTATAGGCTACCTAGGAAAATAAGCAATCCAAACAAATAACGAATGCATTACACATACATTCCTAAACACAATCAGCGATGCTCTCTTTCCATGATTAAAGGACCCACTTGTGAAGAATTATTTATTCACATTCACCATAGCTACTGGAAAGGAGCATGTCTCTCTGATAAGCCTTTTACCCTCTTCCAGGCCAGTTTTTAAACGACAACATTGCTGATCTGTAATGTAAAACAGCCATGGTTCATAAAGAGTGAAGATGAGGAGCAGGCTCTAAGGAGCTGTGCTGCGTTACAGTAGACAATGATGTTGGCTTTGCAGATATCTACTGTACACTTCAGTTCTCATCTGTGAAATAAGCATAGGAGATTAATGGCTAATGCCTTAAGAATTTTGTATTAGGGATTTTTCAGAAACAATTTAAGGAAAGGAAGATTTATTTTACCTCAAGGTTTCAGGACATTACAGTGTATCATAACAGGGCAGAACAGGGCACTACCTTCAGTGATTGAGCCTGTTTCCTCGTGTCATTCCAGACAGAATAAGGTCAGAACGAGGGGCTGGGCTTTGTCACTTAAAGGGCTGCTACTAGTGGTTTGATTCCTTTAGCAAGGCCATATTTACTACATTTACCATAGCCTTCCAAAACAGTACCACCAGCCATAGAAGAAGTACTTAGAACAAGAGGCTGTGGGGATGCTTTCTATTCAAACCATAAAATACTTTAAGAATTTGTAAGAATTAATGAGAATATATATATATATATATATATATATATATATATACACACACACACACACACACATATACACATACACAAACATATATATTCATATGTATACATATATGTAAACACATACATACATATATGTTTACATATATACACATACATATGTGATATATCCATATATATATATATATATATATATATATATATTGTGTGTGTGTGTGTGTGTATATGTGTATAATGATACATATGTTAACTGGCTCTGAAGTAAATAAACATTGCCAATTATTGTTGATTCTGTGAAGCTTCAGAACTGACTTGGGAGTGACAAGGTGAATTTCAGGAGAATGATGCTATTGTAACAATCATAATTCTTTATTGATATCTCTCACAACCAAGAGCTAGATTTTTTTATTGTTAATAATTTTGGAGACTCTGACAGGGGTAAAGTAAGACTCCAAAATTCTGTGAAATCATACAAATTTAGACTTTTATCTGTCAAAGATAAATTTCACATCAAATTTTCTGACTTCAAGCCTGATTCACCCTCTGTTGTTTTCTGCTGAGAAAGAATTTAAACAGTTTCTAGAATTTTTTTTTTTCATGCTTAGGAAGTTAACCTTGGAATCCTTCAATGACTGAGATGAGAAAGCTTGGCAAGGCTTCCATTTCTTTTGCAAAGATCCATTCCCTTGGGGGACATTGAGCTTACATTTTCGAAGGGACAGCAAAAATCTACAACTTCCCTGATTCACTATGTAATGTTTTAATGAAATGAAGAAATATTCTGTATTAAAAAAAAAAAAAGAAAACACACAAAATAGCCATCAAGAAAAGATTGGTAATGCCCTCAAGTGTCTTCCTGACTGAATGGTTGTGGCATCTAAAATTTCACCATTAGAATGAAAGGTTTAAGATACAGGTTTTAAGAAAGATTTTAAGAAAGCCCTAGCTACTCTGAATTGGGAAGGGAACAGGAACATCAGCATGTCTATAGTTAACCACAGCTGATTCTCACTAGACTGAGCAGTTGTGTGGCTCAAGGTTCCTCTTGAAGATTCAAAGCAAATCTCAAAGGAGAGCTGGATTTGAATGCTAAGGTTAAAATAACTGCAATGTTTGGGGACCTGGAGAGATGCTTCCTGCCCCCACCCCCTGAAAATGTGTGAAAAGATAGCATTCTAGGGCTATCCCTAAAAGAGATTTAAATTATGATTTCCCCTTTATTCTGTATTGAGCAAAGACACAAAGGTCATGTTAATATTTCTTAATCACTTAAACACACCTCACCCATTAGGACTTGAATCTTATATAATCTCACTTAGCACGTTGTTGGTACTTGAGAAATACTTGCTGGATGAGCAAATCCTTCCATGATTCTGCACCCCCTTCCCCCATACTTTAGACGTGACTCAGTACTGGAGTGGGAACTTGAAATTTAATGCTTGATGAAGCCTTAAAAAAAAAAAAAGCAAAAATTTAAAGGTATATAGCAAGGTATTTCTAGCAGTACTTTCTGTCATGATCAAGATACTTTTAAATTTATTTTGACTTGAACAGTAGCCACTAGTCAAATGTGAATATTGAATATGTGAAAGGTAGTTAGAAAGATTCGGGAATTAAATGATAATTTAATTTCATTTAAATCAAAGTAGCCTCACGTGGCTAGACAACACCTACACTGGTCAAGTCAAAGGGTTGTGTTCAAAGTAGCCAGTCCTCACTTTTAACAGGAGCTATTTTTAAGAACGAATGCTCTCGGTAAAACGTAAATTCCTGTGTTCTTTTAACATTGAAATAAGGCGGTTTGCCTACAGAACTCTAAAGACCAGTGTATAAAATCAAATTGACTTCTGCGCGTAGCGGCGCCCCAGGAGAATTTACATCATTTTGAGGACTTGTATGGTCAATTTCTAACATCAACTACGGACCTAAAAGGAGTGCTGAGCATGCGTAGTTGCTATAGTGAAGAAGAGACGTGGGCTGGGCATTGACAGGCTTGCTTGACAAAACTGTTTTCTCTTGGATTGCTTCCCCCCTTCTCCACAGGAATCTGGCATCTTCCGGCTGCCCCTGGGTCTGTAGGAGCCTCTAAGGTTCTTTCCTCCATCTTTTTTTTTTTTTTTTTTTTTTTTTTTTTAAGCCTCCTAAAGCACCCCCACCCCATCCCCCTTTACAAGGATCCTCAGACCGCAAAGGAAAATATGGGACTCAAGAGAACTAGTGAAGTGATAGGAAGTATCTTTTAGGTGCTTGCTAGACACTTCTTACGATGCTCAGTAAAACCGTGTTGTCTACACAAATGGATGTAATTCGCGTGGCAAACGAATGAGACCCAATAAGACCCAAATAAGATTTGCTTTTAATGGACAGTTTTTACCATGTGAAGCAGACGTTGGTCCCATGCTTCAGATGAGGGACTTCACTGTAGCTTGGAGCAGTCCTCAAGCCTCTGCGCGCACGCGCGCGCGCGCGCGCATACACACACACACACACACACACACACACACACACACACACACACACACACACACACAGAGAGTTTTAGCTTCCTAGCTTTGCTTTTAACCTCACAAAGCTATACAGACCTATTTAAGCAAACGGATGAAAATATGTAAATAAAACCTGCTTCCAGTTCCCATATCTTCTTTCCGAGGCTCCTTAAAATTTAATAACAATCTTTTTGGGGCAGTGTCATTTATATAAATGGCTCCCTAGAATTTCACGCTGTTCAGGAGGTGCATTTTGGTACTTTGGTGGCATTAAAAAGAATCCCAGAGCAGATATTTTCCCGGAGCCTGGACGCTTATATAAACGCGATGTATTCATTTATAAGTTAAGCTTTAACAGCGTTTGCATTTTTATAAATCTATGCCGTTTCGGGGTGTAGACGATTGATTTGTGTATTAGCCACCATCACTACAGATCACTTACTTGTAAGGCACGTTAAAAATTGGCTCCGCCCCCGTCTCTTTCCCCAGTCCCTCGAAATCTATGATTCAGACTAGGTCTAAAGAGGTAGGAGCATTTGGAAAGGGTTTGAAAATTAAAAATACGACGTTGTGATTTTTCAACACAAAGACCACAAACAGCGCTAGACAACAAGTATTTAAAAACATCACAGCTCCAGAAGTTGGAGGACGACAAAGTCCGAATCGTCCAGTAAGCCTGCAGAGACCGACCGTGCTTCCGCCGGGAAAAAAACCCCGGGAAGGCGACCCGTTGCGACGAGTTTCAGCTGCAGAAGAGGAAGAGCATCACCTGCAGTCCGAGGCGTGGGAAACGCTACCGGACTAGGTTTGGAAGCCCGGGAGGTGTGCGCAACCGGGGCCCTGGCGGGCTGAGCCGGTGCTGACTGCGAGGAAGCCGGCGCTCGGTGAAGCCCCAAGACGCCGCGGGTAGGAGACGGCTGCGGCTAGGGAGATCGCAGCGCCCGGGTACCGGGCCGCTGCTTGGGCGTCCGCTACTGCAACTGGTTGGGAGGCCGGCTGAAGCCGGAGAACCCCGTCTGCGCTGGGGAGCCCGGGACGAGGCGGGGCCCTGACGTCACCTCTCCCCCCCTCCCCCGCCCCAGCCGCTCCTCGAGGGAGGAGTGGGGGAAAAAGACAGAGATCCGCCGCAGTTGCCGGCTGTAACTCCTTAACTCCGCAGCTGGCTGCCTGGACATGTCCTGACAAACTTGGCTTCTCCTCGGCCCTCTCTCCAGACCTCGTGCGCTCTCTCTCCACCTCTCCTGGTGCTCAAACTTTCCCCAGGTCGGAAGCCATTGGGAACGCGGCCACCTTAGTCCCGACAGCACTGGAGGGTCGCACTCTGGTTGGTGATATGCTGAGGATCCAAGGGAGGCAAAGTTGGTACTTCGAGCCGGGCTCCTAACCAATATCCAAACGGCGTTGGAATTAACCCAACTGCCGGCGACTGCAAGAAAGAGCTTTGAGCACCGGACTACTGTGGTGAGTTCTTTGTTCAATGTATGCCTTGTAGAATTTAAGTTTAAACGTAAATAAAATAACGTAGGGGGTGTTTGGCTGTGAGTGGGGTAATTCATGAGTATCGCATAGAGTCTGCGTTCGGGGAACGGCACTCCCCGCCGCCTTTACCGGGCTCGGGAATGAAAGACAGGCACGCGTAGCTTTTGGAATCCACAAAATACACCCAGAGCACTGTTCAAAAGAACTTGAGAAGCGAAGCCGTTTGTGCATTATTTTCAGTGTAACTTGTTATAGAAATGGTGCCCAGGGAGGGCGCGTTGGGGACTGGGTGATCTGCAGTGGCGCAGCGCCCTCTAGTCCGAACTCCGGGCAAGGCGCGCTCCGAGCTCCGAGCTCAGTGCAGACCTAGAACTTGGACCTGCCGGGCACTCAAACGACGTGGACCAGAGCTCGATTGCTTCCATCCAACCCTTCATTTACAACGCACCACACTTACTACATTTTCAAAAAAATAATCTTGGGTGGACTGAGTATCGAGGCGGTGCTGGAGAAAAGGCTTTTTTGGGAGGAACCAGCCCCCCTTCCACCTAATTTCCATGAGGCTCTGGGGACAGGGTAGGGGAAGATCGACTATTTAAAGGATGTTCGTGGAACTTGAACTCCACTTCTCTTCATGTGAAGGCAATTCTCACGTAGCCAAAAAGGTATCTCCATTTCGTTCCGCTGGTGGCTAAAGGATTAACAAAATGTGGCAGCATGGGAGATTGCATCTTTAGCTTTCAGCAGTTCCTGTCGTGACCAAGTGCAACTTCTAGGCAGTGAGGTTTATCAGTGAGCCTGGATAGTTAGGATTCTTAAGAAGATATTTTAGTCCTAGTAAGTAAGCACTAGTGTGTGTGTGTGTGTGATTTTTTTCCAGGAATTCCTTTGTACTATTTAGAAAATCCTGTGATTTAATGTTATGGAATGGTGTGTTTTTATACTTTTTATTGTTCTTTTCCTCTACTAGCACCACCACCACCAGGCCCTCTGGCATCCCCTCCCCCAACGGCTGGCTTTCGAGTGTGGCTGTTTTGTTGAGAGTTAAAATTCCGTGAGGGTCGCAAACCGGTTGAGCTTGGAGATCAGGTCGCTCACTTTCGCAGCGTTCCATGTATGGAGCTGACCGGTAACTCCAGGAGCACTTTGCGCAATTGTAGCCTCCGCCAGACGAATCTTTGGGTTATGATGATGTTTGCATTTGCTGGTGTTGTGAATTTGTGTGTGTTCTAAATAGTGAGAGGGGAATCCAGAGCTACGAATCAGCACACTCATTCTGCAGGCACTACTTTTCCTTCCCAAGCGTAACCTGCTAGACACCATTATTATTTATTTTTTCCAGTCACCTACCTTTAAGGTGGCTTAACAAGTGACATTAACTTTGAGCCAAGGAAATATTCTCTTAACCAGTCTCTCCAGTCCCCGTCTGCCATGCAGCCCCCTCCACCCGCTCCCAGGGAAATCTGATCTCTTCGTCGGCGCAGCGTTAAAATGTTCGAGCCCCGCAAACTTTCCGAGGTCAAGTCCCCCTCTTCTCTGGCAGCTTCCCAAAGCGAGGCTGGCTTCGGCAGAGTCTCGACTGCGCTTCAGCGGTACCTGGAGCTCTGCCCGCGCCGGGGATGGACTTGCAGCCCTGGGATGCGCTGGCTGGGCGCTCGGGCGCCAGAGGGAGTTCTGTAAGTGGGGCGCCTGCTCACCGGGGAGCTCCCTGTGTCACATGGCAACTTGTAGCTGTGGGACCCGGTTCCCAGACTGCGGGACCCTCGGGGTTGCGCCCAAGGAAGCCCAGCTGCCTTTGTCCTATAGACTCGGGTGTTGGGGGTGGGGGACGTCTGTCCTGGACGCCAGCGTTGGGGTTCGCTTATGCGGTCCAGGAGGGTCTGAGGACCAACCGAGTCGGCATTAACAAGTCGCGGGGAAATTTGTGCATTTTCAAACCCCGGCCTCAATGTGGATTTCAGGAGGAAGTAAATTCCGATCTAACTGCATTCCTTTCCAGACCCTCTGTAGTTTTTCACCCCAGCCGCTGAAGACTCGGAGCAAGGCATTCAAATGCCGATTCGGGGATTTCCTGGAGGATGGGAGAAGTCTAAAGGGATGCATGGGGGGGGGGGGCGGGTGGAGAGATTTGCCTTAGGCCATGGGTAACTCCTCCCTCTTTTCTGTCGTTTTTGGGGGGTGAGCAAATGTTTACCCTCTCCTAGCAGGGAACATCCAATAAAATCCCTCGCAGCAGCTTGCCATTCTAGAACAGTCCCCATACTGGCCCTAGCAGTTACTGCAAGCTCCTGGAAGACGCTCGCTCTGCTCTACGCCTGGCGCGGGGTCTCGGTAGCCCCGGGGGCGGAGCTGTCTGGAGCTGCGAGCACCGAACACCGAGTCCCTGAGTCTCGGGCACTGGAGAAACGAGAGCCGGCGCAGGCAGGCGTGGCCGCGGGCGGAGGGATACAAACCGCGGGGAGCCGGGCGCACGGCCGGAGCTGGACGCTGCGGGGCTGGACGGCCGGTGGCGCCATGCGGACGTGCGGGCCCAGTGCGGCTCCCGGCAGAGCGGGCTCCCGCCGCGGGGCGCGTTGAGCACCCGGGCTGTGCTCCCGAGCCTTACCGCACCGCTGCTACTTGGAGCCAACTTTGCAGTAAGTTTGCTGAGGCTTGGAGCGGGGGTGCCCTCCCTCCCACGCTCTCCGGGTTGCACCGTGGCGGGGACCGGAGCTCGTCTCCTTGCCCACTCGCAGAGTTGAGTGGCGGCCCGCGGCTCGAGGATGCGGAGGCGGAGGGGCGGAGGGACCGCCTGTACGTGGAGGGAATGGTGATTGCCAAGTCGGCGGCGGACGCTGCGGTTCCGGGTCCGGCGTGGTACTCCTCGCTGCGCCCCGTCGCTGTCTGACCCGGCAACGCGACCGCCGGGTCCTGGTTCGACTCCTGTCTGTCTTGGCTTTGGAGCGGTTTTCCAAGTGCTGAGATGAAAGCTGAGCCGATTGCTTGAGCGTGGGATCTTTGAAATGGAGTCGCAGAGTTTCTTGGATGTTCTGTGCCCGGAGGAGTGCGGCGCCGAGGTTGAATGCGGCTCCTTGGCTAGGCAAAGCCGCGGGGAAATGTGCAGCCGGGCAGTTGCCTGGCTGTTTTCTGAAAGATAAACTTGTGAGATCTTTACTAAAGAGAGGGTCGGTCTGCTTCACAGTCCTCACTGTGCTTTCCTTTAGGAAGCTTAACTTTCGGTTGTCTTGTAAGACTCCCACCCCCCACTGATGGGAATTGCAGGGCCCTGGAAACAAGGAGACAATTGTGTGCTATAGCTAAGTAAACTCACAAATATTTTCTATGTAGTTAATTTTTTTTTCATGTGCCCGCACTATGGTTTCATTAAGTGGCTTTGTTAAGCAACTCCCGAGTGCCTGGTAGAGATTTTTTTTTTTTTAAACTGGGAATTTGCTTAGAGTCTTACAAACTAGAAAAAGATTTATAAGGCGCATAACTTTACCTTTACAAAAGCTGACTTCTGGTGCTTCATATATCTATGTTTAATCGTTTAAGAACATAATTTTCATATGCTAAAGCTAAAGGCTAGTGATTTTTTTTTTCCACAACAGGCTTCCAGTTCTTTCATGTGCTCCGCAGTTAACACTGGTTCATTCTAGCTTATTTGGCTTTGTATTTTGAAAGCACTGCTCTGATGTAGCAGTTAGAACTTTCTCTCTTTGTTAAATGTTTTAATTTAGGATATACAGATTTAAAACATGATTTTAAAAAGTTGATGCAACTCTCGGTTGTGGTTGAAGTTGTATTTAACAAATTTAATGTGTAAGTTTTGTTCTTGAAAAATTAGCATCTTAAATGAGCCAGGGTCCCACCCCCCTTTTTTTTTCTTTTTAAACCCCCACTGCGAAAGGAAGTAAGGTTGTTAGAGGCCTTCATGAAGTCATTTGGGCCACCTGTGAATTCATTTCTGTGGGTAAGGAGCCTCTAGAATTGCCTTTATTGTGTTCACATCATGCATTATTAGTAGCTCTATCAGTTAAGGTCATGCTAAAGATGTGTGTTTAAAACAATAATGCTTTCGTTTAAATAACTTCCCCTTCCTAGGATACATCTTCAGATTCAGCTCTTGAGCTACCTTTGGAGAAGTGATCTTGGGGGACTCTCTCTTTAGTGTTCTTATGAAGTCTGCTGCTAAAACTACTTACTACTGGTTTTCCACCCAGTTCTGGCTGATTTTACATAGACTCAATAAACCAAATCAAATCAGCACACTATTGCATTAAATGCTGTCTAGGTGGCTGATTTGTAGCCTGAAGGACCTTACTTAATAGAGGAAGCCACAGGACTCTGCATTCTAATCTTCATGGTTGGGAATTTACAGTAGGAAAGTTCTTTTGAGCAGATTGTGTAGAAGATGAAACTAAGCCCTATCTTGGTAGTCTCACTTAATTGTTCAATTTGCAGATGTCTGATTGCCCTTGGACCCTGGAAAGGTGTTTTCAAACTGGATAATATACATCATTTAAGATCAGAAAGTTTCCGCTTTGAGAAGAAGCATTTTACTTAAAAACTTCATCCAGTTAGGTTAGAAACTTGTGTGTTGAGTATTTTCAAGGTTAAAAAAATGTTTTTACTGTAATTATTTTTAATGTGTATGGGTGTTTTGCCTGCATGTATGTCATGTATCATGTGTGTGCCTGGTGCCCTCAGAGGCCAGAAGAGATCCTCTGGAAATGGAGTTACAGGTGGTTGTGAATTGCCATGTGGATGCTAAGAATTGAACCTGGGTCCTTGGGAAGAACAGCCAATGCTCTAAACTGTTGAACGACCTCGTAATCTTTTCCTCCACTTTAAAAAAAGCTCACCTTTTCCTGAAAGTTCTAGATTTAAATACATCTCATATTCTTGCTTAATTCCAAGACCTTATTTTATATGTGAAGATAATATATATTAATTACTTATGTGTTTTGTATAAGCCCTTTGGAAATTCAGTCATGATTTAATCTTTGTCCTTCACAGAGTGTTTAAGCATAGAGTTTTGTGATACTCTGGAGTAAGACACTGATATGGCATCACCTGCAGCCACTTCTGAAGTGTTTCAAAGTGATGGTGACCGAATTTTAGACCAGCTAGGAAAGGGCCACCATCTGTAATGTTCTCACTGATTTTTCTGTTTAGGGGAGTGGAAGCATTCTTATATTATCCTTCTGTGTATCCTCTCCTCTGTTTAATCTTGCCTTCTAGTCTCCATTCTTCCTTCATCCATCTGTCCATCCATCAATCCAGCAACTGTGGGTCTTCTCTGCAAACATCAGGCTTAGTACAGTGAACAGGGTGAACAAATCAGGTTTCGTATCCCTAAAGATACGAGTCCAGTGAGGGAGAAGGATAAGACAGCTCAGTGTAGGAAGAATCTATTAAGATCAAAATGGTACACCAGGACATTTTAGCAAGCTGGGGCACCTAGAGTTGGTGGATTATTATGGCTCCTCATGACAGGGATAGGGGGTGGGACGGGACGGGGAGACCAAGCCAAGGAATTGACGGTATAAAGTAGCATGTAGGCCCTATGGCTTGATTTTGGTTTGCTGACTAGAGAAGAGAGACTGTAAAAAAAAGAAGGGAAAGGGCTGGTGAATCACCACTAATGCTGCTTCCAACTCAGTGCTCCCTGGACTTAGCAAGTGAGTTATTTAGGCCAAGGTAGAACACAGAACAATTAATGATGGTGGCGGAAGTTGGCATGTGAAGACAGGACCAGTAGTTTTTATGGCCAAAGGTTAAGGACAAGAAGACAGGGAAATTTTGAAAAGTGAAGACACTAAACTGTATTTGAGAGGTGGAAGATATGGCAATTAGAAGAAAAGTTACATTTGCATTGTCTTTCAGATGGGGAGAGGTGTAGCTGTTGCATTAGGTTAGAGCCTCCAGCCATTGCTTGGAGTCCTGGGTTGAAGGCAGCTTGGCTATGAGAAAGTGCCCTCTGAGTTTGTAGTAAGTGATAATCGGGGTTAGATTAGAAAAGCAGGTAGAGATCAGATTATCAAAATTCTTCGTAAAAACCTAAATGGAGTATACCAAGTCAGGGGAGAGGTAGCTCAGTGGTGAGTGCTTGCTTCTCCTGCAGAGGACCTGAATCCTGTTCCCAGTACCGGCATTCTTGGCTCACGACTACACAGCTGCCAGGGGATCTGAGTGCACATACTGCCACACAGGCACATGATTTAAGATCAAGTAAACCCTTTAACAACAGAATGTACAGAATCAGCAGGCAAAGGGAGAAAGAGTCAATATATTCAGATGAGGTTATAAAATCAGAAAGAAGTTTGAGTAGACTCAGTGGGATGGGCTGTGCCCGAATAAATGCATGCATGATCCATGTGGAAACCGGGCAGGTGGGGGGGGCAGTTCTGAGAAATTTAAAAAGAAAAAAATTGACAAGTCCAGGTAACATTTTTATAAATGGGGGCCTTAACAGGAGTCAAAGGCCTCTGAATTTGAGGGGACTCAGGGCAAGAAGGGGTGAGGGAAGGGCGGCAGGAAGTTGTAAAAGACTACAATTTCAACCTTTTTCTCAAAGAAAAGGAGTCCACAGGATTGAGTAACTTCCCCGACTGCACTCGGTTAATGGCGAAAGCTGTGTCTAGATTTCGGTTTTATGTCTTCTGGTCCCTTCTTTTCTGTTTGATTTCTTACCTTGCAAACTTGAGTGATGTGGGGAATTAGTAAGACTCTTCACTGAGAGAGGAAAGTGCAATGGACAGGGCAGTATTTTGCAGTGGGAAACGAGAGGAAAGTGTGTCTACCTCAGAGCAGACTGTATTTCTGGAATATTGTTCCATTAAGTACCCGAGAGGACAGGCTCAGCTGTGGGCAATCGTGTTGGAAGCTCCTTGGAGCGGATGAGGTCTTCAAGGTGTTGATCTGGGTTTGGGGTAAGCAGATGACTGGGAGAGTGTTTCTCATCTGTACTCCAATGTGAATGAGGTAGTATATGGAAAAGCCGTAGAAAAGATAATAGGAAAGTACAGTGCTTTTGTTTTTTGGTTTGTTATTGTTTGTATTATGGATTGCTTTTCTGTTTTAGGCACTTGGACAATATGAAGGACACGGGGTACTGGATTAGGGAGGTGAATGGCAGGAAGCGTGACCAAGATCAGGGAAGGTGAACTCGGAGAAAGGTCATTGGGTTTGACAGTAGCCTGTGATGCCTGAAGGAACTGTGTGTTGCCAAGGATGGATCTGCAGGGTTTCTGTAGGGTTATCACAGGATAGCAGTGGTTTTAGGGGAGAAGGAAATGTGACATGAAGCCAAAGAGGTGCTGAGAAAGTACTTTTGGGGTGGGGGAATCTTTGCTAGGAGAAGAGAAACATAAAGGTGTTAGTTTGAAGGAGATGCAGGGCTGAGAGCCATTTAATTTTAGGCAGGGAGGAACCTGTGTTTATAGACCCAGCAGAAGATTGCAGGAGGGAAGGCGGTGTTGAAGTCTGTGCTCTAGAAGATGCATGGTTGTATGGCACCGGGCTGTCGGAGAGTATCTCTTAGGTGTGAGAAAAGAGAGTGGGACTGATGAATCTTTCCCCAGAGAGGAAAGAAGGTGAGGGGCTCTTGCCCTGACTTTACTCCGCTACTCTCCATGGAACTTCCATCTTCCTGACCCGTCATTTAGGAAAGTAACTGGTACGTGCACCTGAGTGCACAGGAAGCATACATTTGGCACTGACCAAAGCTATGCTAATTTGAGAGTGGGAGAAGTAGCCGTGGTAATTACTGCTTACTGTTCCAAAGCATTGTGTAAATTATTTCTGTCTGCAGAGAAGAGCACATTAGGCGATAGGGAGTTAAATCACAAGAGGCAAAGCAGCCTGTTTCTGTGGGCAAAGCTTGTCCTGGAACGTGGGTGTGATAAGCAGAGAATGAGCGACATAAACTGTCATGACCCCAGTGGAGAGAGGGGGGTGAAACAAAAGAGGTGAATCCAAGGATGCCTTGTCAGACAGACATGGACCTGTACCCCCCGCGCCCCCACCTGTCTTGACTTTTGTGTCAGCTCCAACAGTCATCTGCATAATTCTAATAGCCTTGATCCTACAGATTCATGTACGTAGTAGGTAAATTAAATTTTATAGAGAGAGCTCCAAAAACTGTCTTTACGTTTCTTAGAATGAAAACACCTTTAAGTTTTATTTTGGGGGGCTAGTGAGATGGCTCAGTGGGTAAAAAAAAGACGAACAACCTGATTTTTGGCACACAATTAAGCGCATACATGATTGTGTGCCCATGCGCACACACACAAGTAAATGTACTTAATTGTTTTCTGTTTAGATCAGGTGGATGCTGAGGTTTTCCGTTCTGAGGAGGGTTACAGTGCTGTACTTTCTGTGTCAGGGTATTTGAAGACGGTCCTCAGTTAAGTTGGAATTGGTTGCTGATCCTTTCAAAGTATTGTTTAAGAGCAGTCTTGCTGGAGTAATCATTCTGCTTGCCTCTCCAGTCAAAGCTAAAGACATAGCCAGTTAGTTACCAAATGTGGCAAATACCAAGCTGCCATTCTCTTTCTAGGTCCACTTCTCCCTTTACTGAAAATTCTGTAAAGATGGGCTAAAAAGAACTGGTATGTCCCCAGAAAACAGAGTCTACATGCTATTTCTTTGTTGTAAGACTAGAAACTCTTATAATTAATTACTGTCTTGCTTAATTTATTAGAAATTTTATTAAAAATGGGCTTTAGTGTCTTTTGGGTTTCCGGACTGTAAATATTACTGGAAACTACCAATCGGGTCATAACCGAGTGACAGTCTTTCTTTGGGAAGATACCTTTTGGCTTCTAAACAATCCTATAAATCACTACATATTTTATCTAATACATAGTGTCCTTTTGAAATAAACTATTTACATTGAAAAATTTTTTTGACAACTTGTGACATTGCTTTGAAATGTGATTTCCTTTACAATTTAGAGATCCTTAAAAAGGGAGGTGTTGGCTGAGTGGCCACGTCAGGACTTAACAGATATGAAGCATTGAGTCCAATCTCCAGCCGTAAACAAAAAGTGACTGTGAAATAGACGTTAAACTCTAAACTTCAATAACAAATTAAACCTCCGTGACACTTGCTGATGCCAAGTGGGGATTGGTGCAGGGGATACAACGTACAGTTCTTAACTTTAATTTCGATGTTTTTAATTGCTCACAGAGTGAAAAGTTCAATAATGCTTCCCTAAGGTGTAGAGAGTAAAAATGACCATGTGTGTCCGTGAGGATGGTGACCTCTCAATTATAAGTGTCTTGGCACTGGATTCATGAGTTTGAGTGGCTGTCCAGTCTCTGAAGCGTGGGAACTGCTTCTCAATCTTAAAATTTTAGGTGAAAATAGGTGAACCGGAAAAAAAAAAGTCTGAAAACGTCTGCTTTTTAGGAGATACCATTAAGTACAGAGATTAGTAGTTATGCTCTCAGTGCAGATGCTGTGTGCTGTCTATGAAGAATATGCATTTGCAGTAATTGGAGCATTTTCCATGAAAGTGTCTCGTGAAGAGATAAAAGGATATTAATATTTTTACCAGAAAAGTTTTTTTTTTTTGTTCATGTGCATGTATAGATTTGAGGAATCTATACTAAAGATGTTTAAGGGGACCCCAGGCTCTTCTCCCTGAAGGCTGAGCTAAGTGAACACTCTGTTTTCATTTTGGAAAATAATTTATTAGAAGTCACAATCTTCATTATGAGTTCATGCCCTGTGACCACTTTCTAAATATCAAAGGATAGCCTTGAGCTGAGATGATTTTTTGAAGTTTAATTTTCGTAAGTATGAAACTTAGATAATAACGTACCTTTTAGACAGAACGGTGGCTTCTTTCCTCCACAATGTAGTTGTCCAGTCCGTCTGGCATAAGGTAACAGCTGCAGTTTGCCATTTTATAGTGAAATCTGAGTTCACAGTTCTTTGTAAATACTTCTATAGGGTTTGGATTATCCCACCCCCACCCTCAATTTTTTTTTTTTTTATTATCTAAGTGTATTTAGTAACTTAACCTAGTCAGTAGCATTCTGTAGTAAATTCAGAGTTTAAAGAAAAAAAAATCGGTTGTAAATGTTAGTCAGTGTGACACAGAGTTAATCCACCTGTGATTGTGTCCTGTGGAGCCTGCGGGTTGGTGATGGAGGAAAGCATGTTCGGGGTTCCTCAGAGGATGTAGCAGGGGCAGTGGGTTGGCCCCCTCCATGGGGGAAGGACAGCTGTACTGTTTATCTGTTGTGGTTTCTCTTACGACTGAGGAGTTGGGAAGGGACCAGAGCCTCCCAGCGGTGGGGAAGGCAGCAGCTGGCATACACAGGACATTCCCGGGTCTGTATGGTAGGCTTCTAGCGCTCGTGGAGATTGGAATGCTGGAGCTTCTTGTCACCCCGTTTCCATTTCTCGGTTTCCTCGCCTACCTCAGTTGCTACTTTGACTCCTTTGCCTGATTCTTCTCTTCTTCTACTGCCTCCCTCTTGAATGGAGCTCTTCCTCCACTGCCCCCCACCCCCACCCCTTCCTGGCTCTAAATAGCTGTCCTCCGAATTAAGATTTCTCAGATCTGTGCCTCCAGGTGGAATTCCACCTACTTAATGGTAGTGCGTGCCCACTTGAAGTCTTTATTTGCATAAGCATGATCTCTGTGTGTTAGTCACCTGTCTGTTGTGTGGAGAGACCTGAGGTACTCTACTTAGGTGGAGAGATGGTTTGATTTGGTTGTTGGTTTCTGGCATGTTGGTTTCACTTGGCCCTATTCTTTGGTCCTGTTGTGGCATCGACATCACTGTAGGATGTCTGTGTGGAGAAGATCTGTGTACCTCATGCTGACAAGGAATTGAGGGAGGGGCAGGGAAAGGAACCCGGGGTGCCCCTATAGCCCCTTTAGGGTCATGCCTCCAGTGACCTAGTTCCCTTCCTTTAGACCCCACCCACCTCTTAAGGGTTCCATCATCTCTCAAGGGTGCCTTAGGCTAGCTACCAAACCTTTAACATGTGGGCTTTGGGAGGGACTCAAGCAGCAACAGTCAGAACATTGATCATCTGAACAGCTGATCTTATTTCCAAATCCTGCTTCTTTTGTTCTCCCATCTCTCTAGTATATGCTCTGTCCTCTTTGTGCAACGCGGTTTTTTGAAATCTTTGATACTTTTATGTGCCTTTCTGTCTCTCCCCTTCAGTTTATCAGTGAATCTTGCAATAGGCCCGGAGTTTGACCCCTTCTTCCCACCTCTGGCATTAATCATAATGTTCCAAACCCCCTTGGCTTCTCACCTGTCTTACTGGATGGAGCAGCCGTGATTGGGGGTATCTCCCCCGCTGGCTTCAACTCATGCTGCCCACATCTCTCAACACAGATCCCGGAAGGACCCATTCTCACAGTCAGTGACCATGCTGCTCCAAATCCTCCTGTACTTACTCATTTTATTAGGAGTAAAGTCTAGAGCTATAAAGTGCAATTGAGTAAGTATATAAATAGTAAGAATGGACAAATTAACCTCAGAGAATTCTAAGCTGTTGGTTATACTCTTATCTGGGACGTGCTGGCGACATATTGGCCTCCTTCCAGAGAGTATAGTACAGAAAAGCAGGGAAGGGAGTGACCTGGCTGTGGAGGAACCCCACAAGGTCTCAGGTGAGCTTGGGACAAGGTCAGTGTCAGCACTGGGAAGTGTCACTTATATGGTGTGTGCAAGATGACATTGTGGTCCTCTTCAAGATACAGTCCCAGTGTCATCCTAAAACATCAGGCCAATTCCTGTGCATGACGGCTTCTTAGTCACATGTTCATGTGAGATGCTAATGCAAGAAACTCTTTACAAATATTCTCTAAATGTAAGATGACTTTTCAGTAAAACTCCCCATGAGTTTTCTCCATCTTTTCTCTCCCTGCCTTTTTTCCCTGTCCCACTGGGCTCCAGCCCCACTGCGCTCCAGCCCCACTGTGCTCCAGCCCCACTGCGCTCCAGCCTCAGGGCTCTCTGGGTTGTTTTCCAATCACACTATGCTGTAGAGAACCTAGGCATTACTTTCCAGAAATATCACTCATGCCAAGTTTGAGAAATGTATTTGAATATGAGGTTCTCCTTCCCCCAGGTTCAGGCGCAGTCTCTGGCTGTGTGCTCTTCAGAAGTCCTTTACCCATCATCCAGTGGGCCCCCTTTCTCTTGATAGCCTATTTGCCTTTCCAGGAAGTGCATCATCCATTAGATGTGGGAAGTTTGCTCACTTTTAATTCTCTACCATCTAGAGCTGTACCTGCCTCTCACAGTCAGTGTTCATTAAATATTTGTTGAAAGGAATTAAATGATTAAAATTGCAAGCGGATGATAAACATATAATTGGGCTAAAAATTCATATAGTGTGGGACAAACGAATACGTTTCCCTGTCTGCCTATTCCTTCTCCCTCCAAATGTTCCCTATGTGAATTTTGATATCTGTCCAAAATTTTTCTCCATTTGAAGCATATCCGTATATATGTATGTATGTATGTATGTATATGTGTGTATATATATCCATATGTGGGTAGATATCCATTTCTCTAGATATCGTTACATGTCAGTATGTTGAATGCTGTCTTATTTTTGATGGCTGTGTAATATTTTCTATGTAGAACTAAGCAAGCACACTGAAGTGCTCACAGTAGAATATTTACATAATTGGAGTAGAATATTGACATATGCTGACATATGTCAATGTAATATTGACATAAAGTGGATCATAGTAACATTATCTCCTAAAACATAATGTGTTTCTAAAGTACAGCACTTGTTCAGCATCATCTTTGTAGCTGATCTTTACAACATTTTCTTAACATGTACTTTTATATTCCTAGATAAAATCTGTTTGGATTGTGATCTTTGCCTTTCTTAATCTTTACGTACAGAAAATGGTGATATTTGGTAGCATGGCCTCGATGCATGTTGAACTGAAAGGAACTTTCTTTCTTGAGTTAAAATTACAAGATTGTTTTTATAAAATTCAAATTTCCCCAAATATTAAAACTGGTGAGCAAATTGAGATTTTTGTAGAGGTAGTTTTGGGACACGTTTTCATTTTGTTAAATAATCCTTATACCCTTAGAGGTCAAAGATCTGTGTGGTTTTTTCCGTCTTGTCTCGTGAAGAGAAGGCATGATAGATTCAGAGCAAGTTAGAGTGCCCAACTTGAACTTGATTCAGTATCAATTAAGCTTCTAATTGCCTTAGGCATATCCGTTCTCTTCTCTTCCCCCATCTAATAAAATGACTAATGGGGCAAGTTAGCAGTGGCTGAGTTAAGATACTGTAAATTAATGTTGCCGTACTAATTTTGCTGGGCTGTCAAAACCAGCCCTCCAGTCTGCTGTTTCTTTCACCTTTGCTAGCACTTGCCATTTGTGCATATTAATCTGAGGCTCACTTTGTCAGCGCTGAGGTCTGTGATTTTTTTTTTCCCCCAGAATGCATTTGTTGGCATGCTAAAAAGAACAGCTGGTCAGAAAGAGCCCTGCTATCTGGCCCTTGTGGACCTGGCCTACCTTCCCACTTGTTAAAGGCCACCCTTTGTTCTGACTTCCTCTTTTCCTCCCCAGTCACCCTCTGCCCTTCCTGCAGTTCTGCCATCTTGCTACCTTGATTTGATGCTTGGAACGATTTAGCTTTTGTGTATGTGTATCTCGTCTTTCATTGAGGACCCCCAGGTGACAGGTTGTTCAGAGTTTTGAAGATATTAGACCCTCAAAAAAGGGGTTATTGATAGCAGTGATGGACGATAAAATGCCAGTTTTTGGGGTGAGATTTGCTTCTCTGCCTTAGCATGAACTGCTAACTATCAAGTTACTGAATTCAGGTTTTCATATTAGAAGATGACCTTTTATCCTCTGCTCATGTTGGCATTTAGAAATTACTTGAGTACAAATTTGATGGTAATGATTACTATAATTCCTTCAAAAAGCTTTATAGTACTAAATGAAACAGTAAAGTCATGCTATAGTGAGTGAACTTAATTATTTTTATGAAGAAATAATTTCAGGATAAATTTTGAAATCAGGTTACAAGCTATCATTATTCAAGCTCCTGTAAAACCACTGTTTAGGACTTTTTCTTAGAAGCTTCACATGTATACAATACTGTGTTAGCTCAAGTTTATAAGCTTCCCAAGCTTGGTGAAACATGTCTGTAATTCTGGCAGTGGGAGATTGAGGTAAGAGGATCAGGGGTTCACCCACAACTGCATAATGAGGTTGAGGCCAGCCTGAGTTACATGAAACCCTGTCTCAAAGAATTTCGCCCTTTGCTCCCATAAAAATAAAGATTTTGAAGATGTAATTTCTGGTGTGCAAGAAAAGATACACAACATTTGTTGCCTGCCTTTCCAAAAACTGATGTTTGTGTTTGCCCTGAAGATATTATGTGTAACAGTAAAATTCAGGGCTGGAGAGATGGCTCAGTGGTTAAGAGCATACTTGCAGAAGACTTGGGTTGTAATCCCATCACCCACATGACAGCAAACAATCATCTGTAACTTCATTCCCAGGGGATGCAACATTCTCTTTTGGCCTCTTGAGCTACTGCATGCAGCGTACAGATATACACCTGTTCACAGACATACACCCATACACATGAAAACAAGAATAAGAAGAAAAACATTGCTGTCACACTTAATTCTAGGCTTGTTAGAGGAATGGTTCTCAACCTTCCTAAAGCTGCGACCCTTTAATATAGTTCCTCATGTTGTGATGACCCCACCCCAACAGTAAAATTATTTTCATTGCTACTTTATAACTGTACTTTTGCTAGTGTTATATATCATAATATAAATATCTGCTATGCAAACGGTCTTAGGCACCTCCTGTGAAAGGGTCATCTGACGCTGAAAGTGAGGTCGCAATCTACAGGTTGAGAACTACTGTGCTAAGAGTGTTGATAATTAAGATAATTATATTAAGATAATTAAGAAAGCACTTACTCATATTCTATGTAGGTGGGAAATGCTTCCTTAAATGTAGAAGGTTTACATTAATTAAGTTTATTTCCCAGGTAACACTTCTTGCTTCTTCTGTTACAGGTGGCCAAGAGTTAAACAATGGGGAGACACTTGGCCTTGCTTCTGCTTCTGCTCCTCTTTCTCCAGCATTTTGGAGATAGTGATGGAAGCCAAAGACTTGAACCAACCCCCCCTCTACAGTTTACACACTTCCAGTACAATGTCACTGTGCACGAAAACTCTGCAGCGAAGACCTACGCCGGCCACCCCAGGAAGATGGGCATCTACATCCTAGACCCCTCATGGGAATTAAGGTACAAAATTATCTCAGGAGACAACGAGAACCTGTTCAAAGCTGAAGAGTACGTTCTTGGAGATTTTTGCTTTTTAAGAATAAGGACCAAAGGAGGAAATACGGCTATCCTTAATAGAGAAGTGAGAGACCATTACACACTGATCATCAAAGCAGTTGAAAAAAACACAAATGCAGAGGCGCGAACAAAGGTCAGGGTGCAAGTGCTGGATACAAATGACTTAAGGCCTTTGTTCTCGCCGACCTCGTACAGTGTTTCTTTGCCCGAAAACACAGCCATAAGGACCAGCATCGCAAGAGTCAGCGCCACGGATGCCGATATTGGAACCAACGGTGAATTTTATTACAGTTTTAAAGACAGAACTGACATGTTTGCTATTCACCCAGCCAGTGGTGTGGTTGTTTTGACTGGCAGGCTTGATTTCCTAGAGACCCAGCTCTACGAGCTGGAGATCCTGGCTGTGGACCGGGGCATGAAACTGTACGGCAGCAGCGGGATCAGCAGCATGGCCAAGCTGACGGTTCACGTGGAACAGGCCAACGAGTGTGCGCCCGTGATAACAGCGGTGACATTATCACCCTCTGAGCTGGACAAGGACCCAACATACGCCATTGTCACCGTGGAGGACTGTGATCAGGGTGCCAATGGGGAGATAGCATCTTTGAGCATTGTGGCTGGCGACCTTCTTCAGCAGTTTAAAACAGTGAGGTCTTTTCCAGGGAGTAAAGCATTCAAAGTCAAAGCCATCGGGAGCATTGATTGGGACAGCCATCCTTATGGCTACAATCTGACACTACAGGCTAAAGACAAAGGGACTCCTCCCCAGTTTTCCCCAGTGAAAATCATTCATGTCATCTCTCCACAGTTCAGAGCTGGGCCAGTCAAGTTTGAAATGGATGTTTACAGAGCGGAGGTCAGTGAATTTGCCCCTCCACATACACCTGTGGTCCTGGTCAAAGCCATCCCTAGTTATTCCCACGTGAGGTATGTTTTGAAAAGCACCTCTGAAAAGGCAAAATTCAGTTTAAACCACAATACGGGTCTCATTTCCATTTTAGAACCAATTAAAAGGCATCATACATCCCATTTTGAACTTGAAGTGACAACAAGCGACAGAAAGGCTTCCACCAAAGTCGTGGTGAAAGTTTTAGGTACAAACAGCAATCCCCCTGAGTTTACACAAACCTCTTACAGAGCGTCCTTCGATGAGAACGCGCCCATTGGCACTACTGTCATGAGGGTGAGCGCAGTAGACCCTGACGAGGGTGAGAACGGTTATGTAACTTACAGTATTGCAAACTTGAATCATGTGCCATTTGTCATTGACCACTTTACCGGTACCGTGAGTACTTCTGAGAACCTGGACTATGAACTGATGCCTCGGGTGTACACGCTCAGGATTCGCGCTTCTGACTGGGGTTTGCCATACCGCCGGGAAGTCGAGGTCCTTGCCACGATTACTCTGAATAACCTGAATGACAACACCCCGTTGTTTGAGAAGATAAACTGTGAAGGGACAATTCCCAGAGACCTAGGTGTGGGGGAGCAGATAACTACGGTTTCTGCTATTGATGCCGATGAGCTGCAGTTGGTACGGTACCAGATTGAAGCTGGAAACGAATTGGGTTTGTTTGGCTTAAACCCCAGCTCTGGGGTATTGTCATTAAAGCACTCGCTAATGGATGGCTTGGGTGCAAAGGTTTCTTTTCACAGTTTGAGAATTACTGCTACAGATGGAGAAAATTTTGCCACGCCATTATACATCAACCTAACAGTGGCTGCCAGTCGCAAGCCAGTAAACTTGCATTGTGAAGAAACCGGTGTTGCCAAAATGCTGGCAGAGAAACTCCTACAGGCGAATAAATTACACAGCCAGGGGGAGGTGGAGGATATTTTCTTTGATTCTCACTCCGTCAATGCCCATGCCCCGCAGTTTAGGAGTACTCTTCCAGCTAGAATTGAGGTAAAGGAGAACCACCCCATGGGTGCCAGTATACTTTTCATGAATGCTACTGACCTTGACTCTGGCTTCAATGGAAAACTTGTCTATGCTATTTCTGGAGGAAATGAAGACAGTTGCTTTATTATTGATATGGAAACAGGAATGCTAAAAGTCTTCTCTCCACTTGATCGTGAAGTAACAGACAAGTACACCCTGAATATTACTGTGTATGACCTCGGTATTCCCCAGAGGGCTGCGTGGCGTCTTCTAGATGTCACCGTTCTGGATGCCAATGATAATCCACCTGAGTTTTTACAGGAGAGCTATTTTGTTGAAGTGAGCGAAGACAAGGAGATAAATAGTGAAATCATCCAGGTTGAAGCCACTGACAAAGATCTGGGCCCCAGTGGACATGTGACATACTCTATTCTCACAGATACAGATAAGTTTTCAATTGACAGCGTGACTGGGGTGGTGAAGATTATCCAACCTTTGGATCGTGAAGTGCAGCGTGTGCATTACTTAAAGATTGAGGCCAGGGACCAGGCTGCAGAAGATCCCCGGTTGTCCTCCACTGTGCTCTTAAAAGTGTCACTAGATGATGTTAATGACAATCCACCTAAGTTTATTCCACCTAATTACTCCGTGAAAGTTCGAGAAGACCTACCAGAAGGAACTATCATCATGTGGTTAGAAGCCTATGATCCTGATGTAGGTCAGTCCAGCCAGGTGAGATACAGCCTCCTGGACCACGGAGAAGGTCACTTTGATGTGGATAAACTCAGCGGAGCAGTTAGAATTATCCAGCAGCTAGACTTTGAGAAGAAGCAAGTCTATAACCTCACTGTGAGGGCCAAAGACAAAGGGAAGCCGGTGTCTCTGTCTTCCACTTGCTATGTGGAAGTTGAGGTCATTGATGTGAATGAGAACTTACACCCACCAGTGTTTTCCAGCTTCATGGAGAAGGGTGCAGTGAACGAAGATGTCCCTACTGGTTCATCAGTGATGACCGTGTCAGCTCATGATGAGGATACTGGGAGAGATGGAGAGATCCGGTATTCCATTAGAGATGGTTCTGGTGTTGGTGTTTTCAGGATAGATGAAGAAACAGGCAAGTACCATTATCACTTTTGTTGGATATATTTCCTTTTGTTTGTTTTTTTTTTTGCCTCTTCCCATCTTAATTCTCAATTGGTCTCTTTTAGGACTCAGTATTGAAGTATATATACATGTTTTTGTCCTTTTGGGCTATAAAAAATACATGCAATAAGCCATGAGGCTGGACTCAAAGAAACTGAAAGATGAAGTGTGCATAAGATGCATTAAAAAAAACTGAAATCATTACCACAGATACTGATCTGAGTTTGTACTGTATTATCAAGATCATCGTTGTGGTTTTGTAGTAACTTTGAAAAGCATTCCGGATAAGGTGTTATATTTGCATGCTAGTATAGTAACATCAACACCATTTGGCATGCCATCTAGAGGGTATTGCACACCTGCAAAATTATGCAATGAGACTTTTATGTGCTAAAACTTATTTATCATCTGCTTTACCTCCTCCAGGCTTTGAGAGGCCATTGTAGGGGTAGTGGAATGTTGAAAAGACCTGGCTTGCAACTGCCTCTTACAGTCAAGATGTTGGCCAAGTAAAATACTTCCTAAAATTGACTGCTTTCTATCTGTAAGATTGAAGACATTCAGTTTTCTTATTTTGTTTTGTTACGCTTAACGATATTGGGGATTGAACCTAGGGCCTTGTGCACGCCAGGCAAGCACTTCACACAAGGATTGGTTACATCAGGGTTTATATGAGGAAGTCATAAAGTAATGTGTTGGGTTTATTAATGTTTTTTTTTGAGACGGTGGCAGTGTTTAGGTATAATATACCTTCTTCCGGAGTACAGTTCTGAAACTGGAGTCTGCAAGGTAGCCAGTTCTTGAGTATGCCCTGTTTTCCTTTAGGTGTACAGATTCTGTACTCACAAGTCACTGTTCTAATGGAGTGTAGGCTCCGTAGGGCTGGCATTTTCCACCCTCAACATCCAGCCCAGAGTACCCAGTCCACAGATGCTGCTCAGTAAACAGTAACACAATAAATAGGTAAAATGATAGAGGCTTTGGCTCTGATTGTCCCCGCCCTCTGAGCGTGATAAACAGAGGAAAACTGAGTATTCCAGCACCAGTCAGCCTCAGTTTACTTTTTACATTGATGCTCTTTCACAGATCTATTCATTTCTAAAAGGACCTTTTTATTATGTTAAAACTGGTATGTTCGGTAATACCCCACACGTAAAACAGTAACAATAAAAGCCTATAGGATTTTAGCTGTCACCACCCTAGAACCTATACTGCCATCTAAGAGTGCACAACATGTGGAAAATATAACTAATGTCCGAGGGCATTATTTGAAGGCTTTTAAAAATTATGTTTACTGCTGGGTGCTTGGTGGCCCACACCTTTAATCCCAGCACTGGGGAGGTAGAGGTAGGTGGATCTCTGTGAGTTCAAGGCCAACCTGGTCTCCAGAGTAAGTTCCAGGACAGCCAGAGTTACAACAGAGAGACCCTGTCTTGAAAAACAAAACAACAAAAAAATTATGTTTACCATTCATTCAAGAGGTTTCCCCCTAATTGATTATATTTTATTAGCATCACTCATGTAGAATTCTCAGAATTACTTTAAGACAGAGGAAAATGGCATAATGAATAGTTTGGTAGTCAGTCTTCTAAAGAGTAAACTCTTTTCTGGGTGTGTAATGTCCTACTGTCCAATATAAATTAGAATTTCTAGTCTAGTAACAATATAGAAAGATACTTAGAATTTAAGGTTGAAATTGATACTTTTCCTGTAAATTTTCTGGGAACAGTTATTTTTACCTCCTTTATTTTTCTCTCAACATAAATTTTAAAGCCTATAAGGAGCTGTTAGAAGTTAAAGTTGAGTCAGAAAATATAATTTGAGCCTTAATTTGCATTCTCTTCGTGACTTAAATTATGAGCACTGCCTTTTGGCTTTAAAAAAAAAAACCTGAAAATAGGTTTTATTGCTTTTTAAAAGGATCATTTAGAAACTGGTATTTTTCACCTATAAATTTAAGGGATGGGGTTGTCCCTGCTGCCAAATGCGGAGAAGAAGGAGACAGCCAGGCAAACAGGACGGAGTCCTGAAATAGAGCTGTAGCAGTTAAGCAGCAGCCAGGCGGGGCCTGACTTTTTCCAGTGGTAATTTAGTGGGAGGGAAGGTTGGGGAGGCACTGGGGTTCTGGGTGGTGAGACTGGAGAGTGGACAGAGACTGTTCCTCGTGTCTATAATGATATTTAAAGGTGAGAGGGAAGCTCTAAGTCAGTATTCTCTGGTTCTTGTCTGACAGAGGAATATTCTCTTTGTGCTGTAGATAAGTGATGTCCTAGTTAGACATTGGACCATTTCATTAAAAGATGCAAGTTTGACAGAAAATTTGTAGTTATTGTGTAGATTTCTATCCAGGACAGTGGACGTTAAGTGTTAAATTTCTTCAGGGAAAAAATCTGAGTTTTTTTGCTGTAGAAATGCTAAGATTAAGTCTGGGGTTAGTACAGTGCTTGCTGTGCTAGCTTGAGGGCTTGAGTTTGGATCCCCAGCACCCACATAGAAAAACTGGGTGTGGGAGCCCTTGTCTGTCATCCTTTTCCTCGGGAGACACACAGGGGGACCTCTTTCTCTGGCCTGTCTAGCCAAGTGGGTAGACTTCAGGTTCAGTGAGAGACCCTGTCTCCAAAAATCAGATGAAGGGCCTCCGAGACGGTTCATAGGCAAGGAAGAGCCCTGCACCAAGCCTGATGACCAGTGTTCAATCCCTGGAACTCACGTGGTAGGATGAGAGAGCTGACCTCTGACCTCCATGTGTATACTGTAGCATGGTCCCGCAAGTAATATTTGTTTAGAAAAAAAGGGGTATCCAGAGAGACCGAGGAACACACCCAGGGGCCTCCACACACATGCACATACATCTGCACGTGTACCGGCATCCACGTGTACACCACACACACAAAGCCAAAATTAGCAGGCTTTGTTTGTAATTTGGCCAGTACTGAAGTATAGAAAGATTTCTGTTTAATGAGGAAAGGTAGGGACAGTTTGGGAAGACTGGGAACCTCACCGAAGACGGCCCTAAAATGCAAGTAAACCGGAGGCGGACCGTCTGAAGTCAGGCTAGCTCCTGGCTCATTTCTAAGTGCATTTGCACTAAGCGATCAGGGCCTGTGCAGGGCTGTTGTGCTGTTACTTGAAGAAATGCCTCCATCTGATTGGCCTGTGGGCATAGCTGGGCATTTTCTTGATTGCTGGTAGATGTGGGAGAGCCCTGCCTACTATTGATGTTGTCACCACTTGGCGGTGGCCCTGGGTAGTGTAAGGAAGCCCGCTGAGCAGCGCGCTCTCTGCTTCAGTTCTTCCTTCCTACCCTGACTTCGCTTAGTGATGGAATGTGACCTGAAAGTGTAAGACTCAACAAACCTTTTGTTTTGTTGCTTTTGGTCAGCCTTTATCACGGCAGCCTAGAGGTAAACTAGGACAACTGTTTTGGCTCTGGAGACCAAGAACCATCGATTATTGCCTTTCAGCTGCGAACACTGATTGAGTAATCTGATCAGATTTTTGTGGTGGCTTAACTATTTCATCAAATATGCATATCATTATGTACTTTTCACAGGCCAGAGAACAGTTCAACAACCTGAATCTAATTCTTGCTCTGTTTAAGATTCTTCTCTTTATCTGCTTAAATTTTAAACATCCACAAAAATAGTAATTAAAAATCTGCACACTCCCTAAAATATATCACCAAATACACAGTCCCGTTAGTTGTGAGTTTTATTTATATATATATATATATATTTGTGTATATATATATATATATATATATGTATGTAATTGCTTTGCAGGGAGGTAATGTGTAGTTGCAGTGTGGAACAGACAGTCATCTGCTCATTTGATGACTCTTATGTTTTTTCTGGGCAGCCTTTGGGTCTCAGCTACTCTCACAGATCCTGGCCTGCATCCTCACTCTGCCACATGAGGTTTGCAGGGGTAGAGCATTGTATGGAAAAACTACTCGGAAAGCCGGTCTTCTCCAACTACCCATTTCTAGAGCTCTAATTACACATCTGGAAATCACTGAAGGGAATGGGCAATGGTGCATCAGGGAGAATGTGTGCCACTTAGACTTGAGTGTGCACCCCCAGCACCCATGCAAATAAATGCAGTTAGGATGGTGCTGGCCCCTAGCCCAGTGCTAGGATGGGGCAGAGACAGATCCTTGCTCATTGGCCAGCCTCAGTTTCCCTGAGAGATCACTTCAGGAAATCAAGATGAATTAGGATTGAGGAGACTTGTCTCTAGCTCCCAAGTGCATGGGCATGTGTGTGCCCACCAGCACACGTCTGTGTTCGCAAGCACACACTCATGCACACACACCAAATAAAAAAAGTTAAAAATACCCTCCCCGAGGATTCTAAAGAAGAATAGCAATGCTTCAGTGGGGTGTCTTTGGAACATGTCTGAACATGACCCATTCTTTGGTTCATAGATAACTATACTCACTCAGCTTTTTTTTCATTTTTGCTTTGTGCTTTGTTTTGAAAACTAAGCCAGTCTACAGAAATGCCCACTTTCTTGTTTCGTTTGGGCTTTTTTTTTTCCTTCTTCTTTCTTAATTTCTTTTTTTTTTTCTTCTTCAAGACAGGACTTCTCTGTTGTAACTCTGGCTGTCCTGGAACTCACTCTGTAGACCAGGCTGGCATTGAACTCACAGAGATCCACCTGCCTCTGCCTCCCAAGTGCCAGGATTAAATTGTTTCGGTTTTTAATTGTTAAATAGCACTTAGGTTGAAAGCAGTGTTTAATTGAGTGCCTTCGCCCCCAAGTGGGTTTGGTCATCAGATGCCTGCAGGTACTATTCTTCTTGGTTCTGGAGTTTGTTTGGTTCAGTACTGGGTTGTTACTAGAATGCATCTCATAGTGCTTCCATTCTAACTGCTTCTTCCTTCCGGGGAGTCCATGTTTTTCAAGATATGAGCAAATTGTAAGCTTATTAATGTTGCATTACTTGTAGACTCTCATGTTTTCAGAATTGAAATTTATGTTTCCATGGAAAAGTTGGAGTGAGTTAATGTAGAAATCTGTTGTGACAGAAGAAATTTCTGTCTATGAGATGTAGGAGGGAAATTGGGGGCTGTTATTTTTTCTTTTCTTTTCCTTTTTTTTTTCTATAGATGCTAGGCAAGTACTGTGCCACTGAGTCATATTATCAGACTTTTTATTACTTTTAGATTTTGATATGGGTCTTGCTAAGTGGCTCAGGCAAGCCTTGAACTTGTGGTGGATCACTCCTGTCCCCCTCCCCCAGCTTCCTGAGTAGCTGGGGCTACAGGCTTCCACTACTAGGTCTGGCTAAGGACTAGAGTGACTTTCTCTTAAGGGGAAACGGGGTGCTGTTCTCTTTATTATAACGTATTAGTCACTGATTTTGGTATTGTTCCTCTGGAGGTTGGCCCCCGACCTTCCACTGTGAGTGTGGGTACTGGAATGAGTGCATTTCTGTGATGGAAACAGAATGAATTCTAGTCCAGGCCAACCTGACCGCCAACCTCATTGAGAAGGAGAATTTTCTGGAAGATTAAATACATAATGATTATGTAGTTAACTCTTTCAAGTTTTATGAATGTCCTTCCATAACTTAACACAAGATAGTGGCTTCATGTTTTTTGGTGCTTTTGTTGTTGTTTTTGTTTTTTTTCCTCTACCCATGACAGGGAACAGTGTGGAGGGTCCTGGGTCATGTCTGCAGAGTCTGCAGCATGGCTGGAAGCCGGGTGGCCCTCGGTGGTGTGGTAACTGCAGAGTCTGCGGTGGAAGGAACCAAGCGGCCTTCAGTAGGGTGGCGGCTGTGGTGGGAGCCGTTCCCCTCATTGAAACTGGGTCTGAAATTCTGGCGACTGGAACTTAAAAGAGATACGGGTGGGAGGCCTGTTCAGGGAGTTAAGAAATTTGCTGGTGAAAGGGCTTTTGTGTTGCTGTCCCCTCCCTTAAGTGGCAGCAGCTGTCCTCTGCTCCCTTCTTTTTGTTCTTCTAGCAAAGTTGAGGAGAAGGAAATTTACTTCCCAGCCCCAGTAAGACAGGAAGTTATGGCAGGAACTATCTTTGATGGTATGCTGCTGCTGTCTTCCCCAGTGAAAAATCTGCTCTTTGGGGGAGAGGAGACTGAGTTGAGGCAGTCTCTGCTGGGGAAGGAAAGGCTCCTGAGGCAGGAGGATTTTTTTTTTTAGGTGAAAGTGAAATCTAATTAGCAATCCAGGAAACTCCCTTTTGTTTTGAAAGGAAACAAGAGTCAGTTTTCTTTGGTTTTTTGCCTGATACATACCAAGTTGATGGTTTAAGTGCTCAGTGAAAATGTAGTCAGGAGGGCAGAGCTCAGTGGTACCTTCTCCTGCCCTCCTTCAGGTTCAAATAAAACGTGGGGGATGGGAGATGGAGGGTATCAGTCTTACCACAGGGTTTGTGGCCCTACTTTCCATAGTAGGGATAATGATGGTGAGGTGAGCATCAGTATAAAACACAGGCAGTTCATAGTTCAAACCCAACCTGGGCTATATACATAGCAAGTCCCTGTTCCCAAAACAAGACAGAAAAAAAGTCTCAAAAAAGTAAAAAAGCAGCCACTTTCTGAATACTGCTACCAGAAACTGTTCTAAGCCACTTTATGTGAATTCATTTATTAATTCTCAACCCCTACCAGACGCTATGCCTGCATTTCAGGTAAGCTAACATTCTTGGGGAGGTTAAGGCACTTGTGCAAGGCTTCTCGCTTTCCAGACATGAGGCCCAGTGGGATGCTCAGACGAAGCCCACTTGAAAGCTCCTGCTTGGCTTTGGGCTGTGCATGCTTGAATCCTACTTTTCAGACATAGCATCGAAGGAGCCTTGGATCTAAGAGTCTTCTGGCATAGTTTCTCCTCAGAATCACATACTGTATGTTAGCGCTGAGATTGACATGCACCTCACTAATGTTTGCGATGAAAAGTGTATGCAGCATCAGTAAAATCCCTGCCTCTGAAGTGTGGAAGGGGGCAGTGTCTGGAGCCCTCTCCCATGGAAACAATGCTTTAGATAGCTACCAGGCTCCTTGAAACCCAGTGTAGCCCGTGGGGTGGCTGACCCTAATCTAATTTGTGCTTCCCCTTTGCTCTCTGTTCCTTGTGGTCATTGTGCACTGACATTCTTCTCCTGGAAGTTCAGGCTTCTGCAGCTGTCCCCACCAGCCATCTGGTGCTGGGTGAGAAATCCAAGTCTTCCACTGTCCTGTCAGGGAGCTGTTTTTGTGTTCTAAGAGGGTGTAAAGTTTGGATGTCTAGAATTTGATGAATGGCCTGTATGTATAAATGTGTATGAAAATAGATTTTTGTACCTTAGGTGTTTGTTTATGTGAATTATTTTTCCGTCATAACTATTTAGTTCAGAGGTTCTCAACCTTCTTAATGCTGTGACTCTTTAATACAGTTCCTCGTGTTTTGGTGACCCCCAACCATAAAGTTACTTTCTTTTCATTGCTACTTCGTAACTGTAGTTTTCTACTGTTATGATTCATATAGTAAAAATACCTAATATACAGATGGTCTTAGGCGATCCCTGTGAAAGGGTCATTTGGCCCCCAAAAGGTCGCAACCCACAGGTTGAGAACTGCTGATTTAGTTGCTTTTTGTTTTGTCTGTTAACTGTTTTAGTCTGACATGCTGTAATGGTAAAGTTTTTAAAATAGTATTTCAGTTTGTATTTTTGTTTATTCTGTTGCTTTGCAGTTGGGTTTACAGCACCTATTGATTTACTCTTAACACATTCTGCTGGTTATAAATATTGCACGTTCACCATATAAGACCTAGTGCCACGAGTCTTTCGTGACTTTGTTCCTAGGAATAAATGGACTTGCGGAGATTGCCATTCAAGGACACATGCCTGTGCTTGCTGAGTTGGCAGGTCTCCAGTGCACCAGCAGTGATGCAAAGGAGGAAACATGTCTGAACGTTCAGGGCCAGTCTCGTCATTTACCTTCGCTTGCCTTGCCAGCTAAGCTATTCCTAATCTCAGGATATCTGATACTGCACTGAACCTGTTTTATGGCCGGTGAACTAACTTAAGGAATGGAATTCTGTAAAATTGTCTTCTTTTTCCAAGGGTGGGAGGAGCTACCAAATGTAGTTTTCCAGTAATTGTCCCCCCACCCCCACCCCAAAACCAGAAGTTAATGGGCTATTTCAATAATTTCTTAATACCTTTTTAGTTTGTGATCATTTATCCCATAGCTTTGCCACTGGCTAGATTCTCCCACCCCACCCCCTTAATCCCCTTCATGTAGTTATTGTGGATATTTATCAAGTACTTCCAGTGTGTCACATCCGTTATAAATAGCCTTTTACATAGGCCGTTGCCTTAGTTGTGTCATGGTAATCCGTGAGTAAATTTAGATGCTGCTCTTTATGTTACCCAGGTTTTATTAAATGATACAAATGTGATGCTGGGCAGAGATTAAAGCACATTAATTTCTGCCATCACATCTTGAAACATTCCTTCTCGATAAAATAGTAGTGTGCCAGAAGTCAATGTGATTTAAACTGTCATAGTTATATTTTTATGCACTAACCCTCCCAACAGAGCTGTAACACCTTTCCTGGACTCCTCCGTCACCCTTCTGTGCCCCCTGTGGCGTGAAGTTCCAGCTCTGGTCAGCCTGTAGCACCTCATAACCTTACTCCTCAGTATGTTTCCTGTGCACCCCCCAGTGGTCCCCTGCTTCCCCTTTGCTTGATCTGGGTGGAGCCAGTCCCTGCTTCTGTCCCTGGCTCCTTTGCAGTCCTTTGCGCCGAGTGCACCTTTGCGTTCTGTCTCCCTGCCTTTGGGTGTACTTCTACTACGTGATCTTAGCCTGCCCCACATAAATTGTTCTTTTTATGCACTTAAGAAAACTCTCCTTTTCTTATAGATTGCTCATTGTGAGGAATTCTAAATCTTTTTCCATTGGATTCTTATAATTGACAGTCAGGATGGTAAGCAGTTGATGCTTCTCTGGGGCAGTTTTTCCTTTGTACCAAGTCATTTTGCCTCTCTGTGTTCCAGGAGATGGTGTATGACTCAGGCTACTGGGATCTGTCTCCTTGGACTCAAGGGCAGAGTCTAGCCTTAATCATCATTCTCCTCTCTGCTAAACACACTGGCCAGCATAGCAGCACACAATTATTGGATCAAATAGCAAATCGCTATAGTTATAAAGATTGAGCAAAATTCCTGCCTCCCTGATACCTAGATCTAAACCTCTAAAAGCAGTGGTTCACTATGTTTTTGGTTGCCACAGAAACTGTGTGGCTCTGTTAAAAGATGTTTATTCTTTCTCAGGAGGTGGAGCAGGTTACTTATAGAATGATGGGCGCACCCTGGGCGGAAGCTGTGTTCATGGACCTGCAGTGACCTTAGAGCCCCAGCTTTCAGTCCCTCTGTTCAAATGTCTCAAAGTCTCCAGCCCTCACAAGTTGCCATGTGGAGGGACCTAGAGGGTAAAGGTACCCAGTGGTAATGACGGCCTTTTGAGTGACATGTTAACAGCCTTCCATACAATGCATGGCACTTAATCCAAGGTTGCTATGCTTTTAATACAGTAGTTTTCTTATTTGTCTTTTGTAAATAAACTAGAGAAAACTCTCTGTTGGGAAAGTATGTCCTTATGAGACTGTGCTGCCTCCTGAATGAGGTGTGCTAGGTGCACAGCTGAGGAAGTAAATTATAGTCTGTTTGTGTTTAAATCGAGCAACTCTCTGGGCTAGGATCGGGTCCTTAGGTGTGCCAGCTCTCCACTCTGACCCCACTGCTAGTATTCCTTTACCTATTATGGTAAGCTGTCAGAAAACTCACACTTCAGTAGCAAGGTTATTTTCTTGAAGACTCATGTTTTATGTCCATGGACTTATCAAGGTATGTAGGATTGAATAAACTATGCAAGATTTGTGAATAGGCCTTTTATTTAAGACAAAAGAAAAAAATGAATATGCTTCTTTTAAAAGGTTATTGTTCATTACAAAAGAGGGTCAAACAACCTTGGGGAAGATGGAGTCAGGGTGCCTGTGGCAGTCTCCGCTCTGTGGCTTACAGGCATTGATTGACACGTGTCACTTTAGACTTGAAGCCTCTTAACAATAGTCCATTTCAAATGTCTGCATTGCCCTTATCCTTATGGCTGGCCCATGACTGGTTGATATTCAATGAGGGCTGTCTTTAGTTATACCCAAACTAGTGTTACATGATGTTTTTTTACCTTGGAATGTGTTGCTCAGCTGAAGATGTTTAGGCTGTTAAAGTGAGGGTGAACTGGCCACGTAATTGCCAAGTTAACTTGGTCAAGGCAACAGAAGTGAAAATCATCATTTCAAATGGAAATGTCTCTAAGGGATTCTTAAAAGTATGGTGATGTGTGCCTGTGAATCCCAGTGCTTGGGGATATGAGGCAAATTCAGTCACCTGGGCTACATGGTAACACTGTCTCCAAAAAAAGCGTTTCCCTATAATAGTGTGATAACGTATAACTGATGAGTGCTTATTAGGCAAGCATGAACACAAATAATTTGTGCTGGATTCTAACTAGCTGTGTTGTTGGTGCCGGAAAGATCTAATTAAGTATCACAGCCACCGAGTATAACATGATTTAAGGTCAATAATCTCACCCCAGTTTCCCCACCCCTATGTCCTCTTTCTTTCTTTTTTAGTTTTCTTAACTGAGGCCAGCCATTGTTACTTGCTAAGTCGCTGGCTGCTCTTTTTGACTTAACCTCATACAGATCCTAAACTATAGCGAGTTTCTGAGCACAACGGCTCTTATAGCCAGAAGACGCCCTTTCATGGCACACCTCCCTCTCATCCTTTGGCTCTTACATTTTTCCGCCTCCTCTTCCAAAATGTTACTGAACCTTGGTTGAGGGAGCTGGTATAGGTGTCCCACTCAGAGCTGAGCACTCAACTCAGTAAATACTTATTCTCAGCACTCAGACAAGCTGCGTGTCTCTGCATAGGTGCCCACTGCAGAAAGAGGCTTTTCTGGCAAAGGCAAAGAGTGGCACTAGTCTATGGGTTAAAAAAAAAATATTGAGAAAGCAATTTTGAGGACATTTCCGTTTAACAAAGCAATCCAACCTAGTAGTAGGTTCCCCCATGGGGCCTACAATCTCCTGAGCCTTTGACTTTTGCCCGGGTTTACAGTTCCAGTGATGACTTCCCTCCTGTGGAGCAGGCCTCAGATCTAATCAGACAGTGATTAATTACCCCCATAACCTTCATGCCACTATTGCCCCAGTAGGTACATTGACCAGTAGGTCACTTTTATAGTATTCAGGGTACAGCGCCGGGTAAGACTGTTGATGCCTTACCCCTAGGTGATCTGCATATCGCCTTCCAGGACTATAGAACTAGCCAGCAGGGAGGAGATTTTTAGGTCAGTTCCAACTTGATTTCTCTATGTCCCATAACCCAGAGTTGTCCTGTCTTCAGCAATAGGGTCTTATGGTTTAGTTCTGGTGGAAAACGGAGACCAGTAGCAATAGCCTGTGTTGTTCTGAAGTCCTCTGTGACCTCTCTGACTTGTGGGGAGGTATCCCACACCAGCTCCAAGAGGTTCATTGAATAACACATGTCAATCCATGCAGGGTACCTGTGCTCTAATTACTTTTTAAAATTTAGCTTATGAAATAGTGGGTTTCCATAGGGATTTTCACACATCCTTGGCTTAGCCCACCCTCTTACCCTCAGGGCCAAAGCCTTTAAAAATTTGTTCTATATGTGGTACGTTTTAATAATTATTTAAATGCATTTTAAAAATCTGCTTTGTCCCTCTTCTAGAAGATAGAGTTTGTGAGGGTAGAGACTGATCTCTGTCTCATGCCTAGAACTGGGCTTCCCCCTAGAGCATACAGCAAGCCCTCCTTGAATGTAAACATTTGACATCAGAATGATTATCATAAAATAGTAAATACCTAAGTCAGTATTATTGGGGAGACCATATGTATACATTTGTTCTGTGGCTTGGCATGTTCTTTTTTTAGGTGGTGGCCATTCTTCTTCATTTGAAAAGCATCCTTTTCCTGACACACCAAGATAAGAATTAGAACAAGAAAATAGTTCAGCAATGACGCTGACCTCTCTTGGTTTATTTTTTACCCTTTCTTAGAAACAGCTTCATTGGTCATATTGAAGACTGAAACCTAGAACAAAGAGTCATAGATTCTAAGGCTCCTTTCTAGGTGCATGGACATATGGGAACTACTTTCCTAGGGTTACAGAATGGTAATAGTGCCTATAATCCTTCTGAAAAGTGTCTACGTACCCATCATATGGCATTCAGTTTGCCAAGGCTTGAGCTCTTGTCCAATTCTCGAAGCAGTGGAATATATATTTGCTTGGCATTGTTAATAGATTTCTTAAAACTGCAGTGCTGTAACTTCTTCTAGAATTTACAGAGTACTTTCAAAGTTATCTGGATTGAGCACATGCAGATACAGAATTTTTAAAGCGAGCTGTCAAGATGGGTCAGTGGGTAAAGGCACTTGGACCTGAGTTCAACCCCTGAATCCATATAAAGGAAGAGGAGAGCATTGGCAACTCATAGTTGTCCTCTACTTCCACACGCTCCCCCCACCCCTTGGTAAACACAAATACACAACAATAACTGAATATCTCTCTTGGTGGATGCCGTTAACTTGGAAGCAAACTCCTTTAAATCCTGGTTGAAAAATGGGAGAAAATGAAGTGACCAGAGCTCTTCCTTCTCGGCCTCTACGGATAAGCTGTACCCCACAGCCTCCTTTTCCCTTCTTATTTTGAGACAAATCTCATCAGATTTCTCAATCTGACCTTGAACTCACTCAGTAGCTCAAGCAGGTCTTGAACATACAAACCTCTTGTGTCAGGCTCCTCAGTAGCTGGGATCACAGGCCTGTACCACATGCTTGAAGGGCCATACTGTTTAAAGGACCATAATACTTATGAAAACAAAAACAAACTCAAACAATACATTAATAGCCCTTATTTTAGTGACTATATCTGAATACACTTTGAATTTAATCTTTGCCTACTTTCTTGCTATCTGGACCTCCAATTCCAAACTTCTCACCTGTATGAATATAAAATTAGGGTAAGTATCTAGTTACCCCTAGAGGAAACTGAAGAATGGAAGGGGTTCCTCCGTATCTGTGTGGAAACCCTTCAGAAGACACAGATTCATCAGGGTTTTAGAAAAGTCGAACAGCATAAGAAGCGAAGTCTAGCTAGGTTAAGTTGAAGACCCAGACGGAGTGAGCGTAGGAAAACCCAGAGCTGAGCTGAGACGCCTATTGTCACGGACAGGTGCATCCCCCAAGCCTTTATCGGGGAAACAAACGGTTTTGAAGCAGCTTCCAACAACTTCCATTTCTGTCAGTCAGTTTGTGCAGTGCAGCTTGTGGCTCTGCTTCTGGAGTCGGCTCTATAAAAAGTCTGTCCTCAGCCCAGGCTGTGCTTGTTCACCTGGTGGCCCCAAGAGCTCAAGAAAAGACACCCAGCTTCTCTTAAAGCCAACATCAGGAATCCCAGTTGTCACCGCTCCCACATTCAGTCAGCTCCTTTGTAAGCTGATTAAAAACTAGGTAGCAAAACAGACCCTGCCTCTTGGTGGGAAGGGATTCCAGGTTTCATGTTCTTGTTGCTCATGTTTCAGTCTGACATGGGTACTTTATATCTGATGTTTTCCCTTTGAGATTTTGGTTGCGGGGAGAGCACTCTTAAGTGTGCCGAAGAAGGAATGGGCTTTTGCAAATAAACGTTTAATGAAAATAACTGGTGGCTTAGACTTCTGCCTTACACAACCAACTTGCTTCTGGTTTTTTTAATACCACCAAAGCACGAAAACACATTAGAACACATTTTCAAGCCACTTTTAATATATTTAATATGTTTCCATTTAAACTAGATCCTAACCCACACTTCTGGTATTTCTGCTTAAATTTCAGCGTACATGTATTAAAAATAAGTTGAAGATATATTTTAATGCCACTTCCTGTTAGGCAAAATGTAGCTTACATTACACTCATGGTGGGGTAAATATGCAATAGGATAAATATAACGGTGCTCTGAGGGAGCTGAAGCAAGCCTTGGCTCTCTAGCAATTGCAGCAGTTCACCAAACATCCCGATAGCATTTCTGCCAGGAAAATTTGAGTTTGGGATCCACTGGGATACTTTGGATACATTGATTTGGTAAAAGAAGCTTGTACCCATCCCGAACAGAGTATTTTAGAGACGTGGTAGACCGTGGTTGCTGTATGGTCGGAGGACAACTTGTTGGGCGTTGGCTCTCTTTCCACTCTTTGGGCCCCTGGGATTGAAGCAGGTTGTCAGGCTTGTGAGTAAGTGTCGAGCATTCTTTTTTCATGTGATGGTTTTAAACTGTAGCGTATTGCTTTGTTTTAAATAACACAGACAGCCCGTCTCAAATCGACTAGTTCTGCTTCAGGTTCCACTGAGTCACAACACAAGTGAAAACAGAGGGTTTAACCGCAGCGTATGGGTTAGTTTTGTCAGCTTAAGTTTGACTAGTGTGTTGTTGACTGCCAGTATGAGCAGCATTTTTGACATACATGACCGAGAGGTAGGTTTGATCAAGTCACTCACTTAGATTAGTTATAATCTATAAATCAATCTCCTAGATTCTTCTGGAGTGTCAGAGGTGATTTGTTTTTCTCTCTTCGTCACTAGCATCGGTTACAGTTGGTTCAGAGACACCAAGTTTATTTCTCAGGTATCGGAGCTCCTTTTAAAAACTCCTTGCTCTTGAATACTATCGTGTGCCCCCCGCCCCGACTCTACCACTGCATTCCACTGCCTTTTGAGAAGGCAGAGTCCAGGCTTGTCTCTCTGCAGCTAGCTGGGATGACCTGCTTGCAACATTGCCCCTGGCTTCCCATACCTTTGTTTAGTGCATTGTAACAACCAGTGACTTGGTACAAATAGAGGGGCTTATGGTGGAAGGTGGAACGTGGTCCTTGGGAACTGAGGAAATGGCTTCTGAAACCTGAAAAGCAAATAAGATAGTAGGAAAAATACCGTTTTTTTTTCCTTTTTTTTCCTTTTGCTGGAGGTTCCCAGCAAAGCGTGGGGGTTTCTAAGGAGTCCTTGAGCTCCCCAATACCTTGTTTTCTTGCTCTTTCCTAAGGGTAGTAAATGATGGCCACCATCAGCAAGGCCTTGTCACTCAGGTGAGGCCATGATGGAATTCCCTGGGATTGGTTGGCGTACCCTTGTGAGAAAAGAGTTTGTAGAGAGCGTCCGGTGCTGCTCCCTGTACTGATGGCATTTAGCAAAGACGTTAAGAGTCCATTGGGCTGCTGTGGCAGAAATGCCTTTGTTCTGAGGCGCTGATAGTGGTGTGTGCTGGTTTCTGGCGTGTGGTGGAATTCTTGCCAAGGTAACCTAGTTAAGCTAGTGTCAGCTAGATGGGCGCTCATCTTGTAATTATTCGACTTTGGGTCTGTCTTAAAGGATGTGGGGAAAGAAACCCACCAATTAATTTCACACCTAAACTTTGTTTCTAATAAAAAAAAAAAAAAAACGATCCAGTGGTAGCTTCTGTAAAAATCTGAGTAAATAAACACTTGTTGAATTGAAAGTACTCCACTCAAGTGGCTTTGGGGGTTGGTGTGTAAATCTAAGTTGACTTCACCTGTGAGACAGGACTTCTCCTAAGATGGCTTAAAATAGTCCCTTACCGAGCAATTTTCCAAATGATTTGTTTAGTCTAGGCCCACCATTTTGAAGCGTACTGAAAATCGTAAGTTGTTAACTGCCTAGGTCTCTTAGGCTCCCAAACTTGTTAACTTGTGTAATTAATTTAAAAATTCACCACCCCCACCACCACCACCTCTCTCTGGGAACCAGAGGCGTTAATGCAAAGTAGTTGTGGCTCTGTAAACTCGCTGTGTGGTTTCAGTGTTCTGTTTGTTCAGTTTCCTTAATGAGGCCACATTTTCAGGGCTTGCGGGATTTTCTGCGCGAATTGGGATAGGCACACCGCCTGACTTTTCTGTTTGTTCTTACATGGTAAGTACTTTTCGTGTCACTGACTTTAAATGAACACGGACAATTGAAATCTATATCATCTGTCCCTGCTGCTCATGTATCTTACAAATCTACCTGTTTCCAGGCTCGTGCAGTTTCACATCGAAAGTTGTGAATGAAGCCTAAGTAAATATGTTTATTTTGTGCTGGCTGCTGACCAGGGAAATCCACAGCAGCTGAAAGCTGGTTTTTTTTTGTTTTTGTTTTTTGTTTTTTCCCAACTCCCACTGGGTGAACCATCACCGTGACAGGTAAATCTCATTCCTCAATAAAGCTTGAACTCCCTCCCACTTCATTTCTTCAAGGTTGGTGAATGCAGGGATTGTCTTGCTAGGAACCCTGTTGATTAGGTTGCTGCCTGTTCTGCAGAAAACGGAGCTGCCCATGGGCCATCTCCCTGCAGGAGATTTGCTAAAGCCCCTATGAAAGGGGCACCTGGGGTCTCATGATTACCTTATGAACAGGAATCAGTTCAGGCAGCAGAGTACATATTAAGGACCTATTAACTTCTACGGAGCTTGTCTTTGAGTTGAAAAGCACTTGGGAGCAAAGGAATAATAAAAGGAAATTATTGCCAAAGCTACGGAAGGTGCATCTTGCCATCTCTCAGTGGGCACATCTGTTGAATTGCAAATTTGTTTCCTGCTGGGGCCTCTGCCTGGCTTCTGAAGTCCCCTTTAAAGGTCTTGAAAGGGGGAATTTAAAAATGATTGCATAATGTTGATTCTTTTCTTGAAGAGTAGATTCTCCATAGCATCGGGACAATATTGGGAAAGAACTACCTTTATTTTAAAAATGACCTTTATTTTCCATTGACAAGGAGAAGGTATTGTAGAACGCTGGGAAAATGTTGAGGACCACATGAAGCTTAGAAGAAAACCCCACAAGACAGCACTGTGGAAACTATTCCTAAGGCGCCTACAAGCCCAGCACCCTGTGGAAGATTTCCAAAAGGCGGAAGCCAGTTAGTTTTACAGGCCTGCCGCCTTGTAGTCTATACAGAGCCTTTTCTGATTGATCTGTAAACATTCTTAAAGAATATGATTTGGGCAATCACATGCGCCTCCCCCACCCCACCATCCCCCAGCTTATAATGTGTGTGGTGTGACTTTTGTACAGGTAAACTGGTCTCTTGTCTGTGTGTATCTTCTTCTTTGTTAACCTACCCTGCATTTTGGGAAATATGGTTACCAGGTAGGTCGGTGGGTGTAAGGATATTAGAATAGATCACCACCTATCTGACCAGAAACAATATCACATCAGTAGCTTACAGTTCTCTGCTTTCTTGTTGCCTCTGGGTATTTAGACTTCATCACGAAAATCAAAATGGTACCAGTGGAGTGAAAGGTACTGTCTGTTATTGAAACAGCCCGTTCTAATTCTGTGGCTCCAGTTCGGGTTTTATTTGAAAATCTAATATGTTTTTAATAAACCAACCTTTTGGGCCATACTCTGGTTTAACTTTGATTTTTTTTTTTTTTGGTCTCAGTGGCACCCTACGGTTCATTTCTTTATATTAAGTTATTAGTGTATTTTTAAAAGTCAGTGTCTCCCAAGTGCCTGGTTCTCCCAAGTGAAGGTTGTGTGGAGAAGTCTGTTAAGTTTTACTTTTCATTTTCCTTGGCTGGATACTGCTTGCTCTATAACATCACATTTAAGAAGAATATACAGTCTTAGTTGTCAGGGGACTGTTTTATTTGTAAAAAAATGACTTTTAGAACTTAAACTGGGCCAGGAGGTGGTAGCACATGCCTCTCCCAGCACTCGAGGCAGAGGCAGGTGGATCTTTGTGGGTTCAAGGCCAGCCTGGTCTACAGAGTGAGTTCCAGGACAGCCAGAGTTACAACAGAGAAACCCTGTCTCGAAAAACAAACAAACAAAACACCCAAACTGTACATTCTTCTTTGCTTCTTTAAGTGATCATTATAAAATAACCCCCTTTCTCTGTCTACACATATAGAATAAGCAACAGTGATTCAGTGACAGAGGCCTACATGGGATGATTTGAGATGATCAGATTTGTGTTCTAGTAACAAGCAGTTGCTAGCTCTTACCTCAGGTTGAAAAGTTAGAAAACACTGGGTAATAGCTCAGTTCATAGAGTCCTTGGATCTGAATTGCAACCCCAGAACAGCTGGCTGAGTCTTCTAACCGGAGCAGTGGGAGATATGACAGGTCTGTCACTGGGGCTTCCCCTAATTGGATAGCTCCCAGCCAGAGAGAGGCCTTGTCTCAAAAACAAAACAAAGCCACAACAAACAAAAAAACCTGTGATAGATGAGGAGCAGCACCCCAGATTGAACTCTGGTTCCCATGCATAGGAATAGGCATTGCATACACCCCTATGCTCATATGTTGACACACCTCTCCCCACGACTTAGAATAGATTGAGTGAAGCATGTGGAAACAAAGGGTTCTGTTCAAAACACAACAGGAGTACACAGCAGTTGAAAAAGGACAAATAATCAAAAGTTGTGATTTAGACAGTGGGTTCAGGAATTAAATAAACATGGTATTTGTAGTTAAGGCAGAGTGGTGTACTGAGACGGACAGGGCCCAGATGTTGTAGGCTACCTTACAGGTTTAAATGAGCCAAAGTGGTAGTGACCCCTTGGGAAAAGGAGCACATGGTCAGAAACTCAGAAGTATTTTATTCTTAGCTTCATATTGCATTTTTATGTAATTCTCGTAATTCACAAAAACTGCACTGTAGAACATAGCTCCCCAGTAACATTAAGCTGTGAGGGAGTGTGTGTATCAAGAGATCCCTACAGAATTTGGGTGGAGAACCACATGAACAGATGGTTAAGGTAGCTACATAAGCTTCCTGTCTTGGGGCTCATCTACTAAGTAAGGAAGGAATCCATTACTTTCCCAAACCAGACAGTGGTTGTCTGTCACTGAAGCCAGAGGGAGCTTGGTTGATTATAGCTCTCCAGGGCTGTATTTTCAAATGCTAGCTCCTGTTGGGTATTTGTGTTCTCACTTTGGGGATTGTCATAAGTGACTCACGGGTCAGGCAGCATAGGGCTCTAAGGCCTGTGCATTTATTTAGGTAGGTTTTGTTTGATTGTTTGTAACATTACAGAATTTAACAGAATTTAAAGGGAACAATTCCTTATAGTAGATTCCCAGGTAGGGTATTTAGAAATTGTCCGTTACCTCAAATGCAGGAATAAATCTTGGTGCATTATGGTGCAACCTACCAAATAGAACTGATACTGATAATACTGCCAGTATTTTCTTTGTCAGTAGAGGATAGTACTTCTAAAGTCAGTTGAAGGGAAAAAGTCTTGGATGGGAATTAATAAAAAGCCTTATCTGTTACAGTAGCCGAAGAATGTATGTTGGCTTATAGAAGAGTTATATTGCAGGTAGAGAATTCCATGTGTGGAAAGTGCTAAACAGGTTAAAATATATTAAAACTCACTCAATAAATATTCCAAGAAGTTCTAGTAATATTCCCAAAGGAAAAGTTAACCAGAGAAAAATGTGTTGATTGCATGATCCATATTAGAGGATAAATGAGGACTAAAGCTATTACAGGCTGGGTTTATTGTTGTTGTTATTATTATTGTAAAATCTGTGAATTTAAGAATGAAAATTTCTCAGTTGAAATAGGAATTTCTAGTCCTTCTACTTTATGTTCTAACAAATACCAGAGTACAGACTATAAATTGCTCTTTCACAATAATGCTCACTACCCTTCTCTGATTGCAGTTCTGACTGCTCTCTGCTCTGAGAGATAATATTTAAGGACACAGATAATAATACCCCATTGCAGCTTATTCCTTCATGAAATTTAGGGTTTGTGCCCCCCCCCCCCGCCTTTTTTTGGATTGCTTTGTTTGATGGAGGTTCAATGCCCTTGGAGTGCCCTTCCTTAATGAAAGCAAGGTGAGGTACATCAAAGGGATGACAGATAAGAGAGGAATGTGCCCCTTGGTTATAGCTGTCATCTTGGCTTTGAGTCTGTGCTGTGTGGGTCGCCTTCTTGCCCAAGGGATTATAGAGGGCATTGGTTGACTTTTTTTCCTTTTAGATACTGCGCTTCATACACAAGGGGAATTGGCTACTTAATTCCCGAATTCATGGCGTGGTTTTGGATATAAAAGGAGTTGGCAAAGTGGGAAGAGATTGACCTTTCCAGCTAGTCAAAAACCAAAGGCCGAAGAGCAAATCAAAGCCAGGGCTGTGTTTAATAAGAGGTCACCGCTTTGTTTTCAGTTGTTACAATGCTGTTGAATTGTTACCTTGTTCATATTGTTTGCCTGAATGTGTCTCTGTTCTGCTATTAATGCTGTTGTCTCTCTCCTGTTACTCCAAAGTTAACGATTAACATCTGGCCCTTCACTTGTGCAAGGATATTGATTGCTGTGGAAAACACGTGGTGATTGTTTCGGGCTTCCTGAAGAAGTGTGAAAGGTGTTTCATTCTGTTGAATGTCAGCTCCACTCTTCTGCTTTGCAGTGTTCCGGTGCAGAAGGCACATTCTTCTAGAGATGAAGCCCAATAACAGTAGTGAGTCTTGTATGAGCGCCAACAGGAAATTGATACAAGCATGCTCTCTCGCACAGCTAACCTTGTCCTCCTACACAAGGTTTCAGACAGCAAGCATATGTGAACTGTTCCGTAGAGCCTCAGGCTGTCGTTTGGTATACTTACAGTTGGGGAGAAATCTAGATTATATAGCTGAAGATTGCCAAGTACACAATGCATAATCATCCAATTGAATGAGCAGGTAGATTCCTATGTAAAGGGGGGCTTCTTACAAACTTAATACAGTCAACAGAGTCTGTCTTCCTCAAGGAGGTAGCACACACTTTAACAGTTCTAGCTAGGCTTTTAATTTTCTTGTTCACTTACTTGCATAAGTGAGTCATGGAATCTCTTATGTATTATCTCAGTGGAATTTAATGAAGTAGCCATTATGCTGTCACTATTTAAAAAAAACTGGAAACCTCTGTTTTCTTATATTTTATGCAATATTTTATGATTATATGCTTAATTTCTTTTTGTTTGTGAAAATTTTAGGGATGCTACTGAGAGAATCTAACCATTTTCAGCTCTCCCCACCCCTCCATGGCTATCTGATTCTTCCCAAAATGAGTAGCTGCAGAGAGTAGAAAGAATGAAAAACAGAGACTAAAAGCCGGTGACCCTTGGTGACTTCTATACCAGGAAGACAATAACTTGTTTATTGAATTAGCCCAAAGCCCTGTTAGGGGGCTGTGTGGAAAGGAGAATGGGATGTGTGTTAAGAATGTGTCCTGTTCCCATGAGCTGTTCATTAGCAGTGCGCATGTATGAGTCCAGCCTTCTTCCTTCCTTCCATACATGAGAGACCATGGCATTAGAGGTGCTACCAGTGCCTTTCTGAAGTGAAGAGAAGGGGGAATTTCATGAAGGCAAAATTGTAAATGGAGGAAGGCGTAAAGGAAGAGTTCCTCTGGCTTTCCATTCTGAGTGCTTAGCATTCAATTGACACCTTCCTCCTGCCAGAATTTATTCAGAGTCCTGAGGACTTCAGTGTACGAGGTAGACCATGCTGAGGTCTTTTGAAGCTTGCTTTCTGGAGAAGCAACAAGTTAACCATGCTGCTTTCTTGCACGTGCCATGTGTCTTGCCCCCACTCCTTTCCCCAGCTCAGAAGTGCTGTGGGGAAAGTAAACAGAGAAATGTGGTGGTGGTGCACAGTGGTCCTTGCCCATATAGAATGAGTGGGCAGAGAAGGCTTCTAGGGAGGAGTTAAAAGCTGGGACTCCAGTGAGCTGAGCGAAGAGACAGCTGTGTGAAGATGCTTTCTGACGACGAGGAGTAGCTTCATTGTACAGGCCTGCTTGAATGACTGCTAGTTTGGCATGAGGTTAGTACTAGACGGAGTCCTGCGGCTCCTGTCTGAGATAAGGCCAGGCAGGATACCCCAGTCAGTTCCTGGGCCGCACTGCTCATCTGTCTCTCCGTGGTATCTCTTCCCCCCCACCCCCACCTACATCACAGCCAGGCAGCTCCAGAGCCAGCTTGTCTATTCAGTGTGTTTGGGGGCCAGTGCCCCCTCCGCGCTGCTGCCTGTCCTATTGTCCCTGAAGGTCCATTGATAGTTTTTGTCCTAATCTGAGTTTTACCTCTGACTCCTCCAGAGGCTGTGAGATAATCTGTCCCCACTGATGACAAGATACAGTGTTCCGTGTGCCTCCTGACTCCTTTCGGTTTGAACGGTGTACCAAATCAATTTACCTCTTTGGCAGTAGATTTTCCTTTGGATATAAACCTTATAAGTAAGATTGCTGTCTTAACTACTTTAAAAAAAATTGAAAGCAAATTCTTCTTAGAAACATTTTTAATTTCTGAAAAGTCGTCTTCGTAAATTAAAATTCGTAAAAGGCATGTTAGAAGTGAGCACAGTTTTAGTAGCAGAAGGTAAGGCAGTAGTATGTGGAAGGAGCTGTGATTCAGATTCCTGCATTCACAGCAACCCGGGTTTTCTTCCAGCTCTTCTAAAAGGATCCTATAAAGGGATGCCTCCCTTATATGATGCTAATAACTTCACTTGGCGACTTAAGAATTAAATATTGCACAGGGATAAAATGTTTACCTTAGGGCTGAGTTTAATGCACTTGGTTGATTTGGAAATTAGCAGTGACTAAATTTGATGAATGTAAATAGAAACGAGAGCATTGGAGGCAGAGTCGATCCTGGCCCGACGTTCCTTCTGGGTCTGCAGGCATTTGTTATGTGATGTCCCGTAGCTTTTATTTTCATTTCATATTTGAAGTGAGACTTTTATTATGTCTTACCAAAACGAGCTCTGTATTTTATTGGGGCTGGGGAACACTTAGCCTTTGTTCTGTCAACACTGATGTACCCTGTGCACACGTCACATTCACAGGTTGCTTAAACTAACATTATCCTGAAACTCTTTTTCTCTGCTGAGTCTTTCTGTTCAGAGCTTCAGGAGCGCAGTGGCTTCTCGTCTTTGTAATTCACTATTCCTGAGGGCGGGCTTGGGGGCAAATGCTTATCACATTGGAATGAGGAACTTCGTAGGAGTCCCCAGCACCCATGTAGAAAGTGGGATATGGTGACAGTGCCTGTAATCCCCAGTGCTGAGTTGTGACGTCATCCTCTCTTAGTCTCTGCAGGTACGAGGCATTCGTATACATGCAACCGTAGAAGCGCTCACACGTACAAATAAAAATAAATAAATCTTTATAAAAGGTGGTGGTGGTCAGTAGAGGAAGACACTCAGTATAGACTGCTGGCCTCTGTATATTCAGGCTGCACTTACACGCCCACACACTTACACGCACACATGCTTTTTAAAATTTAGTAACTACTAGTATTTAAATATCACCTGGCCTTTTAAACACATTCAGCCTGTGGTCAGCAGGCCACATGTGTCTCAGGGCTAGGGTCATTTGTAGATCATGACACAATGTCAAAAAGTTGGACATTAACATTCCTTACAAGTGATTCCATTAGCTCTGTTTCAAACACTGTTTTCATAATAATGTGCTTGCTTTAGCTAGTTTTCTCTCTAGGAAGTTAATATCCTTACAAGTAAGTACAGGGGTTGGGCATTAAGGCTCAGTGTGGAGGCAAATACCTGTAATATGTTTGTAATCCATCACTTAAGAGGCTGAAGCAGGGGGATTTTGAGCTCGAGGCCAGTCTGGTTGACGCTGAAACTATTTTCTTCTTCAGTTCTGAAATAGTCAAATAGTACTCTTGGGTAATGGTATGTGATTAAGTCAGGGCCTCTCACTGAGCCTTGAACTCACTGGATGAGCAAGACTAGCTAGTCCGCAAGCCCCAGGAATCCTCCTCCCTCTACCCTTCAGGCACATGCTGTTGTACATGGCTTTTTATGTGGCTGTTGGGGATCTGAACCCAGGTCCTCCTGCACACGTGGCAAGCTCTTTACTGATTGAGCCACCTCCCAGGCCCCACAGATCTGTTCTTAAATTGTATCTTCAGGTCTTAAGAATTGTATTAGTCTCTAAGACTAACTGATGAAGCAACAGTCTCTTCTCTCTCATTCTCTCTCCCTCCTTTTTTTTTTTTTTTTTTTCCCAAGACAGTTTCTCTGTTGTAACTCTCGCTGTCCTGGAACTCACTCTATAGGCCAGGCTGGCCTCGAACTCAAACAGATCCACCTGCCTGTGCCTCCGGAATGCTGGGATTAAAGCCTTTCCTCTCTTTAACTGAGTTCACTGTGAGAGCTTCGGTTTTTTTTTTTTGCTTCAATTTGCTTAAAATAGTGTCCATTAGAGAACCCGCACCTGTGCACTGCAGTCCCTGCTCACAGATCTTGGTCCTGATGTTGTGAGTCTGTTTTGCATGCTCCTGATTACTTATTTTAAAATCCATTAGTACACCATCTTTTGTCATTAAAATATCAAATTAGAAATCTTCAGTTATGTAAATAATGTCGCGTTCCTAAGAAAAAATGTGAGATTATAAAACACATAGAGGATCCTGACAACAACCGCATTCGTAACCTTTGTTTTAACAAAGAGTCCTAGGTTTGTTGTCATCAAACCTAACAGTGAGTTGAGATCATTATTTAGAAATAGTTGAGGTAAGCTCAGGTGTTTGCTAGGATAAAATGTGACGGTCAAGGTTTGTCTTAAGTAACCAACCATGTGCGTGAAGCAGTACATGGCTAGGTTAGATTGACCTAAAAGTTTTTGAATTCTTATAGATCTGGGATTTGGCAGCAAAAAAAAAAATGGGTATCTTGGAATTAACAATATGTGAATAGTTCCTGTAAGTTATTCCTTTTTAATATGTAAGTAACTGAATATTTTTAATTGAAAAATTGCTTTATTAAAGTAAAATTTCATTTAAAAAATTTTTCCACCACACATTTCGTCAGAAATTATGGCCAAAAAAAGAAAACCACTACTTGGGAGTGGGTGGCGAATGTGGGAGTTGATACAGGCCCGTTACCACACATGGCAAAAAGCAAATGGAATTTTTATTTGCTTGGTTGGTATTCGGCTCACCTGGAACATGCCTTACTTTCTGCTCAGCTGAATTGCATATGGATCTTAGGTTTTATTGTAAGAAAATCGGTTGCCAGTCCTTTTCTGCATTTAAATTTTGTTTTGTAGGGGCCCAAGCAAGCTCAGAGAAAGAAAAGCCTGCTCCTCTCTGCTCCAATCTCCTCTTGCTCAGATCTCTTCCCTTCTGCTCTGATCTCTTCCCTTCCAACTTGTGCATTCTAGGACTCCTGAGACAACTGGCTGCTTTGGCAGGAGCTCTGTGTGTGCTGACAGTGACCTGGGCTGTCGGAGAAGGAGCAGGCCCGAGTTCATTCCATTCCTTCTTTAGCAAGGAGCTTGGAAGGCTGGCACAGGAGTGGTTGTTTCAACTGACATTTCCCTCACTGAATGGTGCTTTGTCTTCATACTGAAACATACTTTCCCATACAAATGCTCTAAGCGGTTGTTAGTCGGCTTAGGGAAACCCTTAAGTCACTCTTTAACTTTTGCCTTTTGGCTTTTACATTCCTGAGATTTCTTAAGTTGTGTTGATAAGACTGTTAACCCTTTATGAAACAGTGCTTTTTAAAAAATAGTGTGATGCAGTTCATATCTGTAGAGATGTTTCTTTTGTACAAATTAGAAAATATTAACAGTGGAGCAAATAGCAACCACTTACTGTTCTGAACTTCCAGTGCCTTTTCTCACTCGTTTGTTTCTCACAAGATGGAGCCATGCTGTGATTATATTGTAAGGTCATGTGATGACGTATTGCCCCATGAAATTCAAGTAGGAATCCTTAAACCTCAGATAAGACTTTATATGAGAGAGCTGTTAAATGTACCTAGTAGTTAAAATATTGTATTATACTTCTCAAGCAGTTGTTTGTCCTGTTGTTCTGGTGAATTAATTAAAATTTTCACTTAATTATTTTCCCAGGAGACCCTGTTTTTCTCTTCTTAGTTCCTTGAGTACTGGTACCATGCCTAGTACCTAGTAGCAATTCATGTTGCATGAATTAAAGCAGGTAGATGTGTGTACTCTGAAGTTTAAATTATTCCTAGCAAAATCCAAGATACTACAAACAGCATGAAATGTTGCTGAAGATGAAGATGAACCATGCAGTAGTTCTCAAAATTGTCTGTTAGGTCAGTATTGAGAACTGCATTCTAACAAAGAATACGATGACTTTCTTTCCCAAAGGGGTTTTCCTTAAATTGCCACTTTTAATCTGTTATAAACTTTTATAACTGTCTTATAACTGAGCACTCTGGATTTTAATGTTAACAACTGCATTCACAGTTAAAGGTAGCTGTCCTGTTATTAATACAATACCAATATGTTGTTTTACTTTAGTATAAGTGTAGTCTGTGCAACGTAGGGAGATGCGGTGGTGTCCAGTAGCTTGTAGTGGTTATGGTGGAATGGAATGGTGTTGAGTTCTCTTCAGTTACAGGCTTTTCTTCTTTATCTTACTGGGATTGAGTCACCCAATGTGCTTTCCTGCCTTTAGCCAAGCTCCTCATTTCAACCCCTCCATCATGGTCAAGCATTGGCAAAATTCAGACAGTGTGTAACTTCCCCTTAACAAATGCTGGGTTGGTAAAGATCTCCCTCCCAAGTAGATGGCAGCAGCACCTTGGTGTTCCTAAATGTGGTTACTGGAGGTCTTTGGTCAAGTCATAGGTGTAGCAGTAAGGCTGCTGTGGGGGTTCAGCAAGGAGACAAGGAGGCATTTTTCGTAGGTGTAAATTCCTGCCAGACCTCAGCAAAGGGAACCGCCATCAGAGCAAGCGCTAACTCCACAGTAGAACACTGAGCGTCTGAGCTCAGGTGTTTTTATTGATTCAGAACTCCTTAGGCATTCTACTGATTCCACGTGCAGATCATAAGCAATTAAACAACGCCCCCCCAATATAAATCCAACACCTGCAGACAATACAAAATGCCAAGACCTAGGCAGACTCCTTTTCCAACAGTACACAAGAACAATGATTTTAAACACAACTAAAAATAAACTTTCATAGCACATGGGTTCTGGTTTTTCTGTGCCCAGGTTGTGTAATTTAGGAAATCTCTCCTAACTTTCGACGTTTAACCAAGTTATGAGATGTAGAACACTTACATGGCTAACTGGTGAAGTAGTTTGTGGATACACTGTTAGAATGACTGGTATGCTATTTTGTACCAGTGACTTTTCAGCCCAAGGTCTCCAATCCTAAATATTTAAAATGGGAAAAGACCATTGAGCTTACAGAATCATGTTGTCTCGATTAAGCATATGTTACATAAGCTGGATGTAGTGTCAGACATCTTAAATTCTAGCACTCAAGAGGCAGTGGCAAATGGATTTCTAAGTTCAAGGCCAGCCTGGTCTAGATATTGAGTTTCAGGACAGCCAGAACTACATAATGAGACCTGTCTTTTTTTTTTTTTTTTTCTTTTTTGCATGGGAAGGGCATCTAGCCTACAAAGTGAGAAAGTATTATTTATTCACTGGAACAGTCTCCTAAAGCTTCTAGCAAACAGTTTGTTAAATATACTTTGTATTTCAGTTTCACCAAGGGCAGTTTTGATATGTATTGGTATTTGCATAACTTTTAATACCCAAGGATGAGCCTCTTTACAAATGTGAGCCCCCATCAGAAGTATCAATGATTTTGTGGTGGGAATCAGAGCTTGGAGTCATTTCTCCACAGAGCTTGAAAGTGAATTCCTCAGAGCTTGCCCTGGGAGTGACTGTTTGCCAAGCCAAAGAAATCTCCAGGCTTGAAACATGATCGCCCAAATCAGATTGTGTACTTAATTAATGTAAGGCCGGTAAGCTTCAAGTCTAAGAGTTTGCTTAGCTCACTTTAAAGCTACCGCAACAATTTCAATTGAAAGTTTAGAGATACGTATTTTTTTTAATTAAAGAGATATACACCAGCCTAAGTAACAATAATAAAAAACAGATTTAACATTGCTACATTAAAAAACAGTCTCCTTTGAATTATCAATTTATGACTTAATGCTAGACAACAAAATAAGCAGTCTTAAACCTACAACCCTGTAAGTGCATGCATATACACCTTCAAATGCTAATTGTTGGAGATGCTGGAATATGCACTGTTAAACACCTACTTGCTTAAGTGAAATGGAAATAAATCCTTGGAAATGAATATTTGTTTACATTTCCTCAAGAGAGGCAGAAACATAGAATGAGCAAGTGTGGGGCTCTGAGGCACAACAGGAAGACATAGATAGTTAAGTTGTATTGTTTGGGGTGGTGTAAGCTAATGAGTTGGTCTTGAGTGCTCTTATAGTGAACATCAGAAGCAAAATAGTTTTGAGAGACTATGAATGTACAAATTTACTTTATCATAAATAACCTTTCTAATTATTTTTATTTGTGCCAGAATATAATTATACATAGCTAACATATATAAGTGGAATTTATTTAATTTTATAGAAATATATATATCTGCAATATAGAGGAAGAAAGAAGAGTATCCCACTACCAGAATGTACTAGAATTTAGTTTCATTCTTTCTGTACAAAATAAACAGTTACACTCCAGTCTTTACATTTTCTTAATTATTGTATGTTACCCACATCGGTGGAGTATGTAGTGATATATTTTGGGTTAAGGGAGAATATAAACTCCTTACTGTAATACTGAAAGTGCTTCTTTCTTCTGTTCCCATTCTCCCCTTTCTCCGTACCAGAATCTTCCTTTCCATTTATTTTCTTTTTTTGGTCATTGGTAGCGTTACTTTACCAACTGTGGCAGGCAAGGGCATTTTATAAACACACACATACACACTTACATGTATCTATGTGCTAAATCACACTGTTCTAAAAGAATTGCAGGGTTTCTTTTTACTAGAAAATGTTGCATGTGAAGCTGGTGGTTACTTTAAAGAGGAGTCAGCTTTTAAAAATTTCACTCCTTTAAAAGGCTCAAAGGCTATGTAATAGTAGATCACGGTACTCTGATGGTGTGAGCCAGAGAAAACCTTATTCCCTAGTGTTATATCTAGAATAGACACCAGAATATGAGTTTTGGAGGGTGGGGCTGGGTGGGTGAGGCATGCTGGGGCTCAAACCCAAACTCCCTGTGCTCCCTGAAGAGTGCTCTCACAAAGCTACAGTTCCTGGCCCTCCTGATTTTAAAAGAGGGTAGTGCGAAGTTGCGGCTTGAAGTTATTTTTTTGAGTAGGAATAACCAAGGACTCAGAAATAACAAGGTTTCTGTCAAAATCTCTGGCACTGGGGCCTGTTAACGGCCACGGTGCGTTAAATAAAATCGGCAAACTGCAACAAGACATGTATTCTGTGGGCATGGCAGTTTTAGTCACTTCAGTTATTTTTGGCAGTGTGGCAACTTCATTTTGCAATACAAAAGTTGCTATGTTGAAGCTTGGTGCCACGGTGTCAGCTGGTGAGAGGGGAAGATGTTGGAGGACTGGATTTGAAGCAACAGTGAAGCCAGCCTTAGTGGGAGCAGGAACGAGCCAGGCTTGTTAATGACTTTTAACTGTCCACTTGCGCCATTGCTGTTATGCACCATAAGCCTGGAAAAATCAGGCTAGGGGAAAATGACATCAGTACCTGCTCGGTTAAATATCTGGCGAGTCCTCTTGAGAGGAGAGTCTGCCATGGCCGTGGGTTTTTTTTTTTTCTTTTTCTTTTTAAATTAATTTTCTTTCATACAATAGAGTTTGATTATATAGTCTTTTCCCTCCCTAATTTCAAGGTCCTGCCTACCTCCTTAACCACCCAACTTCGTGTTTTCTCTCTTTCTCCCCTGGAAAAGAAACAGACCCAAAAAATGAAAATCAAGTAAACAAACTTTAAAAAAAAAGGACAAAAATACCCAAACCAAACAAAACAAAACACCTGCAAAAAAAACCATGGGGTCCGTTTTGTGTTGACCAACTATTCCCAGGCACAGGGCCTGCCCTGGAGTGTATGTTGGTATACCTGGTGACACTCCATTGGAGAAGACTCATTGTCCCTTTGCCAGCAGGTATTAATTGTAAGTACCTTCTTGATTAAGGGTGGGACATTATATCCCCTTCCCCTTCTTAGTGCAGGGATTTTGTCTGGTTTGAACCTTTGCAAGTCTTCTGCATGCTGCCGGACTCTGAGTTCATCTGTGGATACACTGTGTCCTTGGAGCATCTGTCCTCTCTGGCTCTTAACACCTTTCCTCCCCCTCTTCCACATAGATCCCTAAGTCCTGAGGGAGGGATTTGATAAAGACATCCCGTTTATGGCTGAGTGCTCTTTTAGAAATCACATGATCTTTTTTTCCCTTCAGTGCAGTAGTGATTTCAGCGGATGCATATTTAAAGTCAGTTTCCATAGTGACATCTGGTGGTGGCTTGGAAATCCCATCAGGCATGTTAGGAATGATAAATATTTTTAGCTAATAGATTTCAAATTTCCAGCTTCTTTCAGATTGTTCAGTTTATTAACAACCTTTTTGAAAATGTCTTCATTGTTTTCTCAAGGTTAGAAAGTTGGGCACTTACGACTTCTGTAACACTTCATGAAAGTAAAGGAACACTTCCTGATTACACTCCACTGGGGGCGCATAGAAGAAGCATGCCTGAGCCTGTCGTCTGTGCTCAGCGTGCCCACCATGGCAAGTCTCCCTGGTCCTTGCCTGTGGGCCCCACATTCCTCATGAGATAAGAATCCTGTAGTTTCCTTGTTCCTCCCCATTCTTATTGGCCACATCTGGCTGGAAGGAATTCTCTGGAAGGCCTTGGTTGTCTCTTTCTCTTCACACCCTGACCTTACCTGTTCTCTAGTTGCACATTGTTGTTGCTAGCTAAATAGGTGAAAGAGGGAGCCAGGCCTGGTGGCATGTACCTATAATCCTAGCACCTGGGAGGCAGAAGCGGGAGATTCTGTCTCATAGCAACCATCCTGTTTTTGCTTTAAAACCAAAGAAATGAAAGATAGAAAATTATAACTAGGAACAGAGAGAGCTAGGGGAAAAAGGCACAGGTTGTTGAAGACAGGATGCAAACTCTAGGAGAGTCTGAAGAGAAAGATTTATTTTATGTGCTAAAAAGATCTGAGCTGGGTGGTGGTGGCGCATGCCTTTAATCCCAGCACTCGGGAGGCAGTGGCCTGCCTGGTCTACAGAGTGAGTTCCAGACAGCCAGAGTTACAACACAGAAACCCTGTCTCGACGAACAAAAAAACGAAACAAAACAAACATACAAAAAAATCTGTAAAGATCATAAATTTTATTAATTCATTTTTTCCCAAGAAGAATGAGTTTGTAACTACTTATACAAACAAAGTTATTACTGATTATCAACAACTGAAAGTTGATTCATACACAAGAGAGTTAAGAAAATAGGAGTAGAATTTTAAACGAGTTCAGTCATCTGATTCACACCCAGCGAAGGCTTGAAGGCTTCAGTTTTATTTTTCTTTTTCCTTGTGCCAGTGGTACTTAGGAAGTACTAGTTATCGGAATAAAGACTCCGACTGACTCAAAGGACAAACATTATTTCTAGTCATACTTCTGGAGGGCTGGCATGTGGATTATTTTGGAACCGAGGCTTTCTGTAAAGAATGGACTGGATTCATGTCAACCCCCGATTTGATTAAGAGGCTGTACCAGAATGGGTTCTATGCTCTGTGCAGCCCATGAGTTTGTACCATAGAAAAATGGGCATCTCGCTCCTTAATCTTGGTCTTTAATTAATATTTGATATAATACTGTTTCTTTCCTTTTTAAAAAAATATATGTATCTGAGTAGAACCACCTTGTTTGATTTCCAACCTTTATTTATAACCTGCTGTTCTCCTGACCATAGCTAGGAGTCATGGAGGGGATTCACGTCGAGAGGAACATGGCCCCTGCCCCTGTTGTTCAGTTGATGGGGGGGGGGGGGAACCAGTTCTCATCAGAAGGATACACAGATGAGACTAGAAAAAGCACACGAAGGAAAGCAAATAACCGTTTTTCCATCATAACATGGTTACATTTTATATTTTCTCCTTAAAGCTGTTGTATTTGGGTGATTATATAATCTTCACCTGAGTGCTGACATTAAAGAACTGCATGGGGTATGAAGCTTGTCTTGTCCTCAGGGTTATACACGAAGTTCTTTTTATCCTCAGATTTTTGTGCTCAGAATAGACCCGACCAGGAACTGTGCTGACACCGAATTAAGATGAGTGCTGCCCTTCACCGTGGCCTGGGAAAGCTCCTCATCTCTTAAGTTTTTCATCATGAAGCGGGGACAATTGCACAACTAGTGTAGGCAGGTCAGAAAGATGAACCAGAGCAATGCAGGCCTACTGTGATGCCTGGCATAGAATAAACCCAGAATAAATTGTTTATATAATTGTCATTGCTGTATGAGCTTATAATTACATGGAGAGGACTATGATTACAAAGGAAAAAAAAAGATATAGCAGCATGAAATATTTGATAGTTAGTAGTGAAAGACAGGGGGCCAAATCACTGTGTGTCTGTCTGCTTGAAATTTTCTAATAATACCTCACTTGTCCGATGAATTTAATTGCATTTTAATGAAGTAGCAGCACGGAAGAGAAGCGTATGCGCCTTCATCTTGTTAATATGTAATCCATGTAGGGAATTCATGTAGGGAAAACAGCCTGTGTCTCTGGCTTCCTTGGGTGAAGTGAGGGCTGCAATGAACAAGGGAAAATACCAAAAAAAATGCATTTGTTCAAAATACAAGCAGTTATAATATATGAATTTAATGAATTATTGAATATGTATAGATTGTGTTTGGGTTAGAGGAAAAGAGGAATGGTGTGTAATCAGTTGTTAATCATGAGTGGCTGTAAACATTCATCTTAAGGTAGTTCATATTACGTTTGGTTATTCATTATGCTATAATTTTTTCTGATATCACCACCAAATAAGCAAGCACTTAAGTTTAAATAAATCCTATTGGCAAGTACTTTATTAACCAGAGTTAATAACAATGTATCATGTCTGAGAACTTAAGAGTAGGTATTAAGTACACACACACACACACACACACACACACACACGCAACTATAGAAGGAGGTAATACATGGTTGATTAGCTCAACTGAGCCATCCTACAATGTATCCACATTTCAAAACATGTTTTATTACATACAGTTAAGAGTTTATTTGATAATTTAAATACATAGTAAGTGTTAGTGGTTGAGATAAATACTCTTCCTGCTGAACGCAGATGACCTTGGTTTTAGTTTTTTATTTTACATTGGATGGGGAACCTTAGTGATTCTGAAGTTGGAGGGTTTCTGAAGTGTAGTCAGGTGCACGGTGTTGAACACTAAGGTGTCATCAGTTCACAACAATCAACCGTTCTGGGAGCCAAAAGACAAGATTACGCTATTAAATGAAAGGCCAAATTTGCTGAAGAGAGTTGATAGTTCTACTTCTAAACACTTTGTAGGGGAGGAGTCTAGAATTAAAGTTTTAATAGATTTCCAAGAATGAGCCAAAATATACCAACCCTCTTGACTTTTTTCTCAGCAGTCATATGCTTCCTTTCAGTTGAAAAAAAAAAAAGTATCCTAGTTAGGGTCTCAATAGAAGACTCTGTATCCCAACTCCAGTCAAGATACTTAGTTAGTTTACTCATTGAGTGGATAGCTACCATGCTTTACATGAGGAGCCAGAAATACCACAAATAGCTAGGGAAAATAGACCCCTTTGCAGTTTAGAACGTAGCTGGAGAATGTATGGTTTTGTAATATACTGGCTGTCTGTTAAGTTTAGCATATAAGAGACCTGAGCAATCTCTTATGCTAGATTTGTAAAATTTCCTTATTTTCTTTTAGCAGTTTTTAAAGGATTGGTAGTCCAATTCAGATGTCTAGAGGAATGTTACTTCTGGTCTCTGTCCCTGGGCTGTGGCTTAGGGAGTGGGTCTGAGACCATGGCATTGAGCTCTGACTCTGGTTTGTCTTTGTATTTGGTTTCCTGTTTAATCTTCAGGAAAGTCAACACTGTTCAACCAGCCATAAATCTCACCTATGGAAAACCTAGTATTAGGCCATGAGATGATCTCGTACCGCCCATCTCCTGGGTTATTTTCAGATGTAGATTGTAGATCCTTAAAGTCTGGTCTGCTTGACACTAGTAATTGTAAATTCTTTTACAGTCTACATTAGATACTAAATATTTAATCATTACAATAGGTATCACCTCATTTAATCAACAATTAAGAGGTATGCAGTTATCTCCATTCTGTAGGGAGGGAAACTGAGGCTCGAGGGGTTAGATAACTTGCTGAAGTTCATGCATCAAGTAAGTGATACATAAGCCACCTGCAAATGAATTATTTTGAGACACTTACTCAAAGTGGTGCCTTGTCAAGTTGGGTTTCTATTGCTCTGTAGAGACACCATGACCACAGCAGCTCTTATAAAGAATACATTTAATTGGGGGGTGGCTTACAGTTCAGAGGTTTAGTCCAAAGCATGGCGGCACACAGGCAGACATGATGCTGGAGAGGTAGCTCAGAGTTCTACATCTGGATCAGCTGGCAGCAGGAAGTGAGAGTCACAATAGGCCTGGCTTGAGCATCTTAAACTTAGGGCCCACCCCCAGTCCTCCAACAAGGCCACACCTCCTAACAGTGCAACTCCCTATAAGCCTATGGGAGACATTTTCATTCAAACCACCACACATCTCGTGCTTGTCATTAACTTTCTGCCTTGGCTTCTTTCTCTCTAGGTGTTATAGAGACTTCAGACCGACTAGACAGGGAATCAACTTCCCACTACTGGCTCACTGTCTATGCTACGGATCAAGGTGTGGTGCCCCTGTCATCCTTCATAGAGGTCTACATAGAAGTTGAGGATGTCAATGACAACGCACCTCAGACATCAGAGCCCGTGTATTATCCAGAAATAATGGAAAATTCACCCAAGGATGTATCTGTGGTCCAGATTGAGGCCTTTGACCCTGATTCTAGCTCCAGCGACAAACTGACATACAAAATTACAAGTGGAAATCCACAGGGATTCTTCTCAATACACCCTAAAACAGGTATGTGAATACTGTTAATGGACTATGTTCGAATACACCCTTCTGCTGAGGAGAACTACGAGTTCTCATCTCTTTGTTAGCTGAAGTTTCTTTGGTTTGGTACTTCTCTTTCCTTTTCAGTTATTCAGAACAAGCCTTTATTTGTGGATGAAATTAAATCTAAATGTGTGTTGACCTCTTTGGGCATCCTACCATATAGCTGTTTTATGATTTTGCTCCACAGGAAGGCTTTGCACTCTAGAGCAGGTATCATTATTTCAGTAGTAGTTCAATGATGATAGAATAAACCTAGAGTCAATTTTGCTACTGAATATGTGGATTTTTATAATGGTGTTTTTGTGTGTGTGAAGAGTATTAGATTTTATTTCACAATTCATTACTTCGCAAAAACTGTTGTAAGTTTTTCCTGGTGTTCTGACTGTAGGTAACAGAATCAGAGCCAAACCGCGTAAGGGTCGGAAGCCATTACTTTGGTGATGCAGTACCCCAGCCATTTTCTTCTTATTTTTCTCCTCTCAAAGTCTGTAGCTCCACAGGGGCTGGAGAGATAGCTCACCGGTTAAGAGCATGTGCTCTTTTTCTTCTGAGGAGCATTGAGGATAGCATGGTGGACCTGGAGCCTAAGAAGTGGGTTATCATCATGGCCGGCCCCATGCCGAGAATTTCAGCCAGCCTCTAGGAAAAGGCTGGTTTTTACAGTGTGATAGGTACTATTTGCACTGGACAGGTGGTAATTAGGCTCCACAGTTGTTGTGAAATCAAATGAAAGGTATCTAAAAACTTAGAACACATTGCTAGCCATAAAAGAAGAAATGTGTTAAGTTTTAAATATTTTTGAAGGAGTCCAAAGTCTTTATGAGTCCAAATATTATGCCTGAATTGAAGGGATGGTCTCAGCATGGAAAGAGAAAAATCCAGAGGTTAAAGCTGTGAGGTGAGAACTAAAGAATTCATCTAGCTCTATTTAAAACTGTTGAATGAATTAAGACTTCAAAAATGTTTCCATCTTAAGCCTTCAGTCCATCTTTCAGATTAGATTAAGTCTCCTGTGAGGAGACAGGAAAGCAAGCAATGACTGTGCTTCCATTATCTGAGCAAATATTGTGGGCCTGGGCATAATTAATTAGAGAAAGAAAGTTAAAGTTGTCTGGGTTAGGTGTTAGGAGTAAGGGCGCCAGGGTCCTGTGTTCTGGAATTAGCCCTTGTTCATCCTTGCCTTTTTTGAATCTCTCCTTTGTGACTCATGATGCCTGCAGAATTCTCACTCTTCCTTATCTTCTGCAGGAATACACACCCTCTAGGAGTTCACAGTGAGCTCTTACCCCTGGGTGAGAAGCACATGTAGCCTGCTGGTAACAGTGGGAGAAAAGGCATCAGCCTCCAAACAGGTCGTTTTTTTTACTACTTGAAGGCAGATAGGCATGGTGGGGCCAGATGCTGAGAAGCATATTACAAACTGTATGGTTAGTAAAGAGAGTTCCACAAATCACCGTGTCTCTAAAGATCAAAAAATACCCATGTTTTAGTAAACATATTGTTAAGAATAATATAACAGATACAGTTTCGTAAACTATGTCTTCAAATGGTTCTGTTCTCCCAGCTCAGCAGAAGATCTAAGTGTGATCCTTAGGGCCCAAAGTGTAATTAACAGGCATCTCATCCCCTGAAACGGTACAGCAGACCCTGAGCTTTAAGAGGTGGATTGTTAAAATGGGGGTTGAATTGTGGGAACCGGTGAAAGACGATCTGAAAGAAGAAAGTTCTTGTGATTTACTGACCCGGAACACCACCTGGAGACCTTAAATCAAGGTCCTTAGTAATTAATGACTGAAGGAGAAAACTCACTGGGCCGGAACTCAGAGACGTCCTGTAGTTAGGCTCTCATCCTGGGACCATGGAGGAGATAGACAACAGGGCAAAAGACTTTAGTATTAGCGATGAGCGATCGACACTTATGGTTAGTCCTCCTGGAGCCCTCAGAGTCCTTTGTGGAAAACATGCAGCAGCCTGTTTCTCTCGCACGTTTCAGTTGCTTGTTTAATGTATATAAGGCAACCAAGATTTTAGTGGATTCATGCAGCTGTGCATTATCCTCTGGATAAACAAATGTAGGGTGAGATGCACATTTGCTTCTGACTGATTCTCATATATCTAGTAGACCGCAGACAACCTAACAGCCAAGGTGTGTGTTCGGACACGGAGTGTTTTCTGCCTTTGTACTGTGAATGCAGTTCTTGAGTGGTGCTTCGCAAGCACGTTGTTGCAGATGTGAAGGAAGACAGGGGAGGGTATGTGAGAGGCAGCACGACACAGCCTGTAAGGAACATGTTTGGAGGAACCGGGGACAGACTGACGGGTGAAGTGGGGGCAGTCAGGAAATAGAAGCCCCTGGAAGAGCTAGCTGTAGGGTTGATTTTGAAGGTTAGAGAAGCAGATTGGTTAAAATCCAAGAGAAAGAGTTAGGCCAATGGCCATTTGAATACCGGAGTAAGGACTGAAGTTGGTATTTTATGTTGCCTTTATGAATAGTATCTTAACTCTCCAGAGTCTGTAAAGTCCTTAGAACATTTTGTATACATTTAAATGACCTACTAACAGTCATTTTGTAAATGAGGAAAACATCCCAATATTTTCTTGTTGACAATTTAAAAAAACTAAACTATCTGTAACTGAGTTCGGTAATCTTCCAAATTTTGGTCTCCATGCAGCAAGTTCGAATGAGCTTTTTTTAGTATCTCGCAGTGTTTAATTACGGTGCTGAGGCTGTCTTTCTACGTCGCAGACAGTTCTTACTGATTGTAAGTAGGATTTGATGAGATTTCTGTTTTAGAGCACACAGGCAAAAGACTCAATTCATTTTCTTTCTTTTTTTTTTCCATTCCTAACAGGCGCTTCTGTTAACAGCGTAGATTGTAGTAACCTTTTTTGTTTGGTTATATCCAATATCAGTTAGGGTCAGTTTGCTTCTTTTAACATAAATTGTGCCTTTGCCCAAGGCAGAAGAGAGACAGGAGCATAGATATTTTATTGTTTGGAGCCTTGACACTGCCTGCTCACGCAAACAGAAGCATCATAGCTCTGTGGTATGCCAAGGACAGAGGAGGGGCCCCAGACAAAGGAGACCAGTGTGAGCTCTATGTACTCCGTTGTCCTGCAGTAACCCTAGGAGACCGGCTCCACCTGTGCCACGCGTGCATCTTCACGTTATCAGCTTTCAGGAGCGATACACAACTTACGGCTGCCTGATAATTTTGAAGGTTACTCTTGAGGCGTGTGCCTGCTTTAGAGAAGACCAAAGTCTTGTTCTTGGCATATTTGCTGTCTTCTTGGGTTTTGGATACAGAAGTAAGTCTTTTTACTTTTAAAAAGCTCCCTTGAGGCATAATCGACATGAAGTAAATCGCACATACGGAAAACCTGTAGTTCAGTAAGGCTTGCCATTTCTCTGTCCCCGGGATGCCGTCATCACATCAAGCAGTGAGTGTATTTATCACTCCAAAAAATTTCCTGCTGCTTTTCTCAGCCCTGCTCATTCTCACTGCCCGCATCCCTAGACAACCTCTGATCTGGCCTGGCCCTGTCATTAAATTAGTTATATATAAATTTATTTGCCCTTAAAATTTAACATAGATGGGCTGACACGGTATATATGTCTGTTTGAGATTCTTGCATGATGCAGCTCTGTATGAGCTTTGAGACCCTCTTTATATCCCCTGTCCAGATACAGTTTATCCATTCAGTAATTGAATGACATTTGACTGCCTCTGTGTTTGGTTGTAGGTAACAATGCTGCCATTTAACATTGATAAAAGTCTTCAGGAGGTCATGTAATTCCATTTCTCCTAGATTTTATGTGGGGCTGAATATTCTGAAAATAGGCAAGATAGAAAGCTCTTCCCCCCGCCCCCCGTTTTTGCTTGATATCTAGTGCCTTGTAAACTGCTACTTTGTGTTTTATTTATTTCGATGTCTTTAGAGTATAACTGTGGCTCCTTGATGCAGATAGGGGAGCTCTGTTATTGCTCTTTTTAATCTTAATAATGCTTATTCAATTTAAGATATGTAGCAAATATGTATATTCTCCCTCCCCCAAAAAGCTTCATTAAAGTAGTAGTGGATAATTCCAACCGAGGTGTGTGTGTGTTTAAATAATAAAAACTGAATTTACAGCTTAATTTTAGATATAAACTTAGTAATATCTTGTGTTTCTGGAGTTGATAGAAAAACAAGTCTCTCCAAACTATACCATTAAGGGTCCTCAAGTTCTGGCTAGTCCGTGTTCCTCATAAAGACTTTTCATTCCTGCATTCTGTGCCTACCATCACTGGGACATAGATGTGTTGGTGATGTCTGCATACATGCCTGGTGGTCACATTCCTTCTGAGTTATATTACTTTAATAAGTAATGGATTCACATAGTGCAGAATTCAAAGGGCACAGTCAGATACCCAGTGAAACGAAGATACCCACTGAAATGGTTCACTTTTACGTAGTTTCCTTGATTCCCCTCCTTAACTTATGTAGTGTCTTAACTGCATTTTTTTTCTTTTATATTTTCTACATTGGTGCTCTGGCATCTGGAGCCTTCCAGAGGTGGAGATGGAGAATGACTGAACAGTTACCTTTCATAGGCAAGCTAATTGTCTTAGCTAGGGTTACTATCGCTGTGATGAAACACCATGACCAAAAGCAAGTCGGGGAGGAAAGGGTTTATTTCACTCACAGTTCCACATAGCTGTTCATCATCAAAAGCAGTGAAAGCAGGAGCTGATGCAGAGGCCATGGAGGAGTGCTGCTTACTGGCTTGCTTCTCCTGTTTTGCTCAGCCTGCTATATTATAGAACCAGGACCACCAGTCCAGAAATGGCATCACCCACAATGGGCTAGGCCCACCCCCATCAATCACTAATTTAAGAAATCTCTTATAGGCTTGTATACAGCTGCAGCACGGTCACCAGTCCTGAGCTCAAGCCCTCTCTGTTTTCCTGAGCCAGGGTCCTGTCCCGTCCTGTCCCTTAGTTGGACTCTTCCGAGACAGCTAGGAACAGCCTCTAGAGGTGCTCCGAAGTTATTGATGTTATCTAAACCAGCCAACCCCCAGCTCCATTGTGCCACTTCAGCTTTTTTTTTAAATAAGGGCAGCAGTAAAGTGTCTTGTCCACGCTTTGCCAGCATCCTCTCTACCTCTTGTCCCAATACTTTCCCATGTTGCTCTGCGTAGGGAACATGAAGTAGGCCTTAAGTTACAGACTCATCTTTTGGGCTTTCCACGCTGAAAAAAAGAATGCAGTCTGTATTTCAAACACAGAGGCAACTGCTTATATTTCTTTTTACTCTCAGGTAAGCAAGGCAAAGTGCGTGTTATTTTGTTCTCATCTTTTTATGCAGGAGTTAACAGCATATGCCCACTGATAACACATCTAGAGTTCTTCCCTTAGGAGTTACGCTTAGAATATCCCTTTAGCATAGCTACTGATGGACTTGGCACTTTGTTATTACTTGGCTATAGGTGTCTGCATCCACCTTTCTCTGCTCATTTCATTGACCTTTATCTCCTCTCGTAAATATGTTACCTTTTACTAATTTTCATTCGTTGCTGTCCTTCCTATTTGGAAAGGAATATATAGAATTGTATGCTGTGGCCACACTAAATAGAGTAGAAATGGGGAGTCGAGCATCTTGGTTTTGATATGTGTGACTACATCAGCAGGCACATTTTACATCAGTCTCTTGATCAGCTGCTATATTTATTTCTACCCACTTGATATTTAAAAATGGTTTTGGAATTTCATGGTGGCTCTTTATTTTTATTTGGCATTAATGGGGATTGGACGCAAAGACCCATGTATGCTAGGCAAACACTCTACCATTGCACGGGTTGGATTGAGGTCCTTCTCAAAGTCTGAATTTTGAATCAGCAGTTTGTTTAGTACACTTTAGGCTTTTTGGAGTGCTACCGGTCCTCTTTTTGGACTAATTTCCATTGTGCATCTCAGTTGTCTTTGCGCATTGAGCTTTAAGTGGATAGCCAAAGAGAGACCAGCAACTTTTCAACTTTTTCAACTTTTCTGTTGTTTACATATACTTTCTAAGCCTTCTGCCGTCTCGCAGACTCATTTTAGCCTTCACTGGGCATGCAAGCACACTCTTCTCTATGCTTTGTACTTGGTATTTTGCAATCCATCACCTTTCACACACTTAAATCTTCTAAGTCTTTATAGGGACCTTGTGAGGAGAGTAGAGACTCCAAACACAAGCTTCTGTTGTGTTCTGTGTTTGCATTTCCCCCACTTTACAAATAATTACATGACTTCAGCGAGGTCAAGACCACCCAGAGGCCCAAGCCACAGGCATGAATTTCCTAACTGCTGCTTCTTGGTACCACGTCTTTGATGTGTGTGGTTTTGCAGCCGTTATTATGTATCTTAAAGAATGCTGTGTCATTTAATAGTTGCTTTTAGGCTGATCCTATGTCTGTGGCACTTTGCAGATTAAAACCCACAATGCTCTTAAATGACACTAGATGTTTAAGCTTGCTACCATTAACAACATGCTGAAGAACTATTGAACTTTTTTGTGGAAAAACCACAGATGTTCTCAACTATGTAGACTGTCCAGTGTCTGTCACATCCATTTAGCTCCGCTTTTAGAGCACAGAGTCTGCCATCTAGAAAGGAAGGCACATGCCCAATGACACAGTGATTAGTTCTTTTTTTTCCTTTAAGAAATAAATTGTTTCTCACTTGAAGACAAAATATGCCTACATTTTTGGAATTTTTGTCCTTGTTGCACCGCTGGTTTTTCTTATTAAAAATAACTAGGGCCACCAATGCTGGTTCACATGGTTGGCTCTTGGTACTTGGTGATCTTTTACTGTTTCCTCCATTGCTCTTTGCAGGACCTAATCTGGGTCTCAGTTGTTCATGCTCAAAGAACTCCATTATAATTTCCTGTGCATTTCCTTGTTTAAATGTAGAATAGTGTATTTAATATGGAACTATTTATAAAGCGAGGGTGTGACTGTTCAATAGAAGATTGCAGGTAGATTTAGTAGAGATAGACTATTTAGATTAATTAATCCACAAAGTGTTCTAAAATCACAAAATACTACAGTGGCTAGTAGGTAACACTGGGCACCTAGCCATGTCCTAGCCCCATGCTCCTTTAGTAGAGAGTCTTGTATTACTGCGTAATGAGGTAGTAAGTAAATAGCATTTTATTGTGGCTGGAAAGGAGACCTAACAATGTGCAATAGGAAGTGACTACAGCTGCAAACAACTTCCAAGCGTTTCCGGTAACATTTGATAGCTTTAGAAAGGAAGGAAATGAAGGGCCACTCTCGCCACAATGGCAGGAATTCATTAACAACAACAGCAAAATAGCTTACCTGTGTGTCTTTTTAAGCACTGTAGATTTTTCTTACCCACTTCTTACACTAGTTTAAGAAGTTCAGTTTTATCCCCAGCCTTTTCTACAGAGGTTGGCAGCATGTTTCTCCTCACAAATCTGTTTTCATGGAATCCTTAGGATCCATTGGATCAAGGAGAGTTCTGCTATTCTGTTTCACTCATGCCAGAGACTAAAATTATATGTAAGATTTTGCACTTACGCTGCTTAGAGGTTGGTCAATATTAACCCTCCCTCCCTCCCTCCCTTCCTCCCTCCATCCCTCCCTCCTTCCCCTCCTCTGCATAACTTGTGTAGAATACTAAAAAGAATCAATTCCCCATCAATTTGCCTTCTGATCTTGTGTTTTGAAACCACCAATTTCCAACAGGAAACAGCTCTTAAGACAGTTGTAGAAGCAGAAGAGAAGGCCGTGATACTGACCTCAGCCACTCCTTGTGTGACTTTAGAATGGCCATTTGATTAATTTTATTAGTGTTTTCTGTGGAGCCCTGGAAGTTCAAGTTAAATGAATTCCACGCTGCTTTCCAGCCTTGACAGGCTATGAATAGAATTCCATTTTTGGCTCCAAGCCTAATCCTGCCGGCACCAGTACCACAGTGACAAACAATAGCTGCTCAGATGGCCACAGCTGCCAACGAGCTCCCAGCCGACTGTAGTTAGACGTGGTCTCAGAACACCGCCTAAATGAAGATGGTGTTGCAGAGGCTCTGAGCTACGAGTCGGGTGCTCTGCGGGAGTAGATGCTGAGTGATGGCTACAGGGAGAGTTGAACATTTGCTCAGGATCTGCCAAGGAGGCCATCTGTGTATCCAGCACGGGAAGTGGGGAGAAGGGCTGTCCTGCCTCCCTGTTGGTCTGAGCTGAGCAAGGACTCTGACTTTTTCATTGTTGGTTCTGATCTTGCCTGTTGCTTGGCTCTCTTTCTGGCTCAAGTCCTTAGGGGCCAGGGCCTTTCTGTATCCAGTTATTGTATCCATGACAGAACCAAGCACAACACTGAGTGTGGGAATGCTACTCAATTCCTATTTCCAGTTCACTGGTAAAGGGTTTTAAAACTCAGCCAGTTGGAATGGTTCTGCTTTTCATGTGTCCTCTTTAGCATCCGTTGCTTTTCTGTCTCTCTTCCATCCTCTGTGATCTCACAGCTGCTACAAATAGCTTCGTCTGAGGCCATTTTTATTTTATTACTGCTGCTTGGTACAGATAGGAAGGCTAGAAAGTCCCTTGGAGAAGGTGTTCACACAGTCATGTGTTACATGGGATTTGGTAGTTAATTGTCTCCTGTACTGATGTTTCACAGTACTTTTACTTTAATACTTCATTTTAAAACATAATGTTTTTTTTCCCTCACCGTTTTCCCTATGACTGTAGTTTCTGCAGTCCTTTGGCAGCATAACTAATGCTAAGTGTATTTCAACATTCTACCATGGAGACAAGAAATTACTTAGCAGCCCAGGGTTTGAGATGCATAAGATTCTATCTAGAACATTGCCTTTAAATGCTGCTATTTATTATTTTATTCAAATAATTGACATTATTTCCAAAGGGGGCGGTGAGTTTCGATGTATAAGAGGAACAGAGAAGTGGCTAAAATAGAAAAGATGGTTTTATGACTGCAGGGAAAGTAAATATATATATTTCTGACTAGAGAGGGTGTATTATTGGCTGGTTAGTTTTGGAGATAATATCTGTATTAGTTTCATTGTGCCCTGTGTGTTGCTTGTTAAGTGAAGTCTTGAGAACGTAGAAAAATTGTTTTTATTCTATCTTGGTCCTTAGTTGCAACAGCTTTATAATCAATACTTTGTATTTCATAGGTATTAAAGAAGTATTTGTAATTGTCGCTAGTAGTTATTAAAAAAAAATGGTTCGCAAGTCACTTCTCATATATGAGAGATACGTTCAAGGAGAACTGATGGACAACTTATGCATGCTAATAATGTAAACACTCCAACTTGAGATTAATAAAAATGTATATGTTAGTGCATAATTTTCTCTAACAGTTGGATCTCAGCATGAAGCTGCTTATTTTTAAAGTGTATTAATTTCCTAGGGCTACTATAACAGATCAGGACAAAGCAGATAAAGTCTGAAGATAGGCGCCTGCAGGCCAATCTCCCTGAAGTCATTCTGTGGCTTTGGCACATCGCTTAACATTCTGTCTCTGGCCACAGGACCTTCTCTGTGCCCCCTAGTCTCAGATCTCCTCCTAAGAGGCCACTTCTAATTGAACTGAGAGTCTTCTCAAAGTCAAGATGCTGTCATCCGGAGGTCCTTGGGTCCAACTTCAGAGACCTTTGTTCTAGGGTAGATGTACATTTTGGCTGGATCCATTCAACTCACCACTGAAAGCATTTGCCCAAAAATACAGAAATATAAGCTGCAAACTAGACATGTATAGAGTACAGTAGATTAGTCTTACATAGTGGGAAAATTGCTTTCCTTTAACTTATGTTCTGTGGAGTTTAATGATTTGGTCAATAGTAAGTAGCACAATTGGCAAGAGGATTCTTGGAGATGTTTAAGTCACTTCCGAGCACCAGGGGCTTCGGGGTGCTTGTTGGACACTGAAGCATTTTCTACAATGTTGTTTCTCTCATATATCACACTTGATTCACATGATAATTTTCTCTATTTCAGTGGTAGCTTAAAGAAGTAAATATACTTTGTATCCAAATACGGCTGGTATTACTTTTTACATAATTAAATTTTACCTAAGAATAAAATTCTTCAAGTAAGAAGGCAGGGTTTTTGTTCTGTTTTGTTCAGTTTATACTAAGAAGCATTATCGTGATCTGTAACTCGAGCTCAGCAGAGAACCTTGGTGAGGTTGCTCAGGTGGCTCCTCACACATGCACCTTGTGATTTGGGGCTCCCGCACAGGAGTGGAGGTGTGGCTCAGCTCTTCCGCCCATGACCTGATGTACACATGGAAGTGCTCGGGCTCTCAGAGTCACTTTGGTTGGAGCTCAGCTCTGCTTCCCATACTATTGCTGAGTGTGGCCTTCTGGGATCAGTTTACCTTTTCTGAACCTCGTTTTTTTTCACTTTTCAAATGCAAAGACTGATTCTAGGAAGTTTGGCTTGTGTAGTAAGAGGCTGTTTTAGAATATGATGCATTTCATTTCGAGTTGCTTTCAACTTACTAGAAAAAGTTGTCTCCCATGTGCTGCTGTGGTAAAAGGTTTTCCTTATGTTTTATCAATGGCTGCATAGTTGAGGCTTTAAATACCCTTTATTTGAATCTTTTCCATCTAAAATCAGTTTTCACCCAGTAAATTGTTCTCCAGTATTTTTTTTGCTTCCAGCTTTAAGGTATGTTTAAGGCTAAAGTTTCTTCAAGTAAAATATCCATTGAAACTGTAAAGAATTGTATAATGTAAGAAGTGAAACGCCCTCTTTTCTTGCCCCCTCTCAGCTTCTTCCTTTCTCTTTTGACAGATTTGACCTGTAAACATCTGTATAGATATTTTTCGTAGACACATTGCATTCATACACGAGGGCTCATACTAACATTTATAATTCTGTTTGTCTAAAAGTTGCTCAACCACTGTGAGTTTTACAGCTTCCCTATCGGTGTATCTGAGGCACATCGTTCTGATAGTCCTCAGTGTTTCTGATTCTTAGAATGCTTAGCCTAGAACCAAAAGAAGCACCCATTATTGTGCTAAAAAATACGCCAGGTGTGGTAGATCACACCTGCAATACCAGTGTTCTGGAGGCTGAGGCAAGAGAAACACAAGACCAGGCCAGCCTGGGCTAGTGATACCCAGGCCCCAAAAGAAGCAAAAGGAAACCCCACCATCACCACCACCACCAAAAAATTCTTTTCCTATAAGCCTCTCAACTCTCTACCTGTGATAAAAATCATAAGATGTAAGAGAAGCCTTTATTGGAGCCCAGTGTTGAGCCCAGACAACTACAAACAGCTGGCTTATGTAGTTAGAAAAAGAAGCATGGCGTACTATGAGTTCATTTGTAAGTCCACCAGTTACTGCAGTTTCTTGTCGACTGCCTTGAGTTAGGGACCAGTCACAGGCCACATGTTCCCTCATTTGCAAGCATTTTGTTGAGTCACTGGGAAGTAGCTTTCCTGTTCTGGGCCTAATCAAGCACAGCTGCTATTGGCAGAGCATCCAGGGTAAGGGTAGCTGTAGGTGAGGTCATCTGGAGGTCACTAAGTCTTGGCTTGCCTCCTGTGGTATTCTTTTAAGTTGCTTGGAACTGTCTTGGCTAGAACAAGCCTCCTGAAGAAGTTGGAAGCTTTAGCAGAAAGAACCTTGGTTCAACATTCTTAGTAGCCAAAGTGGAGTTCACTCCTTGCGCCTTTGTAGTGTTCAAAGAGGCTGGGATGCCATGATAACAGTTTTGCTGGTCTCCCAAGTAGGCACAACTTGCTTATAGGCACAAGGGAAGGACCTGTGATGGCTGTCAATCAGAAGGTCATATCTTCTGGTCTCCTCAGCTTAGCTTAGTTTTGAAGAAAAAGTAAACATGAGAGGGTGCTTGCAATGAAGACCCACCACTAACATTCTTAACATCGTTAACATTCACATTAGCTCTCCTTGACAAATAATTGGATCTCCCTGCCTCTGACCTGTGATACCTTTGAAGAGGACATATTTGGGGAGGCCATTTTGACCAACACATTGAATAACAGTGTGACTTTGAGCTGGTAAATATTAGGACAGCAGTACTACTGTTTATGAACCTGATTTGTCAATTTTAAACCATTTAGAAAGAAGCCATCAAATGAGAAAAATAATATTTTGGTAGACGAATTAATTTTCAGAAGTCACAGTTGAACACAGAGATGCGATCTGTAGGTATTAGACAAAACTATAAAATAACAGTGGTAAAGTATGATTCTTCATCTCCAACTGAGCCTAGTGAAACTAGTAATGGGGTGGGGACATGAGGACTGGAACAGGGTAGGGTGGTGGCCTACACACTGGAACCCTGGACAACTTGGCATTCGTACAGCAGATGCTAATAAGATTAGGACTTTGATAGTGAATATATTTGCTATTGAACCGTATCTTTAGGTTTTTAACTACAAGTTTATGTACTGTGTCACATGTTGGTGTGTACTTTGAAATGAGACACTATTTAAAGGAGCAGAAGTGACCAGTGGCTTTTTAAGTTATTAAAACTCAACCTGAAAGCCCCCTTCTTCAGTGAACCGTGCTGCATTCCAGTTGCTCAGTGGCTGTGCGCAGCTGGGTGCTACTGTATTAGACAGTGCCAAATTTGAGAACTTTGCAGGCTTAGAGAAACTGCTTTGGACAGTGCTTTTTAAAGACAAAAGTGGCTCATATGCTATTGTAAAAAGAAAAAAAAGCCAAGGAAGTAGAAGGGGACAGTAGGGAAAAAATATACTGGATTAGATGTATTGCTTGTAGATTAACTGAATACTGAATGTCCAACCCCCCCAACACACACACACACACACACACACACACTTTTTTAAGGCTTCCTGGGCTTATTCTCAAGTAGAACAATAGGAAAATGATTGAAAGTCAATTTCATGCCAAGCAAGGTTAACCAGGTGGCTGCACACACTCAGGACCTTGTCCTGTAGTTTTACAGTCTTGAAATTTCACCTACCACAGATCCTAAGTACTCAGCCCTTCCCTGCAGTTTGGACTTTATTTAGTCCTATTCAGAAATCTTAGTTTTTCTTTCTCTGGATGCTCCTCTTTTGTATTTGTGATGCTGTTTGTTTGTGATGCTGTTATTCGGACTTCCTTCCTCCCTCCCTCCCTCCCTCCCTTCCTTCCGTCTTCAAGTGCATCAGATCTCCGTCCGTTGTCGCGGCCCCCCCCCCCCCCCCCCGCTGTCGTCCCCACCCCCACCCCCCTGTGTGTGTGTGTGTATATCTGGCTGGCAGCCTGTCACAGGTGTGTGCAGATGTACTTGTTTGTGCAGGCCCATGTGGAATCTAGAGGCAGATGTTGAATGTCTTCCTGCCTTTACCTCTCTATTTGCTCTCTGCTTTATTTTTTGAGACCAGGTCTTTCACTGAGCCTAGGGATCACAGTTTTTGCTAGGCTGCCTGGCTGGCAAGTTCCTGGGACCTGCTGGTCTCTGCTGGTCTCTGCCCCTTCAGTGCAGAGAAGTTACAGATGTGTACTGCCATGGCAGCTTTTATTTTGGCTCTTATGTGGGTTTTGGCAATAGGAACTCATGACTTCATGCTTCTAAAGAAGACACTTTGCCCACTGAGCCATTTCTCCATCCCTGGATTTTCTTAGTTTTAATGAAGACTTTAGGTATGGATGGTCTGAGTTACTAAACTCCCAACTTACCATGTGATTTTTGAATAAGAATTAATCTTCAGGATCTATAAAATGGAGATATTACCCAGTAGGTAATATATTTAAAGATCAAGGCATAGATCCTGGGCATTTAGAAATCCTTACAGCCTTTAATATGATAGTCACTGCTACATCAGCTTGCCTTATAGAGCAAGCTGTTTCTAAACCTGGGTGGATTTAAGAAACAGTGATAACTTAGTTCAGGACTCTGTTAGCATTTCTGGCCTCGCACAGACTTGGTTGATCTCTCATACAAGGGTGGTCAGCTGAGAGCTGGCTGGGACTGGTTGGTCTTGGATGGCCACACTTAGAGTTCCATGCTTGGCTATAGGAACAACAGGAATGACTACAACCTGTAATTGATTAACCAACCAAATCCTAGTGCTCTTGGACAAGTTCTCAGAAAGTGTTTTCTGCATGCGTACCACTTTATCTGGGTCAAGTCCTTGTTTCTACCCTTGTTTCTCAGAGATACAACTCTGTTAGTCATGTCTGGGTTCTGCGTGGACAACTCAAAGTAGTTGAATCAATGTGTGGCCACAGCTCCATCTTCATCTAGGAGTCCTTTGGTAGGTGCCCGTGTGTGCTGCCTTCTATCTCTTGAAGACCTTGTCTTGAGTGATGTCTCGAGGTAAAGATTTGTTGAATGAGATTAATATTGAAGCACTGTAGTAAATCCAACACTCTTTCTTAAACCTCTAAACATAGGAAGTAGTGAGTTTTAAACTATGCTCATCGGCTTCGGTAAGGTTTTCTGTGCTCCTTCAGTTTTGCACACACTTATTGGGTAAATCTGTAGATACCAATTAATTAGTGAGAAGATAGGAAATTTACTCGCCCTTTCGGCCTGCTCTGTAGGATTTATTTAGAGAATGTAGTGGTTTTTTTTTTTTTTTTTTTTTAATCAAGGAAGGAAAATTTTCTAGTCTACGTCCTTTTTTTCCCCTTTCTATTTTTAACTTCAAGGTGCCTGCAGAAAATGATGATAAGACACACAGTGACAGAAGGAAGCACTTGCCTCTGCATGCTTTCTGCTTTTATCTTCTATTTTAGTTTCTGACTTACTTTTTGGACTTATTAAATTGAATAGTGATTCGTCATGACCACTTCTTCCTTAAGTTTTGGAAAAGTCACAGTTAAAATTTTGTAAAAATTGAAATAACATAACACAGTAAGTTATACGTTTTGGGGCGATGGGAAGTTAAAATCCTCATCTGGGTCCCAAGAGAATTAAATTCTAATTGTGACCTTGTTGATGGGTTGCTGGTGACCTTGGAGAAAGATTAACTTCCATTTAGCTCTTGACCTTGATCGTTGTGCTGTTTCTGTTAAAGAGTGTGTCTTTCTGGGATTCAGAGACACAGCATACGTGTGTGTGTGTGTGTGTGTGTGTGTGTGTGTGTGTAATGAAAGAAAGGTGTAATGCTATGTGTGTGTGTGTGTGTGTGTGTGTAATGAAAGAAAGGTGTAATGCTATTTCTTAAGATGTCTGATACTGCTCAGATATTAACACCTACAAGGTTAATCACCAGTGAATATTCAGTTTTGAAATGGGTGTTTGTCAAGTGGGGAGGGGGTTGGGCAGGAGTCAGCAGGAAGGAGACATATAAAAGCAGAGCCAATGCACAGGCTGGGGTTCAGGGTGTTGGGCTAGCACCCCAGGGTGTTGACCTTCAATGTGCTTGGTAAAATACACCCTGGGAAGGTGGAAGGTGCCTATGAGAAGCATCTAGTTTTCTTGCTGCATTAAGGCACTTTGTCTTCTCTTTAGAGTTCATTTTGTATGTAAATTCTGTAGTAAACACTGCTGTACTCCCCTCAGTGAGGGCACCCCTCCTCACCCTGCGCCATCAGACACACAGGCATAGCCTTTTCTGGTGAAGGCTTCCGGGAGAAAACTCCAGACACCTTTGGTAAAATTCTCTTGGTGGGAGTGTTGTGAATCTAGGAAGGCTTCGTTGGATTTGTCATATATGTCATCTACAAAAATGTAGAGCACACGTGCAGAGTTTCTTACAGAACCCTCTTTGTGGGTTGTATTCTACATTTGGACCAGTGCTTCTTGAACCTCCCTCAGTGAGGGACATGGCCCACCCATGCCATCTCTACCATTGCCTCATTAGCCTCAGGGAACCTCCAGGATAGGTGGTTAAACTGAGAGGGGCTGGGCCTAAACTGGAAGAATCAGACCTCACAATTCATTGCATTTGAATGGAATCTGAGTTCCACCAGGGGTGAGGTGGCAGGGTGGGGTTTGTGTTTAACAGGAAGCCTGGAGGGTGTGCTCGTAATTGTGAACCTGAACCTATAAAGGAGATAGATGGTCTGGTAACTTGGTTCCATATTGAATTGGTGATACAGATTGTTAAATCCCTTATTAGCAGTTAGGAACAAATGGAAATTTGGTTGGGTTCCCATTGGTGAATAATGTGAGCGCCAGACAGAAGATCATCTTGTGCAGGCCAAGCCACTTACGTGTCATCGTATCAGCGGTAGTGACTGTTTGATGGTAACATTAGAAAAGTTAGGTGGGACAAATAAAAGATTTTCTGAAAATTTTGAACTGTTTTGAACCCACCGTTTGGGGGTGAGGCTGGTAAACTTTTCATGGAAACAGGATTAAACGGTCTGTGACACTGAAAGGGAAGCTCTGTATCCCATTGGGCAGTGCAGTAATGCTGCCATGTTGTTACAAAACTCAAGCCTCTTCCTTGATCCCCACGCATCTGTAGCTGTAGTTTGGGGGAGAGCCCAGTGTCTGGCTGTAATCCACCTAATCCTCTGTTTCGTTAAAAGGACAGCACTGCTTCATTTCATTGTGTGCAAGTTATCCGGGTAGTTACTTGAGAGCAAAAGGCATCGGGTTGAATAACAACACACACCTTGAATTTTACAAACTTAAAGAAACAAGTCATTTTTAATTGCTTCTGTGAAAGTAGGGTTACAGGAGAAAATTAATTATAAGGAAAGCCAGTTTTCTTTTTACCATGAGGTTTTTTATTAGTTCTTTTAGGATCTTCCACCGTGTATTTTGATCGTTTCTAATTCCTCTCCGATCTACCACGCCTCCTCCACCTCGCCTAATTTCATGTCCCCGTTTTAAAAATACCCCACCAAGTTCAATCTGTGTAGCCCATAAGCTTACCGGTGTGGCACCACCCACTGGAACATGGTCTACTCAGAAAGGGTCACAAGCTTAAAGAAAACTCACTTTGCTGCACCTACAAGCCATCATCACCTGTTAATAGCTCCATGATGATAGGAGTCCATGGGCCCTTCCCCTTTCCGACTTGGAGTGTAGACTGGCTTGTGCAGACAACCACCATGTAAAGCTCATTTTAAATTTTTCCTGATGATGTTGGAAAGGAGGAGGCCCACCCCACCACCCTTCTGGCTAAGTAGACATCACCTAAATAGACAAACAAGTCTTCAGGTCTAGTTCTTCCTCCAATCCAGTGCCACCTGCCCCAGGCTGATGCCAATTGTATAGGATACTTTAGCAGTTAGTGGAATCCACTTTGTATTTTTGATGAAGCACCCAAATATATTTTAACAGCTTTAACAGTCTTCTAGCTTATGGCATATGTTGACAGTTGAAGAGACATTCGGATTAAAATTCTATAGAGAAGTTGGCACTTTTATCCTAGTTTGAAAATATAATCAAAGAAATGAGGACTGCAGGGATTCTTTATTCATCGTTTTCTTTTTCTCTTATTGCAAATTAAGTGTTTGAGCAACACTATCTGATAGATTACATTACTTTTTCTTTTGTTAATAGCAGTTCTTCATTTGAAAATAGATGGGTAGAAGGTAGTAAGTTACTGTATTGTTTTTTAATGGTTCTGTTCTAGTATAATTATGGAAGTCAGTTCTCCATTTCACTTATTTTTGGAGCAGGTAATGGAGATATAGGAAAAGGAGAAATTCTGGATAATTTCATTATACCTTTAAAAATTTATTCTGACAGAATCTCTTATGACCAGAAAATGTAGTGGATTTGAGTTTTTTCTCTTTTCATAAGAGTGCTGTCCTTTGCCCAGTGTTTCCACAAATCATTAAAGCAAGAAAGTGCAAAGAACACCTGTGTTTTATAAAGAAAATAACCAGGCCTGGGGTAATCAATGGTATTTTGTCAGGATCAGTAAATTTCCACTGTTTTGCAGGTCTTATCACAACCACATCAAGGAAACTGGACCGGGAGCAGCAGGATGAGCACATCCTAGAAGTGAGTCTTCCTCTATTTCTAATTAGAGCATTCAGATCACAAACACTTCCCACTTCTGTTGTTCATAGGTGTTGATGTTTCATCACTAATGTTTTCCTGCTTTCCCACCAATCCGTTCTCAGAGTAAACGAACTCTGTCATAAGTACCATTCTGAATTTTATACTTCATTACATGCAATCCTCACATGGATAAGTTCATTTGTAACCAATGGCATCTCAGTTTCATTTTTATTTACAGTAGTGATATTTTTCTCAGTACCTTCCACAGCTTTCTTTTTCCTCAGCCTATGCCTTTGTTTATATTTATAGATCAAATTTAACCATTTAGACTGTGTTTTGTGTATATTTCCAGATGGTTTTACTCTTAAATCATTGCATTAGTCATGCAGCCTTACCCTTGGGTTTGTTTGCAACCGAAAGAAGTTTTCTAAAAATAACAAAAGTAAAACTAGGTGGAAGCCAAACATTTCCTCTTCTGAAACTTTCTGGTTAATTTAAGATGTTTCTGCACTCATTTGTTTACTCCATTTTGGCTGGGAGCCAGGAGCTTGCCGGGTGAGAGCCAGGGGTGATTTGAAGGAGACAGGTAGAGAATGTAGCATAAAGACTGATGTGGGCAGCCAAGAAAGGCCTCCTTTGAAAACATTGCAGCAGAGCAAGCCTGGAGACAGGGCTCAGCAGAGCAAGCTGTGTGAGGCATTTCACATTATACCCTAATGTTCACTAGTGAAGCCAGACCTAGGAGTCAGGTGCATTTGTTATTTGTGAGCCACCTGTATAATGTGTCCAAACTCTGACAGTATGGATTGCAGAGGAAATTCTAAATGACTTGCTGTTTCTTTCTTTTTTTTTTAAACGGAATTATTCCAGTATTAAATATTTAAAAGATATCCATTCTTATAATGATGTCTACCTAATTTCATCTTTGGTCAAAATGTCCAAAGTTATCTGTAAAATATTAACATTTCTTTTTAAATCTCTGTCTGTGTGCACGCAAGCATGAACGTACACGTGTGTGTTGTGTGTGCACGTGTGTAGGTTACTGGTTTGTTTCAGATCCACAGTGTTTTCCCATTAGTAATTCTGATTTATTCTGCAATTGGGTTTTTGTTTATAGATTGTGTAGCTCCTTTGAATTAATTTTCTTTATTGCAGAGCAGGGTTTTGAATCTTTGTTCAGTTTCTACAGAAATTGACACAAGAAAGATATGGTTGCTGGAGAAAAAAAGCACGAGGCAAGAACCACAGGCTACTGCATCCTCCTCATCTGGGGTTTATCCTCTCACTCTGGGTGTAACCCCAGGTTTCCCACCGGTTATATACTGACTCTAGATCCCTGTTTCACAGTGAGTGCCCGAGGCCAGGGGGAAGCAGGTATATGGTATGGAGGGCTTTGAAGACAGTACTAAGGCCTTGATTGGAAAGGTGTGGTAGGAGCCTGTGTACATGCCCTGCGTGGCCGTGATTCTCTTGTGTCTGTATTTGAAGACCAGCTGTTATCTGTGTGACTGCCTTGGAGAAGAGAGTATTTTACTTCAAATGTTCAGATGTTGGAAAAGCTATTCATTGACACTAAACTTAGGAATAATTTGGTAATAAAAACCTATGATGCATATAGTGCTTGGTTATATTTCTTTCTTGTCCTGTTCAGGTCATCTGACATGTGACAGGAAGGAAGTATTCAGGGAAGTTAACATTAAAACAGTAACTTTATTTTGTTTCACCCTGAAAAGCTCAGGAAGAAAACTTTTTATGTGAGTGAGCAAAAGCAACTATTACTTGCTTAAATCCTCCTGACAGGTCCTTTCAGGATATTTTCACACTTTTATAAGTAGGATTTACAACTTACCAAGTTCCAAAAAGATCAAACTTTCATGAAAAATATTATTCTCTCAGTGTTTTTAATGTTTTCAGTTAATTTAGAAGGAGGTGAAGTGTCACTGAAAGACGTCGTGAGTAAGGCCATTATTTTGACACACACACTCCTGTAAATGTGAACGTTCGAGGGTGACTTTGACTTATATGGCCACTAGTGTAGTATCAGACGCCGTCACCCCAAGCCTGAGCACATGAGTAGGCTACAAGCAAGTTATTTTGCATTGCTTTTCCTGAAAACCTTATGTGTTACAGCGGGCTTATGTTTGTTCATCCTCCTAAATAAGAAAACTATGGAAGTGGTGGTTAGTATTTTAAAGTTGGAATTTTAGTTTGCAGTGAGCAGTGTACACTTTAGAACAACGCTTTAGTGTACTTCACGAGAAAGCTTCAGCATGGCAGTCTTTTAATGTAGCATGCGGAGGGAATTTATGCTTGAATATGCAAAGTGAAGTTTCTCAAGAGGATTTAAAAACACTCAACATCTCTTTGATGAATGTGAAAATGCTCAGTTTTGGGTAGTTTAACATTTTGGTAAAGTTGATTTTACCATTACTACAAGGAAGAAGAGAGATTAGAGAGAAATGAGAGAGAAGTGACAGCCGTGTCCTAGCCGGCGCCTGCATCCCTGCCTCTCTGTCTGTAAAACCAGTTGAGTTTGGCGAACCTACATAAATACTGAGGCAGTGTCAGAATGACATGGGGTAGTGCGGACCTTAGTGTTGTGCGAGCCTTAGACACTCTCGACAAACACTGGTTTGCATTCAGAAGGTCTTCCCTTTCTACGTTCCTTAAACCTATCTCTTACCCCCAAAACCCAGGTTACTGTGACAGACAATGGCGCACCCCCCAGATCCACCATTGCCAGAGTAATTGTGAAAATCCTTGATGAAAATGACAACAGGCCTCAGTTCCTACAGAAGTCCTACAAAATCATGCTCCCAGAGCGAGGAAAAGCAGAGGGAGAGAGAAGCTCGAAACGAGAGCCTCTGTACCGCGTCATAGCTGCAGATAAGGATGAAGGACCCAATGCTGAGCTCTCCTACAGCATCGAGGAAGGGAACGAGCATGGCAGGTTTTCCATTGAACCCAAAACAGGAATGGTTTCATCCAAAAAGTTCTCTTCAGCTGGAGAATACGACATTCTTACAGTGAGTTGGATTTCTCTCTGGCTTTTCCGTGAGCCTAGTCGTGTAGTTCTCTCTGAGGAGAAAACGCCTCCCGTGTGTTGTGACCTAGCACGGAGCTTGAAAATGTCTGGGAAGTGTAGGTTTATTTTTTTGTCAGTTGTCACTCCAGTGAGTATGGTCATGAAGTACTGATGCTCCTCACCACGCATTAAGCATACACCGTATTCAGGTACAAGTCTGGAATATTTAAAACGGACTCTGTAGACGATCAAACCAGTGTACACTTCTGTTAGGAGTCATGACTTGTGACTCGCCGACTTCATCTCTCATGTTCATACTTTCTAGATTAAGGCCATCGATAATGGTCGCCCTCAGAAGTCGTCAACTACCAGACTCCATATTGAATGGATCTCTAAGCCTAAGCCATCCTTGGAGCCCATTTCATTTGAAGAATCAGTTTTCACGTTTACTGTAATGGAAAGTGATCCGGTGGCTCACATGATTGGGGTGATAGCAGTTGAGCCTCCTGGCGTGCCTCTGTGGTTTGACATCATTGGTAAGTGACGCTCGTAGTTTTTGTCGTCCGTGTGTGGGTTACACTAAGAACCTCATGTGGTTCTCTGAATTGTGATCACATGTTAGAATGTTAATTTGGGAAAAGATCTACAGGTGAAGAATTTCCTTAAACTATTAATGGTTTGACAGCAGCAAATAAAAATAGGTATTCCAAAGCCACTAAGTCAACTAACATCTTTACAAAATTCTCTTTTGGACATACATAGGGAGTTTCAGGAGCCTAAATGTTTTGGACTGTGTGTGTGTGTATGTCTGTATATACACACACAGAGACACACAGGCATGTTGTTTGTGATTATATGAAATTTATTAATGTTAGCTATAGCATCTTAGTGTTATTTACCTCATTTACCAGGAAGCTTCACACTTCTAAACATATACATGCAAAATTCAGCATTTTTGTTATTTAATGAACTCACACTTACAAAATTCAATTTACTTTTTAAAAGGTTACATTAAGATTTCACATGGCACGTGATCCCCTGCATTTCCCACCCACTGTTAGACAAATGCGAGCCTTGAACATGCTAAGCAATCTCTCTGCTACCGCGCTGCATACTTACCCTTGTTTTTTAATTTTTAATTTTGAGGTAGGATTTTATGAAGTTGCTCAGGGTGGCTTCAGATTTGTCACTCTTCTGCCTCAGCCTCTTGAGTAGCTGGAATCATAGGCTCCAATGCTTAGCCGTCAGCAAATTCCATTTCTCCACAATATCTTAATCACAAGGATACTTAATGAATCAGAAGTATGTTTGCAACTGTCATCTCTAATTGGATCTTAAACCACTTCCTCCTGCCTCCTAGCCATGTTGCCTTCCAGTATGTAGAATGGTTATTGATATCTCTGAAGCCTTTACCATTGTTCTTAAGTAGGGAATGATTAATATCACAACCAACCATAATCATGACGTTGACTTTCTCTTAACTTTTCTCACATTTCCAGATTAACCAGCTTCTGTTGTAGCATATCAGACTTTGCTTTTGATCCTTTACTGTTGGGAACAGGTTTGATTGACTGTTCTTCTTCTGTGCTTGCTTTCCATGCTTGCTTGCTTCTTCCTTTGGCTGTGCCAGGAGATACACTTGCTAGAGAAGTGTTTTACATCTTGCAGATGACTTGTGACCTGAACTGTACAGCAGAAGGTATCTGCTGAGATCACATAATTTACCCCATGATTATGAGATCAAAGATCAAAGCATTGGTTTTGTTTCCAGAGGGACCCCCACCCCCACCCCACCCATCACACTTCTTTTCATAGTGTATTTATGCATGGCCACCCATTCCAGTCATAAGCGTGTCGATCCTTACTTGTCCTTGTATCAATGGTTTTAGGTTTGACTGTGATGGAATGGAGTGTGTGTGTGTGTGTCTGTCTGTCTGTCTGTCTGTATATGTTTTGGTTTTGGGTATATTTAGCCATAGAATTTCATTGTGACATTAAGCCTTATTTTCATTCCATTTCTTTTCATAGTGATATGAATATCTCAAGTTTGTTGGGTTTGAAAGAGAGTTTTATTTAGAATGTAGTTGGGGATCGTATTAATAGGACAGAAACTTGCTTTGGAAAAGTAGTTTTAAGGAATTTGTAATAGGCCTTAACTGTGTCTGTTTCTCTCACAGTTAACATTTGATTTTAATAGTTATTCCAAATAGTAATTTCTTTTCAGAAATGAAAACCATATGGTCAGTGAAGTTTTCATAATGATTTACATTTTCATAGTGCCTGAAAAATCAAAATTGACAGGCAGTGTTAGCGGGGCTCTTTGCTTATGGATTTGCTTTCTTCTCAATTCTTAGTCTCCTTAACATTCAGGTCCAGTTTTTCCCTAAAAGCACTCTCAAGAGCTGGCCATCTTTTCCTGTGTTTTGAAATACTAGTTCCTTGGAGTCACTTTGATCATTGTATTACCAGTCTGTTTCCATGGCCATTAGGTGTGGGGAAGACATAAAACACACGACACATCTTTATTGTGTGATTTGCTCTAGCACTTCTGTTTGTCCTAATTTGAACTAGGTGGCAACTATGACAGTCACTTCGATGTCGACAAGGGCACCGGCACCATCATTGTTGCCAAACCCCTTGATGCAGAACAGAAGTCCAATTACAACCTCACAGTGGAGGCTACGGATGGAACCACCACTCTCCTTACTCAGGTAAGTGGATGCTGGTGATGAGTTCATCAGAGGGCCTGGGAAAATGACCTCACATCAGGATGCACACACAGCGTGGGCAGTTGTGTGTTCATGTCGTTTACACGTGTACACACCAACAGTCCTTATTTAGGGGCAGAAAATTAACTCAAATCCTGATTGGGGCTTTTGCCTTCTGTGTAGCAGTCTCGTAAAAATTTCAATAAGAAACTTAAATCCAAACCACATTCTTATCATTTATCAACCAAAAGCTTCTTAGTTTTATACTCATGTTTAGGCTAGGTTGGTTGAGCTTCATCACAGGATGAGTTGTATACATCGTACTCCTGAAGGTCTACTATCTTAAACTGCTGGCAGGTTTCCTGCCCCCCCCCTCCTTCCTATTTTATCATTCAAACTAAACCCAGGCTTGATTCAAAATGACTTGTGAATGAGGTTGCACCAACAATCTCTTTTACACTTTTATTTGTTGCTATCTGGTAATCAATAGATGCTAGATTTCTGGTTCGCAAGCTTAAATGTTAAAACCCTGTAAGTTAATTAAATTCTCGGTTTTAAATGGGTTTTCTTTGGTGCTTAGTACTTCTGTCCAAAATGATGTTCCTGGGCAATTAGTAATTGTGGGTTTTAGAGGAGGAAGCCTGCCTTCCTTCCTTCACTCACTCATTCACAAGTGCTTGTTGAACAATTGTGTTTTGCCACTTATTTCTTTGGAAGCAATAGTGTGGTAATAGGCCCAAATCCTGTTCCCTTGGACCTTAGTAGATTAGATTGGCAGAAGCTAAAGTAGAAGACCATCTGTATATTTACATATAAGATTATCAGATATTTACATTATGATTCATAACTATAGCAAAATTACAGTTATGAAGTATCAACGAAAATAATTTTTTGGTTGGGGGTCACCACGACATGAGGAACTGTATTAAAGGGTCGCAGCATTAGGAAGGTTGAGAACCGCTGAGCTAAAGGCTTGCATGTTACTTAAATGTCTATCCATAAGAAAGCAGAAGCTTAGAGACTGAGGCGCTTCTGAATTCTAGTTTTCTATCTTTAGATTATATTCTGAAATCTTAAATAAGACAGGTCATCTCCTCTGTCATTTAGTTACTGGGAAAGAGTTTTTGTTATTTTGGTTTCTTTAAAAATGCAAACTGGTGTTTGGACTAGGTTTATGTTCCCATCCCAGGTGTGGTGGATGGTTATGAATTTGATTTGGAATGCTGATGCCGGTGGCTATAATTTGGTTAGGTGCAATTGTTTGGGCATGTGTAACTTGTTTTGGGAATTGCATGCCGCTTGAGTTTATGGGAACTTTCCTTAGATTATAAAAGGTTTGAAGCCCCGAGGGTGGGGGTGGGGGTGGGGGGCGGGGTGGGGGGGGGTGGTTCATTGGTTGGGCGGTGTGGTGTGGTGGGGTGTTCAGTTGGTTGTTTGTCTGTCGTTAGTGTGTTGATTCTTGCCTAGAATAATATCAGTTGAAGAGATTGAGTTTGCAGATAGTGAGCTGAGAAGCTAGTCTGACTCACTGTCAGCTAGTCCTCTCCAAGCTTAGGACAGCCTAGAAAGGCTGTGAAGATTCCTACCTTTCTCTTTTTCTCTATCAAGGTCGCCTTCAAAAGTGGTGAAAATTTCTTTCTGTCCTTCCTTTATCTTTCCCTAAATTGAGGGTAAAATATTGTAGTTTACTACTACAATCAAAAATGACAGTAAACCTTAACGATTATTCTTTCAGAAAGATTTGAATAGTGTCACTGTGCACAGTGTGCATTCACATGACTGGAAATGTAGCAGGAGGGGTTTGTTAAGCTGTGGAAATGCTGCTCCGTGGCTGCCATTCTCATTACTACAGCCGTGTATCCACACCATCCACACCTCATCAGGAAATAGCTAGTAATGTGCTTCTTTTCCCAAAACTGCATTTTCAGTGTGATTGGGTGCTTAGTATGAAATTTTGTTTTACATTACTAAACTTCCCTCGAAACACAGGAGATTAATTAGTTTCCCCTGCTCTTAAATTTCAAGGCAGTGTTTACAGTTCTGTACCTTATTCTGAAGCGTGTCCAGAGAGCGCTGACAGTATCCCAGGGGATCACTGGCACAGAGAGGTTGTCAAAACATGAGAGAATGGTGACAGAGATCAGGCTGACCTGTGGTGGTGGGGACAATGGGAACAGGTGATAATTAGGTTTAGGTTTCTGTCTGGGACTGCGTGCAGGAAGATAGAGATCTAGGCTGGAATAGAATGGATCCTGTGAAGAGGCACACAGGCGCAGAGCTGCACTGATAAGGCCTGGAACACCAGGCAGATACAGGTTTGAATTCAGAACCCACGGAGCAGCTTTATGCAATCAGGTCAGTAGCCCAGGTGCTGGATGTGAGAGGGTTTGGGTGGTGTTGCCAATCAGACACGGTGCACCCTCAGCAGAGCAGAGCAGGAAGGAGGCAGTGTGGGCCCACGATCTGTGCATACAACTCCATCCTTCTGCTTAGGATCCTCCCCAGCACCAGGTTGAAACGCTTTTCTTTCTCTCCTTTGAGTCTCCAGATAATTTACACATCCAGCCGTTTCTTTTTTTTTCTGTAAGACTGAGGGTGTGGGTGGTGTTGCTTTAAAGCAGCTTTACTCCCAAGTTTTCTTTCATTTTCCCTGGAATGTGATTATTGCATTCTGAGCAGGCAGCTTGGTTTGAGGCTTGCTTCACCTCTTCCTCCTGTGCAGGCACAAAGCTCAGGCACCCTCTGCTTCCGTTGCCTCATCTGGAAAGTGAGGACAGTGCTAGCCGTCTTCCCAGTTCTTATGAGGATGGGGAGGTGGCACAGAAGGCCTGCTCTTCATTGCTCTTACTGCCTGTCCCCAGGACATGCTCACCTGACACAGATGTCACACAGTCATCACTGCAGGCTCCCGACCTCACGCCCCTGAAACTTACTTTACTATCTCTGGTCTCTGAGACTCACCTGGCACTACCTGTTGCAAAAAAAATAAAAATAAAAATAAAAAAATAAATGGTCCACTTGCTTGAGAAGAGGAGGAGAAAGTGCATTTCCTCTGCTGAAAAGGCAGGAAGCTACAGGAAGCTACAGGATAACTAACTCTCCATCCTTAGTTTGGGAGTTTAGGCTGCGCATATTCAATTCCACAGTCTTCTGATCCTTTGTTGTTTCAAGTCCAAGTTTTCCCAGTCTCTAAAAGATAGGTATGCATTCTCAACTTTGCTGTTCATGACTGACCATCCTCTTTTCAGAGCTCCGTGCTTCTGAAAGTCCCACCTAACCTCTGGACTTTAAAAACCTCACTTTATGGTGTGCTAGCAGATTTTAGGCTTTGTAGGAATATGACATTGCCCAGGGAGACTGAATGTGTGATGAGGACAGTCGTCACTGTCGCATACTGGCTTTTCACCCTCAGAGCTTGTGGGTGAGAGCTGACATAGTGCTCAGTAAGAATGTGTCTCCTGAATTACCTCCTCAGAATGGCTTACCCATTCTATTTGGGCTTTTTGTTCAATAGCGATTAACTGAACTGGGAACAGCATCAAACATCTCTGCCTAGTTCCCACTCCATGGTTAACTTCAGATCTAAATTTGTAAATAGACCATGTAAATATGTAAACACACCCCTTAAAATATGTAAATAGACCTTAGGAGAGCTAGCTCCCTTTGCAGCTGTGCCTCCTAGGTCATCATTAATCTTTAAAAGTGAGCCGCTGATAGTTTCCAATGGTTACCATTCCTGTCACATAAACCTTCTCTTGCGGTGTGGCGAATGAGTTTAGTGTTCACACAGAATTGAGTGTGAAAGTGCAGCCGCTGATGTCGCGGTGTTCTTTGGGCACACTGGGGCAGCCTCCTGAAAATCCTGTCTTCCCGTGCCTGTAACAGTGTGATCCTCCGTTACCCGACATCGCTAGAACTTTAACCCCTTGTTCCTTTTAAATTAACAAATCCCTGTGTTCTGTAGAAGCCAGTGAAGCTCAGCTTTTTTGTTCATAAACTAGAAATCCTATTTATGATTGCTGCTGATTTTCACCGTGTCCTATACATCTGTGCCACTTCATTCCAAAAACTAATCGTCCTTCAAGGTAAATATTTTTTTGTTTCTAATTATGACTTAAGTTTTTTGACATCTGCTTTCTTGCTCTAAGGCTTTCATTTATGTCACCATATCTGACAAGAGTCATTTTTTTTCTTTTCTTTTCCTTTCAACCTATTTAATTGCCTTTAGGAAAGAAACGTTCCCTACTTATATAGGTCTTTAAGTCACACAAATATAATTTAAAAACAGACCTTCTTGTTTTGGCAGTAGTGGGGATCTAAACCCCAGCTCATGCATGCTAGGAACTACATCCTCAGCGATTATCTCATGTTCATATTTAATTTGGTTCGGTAGCATTTTTTCAATGTGTCTGCATTTTTACGTAAATGTTAGAACATCATAATTATGAATGTATCTTTATGTGGGTCTTTCCATTACTCGCTGCAGGTACTCATCAAAGTAATAGATACAAACGACCACCGCCCTCAGTTTTCTACATCAAAATATGAAGTTGCTGTTCCTGAAGACACAGAGCCAGAAACCGAGATTTTGCAAATCAGTGCCGTGGATAAGGATGAGAAAAACAAGTTGATCTACACTCTGCAGAGCAGCGTAGACCCAGCGAGTCTCAAGAAATTCCGCCTTGATCCTGCGACGGGGGCTCTCTACACATCCGAAAAGCTGGACCGTGAAGCCGTTCACCAGCATGTTCTCACAGTCATGGTAGGCCGCCTGCTTATGCTCCGATGTCTCCCCTTTCGCATGGGAAGTGTCCTGTGACAGAGAGGGATAGCGAGTTCACATCTTTCATCCACGATGAAGAAGAACCCCGCTAGACTAAACAACGTGTTGATTCTTTCAGGTCCGAGATCAGGATGTCTCTGTGAAACGCAACTTCGCCAGAATCATTGTGAATGTCAGTGACATGAATGACCACGCGCCCTGGTTCACCAGTCCCTCCTACGAAGGGCGGGTTTATGAATCAGCAGCTGTCGGTTCAGTTGTGTTGCAGGTTACAGCTCTGGATAAAGACAAAGGGAAAAATGCTGAAGTGCTGTACTCCATCGAATCAGGTATTTTTCAAAGCACTGGAGTCTTGTCTTTGTTTGAGAAGTGTATCTTGGCATTCTCTAAAATTACTTCTAGGTGTTGAAGCATTTCTGTGTACCACTGCAAAGATGGATTAAATTTTTAACTACTGTTTAATGTATTAGGCAAACTAACCCACCAACGAGCAAGGATAGAGCCCTAATAAGCTTTGAGTGTCAAGAATTCTGGAGATTAGCAGAATTAACATAAATTAAGACTGATAAATCCTGCAGAGGTGGGAGAACTTGATTTTTCAAATTCAGAATTATTTTAGGCAGTGATTTTTTTTTTTAGGTTCTGAAACCAATCAGAAAAATGCTGGCTTGGTAATTCAACATTTTAATGAGAGTATTTTCTCTGGCTCAGAGTAAGAAATGCCATAGCAGCGTGATGACTTGCCTGTCTTGGGCCAGTTCTCAGAGAAAGAGGACTTCCCTGCTTCCTCCTTGCAGGCTAGCCCACATTCCATCCCCATGTACCTTTAGCAGTTGAGTATCGTGCATAGAATGAAGTTGTTGAAACAGGCCCGAGTTAATTCTGGGAAGACAAGAGTTGGGAAGGAGCCTGTGGCATTGGCTAAAGGTACCACACAGGTACCCAGGGCCAGGAGGGTAAACTGAGCTTGGGCCTAGGAGTTCCAGGGTAAAATCAGGAAAGATGAGGATCATCAGAGCCACTACAGCAACTTGACAGGTTTTGTTCTTTCTCTGGTGCTGTTCACTCATACGGACTAAGGCAGCCCCTTTCATGTGCTGGGTGCTGTGTGTGAAGTCTTCCTGTTGTGTTCAGTTGATAGGGCTTCCCCTTGGCCTCATGCAGATGTACTGTGGAACACACACTCACCCAATTAGGAATCCTTCTCACTGGGCCTTTCCTAACCCTGCTAATTACCCCACAAGTGATGAGTGTGGAGAAGGCAGTTCAGTTTTCTACAGGCCTCACAGTTATTGTTAGTATAAGAAATAGAGCCAATTTCATTCTTCATTCTTTATAATGATTTTAGAGCACTTTAACCTACCTCTTTCTATAAATACAGAGCTCTCCCTACTTATACCTATTCTCTAACCCATAGATCTGTAGACTACCTTTAGATCACAGACTAAATCTGAGTAATTTTGGGAGTAATTTTGACAAAAATAGTCACTGGTGTGGTGTATGTGCGGTGTATGTTTGAAAACTCATTTGTTTCCCTTAAAAGAACCAGATTGACTTGATTATTCACAAATTAGATTTTATATACTGCCTGTGATTAGAGTGTTAAGATGCATTGTGGTGTAGTCGGTGCCTTGGATAGAGATAAAGAATTTTTCCACTGCTTGAGAAATTTAGCAGTTAGAAAAACAGTGCATTCCATTCGTGCATGCCGGAGCATTTCAATGGAGTGATTTTGTCGTAGACAAACTGACTGGGTTTATGTAGGAGAAAACGTTCAACTTTCCCCTTAGCTTTCACATAATTTTCAACAACTGGGTGTTTAAAATATGATTGTTGGTGTCTGAGTGAAGGCATGTGCATTCTTTGAGTGTTTGTAATGACTGATGGGATTAGTAATTTGGTATTCTAAGAATGGAACTTTGTCTCTCCCCAAAGAGTATACTAAGCACCAATGGACTGTTCCCATCTGGAATAGGACTTTGAGACACAGCTTTCATAATGTAATATTATGCTGAAAAATACTTCCCTAGGAAGCCTCTGCCGTGAAAGTACAGTGACGTGTGTGTGTCCGTGTCTGTGTTCACACACACCCATTGGAATAGCATGAACAGTGTTCATACTGCCTTTCATTTAGCACTTTATTCATAATCAGCTGTTTCTAACTTGTATTCAGTTGCATCTACTAAAGTTCAAAAACTGGTTATAAATTTTACCCATAATTTTGCATGTTTAATTAGGAGAAATTTATTGAGCAAAAAGGTTTAGTCTGATTTGAAGTCTTCAGGGAAAGGAATTTAATGAAAAGGTATTCTGGTAGCAACTGAAGTATGCACCAGAGACACATAAGCCATGCTCTGGATGGTGCTGGCTTGTCTAAAAGGTAGATGAGAGCATTATTTCACCGTGGTTGTCAGCCCCGGAGATACATAACACTTGGTGGTTGTACTAATTGATTAGAATTGGTTTTGTTCCTTGAACTTATGTTTTAATTGCCATTGAAACTTGGTTTCCACACTGTCAGCAAGTCCTTATTGAACACAGGCTGCATGTCAAGCATGGGAAGAGATGGGCTCCCCGCATGTCTCTTTTGTGCTATATAGGAAATAGCCATGGCTTAAGGGCAACATTGGCTTGTTAGTCCAGATAATTTCTTTGTTGAAATGCAGAGAATAATTTAAAGTTGTACTATTTCAGTTAACACCAATCAATCAACCCCACCCTAGTGCAAACTTCTGCTCACTGCCTTATTAATCCATTCACAGGGGGCAGACATGTATTTCAGGGCTTGGGGAAGTCACCTGTTACCAGAAATCAGCAGCCTGCATCACCCTTTCTTCTATTCATCTGAAACTTTCTGCCTTGATACATATATGTGTGGGATCCAAATACTGAATCACCAGCTGGATTCCTGTTGAACCGTTTTCTGTGTTAGGGACAAGCTCAGGGTCCTCTTAATCTAACGCCAGGATACCCCAGAGGGTGACTATTTGAATTCAACACAGCTGATAGATAACAAGAATATTCTACATACTCTAAAGACAATTCAGGAGCTGGGTGTGGTGGCATATGCTTTTAACTGCAGCCCTCTGGAGGCTGAGGCAGGAGGATTGTGAGTAGGAGCTGGCCAGCCTGAGATACAAGTGTATCTTTGGTGAGCTTGAGCTACACAAAAAGAAAAGACAAACCCAAAGGAAATGAAACAGGAAGGAAGAAAACACTAAAAAGGGATAGTATAGTAAGAAGTAGCCACACTGAACAGGGAAGTCAAGAAAGGCCTTCAGGCAGGGGCTTTCAGTAAATTCTGAATGAACGAGTAAATGGGTGGAGAAATTCTGAGAGTAGCTAGAGAAGGATGCTTTGCGGGGAACGTGGTTAATGTGGGTTAGAGAGGAACAGAAAGGATGCCTATGTGACTATCGGCTGGGAACGCAGTAGTGGAACATAGCACTGTAGTTCTCTGTAACACTTAAACGTCAGTTCATTTCTTCATTCGAGGCCTTGGGTATATGAAACTTTACTGGCAAATAAGATTTCACTATGGAAAATAAAACAGATGCCTGCGGATGGATGAATACAAATGTTGTCAGGTGGGCAGCTTTCCAAAACAGGCATAGGAAAGCCTGTGAGGGCAGGGATGAAGTCAGCGTCCAAAAGGTGAGCACGTGCACCTGTCAGGCCAGGCAGTCACAAGTCTGGAAGGAGAGATGGATGGGCAGGTAGGACAGGAAGAGCTCTCTGAGCTTTGATGCTTGTCCAAGACACAGTGACAACCTGGGATTGCGGATGCTCCTAAATACAGACAGGCCGGAAATCAGTGTCTGAGCAGCCTGGCAGAGGCCTGGGCCAAGGTTCAGCCCAGACCATCAGGGTCTGGAGAAGCCTGGGCTTCCTCCCTGTTGCAAACTGAGGCATGACTTAGGGCTTGGACACAGAGCCAGGCCAGCTTAATGAAAACCAGGCTATGTCTGGCCTCAGAAAAAAAATGTCATGGATTTTTGGGAAATGTATTTAATGAAGGAAATGAACACTGCAGAGGAAGGGCTTGTTAATCCTCTGGTTTACAGATCACACTAAGTAGTTCTGGTCTAAGTAGTTTGCTGGTGGCAAACCCAGAGGGAGAGAAATGTGAGAAAACATTTGCAGGGCAAGTGAACTTAGTTTTGCCACAGAGTATTGATTTGGGAAGGGTGAATTCAGTGTGGGGACGGGTTCTAGATACTTTTTTATGAAACAGACAAGGGATGCTAAGGATTCACAGAGGGGTAGAGACCAAAGGACACCCCCCTCACACACACACACACACACACACACACACACAGACACACAGTGCCTTTGCTCCATCTAGAAGAACTACTGGTCTCTTTAGAACTTCCAACACTCCGAGGTATTGAGTTGAGGGAATACAAAATCTGTGCATAGGATAGCCTGGAAAGGTCCAGAGAAACTCCAGTAAAGCCATCTGTCCTAGCAGTTTGCTTCGCAACCGCATAAGCCCTGTTGATGTTTTGAAGCGAATAACTCCTTGCTGTTTTTGTCGCTTGTCCTGTGTCATCTGCGTGGCAGTAGCACTTTCTTCAAGTCGTGACAGCCAGACGCTGCCAGATGTCTCCCTGGAAGCAAAATCCCTCCTAACCGAGAGTCACTTGCTAGGTGATAAGTCAACTTGGAAAAGGTTAAGAAAGGAATATTGTTGAAATCTTCAAAACCTGTGAAGTAGGGTGGGCTACAGGAAATTGTTTCCCTGCCTCCTCCTTACAGTGCAGTGCTTTTGTAAATAAAGCCACAGCAGTGTAAGTTTCCAAGAGATTTTCCCTTGTAATGGTAAATGCTGAAAGTTTAGTGTGTCCCGTAGACTTTCCAGGCGCTGTTGGGAAAAGTCTTAACTGAATTGCTTTGTGAGAGGGAAGCCATGTGTTTCTGCAACACATTTTTCAGTTCAGCAGAGAGAGAATTTTGGCTTTAGGTGTAGAGCAATATTTTTTTTTTCTGTTTCTTGCTTTTCATATTTGACAGCCAAAATTCTGTACAGTTTTAAATGGGTAAAAATGAAGGAAGTTGACGGTTTCATTCAACCGTGGATGTCCCCTGCTTTTCTATTTAATTCTGAATGTAAGTTTTAAACATCTCTCTTTCTGTTTCTCTGCTATTCGTGTTCCTGGTTTTTTTTTTTTTTTCTAACAGGTATATTTCTTTTATTTTCTTGTCCTTCCAGGAAACATTGAAAATTCCTTTACAATAGATCCCATCTTGGGCTCTATACAAACTGCCAGAGAATTGGATCGAAGTAACCAAGTAGACTATGATTTAATGGTAAAAGCTACAGATAAAGGTGATCCACCAATGAGTGAAATGACTTCTGTGCACATCACTGTCACCGTTGCTGATAATGCCCCTCCTAAGTTCACGTCCAAAGAATACTCTGTTGAAATCAGTGAAGCCATCAGAATTGGGAGTTTCGTTGGCATGGTCTCTGCTCACAGTCAGTCATCAGTGATGTATGAAATAAAAGATGGAAACATCGGTGATGCATTTGATATTAATCCACATTCTGGAAGCATCATCACTCAGAAAGCCTTGGATTTTGAAACACTGCCCATTTATACATTGACAGTACAAGGGACTAACATGGCTGGTTTGTCCACCAATGCGACTGTTGTAGTGCATATACAGGATGAGAACGACAACCCACCAGTTTTTACACGGGCAGAGTATTCAGGACTCATTAGCGAATCAGCTTCAGTCAACAGTGTGGTCCTAACAGATAGGAATGTTCCACTAGTGATTCGAGCAACTGATGCAGATAGAGAATCTAATGCCCTGCTCGTTTATCAAATTGTCGAACCATCTGTGCACAACTATTTTGCTATTGATTCCACCACCGGTGCCATCCACTCAGTACTCAGCCTGGACTATGAACAAACACGTATTTTTCACTTTACGGTACAAGTGCATGACATGGGGACTCCTCGTCTGTTTGCTGAGTTTGCAGCCAATGTGACTATACACGTAATTGACATCAATGACTGCCCTCCTGTCTTCTCTAAATCACTGTATGAAGCATCGCTTTTATTGCCAACATACAAAGGAGTAAAAGTCATCGCAGTGAATGCCACAGATGCCGATTCCAGGGCATTCTCACAGTTGATATACTCCATCACTGAGGGCAACATTGGGGAAAAGTTCTCAATGGACTACAAGACAGGCACTATTACCGTACAAAACACAACTCAGCTCCGAAGCCGCTATGAGCTAACCGTCAGAGCCTCTGATGGCAGATTTGCAAGCACGTCCTCTGTGAAAATCAATGTGAAAGAAAGCAAAGAGAGTCCACTCAAGTTTACCCAAGATTTCTATTCTGCCACTGTGAAAGAGAACTCCACAGAAACCAAGACGTTAGCTGTTATTTCTGCTATAGGGAACCCAATCAATGAGCCTTTGTTTTACCACATCCTCAACCCAGACCGCAGATTTAAAATCAGCCACACTTCCGGCGTGCTGTCAACCACTGGAATACCATTTGATCGTGAGCAACAGGAGGCATTTGATGTGGTCGTGGAGGTGACTAAAGAGCATGAACCATCAGCAGTGGCCCACGTGGTGGTAAAAGTCATGGTAGAAGACCAAAATGACAACGCGCCCGTGTTCGTCAACCTTCCCTACTATGCGGTCGTGAAGGTGGATGCTGAGGTAGGCCAGGCCATCCGCTACGTTACGGCCGTCGACAGAGACAGCGGCAGAAACGGAGAGGTGCACTACTACCTTAAGGAGCACCATGACCACTTTCAGATCGGACCCTCGGGTGAAATTTCTCTGAAAAAGCAATTCGAGCCTGACACCTTAAATAAAGAATATCTTGTCACAGTGGTCGCAAAGGACGGAGGAAGTCCAGCGTTCTCTGCGGAAGTTCTAGTTCCCATCACTGTCGTGAACAAAGCCATGCCTGTGTTTGAAAAGGCTTTCTACAGTGCAGAGATTCCAGAGAACATCCAGATGCACAGCCCAGTGGTTCATGTCCAAGCCAACAGCCCAGAAGGGTTGAAAGTGTTCTACAGCATTACAGATGGAGACCCTTTTAGTCAGTTTACTATTAACTTCAACACTGGGGTGATCAATGTCATAGCTCCACTGGATTTTGAATCCCACCCAGCATATAAACTGAGCATACGGGCAACCGACTCCCTGACCGGCGCGCACGCTGAGGTGTTCGTTGACATCATCGTGGAGGACATCAATGATAACCCTCCTGTGTTTGCGCAGCAATCTTATGCCACAACCCTGTCGGAGGCATCTGTCATCGGAACGCCTGTCCTTCAGGTTAGAGCAACGGATTCCGATTCAGAACCTAACAGAGGAATTTCCTACCAGATGTTTGGAAACCATAGCCAAAGTCACAATCATTTTCACATAGACAGCACCACGGGGCTCATTTCACTAGTCAGAGCTTTGGATTATGAACAGTGCCGACAGCACAAGATTTTCGTAAGGGCTGTTGATGGAGGAATGCCCCCACTGAGCAGTGATGCGATCGTCACCGTGGATGTCACCGATCTCAATGATAACCCACCTCTCTTCGAGCAACAGGTCTATGAAGCCAAAATCAGTGAGCACGCCACTCATGGACATTTTGTGATGTGCGTAAAAGCCTGCGATGCAGACAGCTCAGACCTCAACAAGTTAGAGTATTCTATTCTGTCTGGCAACGATCATAAAAACTTTGTCATGGACAGTGAAACGGGGATCATCACACTCTCAAACCTGCACCGCCACTCCTTGAAGCCGTTTTACAGTCTCAACGTTTCTGTGTCTGACGGGGTTTTTCGAAGTTCGGCTCAGGTTCACGTAACTGTGATGGGAAGCAATCTGCACAGTCCCGTTTTTCTTCAGAATGAATATGAAGTGGAACTTGCTGAAAACGCTCCCTTACATACCCTGGTGGTCCACGTCCAGGCAACCGATCGGGATTCTGGCATTTACAGTCACGTAACTTACCATATTGTAAATGACTTTGCTAAAGACAGGTTTTATGTGAATGACAGAGGACAGATATTCACTTTGGAAAAACTTGATCGAGAGAACCCAGCAGAAAAAGTGATCTCAATCCGTTTAATGGCTAAGGATACTGGAGGGAAAGTTGCTTTCTGTACCGTCAATGTCATTCTTACAGATGATAATGACAACGCGCCACAGTTTCGCTCAACCAAGTACGAAGTGAACATCGGATCCAATGCTGCCAAAGGGACGTCGGTCGTTAAAGTCTTTGCAAGTGATGCTGATGAGGGCTCCAATGCTGACGTCACCTACGCCATCGAGGCGGATTCCGAAAGTGTCAAGGAGAATTTGGAAATTAACAAACTGACTGGCCTGATTACTACAAAGGAAAGTTTAATTGGTTTAGAGAATGAGTTTTTCACTTTCTTCGTTAGAGCTATGGATAATGGGACTCCACCCCGAGAATCTGTGGTTCCTGTCTATGTTAAAATACTTCCACCAGAAGTACAGCTTCCAAGGTTTTCTGATTCCTTTTATACCTATGCCATTTCAGAAGACATGCCTATTGGAACAGAAATCGGCCTCATCCGGGTAGAACATAGTGGGACTGTTCTTTACAGCCTTGTCAAAGGCAATACTCCAGAAAGTAATAGGGATGAGTTCTTTGTGATTGACAGGCAGAGTGGAAGACTGAAACTGGAGAAGAGTCTTGACCATGAGACCACTAAGTGGTACCAGTTTTCCATCCTGGCCAGGTGCGCTCTTGATGACTCTGAGGTGGTGGCTTCCATAGATATTAGTATCCAGGTGAAAGATGTGAATGATAACAGCCCAGTTTTAGAGTCCAATCCCTATGAGGCATTTATTGTTGAAAACCTGCCAAGGGGAAGTAGAGTCATCCAGATCAGGGCATCTGACCTAGACTCGGGAACCAAGGGCCAAGTGACGTACAGCTTAGACCAGTCGCAAGGTGCAGACATCATGGACTCTTTCGCCATTAACATGGAAACAGGCTGGATTACAACTCTGAAGGAGCTTGACCATGAAGAGAGAGCCAGTTACCAGATTAAAGTGGTCGCATCAGATCATGGTGAAAAGGTTCAGCTGTCCTCCACGGCCATTGTGGATATCACTGTCACTGATGTCAATGACAGCCCGCCACGATTCACAGCTGAGATTTACAAAGGGACCGTGAGTGAGGATGATCCCCCAGGTGGTGTGATCGCCATCTTAAGTACCACAGATGCCGACTCTGAGGAGATTAACAGACAAGTGACATACTTCATCACAGGTAAAACACTCAGCACAGGGGTTCAGTATAAAATGAATCCATATTGTACGGAATATGCTAGGTATGTGTTTATGGATTTGGGGAGGTGATGCGATTTTAGTTAAACATATCTGAGATTAGTAGAAATAACATGTAAACTGAATATAATTTTTTTTAAGCAAAGCTGTTTCTGCCAAGGCTCTTACTATTTATTCTGTTAAACTTTTTAGTTAATATTTAATAAATGTGATCAGAAGGAAATAAGTTTAGGTTCATGGCAAGCTAAATTGTTGTTCTTTACATTTGATATACTTTAATCCCATATTTGAATAGATATGTTACTGCTACTTTATTATTATAAAGACAAAAGCTAATATGTAGCAATATGTGTAGCACACACCTGTAGTCCCAGCTCAAAGGAAGTTGAGGCAGAGGGATTCTGGAAGTTAGAGGCTGAAGCCCAAACTGCACAGTGAATTCAGACCAGCTGAGGATACAAAACCATAGCACCAAAAACAAAAGAAAAGCTAGTGTGTATTAAATTTAATTGTACTTTAAATAGTCTTAATCCCTTTAAACCATGATGTCATACATTTTTTTTCCCGTATTGGTTATTTAATTTATTTAATTCACTTTCTAATCCAACAACTCTGGCCATCATCTCCGTCACCTAATTTACTAGGAGGGGATGCTTTGGGACAGTTTGCTGTTGAAAATATACAGAACGAGTGGAAAGTCTACGTGAAGAAACCTCTAGACAGGGAGCAGAAGGACAGCTACCTGCTGACCATCACAGCCACCGACGGGACCTTCTCTTCCAAAGCCAGAGTTGAAGTGAAGGTTCTGGATGCCAACGACAACAGTCCAGTTTGCGAGAAGGTAGGTGTACATCACAGGGGTGTGTCTCCTTCATCCTTTCCATGGACAGCTTTCGGAGAGGCGTTGTAATTCACACGCATTTTGTGTTATAGTTGCTTTCTATTGAGGTGGGGGAGAATCAAATGGGCAGGACTTGGGAAAGCATCAAGACTACTTGGGACTGCTAATTTGGTCAAGATCACTGTGAATGTGGGTCAGACTGGTGTCTGACTCTAAAAATGTCCTCTAAACCTTTTATGAAGATAATCTCTTCCTTTGATGCTATCTATGGTTGTTTGGGAGCCGGGGAAACAGCAAGGCAACAGTTTGTCCTTCACAGCCCAGTTTTGCTTTACCAGGCCATTTTTGAGGCATTGGTTGTTCACACCAGAGAAACCAGGAGGTCTGTGGAATGGCTTCTGCCCCTGCTGGGCTCACATTTACGTGGGACCATGGAACCGTTGTAGGAGCCATGGCAGGAGCTGGGGGATAAGGAAATGTTGCCCACTGGCAGGGTCTGGCTTAGCCTTCAGAAGGTAGTGCTCTGATGATCAGGAGTGGAGTGCAGGGTCTTGGAGTGTGACGAAGGCAGGTGTGGAGATACTAACTTTGTTTGACAGCAGTGGTGGGATGTGTTAGCCATCTGAGGAAAGGATCCGGGCATGGTGGCATACATCCTCCAGAATCCCAGCACTTTTGGCCGAGATAGGAGAATTGCCACAAGTTCTCAGAGAAGTAAACACAAAATTCATCATCAGAGGAAGTGAGACTTCTGAGGGATAAAAGGTTAATTCCAACACGTTCGTAGTTTTGGATGGCGGTATTTAATGACAGTAACAGACTATGTATCTCTTCTTTTAGACAGTAAATTACACACACACACACACATTCTATATTTTACCCCACTCACATTTTTTAAATATCATACCACTCCACCTTAGGTAACAATATAATTGGGAACACAACGAAATAATCATTATTACAAATTACCCAGTTTTGTGAATCATAAAATATATTTCCTCTTTATTGAGCTTAAATTAAGAAGCAAATGCAACAGAAACATAATCTCCTTCCCTCACGTCCTATTTATGGCATGGCTAATGTGATAATTTCAGCTGGAACCAAGTGTCCAACTGTGTGAGGCTTTAGGCAGATGTGAAGAAAGAGGAAGCCAAGCAGGGTAACAAACACGGCTGGCCCTTACCTATCCCCTGTCCATTTCCCCAACCCATACTATAGTTATTTGGTTCTGTGTGATAAACAGTTGGTTATGCACAGTCAGGCCCTGCACTTCCAATTATTAAATATAATGTAACAGCTACATATTTCCTCTGGGTTTTAGATAAAATTCGAGCCACGGTTTAACATTTTTCTCAATAAGAATTTGAATTAAGTATGAAACTGCTCAATAGCACATCATATTTTGTTTCCTGTGGATTAGATGTCGGCCAGACTTGCAGATACAGGGCTGGTGCCTGCTACAAGGCTCTCCCCTGTTTTCACATCTGCTTTATAAGAACAGTGGTTGTAAAAGCTCTTTGAGTATTAACTTCAGCAATTTCCCATGTTTTCCGTGGCCAAAAATGAGATGATTTCTTTTCCATCGTTTCTCTGTCTGTCGCTGCTGGCTGTGAATGCTCCTGCTGGAACTGTCGTTTAACATCTTGTAGACGCTGTATTCTGACACCATTCCCGAAGACATCCTTCCTGGGAAGCTGGTCATGCAGGTCTCTGCCACGGATGCAGATATCCGGTCCAATGCTGAGATTACTTACACTTTATTTGGTTCAGGTGCAGAAAAGTTCAGACTAAACCCAGACACAGGTAAGGATGGAATTTGGGACTAATTTAATTATGTATTTCCTATATGTGAGATCATGTACAAAACTGGAAATTATACTTTTTTTCCCTCCTCTTTTAAAGTTTATTCTGATGCTATGGAAATAACATCTTAGAACTCCAAACTGCAGCTTAATATGTAAAAGTTGGGATGAGATTGAAAATGAGCAGCCCTAGCGTCACCTACCTGAACTGGGGACTTTGAGATTTAGAAGTTAGTACAGTCTCTTTGACAAAAAAAAAAAAAAAAACTCAGGGTGTGTTTCAGAGTTTCTGCTTTATTTACATAGTTGTGTTTCAGATTTTGTAATTGTAGGAGAAAAAAAGATGGTGGCTAATCATGGTTCGTATCCTAAACCTTCAGTGGCCCCATTCATTTCTGTTGGTTTCTAGGTGAATTGAGAACATTAGCCCTCCTTGACCGTGAGGAGCAGGCAGTCTATAGTCTTCAAGTCAAGGCCACGGATGGAGGGGGACGATCCTGCCAAGCAGCTGTCGTGCTCACGGTGGAAGACGTGAATGATAACGCCCCCGAGTTCACTGCGGATCCATACACCATCACTGTGTTTGAAAACACAGAGCCTGGCACACTGCTGACCAGGGTGCAGGCCACAGATGCAGACGCAGGTATCGTGAGTCAAGGAGATGCTCTGTCCTTGGGGTGTGAAGGCTTTGGGGCCCCCGTGATGGAACACACCCCAGTGCGGTGTGTTTGACGTCTTCTCTTCCTCATGCACATGATGGAGCTCAGCAGTGTTGTAATTACAATGACTAATTTGCAATGAATGTTTAAAGTCTTGACAGTTGCAGCCAGTGAACTTCCTGCTGCCATGTAGCTGTTGTGCCACTAGGATTGTGGTTACTTACTGGCTTCAATAACTGATTTCCCCCCAGTGTCGGGGACCGAACGTGTGGCCTTCACATGTTTGATGATTTGCCAACTTCATGCCCAGCCCCTTTAAGTGCTATTTTATCAGTAAATCAGTAGTGTCGTTAAAAAGTTACAGTGTCCCAGCAAGTACTATATTACATAAAGTGACATAACAAGCACTATATTGTTGAAATTCTATAAATTTTCAAAAATGTTTGTGAGGAATACACACACACACACACACACACACTCAAACATTCTGATGATAAAATCTCTTCTGGAGTCATTAATATTGAAGAATTTTAAATAATTCTTTGTTACTGAAGCTAAGTAACAAATAGATTTCATTGTAGTAAGTCTTCCAGCATGGAGGGACTCAAGAGCCCCGGTTCCTAGGTAAGGAGCTTTTGACAATTTGCAGCTTCTGTGCAAGGGAGAGTTTTTTTTAAGGGCGTGGCCCCTGGTTGGTCACCCACACTCTGGTGGGTGGCACCACACGCGTGAGGAAAGGGCAACACAAGTTGGACTTGATGAGTTTAAGTTATTTAAAAAACAAAAAAAAGATAAAATCATACAAAGATGGCAAGAGACACAGGGGTGGACCTCTGAGGAGCTAGAAGTATGGATGAATATTATCAAAATGCACTTTACACATGTATAAAAAACTCTCAAAGAATTAATAATATTCATTGAAAAACTTGGCTACTATCATGTAGTCTAAAAGCCTAAGAAGTCAGACATCTATGGAATTATATTTCCATAAATTTGTAATTCAGAGTATGTTTTCTGGATTATGTGTGTGTGTGTGTGTCTTTAAGTTCATGTGTTTGTCTTTTATCTTTTAAAAATGTCCTAAGTTTTAAAATTTTTAAATTTCTTGCTATGAAACTTGATAGGATTTCGTGTTTTGACAGGAATAAATCGAAAGATTTCCTACTCATTGATTGACTCTGCTGATGGGCAGTTCTCCATTAATGAGCAGTCTGGAATTATCCAATTAGAAAAGCATTTGGACAGAGAACTACAGGCAGTATATACTCTCACCTTGAAAGCAGTGGACCAAGGATTGCCAAGGAAATTGACGGCCACTGGCACTGTGGTCGTGTCAGTGCTGGATATAAATGACAACCCTCCTGTGTTTGAGTACCGAGAATATGGCGCCACCGTGTCTGAGGACGTCCTCATTGGGACTGAAGTTCTCCAGGTGTACGCAGCAAGTCGGGATATTGAAGCAAATGCAGAAATCACCTACTCGATAATAAGCGGAAATGAACATGGAAAATTCAGCATAGATTCTAAAACAGGTAATCTTCCCTGTAAGCCTGGAGGCCCTCATTCCACCCTACGGGAAGGTGTGTCTGCCTTACTGTTCCCCTCAAGCAGTGTGATGGGTCACGGGTGGTTAGTGAGTGTTTTAAAGAGATAAAACTCATGTTTTCTTTCTGTTGTTTAAAGTGGGATTGAAAGTTGTTTGGAAAACTTCATACTTTAATTTGACATAGTAACTACTTTCTGGCATGGCCATTATAAATTAGAAGCCAGTTTAGAAAACTATTGACTCTCAATTTAGTAATGATGCAAAATGTCACAGGTTTGCCAAGATAGGGTGCTTCGTGGTAATAACCTTGTGTAATTACTCATTTTATCCAGATATCAAAGGTACATGAAGTGGCTTCCCCAATCACACTGTCCTTTGACCTCTCAGATCTTAGTGCTTATACTAGATACCTGTTAATTCCTTAGGGCGACTTCTTAACGATGCTAGTTATATACACTAGAAGGAGACTGGAGTAGACCAAGCCACTGGCAGCAGTGTTACTAGCTCCTGCTCTGAATACTGATGTAGCTGTATTAGTCTGTGGACTAAAATACTTACAACTCAGGACACTGTAAAATGTTACTCTTTCAGTCTGCGCTTATAGATAGATGTCTAATGATGCTATTCGACAGTGTATCTATCATGTGTATTATAAAATGATTGTAGGACTTTTCTAGGATCGACTAGGGTGAGCTGAGGACAGGTGTTAGAAATGTAATTAAATCAATATACGATTTCATTTTATTTATTTGATTGTGTATTGAAACAGGATCTTGGTATGTTGTCCAGGCTGCTCTCAAACATTCAGTCTTCTCACCACAGCCTCCCAGCTGCTGGTTAGAGGCATGCAAGACTAAGCAGGGAGTTATCTTATAGGCTTCTTTTTAAACGGGCATGTATGACACTAATAACAATAAGAAAGAAATCAGAAGCCAGTGAATTTATTTTTTATTTTTTTATTAAGCTAAAGTCTGTAGTGAGCTGAGAGCAGTTTGGAAAATTTCATACTCTTAATTCTACATCGTAGTAACTACTTTCTGCCATAGGCATTGTGAATTATAAGCCAGTTTAGAAAACTGTTCACTCTGAGTTTCGTGATGACGCCAAGTGTCCCAGGTTTGCCTGGGACAAGAGTTGCCTTCATTTAAAGCATTACAGTCATTTGAAGCAGAGATAGCACTATGGATAGGGACCGGAGATTAATGTCTCTAGGAATATAAGGAAAACAGGGATGTTGGGTGGGCAAAAAAAAGATCATCATTTTGTATTATTGAATTAAACCAGAAAATGTGCAAAAAAAATCTTTTTGAAATGAGAACAATGTTGTAATTAGAAAAGTGGAAGTAGAAAGTACTAGAAGTAATTCTGTCTCTCCGTCCAGGGGCCATATTTATCATTGAGAACCTGGATTACGAAAGCTCTCATGAATACTACCTGACCGTGGAAGCCGCTGATGGAGGCACGCCTTCGTTGAGTGACGTGGCGACCGTGAACATCAACGTCACAGACATCAACGATAACACCCCCGTGTTCAGCCAAGACACCTACACCGCTGTGGTCGGCGAAGATGCGGCTCTTGAGCAGCCCGTCATTACGGTGTGTAGTTTCCCCTTTCGCTTGCCTCTCCTGCATCTTGAAGGAACAATTAGTAAAGCTATTCTAGATCTTACGCTTATTCTGCTTAAAAGATGTTAGAGAGGACACAGCTCAGTGCCGCAGCCTGCGGGACCATAGAGTCCTCCCCACTGCAAATTAAGCAGGTCCTCATTGAGCCAATTAGTGGCTTCAAATGCCCTGACACAACCAGTTGTTATTTCCTCTGTCCTTCCTCAGCTGTTTCCTAATGAGCGTGGTATTTCCTAGATCATGGCCGATGATGCTGATGGACCTTCGAACAGCCACATCCACTACTCGATTATAGAAGGGAACCAAGGAAGTCCATTTACGATTGACCCTGTCCGAGGAGAAGTGAAAGTAACAAAGCCCCTGGACCGGGAAACGGTGAGCTTCAGAGGGGGCAGGAGGGGCTAAAGTTGTTAGCAAGCCGCTTCAGCTCGTGTTCATGTCTGCTGGTACAATGTCAAGTCCCAAAAGGGGAGAACCTTCATTTTAGGAAAGGACAAGCTAAGATAGAAATATTTGAAAGTCAATTAAAGTTTCAGTTCTTCAGTTTTTTCCTGACTTACTACTTTTGAGTGGGTCTTTCTCAGAGTCTGGGAAGCGCCACTGTTAGGCATAGAAAAATCTATTGCACTAGACAGAGTAAAATGTGATTTTTTTTTTTTTTTTTTTTAATGCAGGATCATGCTATAGTTCAGGCTTGGCCGCAAACTCTTCATACTCTTGATTTTTTTGAGACAGGGTTTCTCTGTTGGAACTCTGGCTGTCCTGGAACTCACTCTGTAGACCAGGCTGGCTTCGAACTCACAGAGATCCACCTGCCTCTGCCTCCCAGGTGCTGGGATTAAAGGCGTGTGCCACCACCGCCCAGCTACTCATGATACTCTTGCCCCAGCTTTCTGAGTGCTGGAATCACAGATGCCTGTCACCGTACCTGACTGAAATCCAGTAATTGTAACTAAAGCTCTTTTAATACACTTTTATCCACTATGAGATGATAGAGGAGGTGGCCTGTGGCGTTCTCCAGGACGATGTGGCCGAGCATCTTGCTAGATTGATGTCCTACAGGATGGTACTCTGGGATTCGGCCATCTTCCTGGCTTCTTCCAACGCGTACTCTAAAGCGGCCGTCACAGAGAACTGCTGACGGCGAAGCTGTCTCACTTGACTTGATTTCTTTTACAAGAGGTCGCAAATATTACCTTGAGGGATTTAGACGCTGAGTATAATCCAAGTGTGAAATGGAAGGCGACGATGACCTGGCGTGTATTGAGGTGTTGTAAATGAGTCTGCGCAGTGGGTGAGAGGCAGCTCAAGTCTCTACTTCTGGCTCAGCAAGGGAAGATGGCACCTATGGTATTACCAAAATAACAGCATTCAAGCTAGGTCAGCAGTTTCCTCTGGCCATTGGCATAATTTGTCTTTTTATTTCTAATAGCACTGTAAGATTTTTAAGATAAGTGCTTTAATAAGACCCTAATGGGAGACATCAGAGAATCTGCTTCTTGATAGTGCACGCTCATTCGCTGGTAGGGTTTTTTTTTTTGTTGTTGTTTAATTTTAGGGAGTTACAAGACAAAGGCTTGGCAGATGACATCAGCGATTCCCAGTTGACAGGCCCCGTAAAATGAACCAGTGTTCTTTCTTTCCCCCCAAAAAAGATCTCAGGTTATACACTCACGGTGCAAGCTTCTGATAATGGCAGTCCACCCAGAGTCAACACAACCACGGTGAACATCGATGTGTCCGATGTCAACGACAATCCCCCTCTGTTCTCCAGAGACAACTACAGTGTCATCATCCAGGTAAATGGGTGGTGTGCTCAGGGGTGCATGGCCGCCGTCTTTCACTGTCCCCAGACCCTCATCGGAAATAGCTTTCCTTTCCAAAGGCTGTGTTTTCGAAAACCAGGAAAGATGAGAATAGGGGAGTACCTGTCTTACTATAGAATTATTTACACAGCTCAACTTCCATCACGCCTTCTTATGCTTCATTGTTTTAAAGATGATCTCAGTGTCCTGGGGTTAACTAGGAAGAGCTCTTCATCATCCTATCTTCTACTGCACGGACTGCCCTCTCTGTTCTCCCCCACCCCATTTGTGCTTTTTCCTGCTGCCCTCCTCACCCCCATGGGTCTTATCCCATGCTCGTCACCCTGTACCACTTCTGTCCCTCTATGTGTTCCCATCCTCTCCCGTCCGCTCACACCTCTGCCTCCCTCCCTCTTCTTGACACATCAACAGTAAGGTTTTATTGTCTATGTATCTATGAAAAAGTCTCATGTTTCCCCTGCCCTGCAACATGGTGTGTTGATAGCTTTTTGTTCCGTTTACCATCGCGCAGGAAAACAAGCCAGTGGGTTTCAGTGTCCTGAAGCTAGTAGTGACCGACAAGGACTCTTCTCACAACGGTCCCCCCTTCTTCTTTACTATTGTGAGTGGAAACGATGAGAACACGTTCGAAGTGAACCAACACGGGGTCCTCCTGACAGCAGCTGCCGTAAAGAGGAAAGTGAAGGACCATTACCTTCTGCATGTTAAGGTACTGGAGACCTTCTTCATGGGATCTCTTGGGTTCGTAGAGAACAGCAGCAGGTGGTTATCTTTGTATATTTAGACAGCTTCCTTAACATGGTATTCGGAAACAAAAAATGAATCTAACTTGTTCTTTTTGACGGCATTTCCAGTTTTGTCTCAGTAGCACGTAGTCTAGGGTAGGGTGGAGCTTAGTGTCCACACGAGTAAAAGGCAAAGCAGTTGTCCTTTTCCTTGGTGGGCTCCTTGTTGAGAAATGAATATCTAACAGTTGGTAAGTTTCCAGAACATAAGCAATGCATGCGTTTTTATTAGGAAGTTGTAATAATGACAGTGGCGACTTCTTTCCTTGTAGGTGGCCGATAATGGAAAACCTCAGCTGTCATCTTTGACACACATTGACATTAGGGTTATTGAGGAAAGCATCCATCCTCCTGCCATTTTACCACTCGAGATTTTCATTACTGCTTTTGGAGAGGAATACTCGGGCGGGGTCATCGGGAAGATCCACGCAACAGACCAGGACGTGTATGACACGTTGACGTACAGTCTGGACCCCCATATGGACGGCCTGTTCTCTGTTTCCAGCACGGGGGGTAAGCTGATTGCACACAGAAAACTGGATATCGGCCAGTACCTTCTCAATGTCAGTGTAACCGACGGGAAATTTACAACCGTGGCTGACATCACCGTGCACATCCAACAAGTGACACAGGAGATGCTGAACCACACCATCGCTCTTCGCTTTGCTAATCTCACCCCCGAGGAATTCGTTGGTGACTACTGGCGCAACTTTCAGCGAGCTTTACGGAACATCCTGGGAGTTAGGAAGAACGACATCCAGATTGTCAGCTTGCAGCCCTCTGAACCTCACTCTCACCTCGATGTCTTGCTCTTCGTAGAGAAGTCAGGTGGGACCCAGGTTTCAACAAAGCAACTTCTGCACAAGATTAATTCTTCTGTGACTGATATAGAGGAGATCATCGGTGTAAGGATATTAGATGTGTTCCAGAGACTCTGTGCAGGGCTGGATTGCCCGTGGAAGTTCTGTGACGAGAAGGTATCTGTAGATGAAAACATCATGTCAACTCATAGCACAGCTAGACTGAGTTTTGTGACTCCCCGACACCACAGAACAGCTGTGTGTCTCTGCAAAGGTAATAGCTCGTGGGTGTAGAAATTGGCGTTAAAGAATATTTTATCGTGGTAGTGGGGGTGGGGGGACTACAGAGTTGGCCTAGAGGTTGTGAGCCACTGGCTACTCTTCCACAAGACTCAGGTTTGATTTCCTGATTTCCAGCACCCAAGTGGTGGCTCACAACCATTTGTAACTCAAGTTCCAGGGTACCCAGTACCACCTTCTGGCCTTCATGGGCACCAGGTACCCAAATAGTGCACAGACATGCATACCAGCAAAACACCCATATACATAAAAACTAATTAAAAATAAGATTATTTCATGGCCAGGCCTGGTGATACAGGTTTATGAACCCAGCTACTTGGAAGGATTGTAAGTTCCACCCTAGGCTACATAGTGAGTCCAGGTCACCTTGGGCAACATAATGATATCCCATCTCAAAATGAAACAGTGAAAAAAGGACATGAGATTATGGAAGTTAGTGGAAGAGTGCAGTGCTACTCTAGCATACGAGAGGCCTGAGGTTCAACTCTCCAGTGCTGGAGAAGGAAAAAAAGAACAGTTATGACCATTTTCTTAATTCCTGGTTTCTCTCCTTTCTTCTTGATTTTTAAATAAAGACGGGAAATGCCCACCTGTCCACCATGGGTGTGAAGAGAATCCATGTCCTGCAGGATCTGAATGTGTCGCTGACCCCAGAGAGGAGAAGTACAGCTGTGTGTGTCCCGGGGGCGGATTTGGTAAATGCCCAGGTGAGCACGCCCGTGACCAAATGGGAATTCATTTCCAACCATCACATACAATGTCTCAATAGCTGTTTGTCTATTGGAGTAAAGAATGGCGTGCAGGTCGTTTATCATCACAAGAAGCTAAGGGTAGAGATGAACAAGAGACTAGAAACTGCCTGAGCTCTCTGTCCATCCTTCTCGAAATGGCTGTCAAGGATCAGGGCTTCATTTTTCCTCTTTTCTCTCTCTTTCATCTATTTTCTCCCTCGGCTATCAACTTCTTGCTTTAATTACCCTACTTAGCTTATTAAGGATGCATTCCCAGCCCAGTGTATGTAATCCTCACTCTCTTTAGTAGCCGGACCAGGATTTAGTCACCCTTTCTTTATGTATAGCAGGTTTAATGTGTCTTTCTCATTAAAAATCCTTTTAAGGTCATGCTGGTGATTTCTCCCTCTGTTTCATGATGTTCTGAAGCTAGAATCTGCTGTCTAAAATTAAATACATTAAAAAAATTTAAATATACTGTTATATTAGTTTCTAAAGAAGTTGAAACAATACTTCCCATTTCTTCCAAGCATACATTAAGGTCTCAAGTCTCATTCTCTTACCAGTATTGAAAGCTTTCATGAAAGTTAAAAAACATACTCCCTACCTAGTGGGCTTGGAATACCTATTTAGTTTTTAACTTCTCCGGCTACTTATGGAAGGAATCACTCTGTTAATTAATTGGCGTTAGCATTACCGGTTTCCGTGGCTTGCCTCTTCGGCTGTTTCTGAATGTGTAGAACTCTTTTTGTATTATGAATAATAACATGCTTTTTTTAAAATTGCAGTTTACCCTCTTTTGTTATTGGTCTTTTATTTCATTACATGTATCTTTTGTCATTTTGAAATTGAATTTTTATTTAGTCAGTTCTGCGTAACTTAATTTTCATTTCTGGAGGCTGGTATGATTTTCATCTTCTTTGAGGAATGGGGGATTTGTTGTGTTTCACTTGACAGGTTTTGCCAGATCACCTTGAGGCTATATCACTATTTTCTGAAATTGCCTCCTAACAACTTACACAGAACGGTTTTATATTTAGCTCTGTTATTATTGTAGAATCTATCTCTCTGTGATACAGTGCTCTCATTCTCTTCCACATGGAAAGTCAGTTGTTATGCTGTTTATTAAAACCAATAGACATTTTTCCTATTGCTATAATCTTAAATTTAAAAAAAAAAAAAGCCTCTGAGGAGAAAGGGAGATGGTACTTTTAATAATATGCTTAAGTTGGTTGCTGATAGACTTTTTCTTCTGTTATCCAATAGGGAGTTCATCCATAACTTTTACCGGAAATAGCTTTGTGAAGTATCGTCTGGTGGAAAATGAAAACAAATTAGAGATGAAATTGACAATGCGGCTGAGAACCTATTCTCCCCATGCGGTCGTAATGTATGCTCGAGGAACTGACTACAGCATCTTGGAGGTATGTGTTCCATTCATCCTTTTACCTCGGACTATGAGAGACTTTATGAATGTAAATTCTATTTTGTGTTCTGATTGCCCATTTAAAAACAAAGAAAGATGAGTTTACTCCCATGACTCAAGGGTCCGTGGCCTGGATAACTTTGACACTTGAGTGGGATCAGAATTCTTTCTGCTCTCAAGTAGCATAGACATCTACTTCTGATGTTCTTGAACAAACATTTTTAAACATCTGACAGCTAACATTCCAGTCTATACATTATTGTTAATATTGTTAATATCGCTGTAGTATATACAGAGATATCCTGCATGGTATTTTGCGTGTATGTACATGCTATGTGTTCAATCAACAGTTAATTATTAGTTATTTCCGTGTTGTATTTTGAATGCCCAATTGGCATTTGGGAGCCTCCGGATGATTCATTTTTATACTTTGTATATTAGATAAATGAGTTTGTGTTCTTCAGCATCTAAATGCAAGTTTGTATGTATTCTTTCTACCTTCATTCACTAAACACACCCTTCCTATAGAGTTTTGCGCAGACTAACATTGAAGATTGTCTGAGATTAGCATGAACGGTATTTATTTGGTTGTAGATTCATACCGGAAGACTGCAGTACAAATTTGACTGTGGAAGTGGCCCTGGAATCGTCTCTGTTCAAAGCATTCAAGTCAACGACGGGCAGTGGCATGCAGTGTCCCTTGAAGTGGAGGGGAATTATGCTAAATTGGTCCTAGATGAAGTCCACACTGCATCAGGCACAGCGCCAGGGGCTCTGAAAACCCTGAACCTGGATAACTATGTGTTTTTTGGTGGCCACCTCCGCCAGCAAGGAGCAAAGCATGGAAGGAGTCCCCAGGTTGCCAATGGTTTCAGGGGCTGCATGGACTCTATTTATCTGAACGGGCAGGAGCTGCCTTTGAATAGCAAAGCAAGAGCCTATGCACATGTCGAAGAATGGGTGGATGTATCTCCCGGCTGCTTATTAACAGCCACAGAAGACTGCTCCAGCAACCCTTGCAAGAACGGAGGCGTTTGCAACCCCTCTCCCACTGGAGGTAGGCTTCATAAGGCTATGCTAACTCAAAGGTTACCCATGTGTACATTCGCAAGCAGTTACCCAAATGACTTTGGTTTGCCTCCTTTTATTCGATGACATCATCACATCTTCTTGGACAGTGTAGTCGGAATTGAGGAGCGTGGGCTGTAACTTTGGGCTAGTCTGAGGAACCAGTGTTTATTTACTGTGGGCTTTTTTTCTTTCTGCTGTGGTGACCATGGCCAAAGACAAACTAAGACCATGTCCAGCTTTTCAGGTAGCAAAGATAAACCTTCTTGCCATGTTCCCTAAAGGCGCATCATTGGAAGTACTTATGAGGGTAAATACATGTTGAGTAGTGTTGCTTATGTGTGTGTTCACCAGTGAGACTTGTTTTCCCTGCTCTGTACGTTTGACCCACTAGCCTTATGTAATTATCACTAAGTAAATCTAGTCACAGATATTTTTCTTCACGTCTCTGTTCACGCTCTGTTTAGCTTATACAGGATGGACATACTAAGTTTAAAATCATCTCAAACGCTCCAAAATCCAGAACTTTCTTGACTGCCAGTGTACTATTCAAATTTCCAGGGTTTAGGGCATTTGGGATATCAGATTTCCAGTTTAGAAATGTTCCACCAGTAAAATCTATAAAAAGAAATATTCCTAAATCTAAAAAACTTGAAAGTCGAAATCACTTCTGATCACAGCATTTTGGATAAGAGATATCCAACCCATGGGCAATAGAAGGCTTGTCCATATGGATAACTGCACCCAGAGAGAATGAGAATTTTACTACTTTTCATAGATGTTGGGGAATTTTATGTTCACTTAAACATAAAGGTAAAAGCAAATAAAACTTTTTGGCTACATTCTCTGTTCTTTTCCTCTATGCAGGTTATTACTGCAAATGCAGTGCCTTCTATGTGGGGACATACTGTGAGGTGAGCGTCAATCCATGCTCCTCCAATCCCTGCCTCTACGGTGGAACGTGCATGGTAGACAGTGGAGGCTTCATTTGCCAATGTAGGGGATTGTATACCGGCCAGAGGTATGTTTGTTTTTCCTTAATGAACTGTAAGGTTAAACATTTACAGCATGGAATTCTACATAGGAGCCGTCACTGTGTTCTTCATGTGTTAATGCTTTCTGCTATGCTGTCTTTATTCCCAGTGAACTCATGAGAGTTTCTGCATGTTTTTTTTGTTTGTTTGTTTGTTTGTTTTTGTTTTTTCCTTATTAGATGTCAACTTAGTCCATACTGCAAAGATGAACCCTGTAAAAATGGTGGAACCTGTTTTGACAGTTTGGATGGTGCTGTCTGTCAGTGTGACTCAGGCTTTAGGGGAGAAAGGTAAATGGTTTCTTTCAAGCTCCATTTCTGCTGCACCTTCCCACAGTGTCCTGACCATTAACACAACTTCATTAACTTACACTGCATCACTTCAGAATAGGGTGGTTCTCATTGGCATTTTTGTGACACAAGTCTTTGAGACGAAAGAGTGTATCAAAAAGATTAATGTAATGTTGGAAAGGCCCGCTTCTATACTGTAGAGCTGTTATTTATAGACCAAGAATGTGTAGGTCTTTGGCAGGTAGCAAATGCTCGTAAACTGGTTGCATTTACTGTGTTTTCTAAAGCGGGTACCTGTGCCATAATGTCATCTATCCTTGAAAAGGTGCTAATGACCATTTCTCACAATGTTTTGTACCATTGATCCAGCATCTCTACACCTTGTTGGGTTTTCTTATCTTTTGTAATTCCCTGGATAAGCCTCGGAAGTGGTTATGATTTTTTTCTATGTGATAGAAATTACATTTAGATATCTCAAAAAATATGCATTCTATATATCTGAGGAAAGGTACATAAGAAACTCTAGTTTCAGGTGCCATTTTATATTTGATAAGCCATTGTCAATTCTCTTCTTAGAGGTTATTGGTGTTGGGCATGGTAACGTACTCCTTTAATCCCAACACTCAGTTGGCAGAGGCGGGTTGATCTCTATGAGTTTTCGAGGCCAGCCTGGTCTACAAAGTGATTTCCAACTCATCCAGGCCTACATAGTAAGACCCTGTCTGAACAACAGAGCTACTGGGTACATGTAATATTTAAGTACCTAGCATAGAGCACTTAGGTAAGCCTCCCTTGGTCGCATTAGGCTACTAGTGTGGCCAGCTTGTAGTTATTCTATATCATTTTGTTCTCGTAGTCATTATAGTCTTGCATTTTGCCATTAGTTATGTGGCCTCAGTTTATTAGTTGATTTTCCCAATTCTAACCAATTAATATTCCTACATATTTGACAAAAAATATATCAGTATTCAGAGTTTTTATTCTGGTGACTCATGATTTGCAAATAGTTTTTTCTTTTTTTTTAAATGACAAAGAGCTTCAGAAATGAAGGGTAGATGTACACAACAGTTCCACATGTCCCTGTTTAGAACAGCGGATGGCACTGGGTATGATCTGTTCTGTAAGGGTGACATGCACAGAAACATGATTCTAGAAGGAATAACAACTTAAAATGGAAAGTCTGTTTTCTATTCCCTAATAGGTCTTACAGGACCAGGGTTGTCATAATCCCACACAGGACCGTTTTCACTGAAATTTAATCTGGCCTATGAGAAGGGTTTACAGCGCCTACCACTGATTAAAACGCACCTCACCAGGCGGTGGTGGTGGTGGTGGCACATGCCTCTAATCCCAGTACTTGGGAGGCAAAGGCAGGTGGACCTCTGTGAATTCGAGGCCAGCCTGGTCTACAGAGTGAGTTCCAGGATAGCCAGAGTTACAACAGAGAAGCCCTCTCTTGGAAAAGGAAAAAGAAAAAAGAAAAAAAAACAGCACTTCATCTTCCCAGTTTCTAAATAACAGCTTGACTATCAGACCTAGAAACAGACTGATGTTTTAGGCTGTTGAATTGATTTAGTAACCTGTTAATTCTGGAAAAATGCAGCTAGACAGTGGCTTGATATGGTTGCCTCTCATTATATACATCTAACCTATGATCAAATGACTAATTGTTCCACGAAAGGCCTTTTGTTCTACTTACTGTTTTTGATGTTTTCTGACTGTTTTACTTTCCCTTTCATTTTGACACCTCTTATGAAGGAATAGTGTGCTTAGTCTTCATTCTGAAGGATTATAGGGCAGGTGTGGTCCGACATCTACTGCAAAGATCTCTCCTGCTTCTCCTTGGCAGGTGTCAGAGTGACATTGACGAGTGTGCTGGAAACCCCTGTCGGAACGGGGCCCTCTGTGAGAACACACATGGCTCCTATCACTGTAACTGCAGCCAGGAGTACAGAGGAAAACACTGTGAGGACACCACCCCCAACCAGTATGTGTCTACTCCGTGGAACATTGGACTGGCCGAAGGCATAGGAATCATCGTCTTTATAGCCGGGATATTCTTACTGGTGGTGGTGTTTGTCCTCTGCCGTAAGATGATCAGCCGGAAGAAGAAACGCCAGGCTGAACCTGAGGACAAACGTGTGGGACCAAGCACGGCTTTCTTACAGAGACCTTATTTTGATTCGAAGCTGAACAAGAACATTTACTCTGACATACCACCCCAGGTGCCTGTCCGTCCTATTTCCTACACACCAAGCATTCCAAGTGACTCTAGAAACAATCTTGACCGAAATTCCTTTGAAGGCTCGGCCATCCCAGAGCATCCAGAATTCAGTACTTTCAACCCTGAGTCAATGCACGGACACCGGAAAGCCGTGGCTGTGTGCAGCGTAGCTCCAAACTTGCCCCCGCCACCGCCTTCCAACTCCCCTTCGGACAGCGACTCCATACAGAAGCCTAGCTGGGACTTCGACTATGACGGTAAGAACATGTTTTACATCTCCAAAATGCTGCTGGGATGGCATTGAAGTCGTTGGCTCTGCTGTAGTGGTCTATGGGGCTGACAATAATGCTTTCTGTTCTGAAATGGTTATGAGAACTCATTTGGATATTCCAGTTGCTGGCTGGGGATTGGATGCTTGGAGGGTGTCTTAGAGCATTAGATCTAATCACGTTCTAATTAACATTCTGGAAAGATCATTTCACTTTTGTAACTGATGCACATTCTCAACTATGATTTAGGGTGTTTTCTTATAATAAGAAATAACAGGGAGCATTTTTATGCTAATTAATTTTTTTATTATAGCCAGACAAGGTAGCAGAGTTCAGAGGAGCAGTGTTTGTATTAGTGGCCTTGTATACAACTGAATGAAACTTTGGAGAAAGTTATATGTGCCATATTAGGACCAATTTTAATTTATCATCAGTTACTCCTTCTAGGCCTATTTATGGAGAAATTCTAATTTGTTAAGTCTCTTGAATATCTGTAGACGTTTTTATTGTTTCGTTTCTGGGACGTTTCTCTAGCTCATTTCCATTCTGTAGCTCGCGTACTTAGCACAGTTCCGGTACTTGTTTGTAAAGTGTAACCATGAACCCGAGGAAACTCAGAACTTACTGCTGGCCTACCATCTCTTCCTTTCAGCCAAAGTGGTGGATCTTGATCCTTGTCTGTCTAAGAAACCCCTGGAGGAAAAGCCCTCCCAGCCGTACAGTGCCCGGGAGAGCCTGTCCGAGGTGCAGTCCCTTAGCTCTTTCCAGTCGGAGTCCTGTGATGACAATGGTGAGTTTGGGGTGCAGGTGTGCTGTGGCCGCTTTGACATGCCGCTGCTGTTCGATGTGGGGTGTAGTGATGTAGATGGACCAGGTCCCCTAATTATATATCCAAATGTCCCATGTTTCCCTTGGCGTAAATGCGCAATACAATACACCGTACATACTTGCATGAACATACACTGTGGAAAATATTTAAATGTTAGCTCAGTCATAGGACACTTACTGAGGATGGGCTCAGTCCCTAGTATTGCAAAATAAGAACAAAATAAAACATTGTTCTTAATGAAGAGATATTTTAACTACAGGAAAAGGAAAGAAGATATAGCTAATTTCACCTGTTTGGCTACACTTTATTATTTATACTTTTTTTTTTCATAACAGTAAGTGTTACGGAAGCTTTGTGGTTTTTCCAGATCTAACGATTTTCTGACCATGCAATGCACACACACATATAATGCACATATATGAGAAAAGATGTGTAGAAGTCTGAAATGTTCACTTTCAGTCGCACCTTTGGTATTACAAGGTTTTATTTGTCTCTTCCCCAACCCCACTGCTGCCCCAGCTCCCATTTGGATCAGAGCGTACTGACTGAGAGCAGAGTTTAAGAGATGGCTAGTAAGTTGGATTATATTTCTAATGAAGAAGGTTTGGCAGTGGGATCTATGACACTAGTTGTGTTTATCTGCTTTCCCTAGGGTGGGTTGCGTTGATAGACAGTTTGCTGTATTAGTACATGTACAGAAAATTACCGGTAACATGATAGTAATTATCTGCTGGAAATGATTGCATCTCAGAAAGTGGAGGCTCAGTTTTAATTGTTTTCCTTGCATAGAAATGCATTGTATTTACATATTAAGAATATTTTAATCATTGGAAAGAAGAAATTTGCTAAAAACTATCAGTTCCAAAATAACATACTCTGTGGCCAGAGTGATTTAATTTATGATGAACCACATCTGTAGGCTTCCTGGGTCTGCTTGTCCATAAAACTTTGCAGAGCCCTTTTCCTCAATAAAGATGACTGTAAATGTGTTTATTCCTTAAGAATTCAAGAATGTTTTACATTATTTAAAGCACACCTTTGTTTATTCCTGGGTGGAGAACATGGCTGTATTGTTGCTTCTTAAACCAACAGGAACAAAATGGAATTATTTCTTTAATTTAGTTCGAGTTCCAAAAATTTTGTATTGCCAGCTTATTGTGATTCATACTTCAGTTCTTAAATGTTGTTCAAAAATACCTTTGAGAAGTTTATCAGTATTTTCATTTTCTAGTTTGTTTTTTTTTTTTGAAACTTCACTTTTAATGATATTTAGATGCTTTTGAGAAATCATTATTAGATTAGTTATGAAAGCTAATTTCCAGTGTGAGGGAAGGCCTGCATGGGACTGCTGGTGTTTTAGTCATTACATCAATCCTTCCCAGTCATAAAGTTCAAGTCTGTGCTGAGTCTGAATTTACATTTCATCAGTAGTTTCCTAAACACTGTAGTAGTTAACCACACGCTTAACAGCTCAAGAGAGTGCAAATAGTTCTTGTGCGGTTCTATAGTTTAGGAGTCTGCTGCCTCTGGGCTGTCAGTAGGGTGTCCGAAGGGCCACATCTCTCAGCAAGCTCTGAGGGAGGTCTTGCATCCCTTGTTTCTCTAGTGCTTAGAAGTTATTCACTTTCGTGGTAATTAAGGCTTTAGCTTTCACAATTCATTTTGCTCTCCATTCATTACCTGTAGTCAAATGCCAGGCTCCAACCACAGCTGGGAAAGTTCTGTTTTAGAGGTCAATCCAGTTCACTCAGCCTACCCAGCTAATTCAGGAAAATCTCCTTTCTATGAGCCTTAATGACAGCAGAAAGATTTCTCGTTTTGTTTTTGTTTTTTCCATATATTAGGTAAAATAGTCATTAGATCCCAGGATTAGAATGTGCTCACTATTTCTGTGCACATTTATGCAACTTTAAAACAATCTACATAATCATTGCTACTTTAAAATAATATTACATAAATGAAAAAGAAATCCACACAGCGTCTATGAGTATAGAAATACAAACTACTATAGAAATACAAACAGTGACACTACTAATCTTGTATTTGTGTTGCACATGTATCTCCCTAGATTTCCTTATGCTGGAGCAATACGTTAGTTCCTTGTACATGTAATCTTTTGTCCAGGAAATATACATCTGAATTGTGTTTTCTCTGATAGAATCTGTAATTATAATTACAGAAAATACTTAGCCAAAGCTTTTTCCTTAACTTCCACTAAAACAATGTTATTTCTTTCACTTGATTAATAGTAACAAGGCTAAAGCTTGGTTAGAAATGTCCTGAGACCTGTAACTATCAGGGACAGTGGTGGGGGTTGCGGGTGGGGTCATGCATAATTACCTAGTGGTATCAAGACATGCTTTTCACATTTTTAAATTAGGGGAGACATTGCATTAAATTAAATTTTATTTAAGGCATTGTTTTCTATTGACTAAGGATTTTCCTAATTGAGTCCTTTTGTGCCTTTTTACAAGCTTCCATAGTGACTGTAATACACCTTGTCAACGCTGTCGTTGACACGGTGACTAAAGAAGGTATAAGTGCTTGTGTTTGTGTTTGTGGTTTGCAGTGACTGTCAGTGGGGCCATGTGCTTATGCCTATTGTCCTGTTACTAAAATAGCTCGTGATTTGGGGAGGTGTGGTGGCTTTCATTTTGTGAAGTATATGTTCACAGTCTAAGTGCATTGTGAAAATATTTGTATGTATGTCTTTTTGTTACTTGTTTTAAATATTATGGATACCTGCTGAAAACTTGGGGCCTGTTAGCCAGCACCAATTTCTGACTGAATAGGTCTGTGTTGGGTCTGAGAACTCATTTTTAATAAGTTTTCAGTTGATTTGGATCCAAAAATCTCTGGTGTAAAAATTGCCATTCGAGAATTACTTGCATAGACCATCAAGAGTATGCACACACACAGGACTGGGAGGATGGCCCCGTGGATAAGATGCTTACACAGTGTGAGGACTAAAATTCAGATCAGAAGGACACATGTAAAAGAGGGTAGGCATGGTGGCCTACTGGTGATTCCTACCTTGGAAGGCAGAGGCAGGGAATCCTTAGATCAAGCTGGCTCCAATATTATAGAGGAGCTCTGGGTTTGTCTAAGAAACCCTGCTTAAGGTGAAGAGAAACCAAAGATGAGTCCCAACAACCACCCTAGCCTCCATATGTACACACACATACATACACACCCACACACACATATACATATGCACCCCCCCACACACACAGAAAGACAAACAGCACTCAAATATCACTAGCAGTAAACATAGGATTCTTCAGCAAGGATTCATCAGCAGGCACCATTTAGGTTGGAGAAGCAAGGTTTCTTGCTAGATCTGGAGGGCGAGGAGCAGGGCAGGTGTCTGACATTAGTGGCTGCAGTTACTAAGGGGATCTAATCTATTGTTTTTAAGTACTGTGTTTTCTCTTGCTGAATCAGGATGTTATCTGTATTTTGTCTACCCAATTTTAGTTGAAACATAATAGCATTCCAATTTTTTAAATATTGGTAGCTTAAAGAAGCAGAAATTTAAACAGTCTCTTCACTGTAATTTCTACTGTTTTTTTTTCTTATCTAAAGTGAATTTACGTATATAAGTTTAAAGGGTTATCAAATGCCTAGTCTGTAACAAAGGTTGCCAATCCTCCTTTATAAAGGAATTTACCACATTATAGTAGATGAGTAAAAACTCATTTTTTCCCCTAAATACTCATTTTTATTTTTCCTAAATATTTTTCCTGAATACTCATTTTATTCATATTTTTGAAACATCTGTCTTTTCCACTTTTATTTGAAACTCTTACCAGAGATAATAACTATTCATTTGTGGAAACTGGTTCACTGCCTTGGTTTCCAAGGACATTATGGAATGCACAGAAAGCATTGCCTTTGTTGAGAAAGGTGTCCACCCTGTCACCGCTCTTACAGTGATGATGACGTAACTAAAGGTCGTGCTTGACACACGTCGTCTTGTTGAATGTATAATAATCTGTGGGGTTGTCACCTCATTTCATATGGAAAGCCAATCTGAAGCGTAGCCAGGCTAAGCTCCCATGATCCTGAGATACCTACCCATTTTCATGGACTTGAGGCCAATATAGTACAATCACTGGGAGAGAGAGTATAGTTACAGATTTTATGGGAATAGGCCAACCAATAAATGTAGCTAATTAAAAAGCTCTCCAGGGAAAGGTTAACGGTATAAAATCACAGTGAAAGTGGATACAGTTTTAGGAAATGGTCAACTTTCAGTTTTCTGAGCATGTAACTTCAGTTTCTCTGAACTTGTACTTTTGAAGGTTCTGATTGCTGTAAAGTATGTGTGTGTTGTGTGGCTTTATATGTCTATAGATTATCATTTAAGTAACCAGTCGGTATATTTCGCATTGGTTCCTGTAGTGTTAAGTTTTCTGAAAAAAATTCTGTTTCCAGGATTTGAATCAAAGTGTCTGGTTTGTCATTACTCATCTCTCTCTCTCTCTCTCTTTTTTTTTTTTTCATTTTCACATACCATTTAGTTTGTGCAACATGAATTTCTCATTTGTGCTCATTAGAAAGAATGAGGTAAAGACAGCGCGTCTGGGTGGCTGAGCCTTACAAACACGTTATATTGTACCGTGTGCTTATCTGGGTTGCCATTTCAGCCGTCTATCTATTTTAATTATCAATGTTTTCTTTTCTTTCTACTCTGCCACCAAAAGAATCTTTGGCTGCTCCTGACCTCAGCAAACCAAGAGGTGACTTATGCATGCCAGCTGTGCATTAATAATCACTAAAAATGATGGGTAAAGATTGCTGACTTGCTTCACTGGGGTGCTCCGTACTGCAGCAGTAACTAAGGCCATGGGTGTGCACTGCCTTCTAAGCTGGATTGCCTAACCTTCTTTCAGCTGTCAGAGAAAAGTTTAAATCCTAAGAAGAAAAAAGAAAAAAAAAAATACCTTCCCTTAAGTTAGGGTTTGGTTTTCTTTAAAAAAAAAGTGATATTTTCATACTGTCCAAAATGATCCTTGGTCCTTTTAAATGTAATAAAGATTGATTGTTATAGCCTGTCACAAACTACTATATTTTTAAGCACTTATTTGATTATATTTCGTTTGATTAGGGACATAGTTTGATACGTAGCCTGTTATAAAATAATTTATTGTTTTATTCATAGCTAATAAAAACAATATAACTAACCTTAATTAGTATTTTTAGTTGACAGGCAGCACAGAGCCCAGTGATGTTTGGAATTTCCCCCATAGAGACCTTGGCTTTGAAAACCTCTTACTAACTTCCTATACTGCCTTGTATTGAGCAGGGTCAGCAGTTACAGAGGAAAGTTAAAGAGTGGTTAGGAGTGTTTGTTTAAAAAAAAAAAAAAAAAAAACTGCATGTGTTTTAAACAGTACAGCTGCTTCTATTGGAACTCTGTTGCCTTGAATGTCAGATATGTACTAAAACCGCAAGTTCACTTTCCGGAAATATAGTCACTAGGTTGGGGTGGGGCTGTGTCTTCAAAGCAAAGGCAAAGGGTTTGCAGAGTGATGAGCTTGGAATGGATGCACATGTACTTCTGTGTCTTGTGTCTGATACACTGAGCTCTCTCCCCGAGGCACAGAAGCTAAGAGAAACAAACTGAAATCTTGTTTTCTTTTCTACCAAGGGTACCACTGGGATACATCAGACTGGATGCCGAGTGTTCCTCTGCCAGACATCCAAGAGTTCCCCAATTACGAGGTTATTGACGAGCACACACCCCTCTACTCAGCGGATCCAAACGCCATTGATACTGACTATTACCCTGGGGGTTATGACATTGAAAGTGACTTTCCACCCCCACCAGAAGACTTCCCTGCACCCGATGAACTACCACCATTGCCTCCAGAATTCAGTGACCAATTCGAGTCCATACATCCACCTAGAGACATGCCTGCTGCAGGTAGCTTGGGGTCTTCCTCCAGAAGTCGGCAGAGGTTCAACCTGAATCAGTATCTGCCCAATTTCTACCCCGTCGATATGTCTGAACCTCAAAAACAAGGCACTGGTGAGAATAGTACATGTAGAGAACCCTATACCCCCTACCCTCCAGGGTATCAAAGAAACTTCGAAGCCCCCACTATAGAAAACATGCCCATGTCTGTGTACACCTCCACAGCTTCCTGCTCCGACGTGTCGGCGTGCTGTGAAGTGGAGTCTGAGGTCATGATGAGTGACTATGAGAGTGGAGATGACGGCCACTTCGAAGAGGTGACAATCCCTCCGCTAGATTCCCAACAACATACCGAAGTGTGACGCTCAAACTCCCCCCCAAAGTGCCTGGACTTCAACAAACCTAGAGATGGTATCAATGATCTCCGCATTGTTCTTTGCAGCGGTCTTACGTGCTTCTCAGCGAGCTGCAGTGGGCATGGCTGCACGGAGTCACGCGCCTCTTGACTTGTTAGCCATTTCCAGCGTCCTAACCGACTGTGACTGATGGAGTTTTCATCCCCTGTGCCATTTCTGAGCATCTTTTTGTACTTAGCTGTGTCTCTGTTAAAATAATGAAACAGAAATCGGTCCTGTCATCTTGTTAGCATGATTCATGTATTTATATAGATTCGATTATTTTAATTTTACTTTTTTTTGTGTGTGTGTGTAAATTTTATGTACAGATTTGATTTTCTTTTCATAGTTTTAACTAGGTTTTCAGGACGCGTTGTGCATTTGTTTTCTGCTGGATCTTGGTGGTGTTAGTGTCATCGCCTAGCACCCTGATTTTCTGATGTAACCAGGGTTTCACTCTGTTCTTTCCCACTGAAGTACGACATTTCATTAACACATTTCAGTCCAGTCATTTATTCCTAGCTGTACATAGAAGGTGAGGAAGACCTGTTACTGGACATGTCTTAAATGGGTTGCTGTATTAGGATTATAAACATTTTTCATTATTGGAAAGTGTAAAGGGGACCTTCTGCATACCTGTTTAGAACCAAAACCACCATGACACAGTTTTTATAGTGTCTGTATATTTGTGATGCAATGGTCTTGTAAAGGTTTTTACTGAAAACTATCATTAGCCAGCCTTTCTTACTGACAATAAATTATTAATAAAATACTTTAGCTTTACTGCCTGCTTTTCTTCTGCATTTATATTGCTGTTCATGGTTCACCTGGTAAATTGAAATAGAGGGATTGATATAGGTGTAAGTTCTCTTTCTGGTTGACAGAGTGAGGCCATACTTATGGAGCCATTAGATGGCAGCATATGGCTCGTAAATGTTTTTAAAGAGCATCTGAGTATTTTCCTTAAGCCCTCCTATCCCAGCTTCCCTAGTGCCGGAATTGTAGTTGCCTACAAACATGCCCAGTTGTAAAACACATCTATTATAATCATACATACAGATGATATTTTACATATATATATATATACACACTATATATATATATACACATATTTATATGTTATATATTACAATATATAAATTAAATTATATATTGTTATATATCTATATATACATACTTATATGTTCTATCTTAACCAATAGAATTTTCCCCATACATATTTTTAATTGATTAATACTTACTGGTCCCAATTTGAAAATACTTAAAATCTTTGTGAAGATCATAATATCAAAGTCACTTATGAAGCATTTTTCTCACTGTTGTCATAAACTCATTCTTCTGTATGATTTAATATGAAGTCTAAAAATATTTTCCATATATCTTTATATGGTTAAAATCCATCCATTCACCGGATATTTATAGGATATTATATGCCTTCAAGCATGGTATTGATTACAAAGAATCATGATTTCTTAGAATTTTAGAAAGATTTTTGTCCTTATATTTAGTGTGATAAACTTGGTTGAATTGCGTGTGCGCGCATACACGTGTTCACATGTGTGTACAGTCACACAGTTTAAAACCGCAGAGTAGCATATGTATAACAATACCCATCTGCCCCATGCAGTCTGCTCCTGTGACGTATAACCCTTTGAGCTGTTCTCAGCAGTCTCCTTTTGAATTTCAAAGTTTGGTGTTATGCCCGTTGACACTGGACACTGTTGGAGGATTGCTTGCGTCTCCTTATCCGTACTTACAGCGCAGTCCTGGAATGAATCCACATGTAGTGTTTATTTAGTTTATGCAACTATTCCAGATTGAAACTAAATAGTGCATGATGTTTCCATATGACTGACTCTCTTAAGTCATACCCTCCCTTTTTATGTTACCTATTTTTTTTAAAACTTGTAGGTAACTCATTCAAATGCATATTTATATTTATATGTATTGGCTATATACAATGCACAGATTAACAAGATTCTCTGCCTTCTTGAGGCTTATGCTATGGTGGGGTGGTGACCAATCAGTACACTTTAAATAGTGTATAGAGCAATGCCAATTAAGGAGACAGATTTTGATGTGGATTATCCACAGGGAAAGAAGAGACCCAGCATTTTGAGAAGGTAAGCTGCCATTTGATTGAAATTATAAATTGGGTGAAGTCACAGGAATGCCTGTGTTCCAGACAGAATGCTTATTCATCAAACACATGTAATAAGCCAGAGAAAATAAACTACAGTGGGAGCTGGGACCCCATCTTCCCTAACTACTACAGCCCTTCAGCATCTGTACCTTTGTGGAATGCCAAGCTGGCTGGGATAGCAGACCATGGATTCAAGATACTGCCCTTCTTTGAACTTTGAGGTTGGCCTTCCTGGTGGTCCCCAGAGATTGGAATAGACAAGTAGAAATTACCTCTTAAGCATTTTATAAAGTTTTTAGGAATAACATTGACCCATTTCAAAGCTGCCATTCTGTAGTTATTATTATATTTTAGTTTAGAAAACTAAATGATTCTGATATATCCAAAATCGGCCCATCATCCAGAAACAGTTGTCATTTCATGCGTGTTCTGAGTTCACTTTTCTCCCTTAAGTGTGGTCCACCTAGATTGTTACCTCCTACCAAGCTTGGTATCCTGCTTGCTCACTTTGAAGAGCGAGATCATTTTTCAATGCATCCATCTTGAGGAGCTGCAAAGTGGTTCTTTGACAAAAGTTAGTCATTCACCTATCTGCTACTTTCAAGACGTTTTTCATTTCTTCATTGCAGTTTCAGCATTAACAGCTTTAAGTATTGATGTTCGCTTGTCTTCAGGATGGATTTGTTTCTAGAACATTGCTTATAACATGAAACTCTGGAATTCCAGTGGCGAAGGCGAGCGCTTCAACAGGCAGGCATCCTGGTGCAAATCTGTTGACACTGATGGTCTGTGCTGTGACGCCGTGGTAATACTTTCTCCCTTCTCTTTGTTGTGAGCAACCCAGAAGAGCAATATCTTTGTAAGAAACTTTCGCCAGAGAACTCAGGACAATCTACCCTCCATTCTCCTACTGAAAAAAAAATTTTTTAGGATAATTTATTTCAGTGAAAATAAAATCTAGACAAGAAGTGGGTTATCTGTATGACATTACCTTTCATTTTAATTAGTTTTCAGGAATTTGTGTAAAGGTAAGTTTGGGGTTTGCCATCCATGAGACCTCAAAGCTAAATAACTACCCTGCCCCTCCACTCCACCTGGTTTAGCTAATGGTACACGGTTAACTGCAATCTCCCTTCACCTGCTGGCACCAGGGGATGTATCTGCTGAATTCAGGCTACTGAGACTGGTTGGGAACTCTGAAGGTCACTGTGGACTGTTTTCTCTATTGCAGATTCATTCTATGTACTTTCTGATTGTGCTTCAGCAAAGACATTAGGTTCAATTTCAATTAGTGCACCAGCTGAGAGGAGAGCTGTTTGTCAGAATTTAATTTCCTCACTAGCAGTTTACAGCCTCTGCTGCGAACAGAACGAACCACTTGAAAAGAATGGAAATGGATTTTTTTTTTCCAAGAAAATCCCCACACTTATGAACACTTGGGGACTTATGTCTGCCCTTGTTGTGCTGGGCAGACATGTAAGAGGCTACCTTCCCAAATGATGCTGGACCCTAGAGGAAGAAAACATGATAAAGTTCAATAAAAATGTCATCAGACCAAATATATCTTGTAAAGAGCTAGTAGTGTACATGTATGTGGAAGAGATGATAAATAAGTGCTATTTTTTCTACATCGTAGCCATTATCCAATTATCTCAAAGGGTAAGATGAAATTGTCAAAGTGCCTAATGACTGTTACTTCAATTCATTTTAATGTTTATGGGCCCTAACCAATAGTTTTGATGCAAGAATGCACCTCTCCTGACCTCCTAGTCAAATACTTAGGAGCACAGGTTCTACTTTTTCAAATCCACAGTATTAACCTACCTGCAAGTGAGGACTACAGATACATATGTACGTGATGTTCTTGGTTTTTGTTTGTTTGCTTTGGTTTTTGGTGGGGTTTTTTTGTTTGTTTGTTTTTTGGTCCTAGTTTTAGTTTTTCAAGACAGGGTTTCTCTGTAACTTGTAACTCTGGCTGGAACTCAGTCTGTAGACCAGAACTCACAGAGATCTGCCTGCCTCTGTCTCCTGAGTGCTGAGTGCTGGGATTAAAGAAAGGTGAACAACCTTTGTTGTTCAACCAGCATTGTTCTAGTTTTTGTGATTGGTTTTTATATTTTGTTTTTGTCTCAAATGGGATTCTATTTTTTTTCTAACGTATATTGGACATATGCATCATGTTTTGATACACATAATAAAATGATTTACTATTCAAGCAAATTCATATTTATCCACAGATGCTACTGTCTCTGTGTGTGTGTGTGTGTGTGTGTGTGTGTGTGTGTGTGTGTGTATATACACATGTGAATAGTACTGAGACCTAGGCAGGGTAGCACAGGACTCTAATCTCACCACTTGGGAGGTAGAGGCAGGAGAATCATGAGTTCCAGACCAATTTGGGCTACATAGCAAGAGAGTCAGTAAAAATAATAAACAGCACCTAAAATGTACTCTGTTGGCACATGTCCTATTTTGGTAAATTGAGTGAGAAGTGTCCCCCACCAGTCACATATTTACATGCTTCCTGTTAGTATGGTCGGTCCCCCGTGCTGTCGCTGCTCTGTCCCAGCCCACAGCCAGCCTGGGTTTCAGTCTGGTTCCCTGCCCTGGCCAGGTGCAGGAAACTCACGCTGGGGGAGCGGCAGGGAAGCGCGGGAGGGAGTGGACATGGGTTTTGGGACCAGGCATAGACCCTGATTCCAGCACCAAGAAGGAATGGACGAGACGTAATGAATCAGTCCCGGGAGCCTCTTCTAATGGAAGCAGCACTCAGTTTAATGCCAGATCTCTGCTACATATATTCACCAGCCGGGGAGGGTTCTGGGTGCTCGGGATGGGGAATCTTATTGGGCTTAGAGAAGGACATTGGGGTAGCCTTATTTGCATGGGGGGCAGGCGCCTGCCTCATGGACTCACTGAGACAAAAAGGGAGGTGTCCTATCAGCCACAGGACAGACAAGCACCTACCAAGTTATTTTCCTTTTGCTTCTGTGAAACAGGCAATATTTAATATTTGGCTGGGATCTGCCAGGGCCAAAGACAAGGAGCAGCTGAGCCCCAGTGCCCTCACCTTCTGGATCAAGGCAGTGCTCCCTAGCTGCTTCAACCGGCTCCTGAGCCCCATGGTGGTCCCACAGTCTCCCATTGGCTCATGTATTTGAATACTTGGTCTCAGGCTGTTTGTGCTGTTTGGAAGGGTTAGTGGTGGGGCCCCACAGGAAATCTGTTTCTGGTGGTGGGCTTTTAAAGCTCATAGCCTGGTCTCATTTCCAGTCTTCTCTGCTTCATGTCTGTGGTTGAAGACATGACCTCTCAGTTTCCGGTTGGGGCTTCCTGCTGCTATGCCTCCCTGCTATTGTGGACCCTCCCACTATAATTGTAAGTGCCAAATAAACTTGTCCTTCCATAAACTGCCCTGGGTGTTTTTCCACAGCAACAGAAAAGTAACTGATAGCTGTAGTCTCCATACTGTGCATTAGACCACATTATAACCATACAGGCTATACACATAAATCTCAGTGCCCTTTGACCTCCACCTCTCCTCTCCCTCATGTGCCTCATCCCTGGTATCTATTTTACTTCTCTCAGTTTCTATGTATCTGAGTTTGGTTTTCTTTTTGCTTGTTTATTGAGGTTCCACGTTATGTAAGACCAGGCAGTGTTTTGTGTGTCTGACTCATCTGACTGAGCATGATGGTTTCCAAGTTCATCCATGCCGGGGCATGTGTCAGGATTTCCTTTTGTATTACAAAGAGAAGATATCTAGTTGTTTAAGAAAATGTTTCAATAAAATATCTTAATTTTCAAAACCAAAGAATGAAAGTGTTAAGTAAATTATTTTAAGGCACGGGACACTTTAAATGAAAACAACAGGCATATATTTCTGCTAAAAGCAAAACAGAGGAAATTTGAAGCTAAAAATGCAAGAAATCCATATTTGTGATTTATAATTAGCTGAGGATTAATTTAATTTTCTAAGAGATTTATTTTTACTTTCTATGATTGTATGTATGTCCACCATGTGTGTGCCTATGTCCTCAAAGGTCAAAAGAGGGCAAGGGTCTCCTAGGAACTGGAATTACAGACTGCTGTTAGCCACCATTTGGGTGCTGAGAACTGAACCCTGGTTCCTCCGTGAGCCTTAATTTTATAAGGAATAGGGCCTTTAAGCATCAGATTTTTATAAAATTTACCCTTCTCCAAAATTATCAGTGCTTTCTATCGTGGCAATTTTCTTGAATTTGATCATTCTGAATCCTGCAGTTTATTGAATTCATAAATGCTCTTTTGAAATTTTTGAGTATATTTGACCACTCACATGTGTGCATATGTGTGTGTATGTGTGTGTATGTGCATGGTTTGTGCTATACATGATGTATTTGTGTAAGCATGCATTCTGTGTATGTTAAGGTCAGAGGACAACTTTGAAGAATCAGTTCTCTCTTTCCACCATGATGTCCATTCCAGGCATCAAACTGGGGTCACCAGGCTTGACCAGGAAGGCTTGGCCAGCAAGTGCCATTGCCTGCTGAGCTATCTCACTGATCAAATCTGGGAGTTTTTCAAGTCACCATCACCAATGTTGCCCCCAAAGGAGGCAACATTAATCTCATTAATGTTATTGTTCTTATTATTAATTATTATTAATCTTATTAATACACCACCCCACTAAATTTAGAACATAGAGTAAGGAAGATACTGAAATATACTAAGATAAAAATTGGTCCTAGAAAGACATCATGAATAATTGAGCAAGTATTTGTGAAAAACCTACATTTCTGACTCTAGAAAGGACTAGGCAAAGAGAAGTTCTCTCTCCAGAGAACTCTCCATTTGCCATACAGCTGGTCAAACATGGACTCCGAGTCCAGTGAACCTTCATCTCAAGAGATACACAAACACTGATTTCCTCTGTAAGGGCAAATGAAATCTTATTACTCACATCATTCTCTAGATTCCGGTAAGGAATGTGTATCTTATACTGGCCTGTGTCTAGCTTTCTCAAGTTGCCTTCTGACACCTAGGACTCCGTCCTTGTCTTCCTCTCCAGCTCTCTCCATCATACCCCCTGCAGTCGGTGCAGCTTTCTCTATGACACTTCCAACACTTTTCTACCCGCCTTTACTGCTGACCTGTGTTGCTTCCCTCCTGCCCGGGCTTTCCTGCCTTCACTTCCCTGGCTTTTTATCTACTTGGATGACTAATACGACTACATTTTTATGTGGGTGCTTGAGACTGAACTCAGGTCTCCGTACCTGCATGGCAAGCACTTTACCGACTAAGCTGTCTCCCTAGATCTGAGAGACAGTGAACGCCAGGGTGCACCGTGCACATCGCATCACAGTAGACGGCAGGAGGCAAAGCAGGTAGAGGTGGGTCTGGGTTCTAACCCTTAAAGTCCTATTCGCACATGGTGTTTCACATCTGCCAGTGTGCCTCCTGTCCCCTCTAAACAACATCACAACTAGGGATCAAATGTTCAAATACATAAGCCCAGGAGGAGGTTCTCACCTTCAGACCATCATAGCTCTTTATACCAGCCTTTGTGGGCACAAAGTCGATAGATGTTCAACAAGCAATTTCTCCCTCACCTCAATCTAGGCTTTAAATATGCATGTTAATAGTTTGACATTTCGAATGTTTTGTTTTCTGAGTGCTCCTGTAAGACAGGCCACAGTTCGGGTTTCTAAACTGCCAGTGTAGACCATTGGACCAATAATTTGAGTCCAAAGCAAAAGAGCTTTGATTATTTAAATCCTTGTTACGTTCTGCCAGGTCTGTTCACCACACCATGAAACTTTATTCTGGTTTCCTTTCTGTTGCTGTGATAAAACAATGACCAATAGTAACTCAGGGAAAGGAAGGATTCTTTTGACTTACACATCTAGGTCATAGACCATCACAGAAGGAAGTCAGAGCAGGAACAGGACAGAAACTTGAAGTACAGCCTTACTTCTAAGCAGGGAACTCAGTTACATGCAAGGAAGAAAGACAGAAATCATAGACAAATGCCGCTTAAAGGCATGCTGGCAGCTCTATCCTCAGCTGACCCTCTTAGTCCAGGAGACTTAGGGAATGGCACCACCACAAGTGGGCTGGGCCCTCCTTCATCAATTAACAATCAAGACAATGCCCCACAGACATGTCCACAGGCCAATATGATCTGGGCAATCCTTCAGTTAAGACTCCCTTCTTGGAACCCATGACCAATACTGCAGTGCAGGCCAGTAACTACAGACTAGATAGCCAGGAGATGATTTCTAAGGCTATTCTGCTCTCCTCATAGATTGGTGCCTACCCAATCTTCATCAGAGAGGCTTCCTCCATCAGCTGATGGAAGAAGATACAGAGGCCCAGAGTCAACTAAAATGCAGAGCTAGGGGAGCCCCACAGAAGAGGTGAAAGAGGGATTGAAGGACCAGACTAGTCTAGGACACCAGGAGAACAAAACCCACAGAGTTAACTGACTAGCACTCTTAGGGACAAAGCCTGAAGCAGCAGACATGGAACCTATTGGGTCCCCCAAATATGTCTTGATGTTGCCTGGCTTGATGCTCTTGCAGAATGGATACAGGCTGCTGAGTGTATGGGGGTGTCTCTGAACCTTTTGCTTGCCCTTAGGACCTTCTTCCCTGTGCTGGGTCGCCTAGACCACTACCCTGGAAGTAGGGAATAGTACCTGACCCTGTTCCATCTTGCTGTGCCAAGTTTGAGCAGTAAACCTGGGAGGACTGCTCTTTCATGGGGAAAGATAGGGGTGGGGGTGGGAGGATAGGGGGTGTAGATCCGGGGGAGAGGGGAGACAGGAAGAGTTGGGAGGAGTGGAGAGAGGGGAGGAATGGTGTTGGGATGTATTATATGAGAAAGAAAAATAAGCAGACAAAAATGGCTCCCTTCTCAAATGTCCCTAGGCTGTGTTAAGTCGACATCTGGAGAAGGCAATATATGATGTGGGATGCAGGAAAGTCTCAGGATGCTCCTGCAGCTGTTCATTTACTCAGAATTATTTCTGTGGACCTACTACAGCAAACACATCTTAGAGAACTGTGTTGAGACTAGATGAGACGCTTAATTGCTTTTCAACCTCTGTGCTAAACCACCACCACTGTCAATACAGCAATGTATAGAAGGAAGCGTTTGTTTGGGCCTTACTGTTCCAAGGGGAACAGCCCATCACCATCACAACAGGGAAGCATGGCAGCAGGCAAACATGGTGGCTGGAACAGCAACTGACAGCTCACCACTTAAACCTCAAACAGGAAGCAGTAAGAGTGCACTAAAAACCACAGTGGCTTTGGAAGTCCCAAAGCCTGCCCCCAGTGGCATACTTCCCCACACAAGGCCATACCTCCCGAACCTCCCCAAACAGTGTCACTCACTGGGGATCAAATATCCAGATGCCCAAAAATATGGGAGACTCCTCATTCAAACCAGCTTAGCAAGGGATGGATGAGATCATCCCTGCTCTTCAGGACTACGACACGGAATCCAGGGTCAAGTTCACAGCTCTCACTTAGCTTGCTTCACCCACATTTGGCCTCGCACTCTCCATTCCACCTTAGCTCAAAGCACGAGAGCTGCTGAAGCTCTGCCACTTGTTCTCATTCATTCGTTCTGTTTATTCTTCACTTAGTTCATTTATCTCATGAGCTGTGTTCACAAACATGAACAGAATTTACTTATGAGTAGTTATGGCCCTTGGCTGAGAAATAGTTTCTCAGTGTATCCAAACAGTTACATGCATGGGGCTATGGAGCAACCCTTTATTAAAAACAAAGCCATGAGCCAGGCAGTGATGGCGCATGCCTTTAATACCAGCACGCAAGGCACAGGCAGATGGATGGATCTCTGTGAGTTTGAGGCCACCCTGGTCTACAGAGTGAGTTTCAGGACAGCCAGAGGTACAACAGAGAATCCTGTCCGGGGGAGAAAAAGCCAAACAACAACAAATAAACAAAAAACAAAGCCACAGAGGCTGGGGAAGCAGCTCAGTTGGTGCTTACCTAGCATGAGATCTTTGCTTCATCTCCAGAACTGCAGAAAGCTGGGCACAGTGGCACGTGCCTGCAATCCTAGCTCTCATGATTCAGAAGCTAGAGGATCAGAAGGTCAAAGTTACCCTTGGTTAGAAGTTTGGGGTCTGTGATACATGAGATCCTACCTTACAACAAACACCCTGCCTACACACACACACACACACACACACACACACACACACACACTCACATACACTCAACAACAAGCAGAATTATGAATTTGTGGGCTGTTGTCTCTCAAAAAGTGAGTACATCAAAGTTAAGACTGCCATCCTACTCACTATGTAATTCATTTTCAAAGCTAAAGAAACTCGTTGGGGCAGAGCTCAGTGGTAGAGCATTCGACCAGCACGTGTGAAGCCCAGGGTTTGATTTCTAGTTCACACATACAAATGCAAACAACAACAACGAGACATCAGGGAGGCCTGAAATACTGTGACTGATCCTGCATCTTGGCACAGTAGCCCAACATCAACTGAAGAGAAGGGGAATACTGGGAGTCAATTTCCAGTTCAAAATACAGTAACAATGCCCTCATGGACCACTTGTGGGTTCATAACATCTCTTAAACAAAGGAACTCGGTGAAACTTGCCCTTGCTAGTGTGAACAGCAGAAGGGAGGCTGGTGGGGGGGTGGGGGGGTGGGGGGAGGAGGGGCTGGTTTGGAATGTTCCCAGATGCTCCCAACTTCTGAGAGGTGGAAAGGGAACTGATTCCCCATGGGAACTCCACAAATATTATCACTCAATCTTCTGTAAACTGTGAAAGTGTTTGCACCTGGCCAGCTCCATTTATTGGCTCTTCTTCCCAGCACAGCCACACACAGAGACTCTTCACCTGCTTTCCTTCTGGCCAAATCCCCTATTTTCAGTCATACTTCCTCAGGTTACTGGTGTTTTGACTTACTGAAATTTCCCAGAAGTGCTCAGTAACCACTTGGTATGAAATTGCTCATGACATTCAGGCCCTAGTTCTGAGCTCCTACTTAGATCAAAGGGATTGGGGTGCCCCTCGGGGCTCAAGATGAGGTCTCAGCCCTACTACGGATGAACTCATGGCCGAAATCTAATGGGTCCTTGAGGCAGAACTAACTTTATCAAATCTTGGACAAGTCTCTCTGTTGCTTTAGCAGCAGGCAAATTCCTATAGACTGTGCCAACAAGTTCCCTCTCTCTTTCTCTCTCTATCTCTCTCTCTTTCTCTGTGTGTGTGTGTGTGTGTGTGTGTGTGTGTGTGTGTGTGTGTCTTCACACTCCAGTATCATCCTTTATTTGAACCCAGCAGGCAGCGTTCAGGTGTATAAACGTGTGATGGCACACCTTCTCCTTCTGTGGTAGAAACAAAACAAAACAACAACAAAAATACCCCGAGGAGGCTTTTAATGTATTCAGAAATTGTGCTCAGCAAGTTTTTGAGCGACAGAGAACACATTTATAGAGAAACTAACGATGCAGTTTCTTTCACCCTGTAATCAAAAAGCGTATCTTTCTCTGCTACTAGACTCAGACAGGCAAATCCTCCCGTTCTACCGGGCGGCCTTCATTCCTTTCCCAGCATGCCATTTGAGTTCCGCCCCTCCTCTGAGATAATGCCTGCTCAAGGCAGCTTTGATCTCAGGCAGTCCTTCTGGAGTGGGGGAGGGGCGTCAGTCTCCAGAGTCACAGAGAGCACAGCTGCACAGAAGCTGTGTCTTGTGGCGGTTACCCCAAAGATCACAAAATCCGTCCTTAATCTGTTCTTGTCCACTGTTATTCTTAATATAAACCATAGACATGAAATGCCAGCTATCGTGTGTGCCCCTCCCTTTTCAGGTTTTCTAGGTGTGTGTGTGTGTGGTGTGTGTGTGTGTGTGTGTGTGTTCATGTTCCTGCAGGTACATGTGTGTGAGGGTGTATGTGGAGGTCAGGGATCACCCTCAGGTGTTGGTCTTCATGAGCTGATCACCTTGTGTTCTGAGACAGGATCTCTAATTAGAGCCCAGAGCTAGGCTGGCTGAGCACTTCCCTCAGCTCTGAGGTGTTTTGTGTGCCATTATACCGGCCTTTTATGTAGATTCTGGGGATCAAATCTGGGTCCTTTGCCTTTTGAGCTATCTCCCAGGCCTCTGGTATTTGTATTTAATACATCTACATGTGTTATGAACCATAGGAGTCAAAATCACAATTTTATGGTTTGTTCCACCCTCCCCCCCATGTATGTGCATGTGTGTGTGTGTGTGTGTGTGTTCACACTTACACATGCACATATACTAGTACATGCACACCGAGGCACCGTAGTGGATGCCAGAGAACAATCTGGGATGTCAGTTTTTGCCTTTCCCCTTGTTTGAGGCAGAGTCTCTTCATTGTTCATTGTCAGCAACATCAGATTAGCCGACTGTGGACTTCTGGAGTTTTCCTATCTCAGCTCCCCATCTGGACACAGAAGGACTTTTGTGTCAGTTCTGGCTATAAGAGTGCAGGCCTTACAGAAAGGGGAGGGGATGGGAGAGGGGGTAAGAAAGGACTGGGAGGGGTAGAGGGAGGGGGAACCATAATCAGGATATATTACAGGAGGAAAAAAAAACTATTTTCAATACAGGGCAGTCTGATACTTGTCAAATTGAGCAACTGAGCGATTTCTCTAGACCAGTTTTAGTTTTTTAAATACACAGTTTACAAGGTCTTCAGGGGGAAACCAGAGGAAAAGGCTTTGTGTATTTACCCGGCTACTGAGCCTTTCTGATTTGGAGGTGGTGGTGCAGGGAGTTAGACCCAGGGCTTCAGGTATGTTAAGAGTATGCTATACTATCACTGACACCCCCAAATTCCCAACTTCCAGTTTTTAACTATTGTCTAATTATGAGCTTTAATCACATTGCCATTGTTTTTACATTCACTTGAGAAGAAAGTTCTTTATGTAATCAAGGTCATTAATGCTTCAGTCTTAGCTATGTTTTATAGCACTTCCCTGGTTTATTTGTGATGTATTAGTTTATGGTTTTTTTTAGTTTTGTTTTTTTTTAAATTATAGGAGTCAAAGTTTTCTGTGGTCAAACGAAGTGTTTTGAGAAATACTGTCACTTAAAAATGAGGTCTGTAGCTGTGGAATCAGAGAGACTGTGGTGGTTGGAATGAAAATGGCCCCCTTAGGCCCACAGGAAGTGGCACTGTTAGGAAGTGTGGCCTTCTTGGAGTAGGTGTGGCCTTGTTGGAGGAAGTGTGTCACTCGGGGAGGGATTTGAGCTTTCAGGAGCTCAGACTAGGCCCAGTGGCTCACTCTCTCTTCCTGATGCCTGCTGACCCAGATGTAGAACTCTTGAGTTCCCTCTCCAGCACCATGTCTGCCTATGAGCTGCCATGGTTTCTGCTATGACAAAAATGGATGAAACCTCTGAAACTGTAAGCCAGCTCCAACTAAATACTTTCCTTTCTGAGCGCTGCCATGGTCATGGTGTCTGTTCACAGCAATAGAAACCCTAAGACAGAGACTCAAGTTCAAATCCTGCCTTCACTCACTACCAACTGCACATTACTCCACCTGCCAGCATTACAGGGTTTCAGCCAGAGTGTGGTCCTCACAAAATCAAACCGTGTCAGATTAACCTTGTGTAAGACAATCCGTGTGGGTAGCTCCCCAGTGCTGTGCAAGAAGCCCTGGTTCAGCCGGAGACAATGGTTACAGTCCTCTCTATACTCATGAATGTTTTCTATCCTGCTTTCTTGCCCATAACTACTTGCAGAGTCCTTCACCTCCCCAAGGTTATAGGTCACTTTACTCACATTTTCCTTAAATGTGTCTTTGCTCTTATCATCTATTCCTCTCCTCACTAATTTAAAATGTTAGTCTCCTTGTATCTGTTTATTTTTATTTTTAGACAGGATCTCATACAGTCCAGGTATGTCCTGAATAGCTGAGGATAACCTGGAACTTCTGATCTCTTTGCCTTCACTCCTGGATGCTGGGCTTACACAATTGGGCTACCATATCCAGTTTATACAGTACTAAGGATCAAACCAAGTATTTCATGAATGCTACATGTTCAGGCCCCTCAATTCTGCATTTTAAAAGGATTTTTAAATTTTATTCTTCTCTCATACAATACATCCCAACTGCAGTTTCCCCTCCCTCCCCTCCTCCCAGCCCCCCCATTTCCCCTCTCCCCCAGATCCACTCCTCCTCTGTCATTTCTGCAATTTATTTCTTCTTGAATTGTTGATGAATGTAACAGCTTTACTTAGTATAATTTTTTGAGACAGGATTTTATACTACAGCACTGGTTGATGGTGCAACTCAAGCTGTCCCCAAACTGGCATACATCCTCCTATCTCAGCCTCCTGAGCCATGACACAAGCCATCATGCTTCCTTGTTTAATTTTTAATGTATATTTCAATATTGTAAGGTCACATATTTTTCTAGTGTTCACAGTATCCAAATATTCTTTCCCCCGTTTTCTTTTTACTCTTTCAAAGGGTATAAAGTATGGAGAAAATGAACACATTTTAAGTGTTCAATATGAGAATATCGTATGTCTCCTAGCATGTGTGGGTCTCCTTCTCCCATGTCTCAGAAAGTTTGAGGAATTTCTTTCATTCTGTTCAGAGCTGGCTAATCCCCTTTCTAGCAATCTACATTGGAGTTCTACATCAGCTCTTCTCATCTTGTATTCCTGTTTTCATGATATTTTCAGAAGAGCACACACACACCTGTCATTTGCAAATACATTTTTTTTTCATTTAGTTACCAGAAACATCCTGCATAGGCATTAAACGGTACTATGCCAGACCGAAAAGGTGTCCTATGGATTTCATTATTAATTTATCTTTACATATCAGGAACTTAAAATTGATGAGTTAGACTCTATTTCATTCCCATTTTGCAGATAAGGAATCTAGGGCATTTAAGTGGCTGAGTTATCAACTTCAGTCCTGGTTAGGGTTCAAGTCTATGTGTTGTGGCTCTTCAGTGTGCAAGGCCCAGATCCAGGGAGGAAACTGATGCGCTCTCCGCTGCAGAGCTTCGGAGTTTCCCCGCGGCGCCACCGGTCTCGCCGAGGCTCGCCGCACGAGGGCGCAATGGGCACGCGCTGCGGGACCTCGGAGCCCGCGTGGCCGGGCAGTGGACCACAGGTGTCAGCGCGGCCAAGTGCAGAGAGGGTGTCCGGCCGCGGGGAGGGGCTGGAGCGGGCAGGACCGCCGCGGAGCCGCCTTAAGGATGCAAAGTAGGCGCGCGAGGGCTATGCGGAGCCATAAAAGGTGGCGGAGAGAGGGGGAGCAGAGCTGGGACGCGACAGGACGATGGCCGTGGCTGGGCAGCGGTGAGGCACCCGGGGGACCATGAAGGGCAATGGCAGCGCGCTGCTCAACGCCTCGCAGCAGGCGCCAGCAGGCGGGGAGGGCGGGCGTCCGCGGCCATCGTGGCTGGCCTCTACGCTGGCCTTCATCCTCATCTTCACCATCGTGGTGGACATCCTGGGCAACTTGCTGGTCATCCTGTCTGTGTATCGCAACAAGAAGCTCAGAAACGCAGGTAGGGGCTCCGGGCACCTCTCCCAGCGCCAGCCCCCTTGCGGGACACCAAGAAAAGTTCAGAAAGTCAGTTTCTGAGAAATCCCGGGACTTTGGGTCATTTTACCTCCCGAAGTATATGGGCTACCTTCCCTTTAACCCATCCCTTTAAGATACCTTGTCAGAGATCTTCAGTCCTTAGAGGAGGAAAACTAAATGATTTGTTCCCTTCAGGAGCGTCTCTGTAGCTTTCCGAAGCTGGGGTTCATTAGATAGGGTCCCCGGTTGAGCAAATTCCTCAAGACACCTTTTCAAATTAGATCAGCAAACTTATTTGGATTTGCATACAAATCAGTTTTCCCAACTTTGCTAAAATATGAGAAGATACACAAGCTGCCAAAATGACAGAGCCACTGTTTCTGTTTCGTTGTCAGGCGTAGTTTTCAGCTAATAGCATCAAATGGTTCGACAGAGGCAATGATCCTAAGAATGCTGGGAAAGCGCTTTTGCTCAAGTCAACAAGTTTGCATTTCAAAAAATGGAAGTTGTAGCGAGGAATACATTTACATAACGTAAGACTAGAGTCAGTTCTGTGTTTGAGTTATACTTGGGTTTCCCTCAAGTAATGAGGTGAACTGGGAAAGAGCAGGTGAGTGGCTTCTTCATGCATATTGCTTTTTCAGAGCTTAAAGAGTGTCAGGTTGCTTGGTTTTCTGTCCCTTGTTTGGAAGTGAACTTTTGGAAGAAAAGTACAGAGGAAGCCATTCACTTAAATATTTGCCCAAAGTGGTATTTTTGTCCTAATCCAGATTTCTGGTGAAAACTCAGATTCAGTCAGAACTTATGTCCCCTTTCTCCCTAGCTTCTGCAGTACTTCAGGCTGCTCAAAGTATAAGAATTAGTTTGAAGACATCTAAAAATATGAATTTAATGTGGCTTAGAAAATGGGATAACTTTTTTTCACGGGTGGTTGGCTTAAGCTACAATTCTGCCTCTAGAACTTAGTAGTAATAGCTTAGTAGTAATGTTTGCCTAGCATCCCTAAAGACCTGTGTTTGATCTCTTGCCCTGCCACAAATGAACAATTGGGGGAGCACATTGCCTCCTTGAACTAGGGGCCATGCTCCAGGGGCTGCATGTAGTTCTGAGCACCAACACAGAGAATCCTTTGGTCTGCCCAAGGGTAGGGGCCAGACTTACCCACTGCACAGAGAGAAGTGCGATAATGCTGACTAGCTTGCAGACCCAGTAGTGGGAGGTCTGACTCTTTGAGCTTCTGCCTGGAGCCCACCCACCCTGCCTCACTGATGTCTGTAACATTCTCGTAGGAAGTCTGAGCCCCACAGACTTTCCTGTAAAAGGTGTTCATGTTCCTGGCTGCTTAGGAAATACCCGACAACTACTACCCTACTGCTTTGGACTTTATTGAAACTATTTGAGAGGAGAGTTCATTCTGCATTCCTATCTCTGTACAGAAGACCCTAAGAGAGCTTTAATCTGCAAACTTTAAAGCGTCGTATTTTGTAATTGAGCTATTTACTCAAACACACCACCACCGTGTTCAAACTATCTGAGGCTTTTAAAGAAGAAATAGTGATTTGCGACAGAGCTAGATGTATCTGATTCAAGTATGTTGTTGGGTGGTTATTAAAAGTTTTAGCGATGCCAAGTGGGAGGCAGAGGCAGGTGGATCTCTAGGAGTTTGAGGTCTACCTGACTCACATAGCAAACTGGGGTTACATGAATCCCGACTCAAAATAAATGTTTTAATGATTGCTGAAGTTGTGTATTTGTTCAATTTATTTTGTTGGTTTTAAAAATGCAAAGATGAGAAGCTGGAGGCTGGAGACAGCACAGCGGTTAACAGCACTGGCTGCTATTGCAGAGGGCCTAGGTTTGGTTCCCAGCACTCACATGGAAGCTCGCACGCATCTATAACTCCAATTCCAGGGGATCTTAGGCACTCTTCGGACCTCCCCAGGCACCGCACATTCTCGTGCTGAACATACCCACAGGGAGGCCACCACTCATAGATAGAAAAGAAAAGCATATAAATACTTTTTTCCAAAGGAAAAGATGGGAAATGAGAGAATGGAAAAAGACAGGATGCTAAAGCGTCTAAACTTTGAAACAGTTCTTTCCTTAAACCTGATATAATCGCGGAATTATTTGTGCCCTCTTCCTCTTCTCAAGGGACTAGGTTGGCCTTTCATGACTTGAGGAAGAAATCCCCAATATTTAACAACCTGTGTGGCTGACCAATCACAAACAGACACCATCTCCAAGCAACCAATCAGATGTTAAAGGTTGGCGGACTATGTGCTCTGCTCCTGTGCAAATTTTGCTAATGAGAAATGGTACATCCTCAGTGAGTGTCACAACACGGTAGAAAAGGCTCAGATTGTATCCATGTTTCAGGCAATGGATGGCCAGACTCATTGCCTTCCCTATGACCTTTGGCCCACAGGCACCATCAATTCATCTCAGTAGCTCTGAAATACCTTAATGGAGCACCTGCTGTTCTGTGTACCCCACTCTAGTTTTCCCCTCTCTCCTCCCTTTCCTTCCCAATTGTTTCTTGACCTTTGTTCTCCTTTCATCACCCTAACTGTATTCTACCTCAGTAGACCTGAGGTAGACACACTTGTGTCTCTGCTTCCAGATCGTATCTGTTTTATATCAACAAAAATACAGCTGAACTGTATATACATATTATATTCTACAGGTTCATTTATAAATTCACTAAAGAATATTTTATATAATGTTTTGGCTTTTGTAATAGCCTCCAAATAATTCAGCCCAACAATGTAGCTGGAAGAATACAGAGTCACTGGGTCACCTAGGACCAATGAGTCCTTGGATGCCACCTGTCTTATTCTAAGTTCCAAGCCACCTCGAAATTTGATGAGAATGAGATAGAGTGATAACTGGGGGGAGCAAGGAAAGGATTCAAGGAAAAGACAGACAATTGGGAATAAATTCCATCCCAAGGATGTGATAAAAACAAGTGTAGTCAGCTCTACATATCTCAAGATTCTGCATCCAGAGATTCAACCAGTGGAAGGGCAGAAACATTGGGCATGTGTGGTTTTTGTAACTAGCCCTCCCCAAACACATGGTGTAAGAAACATTATATGGCACTTACAATTTGTTTTTGCTTTAATTTTCTGGGCTGGGTCTTGAGCTTGTAGGCTTAAGTGATCCTCCCACCTCCACAGCATATCTGGGGACACAGGCACGTGTCATAGTATCTGTCAGCTGTCTGTGCTGTATTAGATACCATAATAATCTGGACACGATTTAAAGTATACAGGAAGATGTGCACAGGTTTAATGGAGATATCGTGTCATGTGATGTAAGGGACCTACCTGAGCATCTTTGGGGTTGGGTATCACAGGGCCCCCAGGACTAATCTGCTGTGATTATCAAGGGACAGCTGTGTAGCCACCTGCAGCTTCTCAGCAATCAAATGCTCCTGCATGGGGATAGTGGTGTCAATTAACAAGGAAGAATAGAAGTTGCTGAAGTGAATGGCCCAGAGTCTGTGCTTTTCACTGTAGTTATAGACAACACCTCTTCTGTGGGGAAGATCTGTCAGGCACTTGCCAGTTCTAATGTCCCCTGATTTCGTGTTCTTGGTAAAGACAGCCAACTTATCATAAGTTAGCACATTGCCATCTCATATATACCTCTCTCTGCTGGAGAAAATGACATCTGCTCTCCTTTTCAACGAAAATTTATGAGTTTTAAAAATCCCTCATTTTAGTCAGGTGGTGGAGCATGCCTTTAATCCCAGCACTTGGTGGCGGGGGGGGGGCAGAGGCAGGTGGATCTCTGTGAGTTCAAGGCCAGCTTGGTCTACAGAGTGAGTTCCAGGATAGCCAGAGTTTCAGTAAAGAACCCCCCCCCCTCATGTAGTTTTCTCTGCTTGAGAGAGGACGAAGTAGCTGACACAGAATCATCCAAACTTGCTTCAGTAGGACGCTGTATGGTTGAGGAACAATGGATGGAGTTTGACTGGGGGCTCTGAAGATGAGCTAAGTATGTATATGAAGGATCAAATCTACTAACTTAGCTGACTTTTCTGGGTTTGGTTGGGGCAAGGGGAGAGATTAGAACTGTCCTGACTCCAACAAGATGTATTTATTGGGAAATAACAGCTTTGGTAGGCGGCCTGCCTAATGATTCAGTTTATGAGAATGCTCAGGAAGAAAACAGCGGAGTGGAAGTCATGTAGTGAGCACATGGCCCTCAGCTGTATACCAAGGATAAGGAAAATGAGCAGTTTATGCATTACGAGCTAGGCATTGTCTCCTGACACAGTGACTCAGCAAGTTTGCATTAGGGTCACAAGAGTGATATGGCTGCCATATGGCTTACTAGCGATTTGAATACCAGTGCTCTGTGAGATCTTTGAAAACAATAGTAGACAACAAAATAAAATATACACACACCAGATAATAGTGAAAATCTCAAGAGAAATTTATTTAAAAATAACAGGGATCTGGAACAATATTTTGAAATCATCTTCTGCTTTCAGAAATATTTTCCACAGACATGAAATTTGCATCTTATATTTTCTCACTGTGAATGTTCTGATGAATATCAATTGTAAGAGAATGAGGGTATTAGTAAAAATTCAGCTTCTGGGATGGATTGAAAGCAACAGGCTGATCCAGTTTCTCAATATATCATTAATCTAAACTTGTGATAAGACTTTACCCTCTTACTGTCTTGACCTATAATTTGATTTAGCAAAACCAGATGGTCATTGTTGGTAATTTCTGTTTACAATCAAATAATTTACTGTATCTATACCCAACCAATGCCAGCAATTATACGAATAAGTTTTCCGGTCCAACAGTTTGGGAATTTAAAAAACTTTATAGATCAGTTTGTGTTAGAAACGTTTCCAAGCTTGAGAAAATTAGGCCAAAAAAACGGATAAAATTGCAATTTTTTTTTTTGTTGCACTGTTCACAGAATAGCAGGCTTGGTCTGATTTCTACTTTAGAAAGTCTGCGCCGATGCTCCATACGAAGTACATAGTGCAACCTGCAGGTTTCAAAAAACACTTCCACTGTCCATTTGTCTTCATTGCAGTCTCTTCAGGCAGATAAGAAAACTTAGACCCCAAATTCATAGCCAAGGAAACAGTTGTTCTTTTTCTAGAACACAGACAACCCAGCACGCAAGGAACACAGGAATTAAAGTCGGGGGATTCAAATGAGCCTCTAACCATGTTTGTGTATAGTATGTCTGGGAATGAGGTACTCAGTTCCTTCTCTAGTCAATGAGGTCAATACTCTTGTCTGACAGGGTAACCTAGGAAGATAAAGTTAGAATCTGCCTTACAATCTGCTTACCCACATGATTGTCTATCTACCTATTCACACATCCACTTACCTGTCATTTTGAACTTATATATACAAATAATGGCATTATAGTATCTATTACACATTCAATAATTAAGTCTTTTTACTTTGATTTTATTTTCTGATGTTCATTTATTTTTTAAATATTCTATTTGAAAACAAATAGAAAATACAAACTAGTAGAAAGTAAAATCAGTTAGGAATTGAAGGGTTGGGATTGACATTAATTACTTATATTTTTGCTATGACAAAGTACTACTTCAAGTCTTTATTTATATGAAAATGTTTACTGTGGCTTATGGCTTCAAAGGGTCCAGTCCCTTATTTGGGGCAGATCATCAGGGCATCAGGATCTTTTTCACTTCATGGTAAATAGGAACAAAAGAGCTAGTGTGTCAGGAAGAGGTCATAGATAATATACCCAAAGGTCCTTCCCCAGTGACCTTTGTCTAGCTAGTCTTCATCTCATGTTTCCACAACCTCCCCAAATAGTGCTACCTGGAGCCCCAATGTTTATAACACATAAGCTGTGGGAACACTCCATATTCAAACTCTGGCTCATACAAAGCCTAATATGTGTGTGTGTGTGTGTGTGTGTGTGTGTGTATGTATGTATATATATATATATATATATATATATATATATATATATATATATATATATATATATATATATCTGTCTGGCCCCTTCTTAAAGTCCTTTCCAGGGGGACTTCATCATTGTTCAACATGGACCAAGGCCTTCCTGCTCCTGTGCTCCTACAGAATCTGCCATGATGGTAAATTCCCTGTAGCAGTTTTCATCACTGGTTGATGCTGTAGTTGCTTGTGTTTCTCTCTGCCCTTCTCTTAACACCAGGAACTCCTGGTTGGTCATGAAGGGCACAGGTAATGTGAGATGATAATGGAGGAGCTACATGATTGAGAGCAGGAGTTGGGAAGATTACAATAAGGTAGAGTTGTTTCACATTCCAATTCTTGGTGTTATAACTTATTATATATGTATTATAATCATTATAAAGTATATGTGTGTGTGTGTGTATGTGTGTGTGTGTGTGTGTGTGTATAGTCTGGAAAGATGGCTCAGCAGTTAAGAGCATGCACTGCTCTTGCAGAGGACCTAAGTTCAACTCCAAGTGCCCACAATGGGTTGCTCACAACCACCTGTTAACTCCAGCTGCAGGGGATTTGAATCTCTCTTCTGGCCCATATGGGCAGCTGTATTCAAGTGCCTAAATCCACTCCTCCCCACACATATGTATAATTAAAAAAATATATACACATATGCATACTAATATTATTATTGCTACTATTATTATTATTAAGTTTCAGAATGTGTAATTATGTAATTCTTATCTATAACTGGAGTATATTATCTATAAGACTATCTAAAATAAAGATTTGTCATTAAATCTGTTTTTAAAAAGTACCTAGAAAATTCTCCAAAGGATTCTGTATAGTCATTAACTTTTACTATTACAAGAAAGAATGGAAGAACATAAAATCTGATAAAGTTCAGTACAATTCACTTTTTAAGTTTCAGATTTACAGGACACAGTGACACCTATTAACTTGCTTGCTGAGTGAGAAAATTTATGCATTTCTCAATATTTATGCAAATGAGACACAAGTCAAAGGATATATAGGTAAAGCCTGATTTAGGACCAGCTGTATTGGCTTTTCTCCCTGTCCTAACTCTGTTTAGATTGTCAGGCTGGCAGAAAGCCCCTGCCTTCTAAAGCAGGAACACACATACTCTCTTGGGGTTTCTAGCCCATCAAAGATGCAATCACTGGAAATTTCTATAAGATATGCATGCATATATGTTGGTGCATGCACAAGACTCTACTCTGTAAAGTCAGTTCCTGCACTTTTTTTCACCTCTCAAATAGGTTGGCCAAGCAAGTTGTCCCACAGTGGAGGTATGGTATCATAGAAACTTTCAGTGAAAACTTAATAGCATTGCAGACAAGAGAAACCTTTAGATTTTTCTGGTTGAGGTTTTCAAACACTTCTTTCAGAGAGCTGTACATTTGTGACAACCACATTGAAGGAATTAGTGTCAGGAAGGGATAGAGAAGAGCGCTGCATATTATTCAAATTATTGCAGGTGATTTGAGTTGTAAATGCATACAACTGGAAAGGATGCTTACCTGCCTTGATATTGAGCAGTCTCTGTGTTTATTGAATTGAATATTCATTTGGATAAATATTCATTGTATTCCTACAGGATAAGATAGAGTATGATTGGCCATTAAATTCCTGATGATGTGTCAGAGTAAAAGACTTTGTTTGAAACTTGTGTAAAACATGACACCTAGGGGATGAAGAGGCAGCTCAGTGGGTAAGGGCACTTACCGTGCACTCATGAGGACATAAGCTCAAATCCCCAGCACTAACATAATAGGGTTGGATATGGCCACACATGTGTGTAACTCAAATACTGGGAATAGGGACAGGCAGATCCAAGGAGCTCGCTGGCCAGCCAGCCTAGCTAAAACAATGAGCGATGGGGTCAGTGAGAGACCCTGTCTCAAGGGAACAAGGGCGGGGAGTGAGAGAGGACCCAGTGTCCTCCTGTGGCCTCTGCACACAGGATAAATGGACATGCATGTGCACATACATGCATACATCACATCTACAGCATACACACACACACACACACCCCAAATGTAAGAGAATAATATAGTATCTTTAAATTCTTAAAAACAGGACACCTAACTTTCCATCAAACACTTTAAAGTTTTATTTCATTTTCTTTTCACATAGAAGTAAGACATAAATTCAAAATCGAAATCATTGAATTGTCTGTGATGTTAAGTGAAACAAGCCAGGCACAGGAAGACAAGTGCCTCGGGGAGGATGGGAGGACCAGAAGGGCTTTCTGCGAAACAACACATGGTTTCCACCAGTGGGTAGCAGAACTGAGGACTGGGCATTCATCCAAGGCAAAGCACATGCCACAGGCTCTCTCATCCTTGCCTGTGCCGTCATCATTTGATTTCTTGCACAGCAAGGGGGTGGGGACTCTGGGAAACTGTTTACCTGAGACCAGCCGGGCAACTGACGCTGCCAGGATCTGAGTCCAGGGGGAAACTTGTTTCTAAACTCGGGGTGCACAGTGCCTGTAGTCTCTGAAAAGATACATTTCTAAAGCAATCAGACCTTTTAAGTTCGGGAATGTGAGATACTGCCCTGGACTTTTGTGTACACAAAAAAGAAAAATAAATCGCCTTTTATGTTCCCTTGCACAGCCAAAGAATAGTCTTATATCCCCCTCAGTTTTTCAGCATGATTGTTGTACCATTAACATTTACACGTGCAGAACTGGCTATACACCACAGGTTTAAGGCAGATCCTTCATTAAGCCTGGCCTCTTGGATCTGAATCCATGAATTTGCTGAAGTTCAGATACTCCAGAAAAACAAAAAATCTATATGTGCAGTCATCAATGAGTCTGTAGTCTTGCTTTCTACACAGTGAAAAATCCAAGATAAAAAAGGAAGAAAATATGAGTTGGAGTGCTGAGAAAAACAGTATCCTGGTGGGAAAACACGTGTGAGCAACTAATTTCTATTGTGTGGGTGTCACCTAGAGACTCCGGGTACATTGCTCTATTCAGAAAACCGTTCTTGAGCACTTACTATGTACTAAGTTCTGTGCTCATAAGGGTCTCAGGCAGGGCCCTGATCTCACGGTTTTCAAGGGGCCCAACTTTCATGCAAATGTGTGTGGTTGTGAGCTGCTTTGCTACAGGGAGCACGGCCACACACAGCAAGGAGGTGAAAGGTTGGAAGAGCAATGCCAAGAAACATTTAGAATTCATCTTTCTCCCTAAAGCTCGATTAGTTTATGTGAAAGACGAAAGTAAGAAGTTTCTCATTTTCTACCAAGAAGCCAGTGGCCTCCTTAGAAACCAGGTCGTCACAAAGCTAAAGTCATAAGTTTCCTAGGAACAGAACCAAAGTCAGAGATTTGGCTCTCATGGTCATGCTGGGACTTGACAGGAAGAACTCCACGCCAGCGAGAAAAGCTGTCTAAGGCAAAGGAGAGAGTTAGCAAGGATGGGCACTCAGGGAAATCCGGGGCCTAGTTTAATCTACAACTTGGAACCTCTGGGCATGAATCCTGCCACATCGCTGCCATTGCTTGAGACCAGGCTGTCTCCCTGTGCCAGCTATTGGTCACCGAGAGTAATGTCTGGAGAGCCACACCATTGTGATTCTACAGGAAGTGTGTGGTCTCAGAAATTTCAGAGCATACAGGGCCTCTTGGCAAAGGGGATCTGAGACAGGCACTGGCAACAACCCTGTGAGTCCTATAAAGTACAGAGAGTGAGCAGACACGAAGACCAGGAAGTTACGGCTGCAGCATTTTGAAGAGAACACACAGTCTCTTAGTATTATAACAACGCACAGACGGCTATTGCGAAAGGGTTAATGTAACAACTTTATGGATGAAAACAGAAAGCCGAGGCCCCAACTGTGCAGTGTCAGTGTGACTTCTCAAAGTAAGCAGAAGGAGCTATCCAAAGGCAAGTCACAGTGAGGCTTGCACAGGACAGATTTCTTTTAAGCAACAAGGAGACCAATGGACCATAAGAACCTGGTCCACAGCAGGACTCTCCTAAAGTCTCACCTAGCTAACTTCATGGTGGCGCTGCTTCAGTACCTAATGCCCACCTTAAGCTCCCGAGCAGGAAAAGTGCAGCTCATAACTCATTCTCATCTTTTGTGTCATGTAAAAAAAAGCCAAAAAGCAATTGTGAGTCTTGCTAACCCATAGCTGTACGGGGAAGGGAATTCTGGGAACGTAGCTTGAATTTGCGTCAGGTGACTCAATATAGCACCAGAACAGTAATCCGTCCCCTCTTCTGTGTGTGACAAAAGGATATTTATTTTAGCCAAAGATGACTTGCTAATAAAGGAGACACCAAGATGATGTCTCTGCCTGACGAAATGTGGCTGCTCGTTGGAAAGTTGGAACACACCAACCCTGTTTTCCCAAGCCAGGAATGTCTTTATCCATCTTTACGTGATTTTTATTATTTTTCTAGCTGAATCACGGTCCCCATTTATACCCTACAGTTTAATTCCTGACTCTCAGGCTTCACTTCTCCCACAAACTGCGTGGCAGGCTAGTAGCACAGGGAAAGAGAAAACGATGTTTAACAGAGTCACATGGTAAATGAAAAATATTCACAATTATTTTAGTGCCCATCTCTGCTGTTGATCACATGAGCATTGTGAATATTTTTAAGTACTTTCCATTTCCCACTCTCCTCCCTCCACACATCGCGGTTCCTTGCCTACTCAGGTTGCTCTATATTCATGTCTAAATCTCTGGGACATTGACATTCCTGCCTGGTTCCGGCTATTTTAGCTTCCCATTGGCTTTATTCACAAGATATGTGAATACTAAAACTTATGCCTTTAAGACATATAGCTTCTGGGTCTTGTTGTGTAATAACAGCCTGTCTTACCTCTTGATAATCGAGACAAATGACAGTAATTACCATTCCCTCCCCTCCCCACCCCCAGTGCCATGTGCCACCATTGATTCACTGAATAGAGGAGCCCAAAGTATGTAAATGTCATTATCAACTTCCATTGTAATGAAACCATGGACTCACCTGCTGGTAGAAGAATTTCTTCCTTGGAACTAAGACTTTAGCCTCTCAAGGCTGTCCAGGCTCTTGACATTGCAGCATGACATTGTGGCCTATACAGGTGTTGAGTCAGATTGATATCTTGGGATACATGTGGCCTGTGAGCTGCAAGTTGGTAGGATGCACATGTTTATAATACCAAAGGAACATAAAGTTGCAAGAGGGCAGAATGCAGGGAGCAAACAGTTTGGTTTTACTGTTTGGAATCACTGGGGGTGATTGTGAGAGAAGAAACTAAAAATCCACCCTTGATTTTATGAACAGTGAATCTTTGGTATGAGGTTAATAATACTGTAGACTAATCACAAATTTAACACATGTGTCTCATCCTGGAGTATGGTACCATGGGGTGACCCAGTTGGTTTCTAAATGAACCTTCAAAACCAATATTCTAACATGGGAAACATGGTCCAGTGAATTCTAAGAGCGTGACCCCACTATTGTACAATAAATTCCTTAGTCAGAAGCATGCTGTGAGAATAACATTGTGGTGGACAAAGCCTCCTATAGTGGAATACCATTCAGTGTCTAAAGTTTGCTTTTATTTAAGTCAGAACAAATTATCCCCTATGTCTATAATCCCAGTACACAACTGTCTGAAATAGGAGGACCTTGTATTAGTCAGGGTTCTCTAGAGGAACACAACTGACAGAATGAATCCCAGATACACGTGGGTTTTATTAGAATGGCTTACAGGTTGTGGTCCAGCTAGTTCAACAAGGGTTGTCTCCCCACATTAAGTCCAAGAATCCAATAATTGTTCAATCCACGAAGGCGGATGTCTCAGATGGTCTTCAGTATATGCTGGAATCCTGACGAAATAGGCTATAGTACCAATGAAGGAATGCTTCAGCAACAGAATATATAAACTTAACAATGAGATCAAGGGCAAACAGGCAAAAAGCAAAAGCTTCTTTCTTCCATGTTCTTTATATAGGTTGCCATCAGAAGGTGTGATCCAGATTTAGGGAAAGTCGTACTATTTTAAATGAAAAAATCCCTCACAGGTGTGCCCAGCAATTTGAGTTTTTAATTAATTCCAGATGACGTGAAGATGACAACCAAGAATAGCCACCACACCCGTGTTAGCTCAGACAGGGTCCTGTTATGTAATCCAGCTGGTTTCAACTCAAGGTCCTCCTGTTTCAATCAATTGTGTACTGGACTCATAGTCATGTTTCATGGTGTATAATTTCAATGCTTTGCCTTTTGATGAGGGATGTGGTTTACTAACAGTGCGTTGCTGGTTTTCCTGGGAGGTGGTACTTTCTAGGTCTTGGTCTGTACTGTTAGCAGGTTGAGCATTCAGCAGTATGGCAGTGGCTATAGCCAGTTATGTATTGAAGAGCTCACAGATAGATTCCATCCTAGCTGCTGTGATTACATTTTGTCTCCATTAGTCAAGGACAGTCAAGGCTGAAGAAAGATTCACTGATGTCCACAGTTTGCATCTTCAGGCTTCTCTTTGCCAAGGTTGCCTTTTGGTAAGTGTTCTCGTGAGATACAAATATCTTCACAGTCAGTGGCCATATGAGAGGTCTGTGGACCTACATCTTCTCCGTACCCCTGTGTCATCAGTTTTGTATTCATGTTTCTTCTAAGTCCTTGACCATCTACCGACATGGACAAATACCTTTTGCCTATGAATTAAAATAGGTCTGGTCCTGAAGCCATTTCTCTTCCAGGGAAAATGCAAACTTGTCTGAGGGTAGTTTGAAGCCTGCTCATACTTTTGTTCATTGGGGGTTTTCATTCACTCTTGTCCTCCAAGTCTACTCCAGACTGGGTCTGCATTGCTGCTATTCACCAATTTGAGCTATTTCTAGTATGGCATGAAGAACATCTGCAAAACCAGGGCAGAACTTCTTTGTTCCTTATTTGATTAGTCAAATGGAAGTCCACATGAGACCATAAGTACATACTGAGAAATAGGGGTGCAGCGGAAGGGGTGTGGTCCATGGCCATCCTTGATCCATCTCTCTGTCCCTCCACAGTCTCTTAACAATTTTATAGTCTTAATGTATTCTTCTGGAAGGATGCTTGAATTATCTCTAAGTCAGAGCTTTGTCAGGGTCACCGTTTCAGACCCTTCATGTCTGTGAAGGACAAGAAATTTCCTTACGTAAAAAATGGAAAAAAAGTAGCAGTAAACAACAGTGTGCATTCTTGTCTTCATTAACCACATTCATGACTTCATTCATTTCAACTCCATAGTATTTCTATTAGCCCGCCTACTCATGATGTGAGGCAGGAGGATCACAAGTTTGATACCCAATTGTAAAAATGGATAGAATGTTGATGTTAATGGAGTGGCACAAGGCGAACAGAATACATGACCTCATGGGCTAGGGAAATGGTTCAGTTGGTAAAATGCTTGCCACACAAGCATAAGGACCCCCAGTGTCCATATAAAACATGAGGTGTGGTAGCACACACACATCACAGGGCTGGGAAGGCAGAGGTAGGTGCAGCCCCAGAGCTCACCAGCCATCCTTTCTAGCCAATAGATGAGCTCCAGGAAGAGGATAAACCTTGTTTCAAAAAAGAAGTCATAGAGCATTATAAGAAGATCATCAACATCAACCTTCTTCCTCCACAAACATGCACACACTCTCCACATATATGCATCCCCACATACATACACTTTACCCACCTCCAATCCACCCAGAAGAATAAATGTTCTTACTTATGATTAAATGATCTTGCACTCTCTTACCTAGTAGTGTCTTTAAGTAAAAAAAATAAACATCCTCCCCTAAGAGCATGCGCGTGCACACACACACACACACACACACACACACACACACCACACACACACACACACACCACACCACACACACACATACACACACACACCACACACACACCACACCACACACACACACACACACACCACACACACACACACACACCACACCACACACACACATACACACACCACACACACACCACACCACACACACACACACACACACCACACACACACACACACACACACACACACACACCACACCACACACACACACACACACACCACACACACCACACCACACACACACACACACACACCACAACACACACACCACACCACACACACACACACACACACACACACACACACACACCACACCACACACACACATACACACACACACACACACACACACGCATACACTACAGTAGAAGGAGACAGAGCTGCCTGATAAACACATCTACATAAGATCTCTGGCTGAATGTTTTCCCCAAACATTTGTAAAATGAGATTAATTCAAAGAAAAATGAAATAATGATTTAATTAATGTGGTTAATTGAATAGAAACGAAGCTTAGATGCTGTAAAACAAATGAAGCACAAGATCAAACCTCCCTCCTCCAAAAAACAACGATGACATTGTTTGTGGTTTGAACTGTAAGCTCTTTAAAAATGAATCCAAACTAAACCATTTTATCGCATGCCATTCTGGGTTAAAATTCACGATTTTGATGTTATGTGAGTGTGTAGCTGGATTTTACACATTATGCATTATTTTAAGGTACTAAATATTTTGAGTTAAAATTTAGTGAAATGTATTAAATCTAGAATTTAAATAGTTCACTTGTAATTGAAATTTATCTGTGGGGGGAAAATGATTTACCATTAAACCTTTAGTTTGGACACTATAACCAGCTTTTAAGGAACTTACTTTTAGAATCTGGGGAGATGGAGCAGTAGTGAATTGACTTATGCACAAGTCCAGGGACCTGAGCACATATCTCCTGCACACAGGTGAAATGCCAGGCATGGATACATGCATACACAGTCCTGGTACTGGAGGGATAAATGGAGAGACAGGATCCTGGAATTCATTGGTGAGTCAGTCCAGGTGAATCAGTGAGCTCTGGGTTCACTGGATGACTGGCTCAAAAACTAAGATGGAGAGCAATTGAGAAAGATTCCCAATGTCTACCTGTGGCCTACCCACACATACTGTGAGCATGCATGCGCGCGCACACACACACACACACACACACACGCACTCATGTATATAAATATATATGTACACACATGCATGCATTTGTATACATTATCTCTACTCACATAACAAGCATGTACACACATGCAGCACAAACGGGCACACAAAGAATTTGCTTTTATAGCAGTTTATCTGAAAACTTTCAATGGATTTCTTACATCATGACTACTTTTCACCTTCTTTCTTTAATTGTAATAAACAAAACAGCAATGTCCAGCATAAAACTTATTTTGCTTCAAATGTCTGGAGGTAACATTATAACATTGTGATTGGAGCATTGCAAATGATCAAACCCAGGCAAGTCACTGTGGGTGCTGTCTAAGATACAAACATTTGGAAAACACACCACTTTCTGTGAGTACAGTCTAGAAAAGAAGGAAAACCAGGCTTATAAACAAGCTTGCAAATATTTGCCATTGGAGAAGGCAAAGTCTGTTTCGCTGAGACCCAAATACCTTTTCTCCCACCTAGCTGAGCTGGGTCTCAGATCCTCTTCCCTTGTGAATGCCCCTGTGCTCTTGATTCTGTTGCAATTTTGCTTTTCCCTCTGTTCCTACTCGGTTCTCCAGCACCCTTCATATGCATTTGCTAACTTCTTATTGAATGAAATGTATTGTAACACATTCCAAATTAAAAGCTGTATAAATAAATAATCTTGGCATCATCAAAGGGGTAACTGCTTATCTCTGGTTAGGCAAATAAGCAAAGGATATGGGCATATCCATTCAGGGCGGACTTGGAAAAATGAGTAATGTTTTTCATAAATGGATTGAGGTGCCATTAAAAACAGAGAGGATATTGGGAAATGAAGCTTTTAAAAAACCACAAAATAAAAGAGCATATTGGTAGAACATCTCATCAAATGTACTAGAAAAAAATTACCTTTTCCTGCACACTGAAAATGTGTTCAATTATCATATTAGTACTGAAGATCACCACCTATTAAGAATATGTAGGGTTTATTGTTCTAATCTTAAGTTATTTATAAATATAAGAAAATCTCTATCTTTCCTTTTGTTTTGAAGGAGAATATAGTAGTACTCTGCTGTAGCAGCTCACCATGGAAGACAGGGAGGTGCTTTCATATGTGCAGACCTTCCCAGATTTTAGCAGAGGGAACTGCCATCATGGCAAGCACCATACAAGATAGTGGAGCCTGGAGCATCTCAGCTCAGGGGTTTTATTGATATAGACATCCTTAGATGTTCTACTGATAAGTAGCACGAGAAATCATGAGCAATCAAACATCCCCCACCTAAATCCAACACCTGCAGACATAGAAATGCCAAGGCGTACGCAGCCCTTTTCCCAACAGTGCAGAAAGCAAATCTTTTATACATAACTGAAAATAAACTTCCACAGCAGGAGGGAGTTGCAGCACATGACCAATGTTTATACATAATTGGAGACACAGTGTTTGACGTAAACTACCACCACTTAAGGCTCACTGGACATAGGAAGGAGACAACATTAACCATCTCTGTATCATAGGAGTGGGGAGCAGACACATGGCAAAGTGAAATCACTTGGTTCAGTCCCATAGCTTGTAAGGGATGATAGCAGTGTTAGAATCCAAACCCTGATGGTGGAACTCCACTTTCTCATAGGACAAAGATGTACAGTCCTCCAACACCAGAAGCTAGAGGCCCTTTTCAAACCTCAGAAGAATGAGAGAGATTGGAGGTCTTGAATAAGAAAATGGCGGCTGACTTGAGAAGGAAGTTGATGTTAGACTTCTCAGGTGAGGTAGAGGATCCCACACAAAAGGCGCAATGCAAGCATAAAGAAGAGAAACTATTCTGAAATTCAATACTTTGGGAGATGGAATGTTCTGGAGACACCAAAATTCATAGTGGATTTGACTTGACAAGGGCAACATTGGGCTTTCTTGGTGGCATTTATTTCATGTATCATCTGACAATACTTGATGGTTTCAGGTCATCCAAGCTGTGGACACAGAGAGAGAGACAGAGAGAGAGAGAGAAAGAGTGAGGGAGAGAAAGAGGAGGGGGGGAGAGAGAGGAAGAGGGAGAGAGAGGCAGAGAGAGGGAGAGACAGAGATTTCCATATACTCTCTCTCCTTGTTTCTCTCTCTGTCTCTGTTTCTCTGTCTTTCTGTCTCTGTGTCTGTGTGTGTCTGTCTCTCTGTCTTTCTCTGTTTCTGTCTTTCCCTATTTTCCTTCCTCCCTCCATCCCTTCCCCCTCTGCCTTCCTTTCTTTAGCATATGGAAGCATATATGGTGTGAGAGCATATACATTAGCAGGTCCATATGTATATATGCATGTGTATGCTCATGAGCATGCTCATGAGTATGAGGCTGAGGGTTGATTTCAGCGTCATCTTCAATCACTCTACAACTTACTCATTGAGGCAGGTTCTCTCAATGGAATCCTGAGTTTTCCACTGCTATTGATCTGGCTAGCCAGCTTGCTGAAGGATCCCATGTCTCCATCTCCCCTGCACTGGGACTATAGGCAGGCCAAGCCCATGGGGCGGTTAATCGGATACTGGAATCCAAACTCCAGTCCTAAGGCTGGTACGAGAAGTACTTTACTCACAGACTGTCTTCCCAATCCTCCTTTCGCCAACACCCATTTAAAGTTGCAGTGCACTTAATACTGTTGTTTAACCTGTGTTTTCTATCTTTCTCTCTTAGGAAATATATTTGTGGTGAGTTTAGCTGTTGCAGACCTCGTGGTGGCTATTTACCCGTATCCCTTGGTGCTGACATCTATATTTAACAATGGATGGAATCTGGGATATTTGCACTGTCAAATTAGTGCATTTCTGATGGGTTTGAGTGTCATCGGCTCGATATTCAACATCACTGGGATCGCCGTTAACCGCTACTGCTATATTTGCCACAGTCTCAAGTACGACAAACTATACAGTAACAAGAATTCCCTCTGCTTCGTGGTACTGATATGGATGTTGACACTGGTAGCCATCATGCCCAACCTACAAACTGGAACTCTCCAGTACGATCCCCGGATCTACTCCTGCACCTTCACCCAGTCTGTCAGCTCGGCGTACACGATAGCAGTGGTGGTTTTCCACTTCATCGTGCCTATGATTGTGGTCATCTTCTGCTACCTAAGAATCTGGATCCTGGTGCTTCAGGTCAGACGGAGGGTGAAACGTAACAACAAACCCAAACTGAAGCCACAGGACTTCAGGAACTTTGTCACTATGTTTGTAGTTTTTGTACTTTTTGCCATTTGCTGGGCCCCACTCAACTTCATAGGTCTCATCGTGGCCTCAGACCCTGCCACCATGGTCCCCAGGATCCCAGAGTGGTTGTTTGTGGCTAGTTATTACATGGCATATTTCAATAGCTGCCTCAATGCAATTATATATGGACTACTGAACCAAAATTTCAGAAAAGAATACAAAAGAATTATTGTCTCATTGTGCACGGGCAAGTTATTCTTTGTGGACAGCTCAAACGATGCGGTGGATAAGATTAAATGTAAGCCTTCTCCACTGATAACCAACAATAATGTAATAAAGGTGGACTCTGTTTAAAAATCCAGCGGTGCTAGCACATCGCCCACACTGCTCCGGTTCTTACTGCTTTCTGTGTTTGCTTTCTCTTTTTTAGAAATCAATATAGTCCGACTTATTTGGAGTTGTTTTAGAACTGACCTAATGTCTGCTTTAGGATTAGATCTCTAGTTCTGCTTCTCAAGGGGCATACTGAACATGTCTAGTCATGTGTTAAATGAACAACATGTTTCCGTGGAAGAGGCTGAAGCAAAATTCGGGATGAATTCAAGACAAGACAGACTGTGGGAACCTTTCTTTTACGTAAACAAGAATGCAGTACGGGCATTCCTCCTTACCTGTGTTCAATTAAAATCTTCAAAGACATTTAACTTGTGTTGGACATAGACAAATTTTTGTTGGTCTCCTAAATAAAGCACTATAACATTTACAATGTATTAAGCATTGTATGTAACATGGCAGTGATTTAAAATACTGTATGTGTGTGGATATGTGTCAGTTATATACGAACACTGCCTCATTTTTTCTCTAAGCTATTTGAGCACCTGCAGGTTTTCATATGCTTAGCGCCAGAGATCCTGGAACTAGTCCATCACAGAAACTGAGGGGTGTCTATAATTTCTTTCTATTCAAAAATCATCTTCAAAAAGATCTCTAACCGGAAAAAAGATGATTAGTCTGTTTTATTTGTAAATATGTAAGTGGAACACACAGTAAAAGACTCTTATGAAAGAGTGAAAAGCTGAAGACGAATCTACGAAGGACTCCGCAATAGCAGCAGCCATCGTCACCGGCACACACCGTCCGCTGGCAGTTTCACCACGTTAGGCAGCTCTATCTATGACCAAATATTTGCCAGGCCACACCATGCTGCAGGTGTCAACAAAGAGCTACTACACCATCAAGGTCTATTCAGATGTCGGTGATTGTGATGTTTTAAGGCAATCGCTAAGCACAAAGTTGTCTTCAACTTTAGTAGGCATTTGACCTAGTGTTATTTGGTCGCTCCTTTGCATCTCTGTGGATTGACTGAATTATCTGCGCAGTTCATTTTTAAATGACGAAGGGTTCAGAACTTGGGTCAAGAGCTACATGTGCTCTAGATTGATGGTCTGATTAGATAAGTAAAAATTTAAACCAAATAGCTCTTATTTGGCAGAACGTGCAAAAAGAATACTCTGTAGTAACTCACTCCAATGTTTGCTTTCCCCAATAAGACTTATATCTTGGAGTGAAAAGAAATGATGATTGACAGAACTCTGGTTTTATAAAATGCTGGCTGTACTTTAATCCCAGATGTCCCCTGAGGACTTCCATGGTGTTTGTTACATACAATGCTTTGATAAAAACTATAGGTATGTTTTCCTCTATTTTAAATACCTATAACAAAACTGTTACATACAAGCATAAGTTGGTGTCTATGACCATACACACACACACACACACACAGACACACACACACACACACGACAAAAATATATTTTGATAAATTTGCTGTTGTCTGAATATCTAAATAGAATTTCCTTGGAAAAGTTAGAGGTTATTGTGTAAGACTCCTCTGATGAGTCTTTTCATCAGGCAAATTTAGGAAACACCTAAATTATGTTGGAGTTAGTTGTTGTGGTATATATATATGTGTGTGTGTGTGTGTGTGTGTGTGTGTGTGTGTGTGTGTGTGTATGTGTGTCTGTATACGTATATATATCCAAGATATTTAAAGACATTTTACAAATTATTTTTAACTCTCTGAATGTGTGTGTTCTGTGTGGATGTATGTGCAGATGAGTGTAGGTGCCCTCTAAAGACAGAGATGTTGGATTCTCTTGAAGCAGAAGATTCAGGCAGTTGAAAGCCACATGACCTGGGTGCTGGAAACCAAACTAGACTTCAGTGCAAGAACAGTGCACATTCTTTCACTGTCTAGCCATCTCTCCAGTCCCTAAAAGCACAAGTTTTATCTTCAAATTTTTACTTAATTCTTTTATGTCCAAAACTTCCCCTTCTTATCCAAATTAAATTTAATTGATGGAAATAATTTTTAACATAATACACTGACATCAGATCATATCACAAATTCTATATTAACACCACACTCTGAACATTCACGTTAGCTGCCAACTCTACATTACATTAAATAGGCTTCATTATCATATAAAATATCACCATCATTTGCTCAGAAATAACTTAATAGATACTACATACTATGTATGTGTGTATATGCATATAAATAATTTCCATTGTTAAGCAGTGACATTTTCCTTCAACATATCTCCAGACTTTTATGTATTCTTGGAGGATATTGGATAGGGTGATTAATCTTAAATATTAAATTCATAATTTCTTATCAAATAAGCACTTTCACCCTGGATGTCATAATACAATGTAGTTTTGATCATTTTCGGGCTACCTCTGATGCTGTCACCAAATATTTCACTGTGAACAAGTAAACACACTGAGAATGTAGTAGATATATTTTAAGTTTGTTTTAAACACCCAATTATTATGTATTAAGAGTTACTTGGGAATAATAATCTTTGTGGTGTGTGTGTGTGTGTGTGTGTGTGTGTGTGTGTATTACTGGGAATTAAACATAGGACCTTGCTCATTCTTGGCAACATGGAGTAGGATGTATTCAGCCCCATTTCCCTTGTTATTTTGAGATAGGGTCTCACTAAATTGCCCAGATTGGACTTGAACTTACTATGAAACCCACACAGGCTTGAACTTTTGATCCTTCAGAGTTAGCCTCTAAGGCACCTGGGGTTACATGCCAGAATCATCACGACTGGTTGCATAATCTTTAAGCAACCTTTTTCTTTAAAAAATAATTCACAAAATTCCTTCTTCTGTCCTACTTTTTCTTTCTTCTACCTTTGTGACAATTGGAACAGAACAGCTCCAATTGTAAATGATTTCTGTACAGTGAAATTGCTATAGTCTTTGCAACTTTTAGCTGTTGGTCACAGACATTTGGAAATCTGTGACTGTGTATTCCTGAAAATGTACAGGATAAATGTAAGTGGATTTGTTAGTAATCAATACATACATGGCTAATAAATGAGTGCTTATTATATCAAAGAACAGAAGATTCATGGTACATCAAAATTTCAAGTATAAGGCCAATAGGAAGAAAAATATTAAATTCAAGTCTTAGCATGCATGTAATCTATGTGGAATAAAATTCCAACAACAAACTAAAGAATACCAAGAAATCCTTTGGTAATCAAGTTCCCAAAATAATGGGACATATCCTAATGCAATCAGCTTATACTGTGTAGAGTCAGAAGGAAGTGCAATCATGCAATTTTCAATCATGTTTTAAAGTACTAGGCAAAAATTGTAACTTTAAGTATAAAACAATAAATAAATACATATAAGAATTATGAACTTTAATCATATATTGCTTTTTATCCCTGAGACAGAAGCGTTATAAATGAACAAAACAACAATGAACCTTACAGTTACAGAGTTTAATGTGAGAGTCGTTATTTAGGTATGTTTGTGTGCTTACATATATATTGTGTATGTGTGTGTGTATCACCCAGTTACTGCTTGTTATTTAATTTGTAATGTTGGTGATATTGAGGGATATGAGTGGCTTTTACAGGTTTGAAGAGTCAAAGATCATTTGGATACTGGGCTATGTTGTTAAGAATGGTAGAACAATGGCATATGTCTAGGAAACAGTACTTTATATGAGGACACCTTTCTGTGTATTCAGTGCAGGAAATCTATGAATAAAACGCTCATTAAAAACCAGTTCATTACTATTGCTTTAGACATCAGACACTGGCCATGTCTTTTCTTGTGTCAGCCTGGAGCTCCAGTTTCTGATAGAACTCTCACATTTTAGTGTATTGTGTAAGTATATCAAATTTAGTAACACAAAGTGAAGAAGTTGTTTTGAATAAAACAAAATCAGAGGTGCCTTTCATTTCTAGAGAATGATCACCAAACCCCTAAAAACTGTTGAGATTTGGTCACCAAGGAATGATGGATGAGCTTCAATGTTTACAATGCAGGACTAAGAATCCTGTTGGTGAGTGGATTTGCATTGTAGGGAGCAACTAGTAGAGTTTCTTCATTAACTCTGTGCCCATTGTGCTACAGGGTCCATGCTTACTTCAAAAATGTTTAGATAATTCCAAGCCACTCAACAGGCAATGCTAATCTGAGTTCTGTTACTATTCTGTTCTTGACACTGTTTTCTTGTAGTCTGTATCCATTTGAATAAAACCTTAAGAGGTTTGTTTTCCTAATGCTAAACTTGTATTTCTGGAAAATATATCCATTATAAAATCGCATGCTTTTCCTTCTGCACGCACCCTGCCATTGTCAAGGATGAACTACAGTGGGATCTTTGATGGCATGTGTGTCTTTTATTGATAAACGTTATATATGTAAGTTTGTATGAATGCATATATAAAGATGAATGATTTATTGTAATTTCCAAGTGTTCAGTTTGTCTTCTATTATCTGTTAGCAATTAAAAGCTGATTAAGAATGGAGATTCAATCATTGTTTAAGTTATGTGTCTGACTGTGGACCATAAGTCTGAATTTCTGGTTTGGGTATTTTTTCTCAAAATAATTAATACAATTATTATTTATATGTGTCCATCTATCATCCATATATACATGATATATATATATATATATATATATATATATATATATATATATATATATATATATCTTATATATAAAATCTTCATTTACTCATGGCCATCATAGAAAGGAACACAGTTTAGTTTATCATTGTTTGTTTCATCACAATACCTGTACAAAATAAGCTATATTCTATTCCAAGGCCAGATTCATTATATCATTTCACAAATATGTGAAGAAATTTCTTCCCAGTCAATATAGTACACAAGATGTAATCCTTTATTTCTTGAAATTTAGAAGGGAAAAGATGGCATAGCTTTTTCACCTTTTCATGTCCCATGTCCAGGTCACAAAATCATAAAAAAGGACTTTTCAACCCATATTCAGATGAATCACCACATTTTACAGACCGTGAAACTAGATTTATCAAAAATTAAGTGTCCATATAACAATCTACCGAGGTGAATGGAAGAATTAGACTGAAACATGACTCTTGACTTCAGTAAAAATTTAGATACTATCATTTCAATACTTTATTATCCAGAAATCATTCTTTCTGACAGAATAAACTAGTGTCCAAGTGGCATGTAGTCATAACTTATTGATACATATTCCTGTATTTTAATATTAAAAAACCTCACCAACATCTTAAAAAGAATCTAGGCATGGGATTGATGATCAGGATAAATATCGATATTAATTTTTGCTGTTCTCAGCTTCTTATTACAGCATGAGTAGGGGAAGCCAGGGAAATAAAGGACCCTGTGCTGGCTTGTATTATGTCAACTTGACACAAACTAGGGTCCTTGAAGAGGAGGGAGCCTCAGTTGAGAAAATGCTTCCATGAAATTTGGCTGATGACAAGCCTGTAGGGTATTTTCTTAATTAGTGATTGACATGGGAGGGCCCAGCCCACTCTGGGTGGAGTCAGCTCCAAGGTTGATGATCCTGAGTTCTATAAGGAAGCAGGCTGAGCAAGCCAAGAGGAGCAAGCCAGTAAGCAGCACTCTTCCATGGCCTCTGCGTCAACTCCTGCCTCTGGGTTCCTGCTTGTTTTGAGTTCCTGTCTTGACTTCCTTATAATAGACTATGATATGGAAATTAAGCCAAATGAACCCTTTCCTCCCCAACTTGCTTTTGGTCATGATGTTTCATCATAGCAATAGTAACCTTAACCAGGACAGACCCCAAAAGGCATTGGGTGAATCTTGACCATACATGCCTGATCTCTGTGTGCACTAATGAGATGGACACATGTCAACAGGACCTCTCTAAGGTATTGTGGTTCTCTGATTTGGGCCCAAATTCTCAGACAGATAGGAACATATGGTAAGGTTTTACTTAACTCATTAATGAGAAGACCTCAAGAATGACAGGGAAAAATAAAAAAAGGAAATGAATAACATGAACTTAATAGAATGCAATATAGGAGACTGGTGTCCTATATAAACACACAGTTATTGTCTTATAAAACAATGGCAAACTTCAAAGCTTGCAAGGACTACAGTCTGGGAAGATTGCTGTGACATAATGTTTCCTGGATATGACAGGGCTGCTGCACTCATGAACTCGCAGCAGCTCTGGTGGCTTGCACAAGACCTGAACAAGATCAGGCTCTCAATGGCTCACGAGGCCCCACCTCCAGTTGAGGAGCCATTTTAGCAGTTGATTGTCACTGGGGGAGGGAGAGTTAGTTCTCTTTGTCAGTGTGGCCCATGGTCAGTTATCCATGTTCCAGTGGATGACACTCCCCACATGTGGCCACGCGGGCAGCACTAACTGGACCCGGAGTGAAAAAGCAAAAGACATGATGCTGAGGGGGAGGGTCTGGAAGGAGAGCCTGGGAGGAGCCGGGGGAGGCAGAGGGGGTAGAAATGAGCCAAATATATTCTATTCCTCTATGAAATTATCAAAGAATAAAAACATAATTAAAGTTCTCTTGTGGAAACTGAAAAGAAACCCACTTCAGCATATGTGTCCAAATCAATTTTAACGGCAAAAGTTAAGATTTCTTTGGACAGCCAGGTGACCTCCAGGGGAGCTCATTGAAAAGTGTAAAAGTGTTCTAGCTTCGAATTTAACGTCCTGTCATTATTCCCCACTTCCATGTTCACACTTCAGATAACTTTTTTTCTCAGAATACTGCACCCCGTTGTTTCTAGTGGAGTGATTTCGAGCAAACTCACGTTTCTGTTACTCAGCTTTCTGAACCGCGTTCATAGTGTATGTTCTCATTTGCTAATGTCTTTATATTGATTTATTGCTTTGAAGAACAGTTTTCAGACTTAAATTCTATTAAAATCAGGAACAAATCAATGCTCTGCATTACCCCCAGCACTATTAAATATAGTATTTGAAGAATTAACTACAGTAATAAAAGAGAAAGATACTAAAGGGATGCAAATTAAAAAAGGTAAAATTATTCCTGTTTGCAGATGATATGATACTGTACAATAATGAACTCCAAAAATTCCATCCAAAAATTTCTAGAATCAATCAATCTTTTCAGCTGCAGCAGGACACAAAATTAAGTTACAAAAATCAATAGACTTTCTATGTACCAGTAACATATGCTGAGAACGAGATCATGGAAATACTTCTGCTCACAATAGAATCTAAAAATTTAAAGATCCAGGACAAAAGCAACTAAGGAGATGAAAGAACTCCACAATGTAAACTTTAAATCTCTAAAGAGAAAGAAATGGAGAAGGACACTAGAAAATGGAAATACCTCCCATGCTCATTGACTGACAGAAGGAATATTGTCAAAATGGCCATCCTACCAAAAGCAGTATACAGATTCAATGCAATTCCAATCAAAATAAACACAACATTCTATTAATACTTTTATTTTTTGAGATTATAATAAGATTACGTAATTTTCCGCTTTCCTTTCTTCCCCCAAACCCTCCCATGTATCCCCTTTTCTCTTTCAAACTCATAGTGTCTTTTCCTTAAATTGTGCTTATAACACACACACATAAACACACACACACAAATATAACCTGAGCAGTCCATACAATGTTTCTTGTACATAAATGTTCTTGTACAAGTCTGAGCACTTGGCATTATATAACCAATTGGTAAAATACACACAACAATCTTCACAGAAGTAGAAAAAAAAAAAAAAAAACCTAACATTTGTATGGAACCACAAAAGGCCAAGGACAGTCAAAACAATCCTGAGCAAAAAGGTCAATTCTGGAGGTATCGCCATTCCAGATTTCAAGACGTATTACAGGGCTATAGTAATAAAAACAGTATGGCACCAGCACAAAAACAGCAGAAGACCAGCAGAAGAAAATAGAAGACACAAACATGAGTGTACGTAATTACAGACCTGGGGTATCTGACAAAGAGGGTACAAATACACACAGGAGGAAGGACAAATGATACCAAGACAACTGGATATTCATCCACAGAAGATAGCTTATGTCAGACCAATAACTGCCCTCTATTTCAAGGACTCTTAAGTTTCTCTTAAAAATCGTAACTAGTTTTTCAAATTATAATAAAGTGTACCTTTTCTTCCTTTTTCCTTCATGTGATGAGTCACAATTGGCTCATTTTTCAACTGTTTAGGTAACTTTGCTTTCTTTTTAGAAAATCTAAAAAATGATATTATTATTATTATTATTATTATTATTATTATTATTATTATTATTAATTACTATTATTTGTGTGTGAGTGTTTAGCCTGCATGTATATCTGGGCACCATGTGTGTACAGTTCCCTCAGAGGCAAGAAAAAGACATCAGATCCCCTGAGACAGAAGTTACAGACAGTTGTGAGCTGCTGTGGGGTGCTGGGGATTGAAAACGCATCTACCGAGCAATCTCTTCAGCTAAACTTTGCTTTCCTGGGATAATCCTGAATTGACTATCTCCCCTCCCTGCTTCTGACATTGTTTATGCCAAGAGGTGCTCTATCGCTAAGTTACATCTGTATCCCTCGGCTTGACTTTTTGTTATTCCTAGGCTCATTGCAAAAAATACTTTTACTGTATTAGTATCTCTGCTCTTGAGAAACACACTTTGTTCTGTTTTTTTTTTGTTTATGTTTTTAATTTTAATTTTTTATTTATGTTTGTCTGTATAAGTACATGCTGTGTGAGTGTGTGTCTGTCTCTCTGTGTGTCTCTGTGTATGTGTATGTGTGTGTGTGTGTTTGTGTGAAGATCGAAGGACAGCTCTGGTGTCAGTTCTCACTTTATGTGTTAAGACATGATCTCTTGCTTTTCCCTCTGCATATGGCAGGCTAGCTGGACTTTGAGCTTCTAGTGAGTCTCCATCTTCACTGCCCATTACCTGACTGGGTGATGGGATTCCAGACATGTGCACCTCTGTGTGCCATTGATATGGGTTTTGGGGATCTGAACTCAGGTAATCAAGTGTTAGTGACAACCTCTTTGTCCTCTGAACCATCTCCCCCAGGTCCCCTTGAATTCTTGACCATTCTTACAAGGATTTGCCAAATTTGGGAGTTATTTTTTTTTAAATCACCTCTTTTACTTTCTTGACTTTTTCTATTTTCTATTTCATCCATCTCTGCTCTTGAGTTTGCTATTTCTTTTCTTTTTTCTTTATCGAGACAGGGTCTTACTATATATTCTAAGACAATCTGGAATTTATTCTTGCCTAAGCTGGTCTAACTCATGGAAATCCCCATCTCAGTTTCCACAGTGCCAGAAATAACGCTACACCCAATGCTGACTTTACTATGTCTGCATGTTTTAGACAGGATGGTGTTTATTCACGTTTCCTGTCTCTGTGACAAAATACAAGGAGAAAAGCAACTTAGAGGAGAAGGGTTCTTTGGCTCACAATTCTAGGTTACAGTCCATCATAGCAGGCAAGTAATCTGCTTGGGCCTGAGGTCATTTTTAATCCACAATCAAAACACTAGAGTGGTGAATGTTTGTGCTTGGTTCATTTTCTCCTCTTTATACAATCCAGAGGCCCAGCTCTGGGAATGGTGCTCACCATAGGTGTGTCCTCCCAATTAACCTAATCAAGACATGCCCAGAAACTCATCTCTTAGATGGTTGTAGATTTCATCAAGTTGGCAGAGAAAAAGATGAAAACAGAAAAAATGATCAAAGTCTATAAGGAGTCTATCCTAACAGATATGAAAACATAAATCTTTAATGTTTGAAACTTGATCAGTAAAATAGAATAGAGAACTTAAAATCGTGACATGTGTAAAGAAGAATTTAATGAAGAATTTCAGTTGTCTCTCCTTCTAGGGATAAACATAAGTGTCCCTTCGTGACTGTCTGCTAGTCTATCTTACTATTCAGAGACTAGTTCAAGACCTATGTCACCATTTGAGTTTTTCTTAGCCAGACAGATTTATAATAATCTCTTTTCTAAGAGAAAGAACACTTCTTGATGGGATCACATATTTGGTGCTTGTCTTACATCGATGGCTGACACAAAAATATGCCATCCAGGAGGTGGTTCAAAGACATAGTGTTGCTATGTACACTTCAGGAGTTAGGGCTGAGGTGTCAGCAGGATTGGCTTCTTCTCAGACCCTTCATCTTACCTTATATACAGCCACCTTTTTCCATGTGTTCACATAGTTTGCCCCAGAAGTTGTGTCCTAGCCTGTTCTCATAAGAGTACCAGCCATATTTGGTTAGCATCTACTGTGTCTACCTCATTTATCTTAATTGCCTTCTCCAAATGAGTTACATTCTGAGGTATCCATGGTGAGAGCCACAAAGGAATTTTGAGGGGCACACTTTGGTTAGTAACAGCACTCATTCACATTGCATGTCCACATAGCACCTTGCTGCCCCCCCCCACAGGATTTCTAAGTGTTTATCCTTAGTATGATACTCCAAAAGAAACAATTTAAGGATAGGGACCCTGTTACCCTTTGCAGCATTTAGCAATAAGCAATGGATGTATTGAGAAAACAATGTGCTTAAGCAAAAGTGATTGAGTTCTCTTGCTAGTTAGGTGCACACATCAGATGTGCTATTATAGCTTATCTATCACTGGTTATCAATTTGACTTTTGCTCTCTATATACTGCAGAGTCTACAGGGTTCAAAAATAAAAATAAAGAAATTAGCAAGAAGATATATATTTCTGTCTTAAGATTGGGCTTCAAGATCAATTGTAAGGAAAAGCTTGCAGATTTTGTTTTGATTATTGTAATTAGGTTGCTTAGTTATGTTAGAAATTAATCTAAAAGATGAAGAAAAACAGAAAAAACAGTATTTTGTTACTTATGAATAGGAGGTCTTAGATGGCAGAAATGGAAATTAGACAGGTGAGGGGCTAGGGAAAATCTTCTTGCTTCTGTCTTTTGCCCCCTTTCCCATCTAACACAGTATTATTTATCATCAGTAACCCACAACGGTTAGTTTAGAAGTCCATGACTGTAGCTTATTTAAAATCCCCTTTCTTTCTAAGCACATGAGTCTGGAGAATACCACGTTAAGTGAAATAAGTCAGGCACAAAAAAAACCTGACTGTTCTCACTAATGTGTGAAAAACGAGTAATTTGGTCTTAAGACGTAGAAAGTAAAATAATGGTTACGAATGTTTGAGCAGTGGAAAGCAGAGAAGTGTTATTTGATACAGAATATAGTTAGATCAGGGAAAAAGTGTCCTGTTGCACAGCAAGGTGACTTTAGGTAGTTATTTATTGTACATTCCAGAAGGATTTTGAATATTCACAACATAAAAATAAATGCTGAAGAAGATAATACCCTAATGTGACAGCTAATCTTGATTGTCAACTGGACACATGTGGGTAGAGAGAATCTCAACCGAAGAATTGCTTTCATTAGCTTTTCCTGTGGACATACTCATGGGACTTTTTCTTGATTGCTAATTGAAGTAGGAGAACACATCCCTCTGTGAGCAGTACCATCCTCTGAGTGATCACCACTCTTCCACGGCCTCTGCTTCAGTTCCTGCCTTCAGATTTCAGTCTTGTTCCTGCCTTGGCTTCCCTCGATGATGGACTGTAGTCTGTAAGCCAAATAAGTCCTTTCCTCCCAAAGTGACTTTTGATCAGTGTTTAACATAGTAACAGAGAGGCAAACTAGAACTCTTAATTTTGGTCATATACATTGTATGTACAGAAGTATGTCCAGCTATTATGTGCCGAAGATAAGAATCTCATTGTCCTGATATACCACAAAACATTGAGGGAGAGGGGAGAATCTTATTCGAAAACATATGACAGCTGGATATCTGTAATCAGTGAATTTGGAGACATGTATCTGTAATCAAAGAATTTGGAGAGGCTGAGGCAGAAGGATCAAGAGTCTGAGGCAAGCCCAAGTTACAAAATGAGCTCATTGCAGGGAAAGAAAGCCAGCTATCCAGAATAAGGAAATCCACTCATTTAAACGAACAAAGTGGAATAATAGGGCTTTAAGAGAACTTAAATGGCAATCAGTGGAGCTAACTACAGCTCACACTGTGGGGCAGAATAGCTGTGCTTGTGTAATTTCACTTAGTCACACTTTAAAGTGTTATACATTGTGCCCTTGTGAGGTGGGAACTGAAGCAGGGTCACGGGAGCCGCCATTCCTCCTGGAGATGGATTGGGAAGTCTTAAGTCGTTACTCTTGTTTTTTGACAATCCTTATATGGGCTGGAGAGATGGCTCAGTAGTTAAGAGCACTTGTTCCTGCAGAGGACACAGACTCCATACCAAGTACCCACATGGTGGTTCACAAGCATCTATAACTCCAGTTCCAGGGGATCTGACACTCCTTCTGACCTCTTTGCACATCATGCACAAAAACATACATTCGAGAAAAACACTCATATATGTAAATAAATAAATCTTTTAAAAAACGTATAACTCTTTCCCTTAAGTTACTTTAATATGGCATTTACAGAATGATATTATTCAGATTGACACTGTGTCCCATCCAAAAATGCATTTTTCTTCTGATTTAATATTCTAGTTAGTTTGTGTCACTAAACATTTGACGAAATATCTAAAAAAATAATAAGTGACTTTTCCACTGACGGGTCATTGTTTTATCAGGAATAGAAAGATGGCTCCCGGTATGTGTTTTAGAGAGATTTAAACTCTGGCCTGTCCATGGCATCACAGTCTATAGGTAAGGACTAAGGGACATAATTACCTGATTTCCATTTCTGCTCTACTGGGTTATTAGTTCTGTGACTCTGGGGAAGTTACTTCAAGTTTCTGGGTCTCGGTATCTTCAAATGGAAAATAAAAATACAAATAGTTCCCACTGCATTGGGCCATTGTGAGAAATAAGTGATGGTGGATGGGTCAGTTACTGCTCCATTTGAAGGGTGCTTGTGACCAGTACCTGCCACTCAGCAGCATCAGTTACTATTTGTATGATTGTCTATCTTCATCTTCCACTTTCATGATAACTTACATGAATTCCAGAGTCCCAAGACTTAGGAGTCACTTGCTTCTGGTTCTACACTCAGGGAAAGTCCTACCCATGTGCTAACTTAGGCCAGCTTATGAGATCATCAGTCCCATCGATCACCTTCTGCAAGAATGGACAGGCTCTTAGTTTTCCACTTTCCACATTGTTTCCAACTCTGCCCCCTTTCCTTCTTGCTCTGTTTGCAAAGCCTAGAAAAGCTTCTAGGACCCCAAAGGGGAACAATGGTGGGAACTGCGGTGTGAATGTGGAGCTGTCATTTCTCCTGGAGATGGCATGGGTAAGTTTTAATTTGTTACCCTTGATTTTTGATACCCTGTAGGCCTAGCTTGGATCTTGCGATCTTTTATGTGTTTTTGAAACTTTTCTTAAAATTATCACCTAAATTCCTGGAGATTTTAAAATAGAATAGAGACAGAGCTTCATGTCAAACTCAGTGATGATTTACACTATTTTAAAAGAGTATTTCAAACTCTGGGACTTTGGAAGTACTAAGCAATGAGATGGCTAAGCTAAAATAATGCCTCTTTTTAAAGAACAGAGTATTACTGTAAGTTTATTCAAATGTTTTAAAACAAATGTCTCTATGAATAGGGAAGAAAATCCTCCAACACTTTTTAGTCCAGCAGCCACAGAAACTGTGGGTCAGGTTTTAGAAGAAGGGATAACGCCCTTCCATTTAAACACTTCTCACTCTCAGAATGCTCGCTTGCTCCTACATTATCTGAATCAACACCGCAGACAGCCCCTATGCAAGGGAGCAGTCACTATTCTTGACATTCCGCAGAGAGCACTCAAGCTGAAGTACCAATTGAATCCCAGGCACTCTCACTCCCAATTCAGTATCTTTTCCAATAAACCTACTTCAAGAAAGAAAAAAAATACATAATTTTCTTAACGGCACCATCTCCCTTTCCCTTCTATAGTGAGCATCTATGAAGTCAATATATAAGTGCCATAATGGCTCACACAAAAGAGAGAACCTCTCTAGAAGTTTTTGAAAGGCTTATTATTCTGTTAGGAATTTTCCTCCCAACACCTTGAAGAGAGATGAACGTTCAGCATTTCAGATGCATTTGCCCTACGTCATAGCTGTTCGTGGGAAGTATAAGGTCATTAAAGAATTTGGGAGCGTTATCAGTAGTTGCTAAGGTTACAAAGAAACCCTAATGAGCAGCGGCTGCTGTGTATTTCAGGACTCTCATCTATTAAGACTCATTTTCTTAATCTAGGTTTTTCAGATTAGTGAAGGAATTTAAAAAGCCTGCATGCTTACATAGTGAAGTAAAAATAGATGGAGAAGCTAGTAAGAATGTAAGGCAAGAAAAATGTTCCTTTCTAAGAACTATTGACGATAAGCATTTTGAAAAGTGTGTTCATTTTAAAGAAATACAAAAATCTGTGATCTGAGTTACAGAGAGAAAATTTCATCATTTGAAATCCTCTTTAGTTTTGCTACTTTAGTTTTAGTTTAGTTAACAGAATATTTGAAACATCTTTCTAGATGACTGGGGATAGGTTTAATGCCTAAAAGGCTTGCTGGACAAGTCTGAGGACTAGAGGCAGAATCCCCATCATCCACAGAAAAAAAAAAAAAAAAAAAAAAAACTGGCATGTCTCAAACCTTCCATCTCAGGGCTGGGAATAGAAGACAGGCAGGTCCCAGGAGGCCCCTACACACCCAGTATAGCCAGAACACAAAGCTCCAGGCTCAGTGAGCAATCCTGTCTTAAGAAATATGGTTGAGACTGGTTGAAGAAGGCATCTGATACTGACCTCTGACCTCGACATACACCTCTGCACACATGCACACACCACATGAGCACACATGTACATATACATACACACTCAACAATCTTTCCAAAGAGAGATGTGCTTGGTCCTTTCATAGCATTGAATGTAAGTCTTGTAATACAGGTTACTTGACTTTGAAATATGAGCATGGAACTATGTTGGGTTTAAGCTGTAAATTTATAAAATCATAAGAAATATGGAATATTTATAACTACTCTGAGCTAGATGTTACAGGGACAGAAGCAGAAAAAAAATGTATTTCCTTTCTGGCATTCACAGAATAGTGACATGACAGAAATAGAGAAAATGATGAACATTGTTAAAATCGTAAATTACACTGTAAAGTACGCTGTAAAATTGTAATTTTATTAATATGAAGAAGATAGGACACCATGAAAGTCAAGAAAGATTTCAGGAGACAGGCCTGAGTCTAGACTCTAAACAGAAGTGATGTGGTGACCTTCTGAGGAATGAGGCCTTTGTTGCTTGGCAGTGGGGCGATGTGGCCAGGATGATCCCTGGAGTCACTGGTCGGCTAGTCTTATTGAATCTGTGAATCTGGGACCCCTATGCTCATTCTCTCTGTCTCTCTGTCTCTCTCTGTCTCTCTTCTCTCTCTCTCTGTCTCACTATGCTTCCCCCTTCCCTAAACCCCCACACATACAGTTGTTTCTGAACACGTGTGTATATACATGAGTACATGCATACATATAATAAACACTATACACATATACATATACACATATAACACAGGCACACACACACACACATTCATGCACAAGTACACACACTAGATCAAAGATCTCACCATAAAAACGGAACCTCTGAAACTCTGGGATAAGTAAGTAGGGAGTACACTACAGCAGAGAGTCATAGGTAAGGACTTTCTAAGTAGGCAATGAGGCCTTTGCCCCTCCCAACTGTCCAGCCACCAGGGCACTGCATTCTCTAGAATGCAGAAATAAATCTCTAGGATAAAGAAACCAAACAACAAAACACCAAGGAGACAACCAACATGATAAATCTGGGCTATAGATCTGAACAGAGAATTATCAAAAGAAAGAACACAAGGAGCTGATAGCACTTTAAAAGGTTTTAAACATCATTAATCATGGGAAATGAAGATTAACACTTCTCTGAGATCCTATCTCACCCCAGTCAGAATAACTGTCAAAGAAATCAAGTGATGACAAATGCTGGCTAGCATGTGGGGGAGGGGAAACCCTCATTCGTTGTTAGGAGGAGTGCAAACTGGTGCAGCCACTGTGGAAATCACTGTGGAGATTCCCCAAAAAAGCTAGAAATAGAACTGCACATGACATAGGTACTCCACGGCTGGGCATCTAACCAAAGAAGTCTGTAGCCTACTACAGAGATGCTTGCTCATCTCGTTTATTACTGTGATCATCCCAAGGGCTAGGAAATGGCATCAACCCAGGTGTCCATCAATTAATGTCTGGATAATAAGCATGTGGTACATTACACAATGTAATTTTTATTCATTTATTAAAAGTAAAATTAAGAAATTTGTGGGCAAACAGATGGAACTGAAAAATATCATACTGAGTTATGTTGTTCAGGCATAGGAAAACAAACACTACACGTGCTCCCTCAGACACAAACTGAAGCTTCAAATATCTAATTTATAATATTCATATATGTGTGTTATATAAAATGATTATAATGTAAATGTATATTTATTTAAATAAATCTAAATGTAAATGTAAATTTATTTAAATAAAGGAAGGTTTGTTTTGGCTACTATAGGTCAAGCAGGCACAGTCCTTCTCTGCAAGGGAGACATGACGGTAAAGTAAGGAAACTGGCCAGCTACATTGCAAAGGCAGTCAGAAGGCCAAGGATGATGAATGTTCATGCTCAGCTTCCTTCCTTCCTTCCTTCCTTCCTTCCTTCCTTCCTTCCTTCCTTCCTTCCTTCCTCCTTCTTCCTTCCTCCTTCTTCCTTCCTTCCTCCTTCTTCCTTCCTTCCTTCCTTCCTTCTTTCCTTCCTTCCTTCCTTCCTTCCTTCCTTCCTTCCTTCCTTCTTTCCTTCTTTCCTTCCTTCCTCCTTCTTCCTTCCTTCCTTCCTTCCTTCCTTCCTTCCTTCCTTCCTTCCTTCCTTCTGCCTCTGTCTCTCTCTCTTTCTTAACAGGCTGAGATCCCAGTTTATGGAAATTCTACCTACCTACATTTAGGGTAGGATCTTCTCACCTCAATTAACCTAATTTAGAAAACCCATCATAGACATACACAGATTTGTCTCCAAGGTGATTCTAGACCCTATCATGTTGACAATAAACATAAATCATCACATATGTATATTCTTCTGTTCTTTGAAGAACGAGAGAGAGAGAGAGAGAAAGAGAGAGAGATGGAGAGACAGAGAGACAGAGACAGAGAGAGAGACAGAGACAGAGAAGTAAGTGGTGTGTGATGTAATCTTTGATGGACCCTCAATGTATAAACTATTGCACTGTCTCAGATTTAGGATTTGGTACCCTCTACAGTGTTGTGGGTTAATTGTTAAAAATCAACCTCTTTGTCTCTACGTCCATCTCTGTCTCTGCCTTTTTCTTTCTCTGTCTTTCCCTGTGTGTTTTGGGAACATTTACGAGGGAGGGAGGGAGGGAGGAAGGGAGGGACAGAGAGAGGGAGAGGGAGGGAGGAAGCAAGCCAGCTGAGCACAGACATTCATCATCCTTGGCCTTCTGACTGCCTTCACAAAACAGATCACCATAATGCACTTTTTATTCTGACCCCAGAAATGGCATCCGATTGCTTTTGCCACATACCGATCTTAGATATGAGTTGTGCAGCGCAGCCTATGCTCTAGGGGGATGATCACACCCCACCTTAATACCCGGGACACGAGATTATTATGGGCACTCTTAAAAACCCAACGCCATGTACATTTTCACTGGTATTTTAACTGATTTAGTTAGATAATTAATTAACGTGTGTGTGTGTGTGTGTGTGTGTGTGTGTGTGTACGCGCACACGTGCATGCGTACCTCGGTGCACATGTGGAGATCTGAAGACAACTTGTGGGACTTGGTTCTTTCCTTCTACCACGTGAGTCCTAGAACTGAGTTCAAGTTTTCAGATTTAACAGATTTTCTTTATTTTCCATGTCCAATAAACTAACAAGTCCTGCCAGGCTTTTCAACTTGAAGTCATTTTCATTGATCAAACCTCCTTTCTATTTCAATAATCGACACTTGCTCTCTGTGTCGTTATCAGTTACTCACTTTCTTAACTCCGCAGGAGCTTCCTCAGCTCCTGGTCCTCCCCGTTCGCTGACGCTCGTGAGACTGCTACCTTACTTCCTGCTCATTCTTGTTTCCAAATCTTCAATGCTTGGCCGCTGTTGAGTTATATTTCTTATCCCATCCAATTTGGACCACCTGCTCAAACCAGGTCAGGGACCTCACTCTGTTCTGTACCTCTTATGTTCCCCAGGGGTCTATTTGTCTTGGCTTTGAACCTTTTTTCATAGTCTACACAATGATCTCAATAAACTCTGCCTTGTCTGTGACCAACCTCACTGATCATTCTGTTCTTGCTTCCACAGAACAAGCAGTCTGTGGCAGACCCTTTAGCATTTTGTATGTCTGACTGCTTCCCTGACTCTAATTTTCCTGTGGCTGCTTTTCTTCAGCTCAGCTGAAGCCTATCTATCCCATTAAATTTCTGTCCATCCGTAGCTTCTGACTATTTTGAGAGCACAATAATCTCCCAGATACTTGTGGCTTAGGGTAAAAAGGAGAAAGCTCTCTTTTCTAGTTGCCTAAGTCAGAAAAGAGTTGTGTTTTGTTTTTTTTTTTTAAAGCATGGAATGAATGACAAAATAAAAAACCAAAATGAGGATTATACTGAGATATTCCCAGAGGAGCCTATCTAGAAATACAAGAAGACACAGCAGGGTTAATTTTAGCAAGCTAATATTGCTCTTCTATCCTCCCCTCTCTTCAGTCCCCTATTTCAATGATGCGATAGAGGAGGATTTCCAGCAAGGGAGGATTTGAGCCCCGGAGGATATTTCACAGTGTCTGAAGCCAGTTTTGCTTTGTGCTACATTGATGTAGTATGCAGAGATTCAGTGTATACAATGGCCTTTTAAACAGAAAATATTAATGATGCTGAAGTTGAACTTCTATGCTTTATATTAACATAGGATTAAAGTAACTAAAAACCTGAATTCTGAATGCTATGAATGCCTTGCTGTTAAAAATGCTGTCCAAAGCAGAGTAAGACCCATCATAAGTGTTTATTAAGTGCAAATCTGGTTTTTGGAATTCCATAGAGCACACATCAGAAAAACCAAGTGACCTCCACCACCAAAGGCAGATCTGTGCGCAGCTCAGTCCTAATTAACACCACCCTCTCCTGAGAAAGACAGATCGGTGATTTTACTTTTGGTACCTGCAACCACCTGAAAGGGAAAAATCGTAGCTAATTCATTTTAACATGCCAGCAGAACATTTTTATTTCAGTGTGTCTCTGGGAGGAGTTACCCAATTTATATAGATAAAATAAGGCAGTGAACCAGACCTTTCAAAGAAGAATTGATAATTCACTGACACCTTTAAAATACTCATTGTTGCAGAGGGGGCCAGATCTGTCACAACAGGAAGAACATGGAGACCCCTCCCCCAATATCATCAGTTTTATTAGCAGGAACTATGCAAAATAAGGGGTAGGTCACCACACCTGAGCTGGACTCCTTTATCTGACTGCAGTCCTCAGGTCATCAGCTGTCCCAGCTTGGTTCCAGCCCTGCCCAAGAGCCCAGTGCCCATAGAATTGTAGCCACCAGCACTGGCCTCTTGCACGTGTGGGTTTCTCAGGATCACCTCTCCAAAGAAGACCAAGAGCAGATGTGACAGTGACATACTCAAGAGAATGGTGACAAAAAGCAGCAGATGGCCAGAACAAAGAGAGTGAGGAGAAAATGGGGAAATCGAGGCACACAGAGAAGGTGTAGCTTGGGATGTTTTGGTAGCTACTTGCTTGTGTGTCACTGTTTGCTCCTGCTAAGGCCTAGCCTTCTTCCTCTTTCCTTGCTTTCCAGATAGATAGATAAATACATAGTCCACAAGTTCAACTACCCATCCCCTGCCCCTCCTCCACCTTCCCCCACCCCCACCTTCCCCTATTCCTGTCTACCCCACCCCTGCCCTTCCTCTGCCCCGTCTTCTATATAACTGTATATATATATATATATACATATATATATATATATATATATATATATATATATATATGTGTGTGTGTGTGTGTGTGTGTGTGTGTATCTGCCAGTTTCCAGATTTTTAAGAATGTGGAAAGAAGTTGATTGCACACTACATCCTTTTTTATTTTGATGTTTATGATTCTCTTTGTTTCTCTGTGACTTCACGACCAGCACTATCTTTATTGTATTTGCAAATCTTTTATGCTCTTATTTGTATTCTCCTCCAAGCAGCATTCATACAATGCTTATTATGCCATCTTTCATTTCTCAGTTTATAGCTTTTATTTTGTTCACCTCTGTGCTTCCTCCCTTTCTCTCTTCTTTATGTGCAGTAGTAGTTTACGTTTACTGTACTGGTTGTTTTAAAAATATGCTTGTGCTTTTATTTTTCGTGATCTTCTGACATACATCTAAGTTTGTCTTCGTATTTTCTCTTTCTTCCCCTGATCTGTAGCTGTTTTATCTCCCGCTCTGTAGCATTCACCTTTACTTCTTCATCTCCTTCATTTCTTCATAGACCCTTGCTTCTCCTCTCTATCGACCCTTTACTGACGTCATTCCTTTGTCAGTCGCTCCCTCCACATTCACTCTAAATAATTTTTAACTTCCCAGCATGTACTACAGTGCTTTTGCAGTTTTATGGTTATTGGCGATGAGTTAGTGGGCTAGGGATTTTAGGGTTTTTCTGTATCTTAAATTGCTTGATGGGGCTCTACAGCACTTTTGTTTCTGCTTCAGAACAGTACAAGTTATTGAACCTTCCATTGCTCTGCTGGTGCCTGCTTGATAGTGAGACTCTGGAAGGAAGAGGGGGAGGAGGAAGGGGGAGGAAGATGGGAGGGAAGAGGAGGAAGAGGAGGAGGAGACAGGAAGAGGGGGAGGAGGAGGGAGGAGGAGGGGAAGAGGAAGGGAGACTGCTCAATTAAAAATCCCCGAAATAAGAATAGCTATTCAAAGCAAAATAAAGCCAGTCCCAATGTGACTTCTGAGAAGACAGTAATCTAAAGTGGCAGGGTCAGAAAACACCGGTACTTGCTTATGTATTGCCTACAAAGAGGTAGAGAGAGGCCTTCTGAAGCCCACGGAGTATCAGACCTCCGTTGTCATGCAGGTTATATGGGTACATACGTGTGCAAAACCATGAACTTCTAACTACATATAATTTACAGTACGTAAGTTATACTTACAAACGTAAACATTGTATCTTTGACCTGATTTTTATTTATTGTTTTATGTTAATATTTCAAAGCATCCATGTTTACTGTCACTTGTCATTTTTTTGTGTGTGGATAAGACCTGCATAATTTTTTAGTTAAAATTATTTACAAGAACTTAGCAACTGAATATCTCAATATGAACACTCATATGTTTAATTAAATAAATACCCTGGCATTAGTTTTGCTATCATAATTATAACAGGAGCTACGTGAAAGACATGGAGTACAGCACTCCATCAGAAAACTTTTAAACTTCAGTCAGAAAAAAATAGTGAAGAGACTATTTGAAAATACTAACTATTTGATTCCTTGTTAGAGTTCATTTGGAAAGTGCCCTTAGAGTTACATCACAATCCCCCCAACCTATGACTAGATCGGAATTTCATAAAGGCAGAGCAGGGATTACAATCATCATCAGAGCCAGCCTTTTCTATGTTACCATGGTAACAGCCACGGGTTAGGTTTGATCTCTGGACTAATCATGTCCTGGAGTCTTTGGATGTTATGTTTTAATTATTCCCTCCTTCCCCTTTCTGCAACTACATGCAAATGACTTTAGCTTTCTAAATGTCATCCCCCTGATGTTCGTTTACTGTTTATTTTTGTTATTCTAGCATTCATATGAATATTGCACATATGAATATTTATTGTATTTTTCTATTTTTTTAAGCAGATTGCTCACATATTTATGAATATTTCCCACATTTCCAATAGGTATTTCAATATATCACTCACCATTATTTTAAAGCGCCTATTTGATAGTTCCAATACCTTGTTCACTTATGAGACAGACTAGTCTTGTTGGTTGCTTCTCACTTTGATTATAAGTTGATTGTTTTCTTATTTTTCTATCCCAGAATTTTTATTGACTGTCAGATATGTATAAAGCAACAGTTCTCAACCTGTGCGTCTCATCATCCCTTTGGAGGTTCAAACAATCCTTTCACAGGGGTCTCCTAAAACCATCTGCATATCAGATATTCACATTATAATTCATAACAGTAGCAAAATCACAGTTATAAAGTGGCAATAAAAATAATTTATAGTTGGGGGTCACCACAAAAAAATGAGGAATTGAATTAAAGGGTCACAGCATTCAGAAGGTTGAGAACCACTGGTATATAGCATAATAGTTATTTTTTTTAACTATTCGGGGTAGGGCATGTTTCAGTCATAACACTTATTTGCTTTGCTGTTGCTATAATCTGGACCTGTGCAACATAATTGAATCTTACGGGAGGATGGCTGGTTATTGGCGAGTGCTGACCTACACATGTATGTTACTGGTGACTGTGTGCCACAGCCATGATCATGACAGACATGATCAGTGTTGGGTTTGCTTCTGGTTTTTCTAATGCGCCAGGCACTAAGCAAGGCACTGCAGGGGTGCGGGGGGGGGGGGTGTGTGGAATACATCACTTACCAGGAAAAAAGAAACGAAACAAACAAAACTATTGTCTTTAAAAGTCTGCTAACATACCTTCAAGATTTTTTCCTTTTTGTTTCATCTAACATACATAAAAGTAGAAATACTTGAGGCCACTAAGTCACTCGCACTCACTGTTTCATGTGACCAAGAGTAAATGTTGCTTAACGCTTCATTAATGTTCATGGTCGTTGTCTTTTCTTTTTGAACATGTTTTGTGTAACTCTGAATTAACATGCTCAAGAACCTGCCCTCCCATACATCTTCTTTCTTAGACATGTACAGGTGCCCCACTGAAGTCTCCATGCTTTTTATGTGAATATCACTGTTTTGCAAACAGCCTCAGTGCTTCTGTTCCCAAGGAAAACTTTCTTCACTCTTTTAGCTTGTGTGTGCTTTCAAACTCAGTACTCACGCTTTGGTTACAGTGTGTTTGGTAACTCGCTGATTTTTTTTTTTTCAGAGCAGAGGTGGGTAAAATGGGGGAGGAGGCCTATATAGGAGGTCATCAGCATGGGTCACAGGTTCAGGGGTCATACCCAGTTATCCAGATAATCTCTTATAGTAGCAGGTGAAGTTATACTTTGAGATGTCATACTATAGTCATCGGTGGCTATATTATTATTTCATTGATATCCTTAATCAAAGATTACCTGACTGATTTATCAAAGAAGTTAATTCATTTTTCTTTTCAGAAAGCACCATGCTAAAATGCTCTTTTCTGTGTTAGACTCAGCTCTGAATGCCTCTGACTCACTGTGCAGCATCCAGGCTGGCCTCAGATTCGTGTTCTCTACACCTCAGCCTCCCCAACGCTGGGATGACGCTCCAGCCGCCACACTCTGCTCAAGCTCTAAACTCTCTGTGAAAGAGTTTCTGCATTTTTTCCCCTCTTGATGATTCCAGAGAATATTAACTAGATTAAAGATTTTGTTTATTAAGTTGGAAATATGCACATTTAAAAAATCTGGCAAAGAGACAACTTGATTGTGCCTGCCCCATACAAAAATAACATGCAATAGCCTATTGGGGCCACAACTGTCTTAATGAAGTTTTCCAGATCCTATTTGTGATTAGGTGGTATTTCTGGAAGCTAAGCCTGTATTAGGCAAGATAAAATTCCATCTACAATATGCTTTGTGAATTTCGACTTTGGTATTAAGGTTAAAGAACTGAAAGTCTATACTATCAGTTGGTTTTCTTATATTTGAGTTCAAACTAGGTCAGGATCCTAGTTCCATATTTAATAACTCCACAACCACGGGTTAAATTTGCAATTCTCCTCATCTCTGGATATCAATCTTGTTTTCATAATACTTCAATGAGAGTCAGATGAGCTCTTGCACACAGACATTTAAAATAACTTAAGGAACCTCTAGAGGTGATGTCTGGACTCCCAGCACTCAGGAAGCTGGGGTGGGGTGGGGAGCAGCTGTGAATTTAAGGGCAGACTGAGACACACAGTGAGTTCCAGACAAGCCTGGGCTACAGTGTTAGACCCTGCCTCAACAAACAAATAACTCACTTAAGGCTCACTGTGTCTGAATCAATTGTTGCTGCTTTAAATTGAAGGAAAAGAGCTTGCTGAAAGGTAAGCTTTGACTAAAGGAGAAACATTCCGGAGGGCTATGGATTTCTTTCTTTCTTGCTGAGAATGTCTTGGACTAGGAGGAAACAGATTGTCTTCCCCTCCTGATACTCACAGAGCAGCTCTTTCCCCCTGTGCCAGGTTCCCACTGGGTTCAGAGTGCCTTCTGTATATTTCTCAAGGATGGTCACTTAGCTTTCCCGTAGCTTCAAGCATGGAAGACATGATTGACAGTCAACTAAGGCAGGAGAGATATGGCAATCCCTGATTTCTTAGAGGCTCTGCTCTCCTCTCGGCTCTGATAAGAAACTCTTGTTGGGGACATATCAATCTGCAGAAATATGCACTTGTTCTTCTTGGGGAAGAAAGGTTATTCTTTCCACCGGCCACAGTTCTTAACTAGGATTTTCTTTAATAAAAGATACATTGACAAGGGAAATGCATTCAGAAGTGTACACAAACACACACACCTGACTATGCAAGTGAGACACTACAGAAATGAGAAATCTGATGAGCTAATCTGAGAGGTTTAAACTTCACACCATATTTTGAGGAAACACAGAAGGAAGTGTGGGGAAGCACTGGTTAGGACAAGGTCACCGGGAGAAGCTGTAAGCAGGGGGGTTAAGTTTGGCTCTTCAGAACTTTGCCTCTTCTCTATTGATGGGTATCTAGAGATAGTTTCCTTCCCCTGGTACAGAGAGGAGGATGCTTTGTAAAGGCAGATTTCCTTTACAAATGTAATTTTCTTCCACAAAAGGGCAACATATAGCTTGTTTTCAGATTTCTTCAGTGTCAGAGAAAAAAGAAAAACCCAGCTGAGTCCTGGCACTTACCTCCCTCTTGCTAGCAGATCTTGGAAGACCGGAGCAGGCAGCCTCAGGCCCCTGCAGCTGCTGCTGGGAGGAGCTTCCACAACCGAGCCTTCCTGTCACAAAGACTTGTACCCTCGAACCATAAGTCAAAATAAACCCTTCTTCCCTTAAAACATTTTCTCCTGTGTCTATAGTTTCTAAAGAATAAGAATATTAAAAATGTTCCAAAACAAAACATTATGCCAAAAAGCCACACATGACATGGCCTAGTCTCTGATCATATTTAGGGACAGAGTCTTCATTCTTCTTCCAAGATAGTCTTCCATCAGATCATCTCATCCTCACTCCCCCTTGGCAGAGGTAATGAAGGATCATCAAAGACTCACAGCACACAAGGCATGCTATATAACATTGTTAAACCCAAGTGCTCACCCAACTCCTTCTGCATTGTTTTATAGCATTTTTATAAAGGATGATTTTCTTGCTTTCTTCCTCACCCTAAATGGCATATTTAGCAATGCTTTGCCTTATTTAAAAAAAATCGTTCCTTTGGTCTTGTTTGTGCTGAGAATACAAAGCGACTTTTAAGAGACCATATTCATAACCACCCCCCACTGCCAGCCCAGTGCAACTCCGGGGATTCTGTGAGACACCAATTGTTTGGACGCCGCCTGAGTTCAATCAGCTCTGGGCCCCATGCTTGGTTCAATCAGTCCAGCTTAAGCTAACGTTCCTGCGGGGAGACAGTAATAAACAGGGCTTCTTTGTTGTCTGAGTCTTAAAGGAAAGTTGTTTACCCTTTTGGCAAAATAACCGCAACACTTGTGGTTTATCGACTTTGTAGCAAGGCTCCCAGTTTCCAAAACGTCCCTCCCAGTTTCTCTAGTCTGTCACTTTACATCCCTGCTTCATTTCAAAAGGGCCAGGGTGCTTAGTCAAAACCCATAGGCCTTTATAGAATTTTCTGAGTAGAATTAAACTTGATTAGAAAGAAAAACAAAAGCAGCGAACCCATGTTTTGTTTGTTATTTTTTGTTGAGGTGTGTGAGCGTCCGCTTCAGTCTCCTCCGCAGCCCTCTGGAGGCTCGCCCCACCATTGATATTTTACATATGGGCACAACTCATTGAGTGCCATGACCTACCACATCCAACTTTGGAGAGTCGTTTCCACTGCGGGGCCAGTCAGACTTAAACCGTGCAAGGAACCGGCAGCCCGAGAGCTGCGTTTCTATCGCACCTGACAGCTGTCACCGCCTTCCCAGGCGTGGGGCTTTTGAAATGTGGCTATGTGTGTGCAAAGTCAACTAGCTTTCAGGTGACTCGGTTTCTACGTGGTGCTCTGTTCAGAGAAGCAGCAGCAAGACTCCAGAAGCCCAAGCAGAGGGGCTTCTCACCGAGAAACATCATCTTTCCAGCCACCTCCACCAGCAGCTCTTAAAACTCCCGGTTGGAGAACGAGGCCACGGAGCCACCTCGCTCTGCTGTAGTCTCCTGATGCTCCTATCTTTTTTCCCCCATGATGAAGGTAATTGGATGCTTTAAACTCAAATGTATGTGATTTCCTGAGATGCTCTCTGGAGGCTCATGGAGGCTCAGAGCCGGCAGGGAAGCAATAAAACCAATTCCTAGAAGAAAAGAAGATCGAAATGAAACAAGGGGAAAAGCGTTCCGAATGGAAGAGGCTTCTCTGAAGCTGCCTCTGCACAATTCCAAATTAGGTTGTATGCTGTCTCTCTCTGTTGGCCAAAGGCTTCTGAAAGCATTCAAGTGACCAGTTACATCTGTCAGGAGCCTCAGTTCCCATCCGAGGCCAGCAGACTTTGTTTTATAGCAGTGATTCTCAAGCTTCTTAATGTTGAGACCCTTTAATACAGTTCCTCGTATTGTAGTGACCGCCCAATCATAAAATTATTTTCATTGCTACTTCATAACTGTAACTTTGCTACCGTTATAAACTGTAATGTAAACAAACACGATATGCAGATGGTCATGGGTGACCCCTGTGAAAGGGTCGTTTGGCCCCCTCCAACTCCCAGGATCGCGACCCACAGGTTGAGAACTGCTGTTTTATAGGCTAGCAATAGATTCCCGAACCCATACTGGGTGAGAGTTCAGTTATTGAGGTACATTCTAACTTCCTGTCTAAAGTTTCTTTTCTTTCTCTTCTCAAGCTCAGTACCCGAAATAAGGTCTCACATTTCCTGTCTTTCTCACAACACGGATTCCAGCTCTCACCTTCTCCCTCTCCGGGTGTGTTGATATTACTGGCATGCACCACCATGGCAGTCTACCCTTGCTGAGTTTGAACTGATCAGTAGAAGTAGAGGGTAACCAAGGGTTGGCTCAACCTCTAGGGTCTGGCAAAAGTGATTTTGCAATGATCAGGTCTGAGAAAATTCACAGCACACAGGTATCCTCCTGTTTGCTCTCCTTTCCCTGGCCTGTCTTTCTCCTTTGCTACTCCTCAAACATTTACTTTCATTTATTGTTTGTTATCTTGGTTCTTTGGTTCTTATTATTTTTACATGGTTTCATGTAGTCCAGGCTGGCCTTGAACTCTGTATGTAGCCTAAGCAGGCCTTGATTGCTTGATCTTCCTGCCTCTACCTCTCAAGTGCTAAGATTTCAGTCAAATTAAAATTCTTTTCAGCCATGCCTTCTTCAGTGTTTCAAACACGAACTGTCTCTGGACACAGACACAGAAGCAAGACTGTTCAATATGCACTTTTCCTAAAGCGATCTTGGGGAGACAAAATAATGATAAAAGTAATGATTTTAATATTTCCTTATAATGGAATGTGCTCCACTTTATGGAAATTAGAAGAAATGTGTACAGAAACATGAGCTTGTCTGGCTCTGGTGTTACCAAGGACAATTGTTCCACAAATACTCCTGGGAAGCTCCTGAGCCAACTCCGATGTCAGAGAGTCAGTCAGAGCAGAAGTACTACTTCTTCACAAGAATTCTCTGTCTTTGGAGTTACCAGGTAGAGGGAAAATAAACTTGCTACCTTCCCCAGCTCATAATTGACTTAAGAACTGATAATTGCAGGGAAGGATGTGTGGGCAAATTAAAGACTTAAATTATCAATTTTCTCTAACCTTGCTGCAGAAACCACCACTAATATGTGTGTGTGGTTTATGATAAGTTACCCAAGTTATATGGCAGGAACTCGAAGTCACAAGACAAAGTCTCCTGCGATGGTCTGCCTGCCCCTCTCCCTATCCCCCCTCCTCTCTCTCTGTATGGAGTTTGTGATTTTTTTAAAAATTATTTGTTATGTGATAAATATATTTTATCCCCTATCACTAAGGATTTTTTTGGAGTCGTACTTTCTAAGGCCCTCTAATTAAGATATCCACTTGGGGCTGCTTGGTAAATACCAGGTGTCCAACCTCCATCCCAAGATCCTCACTTAGAATCTGGAATGAGAAGAGGTGAGGAAAGCTGGAGGGCTGTCAAAGGGCTGAACACTGAATATTCCATCTGTGCTCTTCCAAACATCCACAGAAGGAAAATAAATAACTCTGTTAACGATTGTGCTAAGTGCCCACTGTTGACAGCTGGACATGAGAAGTCATATATAGAAGTCTAGTATTTAAAAAGCGCTAGTAGAAATGTTTATGACTTTCCTCCCCCGCTACCAGCGCCACATTCCTTGACTCCATTAGAAGAACCAACAACAGTTCTTTCCTACTTAACATGCGTCATCCTGTCTATCAGCTGCAAACTAGGTTAGTAGTGGAAGTACCGGCTGTGCCTTCCTTTCTAGAGAGTGACGAATCAGTGAGGTTGTTACTCAAAACACATGCAGTTTCTAAAGGCACTTCAAAGCTTGTCTCCACAAGACTACTAGACAGCGCCAACAAAGTCAGGTGATTCTGCGTGGCTGTGTTTTCAGTGACCGATAGCTGTGCCTTCTTGGACAAGTTGTAAAATACGCACTCAGTTTTGTCTGTTGAGTCTCAATAAAATTGCAACTAAGCTGTCTGAGTCAAGTGTTCACCTTTGCCAGGCCAGCTGTGGCATAAATCCTGTTATGGATTTTAGAGAGCGACAGGGCTCAAGACACTGCCTCAAAATGTAGCACTTTGGCATGCTGAGCATTTAAAACTGATGATATGTGAGGCAGCATGTGCAATATTTTATGAATTTCTTTTTATATGTATGTATCTTATATGTATATATACATATAATAAGAAATTCATAAAATCTATATATCATATACAATTCTCTCTCTCTCTCTCTCACACACACACACACACACATACACACACACACACACCTCAGATCTGAGCCCTGTGTGGGGAGAAAAAGTAGTATCTCTTCCTCACTCTTGCAAGATTCATGGCTGACACCCCATAACAAATGACAGATTAATAATAGAAGAATATAATGAATTTATAGTATTCAAGCTGTACATGACAAAGGTATCTTTAGGACTGACAATTAAAATTCCCAGGGAAAACCATGTGTTTTATGCTAGGTCTGGTAGATGAAGTGAGTAGTAATAGAGGGATATGATTGGACAAACTGGAGTATGATTGATAGTGATAAGCTGGGGATACTTAGCTTTAGGGCCGGTTATCTGACACAGGAAGTCCTTTAGTGAAGGAAGGCGTTCAGGGAGAGTCATTCTGGGCTCCATGGATTGCTTCAAAAAATGGCAATTTTAGATTCTTTGACTTGTTGCAGGGGAGACAGAATATGGGAGATCAAAGAGAACTTCTGTAGCGCTTCCATTTCTCCCAGTTCAAAATACTCAGTATGGCATGGGAACCATAAGTGCGATATCACATTCTAAGCCCAAACAGCCCAGAACCACTGGACTCTCAAGCAGCTATTTGTCCATACAGTTCTGTCTACTTAGAAGCATAGACAATGGCTTCAGAGTAATCTTCAAACTCTTACAAGATGCAGAGTACCCACTCTAAAGTGTGGGTACCCACACACGCGCGCGCGCGCGCGTGCACACACACACACACACATTAAATTAATGAAAAAATGTAAAAAAGTAACGGGCATAAAAATCCCTAGGATTTAACAACGAGTTTGGCCTTCATATTGATGTGATTTTCTTCAGATCTGTGTGTTGTTATAACAAAGAACTCTGAGAGGTATAAGGAAACATATTTTTTCTTTCAGTAAGGCACCCCTGTTAACTGACTTTCTCAGAAAAAGATCTCTCTTGTGTTGAAGGTTCTACAATGCAGCTAATTGCCCAGGACTTGATGATTGTGGAGGGCTGGAATGTTGTAGATGGTAGCCAATCACTAGGGCTATCTTTAACTTCCTTGACAGCCATTTATAGTTTGCCTGTGTGTTTGAATTATCTTTCTTATCAGGTAAATCCAGTTGGATCATATTAACAGACTGATATGTTATGAATGTATTGGGAGACTTTCCTGGGGAGGTGTGAACAAATGTCTACTCATCCAAGATAGGTGACTGATGACAAACCAAAAACAAAATAAAACTCTGCTTAAGTTAGACTTGGTAAATAAATGAGTTTGTTGGGGTTACTTACAGGACTGTAGGTGGAGGTTACTTATAGAAACAGGGATAACGCCAAGACAGCTCCATCACTGAAAAGTCCATCCCAGCTGAGATGACTCACGGAGGCTGCAACCCTGGAATTCTCTGCACACCTTGTGAGGAGCTAGAGAGATCACAGTCTCCTTCAGGAAGCCAACCTAGTGGAGGAGTCTCCTCCCCAAGTTGCTTCCATGTCCTTGGGAGTGGGGCCTTGTGGATCTTGTTAAGTTTCAAAAACATCCTGAGACTTGTGAGTTGTTTACTTCCTGAATCTTAAGGAGGCTTCCTCCAAAATGAAAATAATTAAACACTGAGGACATTGCTACACATCAGAATGTCATCAGCTAACTGCTGACGTCCATAGCAGAGTTGGCTGCAATCCTCATACCTAAGGATTCCCGTAAATGTGACAAAAAAAAAGTGATTTGTGATTTTCTTTTGTTCTGATATTGTAAAAAGAACCTTCATAAAACTGTTTACACATTGGATCATGTATTTAGGGCAACTCAGATCAGTGTTGTTGGGCTGGGTCATATCTGACTCTAGAATAATCTATCTCTTATTTACAATGAGGTGAGAGCTCATATTTTGCATTAACACTCTCTGCTTAATATATGATCACTCTTGCCTCCATCCAGGAAGAATTCTGGTAAGCTGGTTTAGTAAGAACCTTCCTACCCTAGATTTTCTACCCATTGACACCTCTGTGTTTGACTGTAAATTCCCACTATTGTGGCAGCATTTAGATTGGACTCGGTTCTACGCTGAGGTCTCTTTCTCCTTATTGTAGTAGTTCCTGAAAATTCTAACTTTACCCCTTTACTATCCAGCTCTGAATCTCTTTAGCATAACGGCAAAGAGTTTTTATCTTGAGTATTAAATTTCATTTGGCAGCAGCGGCCAACCTGAAATGCCATATCTAAAAAGAGCTGTAAGGCTGAACCAGCAGGAAGAGGCCGTGCTCATTAAGTCTGCCAAGACTGAGTAGCCATGTGCATTTCTGTCGCTTCTTCAGGAAGAGAGTATGAGGCTTGGTTCACTCTTGGTCTCCTTCTTAGGGAGGAAAATAGCTGAACACCAAATGAACACCAAAAGATCTGGTTTGGTTTTCTTTTATCGCTGGGGATAGACCTAAGACTTTATACGCTAGATAAGTGCTCGGCCACAGTATTCAGTCCTAACCATTTCCACCCGATCCTCATCATATCATGTAGTTGGCAGAATGACGGGATCCAGAAACAAACACCTTTTTGTTCTCAGTAGCAAACGGAGGTCAGGCTGGTGCCATGGAAAAGATGTTTAGGGAAGACTATAGACTAGGCCTGGATTATGAGGGCCAAAGAAGCTGGGGTTTCTCAACTTTACTAACTCTTAGTGCTAGATGGTGGTTTTTATTACTGCCATGGAGACCCGTTGGCATCCGGGAACTCTGTAGTGCTGCAGCTTCACAGTGCATCCCGCCCCCGTCTCCCTTTGCTGCTGTGGTCTGAAAGGCCTGAAGTGGGCCTGAAGGCAAAAGCATGCTGACAAACTGAGATAAGAACCTGTAGTTCCGTCTGTCTTCCCAGTTCGGGCATGGAAGGGTTAGTGTGAATTTAGAAAGTTGCAACCCGATTCTGTCTCCAGTGATGCGGACTCTGACATTGTAGAGAATGGACTCTACCTCTAGGTGGAGACATGCCCTTGTCTCCTCCCTCAAGGGTTAATCTAGTGAGCGGTTCGCTTTAGGCAATGTGCTTTTCCATCCCAGAATCTGATCCCCCCCACTAGTGCAGCCCTTAACAGCTGAGCCAAGACAAGACCTTTCTGGGTCAAGCCAAGACCTGACAGTCTGAGGCACGATTCAGAAATGTGTAGCTATTTCTTTTGCTTCCAGCTGCCTGGGAGACCCTGAGTATGCCTTTAAATGTCCCAAGAACTTGGGGTTCCCCACTCTTTTCCTAAATCTCCCCTCTCACCTGCCCCCAGGTGGCTGATCTCAGGCAGATTGCATCTGTCCCTTTTCTTCAGTCTCCTTCCTTCCAGACAGCTGTGAAATTTAGAGCTTGTCTGCCCTGGAATTCTCTCTTTAAACTCTAATATATCATCTTAGAGTTTTTGTTCTGCCTCCTTCTCAAATTCTTTTATAAAGGAGACTACGTACCCCATGAGGGACCTCTGATTTCCCAGGTACCGCATGAAGGCTCTGCTGGGGCTCCTCAAGATTGCTGGTAAAACTTCTTTCTTGTTTTTAAATACCTTATTTTTAAAGAATGTTTTAATTTATCCTTTGAGAATTTTCTGTAGTCTATTTTGATCATATTCACCACCCCTCTCCCAACGCCTCCCCAACCCAACCTCTCCACCTTTACCTCCATATTTATTAAACATCAAATTTTCTTCTTTTTAAATGCTCCCCCTGTGCCCCTCAACCCCTGCTACTGACAGTTTGTACTGTCAATTACTCTTGGGAGATGGGCCAGCTCTGGAGTCTGGCTAGCCTGTCAGAGTTCACACTATTGAAGAAAAACTGACTCTTCTTCTCTCGGCAGCTATCAAACACCAAGAGCTGCTCAGCTGGTGGTACGATTCCATTCCTCTGGCCCCTGTCCAGGTAGGAATGTTGACCTGAGCTTTCAAGGGTCTTGTGCATGCTGTTACAATCACCATGCGTTTAATGTGCAACTTCCCTCTTGTGTCCAGAAAACACTGCTTCCCCTGGCTCTTATAATCTTTCTACGCCTTCTTTCTTGATGTTCCCTAAACCCTCAATGGGGAAAGGGTGTTATCCATGTCCCATTTAGGACTGACCCTCCACAGTCTCTTGTTCTCTGCCGGCAGAGCAATTCAGGGTGCCTGTGTTAACTTCCATCTACTCCAAAAAGAAGCTTCTCTGATGAAGATGGAGAGGTGCACTGATCTTTGGGTGTAACAACCCTTTAGGAGTTGTGTCCCTACAGCTATTTCAAAAGGCCTTTAGTGCTAGTTAACCTCCTCTCCACCCTGCCTTACCATCCCCCTATTCACTTAATCCTTCCTGCTCTGTTTCATTAAAGCCAATCATCCTTTTATATCCTCTCCCTTCAAAGGACCCACCCCACAGGACCCTTATTGGTTTCCCAACCCCTCTGGGTATTCGAAACGAAATGCATACATCTTAAGATCCCAAACTAACAAACACATATGAGAGAAAACATGATACATTTGTCTTTCTGGGCCTAGGCTACCTCACTCGAGATGATCGCTTCCAGTTCCATCCACTTACCTGTGAGTTTCATAACAGTCAGAGAAAATGAGCCCGGTCCTGCACTCTTAGGTGGCATCATCCCCTGGTGCCTGGCCTCAGCTTAGTGCAAGATGAGAGGTGGAAGGAAGGACCTGAATGGGGGTGAGTAACACAGGGGCCACAATCTTTGTGAAGCAGGTCAAATAGGAAACTTTCAGGAGGCCACTGTATTGTATGGCTCTGGCTGCCTTTGATGGACAGGAAGGACATGTAACTTCTGAGTAGCCAATTTTATTTGCTCGGCTACAGTGACTACAAAGACTCCTTAGGCTGAATCTGAGCTCTGCAGGAGGGAGAGCTGTGTTTATTAGTGACGTCTACTTTGGACGTGCATGGCTATGTGCATGTCTAGCTTCTTCAAGAAAATGTTGATTTGTAAAACATCGGCTGAAACTCTTCCCTTCGCCTGGTTTTCTCAGATGGACACCTGTAGCTACACTGCTTGCATTCCTAGTGAGGAACGATTAGTTCTCATTGTCATGTTTTGCTCCTTTGGGAACTTCCGAATTTCAAATGATACCCTCCCAGTACCACTGTTACAAGCTAATACACTGTAGTAAGGACTCACAGAAAAGAACAAACCTATCTCTGAAAAGGAGATACAGATAAATATAAAAGGTCTGGTGTTATCAGAGAGCATTCAGTTCTCATTGCTTTAAAGGTATTCCCCCAGCTTGGCAGTTACTGCTGGTAAATGGTCACATTAATTGTTTTTGAAGCTAACAAAGGCGATTTTGCTTTTAGTGAATTATGTTCATGTTAGCCTTCAGCCACTATTTGAGTTTTAAAAAGCCATTGGGCGTCATTTATATATTTATATTTATTTATATATATGCTTATATATACATTTTTATATAGATCACATATATTATATGTATATATTATAAAGGATTATTAAACTATATTTTTAAATGTATGCATTCAACAGGTTTCATAGGGTCTGGAAATACTAGACATTGGTTTACTGGTAATTTCAAAGTTTGACTGTTTCTGTTCATACATATTCAAGTAAAAAATACAATGCAATGGAACAAAGATACTATGGAGCTTTAAAAAGACTCCCTCAGTGTTTTTCCTTCTTTTTTATTTTGCTTTTGTTGATATTTATACTTGATTCATGCTGTAAATTTAGTAAATTAATATTCATTGTTAGAGAATTACATCATCCATGATTTCATCTTGGGGAATTGCTAAGCTGGTATGCTTGTAAATAACTAAGCTTGTTTGTCTGAAATGTTTACTTCTACTACTCATGAGGCTAGGAGACGCTGTGCTTATTAAAATATTGTGCTTACCAACCAGCCTTACTGTGGAGAAAATGAGTCATATTCCGGAGGCCAGAATGTTTAACTTGTTCCTTTGACCCTCCGTTTTACTCACTCAACCTCTGTCTTAGATTCCTAGACTGTAAATGTCCAGGAGAGCAAGTTCTATTTAATTCTGTTGCTCTTAGAAATGCTTTTACTGTGGATGTTATTACATCTCTCACATAGCCCCAAGATGGCAATGGTAGTGAAAGCTAAGATCCGGCCTCACATACACACAGTGTATCTCCCAGAAATCCCTCCACAGAACCCCTACCTCTCTCAAAAAAAAAAAAATCATATTTCCTCTTCTTTGTTCTCCTCCCAGCCAATCAGAATCAGCCACTCCAACTGTTCTCTAACTGTACCTCCCCCCGCCTTTCCCTTCCCACCTAGGACCATATATAAATACCATCTTCCTAAGGTCCTTTGTCCTATCCAGGGACAGACCTTTTGTCTCTCTGGGGACAAAATATCCCACTTCCCCTATTCTCTTACCCTTGTTCTTTGTCCTCTGTCCCTTTGGGGCAAATACATCTCCTTAGTGCTAAGAATCTGGTGTCTGTGTGTGTTCTGTGCTGACTCTGAGCTCCTTTCAGTGGACTCAGTAGTAGGTGAATTGTGACTTCCTCTCACAATGCATCAAAGCAAGACTGTATTGGGTAGGGGTGGTTTCATTTCCTGATGTGATGCATTAGTTTGGATAGCTACTGGATTTGGGGATCTTATAAAATAAGTTCATTTAGGCCAACTTACTATCCACAACGAGTTAAGGGTGGTGATTGAAGTGTAGGACTTGGAGTTGGTGGACGGGAACTCAAACCTCACTCTACTTATTTAAGTCCATTCTATCTAGAGGCCCGTTTAGTGAACCTGAAGTATTGTCACAAGGAAAAAATAATTCATAAATTTTAATTCAAATTTGTTATTTAGTATTAACACAACGTTATTCCTATCCTTAAAATGAACAGAAATATGAATACTGCAGGAAAGAGGAAATCAAACATGTATATACAGGCAGATTGAAGGAAGCTGAGTGACTAAGTGAGAGGAAGGAAGACCGAGGCCGCAGTCATGTCTACCTCTAAGAAAATGTCCCACCCTGTGCAATTTACTAGTGTTTGTATAGTTTGTGCGCTGAAAGCTTTAGTTTGCATCAATGCAGGGAACTGCAGTCTTAGAGACATTAAGGCTCATCTTGTCATTAACTACTAACCTTTGCCAAAAGTGCTCCACCACAGTCGCTGCTTTATATGTAGTCTTTCTATTTTCTTTTTTGTTATCCTTGTTAGACAACGTCTTCCTATGTAACCCTGCCTGGCCTTGAACTTGTGATGGCGCTCTTGTTTCCCTCTCCCCACTGTTGGGGAGCCATCACACCTAGTCAAATCTTGTCTTTTTGAGATGAAGTTTCCTGGGCCCAGGCTTTCCTGGAACTCACAATCCCCCTGTCTCAGCCTTTTAGATGCTGGTATTGCAAGTGCACACCACCATTCCTGGCGAGTATGACCTTTAAATTACCCACCCACTTTCTTTCAAGACGGCTGTTTGCACCAATCTAAAGACTAGATAAACAGCTGGCTTTACCCCTTCCCTACTTGTGAGTTGTAAAACTGATTATTTCACCAGGTGTGGTGGCAAGTGCCTCTAGTCCCACCGACTCAGTGGGTTGAGGCAGAGGCGCCACTTGAGTGTAGGAACTGGAATCTCTCCCGAGGTAGGTAGCCAGACTGTTTCTTAAAATCTGATTCACTACGGGGTAAAGAGAGGGCTCGGCAGTTAAGAGTACTTGTTGCTCTTTCAGAAGACTTAGATTCAATTCCTACATTGATGGCTCACCGTCGTCATTAACTCCAGGTGCAGGGGATCTGAAGCCCTTTTCCGACTTCTGCAAGCACCAGTTGTCCACATGGTGTACATATATACACTCGGGAGAAGCTCTCATACACACAGAATTTAAGATAATCTAAAATCAAAAACAAAACCAAGTCCAACCCAACACACACGAAATTCACCCAAGATTACTCTGTCTAAGATCTGGCTAGGTTTAAGCTCATTTTCTTTTCTCTTTCACTGGACATATCCCACAGGTGGTCCCCTTCTGAGACTTTAAGCTTTCTCAGTTTTTGATTCTGTTTACTCTTATGGGTAATTGTTGCTCACATTTGGCTCAAAGGATAAGATGTAGAAAACCTTCATTTCTAGCTCTTACTATATTGCCTTTGAGCCAATTGGTATTCAACAAAGTTCTCTAAATTTTCTTATTAATCTGAATTCTGTATTTGATCTTGGTCAAAGGCTGAGAAACTTTTTCTTCTCATTAGTTATCTAACTTCTGTTTTTGTGAATTATAATTCAGGCAGTACAGCCACACCATAAACCACATTTTACCCATAATAATGTAAAACTTATCATTGCTTACACATGTTTACTTTAGTTCAGAAAAGCATCACTTTTCTTAAATAACCTGCCATTTCTTTTACGGACCATTAACCATTTGCTTGGGTGAGCTAGGAGACATAGGAGACACACAGGGCTGGGTAACCTTGACCTAGACACCCATGTAGAGTATCCCTAGGTGAGCTAGGATACATCTGGATTCAATAAGTCCCACAGGCATCCTCAGGACTCCCAGACTAACAAGGAATCAGCCCTATATGCCTGGCTGCTTAGTATGGTCTCTCCCTCTGCATGACCCTCCCACTATAGCCAAACCACAGTTCCCTCCAGAACACTGCAGGGTGGCCAGCCACAGTACCAGCGTCCTGGTGCATCGCTTTATGGAGGCAGCTTTTATTCCAGGCAGGATACTGCTGGTGGCAGAGATTGATGGTAGAGGGTGATTGTCATCTTCTTGATGCTGAAGTTGGCCCTGCTCATCTCCACGCAGGGCATATGACCCATGCCAACAGCCACATCCAACTTTCTGAACTTAACATCACAGGGTCGTGTCTGCTTACATGTGCACTGAGTAGTTGTCACAGACTGAGACAATGGTGTGATCTATACTATCAGAATAAACCATCGCTACTGTCATCGTGTGCTGGTTCATTTGCCTGCAATGCTCCAAACTCCCATGATGTTCAGAGCTTTAATTAAATGTGTGTGCTTTGTTCTTACAAATCTGTCTTTTGTTACTGGGACCCACACTCTCATTTTACAAGGATAGATTTCACCGCACATTTGAGAAGCTGGTGAAAACAACGTCTGGCTTGTCGACTTCTACAGCCTCAAGGGGAAACAGTGCTTCAGGCTATATATATGATATATAATATAATATATGAATATTATATATTCATATTCATATGAATTATTCATATTATATATTCATATTCATATATTATGAATATATATATTTATTATATATCCCAGGGTAACACTGGGATATATATTGCCACAGCTTTCATTGCTTTTTAAAGTAAATAGATTAGACTCCATTTGTTTTATTTCTTTTACCTATATATTTGTGACTAAAATTGTTTATTTATTCATTCTGGATTTCTGAGGCACCATATCTTATCCCTCTGTAACTCAGGCTTGTCTGGAACTCAATGTAGCCCAGGCTGGCCTCAAACACATGCCTCAGCCCGTTAGTCTGGGACTGTAGATTCATGCCACATCCGTGGTTTAAAATTTATTACTTAGAAAGCACACATGTTTTGGTTACGACCCTGTAATATAGCAAATTCTTAATTTGATGAAGAGTAACAGTTTATATTTGCATGCAGCACACTAGCCAAAAATTACAAAGGTATCTGAGAATTTAAAAAGAACAAAGAAATTGGTTAAATTGCTTCTGCTTATATTTTTACTTAACATTTATAGCTAGTATATATACTATGGAGCTAGTTAACAAACCAGAATTCCCCTTTTCCTATGGTAACTGGACATTTTGATTGCTAGGTGTTTCTTGCATTATTTTGAACAGAACAATTTGCTAGAGGTAGATGTGATTTATAGACAGGACCGTTCTTATTTTGCAGAGCTGGAATGGAAATGAGGCTATCATCAAGTTCAAGGTATTAATGATGCTATCATTTTTCATGGAGATGTACTAAACAACAGCAGAGGATCATTTTTATCGTTAACTCTAGTTTCTTCTAGTTCTTTATTTTTTTCTCCTTGGTCCGAAATTGGAAGAGAACCCTGAATTCACGTGAGCTCTACATTGGCTAGTAGGATGCTCTAATAGCCAAGTTACAATGTAAAGAGAAACTGATTACACTAAAAATAATCTCATTCCCAATCAGTTTGATTTCATCATGAGTTTTGGTTTTAGGTCCCTAAAATATATGTCAGGCTGTTGACATGGCTACTTCAGAGTTGCAAATGATCTTTAGACTTGAAATAGGAGCAAAGAAGATGTACAGAAATAAATTGACTTTGAAAAGCTGTGAAACTACTTTCAATCTGTTAAGGCAAATACATACAACGTGGCACTTTAGCATTTACCTGGAGACTTATTTAAAATTTTGTTCATAGACAAAACCTAATAAAAAAGATTCTCAAACATTGAAAAGGAACTGAAATTTTTCCTTCACCTGTAGTACTAGAGAGTGAACCTACCACCTAGTGAGGGCTATGCCCAGCTTCTTCACACGGGGGTTTGCTACCCCATGTGGGGGTCACATAATAGACTATGTAGAGGTGGAGAGTCACTAGAATTTTGCAACAGTGCAAATTTTCTCAGTGGGCAATGACTAAAAGTTAATTCCAAATCAATGATTAGTGAATTGGAGGTAATCCTGGAACGAGGTGCTTCTGCGGCTTGGTTCTGAGCATGAGTGTGTGCACTCTGCACTGCCCATCCCATCATGGCGCGATGCCAATGAACACAGCTCTGGCGAGCCTCAAAACTAGTGTGAATTCAAGTGTTCTTATGTATTGTCATCTTACAGAAGCTTAAGTAATGGTTTCATTACCGTAAGTAAATTCCATCATTGCTCAGCGAGAATCAAGTCACTGTATCCTTTTGGAATGCCTGATTAAGAAATTGATGATAGAGTTGTTGATGTAAGTTTCCTAAAAAGTATTTCATTAAAGTTTGCCTTGCAATTAGGAGGGACTTCCAACAATTTCTGAAATGGCCCTCAATATTTTCCTGCCATCTGGAACGAAATCAGTGGTTCTCAACCTTCCTGATATTGTGATCCTTTAATATAGTTCATCATGTTGTGGCGACTCCCAAACCATAAAAATATTTTCATTGCTACTTCATAACTCTAATTTTGCTACTGCTATGAATTGTAATGTAAATATCTGACATACAATTGGTCTTAGGAAACCTCTGTGAAAGGGCCATTCTACTCCCAAAGGTGTTGGGACCCACAGGTTGAGAACTGCTTAACTACATGTTTACGTAGGGTTCTCAGGAGTAATAAATATTTTTAGAGAAATATCTATCAACTCCGTAAAACCATCACCTCCAACACCAAGTATTCAGTCAAGATTTAATTATTTCTATAAAAATGAACACATATACAAATTTACTTTCCCTTTAGGTAAATGGTAAATTACACGTGTATTGAAGAATCACTTTAAAATAAATTTCTTTATGACTTAGTATCAATAAATATTTGATTTCTACAACTGTTTTATACATCCTTATAACTGCATCCATAGACATGCTTCTCAGGTGAAGAGGGTCTTCTGTAAAACAGTTTAAGTAGTCCTGTGCTAGACAAGCTCTCTACCACTGAGCTATTCTCCCAGACCTCTTTTTACTTTTATTTGAGATAGAATCTTATTAATTTACTTAGACCAGTCTTGAGCTCAATTAGCCACTCAAGATGCTAGGATTACAGGCTTCTTGAACCAACTCAGCTGGGACTCAAATTAATTAATTAATCAATTAATTAATTTTGTGACAGGGTTTCTCTGTTGTAACTCTGCCTGTCCTGGAACTCACTCTGTAGACCAGGATGGCCTCAAATTCAAAGAGATCTGCTTACCTCTGCCTCCTGTGTGTTGAGATTAAAGGCACATGCTCTGTATATGAAGCAAGGACTCTGAGACTGCATTTGCCTAAAAAGCCAAATCCAAAATAAAACACCGACTTGGGATTGCAAATACCCAATAGTCAAGTAAAAGGAAGGCAAAGCATGTCTTCTTTGCATTTGTTGTGTGTCTGGCTCCTGAAGTTTTCACATGTGTGTTATTTATGTAAGACCTGTCTGTCTAAAAAGCACTGACATAGGTTCGATGAATCCTAAATTCACCTACCTCTCCTCCTCCATCAGGGCTACAAGAACCAAGTAGAAGTTAAGTAGGATATTGTGCCTTTAAGAAAAGCCTGTTCCCAGACCTCCTAAGTGGCACTTGGAAGTCTCCAGTCATTTCCCCCAAATCCCATCACCTTGGATAACAGAACAAGAAGCCTGGCTGGCAAGTCATTTCATTGTGAGACTGGTCCTCACATGGGAGCAACTGCCTCATGAGAGGACCCGAGCTCACCTTGGTAAGGAGGGATGATCACTCCGAAGGAACAAATTGCCTTCTCAAGGGACCCCAGAGACAGCAAGATCGTCTGTGCATCTCAGACCCAGAATAGATCTAGTGATCAAGCTGCCCGTACGGTTTAAGTATGCATTCTTCCTGCACACTTCAGTGTTTCTCCTGTGTAACTCAAGCACTCTTGCCTCTATCCCCGAACGTGAAGCTCCGATGTTCCGCATCTTTGTGCATAGCTGTGCTGGTTACATTTGTTTCCTGTCTTTCCATTGTTGGTTTTCTGTTGGACTTCTGGGGCAAATAAAAAAAATTTGTTGGAATCCCCTTGAGGTGAAGCCCCTGCCTAAGACTCCAGTAAAATATGCATTTTCTATTCTTTTTTTTTTTTTTATCAGTCTCAGCACTGGTTAGCATTTAGTTGTGTCACCTGAGCGAGTTGACATGTCGTCTTGGTTGACTTCTCGATGAAATAACTTTCAAAGTTACTCTGGACTCTCACGCTACTCCTTTCTTCACTCTCTAAGTGTGAAAATCTTGGCATGTTGAGAATTTTCAGTAAATGTTTCTGAAGAAATGGCATTCCAGTGCTATTTTGTTTGGCCGAACGTAGTGAATAATAAACTCTGTCATGTGAGTTTTTCTGATGGCATGTGGAAAAGTTGAGATTCCTAGGCCGAGGATATTTCTCCTCGTGCTTACTAACAAAACCTGTGCGTTTAGCAGGGCTGGGCAATAGTTAGGAAGCACTCATTAAGTCAGGACGCTGAGTTTTACCAAGTGAATACAGATGTAGGTTGAACACACATAAGCCTGCCTTATGACTGTAAGTTTCCTGTTAGCTTTTGAAATTCTATAACATAACATGTCATTCATTCCACAATTAGAGAAGGAATTTACCATGAAAGGTTCTCAAGAAGTGAAAAAAATATGTAAACATAAATTCATGATAGTTAATGATCAGTCTTGGTAAGGAACCAGGAGAGAATTCTGATGGTCATGAGTTGTCTCCCACAGGAACAGGAGCCCTTGAAGGGAAAGACCCTAAATGGAGGCAGAACATTCCATCCCATCATATGCATCCTCTACAAATGGATTTATTTATTTTTTACTCGTTCCAGTCATTATTTGTGAACGATTTGTCATTTCCATGCACAGATATTCATGTCTAGTGACACAGAGAGGTATTCAACTTTCATCTCCGGGTGGCCAAAGGACCCTTACATCTAAAGTTTTGAGGACCAATGGATGCTGCGGAAGCTCACTGCCTCTTCCATCTCCCTCAAACTCAAAAATAAATTCTGTCTTTAATAAAGAAAATCGACATTTATAAAGCAAATTTTCATCTATAGAGGCATCTCCCTGCGCAGGAGAGACCTGCCCTTTCCTTACAGGGAAAATTCTTACTACTGGCCTCTTTCTCCTAAGAGGAGGATCTTGGTTTACCACACATTCCCGCCCACTCGGCCTGTAACGTCCCACCCCGTCAGGAAGCCCCACCCCACTTTTCCTTTATTTAGCATAAGATATAAGCTGCATCACCGGCCAGGTACCGTGAGCCTCAGTTCTTTGTAACAGTAAATGCTTAACTACAATTTTCTGTTTCACCATTGTCTTATCTCTAGAGAATAAGGCTTATGTGTTGATAATGAAAATAAGCTACATCCTGACTATATAAAATTATGTTTGATGACAGCCTAAAGAATCGGAATTTACTTTTTAGGTAGAACACCTCTTTATTTAATGTTCAAGATGACTTTGTTAAAATATTAATTGGAGCTGACATTGGATCATATATCTGAAGGCTTAGGCCATCGATGCAAGCTTAAAGCCGGGAATAGCTTTAAATAGAGGGCTTAAGGCCAACATGTATATAAAGAAAGACACTTCCTTAACAAACAATAAAAAATAAAGCTTAATTTGACAGGGATGCTTTATTGTATACAGCGTCAGGCAATAGCACATCTAAATTCTAAACATCAGGGAACCTCATCTGTCATTGTCCTAGGAAAGAAACGAGGCTGGGCCGACTGTCAGGAGAGAGAGTTCATTACCTCCACTCTCTGTAGTTCTGACACCACTCGAATCTATTATTTCTCTCCAGGCTCCAGCCATATTTTTTTTTCTGTGTATGTGTGTGAGATTTTCTGTGAGATTCTCATTATGATAGCTGGCTCTCAACATCCTCCCTTCCTTCTGCACAATGGAAAAACTAGTTTTGGTGTTCCACGGAGCTTCAAAAGCTGAGAGTGATTGGAGCCATGCACAGAAGCCAGCTGTCAGTCACATCAGTTTCCCACAGGCCTAACTCCAGGTGGAACACAGTGGCGGTGAACCTTGCTGAGCTGGTAGAATCACCGCTTAGCTAAGTGTTTGCTGATTCGTTTCCTGTAACTGTATGCAAACTGTCCCTTTACTGATTGCACTCTCAGTTTCTGGCTGTTACTCAAGCCCAATCATCAAAAAGATTGTCTTTCATTAAAATGTGATTCACTTCATTCAAGTCTAAACTCTGAATTCAGAGATGATGTTTCTCTCAGAGGTTCTGGCAACGACCCTGGAAATAGAGCATTTTGACTTAAGAATTGTTTTGAGCAAAAGCAACTAAAACAGAAACATGGAAGAAAAAACTCTGACTACTCCTTCTTATTAGAAAAATGAGTCTTTGTTTATTCCCTGGTTCTTTGAAGCAAGGTTTCATATAGAGTGAAGGCTGGTCTTGAACTTGTAATCCACCTGCATCAATAAACACACTAAAACGCCAGAATTAAAGGCCAGGATGAGTCTTAATCTTTGAGTTAACTTTAGACCCTATCAGACCAGATAATTTGCAACACAAAGGCATCTTTATACCATCTCTTATTAACTAGACCCCCATATGCTAATAATGATCCTTATATACGTACAGTCCTATAATAAACTTAAGGGACATTTTCTCTGTGCATTCCTTGGTCTTGAATTTGGACCCTAGAAATGTAATGGATAAAGGGGACATTAACAAAGTCAGTCATTTGAGAGATGACAGCATAAGTATTGTGCTTGTCCCAACAAGCATGAGGAACCTGAGTTCAAATCCTAGGACTTGGCCCAAAACCATGTGTGGTGGTCAACATCTGGAAGGCCCATGCTGGATGTGCAGAGTCTTGCAGATTCCTGAGCCTAGTTGTGTCCAGATTTCCAGGTTCAGTTGCTGGCCAGTCAAGTTAGCCAGTCTGTGAGTGCTAGGTTCAAAGAAGAAATCTAGTCTTAAAAAACATGGAGAGCAATAGAGAAAGACAGGGTGCTGCTTACTGGCTTGTTCCTTGTAGCTTGATCATCCTGCTTTCCTATAGAAAGCTGCACCCTCCAACACTAACTAATCACTAATTAAGGAAATGCCCCACAGGTTTGTCTATAGGGCAATCTTATGGAGGCAATTGAGGTTCCTTCCTGTTGGATGACTACAACCAGTGTCAAGCTGATGCATAACTGGCCAGCATAACCATACACACAAAATAAAGAAAAAGGGACCGTTTACCTGTATGTTACACATGTTCCAAAAGAAATGGGAATTGTTAGGAAGGCAGGGAGAACAGAAAATTGAGGGTACGCACCACCTTAGGATAAATGACCCAAAAGAGGTTCGTTGCTTGTGGGTAGAGGAGTCAAGGTGCAGAGAAGGGAGAACCCTCTGGACATCTACTGTTTCTCAGTTACCTGAGAAATCCATTCTTTCAAAGAGATGTGTTTAGTTATAGCATTTTTCCGGTATCCTTTGGCATCAAGGAATCAGGTTGCTACTAAGATTATTACTGATAGCTGTTGAATTATTGAGAATATTTTGAAACAGTTTTTAAAAGAAGAGGTCAAAATGTACTGACTAAAGAAGAGCTTTCCCAGGGATTTACAATGCTAATTCATTAGCCTAAGAGTCCCCCCTCACATTTTCAATGACCTGTGGTCCATTGTGGTTTGAAAATATTAATGTTTATCTTGGGTCATTCAGATACTGAGATACCACAGTTTGGGATGTGACTCAATAGTACAGCACTTACCTAACATGCTTGAGACTTTGAGTTTGAGCCCAGCACCATAATAGATAAATAAATGCATAAATAAATTTAAATTAGAAGCCCATATTCATATCACTTTTACTAAGTATTGTATTTTAATTTTTCTACTTTATTATGTCAAAAGTCAAACACTACAATTTGGGTTGAAGATCTTAATTGGTTTTATTCTCTCACTCTTTCTCTCTCTCTCTTTCTCTCTCTCTGTGTGTGTGTGTGTGTGTGTGTGTGTTACTGGGAATTAAAACCAGTCTCCTATGGAAATTAGGCGAGCACTCTACCACTGAGTCATACTACATAAAGCTTAATTCCTAATTTGCTATTCTAGCCCTATAACCCACCCCTTGCTCCCCCACCCATATCCACTGAAAAATTGCTGAAGCCGCTGGTTCCTTGGTATTCTTGGGTGATAGTTTCTAAGAACCTCTGCTGCTAACAAGATCTGTGGGTGCTCAGATCCTATATACAAATGGCATATCATGGTTCATACATATAGCCTACTCATGTCCTTCTGTATAAGTTATCTCTTGCTGGTAGTACCGAATACAATGAATGCAATGTAAATCAGTACTTTACTGTGGTGTAAGCAACTGCTACGCTGTGTTGTACAGGAAGCAATGGCAAAGAATAAAGTTTGGACATGTTCAGTGAAGATGTGATTTTATTTCTTCCTCAAATATATGTATTTTTTGATCTGAAGATACAAAGCCCAGGATAGGGATAGATGATTGCATTGTGTTGAGATTTTACTGTAAACAAGATTTTACCATGCCAAGAAGGGGAAAAGTCTCTAAAGGAGTGACTGGAGTCTCCCCGCTCAGCTTTCCCTCGGCACAGTGGGCTCCTGCTGCGGGAATCAGACCTAAGGCGTTCATATACCCAACTGGCCGTGTTTGCCCACCCATCTTCTATTGCTACTTCAAGAAGCCTCACAAATGAAGGACTCTGTAAGGAAAAGAGAGCACGTGCATTGTGTACACTTGATTTCAGAAACATTCGCCGTTTAGCAAGTTGAGCAGTGACTGACAATGCACACACTTTTTTGGTTTTATTTTATTTTTAATTAATATCTGATTAAAATTTTGTTCATTCAATATTTTTGATCATATTTTTCCATTGTCATCTCCTTCCAGATCCTCCCCTCCTCCCTACCACTCAACTTCATATTCTTTCACTCAAAAAAGGGAAAATAAAAACAAACTGAAAAAAACAACCAAAAAACCAAAAAAACCCAAGAATACAAAAAAGAGAAAAAAGAAAGAAAAAAACAAAACATAGTACACAAGAAGCATGGACTTTATTTTGTGTTGGCCAATTGCTCCTGGGCATGGCTTGCCCTGGAGTGTGATTGATACACACGGTGACACTCCACTGGAGAAAATTGATTTTCCCTTTCCCAGCAGGCATCAGTGGCAAGCAGCTTCTCGGTTAGGGGCGGGACTTTCTTATGTTTGCCTTCCCAGCGTTGGGATTTTGTCTGGTTTGAACTTGTTCAGGGCTTACACGTCCTAACACAGCCTCTGTGAACTCATATGTGTATCTGTCCTGTTGTGTCTGGAGGACAGTTTCGTCAGTGTCATCCATCTCCTCTGGCTTTAAAAATCTTTCTAACTCCTTTTCCATATAGATCCTTGAGGCTTGAGGACTTGGGGACTTTGATGAAGTCATTCCATCTAGAACTGAGTGCTCCAAAAGTCTCTCACTGTCTGCATTTTCCAGTTGTGAGTCTCTGTTAATTAACATCCACTGCAAGAAGAAGCTTTTCTGAAGAGGGTGTTGAGAGATGCTCTGATCCTCTATCAAACGAAGACACACACAAATATATATGTATGTAATAACTAAAGTATTACAGAACTGGATTTAACTTCTGGAGCACTCTCTTTTGTTGCATAATTAGGGCAAAGATCGTTTAGTGCATAATTTATGCTATTTGTGTTCCTGTAGATGGATAATTGCAAATATTTTAAAATATGCTTAAAATAAGATGTCCTTTAAAGCAATCCTTCCTGGAAATGCCAATTCACCTCACATTTCTTCATCAAATTTTTTAAAGGAACCACCAGCTCTGCCTTGGCTCTAAGTGATCGCTCATTATAAAATAATGGTGTTCCACATTATCAAATAGCAAATGGCACCTAGCAGTCCGACTATGACTCGTTTCACATTATCAAACAGAAAGTGGCACCTTGCAGTCTGATTGTGACTCATAAATTAGGAGTAGTTTGAATTTATTTCTAGAGTATGCAAAAGAGTTCATCAGTTTCTGCTGAGCATTTTATCTGCAGAGGTCAAGTCAGTCTATTTTTCTTTTCCAGTGAGTTTGCTTTTTTCCTTCTCAACTTTATTGCTGTAGTCTTTTCTAAGTGTTATTGGACCGGTTGTACCAGTCCCATGGCTCTTTGACTGTTCAGAGTATGAATCTGAGGAGTTCACAGAAGGATAGATAATCCTGTGTGCTTTGTTGTGATAGCTTTAGATGTAGCTAAATGTAATTGGACCTAGACAAACACAGGAGAAGGTAATCAGTGTAAAGTATGTAAGATTCATTCTGCTGGATTCAGACTCACCGTCATCCTCCAAATTGTCTGGAATTGAAGCAGAGAATTCAAAGAGGTTGTTCGATTAAAGTTTTAGAAGACAGAGTTGTGTAGTAAAATAAATAAATAAATAGAATGAAACATCCTCTTTTAGAATGGAGAAGAGGAGAATAAAGGGGCATGAGACTGAAGGTGTATTGCCTAATTTTGCCTTTATTACAATAAACTATAACCCAGTGGTGGTTCTCAGATATATATATCATATATATGTCAGACAATGCAAATGACAGGGTCTTCTATTTGAGATTTTGATGGTTAGGGGCGGAGGAGAATAAAATACTTTTTATTTGCAATGCTTGCTGATTTCCAGAGTATAGACAACCCTGCAATGACCAATTTCAAACCAGCAATGGGAAGTCTTTGGGTGCAGAAGAGAGAAGACACATACACAGCCAGCGTGTCCTCCAAGCCTGTAGAAGCCAGTTCTACTACACAGCTGCCTGGACCACAACAATCTTTTCACCTTTGCTTGTTGTTTTTCAACCATATCTAACCATGTTTAGGTAAGCTCAGTTTTATGTGTTCTCTAGGAATATGTACTATGTTCTTCTCAGCCAGGTGTCACTAACTGCTCTAACCTTCTGAAAGGTTGAACTCAGTTTGCACATTTCACCAACAAACATTTACAGACGGCTGAATATTACCGAGCACTAAGGTGAAGGAATTCAGCAATGAACAAGACAGACACAACTGTTGTCCTCCAGGAATTTTGAGTTTATTTCCAAATTATTCAAAGACTCTTATAGAACAAGACTGTTACAGTAGGTAAGCATACAGTTGCACATCATAAACCAAAATGAATGCCAGTAACCTACCTTTCCTTTCTTCTTACAGGACCTGCCAGCCTATCACACCCGCATCTGGAAGCACAAAGATGACTGGAGTTTCAGACTGTCCACTTGACAGCCAGAAGGCAAAGGGGGCCATTCAAGAGTTTCTGTATGCCAAGAGGGTAGAGAGCTTTCCTTCTTTTCCTGAAGACCTTTAGAGTGCTAGTCTATGACTGGGTTACTTAAAGTTAGAGTTGAGTATTATTTTCATACAATTCACAAGGAGGAAACACAAGAAGGCGTTCTGAAGGAAAACATCAGTTTTAGAAAAGCAATGGGCAGATGTCCTGGAGGAGTATAAACAACAGATGTCAATGTCTGGTCCCTTCCACATAATTGAAGTATATGGCCATTCTGATAGAAAAGAGCTTGTCATGTTCCTCTCAATTAAACACACACACACACACACACACACACTATACATATATAGTATGTTCTATATGTGTATGTATATTTATATGTATATGTATATATATATATATATATAAAATAGAGAGAGAAATTGAAGGCTTACACTCACAATACTTAAGAGAAAATAGTTGCATTCGAGTGAGAAATGTATTAGCTTTGTCATTGTTTCTAACCAATGATGTCTTTGATTTCTGAGACTTAAGATGTTTTCACCAAAAAATATTCACACATAACAGATTTCACATGCATATTTCACTCTTAAGTAACTGTCAGCAAGATGCATCTAAGTCACAGTTCAAAAACATTGAGGCATCTTGAAATTTATTAACTCCTCTGCTTTGATACTGATGTATCAAAGTATGATACTGATAAGGGTTGCCTTTGGCTTTTAGGTAATTGTCCTTAAGCCACCAAGTACAAGTTTTGTTGGGATATGATCACCCTTTACTTAACATGATCAAGTTGTAAATTGTAATCCAGCCAGTGACGTCATTTGGCTCATCTATCATCTTGCTGTGCCTTTGTATTTGTAATCTAAATCCCATCAGTCTGATTGTAACGCAATCCAGTTTTTAACTTGCTATATTCTCCAGAGAAATTAAGACCAGCAACCAACTTAAGGATTTAATTACAATTCTCTATTTTCTGGTACAATGCACCCCATTATTCTCCCTCTCTTGAGATATGGTCTTGCTATGTAACCCAAAGTTCTAGAACCACTGTGCAGGCCCAAGCTGACCTCAAACATCTCATCTTCCTGCCTCAGCCTCCAGATGGAGATATCATGTCCCACTACATGCAATTTTTCTGTAAAGAAACTTCCACTGTCCTTGCTGCAGTAGACTTAGGTTACCCTATCTGTGTCCCTTTGAGTCACAGCTGATTGGAGCCTAGGTCTTCCAGTAATCTATAGCTTCATAACAAATGACATTAAAATTTAAATGTGTCTTAAACATTCATGTGATTAGATCTCCTAGTTTTGTGATTGGAGAACTTTGGCAGTGCTGGTGTGGGTGATTCTGTGGCACGTGGCTTTCATTATAGATGATTTGAGCTATTAAGCTGATGACTGATCTCATCTGGAGGGTCCCAGATATCTTCAACATGGCTGGGGCCTTGATAGGAACACCGGGAAGGCAGTGTAGACAAACAGCCTCTTTGTGTGATATTTCTAGAAGATGGTTAACAGGGCAGCTTGTTTGGTAAGATTTGTTTTTAAAAAGACTCAGGAAGGTACTGACACAGATCTACTCTCCCAACCTTGCAAGCTCTTTTTCTGGTTACTCCTGTTATAGTCTATGATTTGTGGAAATATCTGAGGCAAACATACCTTTAACTGGAGGGAAATTACTTTTCATCTTTGAATGGAATAGAAAAGAATTCAGAACTGTCTGTATTCTGTCACAGGTAGAGAAACCATAGGTTTGCTAAGAGGTCAAAGCTCCACTGAGAAGGTAATGCAGGCAAAGCACATTCTGTGCTCCATAATCCACAATGGAGAAAACGGGAAGATGGGTTGGTTAGTCATCATGAAATGGGATATTTGGGGTCTTCACTGAGGACAGTGCATGCCACAGTAATGAGGAATCCAGCTTGGTGTGGGAAGAAGACAGAAACCTTATAGATGATGGTGTGGCTCCTGGTAGAGAGGACAGCAGAGGATGCTTGTCTGATTTTTGGTGGCCTTTTCTCCCAGTGCTTATCTCTGCAATAAGCTCCGCTCTCCCTAAAGTTGCTTGGGTGTGTCATGATGATTCAGTAGAACCAGAGATTAATGGAATCAACTAATCACTGTCAGTGCACCATGTATTTGCCAAAAATGTTGAAATTTCATGATGAAACACTGGCCATTTACACCACTTACTTCTCAAGCAGTTCTCAGATGGAGTAGTGTTCAATGAACTCCAAAATACAACCACACATGTGCTGAAAAAACCCAAATTGAGTTACATTACATCAAAAGATATGGGTAAGTGTTGAAACTCTGAGTTCATTTTTAAAGGTTTTTCTACAAAACATCAAGCATACAGATATTTTAGCTTGTTATTGAATGATTATCCCTAGTTTATTCTTCAATCTAAGCTGAACTCAGTGGCTGGTGGGAGAATAAAGACAACTGAAGCCCTCATTTACAGATTATGTAGCCAGAATTTGTTGAGTCCACCTGAAGTTTCAATAATTAGATGGTTACAAACATGTTAGAAATGTAGTCTTTTTAAATTTTTAATTTAATTTTAGTTACGTGTATGTGTGCGTGCTCCTGCATGTGTCCAAGTGCATGATGTGTGTGCAGTTCCCACAGAGGCCAGAAGAGGGCATCATATCACCTGGAACTGGAGTTACAGATAGTTATGAGCAGCCTGATGCTGGTGCTAAGAGTCAATCCCACATCCTCTGCAAGAGCAGTAAGTGCTTCTAGTCATGGAGTCCCCCTGCCTTTCTTTTTAATTAAAATAAATGTATAGGTAACTCAACCAACATTATTGGGAGTCTTCTCCTTTTTAAAGGGGTTTTAAATAGAAAAATAATGTTAGTTTCTGTTACTTTAAATAGTTCTTAAAGAAATTTCTTTAGTAAATATTCACTTTAGTATTGAAAATTATTTTCTTAGAAAGAGAAATGAAGAAACCTAGCTATATTTTAATATTGTTCCTTCTTTCTTCTCTCCAGTTAAATATTGATGTTCAATGCCAAATAATTTGTTCATAATTTTGAAATTTTTTCATGTGATAAGAAAGCCACATCAGATATTTTTATAGACCTAATATGTTATATCCTGTGAACACCCAGCCCATAGACTGGGCAATCAAACAAGCCAGCGATGGCTTGGATGCCAGAGTGTTCAGGAAAGTATCAATGTGCCCTGGAGCTCTTTAGGAAGAGTAAAAATGTGCCTTCTAGAGCACAAGTTGTCTTTATTAGGTGCCATTCTAATTTAATGTTGAAACAAATGCTTGTCTTGCCTACACAGAAGCAAACTTGACGGTAAAGTGTGTGTGTGTGTGCGTGCGTGTGCGTGTGCGTGTGTGTGTGTGCGCGAGCATGTGCACACATGCGAATGCACATATGTTGGAAAACTGGTCCATGCCTTAAGTGAAGGCCCTTTTCTGACAATATAGATGCTTAAATTTGAGGTCAGTAGCCACAGTGGAAAGAAGGAAAGGTTCTTAATGGCAACAAAGATAAAAGAAACATGTGAAAGAAGATGAGACCCTGAAAACATTACTTAATAACTAACAGATGCTGGCCACTGAGTACCAAATAGGACGGGAACTTTCTATGGATTGTACCGTTTCTGACATGGCATCTTTGGGTAAGGATGCACTGATGTTCAGTCCTGGGAGAGTTAAACCGCATGTTCCCTGAATATTTGTGTCATTCAAGGAATACTAATAGTTATAATCGTCTCATGTAATATATGAACTAAAAGCTGCCACAGAAAACCTTTCCACAAAATCAAGTCAGAGCATCTCAGTGGGTTTCTGCTGTGAGCATTTTTGCAACAGTCATCATTTGCCCCTCGAATTTCTGACATTTTTTGATTCTGCAGGAAAACACAGGAGAAACATTTTCATTTACACAAACGCGGGATTACCCAAACAGCTGAGCTAGTAGAAGCAACCAAGAAATACCAAAGAGTGAAATCACCAGAGTGGCAGTGAGCTGCTCCGTGGCAGATCTCAGGACCAGTTAGCTAAAGTCCCTTCCTGAAAACGATAGCCCACTGCAGTCTGAGGACAAATTTCCTACTAGCAGCTGTGGGTACAGGAAAGACTAAAGACAGAAATACTCTTGAACTTAGATTGTTTGAAACAAGTGGGGAAAGAGAGCAACAGTACAGCAAGACAGAGGGAAAGAAATGAAGGACATGTGATAATTGGCCATACTCTCAAGGAGCTGTCTGCTTCCACATCAATAGAGAAAGCCAGATTCTTTTAAATGTAAAATTCTAGAAGTTTCCCTTGACACCCTCGCCTCATGCATCGGGAAATCCCTTAAATCTAATTCATTTGATGATGGAGAAGAACACTATTGGTCAGGAACTAGGAGACGATTGACATTTGAAATGCATGGGGAAAAAAAAGCTTGAAAGAAAACAGCAAAATGTACTGAGAGAAATAACACTCACCAGGAAAAACAAATGTCACCAAAGCACAGGTAAAACAAAGACTCAAGATTCCCTATGATTAAAAAATACAAATCAGCTTGTGATCCTTAACCTATATGCAGGAGGATCACAAATTAGAAATTTGATAGCTTCAGAAAATAGATGATTAAATAACAGCAGATAAAAGATGAGCCTGCAGACCTCAGAGTCACATAAGGAAACGAAACTGGAAGAAGCAGCAGGAAATGCAGGCACTGAAGACGGGACACGCTGAAATGGAAACGTAAGAAAAAAATACAGGATCAGAGTGAAAAGACAGAGACAAAGCGTTGAGATCCTGGGCTGGGGACTAAGCCTTATCTCATAAGCAGACAAAAGTTATTTTTACCAAGTCCACCCCTCCATAGTGGGATTTTGCAGTGGTTTACATAGGCAGGGGATGTGTGTTCACAAGCCTGTGGGCACCTCCTCATAGCAGACGAGAACTGATCAGAGACAAGGAGATGTGTGCTGCACAGCATGGACCATTCCTAGGACATTCCAGGTCAGCAGCTACAGGATGGACATCTCATCTGATCCACGCATCCACAAGATGCTTTTCGTTTTGAAATCTCAAGAACAGTAATTCTTTCTGTCAAAAACAAAAGATTTCTCCAGGCTGTTCTTGCAATTGATTGGTTCATCTCCACGCAGATCTTGACACGTCACCCAGTGCAGAACCTAGAGGCGGTAGCTACTACATGTTAGGTAACACTGGACCAGGATAGTCAAGCCCTGTATTTGCACTAGGAAGATTACTAAACTTTGAAGGTAAAGCATTTGGGAGGCTGGAGGGACAGCTCAATGCTTAAGAGCCCTGGTTGTTCTTCCAGAGGACCGGGGTTTGAGGCCCAGCACCACATAGCAATTCACAGCCATCTGTTGTTCCATTTCCAGGGAATTTGACACCCTCTTCTGGCCATCGCCTGATGGGTGCTCATGGTGCACTTACCTACGTTCAGGAAAACACCCATAATAAAATAAAATGAAATAAGCAATAAATACATTTTAAAAAATGAACAAATTGAAGGTGTATCAAATCTAAAAGAAACATTTTTTGTGAGATTGATGAAAGACTTTTAGCTTCCTCCTGGAACAATTTGACTAGAAGAGAGCCACATGCTACCACAAACGATCTTCAAAAGAAAAATACAAGGTAAGCTAGTTTGAAAACCTAGTAAAGCATTTTAAACCATGCAGTAATATAATAAATTTTGTTCTCACGGGCTTTTTAAAAAAAAAAAAACTAAAGACAATTGCGAGAAATAGATTTTATTTCATCAAAAATGGCAAAGGAATCCATGACAAAGAGATTTGAGGCTGATCATTAAAACCCTTTATTGGTAGACATAAGACAAACAGATGTGGCTCCTAGGGCAAACCTCAAGCGATAGTGATACAGCTGAAATAAAGGCATTCATAAAGCTGAAACCAGGTATTCTGTAAAGCATGAAAGATGGCGCAGAGAAAGAAGCCAAAGAACACGATTTCTCTCCCAGGCTAGTGGAATTTACCATTATGCTTCACTACAAAGTAGGCTTTTATTTTCGGGGGAGGGTCAATTATTATCAGGTGACTTTTTTTTAATCAACCTAATTTTATTTCATAGCTATGGACATATGTAGAATTACTAAAGAGAATCTATTTAAAAGCATGCATCACCATTGTACACCCATAAGGAAGAATACGTCAGGGTCGATGTCGATTCATTTTCCAGAAATTTCTGACATTCAGATTTGAATCCCTAGTCAAGTCACATTTATGAGTGCTATATTTTGTCCATTATGTGACCTCCTGGGTCGTCAAGAGCACTGGTAAGAGCACAGCATTTCCTAAGAACCCTCCATTACCGATTCCAGAATTTTCTTCTAAGCCACTGGTTCCGGTATAGGTATAAACAACGAATTGGGTGGCACAAAGAAATCAGTTAAGTCCAGGGATGTCCAACAAGGAACTGTGTGCGTAGAGATGGGCAGGATGTGTAACTCAGGTGCTCAGGTGCAGGGGGACACTGCCTTTGCCAACCCTTCCATGGAGAAATTGTTGAGCTATACAGAGCTCAACAATTGAAGTTGAAGGATCTGTCTACCTGTAGGGTGATCCAAGAGAATTCTCTGCCTTCCTCCTCCAAGCTGCTGGTTGCTCTGTTCGTGAGCAAAACTGAAGGCCAAAATGTAATGGAGTCCATTTATCATTGCAGCCCTCCCAGACTCTCCTGGCTCTGACAACGGATGGCAGAGACAGAGCACCGTGAAACCTTAGCTATCTGCTTCCTCTGCACATTTTACATTTTACACACTGCTCTACTTACAGCATCCCACTGTGTTCATTTGTTGTCAACTTAGGTTATTTTTTTCTTCAAGACCCTCACTTAATCTGCATCCCAAGGGTGAGACAATAGATGCAGGAAGCCTGGGCATTGTAGTAGCTTGGCTTCTCATGTCTGTGCTCCATCCAACTGGCAGATTTGTATTTAGTAATTCCAGAGTAAAACTCAGACACTGGGGTATGATTAAGTCACCTTACAGTTTATGCCAAGGTTGGGAAACGTCAGGAACCACAGAAACGAGCATTGTGTGGGTGGCAGGATGCGCACCCTAAAATACATCTCCTTGTTAACATAAAGCTTGTTTTGAGTGAAAGGTGCTTGGCAAATGGCAGCTATAAGGGGGATCCTAACCTCTCCTTTACACATGAAAATGTGAGTTATCAAAACAGACCCAAGTCAAAAGTAAAAACAGACCAGCAAACAAGCAAACAACAGCAACAAAATCCTTTCTGAAACACACCATCCCTAGACCAAGAGAAAAGAAAGTTTTTGATGGACAGTCACAACCAAGAAACCTGGTCAAATACTTCTTATTTACAACATTTACAAAATTCAGTTTCTTGGCCGCAGTTTGCTTTTCCATTTTGGTATAATATTAAAGTTTTTACATCTGCCCATCCACTGTATGAGCAGTGTATGAGAGGCCACACACACACACACACATACCCCCCCCGAAGAAAACTAACTTTCCCTCCTCCCAGCAGCCATCAAGTGCCTGTGATTCTTAGGTGTGGGCGGGACCTTGTGATCCTCTCCCCCACACATGCTGGGCTATTTGCTCTTGGGCAGGTGTGTGCAGCCAACCACAGCTGCTGAGAATCCCTGAGGGCAATGGCCCCATCGTGTCCAGAAGATACCATTTTGTAGCAGCCCTCCCTGTCCTGTGGCTGTTGCAGTCTTTCTGGCCCTCTGGAGTGATGGTCTCTGAGCCTTGCAGGGAAAGGGTGATGTAGACGTCCCATTTGGGATGAAATTCTCCATACTCACTTATTCTCTGCACTTTGACAGGTTGTGAACTTCCAGGTTAGCTTCCATGTTAGCCGCTCTCTACTGCAACTCTACTCCCTACTGCTGAGGGGAAAGAACTGCACTAAGCTATAAGGGTGGGTATTTAGAAGACAGTTTCCAGTTCTAAGTGTACCCAGTGGGTTATAAAGAAAAAGAAGAAGGTATAAAGTTGGGACTGGGAGCAGGGGCAGGTGGGAGAAATTGGAGGCTGGGGGCAGGGGGTGGATAAGATCAAAATATACGGTATACATGTGTGAAATTCTCAAAAAAACATAAAATAAAACTTAAAGTATTTAGGTTTTGCCCATTTGCCTATGTGGCCTCTGTGTTAATTAATTTTACGTATATATCTACATGTTTTTCTGCTCGTAATCTCTTGTGTGAATTTCCAAAGCCAAATGAAGGCCCTAGGAGAGGTAAGAATGTTGCTTCTGCTATATATAGGTCACTGGAGTATTACTACGATCATCAGGCCTCTCAGACACTCAAAGCACCGAATACTAATTTGAAAACTGTCAGAGCATAGAATAATAGAATAGAACAAACTGCTGAAGAAAGGAAGAAGAGGTTTGCTTGTTCCTCAGTCTTTTGGCCTGCCCGGGAAGGGATCCTGAGATGGTGCCCTGTGGTTGCTGGCGCCTACTCTACTCTACTCAGGTCGGGAGGGGAAGTTATCTGGTGCATGGTTCAGGGAGAAGAAACCCCTTTATTTCCTGAAGAGAGCACCCTGCTTTCCTATTTTACTCTCCCTGCTTTTCCAGGTAGAAACATAGGCTCCGGGTTCATCTACATTCCCTGTGTTTTGGGCAAGCCTGACTCACTACGGGGCTTAGGAATAGGAAGCGACTATGGCTTCCTAGCCAGGCCAAGGCCTCGACAGACAGTCAAGCCAGTGACAGATGCTGGCATGTCTTAGTAGACTCAGAATTCAGTGTAGGTGGAGCGTGTCTTTATCCTACACTCTTTCTCTTCTCTACTTTCTTTTCGTTCTTTTCCTCAAGATCAGAGAGCTCAGATTATTATATCATTCCACAGGGCACGCCATCAAAATTGGACCACACATGACTCTAGTTTGAATTCTCTTTTGTTGACAGCTTCAAATCTCAACCCTAAACTCTTATTCTATACAGAAATCCATGATGATCTGTCCCTTTTGTGCTTTGCAGTGGAAACTTTAAACCCAGAGTGCATTGACTCGAATGTCTTTTACAGAGGCAGGTGTGTTAGCATCCACAGATAATTGCCATGAACCACGACAAACGGAAAATTTACTTAAAGCCATTTTGAAAACGTTTTAAATGGAATCACTCTCACTTTGGTTCTTTTTCGACAGCAGAGGAAGACCCTCCACACCTAATGGTGAGTCCTGTTTTTGAAATAACTTCTTTTTGTAGCTTTGGTTCTGACACAGTAGCTATTTTTTCTAACTAGATACAAGACAGATATCCTTGTTTAAAACATGTAAGGTTTATCCAGACTTCAAAGAGCATGAGCCACGTGAGGGTGCTTGGGAAGTTTTTTGCCTGCCTCTTGCTGAGCTCCAGCCCCCATTCAGACAGTCATGTCAGAAGCATTAAGACAGCAGAGCTACTTCGTGTACACTGTCAGTTGGTCAGGCCCAAGAGCCAAAGCCTCATATATTTTTAAACATGAAGTTGGATGTTGTTTACCAGTCTCATGGAAAGATGTTTCTGTGTTTATACTTGAAACTGCTTGTGTACCCTGCTTCACCCTATACATGCCTTATATCCAGGCTCTGAAGAAAGTGTTCTTAAAGAAAGCACTTCCGGGGCTGGGAATATAGCATAGACAGTAGAGTGCTTGTCTAGTGTGCACAGAGCCCTGGGTTCCGTGCCCAGCAGAAACACGCACTGCACAAACAGAGTGGAGTGGTGCACACTTGGAACCTAAGCCCTGTGGAGGTGGAGGAAGAAGGATCAGAAGTTTAAAGTCATCCTCAGCAGGGAATCTGAGGCCAGGTTGGGATAAAATGTGGTTCCGCGTAACAACTAAAAGACTCATCGGTGCCTCTTTCTTTTCACTAATATTCCTGTGTGGAGGTGGTGGTCTCTCTGGTGACATTTCCTCTGTGTAGCTGCAGTCCTCACATTCAGAGCAGGAAGGCAGGTAGATTGGGGAGGTGGGTCTGAAAATGGAAATAGAACATATAGAATACAACCTGTCAGGGTCCAAGTGGGACTGACTGTCTTATGTCTGTATAGTCCTGCCCTCCAATATTTCTGGGGGACAGGTATACTTCCATACCTGGCTTCTTTGCATATTTTCAGCATGGTCCTTAAATACCAAAGTTACTTTATTCAAATTATAGCTTATTCTGAATTAGTGTTTGTTTTTCACATAGTTTTACTCACTGGAAAACCGATTCTGATTTTATGATCAAGAAAGCACTAATCACCAATTCTCATCTCCTAAGAAAAATTTTATTTACATTACATAGGAGATTTCCCTTTACTTTTTATTCCAAGGGAAGAAGAACATAATAGTGTTCTTTGTTTTGTTTCCCCTTCATTTAGTAGTGTTAGAGATTTAATTAAGAACCTCACACAAGCTGGGTGGTGGTGGTGCGTGCCTTTAATCCAGCACTTGGGAGGCAGAGGCAGGCAGATCTCTGTGAGTTCGAGGCCAGCCTGGTCTACAAAGTGAGTTCCAGAACAGCCAGAGTTACAACAGAGAGACCCTGTCTCAAAAAAACTAAAAACAAACCAAAACAAAACAAAGCCAAAACCAGCCAAACAAAACCAAACCCATCACACAAGCCAGGGAAATGCTCTACCGAGGATTCATAGCTCCAGTCCCAATAAAAATATTCTTTAGAGTTTCTTGTAGGTTTGCGGAGGTGTTTCATCTGGGGACGGAAGATGGACATCTGTCTTCTTTATCAGAGCCACTCAAGTTGTCCATAGAGCAAGACTTTCAGGATGCTCTTATTCCTGCCTGTTCAGATAGAGTCATTGCCAGCCACTAAGTATTTTCTAGTGTATAAAACAAAGTGCATAGCAGAAAAGAAGAAGTGTATGATTTATGTTAGCACCTGCTTTTATGCTTGGGTCTGCAAGGCCAGGCCTCTGCAGGCACTGCCTCATTCTCAGGCTGCAGCCATTTCTAGCTTAACAGCTGACTGTGTCAAATAAGCAGCTCAGAGCAGACTCTTGACAAACTGGAAAGGACTCATTGCAACACCCTCAGCCATCCTTTCTCAGCCCCTGGCAAATGTGGAAATTGTATTTCCATTTCTGCTGGATGTGTCAATCAGGTCTATTTGCAGAACTAATCCAAGACAGTGTGACACCCTAAAAGAAAAAGTGCTACAAAAGTAAGTCAAATAGCAACAGACAACTAAATATATTGAAAATGAGAATATATTTTCTGGGCTTTTCCAACACATATTTAATTTTCATGCTTGAAAACGATTAGAGATTATTAGATACAAATACCCTGATATTAAGTACAATACTAATGTTTGGAAAAAAATTCTGAAATTCCTGTGTTAAAATGATCATGCAATTATTTGAGAAAATTATCTCTGATAAATCAGTTCTTAATTTGACAAGACTTTAAATGATGAGTTGGCATTCGGCTCACTTTCAGGATTCTGATTTCATGTATGGCACATGTTTTGTACATGCACATATGCTCTGTTTTCATTTCTGTTGCTGTGATAAAAAAACAGTTTCAGGAAGCAGGGTTTCTTTTAACTTACAATCCCACATTATAATCCAGGTTACAGTCTGAGACAGCAGGAAAGTCAAGGGGGCAGGAACCTGAAGTAGCTACTCACATCTCACCCACAGTAAAGAGCAAAGAAAACAAATGCTCCCACAGTCTATTTAGTGCTACCTGTGTCTGCATCGGTGCAGAGCCATCCACTGACACCAGCTCAACCTATCAGACTCCCTCTCCCTTGGAAGGTATTAAATGCCAATAGCTCCTCAGTCAAGGATTGGGGCTTTGGTAGTCCCTCATCCCATCCAAGCTGGAAATAGCTTGATCTTTTGCAGGTAACCAAGGTTACTGTGAGTTCATGTAGTATACAGCCATGTTGCATGTCCAGAAAACATCATTTAATAGAATCCCTCCTCATCCTCCAGTTCGTACATTCTTCTTCCTTGGTATTCTCTGAACCTCACTGGGGAGGAAGAGAGAAGTTTGATATAAGTGTCCCACCCACGACTGAGCACTGTCAGTAGAGTCTTCTCAGTACTTTGGACAGTTATAAATCACTTCATTAACCACTACCAGCTATAATGAGCTTCTCTGACTAAGGCTTAAAATAATACAAATCTATAAGTATAAACGTATCTATTTAGCAGGCAGTGTGACAACATAACCATTTAGCAAATTAATAATAGTATATTTCCCCCTGGTACCTATGACCTCCATAAGCATGGTTTTTGACCATGTTTACATTACCAGGCATGGATTTGAAGCTGGCATCAAATATGAACAGGAGAGCAGCTTGTTACCCCACAAACAGCCTTGCCATCAGTGGAAACATCTGGTTCAGATGGCCTAAAGAATGCAGCTATAGGTAAAACCACTGGTGTCTTTTTTCTTCCAGCAGACTACATAGCACCTTCCAGACAATGAAAGCTAGCCCACAGCCCTTCTTTTTCAGACATATTTTTCTGTATCCTGAAACCAAAGTGTGTAGTTTCTTCAGCAATAGAGTCTTATTATCTAGTCATGGTTGGCAACCAAGAGCAATGGCAGTAGCTGTGGGGTTTTCAGTACTTCTGGGACCTCTAGGAACAATAACTTGTAGAGAGCTATCCTGTGCCTGGCACTAAGATTTACATTTAGTATCCCATGCCTTCTGGGAGCAACATTGTCCATCCATAAGGGATACCTCTGCTCAAAATCCTTTTGAATAAACTTATATTGTTAATTAGCTGACAAACAGGAGACTTTCTAACCCTCAGTTTTAGTTAACCTCCCTCTTCTCCCTTCTTACCACCCCCTCCCACTCCATGCCCAATTCTATCCTATCACACATGTTCTATTACTAAGAAATATGGACACCTATGTTCTTGCAACTCAGGTAACGCTATAGTAAGAAGAGAGAGTAGAGCCTATAGATATTGGGCAACTTTCATTTTTTGGAACAATCAGAAATTTATAGAATTATTATAAAATGCAGTACATAAACATTTTTATCTCAACCCTAATACTTTGGTCTGAATTTCCTACAGACAAGAACATTTTCACAGGTAAATACTCAGCAGCGTCTGTATCAAGGAATCAGGACTGAAACGTTACTGAGATCTGCTGCTTCTCAGGCTCAACTCCAGTTTCAACTGTTACTTTCCTTTCCTTTGGTCACGTTAAAGACAGTCCAGAGCATGCCCTGCCTTCTTTAGCGTTTGAGTTTCAAATGGTTCCTCTGTCTTTCCTTCGCTTTCATGACTCCCACACTTTTGAAAAAACTAGTATTTTGTTCTGGTTCCTAAGGATTTTGGTGTGTTTTCATGAATTTTTCTGGGATATGGTCTCTGTGTAGATGTTATTGCCCTATCAGGTTCCTGTAACTGTGCATCTGCTCATTTGATTAATGAGTTTCAAAAAACTGATACATATTCTACAAGGAAATATTTGAGGCCATGTACACACCATTAAAATTTCAATGCATTCTTTAATGTGTTTTTGTTTGAATAGGCCTGTGGCTTGTGATTGCATTCAAGACACAACATTGTTGTTATTATTTGATTTAATACTACATTGGCAAGTGGAAGCTCACCAAAGCTGAGACTCTAGTTTCTGTTTTGTGTCCTCTTCGGTTTTTGAACACTCTCTGTCTTAGTTTCCCTTCCAGTTCCTACCATAAAGGACCCTGACAAGATTGACTTCAGCGAGAAAGTTTATTCCAGCTCAGTTTAAGGTATAGCCAATTGTGACAGAAAGCCAAGACAGCAGGAACCAGAAGCAGCGGTCACATCAAATCCACAACCAGGGAGCAAAGCAATGACTGATCCCTAGTATTCTGTTCACTGCCTCCATTTTATATAGCCCAAGATCCCTGCAGAGGGAATAGTCCCATCTATAATCAAGATAGATTTTCACAAGTCAATTAGCTCAGTTAGGATAATCACCAATGGCATGCTGAGAGTCCCATATCTAGATTCTAGATTCTGTCAAATTGACAATCAGCACTATCCATCATACGGTCATATGGCTCGAGGTGTTCCAGGTCCTCCTAGACTTTACCTGTGCCAGCCTGGTAATCAGTCATTTTCCCAAGGAAATTTGACTTATGTTAATATAATTTAGAAGCAAAATATAGTATAGTATTTATAATAGCTTATTGTTCTTATGTGTTATTATTCCTGGGCTTTCCTGTTATATGATTGAAGAAACATCTACATGTACACACACACACACACACACACACACACACACACACTAAATAGATGTAATGAAATTTAAATTTATAACAATTCCCAGACTCTAATGACTTGTCTATCTATCATCATCATCTATCTATCTATTATCATCTATCTATCATCTATCTATCTATCTATCTATCTATCATCATCATCATCATTATTATTATTATCTATCTATCAGACTAATCCCCTTGTATATGACCAATCTTTCATCTCCACTGCCAAATTGTTGAAGAAGAGGAAGAAGTAGAAGAGGAAAAGGAAGTAGATTCCAAATCTTTACATCCCCAGTCAAAAGTATAACTTTCATCTTTTCTATGTTTATGCTAGAATTAGATGACTACTAGCTTCTGACTAAGAGAGAAAAGGTGGGAAGGGACAGTGGTTGGCATATGTCATCACTCCTCAACTCTTCTCTCCCTTCATTCTGCCAGGCTCTGTAGCCTTACGGTCAAAGTTTGGAAAGAACAGTGATGGGAGCAGGGGAAGAAAACGCATTTCTTTATCTGGCCAGGTCACGCAGCTCCATATTTGCTATATCTGGCAAAGTGTTAAGACTCCCATGGATATATTTGAGCATGTTTATAAAAACATTCCCTCCATTGGCAATAGCTGATATTGACAACATTCTTTCTTCCTGTCACTACCAATGCCCATCTACTTCTCTAATATCCATTCTTAACAGTTCCCATGTTGGAGTCGTCTCATATTTTTTTGCAGACATTCTCTTGGGAAAACAACCAAAATGCTTCCATTGCTGCAGACTTTAATGTTTTTATTTTAGAGCAAGAACTGGTCCCCAGAGGCATCTCTTGAACTAAAAGATTTTGGGAAAAGAGATCCATGGAGATGCAGGCAGTGGGGTTCTTTTCTTACCCACTGTGAACCATGTGTGTGAGTCCAACACCAATCCTTCGCACCTCCCAGTTGCAGAGAACACATGTCAGTACTCTCTGGCTGTTCCCTCAGAAGGCTCTGGAGAAATGGCTCATCTGTTAAGAGCACTTGCTACTCTAGTGGAGGACCTGGGTTCTGTTCCCAGCACTCACATGACAGCTCACAAACAATTCTACCTCCAGTTATAAAGAGTCTAACTGTCCCCTGAAGACACCAATATACAAACACTTATGCAGGTAAGATGGCTATGTATAAAATACAAAGAAATAAATAATTTTTAAAAAGTGGTTATTGTCAAAGAAGAATATACCCACACATTTCTCCTATCTCCTTAATGGATACCTTTTATATCCCGAATCTGGATGAATGGTCCAAGGGCTTCTTATGATTTCTTTTTTATAAGGTTAGCTGTTGGATATCTGCCCCAAACTCACTTTGATATCAGACATTCTTTCTTATGGCCAATGAAATTTAAATGGAAGTAGAATTAGTTCTGTGTTCATACAGCATTGTAAAAGTTGATAAAATAACTACTGAACAAAGAGAGAAAAATAACATTTTGTTTTTATAAACCTTGAATTATAGCCAGGGAGACAGTAGGCAAATAAGATGTGGTGTTTACATTATAGGGACAGATAAAATACAGAAAAATAAACTAGTACAGAGAACAAAGCTGACAGGGCTAGATACATACAGGTTTAATTAGGACAGAGGAAAGAGGCTTATTTGACAGGCATACTGGGCAGGATTGTAAAAAGAAATGAGAGAGGACTAGCCATGAGCAGCTGAGACAGAATTTCAGGAAGAGTTGAAGACAGTCTGAAATGTCTCGGGCAGAACAAAGCTTGACATGATCAAGGAAAAGCAAGGAAAAGCAAGAGGCTATTGTAGTTTGGCACAGGTAACTGATTTAAATGATAGTGGGTCAGAACACACAGTGCCTCTGATGACATGGCATAGGCTTCAATTGAAGGAATCCAGTGGCTATTGGATGGTTAGTTTGGGGTAGAAGACACACAGCCTGTTCTGGAAATATTGGTGGAGACGATCAAAGAGAACGCAAAACCTGACCTGAGTTTCTTCGTGGTGCTTTCCTGTTTCCACAGCAAATGTACCAGGCTACACAAAGGCACGAAAACCTGAACCTGTGCGTCTTTCACTTAATCAGCATATTACATGTACAAGCTTGATATAAGCTGAAGATTGCTAAGCCTTTTACAGATAGCCCATCCTTTGGAGGTATCTCCCCATTTAGCCCAACCTTCAAGATATCCCACTGAAGTGATTCTAACTTCCCTTTCTGCCCTACTTCACTGCCTCTACACACAGCTAATGACTCCTCTTCAAAGCATAAGCCATCCTTCGCAGTCGTCCCTTCACACCTGCTGTGATTGTTCCTGTGATCATAGTAGTTCATTGCAGCGATGGCTCAGCAAGGAGATGAGGAGGCAGACTCTGCCAGACCTCAGCAGATGGAACCACTGTCTTGCCCAGTGCCAGACTGGATTCACGGCGGAATCCCAAGCATCTCAGCTCAGGTGTTTTTATTCTTTCAGAACACCTCAGGTATTTTACTGATAGCACATGCAGATTATTAGCAACTAAACAACCCCTATAGAAATCCAACACCTGCAAACAATACAGAACGCCAAGACCCTCACTCAAAAGTGCATAAAACATTTTCAAACATAACTAAAAATAAACTTCCCCAACATGTGATTGTATAAAGCGTGCGCACTCGCACACACACACACACACACACACACACACACACACACACACACAGAGTTGTTTTTATATATCTTTGGAATTGCTTTTCACATTAGGTCATACATGCCCACAGAGAAATAATCCTGTGTACCTAGACTAATCAGGAAGGGACAGTAAAGAACAACTTAACTGCAGGTGAGAACAGTACTATTTTTACATGTATCAGAGCATGATACAGCATAGGTTTTACTTGGCATCTAATAGGTGACGAATTTAAGATCTTCGCTATTTGAAGACAATAAGGCAGCTGATAGCATAGGTCTGGTGAATAGCCAAAGACTCATTTGAGTAAGTATATTTCTAAACACGTCCTTCCAATGGCTAATTTATCCAGTCCAACAAACAGCAATTACCCATTTCAGTTTTCAACAGGTGCACTTATTTGTAATTGACAACTGACTGTGTGAAATTACCATCTAGGAAGACAGTACCCTTAAGGTAAGTTTACAAGAGGGATTCGGCTTCAAATTGGCATAAGGGTAGTTGCAGTTAGAGAGAGGGAAGAGAGAGAGAGACTGTGTGTAGACATCACGCCTTAATTAGAGTGGATGTGAGCAGTGTGTGTAGGTCCTGAAAGGATGTCGGAGAGTGAAAGTGGCTCGGGAAGAGTAGAGTAATGGCGTATGCTTAGGGCTGGAGGACACATGCACAGGAATTGAGGCTCTGCTAAGGAGTTTGCGTGCTGCCTTAATGCAGTCCCAGGAAGAATTTGAACAGGGCGGTAGGACAGTTAAATGTGAGTTTGAGATATGCAGTGCTGTGTTATATACATACCAAACAACGGAAAAGAACTCATTAAATTGTCGATTTATGGCTGAATATTCTAAATCTATGTTTTCCATAACTAGTTTATACTGAAAACAGAACAATTTTCTCCGAACAGAAATCACACTTTCTGCCTTATCTTAAATCTCCTGAGCACATAAAGTAATAGTTCACAATTGTTGAACCATATGATTTTCCACTGTAGTCATAAAAAATGAGTAACCGAAGATGCAAGAGAAAAGGTAATAAAAGAGGAAAACTTGTCTTGGCAATTACATTTTGTTTATAATAACTTGGTTCCTGTGCTTGGTAAGGGCCATCTGTCTGGGATAATCACTCAATTTAACTAAGTGAACACATAGTCTTGAAGGATATAGATCAAATAAACTGCAGAAAGGAGCTCTTAAGGAGATCGTATTTCTTAGCAACACGGGCTGTTTACACATGTGCAGTGTTGAATTGTTGCATAATTGTCACAAGGGCAAATTTTATGTAATTAATATCTTGGTAGAACTGAAAGAAGCTTGACTCAGGAAAATAACAAACAGGGAGAAAACACAAGGATAAAGAGGGATGTACAAAATATATCAATGTGAGGAACACGTGCATAAAACAAATGTATGCCACACCTTCAACTATTGATTGACCATGCAATCCGTAACAGCCACATCCCTGTGCGCTGGAGGACACAAAGACTGAAACACTGGTCCTCAAGCAATTCAAGGTGTTAGGAGTAAATAGAAAGAGAAAAATACGAGCTGCAGTATGGCCGTGTGGAGGAATGGAAAGAATGCACACAAGAGATGGAAAAAGGGCTTCACCAAGAAGGTGAGATGCCACTGCATCTTAAGGAATAAATGCCAAGTTACTAACTAGAAAAGAAGAAATACCAGGTTACTAACTAACAACAGAAAAACTGCCCAGGCAGAGGAAATGATGTCAATGGAGACACGAAGGAAGGAAAGAACTTAGCGTTCATAAAAATTATGACCAGGGTTGAAGGCTAGAGTGCAGGACTTTGCAGAAGTTGTGACTCATTAGAGAGACTGGAGACACGTTGTAAAAAGCGCTGTGCGTCACTTAAAGTCACACGACTCCCCAACCCATCCATGTTTTTCTTCATCTTTAAGACTGGTTCAGCAAACTTAGATGTGATCCATATTCCTAAAGTATAATTTCAGTTACTGCTGAAACAGTTTTTGAAGGAGCCGAACAGATGGCTCAACAGTTAAGGTACTTATCTAGAGGACGCGAGTGTGGGTTCAAGCACTCATGCTGGGCATCTGTAACTCCAGATTCAGAGGATGCAAGCCCTTTTCTGACTTCTGCAGGTACCCTCACACATGTACACACACACACACACACACACACACAGTCACACTCACACACAGTCACACAGCCACACACACACATGCACACATGCATATGGATAAAAATAAATGAAATCAATATTTAAAATCATGATTTAAGAAGAGAGAACAGGTTGGATATTCATATAGCTCTTAAAAATGAGCCATCTTGCTTAAGGCATGTTATCCTTGAAGTGCCTTGACTATAATCCTAACCATCTCAGAACCAGGTACATAATTTCCTTTCCTATGGGCGAATTCTCAAAAAAGAGTAGGAAGAGATTCTGTGTCCTGCCATGTAACCAAGGGATTTTCAAACTTTTTTTTTTTTTTTTTTTTTTTTTGAGACAGAATTTCTCTGTTGTAACTCTGGCTGTCTGGAACTCACTCTGTAGACCAGGCTGGCCTTGAACTCACAGAGATCTGCCTGTCTCTGCCTCCCCAATGCTGGGATTAAGGGCATGTGCCACCAATGCCTGGCTCAAACTTTCTAAGAAAGTTTCTACCATCTGGTTGGTGGAAAATGCTAAAATGCATGTGTGAAGGCTAGGGTCTCTAACGAAGTGATCATTAGATTGACAATTTGAATATTTGCAAAAATTTTTTTGCCCTGGTTAGCAAATATCCAGCACTGACTTTCTTGAGCAGCCGTGAGCTCATCAACTTAACATACTGAGGTCTGCTGATCCTCACCTTCACACCCAAAGGATCTCGCAGCCTCCTTGAGTCTTAAAGCATCGGTGAGATGCTCTTAGTGTCTCACCTGATAGTAGTGCTTTTCACTTGACAAAGCACCAAATGATGCCCAATATTTATTTTTGCATGTGTCTAGGGATCATTTTCAAACCTATGAACTTCAGTGGATGAAGACTGGATTCACACTTTTTCATAGTTCAGCTGATCGTAGTTAAGATACTCAAAATGACCTATGCTCATTGTCCTTCCTGTTATCCAGGAAGGTAGCAAAAGTAGTAAGGGTCTACTAAGTCTCAAAACTAAATGAGACAAGCAAGAGTAGAAATTTAACAGTGCTCACTACCCTGAACGAACACCAAAGATCAAATTCCATTACCCTGACAGACATCATGAGCCTTGAACCTGAGCTTAGGAAAATTAAGCCGTTCTTTAAGTGACCATTGGAGGTCAGTGTCTACATGAGCCTCTTTCTCCGACAACGTTTTAACACGATGAAGGATGAGTGAACCCCTTAGCACCTGGGCTGGTTATCAGTGCCTTTGAATTTGTAGTTTTTTAAATACTTTCCCCAAAATGTTGGGTTTTACCATTTTAGGACCCAGAGCTTCTCTCTTCTGAGCTCCCTCTCCAATCTGTAGATATTGAGAAACCGCCAAACTTAAAAGTTCTTTGGATTCCTATGGAGATGCAGGTGTGTGGGGGGGGGGGGGGGGGGGGGGGGGGGTGGGGTGGAGTCTCCTTATGCAACAGCCCCAGGGGGCATAAGAAGTGCAACATGATTTCATTTAGTTTCGTTTTGCTCCTATTTTCCAGGATTTTGGTTGGTTATGTTTTGAGTCAAAGTTCTCTTGTAACTCAGGCTGGCCTGAAGCTCTCTATACAGCTGAGGATAGCCTCCCACCTCCCAGGTATGCCATCATACCTGGCTTTGAGAGTTTCTACAGGCAGAGAGTACATTTATAAAGGGTATAGGTCCTTCTTGCCAATGTTCAGTGTGGAATCCTGGTGAGCATTCTAAGTACTGTTACTATTGCCAGGTTGGGTTATAACTACTGATCCCTTCTTCAAAATTAATCATATAGCAGAAGTGGGGACAGACTTGCATATCTGAGCTTATATAAGCCTTATCCATTCGACTCTTATGTGGAAGACAATTAAAATGTGGCATAGAAGGTTGCTACAATGTTGGCTTCTTTCAGCCCACACTTTTAGAAAGTCATTAAAACAACAACAAAACAGAACAAAACAAAAACCACATGTGCTTCTGTGGGTCATCTTAGACCATGGTGACACTGGCAAATAAGAAGTCATGGGATATCTTGGGTTGAATCCATTCTGGGAAGCTCTGGAATAGTTTTGGCAGCATTTACAATTTTATAATCCGTGAAAGAAAAAAAAAAAAAGGTTCTAATCTTAATTTTCTACATTTAGCCATTCACAAAAAAATAATTTAACGTGGATCATAAACCTAAATGTGAAAAAGAAAAATGCTAAGATATCTAGAAAAACACACAAAATATTTTATGACATTAACATAGGGAAGATTGCTTAAAATCAGACCAAAATACTCTGAAACAGAAACATAAACAAGTGAAATATTACCAGTAACACTAAAATGCCGATTGATGGGAACATAACCGGGACATTAACTTTGGAAGACATTTGTCAGCCTTCTGACCTAAGCCTATGCTTCAGGCATACACTGGAGAGAAGTGACAAGATGCACTGGATGAAACGGTAGAATTGTTAGGAATGGCCCCAAACCAGGAACAACCAAAATGTCCATGAATGAGTAAATTGTGGTGTATTCACATAATGGAAATTCTCCAGGTGTGAAATAAGTTACTGCCATAGGTTAAAATATTGATGAATGTCTTTGGTAAGCCAAACACGAGATGCTAGAAACAATTGTTCATAGTCTACAAAATCCACGAAGCTAAAGGAACAGGCAAAATTAATCTGTGTACAGAGGAGAACACTGGTTATCTTTGGAGAGAGGATTTTTATGAGGTGTTTCAAGCAGTTGTTGGGGTATAATTGTGTACCCTCAAATGATGTGTTGAAGCCTTAAGCTCTGGGACCCTCAGGCTGTGAACTTTTGAGAAACAATAGGATTTTTTTTCTAGAGCTGACTAAATTAAAATGTGACTCTTGAAGATGGGTCTTAATTAGTTATTACTGATGTCTTGATAAAATTGAGAAGCATCAACACAGAGACAGATGTGCCTAGAGTGGAGCTACAGGAAGAGTCTGTGGAGTATGCCATGTGCTGATGAAGACAGAGATTAGGTGATAAATCTATATGCCAGGGATGTCTAATTGCCAGTAACTATCATATCCTGCAGCAGGAACCAATCCTGCCTTCACTTGGATCTCAGAATTGTGTCTGAGAGTTAGTCTATTCCTGTTGTGTAAGTCACTCATTTGTGGTATTTTGTAGTATCCCTAAGAAACTAGCATAGTGCCCAACATCTGTATTTCAGTGACAATTACATCAATATGCTGTGTACATGAATATATGTTAAAATATCTTCAGTTATACTATTAAGATATGTATATTGATATTTGTGGGGCTGTCCTGGAGCTGAGGTGGGGTAGAAGCATGCTTGGAACCCCAGAACTGTCACTCTGAGAGCAGAAGGTGTGTCCCCCCCCCCCCACTCTGACAAACCGCCAGCTATGCTGCCTGCTTTCACAGCAAGGCACCACTCCCTCAAAGGTATGTGACCTGGTGGTTGTTTACCTGAAGCTGTAACTTATTTCTCCCTATATAACCATAGAAGGTCTTTCCCTCTGGTCCCTTGGAAAATACCTAGGTCCAGGTTATGAGCCCCAACATGCAAATAGTGCTGTCCTAACCAGTGAGTCTGATGTCCCTGAAGTCCCTGGATACCAGAGACCCTCTCTCTATAAATATGACCCTGTTCCTACAGTAAACTGAGTTACATCCTCTGACATGTGCTCCCTGGAATTCTTTATGTCCCACTGACCCTCAGATCCTCCGATCAAGGACCCGCCTGGGTGCATAGACCCGGGCCATGCGTTTTCCTTCCCTGAAGCTGAGCTAGCAGAGGACACCTTAGCTGCTTCAGGGGGAGAAAAACTGACATGAGGAAATCCTACAGATATTTATGATGCAATATCCTCTCAAAAATAAGCTACATTACTGTCTTAATCTATTTGTACTATTATAACAAAATACCCGAGGGAGCGTAATTTATAAACACAAGAAATTCTTTTTTTTTCAGTTCTCAGGCTGATAAGTACAAGATCAAGGCACCAGCAGTACTAGGGAGGACCTCCCGTTTCTTGTACTGAAAGGACCAGAATTGGCACGAAACACGGGCAGACATCAGATTCTTAGCACAAATGAGATGTATTTGTGCCAGAGAGAGATAGAGCAGGGAACAATGAATAGGGACCAAGGGAGAGGTGTAAAGGGGGGCAAAGGAGAGATGGTGGTGGTGGGGTATTTGCCCCAGAGGGACAAAGGGCTCCCTCTGGATAGAGTGGAGACAGATGTGGTCTGTAGGCAAAAGGTGGGCTATAAAGCAGCCTAGGAGAGAAGGGAAGAAGGGGAGGTACAGTCAGAAAAGGTTGGTGTGGCTGTCTTCGATTGGCTTGGAGAAAAGCAAAGGAGAGGAAATGTGGACTTCTGGGGAGAGGCAGGGCACTGTGGAGACAGTTCTAGGAGGTGAGCCTTCGTATGTGAAGCTGGAATTTATGTCTGCTGTTCTCTTGTGACCCACCACAGTCTTGTGGTTATGTGGGAGACGTACTAACATGGACACCACCTTCTCCTTGGGTCCTCACATGGTGGAAGAGTTGAAAAACGTCATTTGTGGTTCTCTTTTTAAGGACCCCAATGTCATTCATCAGGATTATGATTTTGAGGAGGTTATACATATTTAGACCTTAATAAGTAGATCACTCTATTTTCTTCACTATTGAAAATGATGGATGCTGTTCAAATAATTTATATGGGGCCATACTGTGAACCTTAATCCGAAAAAATGTCTATTTTTCTCCTCAAGATCATGTTTCAAAATCCTATGGATTACTCTCTTGACTTTTACAGTTGCAGCTTATCATATAGATAAATCTCTTTTACAAACAGAATAAAAGTTTTCCTCAGAAAGCATTTTAAATCCATTCAATTAACCAAGCACCGTAAAGAGCAGACAGATAATTCTAGCAACAAGACATAGCTGAACTCTACTGAGGAAGGACTCCTAGTGCTGCAGCAGTGTTTTTATCTTAATTGAAGGAGCCAACGTTTCTCTGGTTATTCAACTTTATTGTGATTATTCTATTTTATGTGTCTGGATGTTTTACCTGCATGTATGTCTGTGCATCACTTGTATTCCTGGTACCCATGGAAGCCAGGAGAGAGTTTCTGATCCTCTGGAATTGGAGTTACACATAGCTATGAACTACTGTGTGTGTTCTGGGAATCAAATCTGTGTCCATTCAAAGAACAGCCAGAGCTCTTACCTGCAGAGCCATCTCTCCAGTCCTGCTTTTCACGTTATTAACTTAGTCATCTTCTGTAGAAGGATTCCCATTTTCCTGGCAAATCATTAAAATGGCTAATTAAAAACACAGACATATAATGTCTCACTCACAGAGATATAAGGATTACAAGCTAAGGCTTGCCTGTGATAACCAGAGGATTCAAAGCCAGATTAGGTAACTTAATGATATGCTGTCTCAGTGCAAACAGAAAAGACAATGGTTTGTGGCTGTAGCTCAATCGTAGTGTGCTTACCTAGCCTGCAGTCTCATGCAATAGCCAGCTTTCTTCAGAGCATCAGACAGTTTACCCTGAGGGTTAAGAAGAGTCACACGAGTAAAGTCCTCAGGAGTTCAAGCTGTGTGTAAGGACAAGCCACAAGGACAAGCCGCCTGTGGCAAAACATGTTTTTCTGCAGAGGCGCACAAACAAAAAGCAATAGCCAGTTGTCATGAATAATCTAAACTCATTCCTACCTGTCACACCTGGGAGGGGCACAAAAGCTCATTCCAAGTGTGTGTGTGTGTGTGTGTGTGTGTGTGTGTGTGTTACAATTTGAAGAGAAGACCCTTGATTGGAAGCTAATATTACTTGGAAATAGATAACCTGGCCTTACCTTAACAAATCCCACTCAGATCAGAGCTGTTTTTTCTGAATGTTCAGAATGTCCTCTTCAAGCATGAGTACCAGGCCTATTACACAGCGGATACGCCAACATCACTAATGGTAATAGAGTTGAAGTAACAGAAATCAGAAAGGGAGGTCATACCTTTCTCATGAGAACTGTTTGCTTTCTGGGAGAAACCTTGACCCAAGGGGCTTCATTGTTCCCAAAGAGCCTGATACATTTCTTCTGACTCTAGAAATATGCCTGCAGATGGGCTTGCTTTATTAGACCATAGCATGTTCTGGCTACTGTTTAATACATGTATTCCATTGATTGATTGTTTTTATTCTCATTCAAATTACAATTAAGTTTGAGTTTGATAGATTCATTTTATTTATTTAGTCAGTGTGTATTGTTGCTTTTTTGAGATGGGGTCTCATGTAGCCCAGTCTAGTTTTGGACTCGTCATGTATCCAACGGTAACCATGGAATTCTTGGTCCTCTCATCTCCACTTCTCAAACACTGGGATTACAGACTTATATTACCTTATCTGCTCAATTTAAAAATTATTTTTATAATTATTACTGTGTGTGTGTGTGTGTGTGTGTGCGCGCGCGCGCGCGCATGTGCGCAAGCCCATTAGTCTGAAGGCTGGTATGCACATGCCAAGGCATACATGTGGAGGTCAAAGACCAACTTTTAGCCCACAGTTCTCTCCATCTATCGTGGATGCCAGGGATCCAAGTCAAGTTGCCAAGCTTGCACGTCACACTGAGCCATCACACTGACCCCACCTAGACCATTTTAATTTTAACTGTGATCATTTATCAATTCAGCAGGAGCTGGGAGGAGAGTGATAGATCTAAGACTAAAGATGAAAGTTAGAAAAACCTGCATGAATTAGAGTCCTGTTCTTCAAGGTCAGCTAACAGGGAGTGTCAGGTACAGAAAGCCTATAAGGGACATATAGAGTGTTGAACATCATAAAGAACAGAGAGTTCCTTGAGAATTCTACTTCTGGGAACAGTCTATACAGCTAAGGTATGTCTTTCCCGGATCCTATCTAAATCAAGCTAGAGTTGACTCCATTGGTAAGATGCCTGTCAAACAAACATGGGAACCTAAATTTGATCCCCCCCTTCACCAAATCTATATTTAAGAAAAAAATGGACAGTAAAACTCTGCCTGTAACCCCAGCCCTGGGGAGTCGGGGATAGAAAGATTCTTGGACTTGCTGGTCAGCTGGTCTAGCTAAATTAGTCAGTTCTAGATACAGTGAGAGATCCTGTCTCAAAATATACATGAAGATGACTCCCAAACCGTCTTCTGGACTTCACATGCACACATACACATGTACATACTCAAGCAAACATATATACACACATTCATCAAACATACTACGTGTGACTACAAAAGCAGAATATTTAGAGCCCAAATGGGGCATATATGTGGTACTGATGGGAAGCCAAAGTAGCAAGGACCACCAGGAGAAGGAGATGTGTCCATCTAACCACATAATATTATTCTTTGAATAATTAAAATAACCAAGGTATCCATCTTAGTTAGCTTCAGCTGTTAATTTGACACAACTAAGAATCACCTAAGGAAGGCCTCTCAACTAGGGGATTGACCACATGAGATTGGCCTATAGCCATGATTGTGAAGGATTGTCTTTATTGTTCAGAAGGGCCCACCCTGTGGTTGGTACCATCCCTAGGTAGGTGGGGATGGGCTGTATAAAAACGTTAGCTGGACATGAGCCAATGAATAAGACTGAGAGCAAAGCAGCAAACAGCATTTCTCCCTGCTTTCTGTTTTGAGTTCGTGCCCTGACTTCCCTCAGTGGTGGATTGACCCAGAGATATAAGCCAAATAACCCTTCCTCTTCTCACGTCGCTTTTGCTCTGAGTATTTTATTTATCACAGGAACACAGTGAAGCCAGAACAATATCTACACAGTTAGACAAATCAGACTTCTTTTAAGTCCCTGTTTAGCATTAAAATTCATAATTAACCTTTTACTTTGAGTTGCCTTCTAGGGCTATTGAATAATTTGTGGTATTGAGGGTAAGTTTTCAGAAAAATAACCAAAAACAGTACATTTCTTTCACAAAAGTCATTTGAGGGATTGTAGACCTCTGGGGCTAAAGAGCAAGTTGAAGTTGCTAAAGGGTGCCTCGTCCTCCCCAGGTGGGCTAGCAGGACACCTTGCGAGCTCCTTCTCTTCTAGCCCTGGAGGGACTGTAGCTATTCACAGAAACAAAAGGAAAATAAACCTGGCAAGCTTTTGCCTGCCCTGTGGCGAATTAGGCACCTTCCTCTGTCTTTGCAAAGACTATGAGGCCAGGTGCCCGCCCTGCCCCCATGCTAATCAGACTTCCCCACCCAGAGTACCGGGGACCCTGCCTTCTCTGGGGGAATTTATTTAAACGGGGAAAAGCCCACCAATAAATGGGTTGGAGTTTGTGGTCCATCAGATTCGGCTCCGAGACATCCCCTATTCTCAGGCCGTAGGTGGTCAGCATCCGGGAGAAATCATCCGAGCCCCACGCCTGGAGTCCCAGAGCGCTTTCCTGCCACTCAAACCTGGGCTTTTGCACTCCTGGCCAAAGAGCAAGGCCTGGGCCTGCGTGCACCAGGAGACTCAGCCCCGGCGGTTCTAGTGTGCAGGACCCGGGGAGAAACCAAGGGATGACCAAAAAGAATTTGTTTGTTTGTTTGTTTGTTTAAACATTTGTATCCTAAATGAGTGCTGTGGATACCCAGGTTATAAAGATCACTTTCTACCCTGAACTGTTCTGGAAGGTGCACAGGAGCTGACATGCATGTCCTATGCCTTCCAGTACTTACTGATCCACCCAAAGGGGGGGAGAAAATGTTAACAATATATGGAAATATTACAATAAATCTTGAGGAAGATGGCCAACTGTGAGGGTTCATGAGGGCAGCACATATGTCACTTGGGCACAGCCAGAGAAATATCATTCTCATTAGTAAAGTCGTTGAAAATAAGGTCTGCATTATTTTTGTCACTTAGGAGAATATGCCAAGGAAAATTCTGAACATCTCAGTTTCTTAAGTATCTAGAGATAAAAATAAGAGAAACACATTTTTCAAGAGTGTGGTTTAGCAGAAACGTCAGTGGAGAGTTTCTGAGTTTGGTCAGTTGGCATACTTAATTGTCATCATAGCTAAAGATAGGACTCACCCTCCTTTTCTGGAGTTCATGTGGGCGTGTCCTCAGAAATAGATGGAACAAGCGTGAAGTGAGAAATATGAATTGAAGAGTTAATCTTTTGAAATTTTGTAGCATGTGAGAAAGTATTCAGAGAATGTCTCTCTCTCTCTCTCCCTCTCTCCCTCCCCCTGTCCCTCCTCTCTGTGTTTAACTTAAGACATCACTTGGTGTTAGTATTTTTATTCGTTAGATCTAGAATAGTAGAAACACAATGCTATCATTAAGATAAGTTTTAGAATTAACTGTGTAGTTTAGCAGAGATGTCACAGGATGAGCAGTATTTACTAGATTCTTCCGACTGCTGTGAGTGCCTGGGGATTCTAGCAAGTGAAGTTTTTAGACCAATGGGAAATTCGCAAAGAGCCAATCATCGAGTTTTAAGAAACTCGTTCAGTGAAGGAATAAAACATAAAATTCTTGTCATCTAAGCCAGTTTTTCTGTATATGTTATTGAAAATCAACATTTTAAGAAAATGTACTGTTGTAAATGGAGAACCAGGCTCCAGTGCTACATAAATGTACTGGATTTGACCTTAAGAAGCTTTATTAACCTTTAATCACAATCAGCTGGGTTCCATGCCTCTTTAACTTTTACCTTTATATAAACTTACAACATACTGTAACTTCTGGTTTTACTTGATCTGTTCTCCTACTTTGGAGCAATCTCTCGTTTTAGGACAAAAATCTGATTCTATCATATAAAATATTTTTTCATATAAAAGAATTTTTCCCTTAAACATCTTTACCAAAAATATATTTCATAATTATACCATTTGCATATCTTTTTAAGTTTGAGATTCCCTTCCTATCTAATTTTTTTCTTTATAAAATTTAGAAAACATTTCTTCTGAATAGAATAACTATTTTAATGAAAATTCCCCAATGAGGTTTATGTGCTGCTGCTGAGAGAAACTCCTTTGCATCTCACCCTGAGGACATGTCCTGACGTTATATCTTGGGATATTCTGCATGTTTATGGGACCATGAAGGGGCTTAGGACAACTGGTGGCTGTTACCCCATATCATATCTTCCTGAGTGAGACAGTTAGCTTTCATTCCAACCCAGGACCAAGCTATATTATTGGGCTTCCCTGTGAGATGTTGCATATTCTGGAACTCATTATATAAACCAAAACAGCCTTGAACTTACAGAGAAGATCAGCCTGCCTCTGCCTCCAGAGTGCTGAGATTAAAGTTGTGTGCTCTCATGCCCAGCTCTTTATGATTTTTTAACTTCATACTTTATCTCATTTATTTTTCCATCTTCTTTCCTATGGTTGTGGGTGACATGCTAGTCTTTCATTGATTTTCATTTTGTTTCTAAATTTGTATCATTTTGAAGGTGTGCTATTTCAATAGCTTCTTTTCTCTTTTTTGAGCGGTCCTGAGGATTTGAGCCATCAAGGGGCATCTGTTCACCAAGGCAACTTGCAGAGAAAACTGGGGTGGAGCCAGGTGGTGGTGACTCAGGTCTTTAGTCCCAGCACTCAGGAGGCAGAGGCAGGAGGATCTCTTGTGAGTTCTAGGCCAGCCTGGTCTACAAAGTGAGTTCCAGGATAGCCAGAATTACAACTGAGAAACCCTGTCTCAAAAAACCAGGGGAGGGGGGTTGGGGGGAGAGGAGAGAGAGGAGAGAGAAGAGAATATCTATAAAGGTCACACCACATACACACACACACACACACACACACACACACACACAAACTGGCTATTCTAAGTGGCAATGCAAGCTTATATACTGCACTATACATACCCATGAAATAAAGAAGGGCTGATTGATTTTCCTTATAAGAGTCTGTGAACCAAATAAAAAAGTTTTAATTTGCTGGTGATACATTGACCTCAAAGTCCAAAGAAAGCATCATTTAGTCTATGGAAATAACGGAACATTCTTGAGGCTGATTCAGCTTATTTATTTGATTGAGTACTTATTTTATGCGTCTCTTTTTCAGTTGCAACTCAATTTTAGTTTCTTCAAAGTAAGGACTATAATCCCTAATTTATGTTTTTAAATTCTCTCTCTTTTTTAAAAAAAAATGTAACTTTAGTTATAAAAATATTTAATAAAATTGAATAGGAAGTTTTAAAAGTATAAAGGGAGAAATCTGTCTCATATTCATTACTCCGGTTCTGTATAGGATTTAACTATTATAAAAATTTTCAGAGGATTTGGATCCTCTGAGGAAAATAATTCAAAATTTACTGTGAAAAGTAGTAAAAATTGTAGCCACCAGATAAAAATATCTTTCCACTTAAAAGAAATGTGCTATTTTTCCAACATAATTGTTAATGAACAGAATTGTTTTCTGTTTCCTCCCACTTCCATTAATTGACATATACACACTAGACTATCAGCAGGCAAAACATTAGTTGCATAAAAAATGGACTAATCTTGGAGAATTATTAAGACAAAGAATGCTAAACACTTCTGAGAAAAGGAGGACTTAAAGCATTCAAATGAAAGGTGAACACTCATTAGCTTGCAAATAGCTTGCACATTTTTATCTATCCTTTAGCAATCTTAAAGCAGACAGATAATTGTGAAGGATGTTTTCCTCTATAAGGAGGAAACATTAGATATTTAGAGGCTAGAGACCACTGCGTAGTAGTATAACTTAAAGACTGGGGGGGCTGAAGAGATGGCTCAGAAGTGGAGAGCACATAGTGTTCTTGCAGAGGACCTGAGTTTGGTTCTCATCACCCACATCCAACAGCTCACCACTCCAGTGCTAGGGGATCTAGTGCTAAAAGCATTTGAAGACAACTTAATCTAACTTGTTTCATGAGTAAATATACATATATATCAGATCACAATATATTTCTATTTTAATATCACTACCTGTTCTATTAGCATATTTAGGAGGAAGATTATGAGGAAATAAGCAGCTTTGGGTATGGGGAGCCCAGGGAATCTTATTCCTAGACGGTACACTGGTTTTACCCATTGGCTCTCTGCCCTCCAGCTGCCCCAGCAGTAGGCTTCTTAGAGAAACTCTGTATCATGGTGATTCACATTGATTTATCTCTTTGAACACTAATCTATAAATCGTTTTTCCATGGTTAAGAGTATTTTTGAAATTGTCAGAAATTAATAATAAAGTTGCTAGCACATCAATAGACTCATTAATGTGGTGGATGAAAAACCAGTTGAGTGATTAGCGTCCTTGAAATTTGATTTATTTTTTGTATTATTTGTTGGACAATAGTAGTTTCTTTGCTTTTATAATTGGTGATTTATAAGTGAGACTAATCTTTAATATTAACCAGACCGAGCCTCCAGCAATACTGTGACATAGGCCAATCTGGTTTAGACCCATATTACCCCCAGGTTTTTAGTATTTATTTTATTGATTCATGCCACAAATATTTGATCTCAATAAAAATTTGTTATTGATCTTGACAAGTGAGGTTTCATTTGAGAATTGAAACAGCTTTGAGGTGAAATGGGATGAAAACAATTGGAGATAGTTTTAAGGGAATGTGTCGGAAACACTCAAAGAAAAGGATTTTTAAAGTTTAGTAAAACAGTGCCACACAAACTTGTGTTCTTCTATGCTCATACACACAACGCAATTTAAGTGACAAGGTTTTGAGTAAGCCATATGGGCTTGCTGAAATCTGGAGGAATGTAGAGATGGTTTTATGAGCGTGTGTGGTAAGAATGTTTGTAAGGGTGGGTGCATGCAAATATATGCAGAGGTCAGAGGACACCCTAAGACACTGTTTCTCAGGCGTCTTCTGCCTGGTGGTAGAGTTGAATACAAAATAAAAGGTTGCAAGTGGGAGAGGCTGTGACTTGCTAGTCTGTGGAGTTGCGGGGGGCATGGTTTGCCAGAGATTGAAGACATCCAGGCAGGAAGCACAACCAAACAAGTTTTGCAATTCCAGCTCAGTAAGAGAAAAGGAATAAAGTATTTGACAAATAGAGGGGTGTTGCTATTTCTGACCGCTATCAAAGGCAAGTTGTGTGTAACAAGATAGAAGGCTGGATGTGACCAAGCGAATATGTTATATTGTATTTGTTTTCTTATTGAGATAGTTAACCTGGCAATTGTAGAGGTGTTTTGGAGACTTGAGAAAAGGAAAATATTACTTAGAGCAATGTGAGAGTGAATGGACCGAAGCAAGTGCAGAGACCTTGCCTGCCGGTGCCAATGGGCCCCTAGCTTGAGGAGGTGGTTGTGAGATGGCTGAGAGGCAATCACGTTTCCTGCTGGAGATGATGACATGGAGTAAACAGTGACTTGGATCTGTCCCTCCTAGGAGTTTAGTCAGCCAACTACAGCGGGAGTAAAGAGTGGCAGTAGGGAAGCCCACTGAGCAAGGTGATTATTATGAAGGCAAGGACACCAAGTCCTAAGGAGACTAGAGATAAGGGCATGGTATCTCTAGATAAAGACTAGAGATGGAGGACATGGGGAACAACAGAATTCCATAAGTCACAGGACAGTTACCGCCACTGACAAAAACTGAGTCCGCATTTGAGAGACATCAAGCTGAAAAGATGGGAAGTGTAAAAGGAGCATGAAAAATGTGATTTGCTCCTTCGCACCCTCTGAAACAGTGGTTCTCAACCTTCCCGATGCCGAGACCCTTTAATACAGTTCCTCATGTTGTGGTGACCCTCAACCGTAAAATTATTTTCATTGCTGATTCATAACTGTCATTTTGCTACTATTGTGAATCATAATGAAAATATCTGATATGCAGATGGTCTTAGGTGACCCTTATGAAAGGGCCATTCCACCCTAAAAAGTTAGCAACCCACACGTTAAGAACTGCTGCTGTAAAAGTATATATTGTAGCCTACCGGAGACAGTTAAAGGGCCATGCATGTGAAGAAAGCACAAACACAAAGCCCAGAACAAAGCAGGCAGCCAAGGAAGGTAGTACAGACCCTTCCTTCTTAAGCATTCTGTAGCCTTAAACTCTAGGACCTCAGATATGAATGGAAAATTGAGACGTGTTTGTATTATTACTGATCAAAAGAACAGTGACTATGGACACATAAAGGCAGCAGGCTTCTCTGGAAAGCTGTGTTGGGTTCAAGAGCCTATTATATAAGTGTGTTTCTCTTGGGTGAGGTCATGCAAGAAACAGCATGTGCCAATCTAACTGCTGCATTTCAAGGAAAAGGACCACATCCCTCCGTCAAGTAGCAGGAGAAATAGCTAAGAAGATGACTCCATGCATTTCAGGGGCACACAGTGATGGGGTGTATTAGCGTACCTGGGCTGTCACAACAAATTGCCATAGACTAGGGGGATCAAGCAGCAGAAACAGTTCTGTTCTGAAGATTGCAAATCTAGATGAAGATTCAGGTGGTCACCTTTTCAATATGCACTCATGTACTTTTCCTTGGTGCATGGGGGAAGGGTTTGTGATTACATTAACACTGATGTTGTTAAGCTAGGGCCCTGTCCACGTGACTGATATCGATTTGGTACAAAGGAGAGAAGCATACAGTCCATGTTATGGAGGGCGACGCTTCTAGAAAGGAGAGTTTGGAGTATAAACCAAGTTATAAATAACTAAATTCAGATTGTCTTACTTTTGAATAATTAAAGGAATCTGGAACTGTGTGATACGAAGAAAGTCCACAGAAATGGTCTGCCATTTCTGAGAAGAGTGTCTTCCTAGGGACACTGGCTAAGAGCAATTTCTTCTCTTCCTTTGGAAGGAGTAAAATGCTCAGAGATCAGTGCATAAAAATACTCTCGTTGGTGTGTTAGCGTGAGCACTCAGAGTTTGCCACAGCTGAGAAGTGCTGGGGGCCAGAAAAGCTGAGTTCCTGCAGTGGCTCCCAGCTCCACACTGCCCTGCCTCTGCTCTGAAGAGGAGGGAAAGATACCCTGCAGGAAATCAGTCAATCAAGGAGCTCCTAGGCTCTGAAATAAGTGGCTCATTCATTCATTCATTCATTCATTCATTCATTGCTTTGGGGGAGGTGTAGGGTTGAGGGAGGTCAGGAACCTTGAAGAGTAACCCAAGCTGGCCTTGCACTCACAGTCATCCTGCCTCAGACTCCCAAGTGCTGAGATAACACCACACCCATCTCATTCATTCTTTCTTCCAACAAGCATGAGACAAGTAAGCAGAGTGTATGCTTCTGTCCACAGCATTTGCTCAGAGAATCACCTTACTTTGACCATAACCACAGGAGTTACTCCTGATGGTGCAGGAACCTGCTGAAGCAGGAAGAGGCTTTCTGAGAAGGAAGCTGGTCCTACCTTCAGCATCATGAAGCCCTCTCTGGTCAGACTCCATGCTGGTAAATTGGATTATGGGTATTCTTCTTCACATGAATCAGTTGCAAGTCAGACTGTTTAAGTTCCCGGATAGAGAGAGCCTCAGTTACTGACTGAACTGGACTGCAGGCTCAAATGTGTTAAAACAATTTGCCATTTACTTTGGACTGAAGGCCCAAGACCTTATTTTCCACAAAGGTCCTGATTATGTCCTAACTTATGCCCACTCAAAACCTGATTGTTGAAACCTTAATCTGTAGTGTAATGTTGTTTGGAGACAGAGCCTCTAGGGAGATAATTAAGATGAAATACCTCGGGGTGACTCCCTAGTACAATAATACTAGTGTCAAGAAAGACAAGGAAGAAATACCAAAGGGCTTTCCCCTCCACACACGTACAGATGAAAGGTCACATGAGGACAAGTCAAGAAAGCAAGCCTCACTGAAAGCCAATATAAAGGACACCTTAATCATGGATGTTCAATTTCCAGACCTGTAAGGAAATAAATTCATGTTGTGCTTAAACTCCCAGCACTCAGTTACGGCTGGTGCATGAAATCACTGTGGTATTCAACTTTCGTCATGACCAGCACTGTCTTCAAATGTTACAATAATTTGAAAAATAAAAGGTAGAAATGTCTATCACTCTTAGTAATATCATTTCCTGAATGTCCCTTCCATGTACCCTTACATGCACATGGAGGATGAATCCTACTCTAATCCTCGTCATCACTGGGATGACTTAGATCAAGGCAAGGGATTTATAGGGAAAAGAAGAGTCATGGGTGTGCTTCCACAGTGATGTCTTTCTGTCCAGGTCGACATGTCACAGAATCAGGGCACCAGTGAATTTGAAGTAGTGAGGCAGCTACCTGAAGCTGTATTTTATGTCAACAGTTTATACATGAAGTGGTGTTACATAGTTATTATCTATTTCAGATTAATTTCAAACAATGATAGATGTTTCTAGAAATGGGAAGTAAGAAGAAGGAAGCACCAACAGATGGTAAATGGGAGCCAGGCCTCTCCAGTGTTTAATAAAGAGAGCTTGTGAATCAACACAAATTATAAACCCGAGTTTCACTATTTAATTTATTTAATGTCTCTAAAATTGAAGTCTCAAAACCTTCATCCAGCTCACATGCCCTCAACTTCAAAGCATTGACCCCGTCATGATGATGCCTTGTGGTAAGGTCTTTGAAACCTACCCAGGACTATTTATAATTAAAACCAAACAAAAACCATTGTAAATGTTTCTGCTTCGGAAACCATGCCGGTCTATAAATAAGCAATAATGTTATGTGCTCTCTAATTTACATCGATCACTTTAACTATTATTCAAATGATCTACAACATACTACAGAATAGCTATGGTTAGGGTGACTGTATTTTGTGGCTGATCCCATTGATTCATGTTTTCTACCTTTTGTCTTCATGTATTTAAATAGAGCTCCCCTACCTTCTCCAGAATTATTCTTACAATTAGAATTGTATGATGTACTATAACCCACCCATTAATATTTTAGGACAAGTTTGAGAAGTGTTGACTTAAATAATCTACAATTTAATAGGAGTTTGCTTATGCTTATACCCATTTGCATGGTGTTAAACTACGGTGTGTTTTGTAATGTTGTGTTTATGATACTTTACATGAAGCGCACCTATAATATCAATATGGAACAACTGTGTGATTAGTATTTTAATATGAATGAATTCACTATTGAGAAGGAAATTGTATTGCTAGAGAAATTAAAAGTTATCCTGGGTGTCCAAGCGTTGTAAAAATATTTATAACCAATAGATTATGCATTTCATGTATTTTAAAAGTACATCTGAACTTGACCCTCTAAGGTCTGAGTTCATCCCTCAGGCAACTTAAAGGACACTTCCAAGGACCAAGTTAAGAAGGTTATAATCAAGCATACAGCCATAAAATGTAGGGGTTAGAATAAAGACACTTACAAATAAGTGGGGGGCAGGGGGGAGTTGGAGTAGGTAGGAACTCAGTTAGAAAACCAGGATCAAATAAAAAAAAAATCAGAAAATATGTACGCCTGAAAACTTTAGGAGTCCGAATACTGAGTGGAAGGAAACTTAGAAAAGATGAGCTCTTTAGATCAGTGATACCAGTATATAAAGTTCATTAAGATGTGTATAAAGATAGCATAATCTGTCCAGTGTTTCAATTTGCTCTTAGCAAATCTAGTAACAGTTGAATGACTTGGAGAAATGCTCATTGTTCTGACTTCCAAAGACAGGGACAGCTAGTAGCCAAAAAAGCTGAGGATAAATATAAAATTTGGGTCAAATTCAGGATACAGTATAACTCACTTTAAAATAAACCAGGACTAGGTACTATACGGTTCTATAAACAAATCCAGTTTGCATCATCTTTAGAAGGTCCCATGGCAACCACCTGGTAGACCCCTTTGAAACATCTTGTTCTTAACTGTCCCAAGGAATGTGATGAGGTTTTGCTTTGGAGCCTTGGGGAATCAATCTTAATCTCTGAGCAGTTTAATAGATTTTATTTTCAACTTACTTCTCTAGTTTAAGGACTCATTTTTGCTTGATAAACGTTAAAAGTCCTTTTATATTCATGCAGCCATGCACAGACACAATGACAGCATAGTAGATCCAGGAGTGATGCCTTGAAAGCCACAAATGATCATCTGAGGCAAAAATCCTGGAAGCCAAAGACTCCCTGGAGGGGGTCTAACCAAGATTGTGAAGCATTTATAGAAGAATGACATTTCCCCTTCCATCGGCTGTGTGTGTGAATGGCTCCATCAGAGTTTCCTGGCAACAATTTTAAATATGAAATGGTCAAGCTCTGCGCTTACAGAAGGTGACCTTCGTCAGGGCCAAGCCTCTGCTGAGCCTGTGATGAGCACCCTGGAGTTGGTTGTGAGAGGGATCAATGGTTTGCAGGTTACCAGGCAGAGTAATGAAAAGAAGTGGGGCGAGCACAAACAAAAATCAGCTGGAGAAATGAGGCTATTGAGCGAGAGTGGCCACCAGGAGGGCAGAGCTGCAGGGCGCCGGGATACAGGACCGTAGGAGCCTACCAGCAGACACTGAATGGAAATGGCCGGATTTCTCTGAAAAGTAAAGCCTTATTAATGTTGAACCTTTCTCTGCCTTAGACGAAATAGTTTTCTATGGACGTGCTGGCTCCCAGAATCTCTCTTGCCCCTGGCGTGCATTAAAGATTGAAATTCATGTGGCTTGAAGAGGCTTAGGGTGTGTAACACGCAACATATTTCAAACCCAAACTGAACACGCACCAGATGTTGCAGTATGATTAGTAACACAAAAAAGTGGCACACGGTGAAGGAAGACACAGGAAGGGATTTCAATCGGAAAGGTCAAAGAGGATTCCGGAGGCAGTGATCAGGGAGCCACAAGTGAGCAACATTGTAAAGCCTTTCCAGACGTGAGCCAGGGAGTTGGGGGTAGAGAGATTCCGAACACCAGGCAATGGATCTGCGATGTGACCAGAATCTGGAATGGCATCGAGGAACCAGATAATGTTAGTCTGAGAGGCTCAAAGGAAGAATCTGGCTCTGAATCCCGGTAGAATTAGCGCACTTAAAGTGTCTAAGCAATGTGATTACACACACACACACATTTTCATAAAGAAGTTCACCATATATATTATAATAGGTATGATAATATGATTTACACACACACACACACACACACACACTATCATATAAAGAGAATATTTTTATTACAAAGACCATGTTGGAATGAACAGACATTTTGACCAACCTAAAGATGACATTCATGAAGTCACAGTGTGTGTGTAAAACACAGAAGTCTATAAAAATGCCACTTTCTAAGACTGCATATCTTGACTACCATATGTGTTAACTCTGAGAGTAGGTTAAAAGCACAGGAAACTGTTTAATGTGAGAACAAGATGTTTTAGATAGTTTTTTTTTTAACATATGCAACAGGAATTACCACTTGGCAGACATCCTATACTAGAGGTACCAATGATTAGTTCTGTTTGCTGAGACAGAAACTGGGCTGACCTCCCACCTGAGAGTAAAGCTAATCACTCTTGTTATAAACAGATGGTCTTATTGCAAAACACAGAACATCTCGGTAGCTGATGGAGTGTGTAGTCCCTGCTCCTCGAGCAACTGAGAAGCCATCACAGCTTGCATTCCTCATATGTATCATTTATCATTGCCTCTGTGTACAACCTTACATGGCAGAGGCTTTCTCATTTAGCAGCAGCTAAATTATCTTGTTGACTTGGGTACATGCTCCTCATCACTGGGGTTTCTTTTATTTCACATGCGTTAGTGGTTTTATGGAAGACATTAGGGAAATGTAAGGTCCAATGTGGACTCTGGTAAAAACCATTACCTAGTTAAATCTTATGCAGTCAGTTCTGGGATTCTCCAGTTAATACTTAGCAGTGGAATGATGAATGACCTTTCTCTGTCCTTCACTGCTCCCATAGCAATACACATTTAGTGAACACATACCTAGATGTATTTATCATCTTCATGCTAGTCAACCTATGAACACACTGTGTACTGAGGATTATACAGACTTTGGTTGCTTTCTTTATTATAGAAAATAGTTGAAGACATTGGCACGTGGACACTAAAAACCAAAGACAATTTATTTACATTGCAGATATAATTTAATTAGTAACTGTATGACAAGGACAATGCTATATTTTACAAATCCATTTTGTTTTCCTCTTGGGCACCCTGAAAGATTATATTTCCTAATGCTGTTTGTAGTTATCTGGAGGCTACAGATACGGTCTCTAATAAATGGAGATCTATCTATCTATCTATCTATTGTGTACGGTAATTCCAAACTTGCTCATAAACATCCTTATAGAAGTTTTTGCAGTCTCCTTTGTCCTGCATACAACACACCTGGAGACCATGCACGGAAATGAGAATCTATAGTACTAAGGGCCTGGATTCTCGAGTCATCACGTGTGAACGTGCAAATGAGTGTTACCATTCAGGTCTAGCCACAATGATTGTTATATGAATGAGAAAAGGAACTTTTGGTATACTGAGATTTGAGAATGGTCACTCTGGGTCATTCTTCCTGAATAGTGTAAGCTACTGAGATTATTAAATTAGAGTCAAACGTCATTAGAAAGAAAATTATACAGTACAGGCTACTGGGAGAACACTCCTTTGATTAGAAAATATTATTGGTTCAATGCTAAATTCCTAGTATAAAAATTTGAAGAGGAATAAGACATCAAGATATTTTTATCTTTGTACAGATAAGTATTTTCTGCATTTGCTTCGATAGGTATTTCTGTGGTAAACACTATGACCAAAAGCAACTTGGGGAGGGAAGGATTTATTTCATCTTACAGTTTATAGTTCGCCATCAAGGGAAGTCAAGGCAGGAACTCAAGGCAGAAACCTGGGGGCAGGAATTGAGGCCAAGACCATGGAGGGGTGATACTTGCTATCTTGTTTTCCAAGGCTTAGTCACATAGCTTTCTGTAAGTAAGCCAGGACCATCTATTCAGGGGTGGTACTACTTACAGTGGTTTGGGCCATTCCAAATCACTCATTAATTATTTACCTCAAGCCAATCTGATGGAGGGATTTTCTCAGTAGAGATTTCCTCTTCCCAGGTAATTCTAGCTTTTGTCAAGCTGACAGAAAACTAGCCAGCACAGTTGTGTTTGACTAGCTTCAATACAATGACATTTAAAAGGTATAGCTAAGGTAAGGGTGTAACTCAGTGACACAGGGGTTGCCTAACTACACAAGGTCTTGAGTTTATTCCACATCATTGTTTTTTTTTTTAAAAAATGAGAAAACAAAAACCCCATATTGGTAGTAGAGAATCTCTAGTTTTGCTAAGTGGTATCTGAACAGCCCCATGGTTGTAAATTTAGATAAATAAGATCACAAAAGAGTGAAGAGGGTAAGCTGGTCATAGGAGAGAGATGTTCTACTTTGAAACTCTTTCTATTTTAAATAAATATCCAGAATTTCCTTTTTAAAATAGTTTTCAACTGTATTAATGATATTTAATGTTAGTAGTACTAAAATGTAATTTCAGCATATTACTTCTTATAGATTTATGAAAATAAAGTAAGGATTTGAAACATTTTTATTCCTCTTTTAATGCAGTCTTTGTATTTATGTCAGCAAAAAAAGAGAAATAGAATTTAAAATGCAGGGATGTGTTATGGGCTGGATTGTAATAGCATTTATTAATAAATGTCTACTAAAAGGTAAACCGATATGATAGCATTGTTTTGTGTCAAATATCCAAGTATTTTTAGGACTAGAAAGTAAGATAACATTGAGCACTGAATTGCAGCCTTCTTTGATGAAGCTGCTGTGAGGAGTCACCCACTCCTTTGGATAGTTTGATGTGTAAAATGCTACCAATGAGGCATGTTAAGACCTAATTCAACAGCAAGAAATTGAGCCAAGGAAAGAGCCCGGGAAACACAGCTCAGTGCAATAGTTGTCACCAGCCATGGCAGCCAAGTGATTCATTGTGCAAAAGGCAAGCCAGCTCCATCCAGTTGGGCTATTTCAGAGATCAAATGGTATATAGCTATTAAGCGGAGCAGCCATACATAGAAAAATGGTTGTGTCATCTGATGCCTAGAAGCAGGTGGCAGCCACATAATTGTTGACAATTTAATGCAAGGCAGAAATACATTTGACAGAGGGCTGGAGAGGAAGGGTAAGTAACTGCTATTGAAAAAGGTTTAAAGGAGTCAGTTCCTGGGAGGAAAATTTGGCAAAGTTTGAGATAGATAAACAGAAATTTAAACAAGGCTCACCTTTTGGTTTCAGAAGGACTATTTACATTTCAGGTCAAGGGAATTGAAGCATAGTGCTCCCAGCATGGACTGACCTCTCCATACTTTCATTATTGATAATTCACCCAAGCATAGTAACAGCTGCCACCTATTGAATACTTATTTTGTATAGAAATGTCTCTCCTTTCATTTGAATTCAATCCTCACTGTAGTCCAATGAGGTGATTTACCAGTGTCTGCATTTCCAGAGATAGAGAAACGTTGACAGATCTGAAAACTCCAGCGAAGTCACATAACACAGAGCAGAGACATAATTTCAATGCAGATTTGACTTCCCAGCCTATGATCCTGGATTTCTTGATGCTAAATTCTCTGGCCTGCTGCCTGGTTAGGATCTGAGGGGGAACTGGATGGTCTGGATCAGTTCCTGGAAGCGTCAGAGACTTAGCATGAAGGGGCTTTGAGTCACTGTCTCTTTTGTCTGCACCTTCAAATATAGTGGTTTGCATTCACTAGATTAATAATAATTATGTTTGTTTCACTGGCTTTATTTTTATTTTCAGTGCTGGGGACGAAGCCCAGGGCTTCCTGAATGCTAGGCAAGTGCTCTTCCAGTGAGATAGAACTCAAGACTTGGATTGGCTTTTAATGAAAGATAAGATTAAAGAAACAACAACAATAACCACAATAATAATCAACCACAAACCTTCTTGAAAAGCCCAAGACAGATTCATGGTTAGCAAAAATGAATTGTCTCCCCCATGAAGGGAAGACATGATGGATGTATATCTTCCCATGACGTTTATGATGAACCTTCAGGACCCGTCTCAACACTTTTGAAAAGTCAGCCAATCGTGTCAACTGTTTCAATTTAATACATTTCTCTGCAAATTGAATTAGATGTCTATTAGTTATCCAAACGTGTTAATCCGTTTGTCTCTTCAGGTATGCTGCTCCCGTCTGTGGCTGACACACAGTAAGCTCTCAGTAGTTAGCCACTGCTCTAATTTCTGTTGTTATTATCATGTCCAAAGAAATCAATGCTACAGCTTCAAAGGCTTTCAATTGAGGACCCTCTCTTCAAGCACTTCTGTATTTCCAGTGGCCATTAGCCAGGACATCATGAGGGACTTTAGAAAAGATTAGCTAATGAGTGGTTCAATCCATTAATGAGACAGCTCGGCTGTGCTTTCTCCTCCCTTAATGGCAGATCTTCTTACTCTCCAAGGCGCTATTAAAGCTATTAAAATAACTAATAAGGTCATTACTATTGTCAGAAAAGCCCCAGCCTGAGCAGATATTTTTCCCAGTAAATGTTTCATTAGTAAGTATTTGTTCGAGTAGAACTTCTTAACATGCTTAATCAAATCAAAAGAGACTCTAATGACAGCAGAGCAGAGAAACAACTCTAGGACACTTGGGTGACAACAATAAGAACATATTTGCCCACAGTAATGATTTTTCAGTGAAATATCATGGTTTTTTTTTTTCTTGCACTGCTCTAACAAAAATTGAGAATGAATTAAGGGAGGAAAGATTTGTGTTGATCCTGTTTCATAGATTTCACTCCGTAGTCCTTGATCTCATGAATTCTGAACCCGGTAAAGGGAAACAGGATGACGGCAGGAACATCCAGAGAACGGGCTGCTTTACTTCATGGCTGACAGGAAGTACAGAGTGAGGAAAGAACTCGCACTAAGTACCACTCTCAGAGGGGTGTCAGCAGTAACCTGTTTCCTTCAACTAAGCCCTGTCTTCTGAAGAACCACACAAAATAGCACCAACGGCCAGGGGCCAACCTCTCTGCACATGAGCCTGTATGTGATAGTTCAGATTCAAGTCAGAAAAGATGTGCAGTTTGAATCAGCTCCTCATGTAAAAGCAACTTAAGGTTTGGTGGATTTCTACTTTAAATCATGAGAGCCCAATAGCTTTACAAGTTTATCAGTTCTACAATAAATACATGTCATGTCACGTGCAGAATATAGATAGACATGGAACTCTAGTAAAGCAGATATGATTGATGAACAGTATGACAAAGATTTAGAAATCCTTGACTTCTCACTTGAACTCACAGATAGCTAAAACCAAGACAGAAGCGGGGTATCTCTGCCTTCACTTTGGGTCTGTCCCTTTTACTTTGGGTTAGATAGCTGTCCAAATTCACATATAGGCACGTTAATCAAGGGGTGTCTGAAAATGGGTGATTTTTTTTTAACCTATCTCACCCCCTTCCAAGACTGAAGACACAGAAATAAGAGCACATGGCACACCTTATTGGCAATGTTGACAGTAGCCTATTCTAGATAGGAAAAAAAAAAAAAAGAGTACCTGAAAGTTTCTAGTCATTGTCCTAAACCTGAATTCACTGTTGGTTCTAGAAATATCATCTCTTACACGCCCCAAAACGGGATCATTCTTAAATGGAAACAATTATTTCCCAGGTCATCTTGAGCTCCCGCCCTGCAAGAGCAATCATCTGATAAGAACCGGATTGTCCCTTCCAGATGAGGACTTCTCCAGAGACACTCTGCAAGACTGGGATTGAGATAATAGCCATGTTTGTTAAGGATGTAGGTCTTTCCTCGTGCTCAGTCCTTCCTGTTTAGACTGAGAGCATATTCCAGTATCCTGACGATGAAAAGTGACTCTTGATTTCCAACTTTCAAACATGACCATCCCGATTAAAAGTATTTCCTGTCTTTTGACCTTTCCATCTCTTTGCTATCTTTGAGGTGAATGCTGGCCCTAATTTCTTGGGACTCCTGTGTCAGGTTTCAGGTTACAATAGGATCCTTGGCATCAATATCTAGGAGTCCCATGCCCATCAGACATAGCTACCCAAGCCTTCTTTTCAGGGGGTAAGATGAATCCAAATAACTACTCCAATAGCCCAAGATATAACTACCAGAATTGACTAGTAGGATTGCATGGATTTAAAAGCATTTTTTTTTTTTTTACAGTAAAGGAAACTATCAGCAGAGTGAAACACTCAAGAATCTGAAAACTTGATTTTTACATCCTCTTTCTTCTCTTTGTGCGCTGCTGTATTTTGTGCCATGGAAATGGTTTGTTTTCTTGGAAAATGGCACCTCTTGCAAGAAGTCTACTTAAATTAAGCTAATAAGGTCCTCTTCCCCTATTCTTACACAAATTTGGGTGATCAGTCATAGTTTAATTATACATACTTGATCTAATATATGACCTCTTATATTAGTTTTTTTTTTCCTACTTCAAAATATCTGACAGAAAAGAGTTAAAGGAGAAAAGGCTTATTTTGGCTTATAGTTTCAAAAAGTTTTAAATCATGGTGGGAAAGGTGTGGTGACAGGTTTCATGGCCACACAAACAGATACATGGTAGAGAGCCCACAGATGGCAGCAGGCTGGGAAGAAAAGGTAGGCCAGCGCCAGATGAGAATACAATCTTGAGAGTCCTGCCTCTGGTGATCTAATTCTACCAGCTAAGTTCTACCCCCTAAAAGTTTCACAGTCTTCAAAATAGCACCATGGGGTGGGGAACAAGCACCCATAACATTAATCTACAGAGGACATCGCAAATTCAAATCCTAATGCCTTGGATTCTTTTAATATAAATCATGGGAATTCATGTGAATGTTTGCAGTTGTATTATGTCTTTTATCAAGTGTGCTAAACTATCAAATTATGAATTGTTTAATCTTCGTACTTTATCAAGTACATATATTATCATTTCAAAATACATGCCTGTTTCAAGGGGGAATTTTGGGTTCATGTTTCTAATAATTTTTGTATTTAACTCACCAGATGTTTCCAAGTAGGATTTTTGGCACAGGTCACCAAGAATTAGCTGCTTTTCAACCTCTGTATGTGATGGATAATTGTCATTGCGTACCTCAGTAGGGCAACGTACAATGCCAACCCATCAGTACGTGTGGATGCACACTACCAGATAAAAGGTAATTTACCTAGCAAGAATTTTAATTCCCTTTCCCAGGAAGCCAATGAATCAAAATAGCAAATAATCCAATATGAGGAAATTTTCTATATTTAATTCATTTCAGTAATTAAAATACCTTCTGTTCCATAAAGATTTAATGAGACTTACAAAGGACAAAAAACAAAGCACACTTGCATGATAAGAATATAAAATTCTAACTAGATCGTGTTAGATGCGGGTGCAGCTAGCCTTTGCCCAGTATGTGCAGAGACCTAGGTTCCCCTCCAGCACCACAGTGAGAAAACAAACAAACAAACAAAAAACTGACGATGTCTACAGATCATCTGTTTAAAGTAAAGACCAGGTTTTAACAAGCTTTTACTGAAATCCTACCTGAACAAGTCCAAACCCCAACTCAGACAACAGGCCAAGGCAGGACACTAGGTCATACTTTGTCATAGGATAAACGATGCCCCATACTGCGGAAGAGGGATAAAGTCAGGAAGGTTGCTTCCAGCTGGAACGCTTTTAGTTGTGAAAATGAAGCTGGCTCTCTCAAATTGTGTTCGCAGGGAGTGAGCCTTGGTTGGGACCAGAGTGAATATTGCTGGCAGAGACGTGTCCTTACTCAGCCTCCACTGGGGAAAAAAGGAGGTAATTCTAACAGCCATTCAACACGATATTTTAAAAACCCAAGAGAAATAAGAAATAGCAGATTTCTCACCAGAATCCATGGAAGCGACTGTCCTATCCTACTCAACTTTGTATAACTTACAAAGCCATGCGGTACTGTGACCGGATGTGCTATAATGACTTAATTGTGTTATCGAAGAATCGATTGTGATCGAAGATTTGATCCTCAGTGTAGCACTCTTGGGAGATGAGGCCCCAAAGGCTCAAGTGGGCACCTACTTAGGGAACTTGAGAAATATAAACTCTAAGCATGAAGGGGGAAAGCCAAAATGAATTATAGTCTAAAATTGAAATTTTCATGAAGTTCTCAAGTGGGAATGGATGACATCCTGAACTGCTGAAGCACACATAAAGGAAGGAAGTGAGGTAATAAAATATACACACATATACACATATATGCATTCAATCTATGTGTCCACACTTATATGCACACATATATGTGTACATATATAAAGTCTATGTATACAGCTACATTGTGTGTGTCCATTAGAAACATAGATTTTTTTCTTCCTACTTGACACCATCTGGCAACTTCCTGCCTCCACTGCTCTAAAAGAGAAAGCTTTACTCTTTAACATTGTTACAATAAGGGAGTCTATAGTCAAACCTACATGTTAGCCTGCCATTACTGTGAAACAAAAGTTAAATTAAATGTACATCTGAATCAAACATTTTCCTCATATACCATCTTCAATCTCTTTAATTTGCTTAGAGATCTTTGTAGAATCTGATTAAGTGCAAATGAAACATAAGCAGCAGGTGGTCTCTGGATACTTTGAACTTCCCTGAAAAATATTACAGTCATTGACCCCCCCTTCACTACTTAATCATAGCCTACTTGTCTTCCCAAGTTACAGTCAGTACTTTTTGTGTGATGTGCAGGAGCCATGTGCTGTGCTAACTAAACATTTATTTTTATCAATGCCATACAGAAAATTCTGCATGATTATATATGTAATTAGGACTAATTTGCAAAGAAGGAATGATTCTTTTAGAGGAAAGTAACTGTTCGCTAACATCAAGGAGGCCAGAATGTGATTGCCTGCTATATTCTAATATTCCTTCTAATGAGCATTTTCTGTCTTCTAAAGAGCTACCCATTTTTTGCCTCAAATTATTTTCTTCAAATTAATTACTCCCACTGGTTGTTACTCACTGTCATGAAGAATGAATTACTCTCAGTAATTATTTGTTGTTGATTAGGGGGGTTCCAAAAGAGTCCCCAAACAGTATAGGCTACTGTCATTGCCCTTGGCTGCCTCTCCGAAGTTGAAGGTTAGATCCTATTCTTGAGGACACTACCCATATCTGACACTGGATTGTGAGGAATTGAGTTGGAAAAGACCTGGAAGCCTCCTTCCAGATGACCACCTCTCATAGTACCTGAAGATGCTATGAAAAATGTTGAGGGAAAAAAACAATCAAAATTCCTACTCAGTTGTAAACCCTACAAACCAAAACAATGACCAGGATAGCAAGACTGCAATGGTGGCACTTACGTCTTAGAGGGCACCAACAACCACTTAATTGGACTTAAGTCCTGCTCAATAAGAGGGAATCAATGCCAGCACTGTAAATTTAGCCAGCATCCATTGATGGTGAGGCATGGATATTTGGATAGCTGACTACAGCCACTTTACTAAATGAGCATAATTTCTAACAGTACTCTAAATACTTAATCTTATAGCCACTGATCAGTATAGCCCTCATGTCTTCTCAAAGAAGCTTTTTTATGTGTAGAAGGCAGAGATCATTACAGAACTCCACACTGGTCAAAATGCAGAGCTGACATTAGAACGCCCAACTTCAAGTGATACATCTACAATAGGACTCCTTCGTCTTAGGCTCAGGGAGCATCATAGAAGAGGGGTTAGAAAGACTACAAGAGGTTTTTTTTTTCTTTCTTCTATGTAGACAAGGATGGCCTCTAGTTTACAATGATCCACAATCCACCTGCCTCCAGTTATATATATATATATATATATATATATATATATATATATATATATATATATGATTCATTCATGCATACATACATAAGTATATTTATTGAATAATAATAATCAAAGAAAAAGAGGCTATGAACTTGAGAGGAGGCATGGGAGGAATTCAAAGAGGGGTAGCTGGAGGGGCCTGGAAGGAGAAAAGGAGAAGGAAAAGTAATAAAATTCTATTTCAATTAAAAAAAATTCAAAGTAGGAGGAAAAGAAAAAGAAAGATTGTAAGAGCCAAAGAACCAGGACACCTGCTGCAAGGCAACCATATATATATGGAGAGAGAGAGGGAGGGAGAGAGAGAGAGAGAGAGAGAGAGACAGAGAGAGACAGAGAGGGAGGGAGAGAGGAGCTGCATTCATGAAATCTCAGATACATAGTCACCTAAACAAGACCAGCACAATGACGGTACTTGACGGGCTCCACCCCTAGATGTGGGATTATAGACAATTAATGACTACTGGGGTGGGGGGAATTGGCCTTCTCCAGAGATGAGCTATCTGATAACTGATCCACTCCCCATGGTCTGCTCTAAACACACATACACACACACACACCCATCTACTAAATAGAATCAGTGGGTTGTGTATGTACATGCATTTATACATGTATCAGTAATACATATATATTATTAAAGAAGTCTTGAATTTGAGAAGAGATGGGAACGAGACATGGAAGGATCGAAGGAGGGAGGTAGCAATGATACACAGCACTCATATATTAAATTCTCAGAGAACTAACGAAATAGAATGAAAACCTGAGCTGCCCATCACAAAAGCCTATTTGAAGAAATAAGATAAAGTGATTTGAAAATAGTTTTGTATGGAGGAACTGTTATATTGCTGGTGAGTCAATGATGAAGTTTTGGTTCGCTGTGTTGCAGACATAAGAAGAACACCAAATACAAGCAAATTCAGCCAAGAGCAGAACGTAGACATGTTTTCTGTCCCCCAGAGAAAATGGTTACAGTGCTTAGAGAAGAAAAATTAAAAATGCTACTAACAAAACAAAAAAATACCTTTGTTTCAGCATCAGTGTGGAGTCTTCATGATTTTGAGCTTTAGCAAAGCGACTGTGTTGATGGTGGCAGGATAATAAAACCAGCTGAACCGAGCTTGTGACCCATAGTTAAAACACACAAAACTGACCAAATAAAATGCCAGCTGATGTCCTTTTTCAATACTGAAATACAAGGTCCTGAGAAAAGAGATGATGCCTGTAAAACCACCAAGGAAACTGTAAAAGCCAAGTATTCAGGATACTGTCTGTTGCCCCTGTTTTAAAATTTTTAATGGCTTGTCGTTTTTTTTTCTTTCATACCACTGCTCCAAAACCCAAAACCAAAAGCAAAGTAGCAATAAAATGACTCCTAGTGACTTCTGATGTACTCAGATCTTATCTTGCCAGTCATCATCAGAGAAGCGTCCTTCGATCGCATATAGGAACAAATTTAGATACGCACGCACGGCCTAACAATATGTACAGTGAGCAGCTTGGAACACTAAGCAATGAATGGATCTCTCCATCAGATATTTCCCCTCAGGGCTCAGGGAACCCCACAAAAAAGGAGGCAGAAAGAGTGTAAGATCCAGAGAAGGACACACACACACACATACACACACACACACAACCAAAAACCAAAAAGACACAAAACACTCTAAATCAACATGATCAAAACTCACATGAACTCACAGAGACTGAGGCAGCAGCATGGGGTCTGCACGGGTCTGCGCCAGGTTCTCTGCATGTATGTTGTGGCTCCCACAATATACATAGTGTTTCTGTGGGATTCCTAAGTGTGTGAATGAGTGGCTCTCTGATTCTTGTGCCTTCTCTTGGCCTCTTTCCCTTCTGTTTGTTTTTCTTGTCCAACTTTGATGTGTTAGCTTTTTTTTTAAAATTTTATTTTATTATTTTAATTATCCCTTAGAAGCCTGTTAGTTTTCTTAAGAGACAGAAAGGGAGAGGATCTGGACTGAAGGGGAGGTGGGGAGGAGCTGAGAGGAGGAGAGAGAGAGGAAACCATAGTTAGAATATATTATTTGAGACAAAAATTCTGTTTTCAATAAAATGAAAAAAAAATTGACCCTGGAATGCATACGCATCTGTTTTGCCAGCACATTTATAACGCAGTCAGATATGATGTCTGTCTCTGTTGTAGTAGCTGTTGACCCCTACCCAAAGTCAGCATGGGAATTCCACGGGTAGCATTCAACTTCAAACCCTATCAGTAAATCCCTTAAGTCACAAGTGCTGATATGGTCTTAATTCCTCTGCCTCAAGATGAATCAAACAGGAAAGCTAAACGGCACTGATTTAGTTACAGTGGCTACACAGAAGCAACTCTTCCATTTTCAGTACTGGAGACCCTGATGTTAAGAACTGCTTCAAAAGTACTCCATAACAACTTCAGCCCACTTACTTGGTAACCAGCAACGACACAATCCATTACCAAGCTCTTTGCTGCACTCAACACTGTGTAAAAAGCCTGACCCCCCAACCCCCCCATGCTCAATGAAATTGAAGGTGAAACAATTTTAAAAAATGGTGTTGGTACCTGTTATATGAGGTTCTTCAGCTTCTGGGATGAGATAAATGAAATGATTTTTCTCGAAGTCTGGATTAGTAAAAAGTGATCTCTAGTCAGTTGTCAGTGTGGGTTATAAGACAGAAGACATGGTAATAAAGGTTTGTCATTTCAATTAGACAGAAGAGGCAGACAGAGAATCCTTTAATCAGGATTAAGTTATACCACTTTAACCACCAAACCTCTCACCTGTGTGGCTGCAACAGAAAAACAGTCATTTGTGTGAAATCTCCTCTGTATATGAGCAGAAATTCCTAGTGTGATTCTCTGTATCAGCCCAAACATCTACAATCATTATAGCTGGGAACAAAATTTCTAGGCAATTTAGCTACTTTGTACCTAAAAGAGTAAATCCATATGTGGGTGTGTATATGTTACATGGACATTATGCATTTACATCAACATCTACACCTACATATGCATGAAAACTTCTTAGTCACAGTTGTGAGAAAGTGTTATGTTTTGCCCCATTGTGCCAGAGAGGGGAATGTGATTAGACAGAAAGAAAGGAAGTTGAACTACAGCAGGAACGTTCAAAGTCTCTGCCTTTGCTTGCTTAGCAATTCAGAGTCCTAATTTCCCTACTTGAGTTTTACCAAACAAAGCTCTTCGGTTATCTCTCAGTTCATTCTCTACTAAGATACGATTCATAGTATAAGAACAAACTCTGTTCAGCATAAGCTAAAGTTTCTTCTTTGTGAAGAAAAAAATATTATCCTTCAGTAGATCTGTTGTGAATCTCTTCACATCACTGCAGCAAGGATGGGGGGTTATGGATGGGGTCAAGGCCTGCTACCCAGTTCTGCTTCTTACTGAGTGACTGACCCCACACATGACCCAGCCCATCCTTGCTCAGTTTATTAATTTATAAAATACTAAAATTACTATCAGTGCTTGCAGATTATTGGAAATATTAAATAAAATAATCTTTATTAAAACAGTATAGGACCAAGCTCATAATAAGGGTTTAGTAAAACATGGATATTTTTAATTATTCAAATACAAGAATTTGGGGTTATTTTGTTCTTTTTAAAAGACGGATTCTCATGTAAATCACGCCGGTCTTAAATTTACTACTTAGCCAAGGCTGGTCTTGAATTCCTGATCCTGTTGCTTCTCACTTCTAAGTTCTGGGAATTACAAGCGTATGTCCATGACAAGACATTATCCAATTTTAATACAATCCATGACAAGTATGGTGACCTTACCAGTAGGGTAATCCTGAAATACTGTCTTTGAAGCTTATAAAGCCAAACTAAGAAAGTAAGTAAGAGGGGAAGAGAGGGAGAGAGGGAAAGAAGAAAGGAAAAAATGAACGACGGAAGTGAGGAAGGAGAAAGGCCTTTGTCCATAAAGATACAACAAAGAAAACATCTGTGTCAGCAGTTTGAAGGGTAAGTCTGCCTAATTTGTCCTTCAATGTCTAAGAGTAAAAAACGTACAAAAAGCAAGCCAAGAAAAGTGGTGGGAACCCCAATATGAGTACATCACATCGTGATAGCGTTCATGGACACCTCTGGACCAGGTCATCGGTTCTTATTAAAAGTAGCATCCCTTTCCTCCCAGAGAAGTGGCTCCTTTTCAGCTGTACTTTCCAACATTCTTTCTTTCACTCCCACTTCTCTCCACAGGTGCCAATTGCCCTGCTGTCTTCTGGTCTTTCAGGGCTTTATTGGCTACAGTAGTAACTTTCGTCATTGCTACGATAAATGCCTGAAAAATGCAACTTGAGGACGGAAGAGCTTGTTGTGGCTCATGGCTTGAGGGATACAGTCCATCATGGCTGAGAAGTCACGGTGGCAGGAGAGTGAGATGGTGGGTCACACTGCATCAGAAGCCGCAAAGCAGAGAGAGAGAGAGAGAGAGACGGAGAGAGAGAGGGAGGGAGGGAGGGAGATAGGGAGGGAGGGAGAGAGGAGCACAATGTTGGTATTCCATGTATTTTCTCATTTTCATTCAGTCTGGAACTTAAGCCCATGGGACGATGCTACTCACATTCAGGATGGGCCTTTCTTCAATTGAACCTCTTTGCGAGCGCTTTCAGACACATTTAGAGGTGTGTATCGTCGATGATTCTAGATATAGTCAAGTTGATAATGAATATTAACTATCCCACTAATTGAACCTCTCTAGAAATAACTGGAGAGCAGAATGTTGAATGAACATATAAACATAAAGTTAAAGTGGATCGTAGTCATAACTACAGAGTGCGAAACTATAAACCTTCCGGAAGATAAAGCATTTTAATGACCTTTCACCAGAATTTTCATATATAATTCCAAAAGTACAATTTAGCAAACAAAAATAGGCAAAGTGGATTACATAAAAACCAAGACTTCTGCTCTACCGAAAGCAATCCAAAGACTAGGGGAGGAGAGGGGGGGAAGATTCATATAATAAGCAAAAAAAAAAAAAAAAGTCAAAGTATCCTTAGAACTCAATAACATAAAGATAAACAGCAAAAGGATGGTTCCCTGTTGCTACGACAAATGGCTGACGTAAATAACCTAAGTGGGAGGAAGTTGTGATTGGCTCACAGTTTTGGAAGTTTTAGTCTCAGGTTGGCTTGTCCATTGCTCTGTGCCTGAGATGAACCAGACACCGCGACAGCTGGAATGTAAGGCCTTCGAAGACTATACCCCATGTTCACCAGGCAAGGACAGCAAGGGGCCAGAGACAAAATATCTGTCAAAGGTACATTCCCAGTAATCTGCTTTCTCCAGCTAATTCTCACCACCTGGAGTTTCCAATACCTTCCCAAATAAAGCCATTTACCGAGAGCCAAACCTTGTGTGCATGAGCCTGTGGGCAACATTTTCTATCCAAAATGTAACACAGTCCTGTCGTATTGAGGAATGATCTGAGAGATACTTCATCAGCAATTAAACACATGAAAATATTTCACCATCATACACGCCTAGGGAAATATAAATTGTGAAGCAGGAGACCCATGAACTACATAGCAAGACCTCACTCAGAAGTCATAGAAAAAGAAAAGAAAAAGAAAGAGATATTACTAGAGTTACCCATCAAAACGGCTAAAAATAAAAAATAAGAGCATGGGATATAGCTGAGCAGGAACAAGTACTTGTCATAAAAGCATGAGTATAAAGCATAAGAGCATAAAATCAGAGTTCAGATCTGCAGAACTCACATAAAAGCCAGAGGGTCTGCGGTTCTGACACATGGAAGCTGAAGACAGGGAATCTCAAGAGCAAACAGGCCAGCCACACGAGCAAATGCAGCAGGTTTCAGGGTCAGTGAGAGACCTTGCCTTATTATGGATGATGGGAAGGAATTGAGGAAGATATCTGATGTCAACATTGGGCTTCTATGTGCATGTTTACGTAGATAAGTGCACCCCCACCCACCATGAACACATTTATACATGCACACATGCAGCATACATACACATGCAATAACAATAAATTAAACTCATACAAATTAAAGTGCAGATTTAGAACAATAGGAACTCTCATCTTGACTTATTTGGAAGACAGCAACTGTAGAAAATGGTTTAGGTATGTCTTGAAAGCTAAATATGAGCATACTGTACAATCCAGCCATTGTACTGCAAGGGAATTTTCCAGCTAATTTGAAAACTTGCTTCTTTAGCTTGGATGTGAACATTCACTACTGCTTTACTCAAAAATCACTAGAAAACCAGCAACAACTAAGGCACAGTTCCGTAGATGAATGACTACATAAACTGAAGCGTGTAACAAGATAGATTGTGACTCAATGGCAAAAACGAGCTATTAAGACACATAAGGACAGGGGTGACTATTGCTAACAGAAAGGAGACGTTTTGTGAAAGCTAGCCTCAAACTCACAGAGACCCAAACACCCCTGCTTCATGTGCGTGGGATTAGAGGTGTGCACCACCACACCCAACTAAAATTAGTCCCACTGTGTAGCTGGGACCCAGGGGCGGGGATTGGCAACAGGTGACAGGATTTGATTAATGAAAACCGGAGTCCACAAAACAGCTTTGTCAAACTCATCTTTCTATGACTGTAGAAATAAATATGTTAAAGAGAGGTTTACATATTCAAAAAAGTGTCTCAGCTATTTGCATGGAGGGTAGTTAAATTATGGGAGGAGTTTAGATTTCTCCTGTAGTCCCAGGTTTTCTGCCTTTTCTTCCTCCACCCCCCCCTCACAAAACAACAAAACAATCAACCAACCAAAAAAAACCCCTTTATATATGAAACCCTTCTCCTTTATATATCCAGAGGTGCGGTCTGTTGGGTAGTGACCACTACACTTCTTTCCCTCAAAAAGTAATCAGCCTTTCACATGTGCTAGTTGTTGGGAAATGGGTGAGCGGATTCATGATATGTATCTTTTCCCCAATGGGATATATTTAGCAAGGCAAACCTCTCGATTCCAGCTAAAGGCACACATCAGGCAGGACTGTAGCTCAGGAGGTGGAATTCCATCCAGTTTTAAAATATAAACAGGTGGATATGGTCGTAAAAGGTACTATGGGTGGTAGAAAAGTCAAAAGTTACTAAAACTTAGAATTAAAGAGGAGAGGGCACTAGGAGCCTTGTAGGAATAAAAATGTCTGCAACAAAATACCCAGCCTCGATAACGTAGACGAACTTCTGAGACATCCAGCTGCTGGAACTTATTCAACAAAAGATACAATAACATAAATAGATCTACCCTTCACTAAGAGACTATGATGTTAATTTGAAATGTTTTTCACAAAACAATTCTCAAAGCTAAAGGGCTTCAGTTACACATTTAAAAAATTGAACATCGACACCAATTCTTCATCTTTTGATGAAGAGCATCTTTTGAAACAGAAAACAAGGGCTCTCTTCTCCCTCCTTCTGAACGATCACCATCATTCTGACAGTTCAGCCAGTGCCATCCTCATAAAATAAAACCACTCAATGACGTCTCTGATAGACTAAAATATCCTCAACAAAATATTGGTAAAATGAATACAGTGATTTATAAAGAAAGTTAGATGTCATGAACAAAAGGGTTTTATGGTAGTAATGCAAGGTTTGTTTAACATCCCAAAATCAATCAGCGCAACACAGGGTAATAACAGATAAAACATTGTGATTGTATTAATAGCTGGAAAAAAAAAAGGCACTCCACAAAATGTAATAGCTTTTCAATAAAAAATGCTTACAACTGCAAATAACGTGAAACCTTCTCAACTTGATAAAAAAAAAAACAAAAACAAAAACAAAAAAACATCTGTGAAAAGCACAGCTAATGTCACACTAAATGGAGCAGGTCTAAATGCTCTCCCTTTAAGATCAAGTTCAAAAGAAAGATGCTAACTGTAGTCTCTTTGCTCACCTTACATTAGATGTCACAGCCAGGGCAATTATAAAAGGATTTTCACAAAGCATCTAACTTGTGTAGGAAGATTTAAAACCATCCCTATAGATGTGAAATGTCCCCAACAGACTCACAAATGTTTTGAATGCATCTTCCCTGGTTGATGATGCTATTTTGAGAGGCTGTGGAAACCTTAGGAGGTGGACCTTAGCTGGGGGAAGCAGCTTACCAAGAGCGGGCTGTTGAGTGTTATGTATGGCCCCCAGTTCCTGCATTTGGAGTTTTCTGGTCTGCCATGATGTGAACAGGCTTTCCCACATAGCCCTACCAGCAAGACTTAGGATGGTTTTCTGCCATGATACAGTGAACCTCTCTGAAACCGTGAGGCAAATAAATCTTTACTCCCATAAATTGTTCCTGCCAAGTATTGTGGTCACAGAAGCATAAACGTTACCAGCACAGGAATAACTACCAGAAAAGTAGGGTTGTTCCCATGATTAAACTTGACTGTATGGTTCTCAAGTCTTTGAAACTGGTTTTGAGTCAATTTGGAAGATTTTGAATCTGTAGAGCACAGGAGCCCTCGAGTATCCAGTACACAGGAGGTAGAGACCAGACGACTAGGAGTTCAGGGTCCTCCTCGGCGACATAGCAAGTTTGAAGCCATCCTGGACTACATGAGATCTTGTCTGGGAGGAGGAGGAAGAAGGGGAGGAGGAGGATGACGACGAGGAGAGATTTGGGGTTGGGGGAAGGAAGAGAAGGAAGGAAGAAAAGTCAGCCACCCTAGAATATATGAGCAGAGCTTAGTGGTTGATTCTGATGGGGGTAAAGACAAGAATACTAACAGAAGTGTAGATAGACAGTGGGTACTATGGTCATGAATTTTCAGATAGAAACAGATTGTGTTGGGAATTGTACTTGAAGCCTTTTGGAGTTATGTTCTAGAAGAGAATTTGTGTACATTTTGTCTATGTCCTGAAATTCAGGGAGGGGATGAATCCACAGGTAGATGAGTGACTTTGGGGAAGGAGACTCGTGCTGTGGCATGTGACTGCTGGCTGCTTCTATCAGGCTGACAGTGGAGACCGGGACAAAGAACAGAGCAGAAAGAGACAGGTGAAAAATAAGCAACTTCTCAAGGAAAAGAGTTAGGTGTGCATTTAAAACTGTGGGCAAATAAGTCCTAATTGGTAAAGAGAATTCCATCATTGAAATGAGACTCGGTGCTCTCCATCTGTATGGTAGAAAAGGTGTCTTGGGAGCATTTTTGTTGGTGAGACTCTGTCCACAGGTGCCAATATGTAAAGTACAAATTAACTTAAAAGAATTCCTAAGAAAAGAGAGCATCTCCAAAATGCCCCAACTGGGTGGTGGGGGATCTACTGAGGGAAGGCTTTTCTCAGTTTCAACATCTCCAAGACTCAGAAGCTATGGACTTGGACCAAGGAGAGGAAACAGTTTAATAAGAGAACTTGATCTCATCCGTGTGGTGCTGGTTTTATAAGCACACATCACATAAGAGTTACTGAGACATTGACAAGATTAGTAAGCTTGTTTTACAACATGTATGAGGACAGCTGCCAGTGAAACCCATTTAAGAGCCTCAGCTCAACTTTGTACTTTCAAAACTAAGACCATCATTCAGATGCAAGGCTCTGTAATCACCCTGGCAAAAACGAAGATGAGCTAAGGAGAGATGTGTGACCCTCCTTTGTGATCAGAGTCCTGCAACAAAGGACTCCAAGAAATTGGAATTTCCCTAAAATCTCATGCTGGAAGAAAGGAAAGCCTAAGGCTCCGGGCTTGCCAGAGCAGGAACTTCTCTCCAGGCAAGAATCACAACAGTAGCCCTCAGAGGAGACTGGTGCTGTGACTGCTGTGATGGGCAGGCCTACACCTTGACCAAGGTTAATTAGTTATGCATACTTCTGGCTCTCTACTTAAACTACCCTCAGGTTGACACTGCAATGACTGACTGGGTGGTGCACTGGACTTCTTCATTCTTCTCAGCATGGCCTCATTGAATGAATTCCTTTTTATTTTTTTACTATTAAATTTATGTCTCTAACTGGCTTGTTAGTGCTGACAGAGCACAGGCTCTAACCCTAATAACTCTGGAACCAGCACTAATGTTCTTAATCACAACGGTCTGCTTTTGCCAGAGTAATCTTATTAACATCCTGGTGGAGATAGATCCTGATGCGTTCAGGTACTCCGTAGGCCTAGGAAGTAACTCAGTACTAAAACCATCTGGCATGTCTTATGTAGCTCCACTGACTGGGGTGTTGGGTAGAGGTTGGGCTATAGAAACAACATCATTTCACTCTGCTTTATTTCAAAACAAATTTCCAACCCATCTCAAGCTTTACTCGGCAAGTTTTAAAATCTCAACATTTGACTAACTTCAATAGAACCTCTCTGGAGACAGAGGAATTTATGAAGCCACTGGTTTGCCATATTATCATTAATGCTTTCATTTATGACTGATGCCTCTCTCCTGTGGACAGATCTTTCAAGGAAAATATCTTCTCAGTGTAAGAGCAAAAGTTCTGTTTTAAATTTTAATTACTGCGCCTAAGAGATCTATAGAACAAGGACATAACTTCCTAGAGTGCTGGGTGGGGCTGTTCCAGTGAGGTGCAGAAGGAATTCTGTAGTCCCCCTTGGTCAAGGACAGATAGCCTCCTGGAATGTTGGGTGGGGAATGTCTAGATCCCATTTAGATAATTCTACTGCACTGGATGTGCTTCAAATGCACTAGATATGCTTAGTCCCTTGTGAGAGATAACCCAGGTAGGAAGTACATCAGGATAGATGCTTGCTACTGATTGGACCTGGTAGGAAGAGCATAGCCTTATGGTTCTCCCTTTTTTAAGCATCTATGCCACTCAGTGCCATTCTATGGGAGCTCTGGAGGTGACAGGTCCATTCCATGGGAACCTCAGAGTGGACCTGGTCAGAGTCCATCTTTCTGGTCAGTATTTAATTAATTTAATTAAAGATTGCTTCAAATTTGGCTCAATTGTGGTAGTCTTATTCTCCACTGGTAGAATTTACATTAGGAAAAAATTATATATAAACCTGAATGTAACAAGTAACAAGCATGAGAAACAGAAAAACATTGTAAATTAAAGTATGTCTCTCAGACTGGAAAGATGGCTTAACTATTAAAAGCGCTGGCTGCTCTTCCAGGGGACCGCGGTTCAAATCCCAGAACCCACACGGCAGCTCACAGCTGTCTGTAACCCCAGTTTCAAGGGATCTGACACTTTCACACCAATGCACATAAAATGAAAATATAAAATTTTTTTCTCTGGCTTTATAAAGATATGATTATGAGAGCTAGCACGATGCCATGAGGCCTCCCGCAGACTGATTCATTTCCTCATTCGTGTTTTCATTCACCTACAAGACAAAGCTAAAGAAAATCGACTGTGTTGTAGAAGCTAGTACAACAGTCATAGGGGTTGATAGAAAAATGGAAAATGCCGAGTATTTTATATCATGATAAGCACAGTAAAGGGGGTGTTGTGATAGTGACGGCCCAGGGAAGGGTCCAACTCTTGTGGGTAGGAAAAGCTTCATCATGGACGAGGCCTTTGAACAGAGCCCCCTAAAATGTGAGAGATCCGACAAGAGAGTAGCAGAGGAGAGCACTGTCCCTGGAGGAAATGTGAGCGCCGACTGAGAGAAGGAACGTCTGGGTCTGTGCAGGCTGCCGCCAGGAAAGATCAAAACAGAGTAAGACAGTTGTGGTGGCTGGGAACTCCCAGGTCAGTACTCTAGAAGATTCTAGGGTGGGCTGGCTTCCCCGTAGACTGTCTGTTCTCGCTCTGTTTTTACACAAGGAGGGACTTGTTGAGAAGGAAGTAGCTAGCTCGGAGTTGTCTTTTTGTCGTCACTTCCTGAAATCTCTGTTCCCTGCCACCACCACCCTGAGCGGCACTGGGCAACTTAAAAACTGGGAGGGAGGACAGGGAAATTGTTAGGTAGGGATGCGGCTGGTGACGAGAGGGCACAGGAGCCAGCTAACTCCGGATCTTAGAGAGTAATGGGTAGGGATTTAAATAAAAATCAAAGACCTAGGAGAATTTTTGTCCTGAAGTACACAGTCTGACCGTAAGTTGAAAGCTTGGGTTGCCTTTGTATTATAAAGGAGATAAAAGTGGTGCTTGTGACACATGTTAGGACACACTCTGGGAAGACAGAGGTGATGGCGGCTTGATGTTAGTCTGCATCTTTGAAGATGAATACATGCCATGTAGTGCGGCTTTTCCTTAAGGCATAGCATGGACGTCCCCTTGGCATCTTGATGTAGATATAACTTTGGCCCAGTAGCCATGGCAACCAACTGAACAACACAATACAGTGATAGGCAGGTCTATGGTAATGGCAACAGAGCTGTTAATACTCTGAACAGAGGAGTGGGGCTCACGGGACCCTCATCTGAGATGTGAGGACATACTTGTCCCCCCTCTTGTTCGCCTCCACAGCTGCAAAATGGCCTCGGGACACCAGAGTATGCAATAAGTGGAAGGTTAACTGAGAGTGGAATTTCAAGATGTAGCTTCCACAGGGCCATCACTGATGATGGAGTCACCCCCACCCCTGGGAATAGCCTCTCACCTACTCTGCGGATAAGCCAAACAAACTCATGAGCTTGCCTACTTGGGACTTTGGTGAAGTCCTTACTTTGTCTGTTGTCTTTGATTCTGGAATGAATACATGTTTGTTCACACCTCCCTAGTAAGAGTCAATGCCACGGTTGGGCGGCAGTGGTGGCACACACCTTTAGTCCCAGCACTCGGAAAGCAGAGGCAGGCATATCTCTGTGAGTTTGAGGCCAGCCTGGTCTACAGAGTGAGTTCCAGGACAGCCAGTGTTATGACAGAGAAACCCTGTCTGGAAAAATAAAAACAAAACACAAAAAAGAGTCAATGCCACCTGGGGACACAGCAGACACACTAAAGTTGGAAGCAAAGACTTTGATGACCAAGTCAGTGTAAAAAAAGAAGTTCGGGATTTCTCACTGAAACGGGCTGAAATGAACTATGCAACTAAGAATCAAGAAAATGCCAGAAGGGACTGGCCACTCGAATGTGTAGTTAGCATAGCACATCTCTACTTGCTGCTTTCTGATCTCTAAGAACTAACTCTGTGGACAAGGTTTGTTTTGCTGAATGGTCATCATGTTTGGAAAATGATGTTTTATTTAAAAGGAAATCATTCCCTCTCCCCAAAGCTATACACACATGCATATGGTAAGCTGGGAAAGACCAAAGCCAAATCTAACCAGCACGGTGTCATGTCCCTATTCTTATTTTTCCACAGATAACATCAGCTGTCCCCTCATCGGTGCTCATGAGCACGCAGAGGAGCTGCTGTGTGGAAGGAGAAGTAGGCAAGAGATTAGCTTCACATGGAGCTGACTGTTGTGCACAGGCTTTTGTACCTCTGGAACTGTAAGGCCAAGTCAACTCTTCCTTCTGTGAGTCCCTTTTGGTTAAAGTTGTTCTACCAGAGCAGCACAAAATAATCAACTAATACATAAATCATAACAAATAAAACCCTATGAGGGGATCAGTTAGCAAAATTAACAAGCAGCAAAAGTGCGGCGCTGAGGTGGGTGGTCGCCACTGGACACTGGGGTTTCCATGACAGACCCTAAGCAATCTGTAAATGGTACATTCCCGGCCTCGGTGCTGACCATGAGATCCACAGCAAGAGCCTCACAGGCCTCGACTGTGTCTGCGGATCAGAACAAGGTATCTGTCTCCCTTTAGCACACTTCCTGTTCGAGGCACACAACAGGAAACTTGAGAGCCGAGGGCTGGATGGTGAGCAGGAGAAAACATGACTGTCTGCATCACTTATCATTCTTTGCCAGGGCAGAGTTCCGCTAACAAGAGAAAAACAAAGCAAGTCTATTACGAACAGCAGTTCTCATCACACCAGTGTAGAGCCATTAACTTGGGGAATCTCTCTCTCTCCACTCAGTGGCTTAGGATCATTATGTAAATGCTATTTTAATAATAACAACAACATTGAATACGTGTTCATTGTGATAAGACAAAGGAGCAAGGAGTTTGAAAGGAGGGAGTAAAGCCAGCTGGGTTCCACTGACACTGCTGGTCTCACATCTGGAAAGATGAGCAGCTGTCCCCAGCAAGGGAAGAGCTGCATCTATCTGAAGGGCTGAGCTAAGGAGACCTTCTGTCTGTGCGTGTCGCCACCTTGCCTCTCTGCCTTGTTTGGCAGGCCCACCTGAGCCTGTGTGCCCCGCGCAGACAGGGCATGCTGGATATTCCTCTTTAAACGGGCCTGGGGGCCAGACGCACAGATGCTGTCTACACAGCTTGATCTCCCACACTCGGAGCAGGCTTTGAGGAAAGGCTGAATTATAGCTTTGTTATAGGGTGCTCCAGCTGAGGTTGGCAACCTGGGGGTCCCCGCAGAAGACAGCGTAAATGAGACTGAGCAGGGAACGAGATTCCAGCTGTTCTCAGCCTCTCTAGAGGCTGGAGCCTGGGCCGAACAGAGTCCCTGCGCCCTCTGGTGGGCATGGATGGAAGCACCGCAGATTTCACGGCTCTCTGGTGTCTCCGGAATCCTTGTCCCAACCTTGAGCGATTTTCCAGTTTCCCTTTCCCAACTCCCTAGCCAGGTGACTCATTCAGGAAACACTATCCAAGGGTCAGAGCGGACACTAGCACCACAGGCAGTATCTTCCACGTGAGAAGAACGACCTCATTCTGATCGCAGGTCAGCAGCTCTGAGAGGTGTTCTGTGTTATTGTCACAAAGTACCCAAATCAACTTCACAAAACCTGATTTCTATGGGCTCCGTGGTTGGTGTGTGACTAAGTCAGGTCGGGCAAGGAGGAGCCAAGGATAGATATAAGATGGTAGGAAAAAAGATGGCAAGGAAACCTCTACCAGAGAGACCTGACTCGCGAAGTGTTGGAGTAAATCTGTAACTACTTCTGAATATGTATGGGCTCTGTGTGCGTGCGTCTGTGCATGTGTGCATGTGCCATGTGTGTATGATGTGTACGCATGTGTGCGTCCATATATGCTGTGTGTCTTTGTGTATGTGTGTCCCTGTATGTATATGTGCATGTGTGTATATGTGTGTATTATGCATGTGTATGTATGTGCTGTGTATGTTTATGTGTGTGTGTTGAAGTGTGCTGGACAGATATGTATTACTATACAAAATACAAGAGGCATACTACTTAATAAGGAGAGCTTTATTTACTCTCAGCTTAGGATGTTCAAAGGCTAAGAGTCTACATGTGACAGCTTGATGAGGACACAATGGATGAAGACATAGGGTTAGCGTGTGTAAACCAGGAGCAAAACGTCTAACTAGGAAGTGGAGGAGCACCAAGAGGCTGAGGTTCCACAATCCTCTTGAGGAGAAAGCCTCTGTAGACCTCCCACTAGGCCACAGTTCCCAAAAGAACCCAGAGCCATTCAACGATCCCAGAGGCCAAACCTGTAATTGTTGCCCTCTGCTGGGTTCATCTGGCCAAACCACAAGCAAATACAGTTCCTTCTGAAGTTCTCAGTCAGCCTGTTTCCAAAAAGCATGACATAATTTGAGTGATACTTTAAGTAATCAGGAAAGGGGCATAGATTCTGAGGATCGAACACGAAGATGCCAAAGTGAAGAGAGATTTGAGGAGGGCAACGGGCATGACTGGCACAGAGACACGACAGCAGCAAGATGGCAAGTGACAACATGAAGGGGTTGATGGAACTCCCTCTGCTGTCCTAGGGTGCACAGTGACCCCCCCCCCAAGGCAATGCCCCTGGCTACCTCATAAAGGGAAGCCCAGAGCTAGGGACTCTGCAAAGTACTACGCAATGGAGAAACTGCTCGCTGGGGACTAGATATTTACAATTATATTTGAAAAGTCAAGTATGTCGGAATTGAGGCAGTTTGATTTAATAGCCCCTGATAGTACATTCACAGAGAATTTGTTTAAACCAGCAGATTGCGTTCTGCCCTCATGCTGGGATTTAAACAGCGACAGAGAAGTGTAAAGGCTCCATCTAGTGGGCAAAATAACAAACTGCAAAATCTTTACAAACTGGCCCGCATCAGCTCGAGGAAGTGTCCCTCCCCTCCTCCCCACCCCACCCTCCAAAAGGCTCACTTAGTGAAAGGCTGTTCCTCATGGTAGGATGTTCTTGGAATTTTAGGAAATGGGGACCACCTGGAGGAAGTAGTTCATTTCTTCCTGTCCTGCCACCTGGTTCCCGTCCATCAGGCCCCAGTGTTGGACCCAGAAGCCATGAGCTATAATATATCTTCCCTCCCTGAAGTTGTTGATGCTGTGTGATGCTTCTCAGGAAGCAGAAAAGCAGCCACTCACAGTTTCAAACAAAACTATTCTACAGGTCAATGCAGGAAACCGCAGCAGTGGAACCCATGTTCTATAACAGATGGAGAAAGCTTGTCTGTCTATGGCAATCAGAGTGAGCTCCAGGAGAGAAGGTTAAGTGAGAAAGCACTGGATACTGTACAGACATGCAGTCTTTCGATCTTATTGTATATTTATAGTTCATTGCATTTTATGTACGAGTCAGGGGCAAGTACTAGATATTCAAAATTAAAATATTGTATATAGCCAATACTAAAAAAATTGAAATGTACATCTTTCCTTAAATACATCTTCGAGAAGAAAGAAATACCTCCTCTTCTTTGCACTTACGCCTTAACATTTTTCTATGTGAGGTGTGATAAATAGGTAATAAAAGATACTCATATTTGTTTGTTGATCGCTAAGTTGTGACAGCGTTAGATCCCATTTTTCTTTTACTTTACAAGCATTTTGGATCCGACCTGCTTATGCCACTTTGGGTAGTTTGATCTTTGGAGGTTTGTGGTTTGGGCTCCTTTTGTTTGTTCGTTCTCTTTGCTTTGTCTTGCTCGGGACCGTTTCCTTTGTATCCCACTCTCTGAGTTTGTGCTAACTCTCCTTCCTTCATCTTCTCTGAGGACCCTTTGCACCCTGCTTTATAGATTTTGTACAACTCTTTTCTTAGGTTCATGCTAAATAGACTATGAGGCTCATTTATTGACCAATGCCTAAATTCCCAAAGCGCAACAAGACACTGTCGCATAATTGTGCTCAATAAATGCTTTATACTTTGGACCGCTTGTATAGTTATTACTACTGATTGGAAATTATGTGGACACAGTTAAAATACTACAGTATTTCCCCATGCCAGGACAAAAATCAGGTGTTTGGGATACAAGGAGTTGTTCGAGGATGCTGAAGACTCCACCGAAACCATGTTTGCTCCCCAAATTATCTTCCCCTGTAGTATGGGTGTTTTCAACATTCATTTCTAATACATTCATCCCTCCGCCCTTAGACACTCACACTCACCAGCGGACCTCAGGGGGATCTGGGCTTGCCTTTCTTATCTCCATCTATCTACTCTTCGCCTAAACACTGCAAATGAGAGTATAGGTTATGCAGAGACTTTCTGAGGCAAGCACATTATTAAGGTGTGTCTTTGAGGCACCACTTCCTGGGAGATTGCTCCTCCTAAACGCAGCCCGTATGGAAATTATGGAGTCGATATTCACACCTTCAGGTGCGCTCGTCCAAACCAATATGAGACAATACATAGAGAAAATGGAAAAGGTCCCTAGAGAGCTCAGTCAGTAAAAATGCTTGCTAGGCAACCTTGAGGACTGGAATTCGATGACCAGCATCCACAGGAAACCTTGGACAGCTGGCTTGTGACATGGCTAAGCAGGTACAGACATTTGCCACCAAGTCTGAATACCTGAAGTCCATCCTGGAGCTCAATGTGGGAGGGAGACAATGGACTCCTGAAGACTGTCTATCGGCCTCTATACACACTTTATGATAAATATTCTCTCTCTCTCTCTCTCTCTCTCTCTCTCTACCTCTCTCTGTCTCCCTCTCCCTCTCTACACACACACACACACACACACACACACAGAGGGAGGAATTTAAGCTGGGCATGGCCGCACTTGTTCTTAGTTCCAGATTTGGGAGGAAGAGACAGAAATGTCCCTGGACTTGCTGGATAACTAGCTTAGCCTAATTAGCAAGCCCCAGACCCAAATAAAACATTCTGCCTCAATAAATCAGGGTAAACCAGGGGGGTGGATGGCTCATGAAGAACAACACAAAGGTTAATCTTTGTCTTCCCCTCCCCACACACACCTGCACACACACACACACACACACAAAAACCTAGGAGACCAGGATTCTGTTTTATCTAAAAACCCATCATTGAATTGTCAGTCTTCCTTTACACAGGAGGGGGATTCCTCAATTCTTGGAAATGGATGTGGTGTGCTCTCATCTGCATTTCTCCTGGTTTTGATTCTTCATTCAACAACTCTTTCTGTGGTTTCCTTGGCATTTCTACCTAATCTCCTGTGCCTGTTTAGGGTTCAAAAGTGAACCCTCTCCAGGCAGTGATGCTATCTGGGAAGGAGGGGGAACTTCAGGGATGGATGTCACTTGATGAAGTAGATGTTTGGCAGCATGCCCTTGAAGGACCATTCTTGTCCCCAACACTTTCCTTTTCCATTTGCTTCCTGGGGACCATGAGACCAGGGAACTTCTCCTCCACAGGCTCCTGTTGCCATCCTGTTCTGCCTCACCTCAGACTAGAGCAACGAAGTCGGCTAACCAAATCATAGGCGGAAACCTCTGGAAAGGGGGGCAAAAGAAGGTTTCCCTCCCGTGAACTGTTTCAGGTATTTGTCACGCAGCCTGCAAAGGCAGTCAGCGTCCCTACTTAATACTTTCCTGGTATACCTGCTATATTTTATCTTAAAAAAAAAATCTCCTTGCAGTATTTTTTTCACTGAGTAGAAGCTGCATGTGGAAAACAATCAATGACTCTTACAGATCAGGAGTTCTGAAAATAATCGTTTTCTTTCTGTATTTTCTTACATATATCAAGCCCCTTCAGCATGTTACAGTGGAATATATAGCATCTCCAGTGTTTTCATCAAGCCCTCGTCTATGAAGTGGTCTTCCAGGGCACGAAATAGTACCTATTGAACTCTTTCATACTGCTTGAGTTTTCTCCAAAATCCAGTCCACGAACTTGGCCACGTTGGTGTAGACACCTGGCCTCTCCCTTTTACCACAGCCTTCACCCCAGCTGGTGATGCCCACCACGTGCCAGACCCCATCGTGTTTACAGGACAGGGGCCCTCCGGAATCTCCCTGTGAGAGGGAAGAGAGAAAAATGAGCGGAAAACTTTAGGCGCTTCCCGTATTAAGTAAGTATCGTTCACAGCAATTCTACCTAAACTATCCGCCCCTTCTCCAGCATCTACACATCCGATTGCTTACCTTTATTCAGCTTTTCTATTTTAGGTTTCAGTTTACCTAAAGTGAATTAAGCATGTGCCCTGCTTGCGATGGCTAAGCTGTGTTGCTAACCTGACACTCCTGGAAAGAGGGAACTTCAGCTGAGGAATCGCCACCATCAGATCGGCGCGTGGGCATGTCTGTGTGGCATGTTTCTTGATTGGTAATTGATAAATAAATTTTTACAGAAGAAAAGTTTTGTGATCACCAGCCTAGAAGCAAGCTGGTAAGCAACCTTCCTCCGTGGTCTCTGCTGCAGTCCCTGCCTCAGTGTTTCCTGCCTCAGGTTCCTACCTTGACTTCCGGCAACAATGCACTGTAACCCGTAAGCTAAATAAACCCCCTCCTTCCCTAAGTTGTGCGCGGTCAGTGTTTATCACAGCAACAGAAAGCAATCTAGGACATTGCTCGATGCTGTAATTCTGTTTTTTAAAATGCATGAAGCTCTCATTCCGATCTGATGGATCTGATTGGTTGAAACACTCTTACCTTGCATGCATCCTTCCCCCCTTCTCTGTATCCTGCACAGATCATCTTGTTGTTTATTTTATGTCTTCTGTATCTTGCCTGACATTCTTCATTTGACACCAACGGTATCCTGGCTTTCTGGAGAGTGTTTTGTATTTCATCTGAAAAAGGTCATTTTAATGGAAAAATATTACATGTATATATACAATTATATTTGAAAGTCAAAATTTTCCCTCCATAAAAATCTTGAAGAAAAAAAAATACTAAGCTGAATGTATAGAACTTTTTATAATCACAGACTACAAAGAAGACATTATTTCCACTATTGTGTATACTTTTATTAATGTTATTAAGCTTAGAATTAATTATGATACTCAGTAGAGTTTTTTTTTTCTCAGACAAAATAGATGCCAAGCAAGAAGTTTTACAAAGTGTTAGGCATCATACTAAAAGTCTTCAGTTAAAATAGCCTTCAGAGATGTTTAATCATATTTAATATTTCTAATCAGATGTATTTGTCTTTGTTATTAATCATCCTGTAACTGAATAGTGTTACTTTACTTGCATTTTGGTCCTATGACCAGATAGAAAACAAAGGCTCTGTTTAAGCTCTGCTCTTAGATTTTAGGATACAACAGAGATAGGAGCATTACTTGTTACCTCTTAGTTCTCTGTACCCCCATCCAGTCACCCAGCAGTCTGTGTACTGTACGTTCCTATCGCCTTTGGAAGGTAGGCATATCGGCCGCTGAAAATCTAATTTTGGAAATCACAGTTTGGTTATCAGAAGCCGCTGCGATTTGGGTCTGAAGCGTCTCGCCAAAGGCCCCTGTTTCAAAGACTTGGTCCCAGTCTGTTCACTGCTTGGAGATGGTGGGAGGTGGGGCCCAGGGGAGGAAGCTAAGCCATTGAGGTTGTGCCCTGGAAAGGGGTATAAGGATTCCAGTCCCTTCCTTTCTCTTTCTGCTTCTCAGCATTCGTGAGGGAAAAATCTGCTTTTTGCAAGCTCCTCACCAAGGGCTCCAAAGCAGTGGAGCCACAAAACCCCTGGCTGAGACCTCTAACATCATGAGAGTCCAAATTACCTTTCTTCCTTATTAGGAGGTTACATTGGGTATTTTGTTACAGAGATGAAAAGCTGACTAGGACAGAAGCAAAACCAATCATTTTTCCCAGAAATATTTGTTACTTCACTTGACATTATTTGTGCTTTCTCTATTTATGATATTCATGTTATCTTTCTCTCACATATTTTCCTGTCTCGTATTCAGTGTGGTATACACTACTTTCCAAGTGGGAGGGGCAAGAGAAGGATAGGACAGTCCTCTGTACACAAACTTCCATTTTAACAAGGTTTAATGTTCTGAAGGATTTGCTTAATCATGTTGATCTTCAAACCTTCTGTCCCTAATACAAAATGTCAATCTACGTTATTCTTACTATTTTTGCATTTTATAAAATGATGTATCATTCTGTGTCCCCAAATAGGCCCAAAGACAAGCCTCTTCATCTGTGCTTTCCTAAGTATGATCTAGTATTCTAAGGCAAGACCATCATATGCAGCAGAGTGAGGCCAGCTTTCCAGAGTTTTCCTTGTCTTGCTGTCACGTGGACCTGACACCGCACGCCAGGATGAGGCTGAGGTTGAGGCTCTTCTAATGTTGAACATCTAACCTAGGTCACCTTTATAGATCGCTTTCCACCTAGAATGTTATATACCTGTGTAATTCATGGCTGATTCCAGTTTCAACAGGGCAATATCATACCCACTTTCTGCCATCTTATATTGATCGTGAATTATTATTTCTTGAACCCTGAAGAAAGTAGTATCTTCATTTATTTCTGATTGATTTACAATGCCACCATAGACACGCAGAGTTTTAGATGTCTCTACCCTAAGGAGCAAACAACAGAATGAAAAAAATCTACCACTAGGCAATTCTTTTTTTTGTTTCATAATTATTTATATTCTGCATAAATATTAAGCCTCTAAGTGTGTGTGTGTGGGGAGAGGTGATTTTATTCTAAAATAATTTAGTCCTCAACAAAGAAAGCACTAGATTAGTGTTTACCTTCTATTCAACTTGTTAAATAAATGATCTTTCCATTCTCCAGTCACCCACAAGCTCAGGAAGAATTGGGTTTTAGTCGCAACCTTCTTATTGACAGGAAGAAAAAAAGTCACAAGGACTTTCTGTATTTCCTCACATGTGTTTGTAAAGGGGATTATTAACCTCCGATGCAGCTTTGCGTTACGAGCATGTGTGCGCATGTCAAAAGAAAAGTGAACGAAAACAAATAAACATGTAAACAACTGAGATGTCATTAAAGGTAGCACAGAGGAAATTTGCTCAACCAATTCCCCAGCTAAAAATGTTTACATTTGGCCAATACTGAAAGTAATGTAAGGAGGGAATCCAGTTTGACTGTGCGTGCTGAACTCTAGGTCTTTGGCGGCAGAAGAAGAGAGAGTAAGGGAAAGGATACAAAGAGCAGGAAATTGTGTCCAGCAGCCTTCAGAGAGCTGTTGGAAATCATTCTCATGCGAATGAAAAGGCAGAGTGGGTCTGCCAACAGCTCTGCTCCTGCACCTGTTCTAATCCTGCCTGATGAGGAACGGTTGGCTCTTCTATGGAGTCCTCTCTCCCCACAGAGAATTAATTGAGCATTTTCAAAGTGTTTATTTACTATTACAGTAATCCTAGATTTCACCAATGTGTGATAATGGGGACCCAAGGAGAATGGGGGGGTGGGGGGGGTACTGACCCAGAGAAACAGTGAGCAGCTGTCAGTATCCACTGGTTTCCAACGATGGTGCCTCCGCACAGGTGTCTCTGAGTGGGTGAGATGGTGTGCAGGGTCACCTGCCACGGCCACTCACCGTGAACAGACACAGTTCCTCCGACAACCCTGGGCTGGATTTTCGTTGTGCACACTACAACAGAAAGAGTGTGGTGAGTAGTTACTGCCCAAAGCTTCATTGGTCACAGGTAATTCTGTTACTTGAGAAATCTCTAGGAAACCTTTCAGCCTATAAGCAAGAAGGTAACATTTAGAACAGTGGTTCTCAACCCTCCTAATGCGCAACCCTTTAATATCATTCCTCAGGTTGTAGCGACCACCCCAACCATAAAATTATATTCGTTTGCTACTTCATAATTATAATTTTGCTACTGTTATGAATGGTAATGTAAATATGTGATATGCAAATGGTCCTAGGTGAACCCTGTGAAAGGGTCCTTCAACCTCCAAAAGAATCAACCACCGGAAGATGAGAACCACTAGTTTAGACCATGAATGAATGAGCAAGTAACTAGGAAGCATGATGAATAACTCAGTGAAGACCTACAGTCAAAGTTACATCTTGATGTCCATTCCATTAGTTTAAACAGAATGCTGAAAATATTTAGTGATCAACACTGCATTTGGGATTAGGAAATATTTCTTGTAATGGCGCTGCTAGGCGTCTTTAGAAAGTCACATTACATTAGCGACCAACAACAGTGTAAAAGATGACAAACACCTCGGCCAGAGGTGCCCTCTGACATGAGGGTGCTGTGTAGTCTAGCGCTGCGCAGTGCAGCCTACTTCTCTAGTTCACACCTCAGAAGGTAGACTGAGAGGACATACATTATTTTCCTCCATATTTCCCGCCTAACTATCAATATGCAACTGGTATATTCTGTCACCGCCCCAGGCCTGACTCTCTAAATTCAACAGAGAAGAGCATAATGATGGCGGAAGGGGTGAGAAATGGAATCTTCAATTTATCAAAGTATCAATTCTGGGTCCCAGTTTTTAAAGCATACCCACATCACTTAACAGTATATTCTAATTGTTCCATCTACCGCCAAGAAGTAGAAGTAAGGCAACACTTGTTTTCAATGTCCCCTCTGATTTTAGATACATTTATTATGAGGAAAACAGGGAATATATGACCTGCAACTTAATTTTTTTTATTTCATTTAATTTTTTAATTTTATTTTTTCTTCTCTTGTAAAATACATCTGGAATCCAGCTTCCCTTCTCTTCCCTCCTCCCAGCTCTCCTCATCTCCCCTCTCCCTTGATAACCCCCCCCTTCCCCTCAGAAATGAGCAGGCCTCCCAAGGTTTCCAATCAAACTGGTCATAGCAAGATGGAACAAGGCCAGACAGGCATATCAAGGCTAGACTAGGCAACCTAACAGGAGGAAAAGGGTCCCATGAGCAGGTAAAAGGGCTAGACTCCAACTTTCAGGAATTCTATAAGAACACCAAGCCAGACAATCATAAAACATATATAGGGGACCTAGCACAGCTCCATGCAGTCTCTGTGTCTGATGCTTCAGTCTCTGTGAACCCCTGTGAGTCTTGGTTCATTTACTCCATGGGACATATTCCCTGGTATCCTTGACCCCTTTGGATCCTGCAATCCCTATTCACTCTCTTTCTCAGAGTTCCGTAAGATCCACCCAATGTTTGGCCCTGGGCCTCTGCCTCTGCTCCCAACAGCTGTTGGAGGAAGCCTCTCTGACAATGATTGGGCTAGACACCAATGAGCATAGAAGAATAGCATTAGGAATTATGTCCAGACTATAACTTTCTAAAGAGGCATAGGTTACCCAGAGATTTCCATCAAGCCTCTGAACTCTTGGAAGGCATGTTTTCTGGTTAGGACATTAATACTGGAGGGACAAAACAGGGCCTCAGAAGTTAAGTATTGAATCACCTTGTAGCACAGCAAATGATCTGACATAAAAGACTTTGTACTTCTAAAACTGTCACAAGAGTGATTAGCATCACTTTTTGTTCATTAAATCTCAGTTATATCACAATTTACAGGGCATCGTAACATTGGGCATTATGCAAAAATATGTATCAGTGTAAATCAGCATCTAGTGAGCCTATAATGAATTTGAATGGTAACTTGGGAAGAAGCATGTATGTATGACATATCCTTTCCTGGTGGGGATCTGCCCCAGACAAACTGTTTACCTAAAACTGTCTCTTGCTACTGTGCTAATTAGCTATGAGCTGGAAATATTGCTGAGCTGATTTTATTGCAACTTCTGTTGCTATAGACTTTAAATCATTTACATGATCATGTATTCCTAGATCCATTGTTACAAATTGTTAGGGTTTTCCTGTAACTTTTGACAATGTTCAAACTCTGCAAACCCTGTTTCAAAAATCTGAATGAATGGCAGTTCCTGACAATGGAGTCTTGTTGAAGAACTTCAGACACACACACACAAACACAAACACACACACACACACAAACACAAACACACACACACACACATACACACACACATTATCTATATATATAATATATATATCATATATGTATATATGTATATGTTTATATATTTATAATATATTTTACGATAATTCATATATAATTTATTATAATATAATGATCATATATGACATTATAATATCATATATATCATACATAATATCATATATGATCATTATTTATGTTTTACTGAAAGATCAAGTGAGAAAAAAGTGAATAATTAATGCACTGGTTGATAGTTTAATCACTGGGAATTACAAAATTCAGCCCTCTGGGGCTGTCTCTTCAGGAAATGCCTCTTGAAATGACTAAGAAAAATTGAGACATATTCAATTCATCAATTCACGTGGAATTTAATGAAGAATCAGTTTATATGCTTAAAACATGGCAAGGTTGGACAAAAGAAGTTAGGATAATGGAAAATTGTTAACTTTGTTAATTTACAAATTAGTTCTCCTCTGTGTATATTTTTGTTGTTATTTTTAATATAGTACCATGCTATTTAGCCCAACCTGGTCTCAAACCTCTGATTCTCCTGTTTCAGCCTTTTGAGAGTTGGGGTTACAGGCTTGTGTGACTGTCTTCACCCCTCTATAGTTGTTGTTGACTAGCTTGGTGTTGATACGTTGAGTTGAATATCTTCCTTCAGTTATATTGTTGCAAGAACTCACCGTTATCCATTTTGCACAACCTCAATGTGTATCCAGAGGTGCCTCCCTTCCCGCGAAGTATTCTAGTTGGAGATCCATTTGAAGAAAATTTTAAGTAACATCTGCCTCTGTGGTTGAAAACAAAACAGTGTACACATAGTGCGCCCTACGAAGAGATGCTCTGAGCGCGTCCACCTAACTCTTGCCTTACTTCCTTTCATTGCCAGATTCTTGCAACGGGGAATAAGTAAAAAACTGACAGCGGACAGTATCGGTGCACATTTTCTGGCAGGTTTCATGACCTTTCACATCCACAATGTCCAATTCTTCTCCCAAGAAGTCAGTGTCAGGGTACAGCGACAGATGACAGAATACTAGGCAACAAAGCATGTGTCAGGTTTGAAGCCTTCCCACTCATCAGTCTCTTCAGGACTGCTGAGCCCAAGAAGGAAGTCCTTCCCTCTTTACCTGGGGTGCTGTGTCTGCAATGCTGGAGACTGAAGCCAGAAAGGGCGTTGCTCTTTGTAATGCGTGTGCTTGGTAATCCACTTTGAGATGTTTTAAGGAGACAAAGATGTCTAAGAGACAAAGGGGGATGTGGCAGCGAATCATGTAAAACATATCAAAGAAAACGAACACTTGCTATAGTGTGAGTAGACCGTCAGGTCAGCTCATGTCGGCATTTAATAGCGATGGCCTCCCAACCACCTCTCTTGAATCACACATTGTATGTTACTGAGAACTTCTTCAAACGCTTTTGGAACCAGTCCTATTGTCAGTGTCCTCAGAGTCTTCCCTCCTGATGCCCCTTTCACCAGTTCTGGCCTATCTCAAAAAGCCCGGAGTTTTCCCGCTCTGGGATATCTCCTATCTCGATTGTGCAGCACATTTTTACTGGCTGTTTTTAAAAGAGAACAAACCACCCTTAATGGTAACTTCTTACCTCTGAGATTCTTTTGGCCATTCTTGGGAAAAGAATGTAAAGAACAAACAACCGGGGTGATGAGTACAGATGCGGCGACAGACAAAAGCATCGGGGGCCAACACGCTGTCAATGTTAAGGTCCTCGAGCACCGTGTTAGGGAAAATGTCCCTAATGCAAGCTGTGCAGCAGAAGTCAGGAAGTTAGCAAGTCAGGACGCCGGCGACATCACAGGCATTCCAGACAGTGTTTGTAAATTACACTCAAAATGGAAAGTTCATCCAAAGACCTTTCATTTTAATTTATAAATAAAATAAACTGGTTATTATTTGAAATTCAAGAAGAAATTCTTCCCAGGACATAGTGATCCGTATCACACGAAGACAGTGAAAAGACACTGGTCCACTTCACCAGTAAGCGTCAACTGATTTCAAAGTTAGACCTGTGGTACACACCCTCAGCTTTGTACAGGCTTAATGGCACAACTGCCCCATTGAAAAAAGAACAATAGTTACCCAAGTTAGAAAGTCCACAGGACTTCAGTGAAAATCCAGATAGCACATTATTGAGCTTTGTTATTCTGGTTGGTGTCCCAGTTTGGGTGTACTTCAAAAGACAGACTTTACTGAATAAAAACAACAACAACAAAAAAGGAAAAGTATTATTCTTTCCAAGTCTATAAAAGCACAAGAAGATAAGAAATTAACCATCTTCAGGGAGGAAATGGCTGAAATAATGAAGGAATTTTTGTTCACCTGTAGGGCTCCTTGGCTACTTGAATCCTGGCAGCTCCTCTAACCACCAGGTGGCCCTGTGGACTCAGGAGCAGTGTAATCTCATCAGTCAAGGGCAACCAGAGACCAGACATGGTGTGAGGAGTGAACTGTGTGTCAGGGTGATTTCTCTAGCCCTTTGCAACTTTAACCTCTAGATCAGTAGTTCTCGACCTGTGGGTCCCGACCCCTTTGCGGGGGTGGGGGTCGAAAGACCACTATCTGTGTATTAGGTATTTACATTACAATTCATAACAGTAGCAAAATTATAGTTATAATGTAGCAACGAAAATAATTTTATGGCTGGGGGGTCACCACAACATGAGGAACTGTATTAAAGGGTTACAACATTAGGAAGGTTGAGAACCACTGCCCTAGATATACATTTTTATAAAGCCTTTGAACATTTCCCTAGCTTACAGTTCACATTGTATTTAGTCTAAGACATAAAAATTGTCCTCTGAGGTGAGGTAGAGAGAGCTACAGAAGGCAGTTTTGTAATTTTTTAATATTGACTTTTTAAAATGTATCTTTAATGTTTTGCTTCCCATTAATTTCTTTTTCATAACTGTGGAAAGCAAATGAATAGTCAATCTTAAAATCCAACTATTGGTAATTTTAACTTACTGTACTTTTTCCATTGGCGCTCAGAAAAATGTAGTTTACTGTGCCAATGTATTTTACTGTATCATGCCAAAGATTCCTAAGTCTAAAAATGAGTTGTGGGAGCTCAAGAGATGGCTCAGTGGTTAAGAGCACACATTGCTTTGGAGCAGACCAGAGTTTAATCCCCAGCAACCATGCCACTTACAACTGTTTTAACTCTAGCTCCAAAGGATCTGATGCCCCCTTCTGGCCTCCACAGTTACCTGCACACATGTGTGTCTACACACACTGGCACACACACACACACACACACACACACACACACACTACACACACACACACATGCAAAGGAAAAATCATATAATTTCTTAATAAAAATTTAAAGTTGAAAATGTAGATTTAGTCATTAGTGAGCAAATTACTGTTATATTATTATACAATAGATTTCTTCCAGGAAGATTTCAAAATCTCATATGAAAGAGGATAAAACTTCACACATGGGCTTCAGTTACTCCATCTTAGGGAAGGGATAGAACCGTACAATTCGCTAGATAGATAAATAGATTTTAATTTTTGATTCTTTAGGTCTGGACGATAACATTTGTTAGACTGGGAAGGCGCGTTACCAACCAAATCAGTTTCAGCACCCTCAAAAGTACAAATGTAAAAATGTGCTTTTGAAATTAGTTAGTATATAGGGTAAGCATATGCATGCTTTATAACAGTGTCATTGAAACACAGAATGTGAGAAGCTTCACTATATGTACTGTATATGATGTGTGTGTATGTGTGTGTGTGTGTGTGTGTGTGTGTGTATACAAAGTCCAAAGAAGGACTTTTGAGTACTCTGCTCTATCATTCTCTACCTTATTCCCTTGAGACAGGATCTCTCATTTAACCTGGACCTGTCGAGAGAGCCCCAATGATCTTCCTATTTCTGTCCCTTCATCCTATCCCTAGGCCCCAAGCATTGGGGTTAAAGGCATGCACAACCACATCTGGTGTCTATGTCGGTGCTGGGATCCAAACTCAGGTCCCCTCGCTTGCACAGCCAGTGCTTTTACACATTAAGCCATCTTCCAGCCTGGAAACACAAATTCTTGATTACGTATTAAATGCATGCTAATTAGACATTCAACGAACTTCTCACGACAAAACGATGATTGCTATTATGGATGCAAAGGTCTTTGGGGAGTTAAAACAAATCCAGGCTTCAAGTTGATGAAAATAACTAATGAGCCAGCACTTTGCTTCCCCCCCCTTCCCTCCCCCCCCCCCCCCCCCCCCCCCCCCCCCCCCACTCCCAGACCCTGGGGCTCAGACTCCAGCTCACTCACCGATGCTCCACGCTGGGAAAGTGCCCCGTGGCATACGTGAAGAAGTGGCAATGGGCGTCGTTCGTGCACCTCTCCTGACATTCTCGAGCGGTCTTCACAACAGAACTGTTATAGTTCATGCCCTTCATGTCTAGGTTCGCATACACATCTTTGCTGCAAGCTGGAAGTAGAAGTGGAAGGTGTGGACACCACCGGAATCCAGGGGCAGCCGTGGGGCTACTGCCTCAGCAACAGGCCCTCTTCCCTTAGACTTTTCATGCCTTCCCCCTCCCCCGCCCCCGCCCCCACGGCAGTTCTTTGTTTTGTTTCACTCTACTTTCACCAGAAGGTATTTACGAGGAAGCTCGAAAATCTGCATTTTTGACTTCCTGAACTAATGCTTAAATTGCATTGACGAACTGATCCGCTTGTCAACTTAATGAAAAATACCCTTTTCACTATTAAGACACTCGCCACTGAAGTCTTTGCATTTTATCCATTTGATTTGAATACGTACCTATCATAAGGGCTTATGATTTAGGGTGGGAAGGAGAAAGTAAATAAGGAGTAGTAAGAACTGAGGTGGTGACCTGCCTTTATGAGGTTAAGAAATGTTAATGAATGAGAGCCGGCTTCTTGGAGAGAAAAGCAGGCACCCAAGTGCTACACTCTACATACGAAGATCTTTCCTTAGTGGGGAAGCTTAATTCTAGATGATAGTATTTTATTTTATTGTCATAAAACTGTATCAGCTACAATTACATGCGCATGTCACAATGGCCAGTATTTATTACATTTGATAAGAGATCTTACCACTCAACTGCTGGGGACATTGCTTGAAGGAATATCCAGAAACTGCGCCTGTCATGTTTACCATTGGCAGTGTTTCTGAGACGCTGTCCTTCAGGATACAAGCAAACCTGTTCTTTAAAAAATTAACATTACTCAGCGGGAATTCGTCTTTTCAAAGAATGGGTTCTAGAAGTCAGGACCCAGAAGGTCAAAGAGAAGGAAACAAACTACTGGGTCTCAGGCCAAAACAAATATTTACTTAGAAAGATTCTGAATTTGTTTTTTTTTAATTTCAACATCCCTCCATTTAAGAGAACACATATGACCCCCCTCCCCAACAGAGCACGAATAGGGTTGTCTGGACTCTGGCCTGTTGCTAAAATGTTAAAAATCGACCCGTTTTTGTGTGTTCCAAAAGCTAGAATGGTTTGTTATTTTTACGTGGCTACATTTTATAGATGCCCCCACCCCCGTGTGTGTGTGTGTGTGTATGTGTTTGTGTGTACCATATATGTGAGGAAGCAGAAGAGGACTCTGGACATCAGGAGCTGGAGTTACAGATGATTTCTGCATCCCTCTGGAAGTGGGTGCTGGGTACAAACCTTGGGTCCTCTAGAAGAGCAGCCAGTTGTCCTAACCACTGAGCCATCCCTCTAGCTCCTACATGGTTACATTTTTAAGTGCTATTAGAAATGTAGAATGTTCTTCTGTGTTCATCTGGTCCAACAAAACCTAAAGTTTTACTCCTGGCCTTGTTAGTAATATGCTTGCCAACCTCTGTTCTATATTTCAGAAGGATAGCTTGTGTTTGTGGTACTTGATATCTGTGAAATACCTATGAATCCAGTAGTAACAAAGACATTGGCAACTTAATTTTGCATAAAGGATTATACGTTAAATTTTCAAGTTTAGCATAGAGACAGACATGGAGGGAATGTCTAAGACTTTAATTATGAGTAGACAAAAAACAGCCATAGGGAGCCTGCCACGTTTGAGGAGAATTTGATGAATAGCTATCAATAACATTTGAAGTATGTGGTGTAGGGAACTTTGTGAAGCTTCTTACACTTTCTTTGTTGTGAAGTGTATGTTGAAGTATTTAGAGGCACAGGCCTATGATATTTTAAAATCACTTGCAGTGTTTAACTGTGACTGCACACAGATAGCCAAAGGAAAAGTGACAGGGTGTTGGAGGAAACAGAAGATTATTGTCATATTTTTTCACAGTATCTTTATGAACGTTTTTTTCCTAATTGAATGGTTAGAAGATTCTAGATCATAGCCACTACCATTAACCAACAGCAGCGAAAAGAACAAATGCAAGACAAAACATGGAAGAAGAGAGAAAAGATGACCCAAAGGTTGCAATCTCAAGAGGCATTACAGTTTTTCACAAATGAGCCTAACTATTCTTTCTGTCATGTTTAATATTTTAGTGGAAGGACAACTAGCTGGTAGCATCATGATTTGTAAAATGGCGGGAAGGAATTTGAAAATAGGTAATTCACATTGGTAAGTAATTGGCTTCAGAGATTAGTTCTTCTTGAGAGGAACACAAACAGTTACCATTTGGTGGGATCCTCCGAAGATGACTCGGCCATGAATGTGAAAAGCAGGCACCGTGGGTGGTGGGTGCAGACCAGTTGGCAATACCTGGCACTCGGTGTGAAAACAGTACTTATGTCTCCTCCATGAAAGCAGGTGTCTTTGAAGAGCTTAGTGACACATTCTGTGAAGAAACACAGGGGGCACATCATTGTGGATTCTGGTAGGCACTTACCTCTTTAGATAATCTGATGAAGTCCACGGAAGTGGGCCTACTTCACAGAATATATGCCTGAACTCGGACATCAGATCAATCATCTCTCTGAGGCTAGCTTCTTCAAGTGAACAGTCTCAGATGGAAATAAAATCTGAAACAACGTATCAGCCTGTGACATCACATTTGCGAGCGATTGTCTTGGGAAGGCTTTGGGAGAAGTTTGATGGTTTCTCAGCTTTTGAATATGCTCCCCAGGAAACCCCTCCAGGTCAGCAAGGGCTTGCTGTGTTTTCCTTCATTCACTGCACTATACTGAAAACAAAGTCTGAGGACCCTCCATGTGATGTCATGCTAGCGTTAAAAATGAACTCATCTACCAAGAAAAAGAACAGAGCTTAGAAAAAGTCATTGAGTCCTATTTAGTTAAAGCCTCAAACAAGCTTCCACTTTTAAAAAGCCAAAGAGCATAAAAATTCAAAAAAACCTCTGTTGTTAGAGATACCTAATAATCCTTTCGGTATGTGGCCTTTTAGGGAACTGTTCCCTGGTGGCTTAATTAAAGATTGCCATTCTTCACGTAGCATATTCTCACTGAGACGTATTTCTAACCCATTTTTCTTCTTAACAGTGAAAATACAGAACTCATGTGGAAATACTTCTGAAAGAATAAAATCTAACTCAAACATTTACTCTGGTAACAGCCATCACCAAATGTCCTGAGACGATGTAGGCGCATAGCAGTCAAAACGTGGGGTTTATAGGACTTAGGTAGTCAACAACTCAGAAAATCTCACCTGGTTTTACCTTTCTCAATCTGACTCATACTACCTAATATGCTGGGTGACCTCCAGTTGCATCCACTGTCATACAAATGGCATGATTTCACATAAAACAGCGAGGACACAGAGTTGGGCGGGAATGGGGTGGGGGATAGATCTGGGAGGAGTTTGAGGAGGGCGGCGAAACACACAAAACACAATGTGGGGAATTCTCAAAGAATTAATAAAAACAGAGTAGACAAACTTTCTTAGCTAAAACCAGAACACAACCCCATCTCCAATTTGTTCAGCATTTTCTTTACACATTTATCTATTGACGGGCACTAGAGTGACTCCCTAACTTGGTTGTTGTGAATAATTCCCCATGCTGGTGAGGCTGTGGGAAAGATAGAACCTGTCATGAGGTTTCACAGAAGACTGACAGCAGAGCTGTGTCACTCCTGGGAATACACACAAAAGACTCTAAGTTAACATACCAAAGATGCTCACACATCTCTGTACATCGCTTCCTATTCGCAGTAGCCAAGCTGTGGGTAGTCTTACCTTACCTCCAGTCCCTTGCGGGTGTACTTAGTATTTCAGTCACTATTATTGAGGGGTTTTCTTGGAAACCTTTGGTTTAGATTTTTCTTTCCTAATTTTTTTTTGTGTGTTTTAAGATACAATTCGGTCCTTGGGAAAATTCTCTTCTGAGTTTGCTAAAATATTTTATGATGAGTAAAATTTTATTAAATATTTTGCTGCATGTATTGATGTCTTAAATTATTTTAATTTTGTTTTTCTGAGATATATATATGACATATATATATGTATATACATATACATATATATATGAATGACATAAAATTTGCCACTTGAGCCACTTTTCAAGTATATTGTCCTGTGGAATTAAGTGTATTCACATTATGTAAAATTACCACCACCATCCTAGAATTCCTTCAGCTTTTCCAAATAAATCTTTTACTCATTAAATGAATGGCCACTAACTGTTGGTCCATGTTCAGCTCTCTTCTGTTGCCTGTTTCTCTGAAATTGCCTTCTCCAGGCACCTTACATCCATGGAATCAAACATGTTCATTTGTAAATGACTTATTTCATTTAGTATAATGTCGTAAAGGTTCGGCCATGTCGTAGTATGTGTTAGAATTCCCTTCCTTTAATGCTGACTAATGTTCCATTGCATGTGAATACTGTGATACTGTATCCTGTCTAACCATTCATCCACCGATGAGCGCTCAGGCCGTGCTATGATGTGGATGAGTGTGCTTCCTGTGCTCGTGTGTTTCTACCTGGCAGCTGCTCTGCATAAACACAGGAAGACAAATCTCTGTTAGAGTTTCTGCTTTTACTCCTTTTGGGTCAACGACCACAAAAGTAGTGCATCTGTTGATTTTTTTAAAAAATTAACTTCTCATTCCTAGAATTAACCAAACTTTAACACAATATGCCAACATAATCAGTCTTTTAATTTTTTCTTTTAAAAGTATTTTAAAAACTTTTTATTACGTATATACGTATGCATGTATGTTTGTATGTGTGTATGCATGTATGTCACATGTGTGTGAGTGCCCAGAGAAGCCGGGAGAGGATATTGGATTCCTGGAAGCTATAATCACAGGAAGTTGTGAGCCACCTACTAGGGTGCTGTGAACTGAACCCGGGTCCTACGCAAGAGCAGTAAGTGCTCTTAACTACTGAGCCGTCTCTCTAGATTATTTGTTTTTCTTTAATATACGAGTTGGATTGTTCAGTACAGATGGTTTTGAGTCAGTTTTTGAGGTAGGGAGTCTTGCTAGGCAGCCCATGCTGGCCTCAAACTTTCAATCACCTTGCCCGCACTCTCTCAGTGCTGAGATTTTGAGTGTGATTCACCACAATGGATAACACTTTGTCAGTTATATCTGCACATGTATTCATAGACAAAAAGTCTTGTAGTTCTCAGAATGTCCCTGTGAACTTGGTACCACTGATGTTTTGAAATAGGGTACAGTGCATGAGTGGACACACTTTCTCTAATCTGTTTACAATCTGTTTAATTCATTCCACTAGTTTTTTCTTTCTTTCTTCTAGGATCTTTGCATTAGTTTCCTTTTACCTTCTTAAGCTGTATTGTCATTAATTTTTACCCTTTGCCATTCTAATGTCTATGAATACATTTTTACAGGTCATCTTATCCCCAATTTGACTACTTCTGAAGTTTTCATGTGCCATGTATTAATTTATTAGCTTTACTTTAAAAGTTATTGTGATCTCTCCTTTGGATTTTATTTAAGAATACACTTATTTAATTCAACACTTAGGTTTTTTTCAGTTGCCATTTGTTCTTTTTTAGCACAGTTCTTTTACGACTAGGCACCATGCGCTATATAATGTTTATCCTTCAAAACTTATGGAGACTTGTGGAGAGCTGAGAAATCCTTGAATGAACGTGTAAAGGGCAGATGAAATCCTGAGTGAGTGTGTTTTGTTTGACATGAGCACAGCCATCTTGAGGACTCCAGTGCCTCAGACAAGGTATTGTCAAAGCCTTGACTTAGGGTCAGGCTCAGGTGGATGGCAAAACCTTCATCTGGTCGGAGTGTGAATAATGGAGGTAGGTGCAAAAACTAGTAAACCCGGCTTTCTCCTCACGGGTGAGAGTGCTTGCCTACCTCCTACCGAGAGTAGCTCCCTGCTATCCGGTGCTGTAAAAGTGCTGAGGTTCCAGGTTGTTGTGCTGCCCTTGGTGCTGCTCTGTCCGAGTGAGCAGAGCCCACCCATCCCAGCTTTATCCTGAGTGCGTCTTTGTGTCTGTCCTTTCCTCATCCCTCATCGCCCCAGTCAGGTTTCCTGGACCCCACAGGACCAAGAACAGACTTGTTTAGAGTGGTCAGTACTTGTTACCATTTTCTATGTACACACAGATCATATGTGTATGTATCAATACAGTGTTGAATTCAGCGTTTAAGATGTCAAGACAGGACTGACAAGTTACCAAGAAATAGCAACGAATTTCGAAACTATGACAGAGAAGGAGTAACCTGAATATCAATCTTATCACAGAGAAACATGAAATTATAAACTGTATAGTTCAATGCATTACACAGTGCTTATTTTATTTTAAAACTCTACCCAGATTGTTCACTTTTCACATGTGCCACACCAAAAAGAATTTAGTATGGTTAAATGCCAGTGAAAGTCTCTGAGATTCAATGTAACATAAATAAATTATTTTTAAAAGAGTGTTTAAATTTTCATTTTATATAAATAATAAGCATGACATGAAAAACTCTTACACTAAGTTGTTATGATCAATATTGATTAGGCAACTTCCAATTGTACTAATTCATTCTACTGACTATTAAGTAACTAATAAACAAATTTACTGGACGTAACGTAAAGTGGAGAAATAATAGCAATAGTTTAATTAAACAAATGTGTAAGGGTACATTAATATTTCCATAACACTTTCAGTTCAGAATTAATGAGAGAGAGAGTGTGTGTGTTACTGGATTGAATGTCTTATTTATAGAGAGAGTTACTGCATTGAATGCCTTATGGAAAACTCATGAGTGAGGTGAATCAAGTCTTCTGCTTTCTAATACTGCTCTTAGGTACCACTGAAATGTGTTATATAGGTAGACATAGATGCAGGTCTATAGGCAGATATAATTATCGTACAAATGATATAGGCATAGTCTCTTGTAATCCTATATTTAAATCTCTGTTTCTTTGGATCCCTTAAATGGAAGCCTTGAGTGGAAAAGAAATGATTTTGTTTTCTGCCCTGGTGTTAACAACATGGACTGACCCCACAACTATGGGGACTGGAGTGTAATTTCTCTTTCTGGACTTCGGCTGTTTTCACTCTATAGATCAGGAAGTGAGCTGTTTCTAGACCATACTTAAAACAAAGCAATACTCACCAGCAGACACGGAGGCAAAAAAGATAAAGTGTAGCACCTGCCACAATGAGCTCATCCTGCAAAGAGAAGAATATCAGTGTTTTCAGAACATTAAGTGTAAATCTGTAGCTAGTTTACACGGAGCGAGAGGCGCAGCTCCCTTGGTGGTGTTCACAGGATACGTCTGGTAACGTCTGGACAGCCCTGAGAGGGGTGTGTCCTGTCCAGTGTCAGAGTTGTGCAGAAGCCACAACGGACACGCGTCTTCCTACCTTCCCCTCTCCCCTCTGGCTCAGCACCGCCTATGAAATCCTCCAGTCACTGTCATCAGTCCCCCCTTCCTCCTCCAACTCCCCATCTTTATTTTTCTCTTTTTCCAGCTCGTTTCCTTTCTTTTCACGCTCGAGGTCTCTCTCTATACACCTACCAAAGAGCTCTGAATGGTTATCTGCTTATAACGGTTTCTATTTCTGAAAAAAAATCACTGCCAATTCATTAATGTATTGTTTTGATTACTTGTAAATGTATGTACCCTATGAAATCCTGAACAGGCAGTTAACACACACACACACACACACACACACACACACACAAACTAAACCTCTTATCTAGTTCCTGTATTGCTCTTGAATCTCTCTCCTTTTTTTTTGTTTTTTTGAAAAAACACTTCTTATTGGCTATAAGCAAGCAGCCTCCTCTTCTGCCTCCACTCTCAAATTGACTATAGAGTGGATCTAAAATGTGAAGTCAGATACAATTTAAAATCAATCTTTCTCTACTAAAAAAAAAAAGCCTTCATTGCAGAAGTGGGGGCATTATTAGGTGCAAGCGGTTGAGAGAAATGTTTGATGTTGAAGCCGTACCTGCAGATGCTTCCTTTGTCTTTGCTGCAGTCCTCTGTTGGAGTGTTTTCTTTCTTCCAAACAGCCTTGTTCTTTTCTAAATGAGCTTGTGTAGGACACTATTACTTAATGGTTACTGGTACTGGGTTCCTTTGTCATGTGACATCCTGTCTTTGCACAGTGTTCAGAGCGTGTCTGATGTGTGAGAATGTCCTTGCAGTCCATGCTACTGAAACCTACTAGAAGAGAGTCGCTGACTTTTCCAACACACCAAATTTGAGTATTTTCTATCTACCTTGTGTTCAAATAAGCAACACATACCAAGACGGCTAGAGAATCTGGACTTGCCTGTGTGCCTTAGGAGTTGGGCAAACTCAGATTGAGTGTGTCTGCTGGCCAAAGGTATACATAGCCATGCTTCCAGATACCAGTTGTTAACCATTAATTTTAGCTCAACTGAAATCTGAGTATACAAAAAAAAAAAAAAAAAAAAAGGAAGAAATCTGATGGACTTGGTGATTTGAATTAGAGTGAAGGGAGGGGACATCAGGAGCTACAGGCTGGATGCTGGGGGCTGAAAGCTGGGAGGCAGAAGCTGGAAGCTGGAGACTAGGAATGAGAGACTGGGTATGCAGATTGCCGGTGTTCTGTTCTTACACACCCGGTTTTTATTTGTAAAATGTCACCTTTTCAGAAGTCTAAGCAGAAATTAGCTCTGAGAGCCAAGCTCGTTTATTACCTATCTGAGAATACTGACAACGGAAAAGAAATCGATAGTAATAGAAGTAGTAGACCGTTCTCATAGGGTTTCTTTTGGGGCTCACTGAGACTCAAATACAGAGCTACAAAGTGGCACATCCTCTTCACATCACAAACAAAAATAAAGCAGAGAGGTTTCCTGAAGGATGAGGGGCCTTGTACACACCGGAGCCTCCCAAGGGTAGGGCTGATTGTAGTTCATAAGGAGAAAACCATTTCTATACAGCTACATTCCAGCTAAGGTATCCATGCCAGCTTGAAGAGGGATCAAGTGTTTGGAAAACATGACACTTTGTGTTCTCTGTTACCAGACTTACTCAGCTGCAGGTCATGTCACTAGAGCAAAAGTAACTTATTAGAGCTATAGTCTAAAGCAGTGGCTAATGGATACTCCAGCTTTGCTTTGTTTCACTGGCCTTCATGTCTCTCATTTTTAATATTAAACATAAACTATCCAGGTGTATGCCTTTTAACCCCAGCACTCAGGAGGCAGAGGCATATGGATCTCTGTGACTTCAATGTCAGCCTGGTCTACATAGTGAGCTCCAGGATAGCCTGGACTACATAGAGAGACCTTGTTCCCAAAACAAAACAAAAACACTAACTAGCTGTAAAGATTGCTTCATGGTCTCCTGATACCTCAACAACCCCCCCTTCCCCCAACACACACACAGCAAGACAAAAATAAACTGATTAAGAGTCTTGTTTAGAACTGACAAGTCAGCCTACCAGTAAAGGTCCCTGCCACCAAGACTAATTGGCCGGAGCTTGATCCCAGGGATCCCCATGTTTTAGAAAGAGAGAAATGACTCCTGCAGATCCTCTGAGTTCTGTGGGTGCTTTGTGGCAGGTACTCACGAATAAATATATTTTAAAAAGTCTGATCTAAGTAGCAACCAATCAAAAAAAGATAATTGTTGGTCTGAGAAGGCTCCCAATTTTCTACAGAAAAGCTAAGTACAGGCTCATATTTACAAAAGCATCCATAATTTAAAAACTATTCTGAAGACCAGAACAGAAATGGAACCTGCTGAAGTCGTGTGTACGAAAGGAAACATGTACTTAGTTCAGGGACAGAGTGCCAATGCGATCTTCTGAAACAGCTGACTTTCAGCACTTCAATATTTGGGGACACAGGGACACAGTCCCATTTTCTGTTTATCATAGCTGTGTCTCTAAGGCCTTTCTGAATAAATTCTCAACCTGTCAGCTATTCATGCCTTTGTGGAGAGACAAACCAGGATGATAAATAGGCAGTCTTTTAAAACACTCCTATAGAAAGAACAAAACACAGGGGACAGAAAGAACTTACCGGGAAAATAAGAACAGTCAGCAACTTTGCTTGTAAATTTCAAACATCCCTATAGAGACACGGCAACATTTCTGCTAGGGCAGAAAGTTAAGGTGAACAACCACATGAGTGTGAGTTACATGTGTGCGCATGTGTGTGTGCATGTGTATGTGCACATGTGTGTATGTGACTTAGAAGAGATCTTGGCAGGAACTAGTACTCCACTTGCTTTGTTTTGTTTTCCACTAGAAGGCAGTATCTCAGGTGTTATGTTTATGTTATATCTGTTGTTGTCTGGCACCAGCACCCACATGGCATAAATCATGCACACACACCAATAAAATAATAAAGGTAAATCTAAATACATTCCTATTATTATGCAGTATTGATGAAAGCAGAAAGAGAGAACCTCCTTCAGAATTTAGTGGGGCAGATAGGCACAAACAACAATTACAAGAGGAAAGATAAAGATCAGAGGCAGCCCTCGGGGCTTTCAGCTGAGCTCTAGAAGACAGTGAGCAGTGTACTGTGCGTTCCTCACGTGCACCCCAGAAAGAGCCATGCTCCAGCCCAGAGCTGGCATACCCTTCCTCGGTTGAACCTACCAAAGGTCGAGGGCCCCTGCCCACACTCTGCCCCATGAAAGCGACATTTTTCTGATCTCTTGTTTTCTCAACCCCTTGTGCACATTTTAACTCCATGAGGCTGGGTGTAAGACAGGTTTCTCTGTTTGCTTTTTTTGCACAAATACATGATGAAAAATAAATAGAACATTCCAGTCCAATTGGACTCCAAATGGAAACTTGATAATGACACTTTATGCCATGGGAAAACTCCACATTTCAAAACTCTGTTTTGCCCCAATGAGGCCATTTCTTGAGAAATCAAATCCCAAAGGTTTTCCTGGTAAGCTCTCCAAAGCCTTGTTGAAGCCTCTGCTAGAATTATCAATACTAAAACCAGAGATACAAGATTTTCATTGTGAAGTACATCTTTCCTTTTAAATATATAACAACCTCCACACAGAATAAGACAAAGCTGTTTATTTTATACAAAAGTAAAAGTTGAAACAGTGTGCTTAAAAAAAAAATCACGGGAATCCAACCAGATTTTACAAAGGCTATTTGCTCCTGGGGTAATTCCTTCTTCTTCTACTTCCCATGTTCATTAGGCTTCCATATTTAACCCTTTGTACCACTCCATATGTCTTTGAGTACTCAAGGAAAGTTTCAATCTCCTTTAGAAAAGTTCACTTTTCAGTTTGTCACTTAACTTGTACAATAGTTTGTAAATGGGTAATTCTGTGTAAATATTAACCAACTTAACTGAATGAGGGTTAAGCAGTCCATTCTAGGAATTACTAACAAATCTGGAATTTGTATTGCATGAGGATTAATGTCATCCATTCTAAGATCATTTATTATTCCCCACTCAGTTGTGAGCCTGGATTTTATACACTTTACATCCAATGACACTTTGTGAATTACTATTGCGGAACGCAGTATCAACTAAACTCCCAGGTTAATCATTGCAAATCAGATTCCCTGTCCAGTGTGAGTACTGTGTGATAAGACTATTGTAGGAGCTGCACACAAAAACAACAACACACAGCCTTGCAGGTCTTACATGCATATGTAGCCTGGACCGTGTGGCAGGGGCCAGGAAGGTGGTTTAGATGAAAGGGTGCTCTGTCCCCTCAGGTTCAAGTAGACCATCTTTTCTTTGTAGAGGAAATGTCACAAAGAGCTCTTCCTTCCAACGGGCAGAACCAGGTTTCCCAGTTCTCTTCTCCAAATGAAGCAACAGCATTAGGTTCTGATGAGCCAATGAGCGGGGACAGAAGGTAACTCTGAGGTCTGAGGAGGTCCCGAGCCAGCAGTTAGATGAGAATGGTCCCAGGCACTGTGCTAGAATCTGGAGTCTTGTTTTCAATGGCTTCACATATAGATATTTCACTACCTAATAATAGTATCTGTTGATCATTTTATTTCCTAACAAGCATGGTGCTCTTTGGATAGTTCTCATTGGAGATCCTGTTACTTGAGGCAGGAAACACACTTGGATAAGACACTGTCTTCAGCAAGTGTATCTCCATTGTGCTTTTAATCCTATGACAAGGCTGTGAGGCAGACAACATTATCGACATTTTGCAGATAATTCTGGGGCTCCATATTTGACTTCAGAGCAGGTAGTAGAGCTGGTGCCAGCCAGCATCTTCCTCACTACCCAACCTCCTCATGCTGGAGACATTGCCAGAGCGTACCCATCACTGCTCTGTGTCTTCTCCAATATCCAGTCCATGTACTCAGCAACTTTGGTGTAGACACCTGGTTGCTCCTTGCGGCCACAACCTTCACCCCAACTGGTGATACCCACCAGCTGCCACCTTCCATTGTGTTTACACACTAAGGGACCTCCGGAGTCTCCCTGGGTCACAGTGGGTAGAAAAATACAATAGAGAGTTGTAATAGTGGTGTTTCAAATAAGGAGCCCCTTGTTCAAAGACAGTTGTCTTTCACATTCTGTAGCCACACTTCGCACATCCCACAGGAAGCTTCTCATATTCCTTGCTCTCCACTAGCCATGAAGAGAGTAAGCATGGGATTGCAAGGCCAGTGTATCCCTTCTCCCATTCTCAGATAAACCCAACAGTGTTAGCACTTTATCCCAAGGTCAAACAAATCTATTGTTCTTGTGTTTTAGCATAACTATGGCATGTAAAATTGTCCTTCAATATGGCATGTGCCTTTGCTGATTGTGACATAACTGTCATAGCCAAATTCAACAGATTCTGATGTACCTATCATAAGTAATATATGATATGCATTATGTATGTTTAATTTGTTAGAAGTTATTTATAAAGTCTTCAGATCATTGAACTCTGAATTTCAAAACTAAAACTAATGAAACGTAATACTGGAAATTTGCTATGAACTGTCTTCAGTGAATTACTGTGTATTGTTTTCACAGTCTGATACATTACCTTACAGGCATCTGTCCCGCCCTCCTTGTAGCCGGCACAGACCATCTGCTTGGTTATAACATAATCTCTGTATCTTTTCTGGCATTCCTCATTTGGTACCAGAGGAATAGTTGCTTTTTGTAGAGTATTTTGGACTTCACCTATGAAGCAATTGGTATAGACCTTTAAAGGGAAGAAATGCAATAATACAGAAATAAGACTATAGAGTTTGAAAGGAAGTCAGAATGGTTTGCATCTCACTGGGGTCATATTTGTGTAAAAACTGTCAGTAAATGTCAAAGAAGTAGAATTATACATCCAGAAAGAATGAGAGGGAGAGGGAGAGAGAAAGGGAAAGAAAGAGGGGGAGGGGGAAGAGAGAGAAGAAGAGGGAGGGAAAAGGAAGAGAAGGGGGATAAAGGGGAGGGGAGAAGAAGGAGGGAGAAAGAGAAAGAGAGGGAGGAAGAGGGAAAGAAAAGGGGAGAGAGTAGGGGACGGAGAGATAGGGGGTGAGAGGCAAAGACAGAAGGGGACAAGGGAGAGAGAGTGATCAGTGTTGGTTGAAATACTTCAGTGAAGTATTTCAGCAGCCCTCTCACCCAAGCTAACACAGACTTGGTTTCTATGATCTCTGCCGTTCTCCTGTTTCAACAGATCGCTCCAGGGAAAAAGATACATTTGTTCCTTTAATACAGATGCTTGAATGTTCTTGCTTTACATATTCAAATTATAATAAAATATATAATTTATGAAATAAATACCAAACATCTGACAGCAAAGAAATGTTTTGTTCTTTACCTAAACAAACTTCCATGTCAAAGAATACATTTACAGATTTTTTCCCATGTCTAAATTTTCCATATGTGTGTGTATGCATGTGTACACATGTGCATGTACAAATGTATGTGTATGTCCACATACATACAGTAACTGAATTAATTCAAAACAGTACTGATTTGCTCATAAAACATGGAGAAGACCCAGCCAATCATCTCTTTGTAAAAATAACACAACATTTCTAATAGTGTAGATTTGGCACTTAATCTAGAAAGAAACATGCTTAGGCCTCAACACGCAGGGGCTCTTGACCTCAGAGCTACAAAAACAACTGATTTGTTCATAAACTCAGAAAAAAGGAGAGAGAAAAATTCATCTCTGCTTTCTTCATTCTCTATTACATTCCGAGAGAAGCTGAACACCCCCTTCGATTTGAAATGCAGACAACAAGTCAGGCGTGTGGCACCATCAACAGCATCATTGTGTGTGTCGCAGGATCACAGATACTTTGAATTCCATTGTAGTTGCGACAGAGAAATGAAGATACCATTTACGTCCATCACTATTTCAACATTATGGCAGACAATAAAGCAACTTGCCATGTAATACATCAATAAAGATATGTGCTTATCCCTATCATTATGTCAAATTCTGTGAGCAAATACTGCTAACTGTACTGTAGTCTAGTTGTCTTTCTTTACAAAAGTAAAGAATGTATTTTATGTATGTATTTATTTTGTATTTATGTGTGTATTTTACCTAAGCATTTAATAGCATAATTAGAGGAAAGGTTGGATTTGTCATATTGGAAGAAGAATGAACTTAAATACTAAAGTGTCCTTCAAGAGTTATGCTGGCACTTTGGCCATTGATATTGAGGAAGAGCATGGGAGATAGGGCAGTATGAGTTCTGAGGACCAGATGAACTTTGGTGGACTTGACCAGAGAACCACAGTCCTTTATGCAGAATCATGAAAATAATCTCTATTATGAGTAAGATGCTTAAAAGACTAGCTCATTAGTTCTTAATGCAAAAATGCATATCCTCCAGAATCAAAGGACCAATATTTTGGAATAAACGGAAAAATCAGGAGTAAGTATGGTTGAGGAATGGATCTAATTTATGTACTTGATCATGTAAGACAGGAACATTTAAAATAGCAAATAAAATTTAAAATTTAAAAAAACATTAAAATAGGCTATACCTCTTTCCTTCGTGTAGCCCCATCCAGTTACCCAACAGTTGGTATAAATTGTATTTGTATCATCTTTGGAAGGCAGGCATATTGGTTTTTGGAATTCTAAAAGAAAATTTCATGAGTAGATTTGGGTTAATGAAAGCCATCGATATTGACTTTACAAGTTAATCTCCATCTTTTCCCTTATTCATTTTCTACAATGCAGAATGAGCCTTCTGGGCTCAACCAGTGGGGATGAGGGAGGGAAAAGAAAGAGCAGGAATGAGAAACAGATGAGAGAGGGTGAAGGGAGGTGAATAAGATAAAATACACCAGGTCCACATGTGAAATGTAATAAAAGCCATTACTGAAACTAAGGGGTAAAAAGAGTGCCACTTCGGCTTTCTGATCAACTTCTAAAGCCACGCCTCAAGAAAATTCCCACGTTTCTGCATGGCATTTTGGCATGAAACTTCTCTGGGAGAGTGGGACTCATCAACCAAAATGTACTGCCAGACATATTTCTATTTTCTTGTGTTTTGTTTAACATACAGTGTGGCAGAATTCAGAGTCAGAACCAAAATAGCCACACTGTCCCGGTGCTTTCATTGAATTATCTTAATTACTGCAACAAAGCAATGAGGAGATCAGCACAGCTACAGCAGATATTAGAGGTGGAAGGGGGAAAGGCAGGCTATTGGAAGTTACGTGACTGTTAAGAGACACTCGCAGTTAATGGTGTTGGTAGGCATTCTGTTTCTGTGGAGTGGTACGCCTCCAAAGTTAGTTACATGCTCCATTTCCCCCACTGTCCACTCAGTGTCTTCTTGGCAGTTAACATCTAGTTCTACTTGCTTTCATTTAGTTCCATATTCCTAAGCCTAAGCAATGGTGATTCTGCCAGTCTCCCCAGATGCCAATGTTCCCAGATGTCAAGACCTTTCCTGTTGTTTCAACACCACACGCACAGCTGCAAGCCACTCAGAGAAAGTAAGTAATTAAGGTTTCTTGTCTCTTAAGTAGCAGTGATTGCACGGCAGGTCCCAGGATCTTCAGTTCCCAGGTAACCTCATCTTTCCCTCAACCCTACCAACCAGAACTCAGAGACAAACTGCAGATCTGTTTTCTCACTCAAACTTAAGTGTTAATTGACACCAATACAATTCAGGTGTTCAGTTTTTCCTTAAAAATGCTGCATACCAGTATAATTTAGGGGCGTCTGGAGCTTTAGTAAGGCAATGTCGTAGTTGGCTTCTGAGATTTTGTATTTCTGATGAATTATAAGTTCTTTTATTTTTGAGAAAGGCCTTGTTTTGGTAATCTCTGACAGATTCAGAATCCCGCCATAAACACGCCACACATCCGGGTAGGGAATCCTAGGAGAGACATAGAAATCAAAGTAACATTGGCATTGGTCCTTCTTCCTTTTCTTAGAACTTTTTCTTGAGGGAACGAAAAAAGGAAGAAAATACTCCATGTGACCTACCTAGTTCTTCCTTCTGGCAATTTATCATCGCCTACAGCAATAGCCTTGGATCTCTGAGGATTTGGTTTGCAATTAAACTTCTTAAACTTTTTCCATTTAAGATTCCCCTTTGCCTGAAAAGGTGTGTGTGTGTATGTGTGTGTGTGTGTGTGTGTGTGTGTGTGTGTGTGACGATATGAAGCATGTATATATATTAAACATTTACTGGTAGTATATCATAAAGAAATTTACTTTAAAACAATTCTTCGATGTACATATAGTTTTACAATTTATAAATGATGAAAGCAAGTTCACATATTAATGGAATAAATATGCTTATTTATTTTCACATAAATAAATAAAACATGCTGCATATTTGATACTTAAAGATGGAGAACATCCTCAATACATCAATGTTTTTAAGAGTTGATACTTTAATTGATATTTTAATTTTATAATTGGCAATGCTGAGAATGTCACTTCACATAAGTATTTAGTCCCAAATGGCAGGCGTAGGTTTAGGGCCATTTGGAAAAATTTGGAAATTCTATCCAAGCCAAAGTTCATTCAATGAGTTGTTATGAAGCTCAGGTAATCAGCTCAAACAACAATGCTTAAAATAAAATTCTGACACTATGCAACCCACTTACAAGGTTTTGTTCTTTTTAATTAAACTGTTAAGTTTCTGTAAGAGCAGAAAATCTTGTGCACACATACCCCCCCCACACACACACACACATGGTGATTCCCAACATTAATCTTCAGGCTGAATTGTGTTTAGGGTACCATCTGTTGGTACTGCATGGTATGGCAGCATGCACAGTGCAGCGTAAGCATGTGTGTTAGGGACAGAGGCTGTAGAGCAGTCATGTGACACAGCACAGAGAGGACTGCCAGAACTCCTCGGTTTTGTCCCGCATTTGATTTCAAGCTAAGTTTGGTCAGTGTGCATTCAGGGACCTTTTACTGTTGCTAAAATTTTTGAGGCCCCATATTCAGTTGCACTAAGTCCACATAGGTTACAGTTTACAGTAAAGAAGCTATGGTTGAGAATGCTTAGAATGAATTTGTTTTTGTAATTACTTCATGTTTATTACAAGCAAACTATAGGGATGCTTTTGTTCCTTCCCAAAAAGCTGTGGGAGAGTCAAGTTCAGTTCACCAAACCTGAAAGCAATTGCTTTCATTAAATCAGAGCTATCAAGTAGCCACATTGATTAAAATAAGTCCCAGTAGGAGATCATCTTTTGAATTTTAAATAAACGATGTAAAAGATATACAAACTAAATTTAAAATTATAATAGTTTTTAGGTAAAGACTTGGAAACTTTAACCATAATCAAAACAAATATGTCAGGGCCAAGGAGATGGCTCAGTGGGCAAAGGCTTGCTTCCTAAGCATGAGGACCCAACTTCAGATCCCCAACACACTCGCTAAAACTAAGCGTGTGTCTCAAGACAGAGACAGACAGATCTCTGGGACTTGCTGACCAGCCAGTCTAGTCAAAAGGGTGACCACTAGATTCAGTGAGAAAACCCTGATTCAACCAATAATGTGGGCAGCAATATAGGAAGATACTTGATGCTGACTTCCAAGTGTGCATACACTCCACATGTGCATGTACAGGTGAACGTGCATATGTACACACACACACAGTGAGAGAGAGGGGAGTGGGAGAAGTACGATAAGATAGGTCTAAAACTTACCCATCGAAGCAATGGGCAGCAGTCAGGATCCATTGGTGTCCAATTATGGACCCGCCACACAGATGATTCTGAGATGCCAGCTTCACTTGCAGGCTGACCTGCCATGGCCACTCCCCTAAAGAAGAGTTCGTTCCTCCCACAATACGTGTATTTGTTTTTGTCGTGCAGTCTAGAGAATGTTGGGGTGCATAGTCAGAGTTAGACACAAATCAGCATCCCCACCGAACCATGGAAACAACATAAACAGTCTTGTTACAGAAGACCAAGCCATCAATCACAACAATCCAGACATCCCTTCCGTTCCTGAACAAATGAGCTTCACTCACCAGAGCTGTCCACAGCTTTACACAGTCTCAAAGAATAACCAGAGCTCCCCTGTACCCCGGAGGTGATCTTAGTTGGAGAGCCATCCACAGACAACCTTAAGGAACATTTACACCTGGAAAGAAACGAACAGTATAAAGTCAAACCCACAGAGAAGAGAAAACTATGAAATAAATACCTCGCCAGTTATCAAATAAATGGCCCCTCACCTCTCTGCCTTGCAGTCTCGTGGAAGTGTCGAGTAAGCAAAGAACTGACAGCGAATTGTCTCTGTACAAGTCTCTTGGCACATCTCTGCTCCTTGCACGAGGGTCACATTCAGGTCTTCCCCTCCAAAGTCAACTCCAGAGTAAATTTTGGAATGGCAGGGTTCTGCACCATGTACAAACATCAAAGATATATAAGGATACAGGAATTAAGCCACATTAACACAGTTCCCAGTGTCTTGAAAACAGTTCTGTCAACTGTTAGAAGACCCCAAGACCTGTTGCACCTCATGGCGGTTAGTATTTGTCAAGCCGACGCAAAAAAAAAAGAGTCACCTGGAAAAGGGATGGAGGAATCGCCTCCATCAGACTGGCTTGTGGGCGTGTCTCTGGGACATTTTCTGGATTGATAATTGATGGAGGCCGGCCCAGCCCACTGGGGCCAGTGTGACCTCTGGGCTAGTGGTCCCGGGTTGTATAAAACAGGTAGCAGGGCCGATCCTAGGAGATAGCTACAGAGCAGCCTTTCCCCACGGTCTCAGCTCTAAGGTCCTGCCCCTGCTCTGCTTGAGTTCCTGCCCTGACTTCCCTCTGGAATAGACTGTGGTTGGGAACTGCAGGTGAGCAAAACAAAGCCCTCTCTTCCTCAAGTTGCTCTTGGTCACGGTATTTATCACAACAACCAGGAAGCAAACTAGGGCGCACGTCATGGACCATCTCTGCTGAGTCATTACCAGGACGAGCTTTCCTGCAGGTGAAGAGACTGTGGCCAGATACAGCATTTTCCCGAGGAATGGAGGGACTTGGTGTTCCACTTGGCGATGTCTTCAGAAAACAAACATTTCTATTAAAAACAAAAAAAAAAAAAAATGAGAAAGAGAAAGAAGACGGCATTGGAGACATTAGACAGGTACAAACGCGGCTCCTGTTTCTTTTTTTAAAAAGCAACTTTGTAAATTGTTTTCTTCTGAGAAACTCTCTTCACAGTCAGTCAGACTGCAGGGCTCCAAAATATTACAAGGATTAAATGTAAATTGAACCACTTCTCCCTCTGACAAAAACTAGTAGGTATGGGCAACCTGAAAAGAGGGCAGAGTGTAAGATTTCACCTTCTAGTTAGAAAAAGAAAAAAGAAAAGGCATCAAAGAACAGATTGTTTAGATTTATGCTGCCCATGGTATTATACCCATCCCACCCTTCTAGGGTCCCCAAGCTGTGCACAAAGGAAGGTGAAAGTTATCTAAAGGAGAAGAGTTCAGATTAGACTCTGGATCAGGATAAGCAGGGCTCTCATTTCTCACAAGATTCAAGGGTACACGGCATGAGCTCTTACTCAAGCCAACCAGAACCCTAATGCCAGCAACAAAGCTTTCTGATCCCTTTGTGCCTACAGCTATTGTTTGACTCAATGGTGTGTTTGTTTTATGGAAGGGAAGGTGTGTAGCCGAATCTGAGTATCCCTGAACTAACCCGCACCCGACAGGAATCCATCCACTTAAACTGCAGGTTCCAGCGCTGTTAAGGAGCCAGCACAACACTCAAGTCTCAGCTAGGAAATGAGAAGGCAGCAGGAGAGCACGTGACTCCTCACACTCACCTCTGTGATTCTATCTTCCATTCATTTGTATAGAATGTGAAGAAAAGGCAGTTGGGATGGAAGGTGCAGATGGCGCGACACACGAAAGCGTCGGGGGTGATGGCGCGGCCCACATCTAGGTCTGCAAAGGCAAAGTGCTGGATAATATTCCTGGGGCAACCTGTGAACTCAGGGATGAAAAACACTCCTCAGTGACGATGCCGAACTTGCTTGTCTTTTATTATAGTAACTACGGTAATTATGACAACTGTGTATTTGCAGCACTAAGCATCCTGAGTTAAAAATTGCCTTTTAAGAGACCGAGGCAGCATGCACTGGGCCCGCACAGTTCTGCACCGGGTCCTCTGGCTATGTAGTAAACCTTCCAGTCTACTATTCTTTGGGATTCCACCGTGTTCAAAGGAGTGGAACTCTGAATCTTGGCCCTTCCCTTGGGCTCCTTTCCAGAAGGATATTCAGTTCAATTCTGATGTGTTTAGTTTTTGTTTTATGCTATTTATTTAATTTTAATTATCCCTTAGAAGCCTGTTTGTTTTCTAATGACAGAAAGGAAGTAGATCTGGATGGAAGGGAAGATGGAGAGGAACTGGAGGAGGAAACTGTAACCAGGAGATATTATGTGAGGGGAAAAAAAAATCTATTTTCAATAAAAAAAAATTACCTGTTAATTTATTTTCAAGTTTGTAGTCTGTTCTTTGAAAGAAGGGCAAAACTTGTTCTCACTCTAGAAACCAACCAGCCCTACACCAGAGAAGTAGACTGTCAGTGGATGCTTCCAGCGCCATCATTCCTAATACAAAACATGTAGGTGACTCGTTTCCCTTACGTTACCAGGGCACTGGTTAAGCCTCAGGAACATGCTGTTTATGTTTTGTCTCTGAGTATTATGAGAAGTATTTCAATAAAAAGAGATTAACACAGATTCCTAGGAGCTAACAGAAATGGCACTTGAAAATAGAATAGAAAAGCTTCGTTTTTGTTCCCCTTACGTAATTTTATTTCTCATCTATCTTATTTGTGCTGTTTGTCTGATTTACTCAGTTTGATAGCATATACAAATCAGTTTTATTCCACACTAATAGTATGGGAGCTTAAGAATAATGAAGGACAAACCGTCCAACTTAATATAATTTGGTCAAGAGAGCACTTCCCATAATACATCCATTTGAGCAGTCACCTAGACTCAACTATTGAATTAAAAAAAAAACAAAGGTATGAAGACCTTTGCTGCTGAAAGAGGATGCAAAAGTTATCCATGCCAACCTACAACTGCTTCCTCCCAAGTTATTCCTGGCAGGGATATCTTCACTGAGACATTTGTACTTGGAAAACAGTTTGTCACCTTGTGACAAAGTCAATTTATTTTCTGGACCACCACAGATGTTGGGGACTTTTAAAAGTTACTTTCTACAAACTCCTATCTATCTAAACCAACTCAATGGAATCTTATACTAACCTGCTCCCTAATGTCAGCCTTTCAAAACAGAAGAACAGACTTTACCAAAAAGGTAGTTAAGTTAAGGTAGTTATCTTGACTCTGTAGAACGGGGCCCCAGACCTTGGTAGGCCCTGGGACCTTAACACAACTGACTCCATGATGGACATGCCAAAGGATGTAAGACTCAGCACATAGACAGCATTACCTGCCAAAGCCAAAACAGAGGTCTAATCCATCAAAGTCCATATAGTTCTGAGAAAGTCTCTAAATGTATGAACCTTGCTTTTTAGCTTCTGTAGGTCTGCTTCTGTATAACTGCTCTTGTTAACTGAAGCATGTCAACCCAAAACATGGTTTTTGTGCTTAAAATCTCACCCTGAGAAAGGCTCGGAGCTGTACTGGGATCCCGAACACCCAGCTAATGAAGACTATTGGCTTAAATCGATGTCTAAGCAGTCTTCTTTGGTGACCACCCCACAACAAGTCCTTTTCAAGTTGAGTGTATTTAACGTCTTCCTTTACTCATTTCTAAATTTTATCTGACTTCTGGGTATTCTGTCATCCTAGTTGCCCTTTTTGGCTGTTCTCCAGCTTTCTATTGTTCTACACAAAATGTGGAATGGAATCAGAACCAGGCGAGATGGGCATCTCAAATTCCAAAGACTATTTTCATTCTGAAGTTAGGGTCTTAATCATATGTACTGGTTTGTTTTATGTCAACTTGACACAAGTTAAAGTCATCAGAGAGGAGGGGACCTCAAGAAAGAAAATGCCTTCACAAGATTGTACTGTAGGACATGTTCTTAATTATTGATTGATGGAGGAAGGTCCAGGGTAGGGTAGGGCCATCTCTGGGCTGGTGGTCCTGGGTTCTGTAATAGAGCAGGGTGAGAAAGCCACAAGGAACAAGCCAGTAAGAAGCACCCTTCTATGGCCTCTGCATCAGCTCTTCCCTCGAGGTTCCTGCCCTGTTTGAGTTTCTACCCTACTCCTTCAGTGATGGACTATTACCTGGAAGTGTAAGCTGAAATAAACCCTTTCCTCCCTGTGTTGCTTTAGGCATGGTGTTTCATCACAGCAATAATAACCCTAACGAGGACATTATGTTTATTAAAAGTATTACAGAATGTTAGTGAGGATGGGAAAGTAAAAATGCCCAGAACCCATCTTTTCTATAACTATGATGGGCACTGGCAAAATAAACCAAATCACCAACTTTGAATCACTAGAAATTAGTCAAAGAGACGCACAATCCACGGGTAGAAAAATGATCAACCCTCATCAAGAGCTACGTGGGGTTTAACTTGCTCCATATTCATGCCTCTCCTCAGATACACAGAGACCTGAAAAACAGCCCCGCTGGCGTGTGGAGAACCAACAGCTCAACTACTACTGCAGTGTCAGAGTGGGTGGAGGCCCTCCAAAGCCACAGTCCCCCATTTCTGGATAAATGTCATCACTTGATTTGTCTGGAAGCTCCCTGGAAATTCCCACTCACAGGGCTTGAGTTTATCTGACCCCATCTTGCCTAGTGTTACCAGCCCTGTACTCCAGAGCATGAGTCCAAAGAAAAAGGAAGAAGGAAGGAAGGAGGGGAAACAGCAGGAATGGAGAGAGGAAGAGAGGGAGAGAGGGGAAGGAGGACAGGAGGGAGGAGGAAAAAGAGAAGGGGAGGAAGAAAAACAGGAGAGGGAAGAGGAGAGAACAATGGGTCATGGTCATTATGTGACCATTATGTGACAGTACGTGACACATTATCACCTCCTAAGAGGGTAATAACAGCCAGGGCAGCTACCACGCCAATGACATGGTAGAGCTCTTTCTATTAGACCTGCAAATAGTATGGAACCATTAACAGAGGAGGTGTGATTATCTCTAAACTTTTCAAAATCCATGCAGGAAACTGCTGAAAACAAGTCTTTAAACAGAGTTTATGTTGAATTAAGAGGTAAGAGGCTAGACACTTCAAGAGAAGGGAGGACAGAGGAAAGTTGTGTGATTCTAAGTGGTCCGTCTGCTGTGTGACCTTAGCATGTGGTTTACCCCACGATCTACAGTTTTTCATCTGTAAAGCTAAATGCACTGTTGGTAAAAATTAAGGACAAGGGTGTGGTTCTGACTACAAGTCACCCATGACTTACGAATTTAATTTAGACCTTTATGCCCTGAGACAGCCTTCCTGTGGCTTTGGTTGGCATCCAAGGGATGTGAAAAATCCCACATCTTAAAAACCAAGTCCATTTTCTGAGATATCAAGGAGTTTTATTATTCAGTGAGGACATTTCATCTGACTGAAGAAATATGGGAGCTCATTGCAACTTAAGACACCAAGTACGGGGCACGTAAGGCACTTGTTGAGGCTGTGTACAGCACCTGTGCTGGCCTTGAGGCAGGACACGATCACGTCAGCTCTTCCTTCTGCATAAAAAAATCTTTGCAGCAATGTGCTGCTGTGACTGCAGTGCTGTTTGCCAAATCTCCTGGGGAGGCTTGGTCCCCAGCGTGGCAGTGTTGGGAGGTACAGCCTAGAGAGCAGTCCTGAAGGCACAGCCCACGTGAACTGACTAATACCTTTCTCAACTGAGTGATTCCTGCTCTCACTGAACTTGATCAGTTATCCCAAGGGCAGGTTGTTTTAAACCAAGGCTTCCTCTGTGTTCTGTATCTCCCACACATGCTCGCCTGACCTGCACTTTTCTACCATGCTATAGTGCAGCATAAAGTCCTTGACAGATGTAGCCACCCAAGCTTTAGCTTTCTACCTTCCAGAACCAGGAGCTAAGAGATTTTTTTTCATTAGATATTACCCCATCCTCTGGCATTCATGTACATCTGCAGATAAGCAGTCTATGATGAGCACAACATTATGTGTGTATGTGTGTGTGTGTGTGTGTGTATATATATATATATATATATATTATTACACACATATATATTATATATATATTACACAAATATATATACAAATAAATATATACAAAGTAGAGCACAACTGAATAAAGAACATTTCTCTTGTAGTCAAGTTTTCAAAAACAAGAAAAAAAAAGAGACAGTATGAAAATTAAATCATTAACAAATTTGAACCATCTGAATGGCACAGCCTGGAGGGGGTCATGTTGAGAAAAGGAAAGACAAATTGGAAAAGAGATAAGTTGTTTTTGACTTCTCAGTCTTTCATGGAGATCTTATATCCAAGAGCTCAGGACCCTGTACAAGGCACGGCATAGAGCCAGCATTCAGTATCAGTACTATTTACTGTAAGTGGTCTGGTTTCAGTGAGTCTCACCATTGGCACCTTGATGTACTAAATATGATGGCAATTATCTGGATAATACAGTTGAAACGACCTCTGTGTCTGAAAGTAGAAGGCATTTCGATCATGATACTGTGTTTATTTTGCTAAGTATGGACACCATCAAATGATCTCACAGTTTTCTCTAAAATGTCACTTTACTTTCCTAATTCTGTAGTTATAGGAATATTACAGTAAAATGAGAGGTTCAAGCAACATAAATTTATTGTCTTATAGTCCTAGAGATCAGAAAGCCAATATTAGTCTTATTCTGGGTATCAGTCAAAGGGTTGGCTTGGTTCTGCTCCTCTGAAAAGCAAGTAGGGAGACCTGTTCTATGCCCTTTTCGATTTCTACAGGTCACTAGCATCCACTCTTTTTCTACCTTTAAAGCCAGCAATGTAACCTCTGACTTTGACCCCTGTTTCCCTCTTTGTCATGTTAAGTATCCTTGAAACTTGATAGGGCACATTCTGGTCATTCAGAATAATTCTTATTTCAAAGTTTTTCATATAATCACATCTACATAAACCTTTTGGTCAGAAGGCATCAAATCCCCAGCTCACTACGAATGGTACAGGGATGCTTCTGGGCACTCTTATTTAGCACATCACAAACACAGGGAAATAATTGTCATCTAATTACCAATCTCTGAAAGCGCACAGGGCTTCAGTGAGAATCCAGATACCAGGTAATCCGTCATCTTTATACTGGTGGGTGTTCCACTTGAACTGCGTTTCAGCAGGCAGTTGTTCCTGAATGTCAACAGAAGATGCTGTTATGCTTTTTTCTTTGGGATGCACAAAGATGCACAGATAACAGGTGCTATTGAAATGGTAACCACAAGGATGCATGGTTGGCCCATCATTAATCAATAGATACTCTTCCCTTCAGTAAAGGGGAGTCTAAGGTGTGAATGGGGTGGCAGATAGCATCTTCTGACACTAAGCCTTCATTCTATACACAGTCTGCCAGATAGACCAAATGAAGTTTACTAACTTTGGGGGGAAATGGCATTGAAAATTAAGTATATAAGGAAGGAAAGGGGCCAGGTCTACATCCCGCTTGCACTTTAACTGGAGGAAAGCAGACGTGTGTTTCATGGAGAACATGGCTGCTGCTGCTGCTGCTGAATCTTGGGGTGTCCTCAAGGGGGAACATTCAGCCTCACTCACCGGTACTCTGGTCTAGGAAATGCGCTTGTAGCATACGTAAAAAACTGGCAATGAATATTGTTTGTACATAATTTCTGACATTCTTCAGTACTGTTGGCCTTAGACATATTAAAATTGGACCCTTTCATATCAAGTCCTTCATATACATCTTGGTGGCAAGCTGAAATGAAACACATAGAGACATTCAGCCAAATTTCTTTCTACATACAGATCAACTACTCTTCAGTTCTCCAGCATCACTTTTTTTGGTGACTTCCCCGATAAGTACAGGATTTAAAAAAATTTATTGCATATCTAAATTATCAAAATCTGCTGGATATTAGTACACCCCAGTGTGTTTGTGTGACCCCTATCATACCAGCATTAAAACAGGTTATTTTCCTTCCTAAACTGCAAGGCATATGCAACAATATGGTTTCACATTGAGGTTGCCAGTGGCACTGGTAAACAAACAAGTGATAATAACTGGGGTCCTGATAGTGTGTGCCAGAGGTTTGCAGTATTAGACAAACTGGTGAACCTTTGATTTCTGGGTCAAACGAAAAAACTTCATGATCTGCATCTATTTCTCTTCCTTCACCTATTGTTACCACTTTCACTTTCTACTCTGTCCCTGTCATGTTAAACCTTTAAGATGGTACAGCGATTGTTTCCTAGGACATCAGTTGCAGTAGGTGTCAGAGATAAAGCTCTCTGACATCCTAGCGTTCATTCCTTGTAAGGAATATTATGCTTAGAAAGATTAACAAATCTCAGTCCTTCAGTCTGGGCTAAACGGCAAACAATAAGATTTCTTAAAACCATGTCAATGGTCCTAATGGTGACTAGGAAGTTCTTCCTTGTGTTGACTGCTCTGTGTCTGGTAGAATTAGTCGCACCAACTCTGGTCATTACCACAGAGTACCAACTTCTCTAGTTGTAGTAACCTAAAATATCTCTAGACACTGTCAAATGTTCTTTAAGCTGGAAAGCGTAAAATCCATTCTGGTGAGAACCACAAGTTACCCTGAACTTGGGGATGAGTCTTATCTGAAAAGCCTTTTCTGGAAACAGGGAAGGCTTTTTTTTTTTTTTTTTTTTTTTTTTTTTTTTTTTTTTTTCTGAGTGCCCATTCATTTCCCACAAATCTAACATTGTATGCTAACACCATAGATAATAGAGGTCCATTAAGGCTGTGCATTATAACTGATAAAGACAAGAACATTATCAAGAAAAATGTACCCCCTTCTTATGACCATGATGCTGCTCTATCTCCATTGTCTTTCTTGGTGTTTTCTTCTAAAAGTACATGATAATACAGATTTTAAGCAAAAGCTCAAAGAGTGCTATTAATACCCCAAGAGTGTTATTAACTCAAATTTTGTTGGAAAAATCCACTTCTTACCACTTATCTGATGGCCACACTGCTTTAAAGAATAACCAGAAATGGCACCCGACAGATGCACTCTTGGCAAGGTTCCCGTAACGCTGTCTTTCATGAAGCAACCAAACCTAGTTTTTTAGAAAAGAAGATTCTTTTTAAAGGAGAACAGAATGACAAACACACATTAAAAATTATACTGCATATAATAGATATATATATTCTGGGCTCAGGAAACTAAAAGCATTTCCTTGACACTTGCTGAAAAGGACATTCTTAAGACAGTTCCACCCTATCTACAGCATGGTTTTCTTCGTGTTCTTACATTTAGTGCAGAGAGCCAACCATATTCAAGAGTTGATGGCTAGTCCTGTGTTTTGAACTTCCATAGATCCTCTTGCCAAAAGATAATTGGATGTGGTCTTGTTTTATGTAGTACTGAGGAGGAAACCCTTGGCTTCAAGCATGGTAATCAGTGTTCTGCAACCTGTCAATCTCTTCATTCCTATTCTGGCCCCAGCTTTTCTTTAGTTTATTTTGAGCAAGATCTTGTTAACTCACCCTAACTGACTTTAAACATATGCCTCTCCTGTCTGAAACTTCTGCATTTTCTAAAATGGGTGATAATTTTTATAAATATTTTAATTTACTTAAAGAAACTGAATCGGCCATGAGTTGCATCTCTATGTGATGTTCATCTTGTTTACAGATTCCTGGTAGTTTCCATTTAATGGGAGACTTTTTACATCTTTAGTATCAATTTCTATTCTAGTTTTACTATTTATAAGAATCCTAGAACCTAGTTCAATTTTTATGAATCTTACATACAGTCTGGGTATTTTTTTTTGTACAGGTTAGCATGAAGGGATCAGAGAATGAGTGTCAAATTTCTAATTCTTAAATTCAGATAGATTAAAGATGTAAAGCATGTGTATAGAAACAGTTTGGCCATTGACCAAATGAAAGACAATTAAGGTAAAATTTTCAACTATATTTCTAATACATATACTCGTCAAAATTACCAGTAAATAACACACACACACACACACACACACACACACACACGCACACAAGAACATTCTAAATGTGAAAACTGGCTCACTACAGGAACCACTGAAACATGCTTACAGGATCTCAAGTCTATTATCAACAAAATCTCTGGTTTATATTTTCTCAAGACTTTGCCACCCATAAATATGGTAACAAGTCAAACAATTAAATATATTTCCTTATGCAGGTGAAATTTTCACCTTTTACTAGACAAATAACATATAAGTGAATAAAGTATTCATTTGATACTGAAAGTATAAAATCCAGTGTGAAGTTCCATAACTTCCTTTTCAAATGGCTACTGTAACTGGATGGAAGTTCAATGAGTTGTACAGTCTCTGGGTCTGGTTAATTTGGATGTCATTGTTCTATTTGCAGCATTTATAATAAACTTTAATGGTGCACAAAACACCATGAATAAAACAGAAACTATATAATAGAATGGCACTCAGTGCTGAGGAAAAATGAAATCACAAAAATTGGAGGAAAACACATGGACTCAGAATGTCTAATATTAAGGGGAGTCATATAATCTCAGAAAAAAAACCCTCATGTCCTTTCTCATATGCAGAGCCAAGACAATAACATATTTATATGCATAAACAAATGTTCGTGTGGGGACAGTACGACATGTTGAAAAGTGAAAAAGGAAGTCTAACCATTAGAGTAAGAGGAATGACCTTTTGTTACATGTTTTTTCTTCAGGCCTTGGCTAGAGCACCACTACCTTCTACTACTGCAAACAAGAACTGTGATTGTTTAAAATGTCAGTCTCTGGGTTCCATAGTCTAGTACTCTGCTTTGGAAAGACCCACTTAAGGAAGTCCTGATGAAAATAGCCTTCTAACTCCCTGAGAAATATGACACCATTTTTGCATACAACTGGGAGCAGTTTGGGAAATGTCTAACCCGCTCATGAGGACATATCACCTCTTACCTTTTCCCTTCCTCGTTGGTTGAACTTACTGGGAGAAAGCTGAACAGCAAGCACCTGGGGTGAAATGTGCACATCTTCTGACAGTACTGGGCATCCGGGCTGTATATGGCAGCTACATCCCCTCCTCTGAAGAAGGTGTTTTTATACAGTTGAGTCAGACATCCTGTGATATAATCATTGAAAATTGATTTGGGGAAAAGTACAACAGTATTAATAGAAATGTATCTGTTTTGTTATTCTTTTTATTTATCCTAGTGACTACCCAAAGATCTTTTCTACTACAGAGGTAGAATGAAACATTATTGCAACTATTTAGACAATACATTATGCTATTTAAAGTCATCTTATGGACACTTTTGCATAACATTTGATTCTTTTTTACTACCTACATAATAATTCGTACATAAATTACTCCCATTAAAATGTAGTATGGATTTTTTTCTGCCTGCTCTCTGACATGCTGTGAAAACAACTCACCTTAAAAACTAATGTACAGCATTTTTTCAAAACCTTTTTAGGACAATCGTCTCCCTAGATTCCCCAACATTTTCAGGGTAGCTTGAGGTCAGCACCATTATCTGCATCTTTGTCTCCTTTTTTTCATTAAAAATAAAGTCAATAACTGAGTCTCAGAGTTCAGCCCTGGTTAATGTAACACAGTGAATAAATATTCTGGGGCATGAACTCATCCTCTCTGATCTTAACTCTGTCCCTTTTTTGAGCATGCAGTGTTATGTGTTGCTGTCTACCTCTGCCTTATTCAAGAAAATTATTGAGTACTGATTTCCTACAAGCTCATTTCTTGAATTAATAAAATACATTTGCAGAGACCCCTGCCCCCCGCCCCGGCCAGATGTCATGAAGAGAGAGGGAGAGTCCTTGGAACACATAGCTCTAAACAGGATATCTCCATCAAATCCCTCCCCGCAAAGTTCAGGGAACCCTGAGGAAAAGGAGGCAGAAAGAGTATAAGAGCCAGAGGGGATGGAGGACGCCAGAACAGGCCCCACTCTGGATCAGTTGAGCAAGGTTCTCATGAATTCACAAACACTGAAGCAGCAAGCACAGGGCTACATGGTCTGCACCAGGTCTTCTGTGTGTATATTACAGCTTTCAGCTTAGTATTTTTATGGGACTCCTGAAGTACAGAGTAATCTCTAAACAGACATTTCTGCTAACAAATGCACGGAGAGCCTGTTGTCTCTGAGCTCCTTCCCTTCTTCATGTGTGTTTGGGGCAATGGATCTAAAGAAAAGTTTTTGCTTTGAATTATCAGCAGCTCCTTTTTCTCTCAAAGCTGTACGGCTAAAGGCTTTCTCTAGGAGTGCTGTGTTTTGAATAACTATTCCCCTCTCACACACTATGAATTTTAAATGCTATAGATGATACTTACCTCCAGAAACTGTAGCAACAAAGGAAATGAAATAACCCACTTGGTTGAATAAAATCATCCTTGAAAGAAAAATATATATGTAACTGCTAAGTTTAGATCATATTTACCATATCTTTAATAGACAATTTAATTTAATTTAATTTAATGTAGACTTGGCCTTTTTTGGTAAATGTCTAAATTGCAGATCGAAGCACACAATCAACCAGAAGAGTGAATATTTGGGGAGATATTTTGTATATAGAAAATTAAAATATTTATCATTCTTCCCAAGATACAAATTGAGACCTTTGGACTACTGTTCGTATATATTAATGTATTGTTAATTTTTAAGGTTTATTTCTATTAATTTTGTGAAGAGAGCTGATAAAAATAATTAAATGACTTCTTAATTATGCAAAATTATTATCAATAAGGACAATAATATCATCCACAATCTCTACATAAAGGAAACCTTTGAAGATATTCAAGCCAACTTAAAATTTTTAAACCAATCAGAAACTCATTCTTGGTTAAAACATATTTTCCATTGAAATATTTGTACAAAGAAAAAAATCCTTCTAGAGTTTTTAAACTTTCAGGAAGTTAGTACATTACATCAATAGATTTTTTTTCCATACAGAAGTAGTTAGTTATATTTAAAAAAAAATAGCACACGTGGGATGATCAGAATCATAGAAAGTGGCTACCTGGAAGGACAGTTGCTTTGTGGTTTTGGAGCAGAGTCTCACTTGAGAACGGAGTCTTCCAGCTCTCCTGATGTGGCACTGCAGGCAGTGTTTGCTTGGCTCCAGTGCTGACACTGGGCTCCTGGCAGCGGTTTCAACTGTTTAACCTGTCAACATGGTCCGTGAGCATCCTGGTCCAGGTTCAGCTACTTAATATGCTAACAGTTCCAGGAGATCATATAAACACGATGACAGGGTTGGAGTTTCCAGTATGTTTCCCTTTGCAGAAGAATCCATGTGAACAATTCTCCATGCACAAAGATGCCTTCCAAGTGTCAAGGAATCCGGATGATAGATTATAGCATCTGGTGAGAATGTTGACACAAGCGAAGATGAATTGAAGAATTCATTGTTAGAAGTTTCATATTAACCATGAAACCCCACTACCAGGCCTAGACAGCACAGTGTGGAGATATGCTCTATGTAGATAAAGAGGAGTTATACAGTCAGGCGGTGGTGGCAGATGCCTTTAATCCCAGCACTTGGGAGGCTGAGGCAGGAGTATTTCTGTGAGTTCGAGGCCAGCCTGATCTACAGAGTGAGTTCCAAGACAGCCAGAGTTATAACAGAGAAACCTTGTCTCAAAAAAAAAAGATGCAAACATCACTTTTCACAGGTCAGTTCCAGGAGGCCCAGGCTCCAGGATGATGACAGCAGGCTCAACCATCAGGCCCACCCCATTAAGGTCCTTTTCCAGGACAGTTATTGTAGATTGAAGAACAAATCCATGCCCTCAGACTTGAGTATAGCTGGGCCTGGCCACTGGAGGCTCAGTTTCCAGACTTGTTTCAGTGTTAGCACTTTAAGCCAGTCCTTAAACATAAGATCCTGGTTCTGCTGAACTGATGATCCAGTCATGAACCCTATGGGCTCAAGTGTCAATGTAATCCCAATGGACCCTGACACCAGGTTATTTTCTGTGGACCCAAGTTTCAAACCTCACCTTGCACATCCAACTCTAACTCCACATTTGGCTAACACACGATGTGTTGATGAGCTAAATAACTAGTGGGTTTGCCTGGTGAAAGAAAGCGTTAAAAGCCTAAAATAATTATGGGACTTAAAAGATATCTCAGTGGGTAAAGGCATTTGCCATCAAACCTGATGATCTGAGTTCAATCCCCAGCACCTACACAGTGAAGGGAGAGAACCAACTGCCCAAAAGTGTCCTTTGATCTCCACACCCATGCTTCTGTGTGTGCACACCTGCATATATCCACACAGTAGATTCATAAGTAAACTTAAAAATTGTATTTAAAAATAACCTCTCAGTGGGGGTTGGAGAGAGAGCTCAGTGGTTAAGAGCATTGGTTGCTCTTTCAGAGGATGTAGGTTCAATTCCCAGCACCAACATGGCAGTTCACAACTGTTTGTAACTCCAGTTCCAGGGGATCCAACACCCTTGCACAAGCATACATGCAGACAAAACACAAATACACAGAAATAAAAAAATAAAAGTAAAAATAAATAAATAAATAAATAAATAAAAGAATAAATAAAATCATAAGATATAACCTCTCATATAAAGATACAGACACCAACACAAAGTCAGAAGACCACAAAAAGTGAGAAAAAAATTAACATCACCAAAAATATAAAGAACCATACATGAGCCTAAGGAAGTGAAGGTCTGCTGATTACCTGATTACAAATTTGACACAGCGGCTGAAAAACTGGATTAGTGATTAAAAGCATGTACTGCTCTGGCAGGGAATCTGAGTTCAGTTTCCAGAACCCACATCATGTAGTTCACAACTACCTATAACTCCAGCTCTTGGCCTCAGTGGGTATCTGCACTCATGTGCACATGCACCTGCACAGACATACAAATGCCTAAAAATAAAAGCTTTTGAAAGAATTCAAAACATCTGTCTCAAAGAAGTTCAGTGATCTACAAGTGAATAAAAATTAATGACTAAATAAAATCAAGGAAACAACACACAAATGAAACAAACAGTACCACAAACAAAGAATCAGCAAGCACTGAGACAGATATTTATATTATTCACACGAGAAGAAAAATTGAAAGGATAATTTTTAAAGGTGTGGAAAACCCCAAAACCATATAAAACATCATCATGAAAATTTCTATTCTTGTAATCCCAGAACTATTGGTAGAAAACTTTGAAGAAAAACTAACCAAAGAATGTCCACTGGTACACATTACATTCAAGAATCAAAACTAAAGAGAAGTTTTCAGAAACGGCAAGAAAAACTCAGCTTTTTCCATACAAGGGAAGTTCATAAGACTATTAGTGGAGTTGCAGTTCTTAGCAGAAATTTTACAAGTCAGGGTAGAGTAGAACAATAGGTTTAAAGTGTAGGTGGGCTCTAAGTTGTAATGGTTTTATACATGCTTCATAATAACCATAAAGAAACTGAAATACACATAAAATATGAAGAAAAAGAATCCATCCAGAAAACAATGCATACAAGTAAAGTACAAGATCATTTATTATCATAAAATGTAAACAGACAAAATTTCCCATTCAAAAACCACAGAACGGCTGGATGGAGGAAATCCTACTCCAGTTTGCTTTCTGCTACATGAGTCCCCCTTTTGTACAACATAACCTTGGCATATACACCACTCACACTCAGTCAGTGGCTTTCTCAGTTACCAAACTGATGGCCGTGGCATCATAGTAGTTCAGGACTATCTGAGTTTCAAGCATCAATTGAGGATTAATTAATCGGACATTAAGTACTCTTGTGCTTAATGATAAAAATGGCAGTTCACCAAGAGGACTTATTAGCTGCAAATATGGACAGTCAACATAAATACATAAGGAAAATATTAACAGAGCTGAAGGGAGAAGAAGACAGCAGTAGACTATCAACACAGACGGATAATCCAGACTCAGGATAAATAAACAAGACATTCAACAGTACTGCCCTCCAGTACACATAGAAAACACTCCCATGCATACTCAGAGCACTTAATAGCAACAGAACACACGTCTGTTGACACACACACTAGAACGGATCACATATTAAAACAAAGTCGAGTTTCAGCAAATTCAGGAAGGCTGAAACCATGTCAAGTGTCTCTCTAAACAGTAATAGAAACTAGAAACTAGTTCCTGGAGGAAATGTAGATAAGTCACAAATATATGAAAATTAGATTCTGGAAAAAACCAGCAAGTTAAAGAAAAAATTGAAAATGAAAAAAAATAGTATTTTGAGACAAATAAAAATGGTAACACACCCACCCAAATGTATGTAATGTAGCAAAAATAGATCTAATAAAGGGGGGGAGGATGTTGACACCAATAAAATTTTCATTAAGAAAACAGAAAGAACTAAAATAATCTACCTTTATATTTAAAGGAACAACAACAACAACAAAAAATACTTAGCCCAGAATCAACAGAACAGAAGTAAGTGAAATAGATATCAGAAAAGTAATAAAAAAGACCAATAGTACTTACCTGTTTTTTTTAAAAGATAAAATTGATAAAATTTAGCTTGGTGAACTAGGAAATAAGAGTCTAACAAAGAAAAGTATAAATGAAAGAGGAGAGACTGCAATTAGCACAACACAAATACAAAACATCAGGAGACCACTGTGAAAGTTATCCTAACAAATTAGGTGTCTTAGGATAAATTAACACATTTCTGGGAATATATAACCTACTGGGCTAAAATCTAAAGGCTGAAGGCTAAGGGCTAAGGTTGAGTCAATAATTTGTAAGATGATTGGCTCAATAATAATAATAATACAAATAATAATTCTCCCAAAGAAAAACCCAGAACATAATGTCTTTATTCATAAATTATGCCAAAGAAGAATTAACATTAGTTGTCCTCAAATTCTCCCCAAAACTAGAGAACACTTCCTGGCCCATTTTATGAGGCTAGCATTAGGCCAATCTCAGAGCCCGGGAAGCACAACCAAAGAAATGACTGTATTTTATTATGTTTTCTTAGTTTTGAGGGGTTTTGTTGTTGTATTAGGGTTTTATTTGTGTTTTGAGAAAAAAAAATAAAATTAGGTGGATAGGGAGGGGCAGAGGATCTGAAAGAACTCGGAGGAGGAAAATAATGTAATTGAAATATATTTAAAGTTAAAATTCCTTTAAGTGATAAAATATACTTAAAAAGAAAATGAATAATTAAACATCCCAGATATAAATGCAAAATAAATAAATAAATAAATAACGAATGAAAGAATGAACGACAAGTAATGAAATGGAAAAACAAAACAAGACAAAGCAAAACACCAGACTTCAGCTCAGTATCGCATTAAACACAGCTGATGATACCCTGAGCAAAACACAAAACACCGGCAAACTAAACTTAATAACACACTCAAAGGACCATGGGCAAGTGAAATTCATTTGGGGTGCAAAAATTGGTACAGTATATATAAATTAGCAACTATGCGCAGTGTTGAAGTTTGGATATGATAATATCCCAAAAGTTTGTGGGCGTGGTCCTCCAGGGCTAAGGTTGAGAGGAAATGGGACCTTAAGAGATGAAGCTTGGCGGGAGTGATTGGGTCTTTAAGGGCGATTAGTGCTTTTCTCTTGGGAATTCATTATTGCCCCCCAGGACTTTCCGTGACTGTCTCCAAATCTCTCTTGCTTTCTCCCTGACACCGGGAGCTGTTCCACCCATGCCCAGGTTCTTCTGCTTTTGTAACCATGCTGTGATGCAGCCAGAAGTCCAGGGCCAGGAGACTGTCACCACGCCTTCCAGACTCTTCCACCGTGCTGTTGGACTCTCCTGTCACCAGAATTCTGAACCGAATAAACCCCTATTCTGTGTACAATACCCAGTATCGAGTATTTTATTACAGTGACACAAAACTGGTGGAGACATGAAATCATGTGACCACCTGAAGAGCCGCACTGCACCTGTGGCGTTTGAAAAAGGCAAGTCATAGAAGCGAGTAGGATGGCGGATGGGTGTCAGGATCTGAAAACTGGTGGAAAGGATGATGTTCGTGACAGGATCCAAAGTTTCAGCTTTTAGGACTAATAGGTTGCAAGGTCTCACGCCCATCAGTTTCAACTGTTTAAATATATATTTATTTATGAGAGAATGAATGTTAAAGATTTATTGTATTTCTAACTATGGTCTCCGTCTGTGCAAATCCATGCAGGCGCTTGTGGAGAGCAGCAGAGGGAGTCAGATCCCCGGGAGCTGGAACTACAGGCAGTTGAGAGCCACCTGATGTGATTGCTGGGAACTAACTAAGCTCAGGTCCTCTTCTAGGGCCCCTCTGAGTCATCGTTCCAGCCTCTGGATCTTCAGGGTGCTGGATGATAGGTGTGCACAACTGTGCCCTGACATTCATGCATTCTTACATATAATGATCATCTGAGATGGTGACTGTGTTAAGTTACTTGATTGTTGTAATAAATTCACAGCGTACATCAAGACATCATTATATTACAAGAATATTAAGAACTTCTTTTTTTCCCCGGTAAATTATAGATGGAGGGAGGGGAAGATTAGAGATGCATTTAAGTGCTTATCCTGAAGAAAAGGAAGATGTGTTTTATGTTAGGGAAACATAATTCAGGCATAGGTTTTTCCAGTTTTGAAAATGGCAATATCATTCTTTTAATTAAGACACCCAGCTTGAGTCTTATCTATTTGCTTTTACAACTCTGTGTGTGTGTGTGTGTGTGTGTGTGTGTGTGTGTGTGTGTGTGTGTGTTTTCTATTCAAAGTGCACCAAAATGTGGGGCTAGGGTGGACATCTCCCCCTAGAGGTGAATCAAAGCAAATGATGTTATTGCCTTTCTAGCTTTTTATAACTCTGAAAGTTTATTGTTCAGATCCACTCAATTCCGACTTGTTAAACCACAGTTCACAGAACGACCTGACCCAGTATTTGTTCTTCTAAATAAATTTTTAGTGGAACATAGCCACGCCTATCCACTGATGCATGGTCTATACCCACTTACTTCTAATAATTACAGAATGGTCTCCAATAACAACAGCAAAGATTTACTCTCTGGTCCCGAACAGCAAAGCTTATGGAAACTTGGTGCATAGAACTTCTGTGGTGGAGTTTAGATTTCCTGTCACTATTCCATTATTAAGGAAACACTCACTGGCTTGCAGGCTACCTGGTCCTTAAGGAAACTCTATTTTATTCTTAGTTTTTAGAAAAATGTTTCCAAATATAATAAAAAGCATACACTTCCTTGAAACTTCTAACTTTCAGTCCTATATTTACTAATAACTCATTCCTCTTTTTTTTTTTTTTGCTTTTTAAAAATATTTAAAGGCAATAATTACTCCTCACTAAATCTCTGCTTCCTGATCTGCAAAACCACAATATGTCATTTTAACTAGTAAATTAGATTTGGAGAGAGTTGGCTCATACATATTTGATGTGTGTTGCTGGAACACAGAACTGTATTTATTAGAAACAAAGGATGATGTTGCCAGTAAATATCTCTGGACTCTAATAAAGCTGCATATTTACATAGCATGCTTTGCTGCTTCTGGAGAAAAGATATTCACTGGTATACCAGCTATCAACAAAGCAAAGCCTTCCGTTCTGTCAAGCTTAAAAAAAAATTGGAATTTGCAATCTCATCTGCTACCAGGCTCAACAGGGGTGGAAAAAAGTACCAGCCTTCAGAGCACAACAGACATGCTCAGAGGTGACTTGCCTAAAAGGTAGTATTCCCAATTTCAACCTCCATAAATATACTTCTGGGTTAGCCTGAAGGCTTCTGACTATGAAGCAGAAGTTATATTCCCATAATATAATAAAAGCTAAGATTTCTTTGCTTATTTGGGAGAACTAAATCAATTGTGCTGAAGAGAGCCAGCTTTAGGCAGTGTTCTAAGTGTTCCTCTCGAAATTTCCCAGTCTGATCCCGGGGCTTGTGCAGACACCATGAGCCAGCACCTCTGCAGTGACTGTGGTTTGTGAGAAATGCAATTTTGCTGATGTAATTATGATGAGCAGTCAGCTGACACTGAGCTCATCAAGGTAGAGACTATCTCAGTGGAGCATATCTCATCACCGGAGCCCTTTAAACAGGGTTCCTGTGACTTTTTTTTCCTGTGTGTGTGTGTGTGTGTGTGTGTGTGTGTGGTGTCATCCATGAGACATGGTGTGCTAGTGGATGTCAAAAGACAGTTTATGGGAGTTGCTTCTCTTCTTCCACGACATATCCATGAAACTCGGATCATCAGGCTTAGCACCATTACCCGTGTGCCATGTCACCAGCTCTGTGCTGCTCTAGTAGGAAGATAAGGAGAATTCAGGGAGATTCCATGTATAAAAGGGTTGGGCATCAGGGAGACTTATCTGCTGCTGCCGTGGCAAGGAGGAACCCTGAGACAAGGACTTGAGAGTGATCGCTGTCCAACAGGTGGGAAAAAATGGGGTCTCAGACCGACACCCGCAAAAACTTGAGTATTTCCAATGACTGAGTGGGTCTGGAAGAGGATTCACTCCCTCACTTAGAGCATTTTCCAAGCTCATTGTCCCTTGATTTCTAAGTACAACGTCGCCCCAGGTATCCACAGACTCCCATCAGCCAGTCCGCTGCTCAAACACCACTTCCTTATGGTTTCCACCCTCATCCCTTTCTGCTGTTCATTTTCCTTCATAACATTGGTTACCAGTATTACTCAGCTACTCGCTGCCCACAGCGTTCTTCTGCGTCTTTAACAGCTTGCCATTAAGACCTGGGACAGCCGTTTGCGGTCTTTCCCCAAAGCCCTGAACAATACTGGGTATTGAGTTACAATAAAATGATGACTAATTACATGAGTGAGCAATTAATTGTTCTTATCAAACAAATGATACTGGCGACAGGTGACCCTTTGCCCACAGTTGTGGGTGGCCAGGTTCTTGCAAATCATGGTTACACTGTAAGCTAAGTGAAGAAGCCCATCTCACACGAGCTAAAACCGGATAGTTGGAATAATAGCCACACCAGCCCTAAATCAAATCAATGTTCTTGTGTTGCTGCTCTTGTTAAAAGTACTTATTATTACAAGTGCTACTTTAAATTTACATAGATACTATACTTTATATATATAGCCACAAGAGTATACCACAGAAGAGTGATCAAATCAAACTAGTCAACCTATCACATTACATACTTACCGTTTTTGTGGTGAGAGCACATATTCTACTCTTACCGTTTTTTAAGTGTGGGGGTAATATATCATTGATAACACTGTTATGACAGACTCCAAACATTGATCTTGTCTGAGATTTTGTACCTTTTGATCAACAACTACCTTTTTTTTTTTTCCATTTGATCCCTGGGGACACATAGAGTCTTGTCCCATAACACAGTGGCACTCTGAAATGGGCCTGGCACCTACTCTAGGGCAACAGATGTGGCTCTTGATCCTGTGAGTGCCATTCTGGATCTTTGGTCTGCTGGGACTGGTGCCCTGAAGAACTGACCTATTGCCAACACATGAGAAGCAGGCTTGGACTCCAGGTCTATTGGAGCCTGGGAATGCAGGGATCAGCCTGGAGCTTGAGTGCTGCCTGATAAAGCTTTAGAGTTCAGATATGATATCTACAAGTCTGTCCTAAAGTGTGGATGAAGCTAGAGGTGGATCCATGGAGCACAGCTTGAGTCTTGGAGGTGGAATTTGGTCCTAAAAGTCCAAAGTTTCTGGGCAAGTGATTAAGGGAGGTGGTGAAACTAATCCATTGTTAATAATTAGAGGAGACCGAATTGATCCAGAAATCTGTAATACAGCTAACCAGAAAGAAGGCCAGAGTAAGCCCATCTTAGTTAGAAAAGGGGGGAAATGACTGATTAGTCTGGAGATTATAACCAGATTGTTGTATTCAGACAAATTAGCTGTATTTTAAAATAGATTTTAGCAGTATGGTAGAATTTTAAGTTTCTTATTATCTAGAAAAGAAACTCTACATGTTATGTTATTGCACTGAAATAGCTAGCCTACATCTGCACTAATAATACAGCCTACAGAAGAGTTACCTTCTTCAGAAAAATAAACAAACAAAAAAACTAGAATGAAAGCCAAGATGATGTCCCAAGAATGAGACATGAGTCTTCATTCTGAAGCTGAATTGACAGCCACAGAGTTGCTTTTGATTATGGGGGGAAAAATCATCTACTAAAGCTGTCAGTACACTGCCCCAGCCTCTGGGCTTCTGAGGTATAGGTGAAGAGTGACTGGTAGGAACCCAGCATCATTTAGAATTCACCCTTTCTTCTCTCTGCTTCTTCTGCACTCATCCCTCCCATTCCATCCTCTAGAAGCTGCTCCAGAGGACCAGTCAGTGACCTGAAGTTTTAATTATCCATCTCTTTCCTTCAACTCTTGCTGGAGAAACCCAAGGAAGAAGTCTGATTTCACCCTGCTTGGGTCAAATAAACTTAAGCAGAGAAAGCAGGTCACGCTGTGACACGTGTGTGCCCACACACACATACCTATATGCCCATACTAAATAAAAGAATGAGTAATGTTTAAAATGTAAAATGTAAGGCAAGGGTTAAGTATAAGATGAATTGAGAGAACCACATTCATACAAGTGAAACTAATTAAACTACCACAGATCATTTGGGAAAAGACTTTCTACCTAGTCCCAATTTCTAGATAAAGAGGTTAATCATTTCACTGACTCTTTTCAAATGTTTATCTCCTTCCTTCCTTTTTTCCCCCCTTATCATCTTAGGGCTTGCATCCTGTGCACTGAGGCTCTCTAGAGAGTCAAACAGATCTATTGATAATACTTTCCTGAATAACCCAAGTTGTGGTGCTTGCCAAATGGCTATTTTTTTAAATACCTTTCTCCTCTGAGGCTGATTCATGGATACACATTCTACCCTTTCCATTCCTTGCTTCTGTTTGCTAAGCCATAGAAACTTAAAAACAAAACAAACCACACAACGGATCCTGTTAAAAATTATTTATTAAAAGAAATTTCTAAAATTCATCGCATGAGAAACAGTAGTATTATATATCAAATTAAAATCTAATGGACGTAATTCAATTGTCAGCTGGGCAAGGATATTCCACAGGGCTGAGATAATCAGCTGTCTTGTCCTGAACCAAGTGTGACATTACAGTGTGACTAAGTATAGAAGAACAGATTCCTTCTTCCTATAAAATAGAGGAAATACAAAAGTGACATGCCCATGCTGAGGGCAGAAATCCTGAGTTCTAATCCATCCAATCACAGCCCCGAGTTCTATAAAGCCAAAGTATATTGTAGAAGAAAGTATGTCAGAAAGGGAGAGGAGAGGCTCCGGTGTAGACATTTTATCTACGTCTAGCCCTGGTCAAACTAGTTGCAGAACTTGGACAGAAATTTACTGTTCCCTTTATTCCGTGTCCCTACTCATCACAGAATGGCCCCAAAGTGGAATATGTCAGTGGCTACTTGAACTTCAAAAGCCACTAAACAAGCTTCCAAGGTACTGTAAGAGGTCGGGAACTGTGAAGAGGAATCTCTTCTAATAACATGATGTGTAAGGTGACTGTGACCCCACCAAGAACAGAAAGAAGACTCCAGTGCACAGTCAACAAGCCTACTGGAACTTGAGTCAGGCATTCGAAGGACCTGTGTTCCATGGTATCATCGGAAAGTGTTACGACAATTACTCATCTCATAACTGACAGCACTGATGAAACTGAAAAAACTGAAGTCCATGGTGCTGAAGAGCTTAATTACCTACCAGTGTCCTAAGGATTTCCAAGTCAACAAGAAGTTTTTCTTAATCCTGAGATTTCATTTCAACAGTATCTTTTGAGTCTAACAAATGAAATTGAACGTGCCTATGGCTCCTTCTGTTATGATTTTTGTTACATGTTTATTTTGGTGCTAACTCAGCTAACAGTACCTTTGAGACTGAGAGCAGGTGCGACATAGCATCTATGTTGGGAATAAATATACAAAAACTCTCTGTAATGGACAGGGTCCCAATATCAGTGGGGACGAGAAAAAACATTAGGTCTGACGTTCCAGAGATTTCAACTATAATCTAAAAATCACAGATATCGTGCTCCTTATTGGATGATCTCCGGCACGATAAGGCCATGGCTCACAGAGTGAGTTAGGGTTCGTCTTCGTGTCTTCTCTTCAGCTTGATCCAGATGCCATTATTTGGCCTGAGAATCAAATCTCCGGACAGGCCGAGTTCTTCTCTCTTCTGGTTTGATTCTACCCAAAACCGCCTCAGGATGCAGGCAAGAATTGTCTTTTCCTCCATCATGGCAAACTTTTGACCTTTAAGCAAAATGTAAATACCATCACTCGAATTATAGACACAGCTCAAACGGGAGCCATACGAAGCTTCAACACAGTCGTGGATCACTTCACATTCACATGGGCCAGAGGAAAACAAAATCCCTGAGATTGCTAAAACTGCAGATTTTTCAGTGTTCTTTTTGCTCCCACTACTTTAGCAGTCCCAGGGACTCTCTGCTCTAGAGATTCCATATCTACAGATTCAATGGACCACGGGTTAAAATATTTTTTAATACATCTTTACTGAACATGGATAGGCATTTTGTCTCATAATTTATTCCCTAAGCAATACAGAACAATTATGTTTCCATCTCATATATATTGTTATTAGTATTACAGGAACCGAGAGATGATTTAAAATATACTGCTGGTTATAAATATGTATTCCCATGCAAATCCATGCCAATTCATAAACAGGACTGCACATCTGCAGATGGGTATCTCTGAGAGGTTCTGAACCAACTCCAGGGTTAGAGTGGCTATCAGGGGCCACGTAGGGATGACTAACCACCAGATGAATTGAAAATTTCTAGATTGGATTTTTAAGATTTTTTAAAATTCTGTGCGCATGTGTGTGTGTGTAAATACAGGACCTTGGTCCCCTAGACCTGGAACTACTAGACTTTGTGAGCCATCGAATGCAGGTGGCGCTGGGAACAGAACTCAAATCCCCATTAAGAGCAATATGGGATCTTACAATGAAGCCGTCTCTCCAGACCTTCTAGATTGTTATTATTGGCTCCTTCACTGACTCCCTCTAGAGTAACCAGATATAATTCAGATTCACATATTTAGATCCAGTCTTTTTTCACTAATGTTTGCATTCGTATAAGTAATAAAGAGCTATAAATGCTAAAGCCAAATTGCTTGTAATACATGAGATGCTCATTTGTAAGTATTTGACTGGCAGTCACACAATACCCTATGTTTAGTTTTGCAAAACGTAAGTCTTATCACATACAATTTTTCTAACACAATAATAAAGCCACATCTCCTGGATTTTAAAACTCTAGAAGTAGCAAGTTAGCTCATCAGGTAAGGCGAAGGTGCCTGCCATCAAGCCCAATGACCTGAGTTTGATCCCCGAGACTCACATGGCAGAAGGTAAGAACCAACTTCTGAAAGTCACCCTCTGACATCCACACCCCTGCTGCAGCATGCCCACACATACCACACATGCTGAATAAATAAATATCTACCACGAAATTGCTTATGCTTCGTGTTATAGGCAGAGTTATGTCTAAATCCAAAGTTCCCATGTGAAAATCCTGATTTCCAATACCATGTTCTCCCTCTTTTCTATTCCCTCCTGTCTCTGTCACTGTCTCTCCCTCTCTCTCTCTCCTCTCTCTTCTCTCTCCCTACTTCCCTCCCTCCCTCCCACTTTCTCTCATTCTCTCCTTCTCTCCATCTCCCTACTTCATTCATTTATTTGATACAGGGTCTCACTATGTAGTCCTGGCTGGCCTTGAACTCAGACATTCTCACTTGTCTCTGGCTCCTGAGTATAAGCCAGCACACAAGGCAGCTCCCAGCATCTTATACATTGAACATTATTTAGAGATAAGGGCTTTAACTTTTATCTCTAAAAAAAAAAAAATAACATTTCATGGTTAAATTCAAATGAATCAAATGAAGTCATTAAGGTAGGTCTCCATACAACCCAAAACAACAACATTTAACACACAAATACTCACATCATAAAAAGACCAAGTGAAGACATACAAAGAGAAGGTTACCATATATAAACCAAAAGAGAGATACCACTGATACCTCAGCTTGCTGAAAGGGCAAAGGATTCATTTCTATCACTTTAAGCCATCTATTCTGTGCTCTGTCTCACAGAGATCTACCCTTTCTGCCTCCCCATCCCTGGGATTCGATGTGCATACAGCTCCCAGCTTTGCATGCATTCTACGGATAAACTTGGGTTCTCATGCTTGCACAGGATCAACTGAGCTGCCTTCCCAGCCCCTAAAAACGTCATTTTAAAACTATAGTGTGAAGTGGAGGTCTGTTAAAGACTATTTATTGCCTATGAGTAATGTCACATCATCCTTCAGAGATACTTGTGAGAAATCTATCATATGGGCCTAGAATGTCAAACCCCCTTGAATGGATACAAACCAATACAGTTTCTAGGCCCAGCAGAAAAGGGTACGTAGGCATAGGGATGGCGTCCTTGGGAATTCTCGGGAAAGAACCGCTCTGGCTGGAATTCCTCAGGATCTGGGAAGTATTCTGGGTCTCGGTGCAATGCATAAGGAATGATGACGGCTTCTGTGCCTTTTGAGACTCTGTAGCCAGCTGCCAAGAATGAGCGATGGATGTGTCAGGAGACTATGGCCAGACAGATGTGAGAAATACAGACCCTGCTCTCCCGTGCTTTCATTAAAGAATACTCACCTATTTCACAGTCTTCACTAAGACTCCGGGCAAATAAAGGGACAGATGGGAAAATGCGAAGCGTCTCCTTAATGACACAGTCCAGATACTTAAGCTTCTTCAGGTCTTCCATGGTAACAGGGCGGTGGGACCGTCCTGGTTAAAGTAAATTAATATAATGAAAACGAAGCACTACCTGGGCTCGGGGAAGAGAGACATCAAAGAGCAATACGGGACCACAACACAGAATGCCAAATGTCCACAAATAAAGAATTTCTGATATCCTGTATAGTCAAAAGAAAGCACTATGCTAAGTAAAAGAAACCAGATAAGCCAAGACCATCTCCAATTTCAATGTTTAATAAAATCACATTATAAAGACAAGACAGTGTATAATTCTATTTATAGAGACAGGAGGTGAAATGGTAGCTGCCAGGGGTTTGAGGAAAGAGGAATGACTGTTTGGCAGCACAGATTTCCTTTGGGATGCTGAAATTATATTTTAAAGTGTTAGTGCTTGTAAGGAAGAAACAAATCCTCCTGCCACATCACCGTCACCACTCTCACTGTGGCAGATGCACTCACCTGAAGGACTTTGCCTTTACCCTCGTAACTAGCTCCACCTGCACCGTGCTCCCACACAGCACCTTCTTCTTTTCGCTCCAGGGCACCGCCCATGACTCTATATGCTGTGTGCACATGCATCTGTTTCCCTTATTAAACAGTAGGACCACTGCAAATGGTCTCATCGATTTGTGCCTCTTTAGCTCCTACTCTGGGATAGTCACGTGTCAGGACACTGTCAAATATCTGCTAGGAAATTCACGAGGCCTTGTCCAGGAGTCAGGTACAGACAGGGGTCCTACACCAGGGCCTTCCTGTTTGTGACAATGGATCAAAGATGACCTCCAAGTCCTTGGACTTAGGTCCTTCAACGGAGCTAACCAAGGGGCCCAACATACCAAACACGTCATCCAGCTCCTTGTTCACTTTTTTCTGAACGTCTGGATAAGAACCCAATAGGTATAAGGCCCAGTTTATTGCAGCTGCAGTTGTATCATGGCCCTGTGAATATAAGGGAGCGGGGAGAAGTTTAAAAGCACAGTTCTGTTGGGATACATGTGAGGATGTGATTGGACACCCTCTGTATCTCACAGCTGCAGTATCATTACAGCATTTATGCCCTCCAGTGCAGCTGCTCACCTCAGTGAGAGACAAACATATTCAACAGTCCCTTAGCTGGGCAGAGATGGCACACTTCTGTAATCCCAGCACTTAGGAGGACGTTGAGGCGGGAGGATTGCTGTAGTGGTTAGTTTTTAATTGTTAACTTGACATACCTGGGAAGAAAGAGACTCAATTGAGGAACTGCCTCCATCAGATTGGCCTGCTACCGTGTTTGTGGGGCTTCTTTTCTTGATTAATGATTGATGTGGGAGGGCCCCAGTCCATTGTGTGGGGCACCATCCCTAGGTAGGCCTGGGCTATACAAGAAAAGGCAGCCAATCGTCTGTAGTAGCAAGCCAGTGAGCAGCATACTTCTATGGTTTCCGCTTCAGGGTCCTGCCTTGATTTCTGCCTTGGTAGTCTTTCTCTGATGGTGCTAAGCACCCAGGAGTATTTGTTAGGTTCTGAATAGATTCTCCATTGGAAGAAATTGACCAATATCCAATTTAATACTTGGTGAGTCCAAGACGAAATGCTAAGTATTTTGTAGAAATTAATCTTTGTAACTCCAGGAAATATCTACTACCATCATTCACATTTTAGAGATTTTTAAGAATATCAATAAGTTCCCCAAGGAAGTGGAAGTAGGAGATGAGCGGTAGGTCTGATAACAAAGCAGAGCCTGGACTATTCTGCCATGATACTCTGGAGTGACCTGCGATAAGGGGTCAAGTCACCTCCTGGGCATCCTGATGCTCCACCCACTCCATAGTTCAAGCATCTACCTCTTCCCTCATCTCCCTGAGGTATCTCCATACACCTACAATTCCTTTACAGAGTGACTCTAGACTGCAGACAGGGTCCAGGTACTGTAACTCAGCTTTCTACTAAGTCAGGTAAGGAAGCACTCTTACTAACTTAATGGCTTTTCGGGAATGTACAAATGTAAGCCTGTTTCGAGTGTGTGGAAGAAGATGTGAGCTTCCTGTGGGATGAAACAAAACATACAGCAGGCTTTACAGAAGCATATCAGTGAGGAGTGGAAGGAGCCAGGTCCTCAATGGTTTAATGGCTGGAGCCTGGGTCAGGAAATCCTGGAGTTAACACTCCAGTGCATGGAGGAGCCTCAGTATTCTAATAGAACATGGCAGGTCTCCTACTCGATGCAACAAAGAACAGCATCAAGACTTCAGAGCATGTTAGGCTGCAGGAACGAAGTTAGCGTGGCCATTTTTACAAGAGGGAAAGGATAGTTATTGGTGGGAATAGGTTTGTACATATACATAGGTTCGTATGTACTGTGTATGCACATATGCATACATATGTGCATATATGTAGCTGTATAAGAACATGGCCAAAGTAGAGATATAAGATCTTAGCACTTGATGTGAAATGCTAATAATCTATATTTGCTGCATTGCCCTGACCTGACCTCTATGATTCTTGATGTACTTTTAAAGATCCGATCTTCATAACTATTTTACAAAGACAACGATAGTAAAAAAAGAATAGAAATTGTGGTGGTTTGAATGAGAATGGCCCCATAGGCTCATAAATCTGAATGTTTGGTCATCAGGGAGTAGCACTACTTGAGAGAGATTAAGAGGTATGGCTTTGTTGAACTAGGTGTAGCCTTGTTGGAGGAAATGTGTCACTGGGGTGGGTTTGGGGATTTCAAAAGTCTAAGCCAGCCCCAGTATCTCTCTTCCTGATGCCTTGGATCCGGATGTAGAACTCTCAACTACTTCTCCAGGACCATGTCTGCCTGTATGCCAGTATGTTCCCCATGATGACAATGGACTGAACCTCAGAAAGTATAAGCAAGCCCCAGAGTTAAATGCTTTCCTTTATGAGAGTTGCTGTGGTCATGGTGTTTTTCAGAGCAACAGAAGACTAAGACAGAACTAGAGCTGTAGCCTAGCAGAGACCATTTATCTATTATGCACAAGCCCCTTGGTTCAAGCCCTATCACCAAGAGGAAAAACAATTACTGAAGCCAACTAGCCCAGAAAAGCTAGGTGAAGTGCTCGAAGCCACACTTCCAGTGCATTGGAACTGGAATCTGGCCCTAGAACCCACATGCTTAACACCTCTCCGCCTTTTGGGCTAAGGTGTCTGTTTTCTGTATAAGATGTCTTTTCAAAGGTTTTCTACTTAAAAGATATGTATTAGTTCCCTTTTGTTGCTATGATTAAATGCCATGGTCAAAGCAACTGGAAGGAAGCATTTGCTTCTCAGATCTCTAATCTTTCCCATTGGTCTTTGTGTATGTCTTGTGCCATAACCACACTGCTTCGGTTACTAAGTTTTGTAGTGTGTTTGGAAAGTAATCGATATGACTCCTTCATTCTTTTTTACTCAATATTTGCTTAAGATTTTGGCTTTTCAGTGTCTTTTGTGGTTTCATATGAATTTTAGGATTGGTTTTCCTATTCTTCAAAAAACATCATTGGGATCTTCATAAGAACTGCGCTGAATATGTAGGTTGCACAACTGTAATGCCTGTCAACAGGTGACTGGATTTTAAATTGTAGGACATGCATGATATAATAGCATACATTCTCTTTTTAAAAGCTAGGGGATCCTGTTATTTGTGGTATCTTGGATGAATCCAGAAGGCATCATGGGAAATAAAATAAACCAAGACAGACAGAAAGATAATATATAATCTCACCAACATGCAGAAACTAAACATAATTTAACTCATAGGTGTACTGAGTAGAATGACAGTTACCAGGGTGGCTGGTGGATGGGGAGGGAGGGAAGGAAAGATACTCCAAAAGCACAAAGTTTCAGATGTGAGGAACAACTCTCATCAGCTTGGTGGCTATAACTAATTACAATGTATTGTGTAGTCCTAAAGAGTAAATGTTGAATGTTCTGACTCCAAAATCAGGTAAGATGATGGATATGTTAATTAACATGAGGTGCACATTTTTTAATGTGTACATGTATCAAAGCATCATACTGGACTCCAAGAACAATGAACGATGGTTGTTTACTAGTTAAAAATAAGATTTAAATCTTAAAAGAAATCAGTACCACAGGCAGTACACACAGATGGCTGGAGGCAGAGCAGCCAATGCAATGCTCAGCCCTCAAGAACCCTCTGGAAGCCTGTGCACATCTCCCTTCCCTCCACTCGGAGGCTGTTGCTACATCAAAGGGCTTTATGAGACCTTTATTTTGTTATGCACATGTAGAAAGCTCCACTCTTTGTAATAGTCACATATTATTTAAAGTATATTTGTGAAAAGTGTTTGTAAGAAATATTAAAATGCCAGAAATCCCATTAGCATCACAAACTGGTTAGATTCTTTTGTCTAAAGCAGCTCACTGCTGTAGCTAGGTGCCAGACTTTAAAAGAGTGAAATGACCTGTTTGAGGAGGTTAAAGGAAATCATGAAGGAATACAGGGAAACCGAAGACAATGTGGGTCTTTGTGACTTCTTGGACAAAGTCTGGGAAACCTGAAATTTTCTTAATTTAAAAAAAATGTGCCTATCGTATAATTTCTGATGGTGATTTTAAATTTTCCAGTTATACTAAGCTACTATAGTATTTGATTGATTGATTTTTAAAAAAAAATCTATGCTGGTAATTCTAACAACCACTGAAATTGGGGATATTCTATTACACTTATTTGTGTGTGTGTGTGTGTGTGTGTGTGTACATATGGAACAGCACATGTGTCAGATCAAAAAATAACTGAATAACTTATAGGACTTAGACTTTTCCTTTCCCCATGTTGCCTGCAGGGATCCAACTCAGGTGATCAAGCACTTTGGTAGCAAACATTTCTACTTGCTGAGCATCTTGATTGTTTCATTTCTGTTTGTTTGGTTTCGGTTTTTGCTTTTTGTTGTTTTGTTTGTTTTGGTTTTGGTTTTGGTTTTTGTTGTTGATTTTGTTTGTTTGTTGCTATGATGCTGGGGATGGAACCTAGCTCTTGTGTGTGCTAGGCAGGTATTCCCGCCACGGTATATCCTGAACTGTGAAATGCGTTCATGTCAAAAATCACTAGGCAGCATACATTACCTCAAACATAAAGGTGTCAACCTCCTCGCGGATGTCTTCGTGGCTTAGCCTGTTTCCTTCCTCATCAGTCACACTCAAAAGCAAGTCAAGGAAAGCCTTGCGCTTATTCTTAGAGGGGACAGGACCTGTGCCAGCATCCACACGGTCTTCCTCTGCCTTCATTTCATTGGCCCGTTCGGTGATGACCTGTAGGATTTAAATAGTGTTGAATACAAACTTTGCATCTTTCGTGTGAAGCTTACTGACACATTTTCCTCTGAAAATATGCTGCCTTCTTTAACTCATTTCCTCCTAAACTTTTCCTGTTCTTTCTATTTCCATGACAACATAGGCTCCTGTGAAAAATCAACAAAGCCCCTTATCAACACTGCGGATGTCACTTGGTGAAACCATTCAAAACAGATACAGTGTTAGGACAAATTCGTAACTTTTCAGGTACTATTTTTGCAATATTTCTACCATGGGAATAGAGTTGCTGTCTACTGAACGGTCCTCTAGAGACATGAGGGGACTAATGAGGAAAACTGCAAGTGGTAGAGAGGACACAGCCACGGAACACACTAAGATCACTCTTGGTAATTATCCTCTTGTCATGGAGAAAGGAAATAGCAAGTTAATGAGCCAATAGCCAATGAGTCAGTTCACCCTGAATGCTTGCTCTTTGGGAAGCCTAGAATGCCCTGTCCCTGAGTGCTCATGGGACTGGATCCCAAGCCATTCTCAGGGCTCAGGGGATAGCTGCACAAGAGACCATCCCTGCTCACATCCACCCTGGTGCCTAGCTCTCTCTGTGCTCCTGACTTGGCTCCATTTGCTCCCATTTCACACACTGCCTGCCTTGCTCTGCTCTTGCATTTTAGTGTGTGTTCCCACAGTCTCAAGTACCACCATCCAGTTGACAGAGTCTTCCTCTGTGTATTGATACTCTCCCCTGATCAAGAACACTGGCAAGGGTTCTAGAATGTTCAATATATCTGAATAAAAAAAAAAGCAAACAAAAACAAACCAAGCAATCCATATGCCTGCTGTGCTCATGTGTCTTTTCTTTTTCCTGTTGGGAATTGAGTGATTCTCCTATGAAGAGAGTTAATGAGTAGATTTCTCAGAAATTTGGAAGCAAAATAGTGTTTTCTTTTATTCTTGGTGGAATGTACATGTTTATGCCTTAATATGTATTTTTCAATATGTGCGGGATGAACAGTGTCGTCTATGCAGCCTAGGATTCATTACTTACTGTTACTGAGGCTGATGCACGAAATCTGGGGGCAGAAATGTCATTATAAAATGTGACCTGTGTCTTCTCCTCCTGCTACCTAGTGATTGTGCTGTAGGCAACTCAAGGCAGCATCTCATTCACTTAACATCAACTGACTTAATCACGTGACCCATTGGTGGCTTTTCCTTATCAAAAAGAGGCAATCCCAATACATTTTAAGCAAAAATCACAACAAAGGAATAATATATTTAAACTGACCCGTTTCACCACATTTAAATTGCAATTTGATGTATATTTTCAATTAAGCCTTGTTCTTTGATAAACATGTCTTCAACCCAAAGATGACTATCCTATGTCCCGGCTCCAATAGTACTATTGAATTCCCTTTCACGGAATTAAACTATGTGCTACGTTAGAAGTCCTTCTGTCTGAGAACAACTGCCTTCTAGGAACATTTCCCAAAAGACTTGCACACAGATCTCTGACCTTTCCTCTTTCATCTAGATCCCTGTTTGTTAATAAGTATTCAAAGTCCAGAGACCCTTCTGTCATTATAGTGGACAACCTCCCCTAGTACACTGCTCTGTAGTGTGGAGAGGACGTGCTTGTCTAATTCATTTTCCTACTTCCAACACTGAGCGCAGCACTTGACACTCAGCTAGTGCTTTCGTCAATGCTAGCTGAATATGTGATTTAAATGTAGTGTTGATCAATGTTTTGCCTTACTATTTAATTTAACTTTTATGGAACACATAGTCTATGCCATGTCCCTACAGTCGGGTATATTAAAAAACATATAAATCCCAGACTTCAGAATATTCTAGAGTTTGGTAGTAGCTTTACATCATTGAATTATTTAATTCCACTTGACGATATGCTTTCTATATTTTAACACACACACACACACACACACAACTTACATTTTTGGTGAAAGTATGTAGACTCTTGAGGCCCCTTCTGTGCTCCCGTCCTTCTTTAAACGTAAGGTACCAAAGGTCAAACCAAAACCAGGGCATCTTCATTCTTCTGTAAATCATATCACTCATCCTATAAATGCGATAACTTTTATATCAGAAATGTTAATCTCCTGACCTTTGGTACCTGGCCTTGATGAAGGTAATAAACAAAATGATGCTGATTAGCCTTCAAGGCTAATAAAGATTCATGTTTAATGCTAAATGGTAAAGGAATGTATTATAACACATACCACGGACTTTCAACAAATAATGGGTTCATTAGAGAACTGAAAACCCCACTATGAAACACGCAGATGGTCTCCGCTCAGTGCTTTTATTTCTACAGTGCAGGTTCACAACTTCCCAGGAATGTAAGCTCACTTCTGCCAAAGGTTTAGACAAATCTGTCTCTCTTTAAGCTCTATGCACTTACTCAGTCCTGCCTTCTTAAGACATTAAGAACTCTGGGGCCAGTGAGGTGGCTCAGCAGGTTAAGGAACCTGCTGCCAGGCCTGATAATCTGTGTTCTAACTTTGGGGCATACTTGGCAGGAGGGAGAAACCGACTCCTACAAGTTGTTCTCTACTTCCTGATGTGCACGGCATGCATGTACACCCACAAACATGTATGCACACACAAAATAGATAAATATGGCTTGGAAAAAGAAGCGACGTTTTACAAGAAATTTCACGTTAAATAGCAATCTGCCATGAAGCCGATTCCAGAGCCTGCCTCTCATTTCCAGTGACAGGGCAGACAGACCCCTGCTCAGCCTCCATTGGGGACAGTCTAAGTGTCAGCTCTCTAAAGAGGCCTTTCCCAGCCACTACATTCTAGAACATATCCATGTTTTACAATCTGATAAAGACTTGATCTTCTCTTCATCCACAACTGCTACAATTCCTAAATTGATATTTCTTGGCTCCAGTGTCCATCTCCCAAGCTATTCTGTTGTCTGTGTCAATTGAAAGCTACCTGATCACTCCATGATGCTTGCTGATCATATAGATGTTCAGGAAGTATTTGTTAAGATGAAATGGACTGAGCAATGAAATAAGATAGCATAAATCAAATCCCAGTCCCGCCTCTTAATCACTGAGTAACTCCAAGCACTTTCAAGGTTATAAAAAAATCACCTCGATTGCAAAACCAGTACCCACTCAATGCAGAAGATTTGGAAGAAAACAAATGATATCAAAAAATTCCCAATAGAACAGAAAAGCACACAGAACAGCAGTAACCACCGCTAGCACTACAGTAAAGATCATCTAGAGTTTCTTCGTACATATTGTAGTGATAGTTGCCACGACACGTTTGTTTATATCTTTATTTTGCCATTTGGTATCATGATGTAATTAGAGATTTTGGATTTCTGTACGCACTCAGATATACCATGGTCTACGTTTACAACAACTCCCCGTTGCTAATATTTATGCCTATGTTATGAGGTAAGTTAGTTTAAAATTTCACTTCAAACACAATGAAAACACCACACAGGTGAGCGTGATTGGCAATGGTTTAAAGCCCAAATCAATAACAGTTTTTAAAAAAGCTGAAAGGTAACCCCCCCACCCCCAACCACTTACCTATACACTGTACGGACATACTCAGAGTCATCATTAACCTGAGCTCCAATGTTCTTCCCCATAGCTGTTTCTGCAACACACAGGAAAGGAGCAACTCTTTATTACACAGCCAGCTTGTGTTCCCTGTGTGGCGGGGGACACTGAGTGATGGGTGAATCCCATTCTGGTCTCTTCCATTCTTCTTTTCTCCCTTCTGCATCTCCTACTTCCAGGTCCTGTCATCCTTTACCTTTGACCTTCCAGGGGTGACAAGATGAATGCTCTGGTCCACACCCCTAGGAACGGCTGCTGCTTCTTAGGGAAGCTCTACCTCAAGCGCCACCCTGAAGGACCCCGGGTCCTTTTTGGTCAGTCTTCTCATCTGTCCTACCCACGGAATCTCATTTTCTATGTAGGCCATTTTACTTTCTCAGCACAAACCAATGAGACTTACCACAGATTATATCCAAAGCACAAAGAGTGATGTGAAAAAAGCAATTGAATGCTCCCTGGTTGACATGGTTCTCAAGTTTATTAACCAATATATTTGCTTGCTCATTCATGACAGCTAAGAAATCCTCCAGAATTGTAAAATGGAAAGTGGGTGTTAACATTTTCCTCCTGGAGCGCCATTTGTTCCCAGTACTGCAAGCACAACACACCATCGACATAAATTAGAGCACAGCAGCCAGCAGCCCAGCTCAGTCAATGCAATTCTCAAACAGCCTTATCCTCAACCGTAGCGACTCAATGATCTCACTAGAATGAGAAAGACAGACGTATATGATATTCTCACACATGCCCACATGTAGATATGTGCACCTTGTTCTATGATATGAATAGTCTCTCATAAAATAGAAAATGTTGGGAATATGGGGTCCATTTCTAAGAGGAATTTCTGGAATTCAGGCCCTCCCCTAAGCCTTAACCCACAGTCTCGTTACTCCGCCTTAATTTCTACTCTTTGAAGCTTGCAGAATAGCTTACTAAATGCCTTTTCCTGGCCCTGCCCTCTCTCAGGGGAGAAGGCTTATTTCTGGGTGACAGATCAAGGCTGAAGTATGTCCTTATCTGGGGCTATCTGGCTTTCCCACTGGCTTTTCAAGGCTTCCCTCCACCACACATTTCCACTCTCCTGCAGACCTCTTAGTTCTTAAAGAGCTTTTCATGCTTATTAACTCGCAACTTTTGATTATAGGCATGCCTGGTTAGGCACTGACTATTACCATAGCTGGAGATTACCCAACACCTGGTCAAAATAAATAAATAAATAGATAAATAAATAGATAAATAAATAAAATACTGCCTTACCTTGTAAGAAGTCCTAGTCCCAGCCATGGCTGTAGGAACTTGTACAAAAATGATTTGTCAATTTGCTTCGAACTGGTCAAAATTACCTTAAGAAGAGAATTTTTTTTTTTAAATTGAGGGATTTAGACATCAAAACAACTACAATTGTAAGAGGATTGGACTAAGGTATTGCCTGCCTTTAAGATCAATATTTTATCAATATTTATTTTTCTATGTGATCCATTTAATTAAATTAATTAATTAATTAATTAATTTAAAGAAATCTGCTTAGAATTTTGAACAAATAAATTGTCATTCAAGCTTGGTGACTAAATGGAGCCGAAGAAGGCTACACCTTGGTTATTTTGGGCTTTTGTTATCGCCATGGGGAGTTCTCTGTCTCCTGAGTTTATGTTTACACACAGCACTTAATGACTTCACTTAGAAGAATTGGAGCTAAGGCATCATTATAGCCAATTTATGAGCTTTTAAACATTAGTCAGAAATATTATCCCTGGTATCCTAACAATGGGATCTTTGATTCAGAATCTGGGGAACATTTCATGCATTGGAACCAAATTAGACTAGCTACAGGGCCTTAAGAAAAAAGAGGGAACTTACAAAAAACAAAACAAAAACAAAAACCCACCTCCAGTTGAACCACATATACTCCTGGGCCACATTCTCCAATCCTTTTGACCTTACCTTTCCCTGCTGGTCCATTCAGAGCTAAAGACTGGTCTTTATCTGAAAACAGTGGTTTTGCCACAACCTTGGGTGTGAAGGCTGGGCATGATGTGTCTCTGCTGATGCAAATTTTAAAGCTTATTAATGTCTGCTTAATCACCTTTTTTGTAAAGGTAATCTTTAAAAAGGAAACTTAGAAACTGTGGCTCAACAACTTGCCAGTACCCTAACAAATAAATAAACCAGTTGAGCCCAGAAGGGTTTAAAATAATGTCCCTAATATTAATTCAATTCTGGCAGTAGTCCTGTGGTCATCTACCCCTCCAAACTCCCTCTCCTTCCACAGTCCCTCTAAACAGTCATGTTATTGATTTAAAGTTTCATTTATTTGTTTTACTATTCCTTTACAACCTGATGATATAGAAAACTTTGCAATGCCCACTTTCAATGATCTAGCACCTGTGTCTCAGTTTGATTGGAAAGCTCCCCTTCAATATGATCAACACCCCCACATCTGCAATGATGGGTGTTGGGGGTATCTGTCAGAAAAGACTGTTTGTTTAAGCCAATAGAAAGTCTTTATTAGCCAGCCAGCAACCACACTGGATGTTCAGGATCCCAGTGCAACAGTATATAACACTAAAATGTTTTCTGGAGCTCAAAAAAATTTTTATTGTTGTTGTTTTTGAGACAGGGTTTCTCTGTTGTAACTCTGGCTATCCTGGAACTCACTCTGTAGACCAGGCTGGCCTCGAACTCACAGAGATCCGCCTGCCTCTGCCTCCCAAGTGCTGGGACTAAAGGCGTGTGCCACTGCTGCCCAACAGAAATATAAATTCTTAATAAATAAGTGCCCAATGCCATGGAGCTGGTAGAGCCTGGCTTTGTCCCAAGACTCCAGAACAACAACAACAACAACAATCTATCTCAGACTTCATTCAAAAGGAGAACAAGTATAATGAGACCTAATAAGAGATACACACAACTATGGAGAGTTATTCTCCCAGGATTGTAATTGCAGCAAGAAATCACTGAATGGCCTCCACAGCGCCCAGTGAGTGACATGCTCTTTGGACTCTGTGTAATGAAATTTGAGGATGAATTTGTTCCTTGCATTCAATACTATCCGTTGTAGTTACTATATGCTCACCTCCACATTCTCTGCCTTGTAAAGGGCCACCAGGGGTACTGGTCCAATCCAAAGTTTAATGAGTGGTACGTTTCGGAATTCTTCTGTGTACTGAATTAACTGCTGAAAAAAATCTGAAACAAAAATAAGTCGCTTTAAATTCAGTCAAGACAGGACTTTGTTCATTTGTATTATACAAATGTTCGTAATCTCCTTTCAACAAATCCACAAAGCACGTGATATGACATGTTGCCATTAAAGGGAGCTGGTAATTTTGCTGTTGTTTTGAGACAGGGTTTCTCTGTTGTAACTCTGGCTGTCTTGGGACTCACTCTGTACACCAGGCTGGCCTTGAACTCACAGAGATCCACCTGCCTCTGCCTCCCAAGTGCTAGGACTAAAGGCATGTGCCACTGCTGCCCAACTGAAATATAAATTCTTAATAAATAAGTGCCCAATGCCATGGAGCTGGTAGAGCCTGGCTTTGTCCCAAGACTCCAGAACATGACATCTGAATGATTGTATTACACTTGGAAAGGAGACTCCAAACCTCTTACATAAAAAGTGTTGCGAAAATTGCAAAGAATGAGCTGGGCAGATGGGCAGAAAGTTGTCCACTGCCAAGCCTGACAACCTGCGTTTGATCTCTGGGATCCATATGGCATAAGGAAAGCGTTCACTCTAGGTAGATGTCCTTTGACCTCCACATATGCACTGTGGTATACACACACACACACACACACACACTAAATAAGTAAATAAATAAATACTTTAATTAGGAAATTGTTTTAAATTTTTAAAAATTGGAGCCAGAGAGATGGCTCAGTGGGTAAAAATACTTACTGCTCTTCCTGAGGACCAAAGTTCCACTCCCACCACTCATAGCAGATGGCTTGCAACCACTTTAATCCAGCTCCAGGGGATCTAACATCCTTTTCTGGCCTTCACATGCACCCACACATATGTGTCATACATTTACATATATATACACATACACATAATTACACACACACACGCACATGCACACGCACACACACTACTTTTTAAAATTGTGAGCTGTATCAAATCATTAGTTTGAAAGCATTCCGTTTCACATCAGCAGTCTGCCTGCCTTGGTTTGCTGTGATGGGAGATGAGGGCATTTGAATCTGTGGTTGGAAGGAGTCAGATCCAAAAGTTGGAACTTAATTGGAAAGTTGAGTATTTAACACAAAAGACTGGAAAATGTAAGAGTTTAGATGTCAACTGGAGACCATATAGGATATTCACAGTGAGGTCACTAAGGCCTGAATCTGGACATTAGCCACAGAATAAAAGACACAGCCTCTTACGTAAGGGCAGTGTTACTCAGATCAGAGATGCTATCTTATCGTGTTCTGATTTGCTCGATTTTGCTGAGCTCAATGCTGAGCACAAAGGGCCTCGAAAAATGCGTGCTTGTCAATTAAAGGACTTATTATAGTAAAAAGTAAGCAAGTACACTTTAGATAGTGATCTAGAAATCTGGCTCAAATTACATTTTAATCCTAAAATAACTACAGGAGTTACTTCTATAAACGAAGTAAGAACAACAACAAAACCCTTAACTCAGAGAGTTTCAAGAACCTCTCAAATAAGTCCGTTTCATAACTGGAAATTGAGCAACAGTTTTCTCATCCCCAAGTCCAGTACTTGCTGACAGAATAAGAAGTCCCTCCGTAAATGCCCATTCTTCTCACTCAGACACTCCAAGGGGAAAGACTTTAAAGAATCCCATTAGCTCAAAGCTACATTTAAACTGATCTAAGTCACTAAAGGGTTTAGTGCATTTCCTCAAAATTTGAGACTTTCTAAGGGTAAAGTCTGGGGGTGGGCGGTGGGGGATGGAGACCACATCTAAAGCTATGATACCCAAATAGAACATTTATAATTTCCCCAAATATTTATAATTCCAAATGAAAACATTTCATTAAAGACCCCAAAATATATAAAATCTAACATCCTGAAAAAAATAACGCTGAAAATAAAATTGCAGAAAAATAATTTTTAAAATGATATAAAAGACGTTTTCTTAGATTGTTGGACATTGGTTTACTTGGTAAACCATATGACAGCACTAGAATGCTTCAGAGCCCATTGTGTGCAACAAAATAAGCACTAATAACACATACGTTTTTACAATTGGAACACTCGGGCATGTTAATGAGCATGAGCCGATTAACTGCATTCACAAAGAAATGGATCAAAATCTCAAATATATAAACAGGTCATCAACACCGCTGTAACTGTGTGCACCTTGCTGCATAACTGCTGCATCCACATCCTCATGACACGCATCAGAAGTGTGCTGATGACATGGATGGAAACCCATGGTAGGGAAATGCAGACGCCCAGAGAGCTGAGGCCTCGAGGAAATTTTTCTTTCATGAGTGGGAGATTTTTCTTTTGTGGATGCAGATCTCTTCATTCCTTCAGAATGCTTCAATGTTCTCTCTCTCCCTCTCTCTCTCTTTTACACACACACACACACACACACACACACACACAATGCTTCCACAAAAAGTCAAACTTGTGATATGACTTGGGTTGAGACAAATGTGCAAAAAAATAAAAAATGCCTAATGTGAATTAGAACTCTGAGTCTTTGAACAGTTTACACCCTCAGAAGTAGCAGCAGCGATTCAAAAATGAGGTGCATGACAAAGGGAGGTAGGGAGAACCAGGGCTTGCCTAGATAGTAAAGTCTGAAGCCCAGCAAGCCTTAACTTCTGATGACCAAAACCAGAAAAGAATCTGGGAGAGACGTCGGTTTGCTTTCTGTATTGTTTTGTCTGTAGTCAGGATAGGTTGGCTGGTGGGATTCTGCCCGTGTTAAAGGTGGGTTTTCTTATCTGGGCCACTTAAATTCACACACTCGCCTCCTTTGAAAAACCCTTTACAGACACACTCAAAATAATGCCTTACCAGGTCTCCAGATGTTCATTCTACTTAGCATGTGACTCCTCTGTATATAGTCAGAAACATCAAATGGTTTCCCGAGAATTCTACACAAATAGCCCTTTTATTCCCCCAATGGGTATTTTGGTTTTGGGATTTTTGTCTTCCGTTATTTTCACAACGGAATTGTTAAGATATACTCTCTCGAGTCTCAGAGTGAAAGGGGAAGTTAGGTTTCTTTTGAGTATTTACCTAACTAAACAATATGAATTTTTACCAATATGGCTTTCAATGTACCTAAATAGTTGGATTACTTCCAATATAAATCATGTTGATTGTTAGGTGATTAAAAATTTTACTCGGATTTCTGCTAGAAAGTATTTGATGCCTACTTTCCCAGGATGTCCCATTTTATTCAAGTCAAGTTGTGCTGGGAGTGCAGTTTTTGTCTTGGGTCACTAAAGTGAAAAGAAGAGATCTTAAAGGATTTAAAGTTGACACTCAGTCTGTAAAACAACACTTATTATTAATTAATTAATTATGATTAATCCGAAAAAAATGGTTAGGTTCCAATGCAAGTTCTTATAAAATGTGTCATTCCGAGTATATATATATTCTCAGTTCTGGGTATCCCAACTTAGCAGCCACGGAGAGTAAGTGTTGGGATCCAACTGCACTACCCTAACAGGGAACTGAAATTAACACCACTTTTATTAAGAACTTTCTGAGTTAATGTATTTTTTTTTCCATCAATAGAACAAAAATTTTGCGTAAAACATCTTTTTAAAAGATGATTTCAACTTTTTCTAAAAAAAATCACTCTTTAATAAGGTTTTGGAAACTGGACATATAAATTTACCTTCAGGCACCGCGGTAGAGCCTGCGGAAGTAACTAGCCTTGCGAAACGTCCTCAGAAGGATTGAAATCTAAAGGCCGAGAGGATTTAAATTGCATATTGGTCATGTCATAGGATGTCTGGTGGCAGCAAGTCTCAAAACAACCTCTGGCCTCTTCTTAACTGAGAGACAAAGAAACGCATTAGGTTTCAAAGGTATTTGAAGCTTAACTTCTGCAAGCCAGGGGAATTTTTTCCTCAATGCTTTGCAAGCCACGGTAGGAGAAAAGACAGACTTTTGAGACATAGGGAAAAGAGAATATTGCAATCTGTTATATACACGCATGTATGCTTTTTTTTATTTTGTTATAGGGTGGGAGAGACACAGAACAACTTGTCAGGCACCAGAATGGAAACTGCGGAGAACTGGGAATCTATTCTTTAGGCTGGTGACTGGTTCTTCTTTCTCCTAGCAGCCAATGAGAAGGTGGGTCTGAGGGATGTGGGGACCCCAAGTGTGACAAAGCAGCGAGTTCATTAGATAGGCTTCCCAGACCCTCAAGGAGCCTAGCAACCTTCAGGTCAGAGTGCAGATCTCCCTGTTCAAACCCTTACCTGTGCCGCTGGGCTTCATGTACAGCGCGTGTCCCACCAAAGGGTAGGCACGGGCCACCGACGGGATAGGCCGCATCTGCTGCCATTTCCTCGCATAGCTGGCCACCATCTGCAGGATGTTGAGCAGGACGGTGACGCCGGCCACCGAGACCGCGCTCGCCGCGCCCCAGAGCAACAGCTTCTGCCCAGTGAGCCCTAGCCAAAGCCACATCATCTTTCCGATGCACCTCTTCTCTCCGGGCTAACAGTGGCAATCAGCCGCCTCTGGGCGCGGCGGAGGGAGGTCTTGCTCCAAGTTCAAGCACCAGGATCGCCAGGATCGGGGAACGAGTTCCCGAGCTCCGGGATCCAGGCGCTCTGGGCTGAGCGAGAGGACGGAGGCACCCCGGGCCGGCTCTGGTCTTCCTGCCCTGGAGAGGGGAAGTCCGGCAGAGGGGAAGTGGCTGCCGCCGCCAGACTCTGGGGTCAAAGTTTCTGAGGCTCGCGGAGAAACCGGTTTGTTGTGATGCGCTGTGGGAGCCTGCGTAAAGCACGCAGGCCTCTGGGATGCAAGGCGAAAGCGAAAGAGCCTCACGATTTCTGAGCTCCTGAATTCAGGATGCACTTGCAAGCGCTCGATGTCGAAAGAAGGCAAAGGAGGTCGAATTTAGGGCAGCTTCGGGATGGAGAAGAAACTAGAAATCCACGTCACCAGTTCTGGACGTCCTGAGGCCTGGCTAAAGTGGGCTGTTCAGGGTTCTGCAACACCCTTGCTGGATGTGGAGGTATTATGGATCTCATAAGCAGTGTGTTTAAAAAACTCAAAGGAAGAGACAGCAGTATCGAAACACTAAGGCAGGGCTAGCTGCCCAGGGAGGCGGGTCGCACCCTGGCTTTTGCTTCTGAGTGACCTAGAGTTTTGCTGACACCACTTCAGGGGAACCACATGTCCAGTGAGTGTCACCTGACAGATTGAGACACCTGGAGCTAAAGGAGATTGCGATCTAGGCATGTCCCCAAATATCTGCTGACCAAGGGAAGCCTTAACTCGAACAGCCAAGTGGGAATTAAAAGTATGGAAAGGTAAGGTTTCAGATCTGAAGATGGCGGAAGAAGGGATGTGAAAGGTTTGATAAGAAAACAGTAACTAGCTCAGCGGTGGGAACTGGGACGCACGCCTTTAATTCCAGCACTTGGAAGGCAGAGGCACAGGCGGATGGATCTCTGTGAGTTCGAGGCCAACCTGGTCTACAGAGTGAGTTCCAGGCCAACCTGGTCTATAGAGTGAGTTCCAGGAAAGAACAAAGAAACCCTGTCTTGACAAACAAGGAAGGAAGGAAGGAAGGAAGGAAGGAAGGAAGGAAGGAAGGAAGGGGGGAGGGAGGGAGGGAGGAAAGGAAGGAAGGAGAAAAGGAAAAAGAAAAAAGAAAGAAAGAAAAAGAAAAGAAAACAAGAGCTATGGCGTACAGTCAAGATGAAGCAAAATCACCAACCTTGAAGAAGAGACAGGCCAGCAAGAAGGCCCTGGAGAAGCTGTCTTCTACCTACCCTTGGAGGTGCCCAGCCCTGATACCACTCCGTGTTCTATACCCCATACTCCCCACCAAAGGCCAGGACTACAGTGGCCTCTCTTAGTAGAAGGTCCCAGCGCACTAGGTAGAGTGCCAAGAAAGTTGAAATCCAGAGTGCCTTGGATTCGTGTTTTCCTTGGTTACTGCATGGGCTGCCCTCAGGCATCGGGGAGGCCTCTCTGACGTGGAGAAAACACATCTAAGGGTTTCCTCGGTTCAATTAAAATTTATTTTTATTACACTTGAGGTATGTACGTGAGCATGGAGGTCAGAAAAAAATGAAAAACAAAAACAATCCTCTCCTTACACCGTGTTTATTGGGGGATCAAACTCAGGAGGTCAAGCTTGGTCGTAAGCTCCTATACCAGCTGAGCCATCTTGCCTACCCTTCCAGTTCCTTTTTTAAAAAGAGCCATCAGTATGCATTGGCACGAAAAAGAAGTGTAGACCATTTGAACTCATAGAGATCTGCCTGCCTCTGCCTCTCAAGTGCTGGGATTAAAGGCTTGTACCACCACCGCCCAGTTTAATATATTTTGTAAAAATAATGTAAATACAAACTTGTCTGCAAGTTTCCTATGCTGTGAATAATTATGAATGTTCCTTCTCTCAGATATCTTTTGACTCAATTATGTACATATTTCATTTGAATATATGTCTATTGAGTAGAAGTGCTAGATGATATGTATATATTCAACCTTAATATTAATTGCACGTTTTCAAGAATTGTACCAATTGTACCAACTTACTGTTTATTTCATAATATGTAATGCACATAAACACCAGTATGTCATTAATGTCTAAATATGATGGGAGAAAACTTTTTTTTTTTTTTTTACATTCTTCTGCATTGTTGAATTGCTTTCAGACTTCCTTTAGAAATAACATGTTTACTTAGTGTTGTTAAGTATGTCTCACGGGCTTTAGTTTCTTCCCCTTTAAAGGACTAAGCTGTAAGGTCAATTACACCTATAAAAGTAGAAGATACGCCTCTTTGTGATTCACTGTTAATCTCTGTAGACAGACAAGAATTGTAACATAAACCCATCTCTTCAAAAATAGGTGGGAGTGTGTCTCCGTAAGTGGCAGACAAGGACACAGGCAAAGGGAAGCTCCCAAACAAGGAAAGGGACAGGTTCTACGAGACATTCATGGTCCCTCCTTAGAGCTCGGGTACTTTCAGAGAGGTCGTTCCAGTTAATGTGCATACTTAGGGAGGAACAGACAGAGACTGAACACCAAGCTTAGGAACTTTATCAGTGTTTCATAAATGAAGATTTGGCCTGAGGGAGAGGACGGTGAGCCCATTTGTAGATGAGCAAGATAAATATTGAAGATTTGTGGTCTGGATTCACCCGGCACTGTCTTATAATCCTGGAGTTTCAGACTAAGTCAGATGGCTGGGAGTACAAGAAATGCCTGGTAAACCTTCCACAGCACAGCCATGCAACGACAAAGAACACAGCACTGCACTCTAGAACCCTTGTCAAGAAGTGTCATCCTGGTTTTTTGTGGCATATGGCTGCATCGCTGACACGAAGCCAGTGGATCTCAGACGTGTGTGACCATTCCCGCCAGACTGCCAGCCTCACGAGGCTAAGCCAACCATGTAGGGAGGTGTCTTCTCACTTCTCCTCCTGAAGACCATTCTATATTAAAGGAGTTTTTACTCACTTGAAAGAAGCTTCTTCATTGGTGCATTATATCCTCCTCTTCTTAAATCAGTGCTTTGAAGACTAAAGACATGGACCGTAATATGTTACAAGCTGTGCACAGGCTTTATAATTATTGATGCTTTTGCTTCCTAAGTTCTGTCATTTAAAGTACTTCTTAATATGAAAAGGATATTTAAACTTCGAGTATAAAAATAAGTCCCTGGACAGGCACTGAGTTCTATTATCTACATATTTGTAGGCATCAAATCACAAAACCTAGTAGGGAACTTTGTCATCAAAGTTTGGATTACAGGTACTGAGATAAAATAAAACTAAAAGGAACAATAGAACTGCTACGTCATACATGCGGTATTTTTGTTGTTTCTGATATCAAGAAGTAAAGATCAGTATCTTATTTTGAAGTGAGTTGTAGCCTTTTGTTTCTTCTAAAGACGCATCATTGGTATTTAGCTGATAGCTGTCCCCTTGTCTTCGCACTTTACTAAAAATCTTAATAATTAAAGGACTGTTTCCGTTAACATCATCTTTTCCACTGATTAGTTATTTCACTGTACGTGGAAGCTGGATCTCTGATTGTCCTGGTTAGTTGTGGTTTTGTGTGTTTGCTTGTTTTTTGTATTGTTTTGTCAACTAGACACAAGCTGGAGTCACCTGGGAAGAGGAACCTCAGTTGAGAAAACACTTCCATCAGATGGTGCAGGGCAGGTGGTACAGGATGGAATGAGGAAGCAGGCTGATGAAGCCAGTAGGCAGCCTTCCTCTGTGGCCTCTGCTTCAGTTCCTGCCTCCAGGTTCTTGACCTGAGTTTCTGCCCTGACTATGCTCCCTCACCACGGTGGATTGTTACCTGGAAGTGTAAGAAGGGCCCCTCCCCCACAAAAAAAGTTGCCACTGATGTAATCATAATTTGCATGCTATGTATTCTCCATTTCACAAAAAAAACCCCAGATGTTTATTTAATTAATTAATTACCTGAAGGATTGTATCTAATGAGGAGCTTCTTTAGAATGTAGACTGTCTGCAGAGTCCTGGGGTGACACAGAGCACTGCCCGGTAAAACAGAGCAAACCTGCTAGTTCAACTCACTCTTCTGTTTCTTATAGTCACTAACTGAACCAGGGGAACCCAAACATTGTGGCCTCTTCTAATTCTAACTACCTTCTAAAGGACTCACCTTCAAATACCTTTAAGATACGACTTTAGGGATTCGTTTCTAATGCATAAAATTTGGGAAACACATTGAAACCAATTCCTTCCGTGTATGCAAATCCTTAGGTCAACTTCAGATCAACAGCATTCCATGGGTATGACTCTCTCACTGTGTTAAAACAGTTTCCCCTCCATGTGACTTTTAGCTTTCCCATTATCTTTATTTTTATCATCCGACATCATATCAGCCATTCTTTCTTAGTGAGCTTCGCTGATTTCTCTTTGCATCCCCGATTTTAAAAGGTTCAGGTTTCAGATCTACTTCTCTACACCCATCCTCTTGAGTGATCCCATCCATTTACAATATAATACCATCTGTGGACTGTATTGGTGGCCCTGCCTGGCAATGACTTTTCAACGTTATCAAGATACTAAACAAATTCCACATTTGGTAGAAACTCATTCTTGAATTTTAAATTTTGACTTTTCTAGGAGTGATGAAAAGTCTCATATAATGATAGCTAATAGCAACAAGTCCGTTGTGTCATCATGAGAATAAACAACCATCATTTATGGTGCTCTGTATTGCCGGTATATTTTGGATATTGGTATTCAATACGTTGTGGGAGTCATTGAACAAGGCTTTCATTAGATAGTTTTTGTTCAACTGTAAACTAAACGTAGGTGTTCTGAGAATGTTCAGGGTAAGCTCACAGGTACAATAGATAAATTAAATGTGTGATGTCTTTATCAGACTTTCAATTCACAAAGGAATCTAGGAACAGGTGTGCACAGTGTCAGTACTCACTTTAGACCTCCAGACCTCTGCTTCTCCACATATGCAAATACTTCAGCATCGCTACTTACCCATCTAATGAGATCTAAAGCACATTATATTCTAACGTGCCCCAATACGTATTTTTCTTTCACGCTTTCCAGGTTCACTGTATTTTCAAGAGATAAGCAAAAAAACTCTAGTCATTCTTGATTCCTTTTGCAGTCACACTTCACATCAAGTCTTCTTTGCTGAATCTCACAATGTATCTAAACGCCTGCAACTTCTCATCAGCCCGACTACTGCCCTCAAAGCTGAAACATTAAGATTTCTTGCCAGAGATTCCCCTCATCCTCATAGGTAATTTCATATTTCCGATCATTTCTCATTGAGAGGACCAGGGCAACATCACTTTGTCCTAGGCTCCATTCTGTTCTCTCACGGTGGGCAGGCCCTGACCTCAGCTCTTCGGAGATCTCTGGTAATTCTTGGAAAGTCCCAAAGCCAACTGCAGGCCAATCAGAACAGCCCTAGGGCGGCCAATCAGAATGGTGTTAGACCTCTAGAGCGCTGAATTCTGGGAATAGTTGCTTAATCACGTCCCTCATGTCATCCATGTACCTCACGTCACCACCAGATAACAAGCCAAGCCAGTAAAGACCTGTGTCCAGGTCCTGGCCAATGAGGAAGATTCTCTAACAACTGTCTGTTCTGCTTAAAAGACCTTCTTAAAAGACATCTTCTTGTGGTGGTGACCCCACCATGCTGGCCTGCATTCACAGCAGTAAACTGTTTTTGTATGGCCATGTATATCTCTCAATGTCTTCTTGGGCAATTTCAGACCTAACACTCATGATATAAAGAGCTCCTATCCAGACCCTCTTGTTCCCCTTTCCTCTCTGCTACTCCTAAAGCATCCCCAGTGTTGTTCCTATGTGTTATTTCTCACTCTGGACTTCTCTTCTCTTAGATATTCCCATAGCTGATTTTCTTGTCTTTGGGCCTTTGAATATATGACCTCTGAAATACTGCCTTGGCTGACTGCTCCACCAGAAGCTGTGTGCTTTGCCACCTTATCTTGTTTTGATCCTTTGTACCACCGATTGCTAGCTGGCCTTATATTTCTATTTAATTTGTCTACTGTTCATCTTTTCCCCTAGAATCTAAATTCTCTGAGAGCAAAGCCTTTGTCTTGTTCAGCCCAATGAGAAAATCATTTAATGCAAAATACTTACTGTTTGAAGAAACAATACATCTGAGGACTATAACATAGACGCGTCACCTTCTAAAACAAAGGTTTCCTTTGGAGTATTTTAAATGAAAGAAACCTCCACAAATCAATGTGTGTGTGTGTGTGTGTGTGTCTGTCTGTCTGTCTGTCTGTCTCTCTGTGTCTGTGTATCTCTATGCATCTGTCTCTTTGTCTATCTGTCTGTGTCTATCTGTCTATTATGAATTTGCTGGAGAAAGTTTACTATCTACTTAGAAATAGTTGAACAATCTGGGTGTAGTGGCATACACCTGTAATTCCAGCACTTGGGCCATGGAGGTAGGTGAATCTGGAGTTCAGAGCCATTGTCATCCGCATAGAAAATGTGAAGACAACCTGGCATTACATGAGACTCTAAAGAGATAGAGAGAGAAGTCTGTGTGTTCGACACTGCAAGGTGAGAGATAGTTGCAGAACTCATATAAACTGGGAATATAAGGATGCTTTTATAAATCCAATGAAATTTTGAAACCTCTTTAACATTTTATATTTTATTAAAAATTAAATGATTAAAATTCCTGAACAATCATCCATCATTATAAGAAAACAATGATAATAAAAATATACTGAGATGATTTATGGCATTAAAAATGAACCTTTCAATTAGTAAAGAAACTCCACCATCGTTCAGACTAACACAAATATAAAGATACACGCTGCCTTTTATATTTTTTAGAAATCTAGCCATTTACCATTAAATTTTATATTTTCTTGAGTTATTTTAAAACTCCTTCATTCTTTCTTTGGCTTGGGATTAATTAAAGGTATTTTAATTCATGGAGTCACTAACCTGTATTTGAAATTTTTTCTCATAAGTGATTTCTCAATTTCAATTTTTGCTAGAGAGAGCCAAAGATAAGACTCATACATGAAAGTAGAATATTGTAAAAGCATTCCCCTGATTGTTTTCCTTTTCAGTCTAAAGAGTGCCATCCTCATACAAGCATCATTTATTGACTTGTAAACTCATTTCACCTATAAATAAAATACACAGGTATGAAAATAAATTTTAGGAGAAGGTCGGGTTTAGAATCAGTAAAACGTCCGAGTCTCTAGATACCTTCTAGCAGTATTTGCTTTCCAATCAAAGCATCTGGAAAATAAAAACTGTACTAGGCTCTATTTTTTAATGTATTACTTTACAAATAATACATTTCCAACGGCAAATCTCTGAAGGCAAACATGGCGAAGCTGCTATTAAATCGCTTCCATGGCTTTCTAAAAATAATAATAACGTATCTTGGACTCCCTATCCTACTGTTAGATGTCCTATTAGCCACCTTCCTTTTCAGAACTTTGGGTTGAGGGAGCAAAGGTGGATGGCACCCAGGAGTTGATATGAAGTGGGCTGGATGGTGTGAGGCTCTCTTAGCAGCAATAATGCGCCACAGTCCAGCCAGTCCTGGCGAGCAGGACTCTAGCCACTCCTCTATCTGGAAATTCCTCTGTGGAGAGCAGCTGCGTTAAGACTGAAACTTTCTCTGAAGAGCTTCCATAGCTTACGACGAGAAATGGTTCAGAAGATGCTCCAAATGCTTTAGTTTGCTTAGTGGGAAACTGAGCACTAGGCGCATTCCCTAAGGCATAGAGAGTTACAGCTCCCTAGAGTGGCCATCAGAAAAGCAGCCTCAATATAGCAATTTGACTGGTTTCCATTCCCCACATGTCCCACTGCTGCAGAAAATGGAGTGGAGCAAAGGAAAAGCTATGAAACGGAACAAAGCTCTGAAGTCACTTGTGGTTTATCATAGTATGATAAAGAGCAGATCCAACTCTACATGATCCTCACTTCTCATAGCAAGAAATATGCTGAAAACAATGTATCCTATGTTAAAATGGTATATACATACATGTGTATGCATGTCAAGTTTTACTTCAGATTAAATAAGATTTACGTTGATGTGGTGTAATTATCTGATAAAAGGGCGAAATTATGCTGACTTGAGAATGTATGCATATGAACACAAATCAGGATTAAGTAGCAGAAAGGGGCCTTGCCTCTAACTGACCTTTCTTCACATTCTCCACTCCTTTCACTGTAGTAGTCAGGTGGGACATACGGTCTGAGGGATGCGTAGTGCGGGAAGGGCAGAGGGCGGAGAGAAGTGCTGCTTTTGGGATGAGCTCAGAGAGGCTCTACTGAAGAAGTGATGTCAGAGCACAGACTAGGTTGGGATGACATAAAAATGCTGGGGCTACAGTTCTCTCTGTCCAGTTGCCAAACAGGTCAACGGAAATGTTAAGGTTGGAATCGTGCAATAGATTCTAATTATGCTTGCATTTAGCTTTAAATGTGGGATACTTTTAAATGCACTGTCTAAATTTGATAATGAAAACTAGTTTACCATTGTACTTTTGCACGATTTGCTTAAAAGACATTTCTCAGATATTCATGACTAGTCACTCGGTAACGAAGGTCTGAGAAATCTTGTCATTATGGAACCCCTCAGTTTATACATTGATTATACAGTCATTATTTTAAAGTCAGCATGATTAGTAGAACCAGAATCTTTTTCAAATGGACAAACTGTCCCAAATATGACTGCTACTTAGTTTTGATGGAATCATACAGAGGATGAGACCAAACTATATGTGATGGTACAGTTACAAATTGGCCAATTCTTGGGGAATACTCTCATATTGTCAGTGTGTGAGCACTAGTTGTAAGTAGAACAGATGGAAAGAGGGAATTTAAGGACATATTAGGGTCTTTTGAGCAAAGCCCAAGAGTCTAAGGAGCTTTATGCTTCCCATAGGGGTTAGGGAATTCAACTTTTATTTTCTTTACAATGTAGCCTTTAAAACTAAGCTACTTATTTGCTTGAGTTTCTCTCGGGTATTCTAACATCTGCTGTCAGACAGAGAGATGAGTGTATATAGCAGGTAATACTTGTTCCCCCATGTTCCAAATGACAAATGGTGTGGCCAAGGCTTCAGATGTTCCAACAAGCCTGAAATTCTGGAGCAGCAGTATCACGATGCCACTTGGAACCTCTTTCTCGAAGTCAGAGTTGCCCTCTGATAAGATTTAGGCAGATACTGTGAACCTGAAACATGAGACACACAGGCATTTGCATTAAGGTTAAAATTTAACCTTAAAGTGGGCTAGTCTGACTATTCTGTTAGGATGATACTTTGGAAAATAAAAATATTTTATTTAATGTCACATTTATATAAACTACAAAGTAGTCATACACAAAGATCATCATATAGAGTCTTGCAAAAGGGGAAGGTGTTCCCTCAACCAAACCCAGGTGCTGGGATGCATTCTCCCACAGCCGAGGGCTTTGCAAGAACTGTCTATACAGAAAAGGAGGTCCCTCTGAACTGAAACAGTGATACCAGCCACGAAAGATAAAACCCATTATTGGAGATAGTCATCTCTATTTTTTTTTTCCTATCACAGAACAAACAGAAAGCTAAAACAATAGCTCCTGGTGCTCTTTGTTCTGGAAGTAAAGTTAACAGAAAGGCATCTGTCTGCTTGCCAGACAAAAAGAAAATAAACCCTTAGATGTACAGAAACATGGCCCTTAGGGATCTTTGGTCACATCTATGGAAATGCAAAAGACTTCTAAGCACAAATGATAATAGTTATCATAAACAGCTATAAGAGAGAATCTGATTTAATGTTTGAAAGATTAGGCATGCATTTTTATTTCATTTTATGTTTTGTTGTTGTTGTTTTGTTTTGTTTTTCAAGACAGGGTTTCTCTGTTGTAACTATGGCTGTCCTGGAACTCACTTTGTAGACCAGGCTGCCTTCAACCCACAGAGATCTGCCTGCCTCTGCCTCTCAAGTGCTGGGATCAAAGGTATGTGCCACCACCACCCAGTTAGGCATGCATATTTAAAACTAACCCAGATCCCAGTTCATCTCAACTTCTGTGTGCCCTAACAACCAATGAGTCATGTCTACTTGGCGTGATGTACTCAGTATCTCCACAGGGAGCTCACAGGACTAGCCATCTTCTCAGTCACAGTGGTCAGCCTTCATTCTCTTCACATGCCCTGGGTAATGTTCATCTCCATGAAGCCTCCCTGTTGCCTCTTATTACCTGGATATTGAGGGAGATGGTCCTGCTCATCACTCTCACGGCCTTTTCCATGTTTCCCATTAGACTAAATGCTCCTTGAAGCACAGAGCAAATATACTTGATTACATTTTTTTGCTATTTGTTAGTTGTGATGGTGCACACTTTTAATTGCAACATTTGGGAGGCAGAGGGAAAAAGATCTCTGTGAGTTCAAGGCTAGCCATGTCTACATAGTGAGTTCCAGGCCATTTAAGGTTTAAAAAAAGAAGGAATGAGTGATTGAGGAAAATAACTGACAGTATACACCTTTCTCTCTCTCTCTCTCTCTCTCACACACACACATACCAATAACTGATAATTCAACATGGCTGTCTTTAAGAGAAAGGACAATCACCACTAACAATGTCAACAAATATTTATAAAGAGCACAAAAAGCATTGAAAATCCACAGACATCTAGAACTCTTAAACAATAATACAATAAAAAGCTTGATGGTCTAAAGCATCCATGAGCAGGAGGGTAAGGTGCTACATACCTGTGCTCGTAGTAGCCAGAGGATGAGGCAGGAGGATAATATAAATTCAAGGCCAGCCTGGGATAAATAGCATGACTTTATCAGAAAGTAAGTTCTAGGATGTAGGTCAGTGTTAGGCCCATTTACTTATATGTAAAAGGCTCTGGGTTTGTCCCCTCACTAAAACAAAAATTCTGAAGTCTGTGACATCACTAGGCTAAGGAAGGACTGATATAAAACAGTAATAAACAGTATACAATCTTTACCTAATTTAATTTTAGAACTATAACATAAAAATCTCTTAAAACAATATATTTCCCTAATATTTCAGCTGTCCTTAACACAAGGGTCTAACAATCCCAAGCAAATGGTGCATTTCTAGCATCTAGCTATAATTCCCTTTCCATAGATTTTTCTAGTGATTATTTTACCCATGTGACTTGATATAAGATACAAGAGACTGAGGTCCAGAGAGGTTGGGAATTCCTGAGCTTACACAGTTGTGGCATCACAATGGAAATTCGACATCAGCTCTCAGATCTGCACATCACATGCGATGCTCCCTCCATGGGCAGAGATATGGTAACTTCGAAAAATCAAAATGTCACGGGTCCCTATCCCCACTAGAACTTTCTGCCACAATTAGTACTCTAGGCCCAGAATAAGTACTTTTATGGAAAATCCTACACTGCAAAACATTTAATGAGTTTGTATGAATTTTTCTCAAGCACTGTCACATTAGATTTTCAGAGAAGATCCAGAATAAGGGTTTCATTTAGAAGGAATGGAAACACAAAAGCAGAAAGAGACAAGGAAAAAAAAATCAGAAAGTCTCCTGTCCTAAGGCAGCCTTTCCTTTGTTTGACTAACTGAGGTCCTGGTTAGTTAAGAGCATGTCTCTTTTTGCTGCTCAGCAGCAGGTTAAGTGATGGTCAGTGGTGTCCAGCATGGTGTCTGAGGACAGAGTCATGGACCACATGCACTTGCTCTTCCCTCCAACATGGTCAAAGCAGGGGCACCAAGGTAGAGAATCTTCAATTTCATTTTCTGAAGTTTTAAATCTCACAGATGGCACCATAATCTCCTCTGTGTGTCTGTGTGTGTGTGTGTGTGTGTGTGTGTGTGTGTGTGTGTGTCTGTTGTCTGTCTACCCTAATTCTCCCCTTCTCCATCTTTTTCTTTGGCACCCTCACTGTGTAGCCTGGGGTGGTGTCTATCTTTCCATCCTCCTGCCTCAGCCTCTTGAGTGCTGGGATAGCAGAGGTATGTCCCCACACCCTGCTTATACCATTGTTCTTACATGTAAAAGAAGCTCACCTGTCAAGATACTTTGACCTGTCCAAGTGTGAGCAACAAATTCCATGGGTGTCAGGGAACCTTTTCGAGGTGTATCTGCCTGTTAGGAGAAAAAAAGGAGAGAAATGAGTTTCATTATTTTCACTCTTTATTTCAAACTGAATTTAAAGATAATTGGGAACCCACCCGGAATGTATGTGTTGTGCTGGGTCTTGAAAGCTGTTCCAGGATGATGGTTCTTTCTCGAAGGGGTGACCGCTCGACGCTATCAGGCATTGCACTGAACACACGGCTTTGTGGGTGCCTTCCCCTGAACTAAATGGAAGATACGTTCTTTTTAAGAATAAACACAATCCCTGTAACAAAAGGAAACCTACCTCTGTTTTGATTATTCAAACATTTCCATTTAGACCTTGCTAAGTATAAGGCTTGCTATGGAAATATGTAACATGAGTCTGTGTGTGGAGTATGTATTCGCATCACTAAATTCAATAAAACTGTGGTGTAAGACGAGGGGTCCAGAGACCTTAACTACATAAAATTATACCAGAAATGTAATAGTGCAGTTTTGAAACATCAGACTTGGTTTTGTGACATTTGCCTTCATTGATTACATTAGCCTGGGATTAGACAGTCTAGCTCCATAGCTCTTGCTTTCTGGGGATGGATCCTACCGCTGCTCAAGGTATGTGACAGACAAACTTAGCTTGTTTTCTCCCTCTCTGCTTTATGTTCCTTTCTGTGTCCTGCAGATATAAGTTGCTTATGTCAGAGTAAAATGAGAGGTCACTTTACAGGTTTGGGAAAGGCCTGGGTCTCCACACTGCCAGCAGCATGCCTTCCTCAGCCCTGCAATTGCATGGCTGAGCTGGGTTTGGGCTATTGGCCTCTGCCCTGCACAAACATGGGAAATGTTAGTTACGGAAAGTAGAGCAGATATAAAGGATGTTGATTACAATCTACTGAGTTCTTAATTTGCGCAAGACATTTAAAGTTTAGGAACGAATCTAGTTCTTATAAGAGCTCCTTGATGTAGGAATGGATATTACTCTTTTAAAGAAGAGAGAACTGTGATTCAGGGACATTGAAATAATTTATATCCAATCAAACGTTTGTGTCTCTTACCCTTCATGTTCTTCTCTTTACTATAGCAGGCAGAGTTTGGGTCTTTCCTTGAAACCTAGACTTTTTCATTTAGTTCAGGCTGAGATTTTATTCCATAAACTAGTGAATCAGTCTCCTCACTCTAGATTCTCATAAACCATTTAATTTCTAGAAGCAGATTATGAGGACATTTTGAACACAGCTAACTAGATCACTTTTCAATGTGATTAATTTCTCTGGAAACGCCAAGGTTGTTTGTTTTCCCATAGACTATCTAAATGGCTGAAATCACAACGAAATTTATCTTACAGAAACAGGGCGGGATCTAGAAGCTGCTGCGTTCTGCTCCCCAGTCTCGGAGCCTATCGGGGGTAACCGGCTCCGGGAGGTTTGAACTGCCGAGGAAGGCAGGTGGTCAATGCCAGTTTGCCTGTAAATGCAACAACATACAGCTAAACACCGGGGAACACAGAAAAGAAAGAGACAATCTGAGCTACTGGCTGCAACGGCTTCCAAAACCAGTGCTCAGGACAGATGACAGCAAGCCGCATTTCACAAAGACAAATAGGAAGCCAGAGCAGCCAGTGCCACTTACACTGACTGTGCTTAGCAGGGAATATCAACCGGCATCTACTGAGTGAACAGCTTCGCTAGGAAGTGTGCAAAAATACAGAAGGCGTTCAGGACAGCGTTCCTCTCAAAGGATACGAGAAGTTAATGGCAATGCAAGTAATAGAGAGCCATGCAACACTATGGTACAATCCAGCATATAATAAGATACTATGGTATAGATCCTGAATATTAATACAACCGAGCTTTGAGGAGTGGAGCAATCAATGAAAGATACAATTAACTATAAAAGCACAGAGCCGAAATAAGGTCAACTCCAAAGCTTTATTTAAGATTCTAAAAGGCAATGTGGAATTAGTGAGAAAACGTCGTTTGTTGGGAGAACAATAGCCATCAGGAAGAACCAGGACCTGTTTTCTACATTTTTCATAGGTTTGATGCTGTCATGCTAAAGTGATACTTTTTGCTTTGAATTTCACACACTGGTTGCAAAGTTTATTTGTTGGGGGGTTGAGAGAAAATCCTAATTAAAAAACAGTAATGATGGGAGAGTATCGCTCTCAGAGGTCAGTATTCAAAACTCTGTCCTTTTCTGCATGAAAATAGACATTTTAGAAGCAACTTGAATTAATTTATTCTTTACTAATAAAATTATGGCCCTTGAAAAAAAAGTCAATTTTTGACTGGTAGAGGCTACAGAGAAAGAGAGGGGTGCCTGTACTGCCAGTGGAACAATAAATAGGCACGACCATTCTAAAAAGCATTCTGGAAAAATATGAATACTAAAAATATTCATAACCTTTGACTTGACAGTTTTGTTTCTAGATAGTTTCAGTAGGAAACAATTTAAAGTTGTTCTTACTAAGAGTGATACAAAATGATGTTCGTTACACTGTAACGTGATACCAGACAACAAATGGGAAATTTCACTAACAGGAAATACTTACTAAATAACCATTTAACCATATGATTATTTTGTAGTCATTAAAATCACTCAGAAATTTGTAGTGTGTGAAATACAAATGTCATAACATCAGATAAAAAATTATATAATAACTTGATTCATTATATGACAGACAGTACTAATGTAGAGGGAAAGGAATAGAAAAGAAACAGTCTAAGCCTATACTACATTGATAGGAAATTCACCAATAGTTATGATTGAAGTAATCCCTGATTTGTATTATTTTTTTAAAAGGTTTGTTTTTATTATTAGTTATGCTTATTCATGTGTCTGGCACATGTATGTGAGAGGTATCAGATGAGCTGGAGCTTGTGTTACAGGAGGATGTGAGCTGCCCTACTTGGGTACTGGAAATAGAACGCCCGTCCTCCAGGAGAGCAGCAGGCACTCTTATTGCTGAGCCATCTCTGCAACCTCTCTAATCATATTTTTGATGTTGCTGCCACATCAACAATCTTTGGTACTTTGAAAAGAAGGGGGGATAGTAGTTTAATAAATGGAGAAGATGAGGGCAAGGGATATAGCTTAGTGACAAAGATCTTCATTGAGGTCCTGGATTCAATCTTCAGTACCAAAATAAAAACAACAAAGAAAAGAAAGAGAGAGGACAAACAAATAGGATGTATGAGACGTAAGAGGATGCAACACTGGATACTTACGGATAATGGTACAGAATCAAGATAAGGGAAGTGAATGGTAAATAATTATATATAGTCCAAGGGAGAGGTCTCCCCAAAGGAGGCAAAACCTGGACTCTTACATACAAAACACTGCTTTACAGGTAGATATGTGGCATTAACATTCCATAGGGGAGCAATGAAGGGTAACTATCTAAAAGGGCTCATTAGCAACAACAGAAAGAATAACAGTACAAACACTCATGTCTAGAGAGGTTGAGGCAGAGAAAATATAGAAGGAGGGGTCTAGAGTTATTTCAGTAGGAGACAGAAATGGTGTTTGGTGAAAGTCAGATAGTAAGTCTCAGCTTGGCTGGAGGAAGAAGGGAGCTGACAGTATGCTACTGACACAGACATGGTATAAATGAGCATGGGAGGTAATCATTCTGATAAGGAGTGGGGGGAGATAGTTCACATGAATTAAAGCAGACAGCAGACTGAAAGTGTGCGAAGCTGATGTGCTAAAAGCTGAAAGTGGTGCTGCGGTGGTTTGAATGAAAATTCCCAGAGGCCCATATATTTGAATGCTGAGTCCCCACTTGGTGAAACTGCTTGGGAAGGATTAGGAGGTGTGGCCTATTGGAGGAGGTGTGTCACTGGGGAGGGGCTTGGAGGTTTCAAAACCCATGTGTGGGGCTGTCCTAGACCTAAGAGGAGGTTGAAGTGTACTTTGAACCCTGGACTTCTCACCCTGAGAGTAGAAGGTATTGGTTGCTCCCCCTATCTTGCTCTGACAAAATCCAGCTACACTCTAATGCTGCTTTGCTTCGCAGCAGGCCTTTACAAAAGAATGTGGCCTGATTGGTGCTTGTCTGACCACTGTTGCTGAAAGGCCTTGGGCTGGGCCCATTTTCTGATAAGGTGTCTTCCTCTTACCCCTGTGAGACCACTCTCTATGCAGAAGCTTTTCGTGGACTTTGACCCTTAGAATGACAATATAATCACCCAGGTCTGGTTATAAGCCTCCCACATGCAAATAGGGCTGCTGCAGTATCACTGTCTTAACTTATGGCCTGGTGTCCCTGAGGGCCAAAGACCCTTCCCCCATTTTTACCCTATAAATGTAACCACCCATGCTTGTATATAACTTGCATATAACCCAGGTATAGCTTAATAATGGAGATACTTTGCACAATGCATCCTCAGGCAATCCTGCCACTGTGTAAACGGCACAGGGTAGACCTACACAAACAGCCACGATACCGGGAGTCAATGTAATCATAGGTGAACACTATCATATATTTAGTCTGTAATTGACTAGAACGTTATTATCCAATGCATGGCTGTGCATTATTTTACTTAACCTTTTCATAAAAAGTGTTTTGTAATTTAGAAACATTAATTATCACTTTTACAAATGAGACCACTGAATTAATCCAAGCTCCACCATCACTTTAAGTTCCCTAGTTGCCTGAGCTGCAGGCGTTTGCATAGTCTTTTATTCTAGCAGACTGTATCCACACTGTAGGAACAAAATCAAACAATGAACTCATTAGAGATATCTGGTGTAAAATCTGAGGGAGGACCCTCTCTCCAGAACCATCAGTCCATCGTCTCAAACTGACTAGTGCCCCTGGCCTTTGTGGCTTTTAGTCTACCAGGAAAGAAATAAGACTCACAGTTTGGTTCCTCTCAGAATTTCGTCACTACAGACAGTGGGGGTTTTCAGTCTCTGTGGGTCTGAAGCAATTGAAGGTAGTCTTCTATGCACTGGGGTTTTCTTGGCAGAAGTCTGTGGTCCCCGGGGGTCTGGGATGCGGCCCAGTCGGTGACGTAAAGATGTGCTGACCCCTCCCCCAGACAGTTTGTCATCTTGCTCATTCCTGGGGTAGGGGGAACAATTCAGCTAGTTACTCATACCTAAGATGCCTGATAATAGGAAGCACAGGGCACACAGAACACACTATCTGGAAAATACGCTGAAGGAATAGACATTTCTATTGCTATGTCAATAAAGAGCAGGAGGAAAAAGATCTAAAATCCTGAGGGATAAAAAATTCACAGCTCTGCTCCCCTTTCCTCAACTCTTCTAACCTAATTCACAGCAATGATTGATTTGTGGCTGATGGTAGGAGAATCGGTTTCTGCCCTGGCATGCCATCTTAATACTTACTGTGTTTTATCTGCAAAATAGGTGGGTCTCTGCTGAAGGGGTTTGGCTTGAATTGTCATTACACCACTCAAGTCACTGTAGAAGTTGCTGGAGAAGCGATGGAGCTGAGAAAACTAAAAACAAAATAGTAACATTAAGCAAAGCCCAGGACCATTTCTCTGATGGATGCCTGTTGGGAATCAGCAGGCTGCAAATGGTACCTACTTAGCTAGCGAGAAGAAAATGTAACAGAGGCAGCATTATATAAATCAACGTAACTAGCTATGCAATGGTGGTACACGAGCACCACCATTTAATCCCAGCACCCAGGAGGCACAGGCAGGCAGATCTCTGTGAGTTCGAGGCCAGCCTGGTCCACAGAGTGAGTTCCAGGACAGCCAGAGTTACAACAGAGAAACCCTGTCTCAAAAACCTAAATAAATAAATAAATAAACAAACAAACAAGCATAACTATAGATTCATTTCTACAGAACTCATATTCATATGAAACAAAGCAAGGAATATTGTATTGAATGTATCAGGAACCAAAATCAATTGCAAGCAAGTAGCAAAAGTTATTTCCAAAGAGGAAAAACAAAGAAGATTTATCATAAAGGTCTTATGCTGCCCAGCAGAGTCAGATTGGCAGATACCACTTTATCCAGAACTACAAACCCCACTCAGGACTCTTTCTGTTCAATCTTACGAAGGTTTCATGTTTATGTATTCCTAGCTAGATATGTATTTTTGCCTCTTGTTGTTGTTGTTTTCCAGATTAACAAATCTTATTCATCTTTCAGCCTTAGTTTATGTTTACCCAGCTTTGTAAAGGTATGGTATTTTTTTTTCTCTGAACCACACAAAACATATGATCTAAAGCAATTTAATCAAACAAGATACACAAATAGCATGTGATTGTAAGAGAAGCCAACACCAAGTGTCCCGTTGATGCTATACACTAGTCAACAGATCAAATCCTTTAATCCTTAGAGCTTCCCGCGGTATAAAGGACGCGGAGGAGGACAGTGAGGTTTTGCAAGAAAGGGACTCACGTTATGTCAGGCTCCAAACTCGCGCCCTCTATGTAAAAGCACAAACCCTTAGTCACTCTGCTGGCAACTGTATTGCTTCTTCGTGTGTGTGTGTGTGTGTGTGTGTGTGTGTGTGTGTGTGTGTGTGTAGGAGGATACTGGTGTGTAGCCTGAGAATAAGAATCACAAATGATCCATTTACTCTGTTTCTCAACACTAGATGGGATGAGATAAGCTTCATGCTCAGTGGCAGAGTGAAGACTTCCCACAAACAAGCCAATCCTCTCTAGCCTATTGGCTACTGCATCTTTAAATTAAGACTAAATTATGAAAGATTTAATAATGTCCAGATTCCATGCTGCGAGCTCTCCCATATTTCTAGAATAGGAGCCTGAGATCCATTCTTAGACCATATATTGTTATCCTCAACACGCGCAGAGACTAACACGTAGAAGAGTCAACGCATCCCAAACGATACTCCACACAAGTCTCTTACCTCTAAACCCCCTGATTTGTTCCAGTGCCCTGGGGTTTCCAGTATGCTGTCATTTAAGATCAGTCCAAAAACTAGCCTGTTTTCACTGGCATGCAAATATACCTGGTCTGAAAATGCTCATCCAAAGCCCCTACTCGTTGATACTCATCTCTTCACGTTCCTGCTTGGGTTTCACCTCCAAAAAAGCTCAACCCTCAGTAGCTAATTGTAACACATGATTCTCTCCTCAATTCTTCAATTGCCCTCCCTCCCTTTCTTCCTTCCTTCCCCATCCACAACAGAATCTATGGCATCTGACCCTGTGTTACAGTTTTGTTTCACTGGATTAGTGAATACTTCAGCCTCTAGAATGTTACATGTATTATAAACAAAGGATGTTTGTTATAACTGCTCTGTGAATACTCATTAATATGTTTGTCACTTTAGTGTAAGAAGTGGGGGCCATTTATAATGTTCAAAGAGTCTAGAAATTTAGGAGAATTTTTTTTTCTCCTAAAATGTAGAAAATAGTTCGGTATCTCGAAGCAATGCATGAGTGTCCACTGAAGAATGTTGTGTTTCTATTAGATACTATGAAACAACCACATTGCATTTAATCTTATTGACAAATACCCAAGTACCTTTTTTTGCAAGCTATTTACTACCCTTCTGGGGCAACATTCGCTGTCTCAAGTGACATTTTTTTTCCTGTTTAAGACACCTTCAAAGATAGTGATATCCAGGGTCCACAAGTACAGGAGCGTGTGAGGTACATAAAATGACTTTCTTCACAAACAGATGCAAAAAGCATGAAAATAAAGGAACAGAAAGACGGGGTGCACGTACCTGGGGGGGATTAAAGTGGGAAGCCAAGGATGTGTGGAAAGTTTCAGAGCTTCGGGATGGGGGGACACTGGAAACATCAGTGCTGAGTCGAGACGGGAGCAATTGTGGAGATCTATTTTCAGTTACTTTCAGTTTCTCTTTATGTTTTTTTCCATCTGAAAAATCAACAAGAAACATGTACCCTGAGTTACCATGAGTTTACGCTATAGACATCCATTAAACAACCCTGCAGCGGAGGGCAGGGACTCCAGAGGGCAACTGGATACCGTGATAATCTTATCAGTGGTAGAAGACCAGATTACACAGTGGGGCAAAGATTCTCCAGAACAATGATGTCTGCTTTACTTGATCAAAGAGGACCCATGAGGGACTGGAGAGATGACTCAGCAGTTAAGAGCACTGGCTGCTCTTCTCCCAGGTTCAATTCTCAGCCCCAACATGGCAGTTTGCAATTGTCTGTAACTACAGTTCCAGGGGATCTGACACCTTCACACTAATACACATAAAATAAAATTAAAGTAAATTATTTTTAAAAAGGAAGCACCTGTGCATAAGGCAAAATAGTCATTTCTTATTTCAGTTTTGGGTCCAGCCTACACTGGGTATCAAGAGCTGTGGCCGCTGCGTGGTCCTTTCTATTCTTTCCAGAAGGTTAAACTCTGTAAATAGGTACCTGTGAGTGCAGATTCCCAGGTTTTCCTAATGAGATCTTCCAGTATTTCTACCACATTGGTCCAAACGTGATCAAATACTTCTGCTGCCACGGCATCTCTGATACAGTCTTGAGGGGAGACAGGAGGAAGCCCATGTCGGCGCCACTTCCTGCCACGGAGCGTTGGTTTTTGTTCAAGATGCTCGCCTCCACTAGGGATGAAACCCATTTTGATTACTAGAATAGCCAGGGTCAAGGCTGAAACAATTCTCTATGGATTTTTTATCTATCTATTCATCATTTATCTATATCTATCATCTACCTTGTAAACATATACCTATATATAAATAAACATAACATTTTCTTGTAAGCAGCTCATTGTTATTTGATACATATCCAATCTTAATTTGTCAATTATATGTCAACAGAACTGGGAAGAAGAGAAATTTGGCTCTTCGCTGATCTGTTTTATTCTTTTCCTCTTGAGTCTCTATTTCTTTCTTTCTGTTTTGATCTATTATTCCCTTAACTATCCGGGGGCTTAGTATCTTCTACTATTCATGTGTAAAATTAGCTTACTGAAGCTCTCTCTTTCTATGTATTCTTCCTGTGTATATGATGTGTATTGTGGGACATGTGTGCCGGAGCACATGCGTGGAAGTCAGAAGACAGCATAGCAGGTGATAGGTTCTGTCCTTCCACCACGGGACCCAGGGATCAAACTCAGGTCACTGGACTTATACAAGAATCGCTTTTACCCACTGAGCCCTCTCATCAGCAGAGGTCCTTTCTTTATTTCTAAGCATAGGTGTTTAATGCTACCACACCCACTTTGCAAGCTGCTGTTGACAGGGGCCATCCATTCTGCTGCAGTGGACTGACTATTCAGAAGTATCTAATTCCTCTCTTTATGGATTTTCTGGCTTTCCTATCGATTTCCATTTTACTGCCACAGTGGTCAGAAGAGGTGCTCCGTGTGACTTCTTATATTTGCTAAGACTTGCTTCGATCCCGGTTACTTTTTATGGTGTTGCTTTTCAACCGTGAAGAAAATTTTTTCTGATATGTCACTATGGTTTAAAACAAAATATGCATTTGGTGTCAAGACTGGAACTTCCTCTTTATCCCCAGGAAGCTAAGTGTAGGATCCTGGCTCCAGTGTCCGTGTCCACTGCCATTAGCATGCTAGACAAAGCCCTATCTTCTATCTACCACACTGTTGAGAAGAAAGAAATGCCCTGCTCTCACATTTATACTTCCTGCTGGGATCTAAAACCTTTAGGGTCTGTTTATCTCAAAAGAACAGGAAATCCTTCAGCAGTAACAAAGATACAAAATATTAAAAGCATATGATAAATTGATATTACACTATGAAAGTATGGCAAATTAAAATTCAATTTACTCCTCTTTTCTGTCGAAAGCAAAATACTCCTCAATGTTTCCATCCACGTGGCACACCTCTTCTTTCAGGGATGAACATGATGTGGGATCAGCCACCTCTGTGCCGTCAGGACCTGTCAGGGCAGAGGCTGAGAGTGCCTCTGGGATGATCTGAGAGCCAGAGATACACAACCTAGGAGCAAAGACATTCTTCATGGGAGTTTGTAGACAGTGGTGGACTTAGAAGTTATCTACAAGGCGCACAGTCTCTGAAACATCACCACATATTACATTTGACAAAACTCCTACTTTCTGAGCTAGTGTATGTGTGCATCTGTGTTTCTGTGTCTATGTAAGTAGGCGTGTGTATAGGTGTGTTTGTGTGTGTGTGTGTGTGTGTGTGTGAGAGAGAGAGAGAGAGAAGCCAGAGGACAACCTTGGTCTTGGTTCAAGAGCTATCAACCTTGTATTTGGAGACAGGTTCTCTCATTAGCCTGGAGCTTGCTGAGGAGGACGGGCTGCTGGCCAGTGAGCTCCAAGATCTGCCTACCTCCACCTCTCCAGCACTGGGATTACAAGTACCTGCCACTACACCTGCTTTCTTCTAAAATATTTAACGCCAGGCATTTTTTAAAAATTTAAAGGCTTCTTAAAATCATCAACCAGACTATTTAACTACATTCTCTTTACTGTTATCAAAGGATATGACAGCACATCTTTTAATGCATAAATGGCATTTAAAGTATTCATCAAGAATATGTTAATGACGTAAAGAAAACCAGATGGAATTTTATTTCTCCCAGTCAGGCCTTGAGGCTGAGAACCCATCACAACAAAGTGTGTGCGATTCTGCATGAGGTTGCCTTTCAGAGTCTTTGAAATATCTGCTGACATTAACTCGCTTGTGCTTATGTGTTTATTTCATATGTATTTTGCATGTACGTATACACAAATATGTCTAAAAACAAGGCACCTATATAGGACCAGAAGCATCTTGTAAAAAACATTGTACCTGTCCCACTGAAATCTTTTTTATTTTATTTTTATTTTTTGTTTTTTCCAGACAGGGTTTCTCTGTTGTAACTGGCTCTCCTGGAATTCACTCTATAGACCAGGCTGGCCTCAAACTCCCATAGATCCAGCTGCCTGTGCCTCCGGAGTGCTGGCTATGAATATTTTTTTTCTGCAAGTTACATATATAAACTTACTCTCTGATGCTGCTGATGCCATCAGGGACATGAGCTAAAGGCTTGTGGCTAGCAGAACTAGGCAGGCTCAGCTGGAAGTGTCGGAAACCTTCGTCAGTTGGTGGGATGAGCTGTCTTCCGAGCACCCTGCAAGAGAAGAAAAGCAAAGAAGCTGTGTTTTTGTGTTTGTTTGTTTGTTGTTTTGTTTATCAGACAAGGGAAAATGTTATATCATTTTAAACATAAGATGCAATAATGGTTCTCAAGGACACTCGGTGTTGGGATAGCCTTGCCTTAAGGTCGCAGTCCACCACATCTGGATAACTTTCTGAGCTCAGCACCAAATGGAACCAAATGGAAGATGCCCATTGTGAGCCGGGCTCCCTCCCTCCTACCTGATCTTACTTGGAGAGTGCCTCAGATCTTTTCCTCCTGACCTTATTTGGAAAAGGACCCTGGCACCTAGCCTCCAGATGACCCTACACCACCCCCCCCAAAAGGTAATTAGGATATCTGTAGTATAACCAATTAGGTGCTGACCAGTTGCCTTAAGAAGCTTTGGGAAGTCTGTTTCCCATTGGCTCTCAGCCACCATCCAGGACCTCCGAACCCTGGACAGATCACTGCCTGCACTGCTGAGCCTCTGCTTGGCTATGTCCCAGGAAAGAAAGGGACCAGGGAGGAAGGACCCACAACGTAAGATATGGTATAGAGTGTACTGGATCATGGGAGTCATCATGGTGTCAGAGGAAAAGCTCAGGCTTGGAGAAGCCAGAATGGTTCTGTTCAGAACCTGAACTGAGAGTGAGCAGAGGTTCCTAGCTCTTTCGCCACTTATTCCGTTTATTGGTTGGCCGGATGCAGATGGAACCTTGCAGGAGTGATGAATGGCATGGAGAGAACATATTTCCCCAGACGCTCCAATGTGAGAGTCTGGAGGGGGCAGGGCATGGAGAAACTCACTGCGGATGGTAATTTGCCCAGTGCATTGAAATACATAAATATACACACTTGGCTTGTGTTCCTTGTGATCTTTTCTTTTTCTATCTTCCCTTCTCGGATTTTATATTAAAACGTGTGATGATGGTGACAGAAAGAAGCCTGAGCCGGGACAGTTCAGCAAGTGCGCCAGCCCCTAGACAAGTGAATGCCCTCAATCGAGACCGATGGCACTTACTACACTCTTTTAAGATACGGGCTGAAGGAGAATTGCTTAAAACTACCTAGCCGCTATTTCTTTGTTGTTGGACATTTATTTGTTTTGTTGTTGTTTGTCTGTTTGTTTTTTAAACAAGGTCTCACTATGTATCCCAGGCTGGCTTTCAACTCACAGTCCCCAGTCTTGGCCTCCTAAATATTAGGATTACAGACATGCATTACCACATCTACCTAAGACTTTTAAAATTTAAGTTTCCTTGCCAAGCTAATCAGAAAAGTCATGGATATTTCTGTTAGTATTCTAATTATTCTCCTTAGCTCAGAACTTGAGAACACTAAGATGGGTTTTCCCCTAAGTAGCAAGGCTGAGTGAAGAAAGCAAAGCTTTGTTCCACCAAATCCACATTTCCCATCTTGAATATATATATATATATATATATATATATATATATATATATATAAATCCTCTGACATGAAGGAAAGTAGAGAAGGATGGAATAGCCATCTATAGTCATCTATCCAGGTTTGCAGCAAGTGATTGCTCAGCCACTGGTGGCTCCCATGCGCTCAGTGGTGACAGATGCCTGCCACTCACACAAAGAGGAGATAAAGGGTCATTTCTTAGAATCTCACATCTACCATGTATTTGACATCTTTCTGAGAATGACCTAGATTTGCTTCTGACAAGGTAAAAGGCATGTGACACCATCAAGTGTCAATGTTCCCTTGGGACCTATTATATAGGATGTGACTTGTAAGGAAAGGACTGAGCTGTAGATAAATACTCTGACTAGGTAAACGCTAGGTCACAATGTGTTGACTGGATAAATCAATGAATAGATCAGAGCCGCACCCCAGAAGATGTTGACGGCCATTTACGTACCTAAGATGGAGGGATCTTCTTGTCCATTCTCTGCATTCAGCCAGGAGATTCTGGATCTGGGGACTCACTTTCCCTTCAAATAGCATTTCCTCGACCTCCCAAAACAGCTGCTGGACTTTCTGTGCATTGACTTTGTCAAATTCCTGAAACAGAAGTTCATATTCAAATACCCTCTGTGTCTATGGCTGAATCACCCTGCTACACCTGATCCTGTCACATAGATACTTCACTACAAGTTACAGAACATGGGCTTCATAATCAATACTTATAAATTGAGTACCAAAAAGTAAGAAGGAATAAAACAAAGTAAAATTGTGGGCTCTGAAGCAAGATAGACCAGAGTACCAGTTTTACTTTTCTGATCAGTGACATCCTGTATTTAGCCTCACACTTACTAACTGTTACCTAAAGCTGTTTATGACATCAGTTCTGAAACTACATGTATACATCTTTACACAGCTATCATCCTGAGGAGAGGAGGCAGGGGAAGGATAAAGGAGGCTAACAATTCTGCAAATCTTAGCAAGATGCTACCATCACAAAATACCCAAAGTAGGGTTAAAATTGATGGCTAGTATCCGATTAGAAGGCCAAAGTGTAATATGAGGCTTAGGATACTGGGGAAGGGGGACACAGCAGGGTGGCAGACTTCTCTAACTATGAAGATGTGCATGGTTTTGCTTTTCCAAAATTTTCTCTTATGGGAGCTCTTAACTGTCAAAGTCTTACCTCAACTTTCTAGCCATAGGATACTATTTACAAGTTGTGTACAATATAATGGCAGGCAGAGTAGCAGGGTGGGACAGATGAGGTAATCAACTGCCAAGACTCTGAGCTGAGTTCATCAGAAAATTTATTTTTCTCTATATTTTGACATCTTGATACTTTCACATGTAACAATAATATATATATATATATCATATATATATGATATATATGATATACTTATCAGTGTTTAGATAAATGATAAACAGGTTCTTTTTGAATATAAGAAAGAAATTCTTAGGGCTAAGGAGGTAGCTCATTGTGCAAAGTTTGGATCCCTAGCACCCGTCTAAAAGCTGGGGGTGGGGCATGCACTTGTGAGTTCAGAGGGACAGAGACAGGCTGATGTCTGTCAGCCTGGGCTGGCTCCAGCCTCAGGGAGAGAAATTCAGGTGGAGAGTGTTAGAGGATGATAACCAAAGTCAACCTCTGACCTCTGAATGGGCGTCCCAGTTGAATGTCCCTCCGAATACACACAGATACATACATTACTAGAACATAATTCCTCATAGATAACACCCGTAAGGTTACTATCAAGAGACGTACATCATCTCTCCAAGAAGAAACTGAACTCCTCTCCGTAGACAATCCAGTGGTGGAACTCTGTGTGGAGGAGCCAGGCCATGAATTGTGGGCCTCGGCGGGTGTGCGGCTCCCACTGGATGAAAAAGACGAGGGGGACTCACTGTAGGAAGGAACACAGGAGACAGGTATCAAATGAGCTGGGACGGGTGGACACTTCCTGCACAGGCTTAACTTCTCCAGCCTGTTTCTTCATTTTCTTAAATGCGTTTGCAAAGTTCACAGCTAACAATCATTTCATAATACATTATTTTTACTTGGTCAAAAATAAAACTGTATTACTGATGCCCCCCCACCCCCACTGTGTTTATTCTGCACATTTTTTAGCTTGGGTCATCAGCAGCATTTTAAATGCTTACTTCTTACCTGGCATATTTATCTATAGCTTTCTGTACATTTCTTGTAAAATTTGTAGGTAGAGGATCTTTGCTCTTTGCGGAGCTGTGCTTCCTGAGACCTTCTGAAAGACCCCTTCTGAAAAGAAAGGAAAACAGGCAAGTCTGACAAGGCTCTGACGCGATCACATATTAGACTGATTAATGTGGTCACACACCTGTGTGACTTACAGTCCCCTGCTCTTCAGGGTCACTCCTTGTCCCTTGCCACTGAGGCCTAAGAACCCCTTATTTTAATTTTTCTTAAAATCAAGGCTGCCAATAGCCTATATGAATATTTATGTAATCTGAAAATATAATAACAATTGTTTGTGACAAAGCCAGAAAACATAAAGCTGCCCAGAAGTGTTGACAGCACTCCTGACATAGCTCTTCTCCAAGGCTGGCAAGTGCACCATGAGCTGAGTTCACATTGTCCCTTAACCAGGCCCATTTGTACTAATAAAACCCAATGAGCATCTCCCGTAACAATTCTGAAATATACCAAACTGTTTTGAATCACTTAAAAGCCATTCAAACACCTACTTCTTTTACTTTTACTATTGTTATCTGGTGTGCATTTTGAGTTTTAAAGGGCTCTGAAATATTAAAATTTAATCAAACATTAGAATATCTAAAATCTAAGTAAACTATTAAACCAGCTCAGCATAGTTCATGGTAATCATTAAAATGCCCTTTCAATGAACCATTTACTTCCCTCATTAAAATATCTTCTCCATGTTTAGTGGTAAGCCTCTTCTGTTTGTTAGTAGAAATCACAAATTTCCACAGATAAAACACATATTAACTTACAGTTAAGGAAAAAAGACTTCAATTTTCAGAATTTCAAATAAAGATACCACCTGATGTGCTTTAAAAATTCAGTCTGCCTTTGCTTTTAATTAAAATGATACCTAACTTTCAACATCTGTATTTTTAGTATAAATGGATAATATCCTGCTTTACCTACATATAGTCCTCTATAACAAAGGGAGTTCTTTAAATAAGTAACGTTATCCTAGAAATTAGCCAAGAATATATAAATAACACTATCTTAAAGATTAGCAAAGAACATCTGACTTCCACTGATGTTTTAAATATATACAATGATTAACAGAATTGTGTTATTTTCCATTAACCTATATGTCTTAAACCCCATTAAATATTTCTGAGGCAAAGATGTTAAAGGTCACAGGGAAAAGAACATAGCATATTGCAAGTTTTCATAATTTTCTTTCTTCCTTCCTTCCTTCCTTCCTTCCTTCCTTCCTTCCTTCCTTCCTTCCTTCCTTCCTTTCTTCCTTTCTTCCTTTCTTCCTTTCTTTCTTTCTTCTGGTTTTGATGGAGCTTGAACCCAGAGACTCCTTATATGAGGCAAATGCTCTGCTATTGAGCCATACCTTCTACCCAGCAATTATGCTAATAAACTGTTTTCTACTAGCACTGTTCAGTTGTTTCTTAGCCACCTTTAAAATCACTTACGTTGTGATTCAACTTCTAGGTAATCATAGAAGTTCTTATAAACCAGCTTTTCAAAGATCAACGAAACATTACATCAAATAAATATATTTTGAACATTAAGGAGTGTAATTTAGATGTGAGCTAACATGCCATTCAGAAACTTTAAACCTTCTGTATGATGGATGACTTTAATGTCATTCTTTCTCACATCGTCTTCACAGTGTACTCGCTACCGATACTTAAGTTACTTTTCTTCTCTGGGGTTCAACATCCACATCTGTAAACTGACAGACAATACAGCAGCAATCTCCCCTTATCCTAGAAGCATTGATTCCAAGACTCAGGGTCATAGAGAAGACAGGAGTGAGCTCACGGCAGGATGGAGATGCCATGCAGACATGCGCACTCTCCAGGAAGCATAGGTACTAACATGGTGAATTCAAAATACAGTCTATAAGGGGCCTTTTGTTTCTTATATAATGTTACTATGTTTAGTCTTTAGGTTTCTCTGTTCTCTAGCCAAACACTGACCTGTTATTCCATTTGTAACTTTGAACATCTTAATCCCCTGTGAACTATCAACTCCTTTATAGCCTACTCAGCCTAAAAAAGTATGCAAACTTACAAGACATATCCTGTAAATATTTTAAAACCTACACCTGGCACAGTATCTGTTAAAGTTATGATACCTAATACATAGACATTTGATAATTTGTTAGTTCTTTCCCGGTGCTTAAATTCTAGAGATAATAACAGCTTTCTTGTGTACATTTGAAACCAAGATGTAGGTTCCCTTGGGGTGGGCTGAATACAACCATAATACATTAACTTACTGGCACATCAAAGTTAGGGTTGACTGTCTCCATGATTAGCCTCTAGAGACTTGACTTACTGTTTTTACTGTTTTTAAGGTGGATTTTTGGTAACCTGAAAACCTCAGGTCACACTGCCCTGTGGAAGTTCATGTTAAACACTTCTCGTGGCTTTCAAAACACCATCCCGCTGTTTGAAAGGAGTATTTGATATGGACACAATCATTAGATTAAAATGCAGAATGGTGAAGTTTTTGGTGTTTGTTTTCTTTTTGCAGGGCTGCCCGTTGAGCACAGGGCCTCGTGCATGCTAGGCAAGCGCTCTACCCTTGAATTAAAATCAGCAAGGATCTGGTTTTAGATTGTGAAGCAAACACACTCAAGGGAAGGTCCTCCAAAGTCGAAGAAGCAACTCTAGTTCTCAGGGACTGTTGGAAAAGCCTCCTGGTAGGAAGCAAAAGCTTCTTTGAGTAAAGAAGCAACAAAGTCACTTGGGAAGGCCCGCTGATGTCAGCGTGTCACAATTTCATGAATGAATGCAGGAAAGAACGCACAGACCAGATAGGTTTTGCCTTTGCAGGCTGGGAAAAAAAAAAAAAAAAAAAAATCACGCACCTCTCACAAAAACAAGCCAGGATCTAGAACTCATGGCACCAGGCCAGGGTGAACTTACCCAATCACAATCAGCCCCAGGCTCTGGCCCTCGTCCGGCAGGCCGGGCCCGGAGCCTCGAGGCCTGGGTGCCACGGTGCGGGGGCTCCCCGCTCCCGCCCCACGCGGGGCGAGGACTGCCGCAGGCCCTAACGTCACTGGGGCCTCAGCTCCCCGAACGCCCAGCCCTGAGCCGGGAGCCCCGCTAGCTCTGCGCCTGCAGCCGCGGGGCGCCCGGGACCCGCGAGTCCGCAGAGACGCAGCCTGTGGCGCTCCCTGCCCGACCAGCGAGGCCCATGGGCGCAGCGGCTCGAGGGGCTCCGGGCACGGCTTCCTGCTCCAGACCCTCAGGTCCGGAGGAGGCTGGATGCCGCGGCGAGGTCTCCCGACGCTCCGATCCCTCCTGCTTCCCACCTCGGCCCGGACCGGAGTCGGCAGGATCCTGGCCAGCACTCCCCGCCCCTTCCCGCCCTCTCCGGCCAGGACCTCCGGAAAAGCTGGTCAGGGCCCCTGCAGATCACAGGCCACATTTCTTTACCGGAGAACCAGAGATGTGGTGGCCTTCCTGGGCCAAGCCCACAGCCCTCTCTAAAATCTGAATTTCCCAAGCCCTGGTGCTCTCAGCCTAGCGTCACCGAAATAGCGTTTGGATTCCTGAAAGAAAGGCGAAGAACTGTACAAGATTTCACGTCCCTCCTCCCAGCATTAATGAGATGCAAGGTTTCAGGTGAGAAGGCAAGAGGTTTAAAATAACCAAACCCCAGATCTAGTAAATGCAGGATCAATCATTCAGTTAAGTGGAGCTTTAGGTCTGATGATGCACAAGATTAGCATTCTTTCCTGCGCAGTCTCTCCTTCTGCATCTTCTTCATGCTGCTTGCGCAAACCAGAAATTTTACTGCGATGCAGAGAGCATCATTGCTGTTTGGTCCATCGGTTCATTACAGCATGTGGTTATTTCTTTTCTTGCTTGTTTTGAAGTGAAGTCTCTGTGTAGTCCAAGTTGGTCAGGAACTCACTATGTAGCCAGGCCTAGCCTCCAACTAATAGCAGTCCTTTTGCTCAGTCTCTTAAGCGATCACTGGAATTATAAATGTGAGTCACCATGTTCAGTTGTGTGTGTGTGTGTGTGTGTGTGTGTGTGTGTGTATGCATGTGTGAATATGCATGTGTATCCCAGATATCTACTTTTGAATATCAACACACCACAAACTTACTGGAACGAAACAATGTCTCTCTGTGTGCAGCTCAGGGGTAAACTGCTTATCAAGCATGTATAAGGCCCCCAGTGCAGTCTCCAGCGCTGCAGAATAGTCAGACTAGAAGCTCTAAGGCCGAGGCCCTATGAGAGTCGTGTTGGCATGTCCATTGCTGCCAGCCTCAAAGAACTACAGGAACTAAGAAATGCTGAGAGTGGGAGAAATAGCACTCCCTAGGGAAGAGTCCAAATTGATTATCCAATACCAAATGGTCAGCCCTGAAATCATAATATAGGTAACATTATATGGACTGAATGGGTTTTATTTATATACTTAGGAATATTATTATATATATGATATACATCTGATATATATCCTATATAAATATTCATTTGTGTGTGTGTGTGTGTGTGTGCGTGTGTCTTAGTGTTTCTATTGCTGTAAAAAGACACCATAACCACAGCAACTCCTACAAAGGAAAGCATCTAATTTGGGATTGGCTTATAGTTCAGAGGTTTAATTTAATAGAGATCAGAGATCATCGTTGTGGGAAGCAGGCAGCATACAGGCAGACATGGTACTGAAACGGTTGCTGAGAGTTCTACATCCAGATCAACCAGCAGCAGGAAAAGATAGTGTGTCAGGAGGCCCCACTTGAGCTTCTGAAACCTCAAAGCCTATCACTCAGTGACACACCTCCTCCAACAAGGACACACCTCCAATAATGCCACTTCCTATGAGTCTGTAAGGGCCATTTTCATTAAAATCACTGTAATATTACAACAATTTAAAAGGGGGGGCTGAATTTGAGAATGAGTGTGGGGGGAGGTGCCTGGGAAGGGTTGGGAGAGGAAATGGAAGGGGTAAGTGATGTATTTTAGTTTAAAAAAAAATTAATAAAACTAAAAACTCATTTCCCCATGATCACAATCTACAGAATTCAAACTGGTGGCTTGGTTTCTGTACCATATGAGGTCACTCAGACTTTTGTCTGGTAGCTGATCTGGTCTGCAAGATTCACACTGGCTTCATGTAAGTATCCACCCAATGGATAGAGAAGTAGCTAAAAGCCTGGGTTTAGTTAAACTTCCCTTTGTGTAGTCTCAAGACTTCTTCCAATAGTCCCTCCAGCAAGATGGTCACCGACTCCAAGAAACTAGAGTAGACACTGTCAACTCTATAAAAGCCTCACCTGGAGTTGAAAACATGGAATGTAAACCCCACTTCTCATTGGGTAGGTTGTCAAAGAATCTATAGCCATTTTGACTCCACACAAATTCTCTTACTAGTTGCAAGTTGTTGTACTCCTCCTGCACACATGACACTGTAAGTCCTCTCAAGATTATGAAAAATCTCAGAAGGTTCTAGTGTGGATGAAAAGGCTGACCGAGTCCCTCGGTCTTATCTTTCAGATGATCTATTGATTGAAAGCTCTACCACCAGATACAAAGATTTCTTTTACATTAATTAACTTAATTATAATCTACCTTCCCAAATGCCAGGCCAGCTGATCTGTGAAGAAGGTCAGTACTGAGAGACATGGGTATTCCCAAATCTCTTACTACTTGCTGAGGAGGAATTACAGAAATCCCTTTCATTAGCATTAACACAAACAAATGAAGATAACAGAGTACAGGATAATCTGAACATCCATTGTTTAGACAATAACTGGTTCCTCAGATGTACATTCTTTCTGGATTCCAAAGAGCTATACCCAGAAAGCTGGACCACATAAGCCATTGAAGGCAATCCTTTCTGGAGCAGTAGTAATGCTGCCAGATCAAGGATCAAAAGATCAAATGTTCTACATTCCAGAAAGCTGGATCACTCAGAAAGCTGGATCATATAGGCCATTGTTTAGGCCTATATGATCATATAGGCCAGCTAGTAAGGTGATCCTTACTAGAGTAACCATAATGCTAGATCAAAATATCAAAAGGTCAAATGCTTGTTCCACTACAATGGACTACCTGGAAGAACTACAGGGCAGGTTCTGGGCTGCAACAATAATCATTTAGTCCACATCTAGACCAACATTGTTTAATTATTCAATCTTGGTCCTTGCTAACTTCTTCTGTTTAAATCTGAAACTCATGTCGGGATCCAGAAGATGAATGTGGAGTCATTGGATCCCTTTATTGGTTTCTGTCCCAATGTGGTCACATCGAATAAGATTCCTTTCTGTTTTGTTTTTTTATTTTGCCATTACTCATCTTTACTTTCACCATTACTTATTTTAACTGGGATATGGAATGGACGCTAGAGCCTATTGGGGCCACAAGAGCCATGGCTTTGGCCCTGAAAGCCCCAGTTATAAGAAGCCATCAGCCTTCTATAGAGACAGTGAACAATAAACACAGCAGTGGGAGGCACCAACAGGCCCATGCTGACAGTTCTCCCACGAAGACTCACTTCTGCAGCCCTTAGCCCACTCTCTGTTTCTACCCTCTGTTCTCATCATCCCCGAGAAAGTGCTTGTGCCATTGCAACCTATTGAGTAGTAAGCAGCTTCATCGCTTGCTTCCTCCCAGAGTTTAGGTAAAGGGTCCAAAATCCTGTTTCCCTTTAGTCCAAGATGGTGGTGTTGTGGGGGTCAGGTCCCTCTCTCAGGCCTAAGAAACTTTAGTCAGGCTTCTAAGAACACCAAAATTGTATAGGCCCAAGCCAGGGGCAGTGTGACCCAGAACAGTTCCCAGAGTTTCCCAGAGTTAAAGCAAAAACAATTTCTGTAAGAAAAACATTTTCTAAGACAAACAAGGCAGCTACACAGCCTTGGGCTAGAAGGTGTGCCCCCCTTCCTGCAGATGGTCCATAATCTTGGTCCCACAGCCTTGGGCTGAGGAGTTCCCTCCTCCCAGTTGCCCACGACCTTGCTATATGCTAGCACCAACCAGTTTAGAGGTTAACTGGCCCCTACCTATCAAAATGGGAAAACAATTTGGGGACCAATCCACCTGTCCCAACTCGGTCTGTGCCTAGCAACTGTACAGCCCCCTAACAACCTTTTCAACTGTATAAAAAGCTTCACCATTTGCTCCTGGTGGTCGGTTCTATCCTGCGTGTTAGAACGGCCCCAGTATACTGGAATAAATCCTCTTGCTATTTGCATCGATATCCCGTCTGTGAGTCTCTGTGGGGATGCGGCGTTCTGGTTTGGGCCCTGGGGGTCCCAGTTTGGATCTCTGAAGTCCAACAGTGTCCTCTGCTACTCTGCCAACAAAACTCTCCTGTAACACATTGCTCTTTATTTAAATTTCATCAGACTTCACTGTGTTAATCATAAGCCACATCACCACTTCTGAGCTGGCCTTTTGGTGTACCATAAAGCTTCTCATAGGCTTTCTGGGATTTTTGAAAGCCACTTGATATAAGAAAACACTTCAGCACTTTATGGAGTCTTCCTAAGCCCAACCTTTGACTTCAGCTTCATCACTGTCTAGGGTCTGATCCCTGCACACTTCCTAGCATTGCCTAGAGAGACAGTCTTACCTTCAGACCCTTAGACGACCAAAGGATCTGAGCTAAGGATCATCTAGGCCACACCTAGACCAGGAGAATTATGCATGTCTCTTGCCCTGACTCCTACTTCCTTTGGATTCTGTTCAACACCTGAAGTTTCATTTTAACTTTGTCTATGACATTTAATTCACATCTATCTTTGCTCCAATTTCAAAATCAAGAGCAACACTGCTTGCTTAAGTGATAATAAAATCTTCTCATTTGATGGATCTATTTGGACTGTCCACCATTGTCCAGTAGAGAACAAGAATACACATTATAAATATGTACACACAGCTACACATACACTCACATGCACACACGTAACATATATGTGTACACACCTGTTTCCAATTGGTTCTGTTTCTCTGACTAATGCCCAATATTCTATTGAAAACAGTAAAAAAAAAAAAAGAGTTCAGTCAATAGTAATATTAATGACATTTTTTGTCTTCGTGATGGCTGTGACAAATATATCATAGTAATAGATGCTAAAAATGGAGCATCCTTAAATATGAAACTATTGTAAAATTTGAAAAATGTACTGAAAAATACTTGCATTAACTTTCCTTATTCATTTTCCCCTATTACCAGTTGGTTATCCAAGACTATGGTATGAAAATATTTTCATGTAATATGGAAGAAAGCCAACAGATGGCGCCATATTCCTTTTTTGTCATATAACCCTTGCACAGACACCATAATACCACATATTTTTGTTGTTTTGTCTTCTGACTTTTTCGTTTGTTTTGTATTTTTCAAGACTTAAAATTTACCAGATTTTCATTCCAGAATAAATGGAGAATCCTGTGTAGATAAGAAATAACTCTTTCTGGGGGCAATTATCTGGCAAATAGCACATAGAAAATGTCATAGTATCAGAGTCTACCATGAGTGGATGGAGAGCTTTCAATGTCTCAGGCACATAAAACCAGAAGCTTTGTACCTGTCCTGGGTGATGTCACAGAAGAGAAAAACAAGGCCAGCAACATTTTGTAAATTCCCAGGGTAAACAGTTTTATCTAAACTGGCCCAGTCTGACCTCATATGTTTACCTTATAAAGATTTGTCTCAGACTCAGTTTACTAAACTCCATTAGAGTGCTTTACATTGCATGCTTGCTTTATTTACATACAACACGTGTGTTCCACAACAACATTTACTAACATTTCTAAAATCTCTTTCATATGTCAGACCCTGCTCTAAGTGCTGGGTATAAGTGGGTCTTCTCAAGTTCTACAACCGTTCACTGAAGGAGCACTGCTGTTGGTAACTAAGGCAGAGAAACTGGTGACTGGCAAAACCAGCACCAAATCAAGATGTTAGCCACATGACATATTCACCGTGTAATTCAATCCGCAGGGAACACCACCAGAGAACCCTCTCCAGACGTCATGAAGAAATGCATTATTTAGAAAGAACACAAATGAATTGCTAACTTGGCAGCATCTGAGAAGTGATCGTAGATAAAAAAATTGCAAGACTTGTTATGAAGAAAATGAAAAAAATACAAAGTCCTATGACATTCACTATCGTATCCAAGCTCAGGATTAGTGTATTCCTCACCATAAAATATCTAGTCAAACTCTGGGAAGAGTTGCTGAAATCTACAAAGGACATTAGTTATTTATTAGGTAGAAACACAAAACTGTCATTGCTATACTGCTTTGAATCAGAGAAATGGACATTTTATGTTTAAACTTAATACACTGGAGAAATGGGTTTAATGGCATTCTGTAAGAACCAATATGTTTTTCTTGCATTTTGAGATTAATTTTATCGGCAGACCATGAAAGAAGAAGGAATACTAGATAAATTTATGAAAAACTTAAGAAACAGTTCAATTCCTCAAGTTATAACACAAAGGTAATCAGCTTTTTTCTCATCTTTTTTCATTGTTGAATTTGATTTCTTCATGTATCTAAACACCTTAGTGTGGTAGTAATTCCTAGGCTACTACTGCTGATAACTATCATTTCATGGAAGTGAAGTGTTAAAACATAGTCAGTGCTCATGATTTTCTGATTCACTATTTGTGAATTCAGCTACTTGCTAAAATTTATGTCATCAAAATTAAGCCTCAAGTATTCCATGCACACTCACACATAGCAATATTTACTAGATTTAATACACAAATTTATGCCAAGGGCTAAAAACTGGGCCTGGCACTTGGGACATACTCAAAAAATGTTCATAGATATGGTTACATAAGAATGAGGTACAGGCTTCCAGCAGAGATCGTACGGTGTGACTACATTCTTGCTTTGGTTCTTATCCTGTGAATTAATGTCTTAGAATCAATGTCTTAGCCCTGGTGTAGGCTACGTACTGTGTCATATTTGTAAGTACAAGAAGGATGTGTTGTGCTGTGTGTGAAGGAACTATAATGTCAGGTAACTTTCATTCAGGTATGAGGTATGTTCCTATTATGGGTTGTAAGGTTTATGTTAGTAAACCAATTATTGTGTGTGTATGAATAACTATTGTGTCCTTAGACCTAAACACACATTAGATAAGATTTGATGAGATTATGTATTGATTGATTCATGAAACTGTTGAGTCTAGAGGCTCACAGGAACCTACTTGTATTTTTCCTAAGAGCAAGTCCTCAAGTTCTGGGATTGCAGATATGTGCCAAGATGCCCAGTACCCAAATTCACTATTTTCAAAAAACTCTGTGGAGTATCCCTAAAGGACACAAGAAGACTCCACCTGTACTTTTGCTCATAAGTATAAGCCACTACCATATAATCTCTTTAAAAATCTATTATTTAGCTTCAAAACCCTGTTAAAAAATATGACAAGCTACAAAAACTTCACCCCCCAAAAAAACTACAAACGAATATAACCTAAGCATTGCAATTAGTTGTAAGTCTAGAGAATCTAAGCACAGAATCCAAGGTGCCCACTGTCTTCTGTTCCCACTAACAACTGAGTTCTGCAGTTCTCAGTCTTTAACCTACACCAAATCCCCTGAGAATTTGTCAGAATACAAGTCATTAGACCCTGCCTTACCACTTTTTCCACTTCAGCAGTTATGGAGTGAGATTTGAATTTCTCACAAAATCTCAGAGGTTCTGCTCTCTGTGGGCCCCCGCTGAGACCCTGAGAACCAGGGCTCCAGTTAGTGTGTTTAATGATTCTGTCCCACTGTTCACATTCGCAACTACACCATGGCCCTCGAAGTACCAGATCTCAGGAATCGTGTGATAGCTGGCCTTGTACGCAAACCTCAATACATAATTAGATATTTAATATTATATTTTGTTTGCTTATTGATTGATTGATTGATTGTGTATGTGTGTGTGCGCGCGCACATCCGCAAGCATTCCAACACGCACGTGATGAGGTCAGAGGACAACTCGCAGGGGTTGGTTCTCTCCTTCCACCATGCGAATCCCAGGGAATCTAACTCAGGTCTTCAGGCTTGACAGCAAGCACGCTTACCTACTGAGCCAGCCATCCTGCCAGCCCTAGTCCTTGGTTTAACGATGAAGAGGACCTGAGCGAAACTTTTCTATTACAACGGAGAAAAGTGAGGCCCACGAGCAGTCACTCCAACCAGACATGTGAGTCCCAGCTCTAGCACACGAAGTGGTCAGTCATGTTTCCCTGCATAATTTGCTACCCACACCCTAAGGAAAACACAGTCTTTGGGCGGAAGCATGAGCAGTGAAGACCCTTTTTAGCCACAGAACAGAACGGCTGGATTCTGCATCAGGCCAAGACAGCTAGGGAACACTTAGGGCTGAGGAAAAGTGGACCTGAGAGTACACGGACGTTCCTCTTCTTGCTGCAGGGCCCTTCGCTGAGCAAAGCTGAAAGGAGAACTTAGTTTGCAGCACTCTAGGAGTGACTGTGCCATTGGTACTTGCTTCCTGCCTCACGAGTCCACTCTTCCTCCACAGTGCACAGACAGCACTTAGCATAAGGCCAGCCCTGAAAACACTTCCCACACAACTTTATTTCTAAGCTGACAATCAGAAAATGCTTAAAAGGTTGGAAACAGAAAATAAAGACCACAGCTTTCCATGTCTTCATCCGGAGGTTGGAGTGTGCCACCATCCACAGCACCTCAGGACAGCAATCACCTGGGTGAGAATCTTAGCGTGTTTGTCACGAAGCTAAAGAGAGACCATCCCCCTGCTTCACATTCATTAAACTGTTCGATTTTGTTTAAGACACATACAATAAATACAAAACCTAAGAGAAAGTTTAAAAAGCATGATGCTAAGAAAACTATGTAAGTTGTAAAAGGGAAAAAAATGACTCATGGTTCTATCTGTATGAGTCACTTCCAGTAGGCACATTCAGAGGAAGGAAGCAGAATGGTACTTTTCTGGGGATGAGGATGGAGATGGGAATGGGGATAGGATGGGGATGGGATGGGGATGGGATGGGGATGGGATGGGATGGGATGGGGATGGGATGGGGATGGAGATGGGATGGGATGGGGATGGGATGGGGATGGAGATGGGATGGGATGGGGATGGGATGGGGATGGGATGGGGATGGGATGGGGATGAGATGGGGATGAGATGGGGATGGGATGGGGATGGGATGGGGATGGGATGGGGATGGGATGGGATGGGATGGGATGGGATGGGATGGGGATGGGGATGAGATGGGGATGGGATAGGGATGGGATGGGATGGGATGGGGATGGGATAGGATGGGATGGGGATGGGATGGGGATGGAGATGGGATGGGATGGGGATGGGATGGGGATGGAGATGGGATGGGATGGGGATGGGATGGGGATGGGGATGGAATGGGGATGGGATGGGGATGGGATGGGATGGGATGGGGATGGGATGGGATGGGATGGGGATGGGATGGGATGGGATGGGGATGGGATGGGGATGGGATGGGGATGGGATGCGGATGGGGATGAGATGGGGATGGGATAGGGATGGGATGGGGATGGGATGGGATGGGATGGGATGGGGATGGGATGGGGATGGAGATGGGATGGGAATGGGGATGGGATGGGATAAAGATGGGATGGGATAAAGATGGGATGGGATAAAGATGGGATGGGATAAAGATGGGATGGGGATGGGATAAGGATGGGATGGGATAAAGATGGGATGGGATGGGGATACAGAGATGGTGGAAATGGCTATAGTTTCTGTTGAAAAGTCCGAGGTAATGGGTGGTAGTGATGATGGTTGCAAACATTAAAAGCTACCCAATGCCCTGAAATACATTTAAAAATGGTTAAAATGATATTTTGGACTCTCACCTTCTGAAACCATAAGCCTCAAATTAAATGCTTTCTTGTTTAAGTTCCCTGATCATGGTGTTTTATCACAACAATACAATAAGAAAATAACTAAACACATGGTTAATCTTTGCCAGCATGCACACTTGAAATGAGGGAAGAGGGGTGAAGCAAACAGCATTCATTATTCACTCCCCTCAGCACTGGCACATATGCCCAGATTCCACATAACTGCAAACACAGCTTAAAAAAACACAGCTATAACTCTGGTTCTCAACACATTCTTGATACTGCCTGTAAAACCTGTATTTTACTGGCACAAAACATATTGGGCTGAACAAGGGTCTCAAATGCCAAGCACAGACAGGATTCATGGAATCACTTATTAATAACTTTGAGGAATTCAGCGGGGTTGTATTTTTTCCTTTTATATAAGCACAAGAACATTTACGGTTAAAGTTTGAGCAAATCTACATGTTCTGTTACAATAAGGAAGAATTCGAATCGCAAGGGACAAAGTAGTATAAAATAATTTTCAGGTATTTTCTTTATAAAAGAATGCAAAATTAAAGCAAGTTTTGCCAAAAAGAAAAAGCAAGAGAGAGAGAGAGAAAGAGAGAGAGAGAGAGAACAAAATAAAACACCAGCATCCTGCGTGCATGCCTCTAATACTAGCACTAGGAGGCTGGGGATAGAGAACACTGGCTTGAAGTCAAACTGGGAAACACACTGAGATCCTATCTCAAAAGCACCCTTCCCCCCAAAAAAAATCCGATATTAGTGAACTTCATGTTTACTAGGTTGGCTTCAAACCACAATCTCCTAGATTCAGCCTCCCAGATTCTAGAATTATAGAGTCATACGCCACCTCACCTGCTAACTCCTACATTTGAAAAAGATTTTCTTACCACCGATGGTTTAATTTTCAGACATAAGTAGTTATGACTTCAAATAATTTCCTTTTATTAAAACATAACATAGTAAAAATAAAACCTGAAGAGATGGCTTAGCAGTTTAGGAGCACTGGCTATTCTTCTAGATATCATAGTTTAATGCCCAGCACCCACATAACAGCTTAAAGTAAGCTGTCGTTCTAGCTCCGGGGCATCTAACACCCTCTTCTGGCCTCCTTAGGCACATCACCCGTGTGGTAAGTGGATGTGCTGGCTAATTTTATGTCAACTTGACACAAGCTAGAGTTATCTGAAAGTAAGGAACCTCAACTGGAAAAAAAAAAAATGCCTCCATAAGATCCAGCTGTAGGGCATTTTTTAAACTATTGATTGGTGGGGGAGGGTCCAGCCTATTGTGGGTGGTGCCAACCTTGGACTAGTGGTCCCGGATTCTATGAGAAAACAGGTTGAACAAGCCATGACAAGAAACCCGATAAGCGGCACTCCTCCGTGGCCCCTCCATTACCTCCTGCCTCCAGGTTTCTGCCTTGACAACTTTTAATGATGAACTGTGATAAAGGAACTGTGAGTGAAATGAACCCTTTCCTCCCCAGGTTGCTTTGGTCATGATGTTTCATCACAGCAATAGTAACCCTGACTAAGCCAAGTTGGTACCAAGATAATGCAGCATTGCTGTGACACACTTGACCATGGTGTTTTGGAGAAGACTGCAGAAGGACTTTGGAACTTTGAGAGCTCAGTGAGCTGTTTTGTGGGAGCTTGGAAGATAAAAATGTTGAGAGCAGTGCAGACCATGGAGGCCTCGCTTGTGAAGTTTCAGAGGGGAGCACAGACTCTACTGGGCCATGAAGAATCTGGGTCAGCTGGTGCTGAAGGATCAGCTGTGGCTAATGAGACCAGAATCATTTAAGTAAAACTCTTGATTTGCTGGGATAGTGGATGCTAGTAAATTAGAACCTAAGAATCAGCTGTAATTAAAAAGAGGCCAGCATCACTGAGGCAAAGTCTTCTGGGAAGTGTTTCCTCAGGGTCAGCACACTGAAGCTGTGTTCCCGAAGTGGCCAAGGTTGTACCTCCTCATGGCAGCCTAACCTGGTAGTGTAAGAGTCACCCAGGTGGTGCTTGTTTTGAGGGCACAAAAGAATCATGGAGAGCAGCTGAAGCTTGGTACTATATGGCAGGGCTGGAGTTCCTGAAGAAAGCCCGGGAGAGGCTATTGGTGAAAGTGCAGCCTAGTTGCAGCAAGGGACCCCAGCAGTTTTGGAGATCCCAGTACCATGGGATGACCACCAAAAACAGCATCAGTGGTGCCATGGAGCCAGCCCCAGCCTGGAGGACAAGCTGTGTGTGCTGCAGAAGGCAGAGCCAGAGAAGTGACCCAAGACTCTTGAAACAGCCCATAAAATTGTAAGTAATCCCAGATAATTGGAAAATGAATTATTTACACCTTTGGAGTTTGGTTTTGATTTGATTTGATTGTGGCTGTGCTCTGGTTTTCCCCTCTTGAAGTAAGAAAGTGTTTATTTTTTATTTGACAGGAGCCTATAGTTGAGAGGCTTTGAATTTTTAAAGACTTTAGATTTTAGAAGCTATTGACTGTTTTAAAGAGGTTTAATTTTAAGTGCCTGGATTTTTAAAGCCTGTGGGACTTTTAAATCTTAGGATGTTTATATTGTAATGTTATTAGTGTGGGATCTTGGGGAAGAACAAGAAAAGAAAGGTTAACAGTGATGCGTTTGTGTGTCAAGTTGACGAAGGGTCATTTGTGCTGGCTAGTTTTATGTCAACTTTACACAAGCTAGTGTTATACGAAAGCAGAAACTCAATTGAGAAAAGGCCTCCATAAAATCCAGCTGTAGGGCATTTTCTTAATTTGGGATTGATGGGGGAGGGTCCAGCCCCTTGTCAGTAATGATATCCTTTGGCTGATGGTCTTGGGTTCTATGAGAAGGCAGGCTGGAAAAGCCATGTTGAGCAAGCCAGTAATCAACACTGCTCCATGGCATCCGCATTAGCTCCTGCCTCCAGGTTCCTGCCCTGATAGCTTGTGATGATGAACTGTTACCTGGAACTGTGAGCAAAATAAATCCTTTCCTCCCCAAGTTGCTTTGGTCATGGTTTGGTCATGGTCATGCTTTCATCACAGCGATAGTCAGTAGTAACTCTAACCAATACAGCAAAACACCCATACACATTGGAAGTATATTTGTAACTAGTCAAACTGGAATACAATATTGTACTAAGATAACAACTCCAATGAAAGTACTACTAAGTCCTTGCTGTGAAATGGTGACTTGATCTTTCCTTCTAACTATTACCCAGTAACAAGTTAGGTTTATGTCTTCCCATCTCTCACAGAGATGATAGGTAGTACTAGAACAAACATTTAATTCAACTCAAAAATTCTGGCAGATTTTATTTCTGGCAATTAATTGCAGTAGAAGGACTAGCTGGTTTTGTAAGGCTTACTTAAGTTTTCCCATAAGATTTCATCAACAGACTTTCTTTGCTTTAATACCATGCGATTTATAAACCTTTCATGTTTTTAGCTGGAAATTATTTTTGTACTGTTAGCGAAGCCATCTTTAAGTATCCCAAGGCATGATTATTTTAAGTTTGTTTTTCTAGAAGATTCGCAATATAATCTTTCCTGTTCATAATTACAATATGGTTGAAATTGCTTTGTGTGTGGGTGCAATATAGGCAATCAAGTTTCTTTTAATTCTTAAAGATACTCAAAGGACTCCAGGGCATTGAAAAATATTATTGTTGATGAGTGCATAAAGCAAAGGTGAAAAATATAAACAGTAGGGTTCTAGTCGGCAATTCAGAAGGGCTTCACGCATCTACAGGAAGATGGATGGAACCATTGCACTAAATTAGAGTCAGAAGGAAAAAAATTGTGTGTTTTTTTTCTCATATAGAGACTATATATTACACATATACATATCTGTGTATACGTTTGAAATGTGAAAGTAGAAAGGGGTGGGTGGGGAGAGGTGGGGGGAACAAAAGAAGAATGGGGACTCTGAGAAAAAGAAAGGCCTGGTGGGAAGAGGATGAGGGATGAAAGAGCAGTAGGATGGATGGAAATAGTCATGTAGGAGAGTGTAATAATGAAGTCCGTGATTTGTTCAATAAATATATGCTACAAAGAACAAAATATCTGTTAGATTAGGAAGCTTTACTAGAATACCACAGACTGGAAAGTTTAAAAGAATATCTCTCCCCAAGAGTTTTGGAGGTTGTAAAGCCAAGATCAAGGTGCACAGTAGATGCATTTCCACTGAACACAGGTTAGCTCTTGACCACAGTAAAGGTAAAAGCGTGATCCTTCTTATCATAAGAAGAAAATGACAGTGGGTGCTAAGGTTTTCCACAGAAGGCTCAGGATTTACTTTGTTTCTATAACATTTAGTGGAATCTCTTCAAAAAGACAAAAATTTCTAAAATGACTATCACAAAGTGAAATTTCTTCTTAACCTATGAGTCATCTCAAACCACAGCTCTTAATGTCAATATCAGTGGAACACCCCAAAAGTAGAGCTAACTTTATCCATGACTTATAAAAAGGAATAAATTACCTTTCCAGGGCCCTTTTTACTTACAGGCCCATAGTTTCCTATGGAGACTAAGGATTTGAGTGAAATTATAAATCGATTATGAATCTTTGGTTGAGTATTGGAGTTGAGGCAAAAAGTATTGAAATCTGCTAGGAGTTTGGTCCCAATCCTCCAACTGTGTGACTTCTGCTGGCTAATTTCATCTCCATCCCGTGTTACATTTTGTCTGTTGCTTTCAAGTATTTGGTAACCTTTTGAATTGCAGACATTTTCAGTAACCTTAAAGGTTTTTGTAGAAATGTCCCTTGTTTCAGTGATGCTGTGGTATCTAGGATGGTTTTGGAATTAAACACACGTTAGCACAGTCAAGACATATAAAACCCCTAGGTTGCAGATGGGCTGATGTAGTGGATTAACTCTATCCATCCAGCTAGTAAGACATGAGGAAGGGAGGTGGACCAAGTTATCCTGATTGGTTGTGAGGAGTGAGTCCGGATCCCAAAGGGTAATGTCACCCAAAGTATATAGGCGGAACAGAAATGCCTTGGTTGGAATTTCTGTAACGTCACCATGAGATGGCTTTCCTGGGGAGCTGGAGAACAGGCCATCTTCTTGTCCTGTTGAGAACAGGATGCTTATAGAACACAATGAATGAATCTTTTAAACTTTAAAAATTTGTTCATATTTATTCATTTGTTTTTGTTGGGATAGTGGTGTGGAAGCCAAAGGGACAACTTGCAGTTCTAGGGATCAATTTCAAGTTGTCAGGCTTGACAGTGAGCAGGTTTATGGGCTGAGCCATCTCACTGGTCCAGGAACCCTTTATCTATACGAATACAGCAGGTCCTTTATGCTGTTTCTCCAATGTCTCTTTCGCCATCCCATCTTCTTGGTCTTTGCATTTGGTTATTTATGTCCCTTGAGTTTGCTGTGGTTTGAATGTGATTTGCCCTCACAGGCTCACATGTTTGAACTCTTGGTCCCCAGCTCCTGGTGCTGTCTTGGGAATCTGCAGAGCCTTGAGTACTAAGGACGAAGCTACACATGTAGGCTCTAATCTGTAAGTCACTGGGGGCTATAGTCTGATTTTGGTCTGGGCTTGTCTCTGCAAACCAAAGTAAATCCTTTCTCTGGTAAGCTGATTGGATCAGAGATTGTCACAACAGTGAGAAAAGTAGCTAATAAGTCTTCTCTCCAAGTTTTCCTTCAACCATCAGCAATAAAATTGTTTATTAGCTGACATGTATTAAACCCCTGTATTATAACAAAGTGCTGTGCTAACTCCCTTGTGTGATTATCTCACTTCCACCTGACAACAGTTCCCTAGGGTGCTTAGTAACTCTCCCTCTTCCTCCCCTGAGAAACACACCTCACTATATTTACATCTCACATAGGGTAGAGTTTCTTATCATTGGCCAGCTGACAGACAGGGGTACTGTCTTTCTCAGGTGTCCAAGGTTTCCTCCACCATTTGCAGAAAAGTAACAGCTCTGCCCTGTGCTAAAGGCACTTCTGAGCTTCTCTCCTCTGCAAGGACTGCAGCCACACATGGCCCAGAAGGGCATGCACGCATGACAGGCACCCAAGCATTGTAAGAACTGAAGGTGCCAGTTGTCTTGTGAAGTACTCATGTTCAGAATTCATCCTATAGTTTCTTTACCAATAGGTGTTTAAGTTCTTTCGTGACGTCTTTCTTTTTGCTATGGACATTTTATTAGAAAATTTCACATTTAACATAAAGGAATTAAATAAGCATTTAATGAAAGGAAAAAAAAGAAAAAGAAAAACAAGTATTAGCTATTTGTCTCCTAAGTAGACAGTGCAAGTCTCGGCAGGGTGCCAGCCAGGAGGTCAGTATCCGGTGAAGGTCTCTGACCTGGATCTGGATTGGTTAGCACAGTTAGCAGAAAATTCAGCAAGATGACCTATAAGAGGTGCAGGAGTTAGCTTCTCACACGTGTAAAGGATTGTATCAGGAAGCAAATCCAGTCCAAGGTTAAACCCCATCACTAGGTTAAGACAAAAGGGTTAAAGTAGAAATTAAATGAAGCTAGAAGAGAGAACTCAGAAAAATAACTTCTGGATATAGAACAGTAACGCCACACGTTTTATTTAACCCCCAGTCTGCACAGGAGAGGTAGCCGCTGTAGTGACCACGACGCACACTTAGATTCACCAGAACTCAGTCACTGCCATCAGTATTTCTTTTACGTCTTCGTTTCTTCAATCTAGTTTCGATATGTTCTATTAAAAATCATTATAAAGAATTGAAGTTAATTGCTACTTTTAAAATCATTCCTAATAAATCTTTAAAACTTAAAAAAAAATGTTATTTTAGATCCTCGAAACTGTTTCATTTATTTTAGGAGTCGATATTTCATTGGAAGGCTGCCTCTTCAAATGAACCTCTAGTTGAGAAAATACTAACACACCAGAATAGGGTAGCCTTGCCCCCGCCTGTGCCATATCCAATTACTTCTTTTTTTTCTAGAAAGAATGCTTGCTTATTATCTGATCTACTAGTATAATAAAATGTTTCCGTGTTATGTACATACAAGCTGAAAAAGAATTGTGATTATGAATGAACTATAAATGAGTCTATAAAATGCATTTTGTATTTTTAAAAAGGCGACACTATACAACAACAGGTATTTCAATCTGAACTTCAATATGGACAAAACCAAGATCCTTATATGGTGGCCTTATTGGCACTAATAGGAATATTATTTTGAGAAGATACTTTTAGATTATTATAGTGACATTTTGCTTTTCAGGACCCCACTTCCCCATTGAAATCAGTTTGTTCCAGGAAAATTATTACACATTTCTTAAGGAGAGTCATTTCCACCTGAAGTAATCCATAAAAATATACTTATATATGTGTGTACATGCCTTCATGTATGAGTAAGTCTGTGATGTGCATGTGTGTGTGTGTGTGTGTGTGTGTCTGTGTCTGTCTGTCTGTCTATCTTTGAGGGGTGGGGGAAGGTGTGCATGCGGAAGTGCCTAGAATTGAATCTTTTAATTTTATTAGCTTTATAGAAATAGATAATTTCTTTCTGAGCACCAGCTTCCTCATTTGTAAATAGGACCAAATTACTACGTAATGTGCTTAGGGGCTCCTGAGGACATATATAAAGCACCCCTTTAGCGTTTTGTAACTGGTGGGCAGTGAAATCCTAGCTGCATTTCAAATGCCCATGAGGTGTGTATATGTGACATTGACATCAACCAGTCAGCATGCTTACTAAAGTGTTAAAACTGGTAATCACAGCAAATATCTGACTGAGGTTGACCTTTTTAGGTATATCACATTTTTCATAATGTCCTTAATATAGTAAAACTATAGTTCTCTATGAATTATTATAAGTCATTAACTTACCAATGAGATGATTGTGTTTGTTTGTAGGTAGTGCTTATTTTATTCAATACAGACTTTTCTTCAATGGGATTGTGAAGAGACACATGAATCATGGCTGTACAAGACAACACATGGATGGTTGATGCATTTTAAAATAAATCCCTTCTCAAAATTTTATGCCTAATGACATTGCCTGAAACATGCTCACTAATATTAGATGTCTGGTATGAACTATTAGCTTCCAGAGTGGCTTTGTCGTCATCCTTTTTAGTAACACTGTATAGACGTTCTACACTGCATGAAAGCAGTTTCTGCTGGGAGCAATGCAGGGGAGCAGCAGCCAGCACTGAAGCTTCAAACGTCAGCTCACCAGTTAGCAAAGAGTACGATGAGTCTACCTCACTTCGATAAAGTCCTGGGGGATTGTCTCCTGAATGCCCTTTGGAACTGTTGGGCCTTATCGTGTTTGTTGCTACCATGGTCTCCCTACCTCTCTTGTGGTATGAAAGTTCTATGGGGGTCTCTAATCCCTCACTTGGAAGTGTCACTGGCATACATAACAATGGTGATGATTTTCCCTCAAGCAGTTCTACTTGGGCAAGGGAGAGCCACTCAGTTGAATTGGTGACTCTACTGAAACTCCGGGAAGAATAAAAAACATGTATAGTTAAGAACAGTAGATGTTTTTCACATATAGTTACAGGGTTAAATTAGGATGTTTTGCCAGCTGCCTTAGAACCGGTAATGTGAGAAGAAAACATATTTTTGCTAGGAACTTGTTTGATCAGGGTTAGGAAAGCTAGAACAAAGAAAGCTTAATTTCTAGGGCCCACGAGTTTCACCTATGAGAAACAGACCCATGATCAAGAAATAACAAATGACTTCAGTGCCCATTGTTAGGCTTGAACTTCCTCAACCACAAATAAAATTTATTCTTTCCTGGTTTCTATAATTAAAAATTTGCTGATGGGTTTGGGGTGCACCTTTAGGATACAGAGATGTGCAGCAGATTTTCCTTTTACCTAAGAAAAGCAAAAAAGACCCTTGACTTAAAGTTTTTTAGGGTATAATAAACTTGTTTCACTGTGTTAGCTAAGTAAGAATTGTGTGTGTTAGGATACTATGACTATACTCGCTCCCTAACAACTTGACGGCTATATTAGAAGCTGGCTGTGAAATTAGTCAGCTTACTTAAACTTTGTTAATTTATAATAGAAAAAACTATTGCTTCTAGGATATAAATGTATTATGGGGAAAAATATTTTGGAAACTAGGTGATCAGGTGTGTATTTTAAGATATCTTGTTTTAAAAAAATATGGAACTTGTAGTCACTGAAATATAAAGCCTGTAATCATTATGTGAAGTTTAAGTTTATGATTAAGATGTGATTGTATGTGATCTTTCCCCCTGAGGGGCTTTGTATATATATGATATATGGGGAAACAGACAAAAAGAACAGTAGGAAGGAACAGTAGAAATAAAGAGAGAAGTTTGTCCCATCCATAACAGGTGTGATTTTATTCTTGTTATTTGGCCAACTCTGCCTCTTTCCCTTGGGTCGTTGAACTCCTGCCAGAGCTGGACCCACAGTAAGTTTCAAAATTTAAGGTTACAAGTTTAAGGAGACACTGATTCTAGGAAGAATATATATGTACACAGACAGATGTGTGCATTTACCAGAATTTTTATTTAGCTCTAGTTAGTCTCAACAAATACCAGCAAGGAAAGCCTTGGTGACATTTTGTTTTCTTTTTTGTCATTGCCAAAGAGCTTCCTTTCTAAGTTTAGTACATATAATATTTGCAAAATATATATAATATTTGCAAAATATAATCATTGCAAAGGCTTTACCTAGCTCCTTAAAAGATAAAACATGGTGTCCTTATTATCTTCTTCAGCTTCCCCAGAATCAATGGGTAGAGTCTTATTTTGATGTTATCAATTAATATTGCTCATTTGTTTATTATGAAGCATACACAGTATTTAGTGGATCATATCTTACTTAATATGTCTATGTAGTGCTATTTATCAGGCCATAAAAATCATCAGGGAATTTTGAGAGATTGTTGTATATGCATTATAAAATTCTGCATACCCAAATACATGTATGTGGTCTGGCCATTGTCAGATGAAATGAAATGGATATTTGCATTACACCCAGGAGACAATAGTGTTCTCTATACAATAGTTATATGGCAGGGTATTCTTAATTTTAACTGAGGTTTTTTTTCCCAGTGTTTCCATTTTCCTTTGTTCTTTCCCACATTTTGAAAACTCTAAAAGTTGGGTATGTGTTTGTGTGTGTGCTTGCCTGTGTGTGTTTGCGTGTGTGTGTGTGTGTGTGTGTGTGTGTGTTTGTATGTATATATGTTATTTGTACTGTCATTGTTTCTCCTAGGTTTTTTTTTTTGGCATAGCTTCATAAAATAGATAAAGTCCAAGACTAACCCAGTGGCTGCCAGAAGTGTGACAGAAGCAAGGGCAACACACCTCTAACATGAAGCTCTCTGTGGGGACCTACAAGAGAGGGGTAATAAATGATGTATCTGTGGATTCAGTAATGTCAGAGGACATCAAAGAATAAGGGGTTTTCCTCTTTTCCACAGAATGTCCTGTTTCCATTTATTGTTAGAACATGGCTCAAGGTTAGGACAAAGACAGGGCAATCCCAGATAGAAGAGTTTTAGTTTCCACTCTTTGGCAGCATCAGAGCTTCAAATAGAAATTAAATTTAAGCCGTGGGGAAATCCTTCCATGAAGCACAAAGCCAATGACCTCATTGTGGCATGGTTGCTTCCGGGGAGACCCAAGGAGATGAGAATTACCATTATTCACTAGTTTTGAGCGAAAGACTCTCCCCAGAGACAGACTGCACATTTGTAACAACACAAGAAACCACCTATATATAAGTTTCTGTCAAAGGCTTTCTTTGGTTGGAATTATTTCCAGTAGACTGTGCCTTATGGGGGAAACTGCCTTTGAAGACTGAGAGTGAATGATAAAAACTTACAGTATCAGCTCATAAAATATCAGTAATTTCTTTCTTTGTAGTCTTGGCTGGCGTCTGCACTGCCATGGCTGAGCGTCCTCGATTCTAGGTTATCTAAACCGTTTAGAAAACCTCATCTTTAACTATAGGATACACTTTGATTGCTCTTCAGTCTACATGATAAGGAGAGTAAAGCGTGATCATTTAGCTGCATTTTTTTTCTTGGTATCTTTAAGTTTTTGTTGGTGCAGTCAAAATATATTTAGTAAGGGCTATCTCAATGATTCTTAAATTGTTTATACTATTTGGCCATTTTAAAACTGTTTCTAATCCATTTCAGATACTTTAAAATATGGTAGATTAGTAGGAAAGTAAGATGGTAAAAAGATATAAAACGTGATTTAAAATATTTCATTATCAGAATCAATAGAAATTGCTTTGTTGGTTGCTTTAAAGTTTATAAAATTTTTCTTAGTTTCTGTTCTTTTTTTATGGACAGAGCGAACTAGAGAAATATTGGTTTAGTAAGAGGAGGAGAGGAGACTCAGATGCTTCTCATTTTAAAAGAGCTCAGAATATCCAGGAATAAAAATAAAGAACGTTAAGTGGCATGTGTAATATAATGTAACTGTTGGGTAATGTGTACTCTATGTGTATTCACCATCAGCTATTCAGAAGGCCGTCTTATTTATCGAGTCCTTGTCTTTCACCCAGCTTTGCCTCATAAATTCCCAGCTTTGTCTAGATGTTTACATCGCAAACAAATTCCTCATCTTCTGGACAGGCCCACCCATTTCTTCTGTATTCGTCATTTTCCTGTTAATGACCTTCTCTTCCCAGGACACAGCAGCATCAGCAGCTTTCCCTCTGGTTTCCTTCAGTTTCCCCCATGTGGCCAGGTCTTGAAATAGTTGTCATTTTAAAGTTGTTAATTATATCCATGTCTCCTATGGTGGCTTCCTCCTCCTTCTCCTCCTCCTCTTTCTCCTGCTCCTTTTCCTCTTTCTGTTCCTTCTCCTCCTTTTTGCACATGTCTTTGAGGTATGGTACCTCTAGACATAGACATGACGTTCCCTGCCTGTGCCACTTCTCTGCATGAACACGTCCAGTAGTCAACTGAATGCGGCCTGGTAGCCTCCTTGATTTTCCCTAAACCCTTCACAAAAGCTGGCTCTCAGTAATGCTGTCTCCTCCCATGGCATGCCATTTTGTATCCTAAGCTTTGGCTCACTGCTTTAGTCTTCTAGAATGTGCTCCCAAATCCTGATTAAATATGTACGCCAATTTCACATATATATTTTTAGAAGTCAGGTCCCTGAACCTCCTTTCCTCAGCAAGCTACTTTTTGAGCAACCTCTCCTCTCCCCGCTCCCCCCCCCCCGACACACACACATGTGCTCATGCTCTTGGGGAGTCATTTGAAGCCTCTCCTGAATTATTCATTTTTGGTACTCTGGCAATTTCCAGGTTTTGCTCTCCTCCAAAAGTCTAGCTCCCTGCAGGTCTTACATAGAACGGGTATTTATGTTCATGCTTCCTCCCGTTCATAATTGGAAAATAACACATTAACTTCCACTGGAAAACATAGCCAAAAAACTCCATAGGATGGTATCTGTGAGTGATAAATGTTATATTCAGAATACTGAACATTATTTCTAGAATAATAATAATAGCTGTTTATGGACTGTTCCTATGCCAGTGGTGTTGAGAAGTGAAAGGCAGGTCTGAGATAAACCGACAGAGGCCAGAGACTGGGATGAGCAAGAGGTGGGGAGATGAGGATCTTTTCCAGAAGTGCCAGCAATATCCCCGAGCATGCTCGAAGGGCACCACGCCACAGGCACCAGGAAGCCTTCACCTGTGAAGGCTGACACTGGACTAAGGATGCTTATATTCTGTTTTGCCTCTTTTAGCCCCTACAACATCTTTGACAATATCCAGTTTAATGGAAGAAAAAGAGTGTTGAGTACTTAATGTGAATAACTATTAGTATTGTTAGGATCAAAAAAAAAAAAAAACACTATAAAATTGAATTTGAATCAACTTCAATCTGACTTCAGTATGTGCCCTAGAAACTTTGGCTAATTTGGGCGAATTGTTACCACTACAAAACTCGAAAGGATCTCAGTCCCATATCATGTGGTTGTTACATACTTGGTACAACCAGGTACAGGGTATGCAGATTGTTACATAGAAGGATAGCTGCACTTGCTCTTTAAAGTACTGCAGGAGACTGACTACTAGTTCAATTACAGCTTTAAGATTTTAAATAAAATAACAGGGAGAACAATTTAAAATTAAAACCAACTACTGCTTAAGTAGAAAGAAGAAAATTATTTCACATTTAAGAAAACATATGTTGAAAATCATGTAAGTTTGTGTTATTAAAATATTTGTGTGCATATTTGTGTGTATATTTGCATTTGTGTTTGCATGTATGTGCACATGTACATACGTATGTACATACATACACACACATACACATGCACTTATATGTGGAGGTTACATATATGTATGTGTGTGTGCATGTGGAGGCCAAAGGCCATTTGTCCATCTCTTATTGGCCTAGGGCTCATTGACACAGCTAAACTGACTTATCAGCAAGGCCCAGGGGTTTGCCTGTGTCCAGCTTCCCAGTGTTGGAATTGCAAACACACGCCACCACCCCTAACTAGTTTTACATGACTGCTGGGGATGGAACTCAGGTCCTTGAGCTTGTGTGGCAAGCATTTTACCAGCTTATCTATTTCCCTAGCCCAGGATTACAACTTGTAATGAAAAGTTTTCATGAAAATCATGGTCAGTGTCTCTAAAAGAATGCAATAGCCACTTAACACCCGGAGGCTGAGCTCATGAGTCATCCCTGTGGATCCACAAGTCCCTGCAGAAAGCATTACCTGCTCAGGAAACACCAAGACAGCAAAACTAAAAGGCCCAAGAACAATTATTCTTACAGAAGGACAATTAAATTGCATCTTGGTTTTTGAGATTAAGATCTCACAAAAATGGACCCGTATGAGGAAGAAAACCTTTTGATTCATTTATTTAATGTGTTTTTACTATCTGCCTCTGTGGGCATGTGATGCCATTAGCATCACAGTACCAAGTGCTTACAATCTAATAAAGAACACAAAATGTAACTGAGTCACAATTTGGGGGGTGAGAAAGGATAATTGCTGTTCATAGAGTCAGCAATGACTAGCATTCTGAATTGTCCCTAAAATTCAAGCGCTGATCCCTGGGTAGGTGATATACTTCCTTCTTGGTGTTATATATGTATTATATTGATTGCTGGGAATTCTTTTATTTGCAGAACAAACCAATAAGGCCTTTACAGGGAACCAGAAGTGCAAAATGAGGCAATGAAGGGCTAGTGGAAAACAGGGCAAATGGAGTGCAGTGTAGAGAGAAAATGCATAGGGAGGTGAAGGTAAAGGTCAAAGGTGTTGGAAAACATAGCCAGGGGTGCAAGACAAAGAAAACCCAGTCTCCACCTTAACTCAAATGTTGCCTTATCTATCCACTTACTTACCTGTCTATTATCTATCTATCTATCTATCTATCTATCATCTATCTATCTATACATCCATCCATCTATCTATCTATCTATCTACCTATCTATCATCTATCTATCTATCTATCCATCATCTATCTATCTAACTATCTATCTATCTATCTATACATCCATCTATCTACTTATCTGTCTATCTATCTAACCTATGTATCTACCTGTCTATTATCTATCATGTCTCTCTCTCACTTTCTCTGTGTGTGTCTCTAGCTAAGCTATTGTTTCAGATTTTCTTCTATAATTGAGCGCTATAGTTTTAAAATTGGATCAGTGTCTCTCAAGGAAGTGCTTCCCTTTGTTTTAATGTATTCACACTCTCTCTAGTCACTCATTTTTCTCCACTAACCATGTTTTTCTCCCCATGTCCGTTGGCCTTTGAAAGTTAAGTGTTCAGTTTCAATACTAATCAAGCAGGCTAACAGCAGCAACCGTCTTCTGAGAGGCGAACTGACCTGGAGATAATGTAAATTCATTTTCTGAGAATGTCTACTTATTCAATATTACAAATATCATGAAGGAAAAATGCATAATACTTTAGCCTCTTTGTCTCTACCTTTTACTGAGAAAAGAATTGAGTGTGATGAAAGAAACAATTGTGTACCTACAAAGAAAACTGTACACTTAGAAGGCTCACCTGCTGCTCACCTTTGTCAATACCTTTGTCTTCTGCTGCTAAATGCAGGTGCATATGTTATCAGGAAGATTTGTGAAAAAACACACCTAGGCATTTTATTTCTGATATCAACTACAGCTCAATGTTTTCACTTTCAGTAAGATTGGATGCATTTATTAATGCAAATTAATTTCTACAAATAACACCAAATGCACAGTTATTTAAAAAGTTATTTAAAAGTAACTATTGCAGAGGGTTTTTTTTTTTAAATACAAACATGAGCTAATATGTACAAGAATAAAAGTTAATGCCACGCCTTTCCTGGCTATTTTGCCTGTTCCAGTGTCTATTTGCTAAGAGGGTCAGGCCTAGAATTTAAGGTCACTGCATAGATCTCTTTGCTCATAAAACTTTCATTGTAGAAAATGTTAAGAACCAGTTGCTAATAACAAAGGTCTAATGCCTTAGGTAATTTGAGCAGCTTTCCAAGTGCAATTGATTTTTCCTTAGGGAGGGAAGTTAGTTGACAAACAAATTTCATAACAGAATATTTCAAACGAATGGCTTAATTTGACTTATTGTTACCCTGCTCAAGCACAAATAAAGGGTGTCAGGTACCTTTATGAAACTGTACCCATTTATATTTTGAATGAACTAGAATCTGTCTTCAAACAAACTTCCTTCAGTCAGGTGTTTGTTGGCCGAAGAAGGCAAATTTCTGAGCTATTCCTCACTCTTCTATCATACAGAGACCTCGGTGAATGGGCTGCTGGGATCTGCCTTTGATAATTGTACTTTTCTTCTGTAAGCATTCAAGAAGTCAAAAAATTTTGTATGCACTTAAAAACAGCTAACTCCTCATTAACTAGCTCCTCATTAAAAATAGAATTTACTGTCATTCTAGACCATTTTGTAAGAAGAATGTGTTCGTCATGCTTTTGATTTCAAAAGGTAGGTAGTGTGTGTGTGTGTTTGCACACGTGCCTGTGCAGCCGCCAAGGAAACTGGCTTCCAATTCCTGTTCCGGTGAAGTCAGTCCACGTTTCTGTAGTAACACAGGGCCCCAAGGCCAGACCTCTAGACCAGACCTCTAGGGTATTTGGGTGTCCTTTGTGTCAGATGATGTGATGCATATGTAAATTAACTAGATGTCAAGTAAAGGAAATCCCACTTGGTATCCAAAAGCCTTTGGCTGATCCTCAGAAACTACGGAAGGGAAGCACTATTCAGCCTTTCCTCAAAATTAAACCGTTGTCGCCAAGGTTACCTGCACACCTGGCATGTTCTGTAGCAAAGAAGGGTACTTGAAGAAAGCCCCGTTAATGTCCTTGTGAAAACCATGTTCAACATCAAGGTTTCAGTACTTCGGGTAGCAGAGACCTAACATGCAGTCCTGTCCCTCCCCTCTCCCTCTGCCCTGGTTAACAATTAGTTTACTTTGAGAATGTTAGGGAAAAGTTTCTCATAGTCTGTGTTGGAAAAGACCAGAGAGCCTGGGAGTCCACCGAAGTGAACCTGAAAAAAGATGAGGGCGGAGGTCACGATTCACAAAATCTACTCACCTTTCTGGGTCATCTTGGGAGTCACTGTCGGAGGTCCACTCCTCGCCAATGTCCGGCAGGGTAAAGAACAGAGTTTTAGGGGACTGTGCTCTGGCTGCTCCTGGGCTGCTGGGCAGAGATCCTGGGCACCCTGCTGCCTCCACCCTGCGGGTGGCTGTCCAGTTCCTGGGGTTCGAGGCAGGGAGCTGAGGGTGCAGAGGGGTGGAGGGCTCCGGTGAGGTTGTGGTGTCTGGAGGGAGCGACGGGAGCAAAGGCAGGGTCGCAGCCCGGCTAAGAGATGCGCTGGCCCCCGAGCCCGCTGACCCTGAGGCTGCAGCACCTCCGGAGTGGCTGGGGACCACGGGGGATGCCGTCGAGGTCTTGAAGATCTTGGCAAAGAGAGACCCCAGGTCCAACACAGCGGCCTTCATGTCTTGGTCCTGGAGAGGCTACCTTTGCAGTTGGCCGGAGGTCAAAGACACCAGACACCGGCCTGCAGGGCTCCATCCACCGCCTCCTGCAGCGATCTGGACCAGGAGGGTCTGAGGATGAGCAGGGGTCTTGGCACACCTCACACCTCGGAACCCTCGAGGCTTCTAAGTCTCTCTTCACCCCAGGAAGCTGTTTGGGCGTTTAGCTCCTCATGGATCCAACAGACCAATGGACCACAGAATGCTGAAGTTGGGAAAGGCGGGCGTGGATCACCCTCAGCAAGGAGTGATTCCCTCTTTCCTCAGTGTAGTGAGACCTCCAAAGGACTAGGGTCACGGAGCTCAAGAAGAGGGCGAGTGTTTGGTGCAGGGATTATGGTCTGTGCTCTCTGGAGATACCCTGACTGGCCCCTGAGACAGCTCAGGCGGTTGCTAAGCTAAACAAAACCCCTGCTAAGCTCTTTGCTAATTGGGCTCCAGACTGTAGCTGGGCTGCATCCACAATAGAAACACCAGCTCCTCTCCTTGACTCCTGCCTTAAAGAAACAGTTTCAGATTTCTCCAGCATCCTTACAGGTTCAGACTCCAAGGAGCTAGGACATTGAGCACAATCTTTGGAAGCATAAGCATAAGTTCCAGAATGATAAGGAACTCATTTAAGTCTGACAAGGCCAAATGTATTATCCTCACAGTCGGATCGTCAATGTGGGGGAGGGTGGGCAAGAAGGTTGATTGAGGGAATGTGCTTGAAACAGAACCTATTTCCCTCACGCCCCCCCACCCTCAGATTATTTTCTGTCCATCACTGAAGATGTCAAGATTTATGCAGTAAATGGCATTTCATTTAATTTGATAGAATATGTGTGAAAGGTAAGGTATAGCCTATGAAAACCTGCCGTGAGGTGAGATGAGCGTTGAATAAGACTTTTGCAAAAGACACGGACTGGGTTTATCCATAGATATGAGGAGTGTTTAGCTTTGACCTCCATGTCTTTAGCAAGTTACCAAATGGAGTTCTGAAACATGGCCACTGCATGAGCGTTAGTCAGCTTTTGCTTCTTTCTTTGCTTAATACTACGACACTGTTTTAAAAATACTCTAAAGGAGGGAAATACCATTTTGGCTCACAGTGCCAGAGGTGTCAGGTCATGGCTGATTTTGGTCTCATCACTTTGGACAGGAGATGAGACACCTATAAGAGCATTCAGCAGAATCAGATTGCTTCTTGGTAACAAGAAACAGAAAGTCACAGGGGTCCTCACAAGATATAACCCCTCAGGGCATCCTACCAGCAATCCACTTCATCCAAGTAGGCTCTACCTCCTAAATTTCTAGCACCTCCCAAAGCTGAGGACCAAGCCTTTAGCACTAGGACCTTTCAGGGTATTTCTTAACCAATGAGAGCCCTGAAGCTATTTGTTTTCCAATAGGCAACTCATTTTCTTATTGTATTGAAAACTGGCTATGGTCTTTTTACTGCATCCAGCATTCACCGATAAACACATCAGAGGCACTTTTATAGAATTTCAGGCACAGACTTATTAAGGAGAAAATGTTCTTCCTGAAAAACAGAAACAAAGCAAAACAAAACAAAACTGTTGTGACAGCTTTAAGCCTGGGAAACAAGTGTAGTTTGTGACCACCATTTCAGTCAGCATTAGCTTAGAGAAAGCAGAAAATCTACATAGAGAAAGATGAGAGAGCAAGCAATAAGGTCCTGTCTTGATGTAGATTCTGGGAATAGCAAGTGTACACAGTTGTCAACACTGGGAATAGCAAGTGTACACAGTTGTCAACACATAAAGCTTGGGAGTAAGGATCAGGGGAAGGGAGAGCAAGTAGCCAGACGTATCAAGAGCAGCAGTGGTGGATCCTAGAGAGAGAGGCGCCAGGGCCAGACGAGAAAGGCTGTGCCAACTGGAGAACAATGCAAGGCCCCTTGAAGCAGACAGGCTTTGGCTGACCACCTCTCCCTATGGTCTTGTCATTTCTCTTATGTTGCCACTTGCCAGGAGGTTTCCAAAGTGTGAAAGGTCCATCAGAGCATTGAACTGTGTCATGTAGCTCCTCAGGATTGCAGTAAACGCTATATAAATGGCTGGTTCTCACTTTCTCTCTTTATATACATAATTTGCACATATATGCACACTAATATAATTCCTATTGATAGTTCAGTCATATTTTTGAATCACAGTAAGCCTCAACTGAAACCATAAGACCATAACCTAGGTGATGGGACTACAGTGTAACCAAGTTCAGACGAGGTCATTTGCATGACTCCTCATCAAATCGGTGGTGTACTCTAAAAAAAGAAAAGTTTTTTGAGAACAGACACATTGGGAGAACGTTCCAGCCTCTCTGGTGACAAAGATTTGGAATACCACAGTCTGAAAACTCCTGTCCAGGGTAGAGGCAGGAAGAAGAATGCTGACTTGCAGGTTTCCAAGGGATCATAGCTCTGCAGATGCCCATTGTAGGATTTATAGCTTCAGAAGTGAGGGGAAATAAACTTTTGCTGCTTTAACCCATCCAACCCAGGAAATAGTTGGGATATTCAGTGATTGGAGAGGAACTCCTCACGATCCCAGTATTTTACTTATGATTCTAGAGAAGTATTCAGTGGATATATGGGCTCTGAAAAGCTGATTATAAACTCAAATGATGATAACAGCTATCTCTAATCTATAGAGAATGCAACTCAAAGGGAGCCGGCAGTGGAGGCAGTACCATTGTCATTGGCTTTGTGAAAGGCTGGCCTCATTTGAAAAAGGAGACAATGGATGAATGATTGATCCTTTTGTTTGCAGGTACTGCTTTTGAAAATGGCCTATAATTGCAAGCATAGTAAATCCTTCTAAGCAAGATGCTGGGTCTTTTACACCCATTGTTCATCCATCAACAGCTTTTCAGACAGATGTGAGAGGCTACCAGGCTAATCCTTAATTACCAGCAGCATGCCATTTTCATGCTATGAGCCTTAGGTGGTGGACCAGGATGGTCTGGCTGAAGCTATTATTTCAAGAATAATGCAATGAAAGCAAAACATTCCTGTATGGAACCTATGCTCACCTGGACAGGCTATTAGGACTGTCGAAGTGTTTGGTTTTTAAAATCTTATTTTGGTTTGTTAAGAACTTGATTTAGCTGGGCAATGGTGGCACACGCCTTTAATCCAAGCACTCAGGAGGCTGAGGCAGGTGGATCTCTGTGAGTTTGAGGCCAGCCTGGTATCCAGAGTGAGTTCCAGAACAGCTGGAGTTATTACAGAGAAACTCTGTCATTAAAAAAATAAAAACAAAAAAAGGGAACTTGATTTATTTTTCTTCTGATGCTTATCTATGGCATTGAGAAAGTATTAGGGAATTATAATGATGTTTCTATGCAAAAATTTTGTTTTGGAAATTTGACATTTGATCAAAACAAACAAGAGTAATAAGTTTATTTACAAAATGCCTGTCTCAAATGGGGATGTCTTATGAGAATTATATTTCTTTATGGAGATTACTAAATGGAGCTTAGCAGGTAAAAAACCTCCCAGCTTTTATTCAGTTAATTTTTCTTGTGTGACACCGGGTTACACTGAATAACCAGACACAAAGAACTGTAAGGAAATTATAGTGACTTTCACTTCTAAGTCCATTCGTTTTGTACAGTTTGGATGTTTTCAATGGATGTGTCTATGTATTTTCCATGATAATCACAACAAATGTAAACTTTTATAAGGCCCTGAAATAATTTTCTTAAAATTTGATGAAAGGCTATGTGTTCTACTAAGCTAGTGGTTCTCAACTTTCCTAATGCTGTGACCCTTTAACACAGTCCCTTATGTTATAGTGACTCCCAACTATAATATTATTTTTGTTGCTACTTTATAACCACAATTCTGCTACTCTTATGAATCATGATGTACTATCTGATATGCATGGTCTTAGACAACTCCTGTGAAAGGGTCATTCAGCACCATCCCCAAAGTGATCACAACCCACATGTTGAGAACTGCTATACTAAGGGAAAAAAAATTAAAATAACAGGAAAAAAATAAGTTTAAGGTCCTTCACAAACTGCATTAAGCTAGAGATTATTAGTGGATTATAACAATATACACTGGGTGCCACAGTAGAAACAATGTAGTAAAAAGTACAAAGGACCAGACCAGCAAGCAATCCTGGTACATCCAGTCCCATGTCATAGAGAAAGCCCTGACCAGCGCAGCCTTGAGCAGCATGATGCTTTGGTTGCTCACAGAACAGGAAGCCCATCCTTTATTAGTCCTGGGATTGTTGAAGTAAATTGTTAGTGTCATCAGAGACTCAAGATCTTTCTTTCCTTTTTGGTCACACACTATCAGAGAGTCGTGACACCAACTATCCTTTTCTAAATAACATTTAAGACAAGAGGAAGATTGAGTTCATTCTATCTTTGTGGGGAGCAAAGCAAAACGCTTTGCAGAAGTTTCTTAAACTAACTTCCAGTTAGGCCTCATTGGCAAGAACTAGATCAAAGCCCTTCCTGAACTAACCATCAGCAAAGAGAATTAACATAACTGGTTGCATCCCCTAGCATCAGAGGAGGGCTCTGCTACTGCTCAAATTGCCACTTGAACAGTCTAAGTGTCACAAATCAAGAGAGATAGAGATGCTTGTTGTGTAGGAAATAAGCAGAATCTGCCATAGACAAAAGCATCTTCAAGTTGCATTCAGTCTGATGTACCAGGAAAACAAAAACAAAACCTCCTACCAGTGTCCTAAATGAGCTCCCATTATTCTCTGTACATGTCACTCATCCCACAGAGCCTTTCCTCATCCTTTCAAATGCTGTCATTGAATCTTCCCAAACTCAACTATCACAGTTCTGGATGATACTGATCATGCCATACACAGGGTTTTTGTCAAGTCATAAAATAAAAGAATAACAGCTTTATGTGCATATGCTCATTGTTTTCCTCTCCCAAAATTTTCCCAAATTTTACTTAACTGAAATGTAATCATTTTATAAGAAAAAGATTTATTCGTCTCATAGAGTTTTGAAGATTCGGAGTCTAAATGGCATGGTGGCGGCGTTGGTCTCATGGGAGATGGAAGACAATCTATAGAGGAAGGCTCCCTTCTCAATCCAGAAAACAGGCAGAATGAGGAGCTGGTCTTGTTGCTTCTTCATAAACATCCTCTACACAGAACCACAAAAGGGTCATATAAGAATTACTTTAGTCCCTTTTCAAAGCATGACCCAAGGGCCTTCGCTAGGACCTGCCTCGTAAGGATGCCACTGCATCTCTTAATACTATCTTATTGTGGAGCAAGTTTCTGAATACTTAGACTCTTAGGAAACACAAACCATGCCCAGGTCGTAGCAGCATGATTCCAGATACGCATAAATCCAGGAAAATAGAGATGGGAAGGAAAGAGATTGAAAGTAAATAAAATGAAGTAAAAAGAATAAGAGAATTGTAGAAGACACAACACAGAACTGTTGATTCTGCCCTTAAAGTTTGGAGTGTGTGCTGTGACACCTCCTGGGATGTATTCAATGTCCCAAATCCACTGTGCCACTACCAATAGGAAACCCAACATCCTGGACACAATCTTGGAGAATCTCTTAAATACTGTAACTCTTTTACATACTCCACTATTGTGTTGAGAAGTCACCAGGATCCCTAACAAGTGAAGATGTGGAGAGAGGCCATCCTACCAGTTCCACTCTCCTCTATGTGGTGATAGGATATAAGAACACAAACTTCAAGGTCACATGATGACCCAGAAGCCACCTGAGATGGATGATGTCAGAAGAAACTGTAGAGTTACTGAGCTGCCAGGTTGAACTGTTATCAGCAAAGTCTTTAGGGACCGTGTTTCCTGCAACTGTGTAGGAAACAGTTTCTCTAAGGAAGGGCAATCTCACTTGGCTTAGTGTTTATCCCACTTGAGATCATTTTCCACCAAAACAGGCTGAGCAGAACAGCCCTTTAACCCCCTTGCACAGAATGGTTATTTTCAGAGGGGGTGAGCACATGGTCCCAGAGAGCCTCCTCCCAAGGCATACAGCCATGGCATAGTGTAGCCAGGGTTTGGTAGATCCTCACACTGACACCAGTGAGTTTCTCCTTCTTGCCCTGTGGGTCTAAAGAATCCAACCTCCTAATAAGGAGGTATCATGCAGAATAACTAGAGGAGAAAATAGCACCCGGAGACATGAACTCACTCTTACAATTGTACATTTAACCAGGCAAAGAAGAGAGAGGATGGGAGTAAAAGCAGAATCACACTGAGCGCCCCCCATGGGTAGAAGTGCGAAAGGACAAGGCTGCTTGGGGTAGATAAAGTAGTTCTGAGCAGCTGCGTTCATTCACTTTGTCCTTTACCTATCAGACCAGCGCAACGTTAGTGTGAGAGACTGTGCGGACAGGAGGAAAAGAAGTGACATCACGTAAACCTTGAGATTTAAGCTGAGCTTTTGAGGAAGAAACTGGAAACTTTTGTGCAGCTGCTGCACGTAGACCTGGTATGTCTACGGGTAGCTATTACAAGGCTGGAGGGCATCCTAGAACACTTGGAGCATTTCTTTTGTTTGCTTTCTCTCTCATAAACTGAATTAGCAAGCAGGAAATATTTTGATAGTAAAAATTATATTTCCACAAAATCCAAGGTATTTTTTCTTTAAATGCAGATCGTCAAAAGTTCAATCTACTGTTTACATTTCCAACAGTCTTGTGTTTGAAAATCTACCATGATCCATTCAGTCTTCTGAACACGGAGTACACCAACATTACTGTGGCAGGGCTCCCCATGTTCTGGATGGTCAGATTTCAAGGAACCAAGACAGAGTCACGCATGAGCAGTGTCCCAGACACATCGCTCTGTTGAACTGCTGGCATTAAGTGCTAGGGCTGCTATACGGTAGACAGGATGCTCATGGGAGTTGACTTTCCAGCTGTTTCTTTCCAGGAAAGAAAATTCACTGTAGGAGAAGGACACAGAGTCACAAAGCCCCCTTCCCTCCCCAAAGCCGGAGTGGCTGGGTCTGGTGGAAAGCATGCAAGTATTAAGAAGAATCAAGCTAAGATATAGCAGTAACAATTAGAGAAGTAGTCATGAATTTGAGGGAGTCGGGAGTGGAGCATGGACAGAGTTTGAAGGGAGAGAGGGAAGGTAAAATCGATGTAAATATAGTACTCAGATATAAAAGTCTCAACAAATAGGTAAGTTAAAATTTAAAACATCAAAATAGAGAGATGATTTCCGTGAAGTTGTGAAAGGCTCTGAATTCCTTACTAAAGGACGTAGTAAGTCACTTGAACTGTGCTCTGTGAATCAAGGTCTGCTCTAACATTTTGCCAAACAGCTCAGTTATCAAACCTTTTCTAAAAGCAAGCTCCATCTTTATCATTCTACACGGCTCCTCATTTCTAACTGATTCTTTTTTTTTGTTTGTTTGTTTGATATTTGGGGTTTATAACCTCGTGCTTTGGTTCAACTGAAATCAAGGGCAACTTCGTGTAGGAAGGGACAAAGCATGACTGGTCTGTCAGCCAGAGTCGTTTACTGACAGGGTCATATTTTATTGGAGTTTTAAGAAGTAAGTGCAGAGGCGAACGAGAAGGCAATGAAGACGAAAGCACGAAGTATGAGGCGGGGTGAAAGTGTGAAGAAGAGATTTCCTTAATTTATTCACTACATTTATTCATTTATTTGCTGAAAGGAGGAGGTGCTCATAGGCCACCGTGTGTATGTTGAAGTCAGAGGTTAACTTATGGGAGTCGCTTCTCTCCTTCAGCTGTGTGGCTCCCAGCATTGAGCTTTGGTGATCCATCTTGTTAGAAAGCACCTTTATGTGGTCAGCCATCATACTGGCCCACAAGAGATTTCTTGAGATATGCATACATCAGAATAATTAAATTTATTCAGTGTTTCCAAAAGTGTGTTATGCAGAAAACCAGCAGAACAGTCATAACAGTAAGGAAATACACCAATAATGAATGGTTATATACATGTCTTCATGGCTAGGCATCTTCACCTTTTGTTGTCCTGATATGCATTGTGTAGTTCAGAGGGGAGAGCATACAGCGTTTCCCATATTCATAAGGGACCGCTGGTCCATTTGCTAATGTTAAGATCAGTGTTACGAGACAAAGAGGAATAGTGATTGATACCTTAGATGTAGGGAGCAAGGGTAGGAGAAAAGTTTGGAAAATCCAGAGATAGACAGAGTAGTGGAACGGTTTGAAGTCCCTATGCTAGAGGCAGCCAAAGGAAGAATGTATGATGGGCAGAGCAGAACTCTGTCCAACCTGGGAAAGGGACTGCTCTATAAAGTACAGGATTCCTGGAGAAACGATAAAGGAGCTTGTGAAAGACTGAGCCGGCATTTTGCTGGAAAGGCTTGGAGTCTAGACCATGCCTGAGCCTTCAGATACAACTTCTTCTCTCCTTTATCTCCTTTCCTTGGAGCACTTGAGACACAGAAGTGCTAAAAACATGCAGGGGAAAGGAAAGAGGAAAGAAATCTGCTCTCAGGTAATCTCCTGTCATCCACAAGAGTTTCCTGTAGGTAATACAGGCTCAAGCTGCAGAAGTGGGAAAAGCTACCTCTGCAGGAGGAGGTGCTTTTGTTATTACCGCTAGGCTAGAGCGCTGTGACCGTAGGATAGACTACCTTTTGTGCTATCTAAGCCAGTCTAGATAGGTCTATAATCAGCCCGAAGTTTTATCCAAATGGCACAATTATTTAAAAAAAATCTTTGACAGGAGAAGTAAAGAGTGACACAAATTATTTCGAATTGATGAATCCAGTTTATTGAACAAATCACACTTGTCTCATGCTGGGCAAAGCTAAATGCTAGCATGACTCCCCTCTCTGGGAAATAGAACTTACTTTGGGGGAGGGGTATCATCTTGCCATTTTAGCCACATGGATCTAGTGCCGTGGTTCTCGACCTTCCTGATGCTGTGGCCTTTTAATACAGTTCCTCATGTTGTGGTGACCCTGAGCCATAAAATTATTTTCATTGCTACTTCGTAACTGATTTTGCTACTGTTAGAAATCATAATGTTAATAACTGATATGCAGATGGTGTTAGGTGACCTGCATGAAAGGGTTATTTGACCCCCTAAGGGAGTTGTGACCCACAGGTGGAGAACCACTGCTCTCCTGGGTGCTCCTTACTATGGAAGAGAAACACCAACATACAGCCTAAGCCAGGCCAATTTGTGTCTTTCCCTGAAGTTTGAGAAACTGGACCAGGAAAGCATTCATCCTTGCTGAGGTCTTGAGTGCTCTGACTATACAGTGGTTTCTCTCCTGAACCTCCGTGTGATGGAATTTTGAGTTTCTGGTTTAGTGGTGTTGAAGTGGGAAACTTTTAGGGGTGGGTTCTAGTAGAAGACCATTAGGGCATGGGGGCTTCACCCTTGTGAATGGACTGATGGCTCACGGAAATACCTCATATAATTGCAAGGTAACCCCACATGCTTCACCCTAGTAGAACCTTCTAGTTTGCTTTTTGCTTCTCTATGATGCTGTGACTAGAAGATCCCTAATCAAAACCTATGTCATGATTTTTTGACTTTTCTTCAGTAAAAATCACAAAGTATAATTTTTTTCTATAAACTTATCCAGCCTTAAGCTTCATAGTACCAGAAAATATTAGAGGCTTGTTGGGAGAGAAAAGTCACCAACAATGTGGAAATGAGTTAAGAGTTAGAGACACCAAAATGCACTATTGTTTATTTTAATAAATAGATTAGTGAATTTGATATGCATATTAGGTATACAAAGATAGGGAAATATTTGTAGTTATGTATGTATTATGTAGTACGTATTATGTAATATATATATAATACATACACACACTCATATTCCTTGCTTTGTAAGCATGCAAGGCCTAAAGGAAAGGCATTCACTTATTAACAAGCACACCCAGGTGTACTAATACTGTTCTCAATTGAAAACATCCAAGGCTCCTTATAGATTCTTTTAGACAGGGAATGAGGAAACATCCAAGATTATCTTGGATCACAATGCAATTCTAGAAAGTCAATTTTAACATACACACAAATACACACCCACACATGAAAGAGAGAGAGAGGGAGAGGGAGAGGGAGAGGGAAAGAGAGAGGATGATACAGTACATCAAAGGGACAAAGAGACACAAGAGACTACTAGAAAGCCTCTCCAAATCCAATACTGAAACCACTTAAAAAACCATCAAATAGTATCGTTCTTTAACACAACATACAAGTTTACATTAAGTCTATACTGATTTCAAGAAGTAAAGAAATAAGACAAATGGGGGAGAATAAACAAAGCTTTCGTGTGGAAAAATTACAAGTTTTGTAGGTTCTTGGCCCCCCATGGAGGAGCATATTTTCCAATCCTCTCTTTTCTGCCTCTGGAAGCCTCTGTCCTATTCATAGCAAGAACAAAACCCACTTCTAGCTTTCTACCAAATATTCACTTCTCTCCTGGTCACCATTGAGCTTTCTCTCTTCTGAACATCGCATATGGGATTTCCAATGTCAGTTCATTCTAAAGAGAAGAGTGTGTGCAAAGAGAGAAACAAGGAGTTTCTTAGTGGAGAAAGTTGGTCAACATTTTATCAGCAACTGCTAATTCAGATTTTAACTTACACTCATTCGTATGTTTCAATACCAGAGCAAGGGAAATTTTGAAAAGCTTTTTATTTGGATTTCCAAAATGTTTATTCTTTTTTATCATAAAACAAAACTAACGACTTTGCTTTATTAAAGATAAAACCTAACCCAACAGTCTTTGAACTAGGGGCTAAGTTACCCATTGTGTATCATGTGCTGGTCTAATATATTTATACGGAATATCCATATGTAAAAATACATTATACCAAAATCATCATCTCTGATTGTTTGAGGTTTTATATGTATCATTACAATTATGTAGGTGAAGAGTCCAAGAATCCAATTGAGACCAAGTAGAATTCAGCCAAAGCTACCTCTTGAGTCCATGACCATGGGAGAAAAATGTTTCTTTTTTCCACAAAGACAATTTATTGACCAGTATTCAGGAATCAAGTCTTTCTATAATGTGGTTAAGAAAATCATTTACACACTCCTGCAGAAGAAGCACAAATATTAGGAAAATATATGCATTTATTCCAATATCTGTCTTATCAAGTAATACAAGTCATCTGTTGTGGAGTATTCACCAGAGAAAACTGATCAGACATGGATTTCAGCCAATAGAAAGTCTTTATTATCCAGTGGTGATCACACTGTGTTTAGAATCCCACCCAGTGTAACCCTAAGCCTTCCTCAGGGTGAGCTTTTAAGCACAAAAACCATATTCTGGGTTGACATATTTCAGTTAACAAGAACAGTTAGCCAGAAGCAGAACTACAGAAGCCAAAAAGCAAGATTAGTTTATTTAGAGACTTTCCCTTGATAGATTATGTCTTTATTTTTGTTTCGGGAGGTGGTACTGTCTGTGTGCTGAGTTTTATGGCCTGAATGGTACTTCCGTCACGGAGTCAGTTGTGTTAAGGTCTTGGGGCCTATTAGGGTCTGGGGTTCTGTTTCACTATGAAGATTATGAAAACATTCTGTTCTTGGGTAAGGAGATCTAAAAGTTACTTAACATCTATCAAAACTAACATCAAAATAAAATACAAAGCTTATCAACTGAAAACAAAAACTTTCTCTCAAAATATTTTAGTCTTATTATTATTAAAGTGGCCTTGTACCACAAACACAATCATCTTTCATTCCATAAATGTCTCCAAAAATGAGTATTATAAAATATCAAGTAGCTGGCTGTAGTGCATGCCCTTATTAAAAGTGTCACTTGGAGAGAGAAGCAGGCACATCTCTATGAGTTCAAGGCCAGACTCTTTAACATAGTAATTTTAGGCCAGCCTAAGTTACATAGTAAGACGTGTGTGTGTGTGTGTGTGTGTGTGTGTATCTTTTATTTATATAAAGAATTTTTTTAAACCTTTGAAGCTGTCATATGTGATATACCTCAGAGACCAATTATGAATTCGTTATTAGAGGATACTCTTAACTGCTCAAGAATATATTTGAAGTGGATAAACCAGTTGTCAATAAGAAGCCTGAAATAAACAGAAATATTTCAAAAAATGAGATTTAGCTGTGATACAATATCACCATCTATACATATAAATAAACAGATACAGAACTTTCAAGTAAAACTCAGATTCATGATGGACCTCTATAATTTGGAACTATCCCTTTACCAAATTAATCTCCAAATAAATTTAATGTGTTGAATTCCGAGTCCCAAGTACTACTTGCAATTTATGATAAAAGGCGTTTATCCGTTCTTTCTGAACTGGCCAGTTCAAGATGCAATGAGATTTAAACATTCCTCTTCGCAAACAGAGTGCATGGTTTAGTTTATAATCTGGAATATCATGAAGAAAAATCAATATAATTGAATCCAGATTTTGCTCAATAGCTTGCTGAACTGCATGGTGTACCTTGAACCTAAGTAAAACAGTAAAATGAATAGTCAGATAATTCCCATAGAGTTGATAAAAGTTAAAAGCTTAATTATCTAAAAGTATTTGTGGAATTTTTTGCATATCCCTAAAAATTAGAATTTCCCCCTTAATTTTGTTGTTAAACATTTTGTGAATTGTGAATGTAGTAATTTTGAAAGTTCAATTGAAAAAAGAAGTGCAGATGTAAACAGTCTCAAAATCCACCTACCTTCTGCATAGAGGGTCTTTTAATAGATGATGTGTTATTATAAAAATGATCTTTCTGCTTCTTTTGATGCTACTGACAATTGCTTCAAGTCCAAGGACACCTGCTTCAAAGTCCCTTTCTTCCAGACAAAATCTGAGCGATTTGTCTTCTTCTTCCATTGAGGAGAAGTGTTCCCAGACCCAATCTTTGTCTTTGTGGGCATGAATTATATACGCTGTATACTCAAACTGCTCAGGCTGTGCTTCTATTTCCTTGAAACCAAGAATTCGATGCACTAAAACATTCCAGTAAAAAGATATCCTCCAACCCTCAAAGTGAATGAGCAGGGCCATAAGTATAAAAATCATGAGCATGCTGGTATTAATCATGAAAAGGAGTTCAAAGGGGGCACTGTCTTTACAGGATGATGTATCAAAACGCACCACTGGGAAGCCATGATACTGAGTCGGAGTGTTGCAGAGGTAATGAGTCGACAGCTCAGAGATGTTAGTACGGGTCCGATTGATCCAGTTAACAAACCAGGCAATACTTTCACACGTACAATCGAATGGATTAAAGCGCATGTCTAAACTGCTCAGGTTTTGGAAAGCCGGTCCAAAAACATTCTTCTCAACTGATGTTATGAGATTCTTTTGAAGGTTCAGTGACCTTAAAGAAACCTGGTCATCAAAAATAGTTGGGAGAAGTATATTTAAATTATTCAACCCTAGATTAATGCTCTTCAGTTCAAACAAGTTCTTGAACACCTCCACTGGGATTTCGTCAAAGCCATTAGACTCTAAGTTCAGGATGTGGAGGTGAGACAGACCCTTTAGGAAATTGACAGGACCACCAGGGTTTGCATGTTTCCAGAGCCTTGCTAAGTTGTTGTGCTGAAAATCCAGAATCTCTAGTTTCTCAAGACCCTCCAACAAGTCCTCATTTACGTTGGCTATGTTGTTGTTGCTTAAGTCTAGAATGGTCAACTTATGAAGAGGGCGGAAAGGCGAAGGGGAGATATCTACATTTTTAAGGGCTACCCTCCTGAGCATGAGCCGTTGAAGGCTGGGAACCAAAGCAAAAGAATTGCTAGTCAGTTGGAGGTATTTGTTATAGGACAGGTAGATTTCAAATATATTTCTCAAACCTCTCCACTCCTGGCCTGTGAGTTCTTGCTCAATTTCATTCAGGCCAAGATCAAGTATCTTGAGTTGGCCCAACCAAGAGAAGGTACCATTTGCTATTTTTGAGATGTGATTTCTCGTTAAATTGAGTGTGAGCAAAGGAGAGTGAGCAAGTGACAAAAACGTTTCATTTGTTAAAGTTTGCAAACCTGTGAAAGTTTTGGAAAGACTTAGGTACTTCAGACTCATCAATCCCGTGAACATATTGCTCTTTGTACCCGGGATGTTATTATCGTCCATGTTGAGATACTCCAAACATTTTAGCCACTGAAAGGAAAGATCATCAATCTTAGGGAGTAAGGTAAGGGAAATACTTTTTTTAGTAAATGCTCGCTTCAGATTCAGGTACCTCAGGTTGGAAAGTCCATAAAAAGAGCGAGGGGACAAACGCTGTATATTATTGTTCTCCAGAGAGAGACGATTCAGGTATGGGAGCCAAGCGAAGGAATCGTTACCAACATCTTGCAGGCTGTTGTAGGAAAGATCCAGCACAGTGAGGTTTGTCTGCCTCAGGCCAGAGAAAGTGGTGTTGCTGGTTTCGAGAAGCTGGTTGTTGGCCAGGTAGAGAGTCTGGATGCTTGTGTTTGAAAGTTCGCGACACAGCCCCTCTGTGAGGAGGTGGTTCAGTTGAGCATTGTTCAAAAAGAGACCAAATAACTTGCCAATTGTATGAAAACACCCTGGAGAAAACTGACAGTTCAAAACAGTCAAAAAACAAAGAAACAAACAAGCAACAACAACAAAAAGCCCCCGATGTAATAGGCTCTGTGGAACACACTTCAATCCACGTCTCAGTCCCTCTCTCCTCTTTCACTGTGTGCCTGGGGCAGCCTACTCCACCCCTCTAGGGAATAGTTCCTTCTTCACTCTGTGCCTGGAACACCTGCACACAGGTCTCTTCCCTGGCCTCCCAGGTAAGATATGTCTCCCAGCATTTTGCCTAAACCAGTTGCATTTGATAAACTATGTGTGAAAACTGTAACAGGGCGGATCCGAGTGTGTCTTGGTGACAGCTTTCCATGTTACGTGCAATTTTCCTCTGTGACTCTGAAGGGAGCTATTAGAATTGTCTCTCTACTCAGGTTTCCTTCTTACTTTATTTCATGATAGTGTTTCTGGCTTCCCTCCACTGATAGACACTCCATGAGCAGAAGCCTCCGCCGTCCTGGGACTCAGAAGGGGACTCAGAGAGGGCAGTAGCCAGACCTGGGCCCTTGCACTCAGTGTGAGAGCGAAGGGCTTAGATGGCTCATACGTAGCTTGTAACAAGTTTGGAATAATGGAGCAAAAAGAAAAAAGAAAAAGAAGAAAAAAAGCTATACATGTGAAAGGAGATGCGGTTTGTTGTTTTTAAAAAAGAGGTGGGAGTTAAAATACAAATCAGGCAATTATTATATTATGGCACATTCGCCTGATAGCATTGTTTGCAGCCTTGAAAGTTAAGGTTGTTTTTTTTTTAATTAATTGTGTGAGAGCTGTTCAATGACATGCAATTGGTTCTACCCCAAGAGGCAGCATTATACAGCTATGGAAAGCATAGTCTCAGGTCACATACCCGAAATGCCACACTTCACCAGTCCTTCATTGTCTTAATTTACTCTAGTATAAAAATAGGAAGTTGATTAAGAATACTGTATACACAAAATAATGTGGAAATAATTTTCAAAGTGTTGATACTGAGTTAAGTGTTCTGAGATTAAGGTGTTGTTGGCTTTCTTTTCATTATTTAGAGAAGAGCTGTAAATAAATATATACAATACTAGCGACGTTTGTTTCTGATGGTAGACTTTCGAGTGATTTATTAACCCTTATTGTTTATGTATTTTGTAAGAGTATAATGATAAATGTTCTAATCAGAGGAAAGATATTTTAAAAATAAAGTAACATACATAAATTATGTTACTATTATTCCGGGATAATTTTCTTCATGGTCTCTTCTCTTCTATTTGAAAAATAGCTTTATAAAACTGTCTTAGTTAAGGATTCCCATATTCTCAGAGATTGTAAATACCCTAGATGGGGAGTTCCATGCAATTTATGACTTGTGAGGGAAGGAGGGTCCGTCTTCCCCAAGGATGAGCCTCTAATTGGTTATCTAATGCCATGTGGTCAGCCCCACACACGTATAAGTATGAGCAATACTCAGTAGACTCATAGGTATAAAATGTGAGTAAGGAAATGTATAAGTGTGTTTAGAAATAGTTCCGCTGAAGAGTATTGGCCAAAGAAGAGCAAAATACTGAGGAATATTCTATTTCAGGAAATTTTTTTATACTAAGAACTGCTGTATGCCAGATGCACTGCTAAATTAATTTGCCTCATAGTCCTGTGAGGTAGTGTTATTAGAGGGCAGATTTGAAAGGCTGACACAGAGATCACTTGAATAACTTACCTGGTCACACAATTATTAAAAGACAAAGCCTCTGTAGGAATGGCTAACCCGATTCCTCAGCCTGAGCTCTTAATCACCGTAGTGTTTTCATTCTTACAGAGATCTCAGAAAGGGGACTTTGATTTTCACTATATAATTAGGAAAACTAAAATTAACATCATTTTAGAAATTAAAGAACAGCTCTGTAATGACACCGGGATTAGAATTAGCCACATCAACTATTTCTCAACTCTTTTTTGATGACGGTGTCAATGGTTCCAAACAGCAAGTGTTGAAGGCTGTCTAACTGATATGGCATAGTTTACCATTTTATTCCACTAGAAATCTTAAATTCCCTTCTGTGCAACACAGTTAGGGTTTGCATACACCTAAAGGTAGATGAGAAAATAATTTTGCCTTTCCTTCTTACCTCTTTAAGTGAATTTGATGACAAGTCCAGTTTTTGTAAAGAAGAATTGCCAAGAAAATCAAGTTCTTCGCTTCTTAGTGCAAGGATCTTATTATTCGATAAGAGGAGCTCTTGGAGGCTTTCCAGTTGGACCTCAGTCCCCAGCTTTGTAGATGATAAGCCATTATGAGACAGATCTAGCTTGATTAAATTCTAAGAGCAAAATGTAGATACAGGCCTATTAGAAGCAACTCCCTCCAAGTGTGTGAATCTTAGGAGTATCTCAAAGGTAAAAATGACTGATTTCTCTCTGTTATTTTGAAGGAGTGCTAATCTTTGTTGCTATTAAAAACACCGTTGCTTCTACAATATTTCTACCCCTTCCTCCTCAATGTTTACACCAGGAAGTCTGCTATGAAAAAGTCTCTCCTAGACATGGCTGCATAAACAAGACCAGAAAAACGGCACTATCAATAGACATCTTACATAGAAGGGGAAAATTTTTGAGGGGGACCACCCCTAGCCAAAGAACTTCAGGTTACTAATGACTACTGGGAGAAGAAAATGTAGCCTTATTGGGTTGTCCAGTGCAGAGTGATCAGCCTAGAAACCATATACACACAAACAACTAGACAGATTCAGTAGAAGATATACATAAATATATATATGAGAGTGGGGGGGTCACGGCAGGAATTTGAGGGAGGGTAACTGGGAAGGGCTGGAGTGTAGAAAGTAGGGTGAGTAATATAATTCTATTTCAATTAAAAACATTTAAACAAACAAACAAAAACAACTCACCATTGTTGCAAGGATTTAGTTTCTTCATGAATCGCCTTATTTCTTTCACCAAGTTAGAGAGGACTTAAGCTTATTATTTAATACAAGGACAGTTGATAATTTGTTTACTTATTTATAATAAGTATTTACGTTACAAGGGATAGCCATATGGCTTATTAAATATAATATAGTGTATGAACCTTGGAAACTAGTTACAGAAGAAGAAAATATTCCTTTAAGAAAACAATATAATCCCTAGAGCTAAGGCTCGGGGAACATTTTGAAAACGGGAACAGGAGAATTATAAAAGCCGAAGGATCAGGAAGTCTTTTTGTAAGCTTCAAATTTAGGCAAAAAGTAAGAAAAACCCAGATGTCTGTTAGGGGAAAGCCAAATAGAATCTCTATCAAAGAAATAAGACTTTTACTTATGCATTAAAAAAAATATGTTTCTCTAGTAATTTCTCTGATCAGATTTTGATATCTTTGCATCGAAAGGTATTTCCTTCACACTATGATTTAAGAAAGCTCAAAGAAAAGCCTCAAGTGACTGACCAACAGACCACTTTATCAGTGCTTCTCGGCGCTTAAATTTGTATATCATGCCCTCGGCATGCGCGAAGGAATAAGGCTCAATACTTTGAGGCCACAAAATAAATTGATTTGCAAATGGCTTTGGTTTAACGGAAGCACTCAAGACTTGTTGAGATTCCTAGATAACAACACACACTTTTCACAGATTTAAAATTTGAGCAAAGTGTTAAAAAAGAAAAAGGCAGAGGCCATTGAGAAGCTGATGTTCTAAGATTCCTTAAACTCCAAAGAGTAGGTAATATTTATGCAGCCTGCTTTACCCTTGTACCAACTTGTTACTTTTATTTAAGTCAGAATTCGGGCTCATTGTGTTTTTTAACACTATTTATCTTAAGTTCATCAGTGATATGAGTCTATTTCTGGGTTCCCTATGGGATAGTCAGATGCATTTCTGCTCATGATGTGTCTCTTCTAAGTCCTGTTTCAGATGAGACAATGCAAGAGAGGAAGATTTCTTAATGTTCATATTGACTTAAAACTGTAATTTCTAACAGATTTATATCACAATGCCCACGTACACAGGTGTATCCCAGAAGCCATGAAGGGGGTCGATCAGACTTTGTATCTTACCCTGATGGCTATGGAGACTTTGATGAGTGAGTAACTCAAAAACTTAGGTTCAGATAACTTTAGATAATATTTGCATTTCATAGAGCAAAATGATCATATTCCACTTACCTTCTGGTTTTTGAAAGGGTTGCTTTTAATTTTGTGTATTAAGTTAGACTTTAGGTGGAGTTCTGTTAGGTTCACGCAGAAGACGAAGGTTTTGTCAGAAATCTGAGATAGCTCATTGTGTTGGAGGTTCAAGACTTTCAACAAAGGGAGTGTTTGGCACAGTTCAGCCTCCAGCTTTGAAATGGAGTTAAATCCTGCATCCAAGATAGTAAGTTGGCTATATCTTGTAAAATTGTTAGATGGTAATCTTCTGAGTTGGTTGTGGGTAAGATTCAACACTGTTATATTAGCAGGAAGGTCATCTGGTATGTGTGTTAGCTTCAGATGGCTGCAGTCAGCTACTTCATGTTTCACAGTACATTGGTTTGTGGAAGATACACAAAGAATCCATAGGGACAAAAGTCCCCAAAAGGAGTAAATTCGATCAGCTAGAAACTCTTTCATAATTCTGCCCTATAAAGAAAATATAAAATATAATGGGTATTACTATGCTTCCATATGCATTGGCATATTCTTTTAAAAACGTATCACCCAAATTATACACAAGATATTAAAAAGCTGTGCATCATGCAAGTACATGTCATGCAAGTAATGCACCAAGTGGAAATAATTCAAATACCGACAATAAACAGAAGTGAGCTGCAGATATTCCTTCCTCATTGTTTGCCTCCACCAGGTAGCCCATTTTGGATAATTTCTGTTTTAAGTTCTCAGGATCTTCTCCCTAAGTGTGAATAAGCTGTGTGCCCTTGTATTTCTTTTCTGACCTTAAGTACGCAATCCCCACCTTAAAGATAAGGAACTCAATCATGCTATTTCCTTTCAACTATGGTTATTTCATCTATTGCTATATTTACTATTTTAAAGACTAAGTGAAAACTATTCACAATGTAGCCAGTGTCTCTGAGATCTCCTCTTGAAATGATTTTTAGCGACACATAATAATTCCACACACTTCTGGAATGTAGTGACTATCTCGGTATGTATGTGATGCATACTGAGCAGGCCAGCGTGACTTGCATGTTTGTCAGTTCATGTATGTATCAATTCCTTATGTTGAGAACATTCCAAATCTCTTCTACTAGCTATTTTGAAACATGCAATTAATTGGGTTTAGCCATGGTGATCCAGGTCGTTCCTCTATTTCAGCTGCACCCCTACATCTGTTAACCACTGTCTCTCTCCCCTCTGCATCCCTGCATTCTTTTGATCTGTGGCAACTACTGCTCTATAAGACTAGAAATTCATCTGTCACACAAGAACATGTGATATTTGTCTTTCTTTCTCTGATAGATTCCACTGATCATAATCTCCTTTAGGCTCACCCATGTAGTTAGTGATTTGAACCGATTTTTTCCCATTCTAACACAATGATCTGCTTTCTGATTATGGAGCCCCTCTTTTGTAGTGTTTGGTAAACTAATTCATTTCTCGGGTCGAGGTGAAATCTCCCAAAGGTAATTGTGAGGGATCAAAGGAGGTAAATCGAGTTGATTTTTCTGGTACTCAGCATAAAGCAATGTAATGTTAAAACTATTTTTCAGCTGCCGTAATAGCACCACAAGTTAAGAGCACAGGATGATAACTCTGTTCTGCTTAGAGTATTTCACCTTATCGTGAAAAACCCAGACTATATCATGAGATATAGTTAAGAACTAGACAAGATGACAGCAGTAGAAACTCTAAAGTAGATAGAGCATTTGGAATATAAGGGACTTCACAAATATTTAGGAAGAGTCAAAAAGCTTCTCATTAATTCACACTGGTTGAGCATGAATTGCAGGTCGTTCCTGTCACAGATTGTGACAAGCTGCATCATTCCCAAATAGTGACAAAGGATCACCTGCAGAGGTCAGTGTTCGCTCAAACTGTGTTTGATTTTACTTTAAAAACCCAGGTGGGGTGAGGGAGGGGGGGGTGTTCGGGGTTTGTTTTGCTTTTCAGTAACATTTGGCATAACTATGAGAAGAAAATAAGTTGAAGCATTTGCTTGTACGTTATTGACAACACCCAGAGGCCTTTAAGTTTGATCTTGGACTTTTTGTCTTCAATAATTTTGATACGTGGGTTATTTAAAGTAAAAACTTCTTTTTTTTTATTAGCATATATTAATTGAACAAAGAAATGGTTTCATTATGTTTTTTCCACACAGGAATATTAACCTCAAATACACATTATGTGGAAAAATGGTTTAGCAACTAAAAGCACTTTCTGCTCTTGCAAAGGATCAGAGTTCGATTCTCAGCACCTACATGGTGACTCACGGTCATTAGTAAAATCCAGGTCCAGGGTGTCTACGCCCTATTCTGGCCTCCATAGACACCCAGGCATGCATATAGTACACAATCACACATGCAGGAAGAACACTCATAACAAAAATAGAAATAAATTTAAAAAATATGTTTCACACAAAAATTATGAAAACATCATTCCCTTGTCTCCTACTCTCCAGCATTGCTAATAAGTCTGACACTCATCTGATTTCCCTTCCTTTATATAGTTTTTTTTTTCCTTAACGGTTTCTCTTTATACCTTTTAACATCTTTTCTTTAAATGTGGCAGTGCAAAATTTCACAAGGGTATTACAAGCTCTGTCTTTCCTTCAAAATGTTAAGTAGAAGCTTAGATTTGCACGCCAGATTGTTAAAACTACCTGGTTGTTTTATTTTAGCAGTTATGTTTCAAATGTATACAAAACAGTGCACAAGTCATAAATGTACAAATTATTGCATTTTCATAAATGGCTACGTCAGTGGAATAGCTACTCAAATCAAGAAATGAAGGATTCCAGCGCTTTAGAAATCTCCCTCGTGCCTACCCATCAATACCTCGTTGATGAGATGTTATGTTACAGCAGACCCTCATTAGCACAGGTCACCTTCTACAGTTTTAATTACTTCTTGGCCGCCATGATGTAAAATATTACTACAGTGCAATGGGGAATTGAGATATTATGAGAAAGAGAAGGGGGGTGGAGATAGAAATTAGTCATATAACTTTTACTAGATTAGAATGTCAAAGTGGGCCTATCATGGACATGTATGTACATGTAAATTGGCATATGTAGGGTTGGACACTCCTGAAGCTCCCAGGCGTTCATTGTGGTCTTAGAACACACCTCCATGGCTAAGGGGGATAATGTGTGTGTTATTTCATGATCCATCACTTTTTCTTTGCTCCATATGAGGTCTGTAAGATGTACCCACATCTCATCGTATCTTAGCCTTCATCATTTTCACTGCTGTAAAAGCTCCAGTGTATTGCTACCCTATAGTCAACACAGTGCCAAAATTTTGAATAAAAATTCTTAAATAGAGTTGGACATGGTAGCTCACATCTTTAATCCTAGGAGGACCCAGGAGGCAGAGGCAGGGGGATCTCTGAGTCGGAGGCCAGCCTGATCTATATGGTAATTTCTAGGCCAACTAATGCTGCACAGTGAGACCTTGTCATCAAAACAAGAAAAAGAAAACAAGAGGAGCAAAAAAAGACTTCTTAAACATTCTAGACAAGTCAAAGAATTTTACAGTGAATATGTTTATGTTGTGACAGATAGAATTATCCAAACACCTCTATCATCAGCTCACAAACAAGCCCTGCCAACACCGGACTTCTCCCTGAAGAGATTACTTTCTTATTTCTAGTGTCAGCATTTTTTTTTACAGAATTTGTTATTCAGTGTAAAATTTCACATAATAAAATGCAAATATGTTAAGCATACATTCTCCGACTTTCGGCAAATACATGAATCTGTGTAACTCAAATCCACAGAATTCCTCTGAGCCCTTCCCAGTTAACTCCTGTCCTGCCTCCCAGAAGCAACCCTACTGTCTCTATGGATTGTTCTTATGGCCTCCGAGGGTGGAATCTTTCATTCTTTCATATATGGTTGCCTTTACTCAATGCATTAGTTTTGAAATTTACCTGTAATATGTGTTTCAATACAATGGCCTCCCCTTTCCCTCTCATGAACCCTGTCCCTGTGATCACGTGATAATTTACTTTTTTTTCCCTATATTTACTATTTTTTTATACAGAGGTACTTATAAAGTTTGCCTTACAAATCAGTTGGCAGAGTTTGGTTTTCTCACCTCTACTTACCAGATTATGGGTACAATCCCTGCAAGGTATTCTACTCCTTGTTTAGGTAACATCTACCCCTCCGGAAAGGCTGCAGATAAAAATTAAAATTACTGAGGACTCATGCATTTATGAACCGTATCCCTGAATGACTGAAAGACATTCCCAATCTGAAAACATACTTCATGAGAGAAAGAAAAATCCATTAAGTGGTAACAAAGCAAGGCATGTGAAAAAAGAAATCATGGATAGAATGTTAGGGGATTCAGAACGGCGACCCCCCTCTCATATGGGCACAAATCCTAAACATTTTATAAGGAGGTCATATCATCAATGATTTCCAAAGGAGAGAGAGATCCTTTTAGCGGAAAGCTTTCCATCAGTTACACGAGTTAATAGAGTAACTTGAGTGAAGTTAAGCTTTCAAAACATTTAGGATAAAATATGTTAAACTCCAAACTCCACAGACCTCTAAACAACTAAGGAAAAAGGGAAAAAGTAGTTTGATATATGTAAAGTCACATTTTAGTCCAACAAAAATACAGTTAAAGTCCGAAATGAGAATGAGGAAAAGTTGCTACTTTAAATCGTAATGGGGGGGAGGGAGGGGAGGATGAGAGATGGGGAAGAGAGAAGAGCTTGCATCTGGGGAAGCATTTTTGAAGGTGTATAGAATTTTATTTCTTCACTCAAGGGAGAGACTGCATAATATTATGACTGTGGCAGGGAGTTGGAGAGAGAATATCTATGGTTTGGCTTAGCCGTGGTTTATGGTTTGACTTATAAACATGGTAATATATTTTTCTAACCTAATACACTGGCACTTATGTGAAGATACATGTCAACACATAATCATGTTATAAAGTCAGGGAAACAATTTTTTACAACTTCCATATGTTGAAGGTTGATATACCACACACACACACACACACACACATATAATTTCTGGCCTTATTATACAACTTCTTGAACAGCTCACTATTTTCTTCCACCGTCTCTTTTATTTTGCAACAAGGAACCAATCACCTGATCCTAGAAATGTCCGAGAACTCTTTCTTTCTCAGTAACATTATCATAAAATTCCAGCTTCTCCAATCTAACCAGCTAAATAGAAGGAGCTTTTAACCTTCTGGGATTTTAAGACAAAAATGCAATGTAAAAAAAAAGCATTTTAATTCATTTCTAATATGATCTTTTTACTTACTGTTTGAGAATTTCACACATACATACTACATATACACATGTATTTTGCCCATGTTTACCCCTTACTCCCCACTCAGAAGCCTCCCTCACCCCCTTTTTAAGCCTATTCACAAAAATCCCCTCAGAAGCTTCCTTAATGTGCCTTTCCAAGAACAGAAGTCTACAGAGGAAACATTTTTGGTCAACTGCTATATAAAATAGATGTTTTATCACAGAAATCAGATTCTGTTGCTAAGTTTGTATTTGTAATTATGGTGCATCTCTCCCCTCATACCTGTATCTTCTTCTGGTTGAATGATTCTGACACAGTTTCACTACCCAGATCAGAGACAGATGGATCAACATTAAAAGCCAAGTGCATTCTAATTTTATTCAGCCAGAGGTCCTGCCCCATAAGAACTTAAAATATTTACCTTCACCTATCACATCGATCCTCTTAGCTTTCATTCAGACGTGGTTTTGGTTTTTTGGTGTTTTTTTTTTTTTTTCAATCAGACATTTCCTTTAAACCTGAAAGTGAAAGTAAAGGGTTTTTTTTTTTTTTTTTTTTTTTTTTTTTTTTTTTTTTTTAAGCGTGTGGGGGGAAGGGGGGGGAGAAAGTGCAACACGGAATATTTTCAGTGAAACAGTTAAGTTGTTTTTAAATCGTTACCTCTTTTGGTTTCTTTTCAATGACCTCCTGGAATTCATTGAAGTGGTCACAGGTTGAACTTTATGGAGAAAGAATCCTGCTGCTCCCGGTGGGTGGAACTCTGGAAGTTACTGAGTTTCCGGCTTCAGAGCCAACCCCTCCCTCCGCTGCAGGTTGAAGATCCTATTAATCCAGGCAGATCTGAGTACTGTGTGCGGTCAAATGCCTGGGCCCGGGGGCTGAGTGAAGGGGGCAACAGGTACAGAGGGTGGGAGAGCTGGGGGACCCGCTCCTGATGCCTAAACAAGGGAAAGTCATCGGGCTCGCTCTCTCTCTCTCTTTCCCCCCTCCCCCCTCACAAAATGGATATGCAGTTTTGCAGCAGGAAGAGTTGAGTGAGGATATCCTGGGTACAGGAGGTCCTGTGTCAAAGGCAACAAAGAAACTTCCAGAAACTCTGAGAAGGAAGGAGGGGGAAAAAAAAAACACGAAAGTGACAGAGGGAGAAAAGGAGGGACAAAGGAGAGAGGGAGGGAAGAGAGGAGAGTTCTTTCTTTCCAGCACTGGCTGTCACAAAGCCAAGAGTTCTTGGTGAAGGGCTTCTTCCACAGTATCCACAAATTAAGCACCAGTAGGCATCAAATGAGTTCGGTCAGAGAAGAGTTCAGATTAACTTTCCTTCTTAATCAGCCTTCAGAACGCCAGTTGGTTAAAGAAATGCGATTACAGAGGAATGAACTCAATTTCCTCTTCATTACAGATGCACGATGATGTGGTATACAGCCAGCTTGATGTGTAGTAGAAATATAATAAAGTATACAGGAAATGTATCCTTGTTTTTGAAGCCCAGGGACTCAGCACAAATTACTACAATAGTTCCTTTTGGGAACTCGTAATAAAGCCACCCTGGGTTAATGTGAAACTGAATGGGATGACTTGATTATTCTTTTCATTTTCTAGAAACAGTATCTATACTGGCCTAGACTTCTGAACACTTCATGGAACAGCCTTTCCGGTCTCGTAAATGGATCAAATCAGATTGAGTGCCTGCATCACTGTGACACTCTACCACATATAGAGAGAACCGAAATTGTGGACTCAACAGTAGACTTTCCTCTCAATGCTCCCATGTGAAAAGTCAGATTAATATGGAACAGTAACGGAGCGGGGCAGTATCTCAGTGGTCAAGTGTTTGACAAGCACGTATAAGACCATAGGCTCAATTCCCTACACACACGTACACACAAATTACGTACACACAAACACATAATTCCAATTTTCCAAGCCTGTCACAGGGGGTCAAATGAAGAGAGACCTTGATTAGTAAGCAGGAAATCAGTGTGGCTGTGACTTTGCAGTATTAAAACGGCCCATGAGCACAGATGTGATTGCTTTGTCATTAATCAGAAGGCTAAAGAGCTAGAGCATCCTTGCCAATGGTGACTACTGGGCCCTTTTCTTAGTCACATGTCAGAAAGGATTTGCCTGCTCATGTCATCTGAAAGTGTAGAGGACATGTCTTTCTTTCTGAGTCCTTTCTCTAAAGCAGTGGTTCACAACCTCCCTGATGCTGTGACCATTTAATCCAGTTGCTCATGCTGTGGGGACTTTAACCATAAAATTATTTTCATTGCTACTTCGTGACTGTAATTTTGCTACTTTTATGAATCGTAATGTAAATACCTGATATGCAGATGGTCTTTGGTGACCCCTGAGAAAGGGTCATTTGACCTCAAAGTGGTCGTGACCCACAGGTGGAGAACCTGCTGCTCTAACGTAACTATGCAGTTCCTCTCATCAGTGCCAATTCGGTTTAGCTCAGCCAAAGCCATGAACACAGGGAGATTTTCAAGGAGAGGAAATGGCATGTTCCCTCTTCACTCTCACTCCTGCTGCTAAGCAGAGTGGTACTTGAACTTCCCTTCCGAAGAGAAACCGTAGTCTGCCGCACAGAACTTGCGGTTCAGCCTGAACTTCGATTCTGTGTGGTTAGACACACTGGCCTATACAGCTGTAGTCAGTATGATCCAGAAAGAAAAAAAAAAGGAAATAAAAATAATCTAAATTGGGAAAGGAGAAGTAAAATGATTCTTTCTGCCTGTGACATGATCTTACACGTAGAACTCCTGAAAATGCCACAGAATCCTGGTAGACCAACACATTTGGTAAAGTCACAAGATAGAAGAGTCGTAGACACAGACCCGTCCTGTGTACGAACACATCCAGTGAGCATATAAAGAAACGTAAAAAATAACTAGCTAGACGTCCAGTTTTCATGACTTATCGGGGTGACGACACCACTCTGAGTCATTTGCAGATTTAGTGCAACCCTGTCAGAGTCCTGATGACATCTTTGAAATATCGAATAGACACAGAAAAAAAAAAAACAAAAACTCTTGTGGATTTTTCAAGGATTACTTTTAACTTCTTTAAGTAAAGTTGGTAACTGCCATATTTGCAGATAGAATTTAAGAGACAAGAAATTCTCCACAGTAAAAGCAGATGGACAGGGAGGAGTGGAAAATCAGTCAGTGTGCTTTAGGGAAAGCCAAACTCTTTCCGTGTGATGGAAACTGAGAAATCGTACTAGACTTGCTGAGGAAATAGAGTGAGCGTTCGAAAGCTTACAGGGCAGAGGTCCCCTGCTCCTGACATCCACCTACTGGTTCAGCAGACCTGACACGCCCCAAGTTCCCTTTTCCTAGGGACCTCTCCACCATTGCAGACAGGCAAGGTGGGAGCTTTGGAGAGATTTCCATACTCGCTATTGGTGACAGCCTTCGAAAATGCACATCCCCAACAATGTGTCTTCCCAGTGAGTTTTTATGAATTTAGGCTGTCCTTCCCTCATACTGGGTGCCCTCAAATGCTTCACTAGGGCACAAAGGTCCCTCGTATGGGGCATCAAAATGTAGTCAGTTTGAACTTGTTAAAAATAAACTCAAAGTCAACAATAATGTGCCAGCATCACACAAGAAAAGAAATCAAAGCACTACCCTTTGGTGTCATTTAACCAAGAGAGAACTGAGATTTGAAATCCCTACTTTACTCTCCAGGTGTCTTCTGTCTTTCCTAACCATCTGTTATATGAGTCTGAAACTGTGCCTGCCTGCATACTATCTTGTGAATCTGTCCCTGGGTCTGTTCCTGTATGTCTGCTCGTGTCTAGGTGTGTGTGTGCCTGTCTCTGACGAAGGGCTTTGCTCTGTATTTTTTGAAAAGCATGGAAAGCATCACACGGGGGAAGGAATGAGATGTTTTATAGAAATCCTCAACAGAGTTTCACAAGGGATTGGATCACTGACTCCAACTGACCCAGATAGCAAACAGCGTTACAAACAGCATTGTTTACCAAGCAATATTTATGTGTCATCTTCAACATTTATGGTAGACATTCATTTGACAAGACTGCTTTAAATCACTATTTTTGTCGCTTTCAGCAAATTTTTGTTAGAACTTACATGTATTACTTTGGGCAAGGAGCGTGGAAGAGTATGTAACTTAACGTTATAGCTATGCAATAGCTTAGGTTGTAAAAGTTGATTATGTGGAAAATTTAAGTCAAGTAAGTTTGCTGGCTATATTATTCTCCTAAAGGCTGGCTAAACAACCAGGCTGAGTACACAGTAGGATACCAGTCTTAAGTCTTCAGTGACTTCGAAATATATTATTAACTCTGGCTGTGGAGTCGAGCAAAAGCTCCAGTCTCTTATAGTATAAGAGATCTTCTAATAATCTAATAAAATAGTGTGTCAGAATCTCCAGATTACTGTCGGATCCTGAAATTAAATGTCTAGCTAGATACACAAGAATAAGAAAGGAGAGACTCACATGGATGTCTGGATACTAGTGATTATAGTAGCATTATTGATAATAACCAAAAGGTGAAAATAGCCCACATGATCAATGGATGAGTGGATAAACAGAATGTGATAAATACGTAAGTCAGATTATTCGTCTCGAAAGGAAGTGCAATCCTCCTATTTTAGTCATGACAACATGGACGGACCTTGAAAACATTATACTAAGTGACATAAAGCTGCTCAAAGACTGCTGCTGTGGAATTCTCTCATTGATTAGAAAAGTCAGATTCAGAGATGGGAAGCAGTGGTTGGTTGCCAGGCACTATGAGGCAGGTGGTGACAGGCTTCATTAACATGTGACCTTCCAGTGGTCTGAGGTGACAAAATAGTCCTGAGGTGCACAGGCTGACGGTTGCATAATTGTGTGCTAATGGCACTGGATAGTACATTAACTATTATGACTATTTGTTGTAGTCAAAGCCTATTTAAAAGTCTGTTAAAAAGTATGACTTTAATCTGGGAGTGGTTATATACAATGCTGAACGTAACAAAACAGGCTACGTTGTTAAAACTTTTAACAGATAGTCTCACAAAAATCTTTTTATTTATGTGATTTGGAAATTCAACTCAAAAAAAAATTTTTTTTAATGGGGCTGGAGAGATGGCTTCGTGGTTAAGAGTATTGGTTGCTCTTCCAGGGAACCCCGGTTCAATTCCAGGCATTTACATGGCAGCTTACAACCAGCTATATAAGTCCAGTCCCAGAGAATTCAATACCCTCTTCTGGTCTCCCTGGACACTCATGAGATGCAGAGACATATGTTCAGGAAAACACTCATACACATAAAATAAAAATAAATAAAATCCAAAAAATATAATTTAAAAAAGGAAAAAAATTTCAAGTGCCCACCTTTGAATTTTTCAAGAATTCCATGTCTTCCTCTCTTCATTAATACTTTTCACCGTAAAACTGTTGCGTCATCAGTTACCAAGCACGACAGGCACTCTCGTGTTAAACACACTTGTGTTAACACACACTCTTGTGTTAAGTACCTTCAAAGTATCCTTTCCTTCATTTTCAGCTAAAACTTTAGGGTGAAAGCTAGGCATGCCCAGAGACAATTCTGTCCATCATTCTAATCTTTTATATATGTGCTCACTGACTTTGAGGTAAGCACGCAAAAGACAAAAGACAAAACAAACCAGCAACATCGATTATAACAAATCCAAATCCAACAACAAGCTGTCTACTATTCTTTTTTCATTTGAGATTACGAGCTGAGCATGCTTAGGAATGAGCCCAACTCAGCACGAATGCATATAGGCTCCCCGAATAAACTCTCTGTGCTTCCTTGTTTGAAGGCGGAATTGCCTTGAAGTGACCCTTGTGTTTTCTTTGCCAACTCCAGGTAGTAAGCTTTCTCTGTGTTCTTGTGTCAGCTGTGCGGATTTTGCCTTTGCATTCACTGAAACACAAACCCATTGTGTTTTGTTCCAACAACTCAGTGGCAAAAGTCATCTTTCTGTATATAAGTTCTAAGATCTGATTTCTGACTATTAAGAAAGGAAGAGTAAGTCAGAGAAATAACACAAAACTTTGGAGCTGAGCAAAACAAGATTCAAGCCGTGGCTTGGTGATTAATTAGGTTATGATTTTTGACATACAATTTTCTATTCCCTCTCTGCATGAATTTCTTCCTGTCATTTGGATACAGTGTACCCAAATTGCATAACTGCTTGTGAAGGTTAATGACAAACTAAATATGAGTATATAGAATGGTCTCAAATTGTAATAATAGTTACTATTATTATTACAATTACTATAAGTATATATAATTGCTATATATGTATGTATAATAAATATATAATAGTATGTATAACATAATCACTATAATAATTGCTATTATTACAATTTGTTATTATAATGATAACAATAATAATAACTATTTTTATTATTCACAAAGTCATGTGTGAACTAGAAAGATGGTACTCAAATTTTGAACACTCCAAATAACAAGTCAGTTCTATAGCACAGTTTGTGAGCATCTTAAAAACTGCAGCCAGCTGTGGTGGAGCACTCTTTTAATCCCAGCACTCAGGAGGCAGAGGCCGGTGGGTCTCTGTGAGTTTGGGTCCAGCTTGGTCTACAGAGTGAGTTCTAGACAGCTAGGTCCATGTAGAGAGATCCTGTCCCAAACGTGGAGGCCATGATTGAGCCCTGAGGCAAGAAGGCATCATGAAGACAGTATATCACACTGGGAGCAAAATGATGCTATCTCGATGGTAAGGGAATTATAGACACTACGAGAACATTGGGGAGACAGCTTAAAGTGAAAGAGTGAAGCTGGGTGCCGTGGACAGCCTGGGGCAGGGGATAGAAAAGGAAGAGAGAATGTAAGAGTGTGTGAGACAGAGCGAGAGGCAGAAAGTCCTTATTTCTACATTTCCCCAGGTCTGGGGTTAGAGTAGCTCGGCATAGCTCAAAGCCAGTTTCTAGGTAGGCATCGGAGTTGTTTGAGGTAAAGAAGAATATTTGTTCCCAAATTTCTGTTACTTCCATAAGTGATAGAGACCCGAGCTTCCAGGGGAGGCGGAGACCACAGCTGCAGAGGAAGCACGGCCTGGCTTCTGAGAGGCAGCTAGGTGCCTATGATCTAACTGATGCAATACCCCTCTATCCTCTGGTTCCCTCGTGCCTGCTTTCCTCTTTTCCTTTTCCTTTCTTCCATCTCTCCGTTTTTCTTCACGCCTACTTTCTAGACTCACACATGAATGTGTATAGTCATGTGCAACTGTGAAATGATCTGATATTTGAAGCTGACTTGTGGAGGCCACATTCTAAGCCATGTTTAGTCTCACTCTCTTGGCAGACAGTCATGCATGACTGAATCATAATTGCTGCCTTGCCTTAGATTTAACGATTGCCTTAGCAGCCTTGGAGAAGATTCATTTGATGCTAAGAGTTTATTATCTTTTGCTTTGCGATGCTTCTAGCAGTTGCACACAAGAGCTTCATTTGATCCTGTTCCTCCTTCAGTTTCTGGTTAGGTAACTCAGGAAGGGAGAATTGTCAAGACAGATGCTATTTCAAAATATAACACTAGATGGAGTCGAGAGATCATATGTTCCCCTTCATTTTAGTGCCTTCCGTTTAGATGTTGTACTGTGTACTGGCAAAATAAAATTAGATGACTAAGTAAGTCACCTAGGGATCAGAGCAAGTAGACAACTAAGTCTTCTCGTTTCCCATCCTCTCCAGGTTTTTTTTTTTTTTTCCAGTCTCATTTTTCTTGCTTGGTTCTGCAGCCTGATCCTTTGCAGGGCTGTAAAGGACCACGAATGTGGGATAGGGTAGGGTGTGTGCGTGGGGGTGGGGGTCACTGCTAGTACAATTGGTGTGGACAAAGTGTTCAATAAGGACTTCCCTTTGTCTGTAGAGACACTGCAATGTCAGCTGTCTGGGGCACATTTGTATTTTGAGCTTCCTGTCTTCTAGGTTCTAGAAGGCTGCTGAGTTAGTCTCTAGCCAATCTGCCCTCAGAATCCTTCCCTACTCCTCACCCTGTCAAGTTAAAGAACGTGACCATGTGTGTCTATTCCAGCCCTGTTGCCACCCATCAATCTCCAGTCTGGCCTGCAACCTCTCTCCCTTTGTCTAGATGAGAGCACCGTTTAGTATTGTCGATATATCTCATATATGCAGTCAGCACATTGAATCCTACTACTAAAATCATTTTCCTAATACAAAAAATTTTACAGTTCCCTGTCAGAATCTCCTTTTTTTCTGTCCCCCTGAAATTTCATACAACTGTCTGCAAAGTTTGCTCTAAATAAACACTTTGTTCTAAATAAACACTTGTTCAATCAACAAATGAATTGGAAAGTAAATGAGTTTCCTTGACTTCATCGATCTTCAATGGTTTCTTTCCTATATTCGCCTCGTTCTATTTAATCGCTGGTAACTGTTGGTAACTGAATATAAGGGTTTTTTTTTTTCAAATTGTTCCATTATTTATGAATTCATGCAGTCTCTTCTATATAGTTGTACCTTGCTGGGTCACTTTAACAGTGTTTTGTACTTTGTTTTCGGTATTACCTCTTTATGTGCATGACATTTCTGCTTATCAAAACAGATGAAATGAGATATTTGTTACTGAAGTGGCAGATTTAGGTTTGCCTCAGCCAGCAAATAATATTTGAGCCAGAGTAGCAAAGTTATAAAAATAAAAGAGAATCTGTAGTACCTGTAGTTAGGGAGTACTGGGCAAACTTTTTTTTTTTTAAATTCTTTGAAGTATTGCCCTTGGATCAATGATCTGAGACATATATCGCATACTTATAGGGCTAGGAAGTTGATGGGCTGGAGTGTAGTTGGAGGGCAGAGTACTTAGCTAGGTGGGCAGAACCCGCATCTGGATAGTCAGCACTGCAATGGCAAAGGAACAATGCACAGGAGCAGCTGCTCTGCTCTTCATGCCAATGACTGACCAACACCACTATTCATGAAGCAGAGGCCACACTCCTCTGCCTGCTTCCTGTTGTTTATGTGAAATGTCAATAGCAAGTTTCCCCCACTCTAATTGGATAAATACATAAGCATACGTGACTTTAATATTTGAAAATAAAAGGCCTGGCAGGCTAGTTAACAGGTAGGGTGTTGGCTTAGCATGTGTGAGTGAGGTCTGAGGTTTGATTTTTAGCGACATATACATGTGCACGCGCACACACACACACACACACATACACACACAATGATTGGAGGTCTTAAGAAGTAATTATACAGTTATAAGTTATTTATTAAACTTTGCTATAATTTAAATTTTTTTTATCTGAACTTGCTGGTACTTGCCTATAATCCTATAAATCCCAGCACTGGGGAGGTAGAGACGGGTGGATCTCTGTGAGTTCCAGACAAGCGAGGCTACATGATGAAACCCTGTCTCAACAAACTCCCGCCAAAACTTTTTAATCCTTGAAGATTTTCATAACAATTTAAATTTAATAAAGCAAATAGATATGTGCTTAAGTGCTATTTAAGGGGAAAGTAGAAATAATTATCTTTCTAAAAACATTAGTATATATCATTACTAGTGTTATACTTCTGAGGGTAGGAGATTGGGATGTATCACAGAAGAAAATGGTAATTGATATGTCTATTGAAATTATGTGTGTGATGGGGAGGAGATCTTTTAAAATACGTTTAATTCATTCTTGGAGAATTTCATACAATGCATTTTAATCATATTGACTCTTCTCCTTCCCCTAACTCTCGCCAGATAGTCCTCACTCCTTACCCTCCACCACCTTGTCCTGTTTTATTTTTTTGATAACTCCCTGAGTCCAGTGTGTGCTGCCCATATACTTGTGAGTGTGGGGCCATCCCCTGATACATGGTTGTCCCGCCAAAGGCCACACACTTAAAGGAACACTGACTCTTCCTCCTAGCCATCACCTACCCAAACCTCTTCAACTGGAGGTGGGGTCTCGTGAGCCCCTCCCCCTCCGCTGGGATTCTGACCTGCTGGATGGAGTACAGGTTACCACAGCTTCACCCATGCAGCAGCCCTGTCAAGTCCCCAAGTCACTGTTAGGCTCTACTGGTCTTCCCCAACCTCTGTCTCTCACAGTTGTTCCTCCCCGTTTTTTGTGGTGGTCCCTGAACTTTGTTGGTGTCAGGGGCTGGCTAACACAGAAGTTACCTTGGCGACTGAGTGCTCCACTGACAGTGTCTTCACTTTGGTCAGTTGTGAGTCTCTGTGGCAACCACTCTTTACTACCCAAAGAAATATGGGGGAGAGAGGTGATGGAATACATGTGATCTGAAAGCAGAAGGGAGTGCTGCTTCCATGGGAGAAGGGGAGCTAGCTAGAACAGGAAGGAGCGCAGGGTGGGGTGGTGGCGAGGAAAAACAAATGGAGAGGAAAGTATAACTACACGTATGCACGACCATGCCATAATGAAACCCATTACTTTGTGGGCTAACTTAAAAAGAATAAGAGGAAAAAGCGGGCAGAAAGATGTACAATGAATAAAACAACACCTTTGTGTATGCTGCAGTCTTCATGGATGCTGTTTCAGTAAATGAAACACAATTCCCTTAAGATGCTTTTGTTTTCTTTGCCCGCTCACAAGCGGCAAAGGAAGTGTGCACTTCTTGCCCTGGGTTTAGAGGGCAGCCACTATCTGTTTAGATGCTTTGCTCAGTTTCTCTTTGTCGAGTTTGTCTTCTTATGCTGGTTCTGTCCTCTGGTCCTCCTCACAAAGGAATCAGATGGGAGCTCAGTACTGGTAGATGTGTGAGTCCGTATAAGCCTGGAGCTGCTCAAGAGCAGCCTGAAGCGGACGCACTGCTCTTCTCCACCGAAGTCATTTCAGGCTATGTTGGGAGAGACGCCAGATGCTGCGCTTACCAGGCCTTGACTGGCATGAGACTGCTGCTTTGTGGGGGTGAGAGGCTATGGGACTCCAACACAGCACAGGGTAACCATGCTGACCCCTTACAGCTACCACCTCAGCTCCTTATAGCAACAGTCAGGAAAAAGGTCCTTTTGAGAAATGACCCTGGTCTCCATATGTCCCCATGTGTTCTTGCACTGTCTCCTATTGCGTCTCACTGGGCTGTTCCATTGATAAGATGGACTCATGACCCTGGTTACGTTGGATGACACGAACGAGAGCTGCTCACTTCCATGTCAGACATGTAAAAAGAATGCAGCTCTCCTTGCAATGTTCTTCGACAGCTTCACTCCACAGTCGATCTCAGATCACTCACTGGCGTCAGAGTCCTGGAGCTGGGGATGGGATAGGATTATGGACCAAGATTTAATTTTCCTTGATTTATTAATTTATAATTCCCCCTTTAGTAAACACTCAATTTCCTTAATACTTAGTGCTATGGTTTGAATATGTGCTTCTGAGTGCATGTTAGACTCTCACAGTTTTTCAGTACATATTTATTTATTTTCTATGTGTATTTACCTCTCTTCTTACTGGATGAAACAGTCATCCTCTATACTCTGAGTGTATGATAACTGACTTTATAAAATTAACTGACAGCTTAACAGGAAAAAGGAATATAAGTTTGCTGCGTGCAAAGTAAGAGGCAGTTTCCTGCAACCCCAGGGACATCTAGAAGCTTCCATACCACGAAAGGAGAATGGGCTTGCAGGCAAATTAGAACGAGATTGGAAGTAAAGACATGCAGGCTGTCAGAAGGTTAGCTGGTAGTCTGAGGCCACATCTGTCTGGGAGTGGCAGCGGCCTCCACCACTCCTCGGTCAGAAGAGTTAGTCTTCATTGTTGAGGAGCTCTCTGGGAACAAGTGACTCTCCTCTTGGAGAGTTTGTCTTTTGACATATGAGGCAAGTTCAGACTAAGTCATTGCTTGCATTTGTTGTCCCTCAAGTGCCATAGTTTGGGTATTGAATGTCTCCCACAAAAGGCCCATCTGTTGAAGGCTTGGTCCCCAGCCTGTGATGCTGCTGGTAGATGGCAGAGCCCTTCGTAGATGGTGGCTACTAGAAGGAATTTAGGTTATTTAAGGGTTTTCCATGAGCAGGGTAGTGGGTTCCTGGGCTCTCCATCTCTCTGTCTCTCAGCTGCCACAAGTGATCAGCATCCTCTACCACACACCCCTGCCATGATGCCATATGTCCCGTGGGCTCAGAAGGAACAGAGCCCAGATTAACTTTTTCTCTTTTTCCTTGAGTATATGTGTGTCTTCCTGTGTGTGCAAATGTGTGTGTGAGTTCACGCATGCTTACAGATGCACATATGCACAGTTGCATATGGAGGCCAGAGGTTGATATCAGGTATGTTTCTCTACTGTTCTCCACCTTAATTTTTGAAACAGAGCTTACTTGAACCTTGTGCTCACAGATTTGGCAACAGTGGGTGGCCATTGGGCCCCAGGAAGATGACTGTCACCCCTAGCACTAGGACTAGAGATGTGTGCTGCTGCTTTTGCATTTGACATGGGTTCTGGGAATCCAACCTCAGATCCTCATGCTGACCCATCCAGCACTTTCTTGCTGAGCCAACCTCCAGTCTCAGTGTTTCTTCTTTTTGTTTGAATATATGAGTCACCTTGTCACACCAGTGCAAAGCTGACTAATGCACAAATGCCCTCTGATGTCTTCATTGCCACAGCCGTCTATGTCGGGGAGTGGGGTGGTATTTCCTGAGCTGCTTCAGCTGTGAACTGGAAGCCCACCACTTCAATCATTAGGGTGACCAAGACATTACAATTTATAAGAAATTGGCTGAAAATGCATTTAAGAAATATATTCATTATATTATAACCACCCCAAACACAAAGAGAGTCGGATATAGGGAAGAGCTCCCCGATCTTCCCCTCCTTTGCTCCTTCAGGAAGTTACCCAAGTTCGTTGTCATGGGGGAAAAATGAGCCTAAGGTATGTTCATTTGGCAAGATGACCAAACTGTACAAAAGAGAAGGTCATAAGACAGCATTCTCCAAGGAAATGAGACCAGAAAGTAGAGAGAATGTGGAACAATCTTATTCACTTGCTGTCTACTCGCTTGTCTACGGCTGGCTTGCCTTTGAAATATAGAGGTCTAGTAACACATTAATCACCAGAAGGAGCTTTTCTTCATGCCAAATTGAAGTCTCTCAGCAGCCACAGAAGATTTACTGTTCTCAGGGGGTAGGCAGAAGGGAGCCAAGCAAGCAAGCCTCTTCTTTTTCCTCCAGCCAGCCTGCCTTGTGATGTTCTGCTCTGTTTCCAGGGTTCTGGGGGGAGTGTGCTTTTCAGAGAAGACCCAGCACCTCAGTCTCTTTATGGAGAAGGAAAATGGCCCAAAGGGCCTCCTGAGCTCAGGAGTGGGTCATACCCACTGAGCTAGGCAGCTGAAAACACAGAGCACAGAATTCTTCTCTTGCTCCAACCAAGACAAGCAGCCCAGCTCTTGCTAACCTCCCCTCGTGGCTATTATTTAGCAATTGTGAATCCCTCTTTAAGCCTCTAGTGTCTTTTTAGCTGTAAAAACGGAATGGTCATTTTTTTTGTTTGTTTGTTTTTATTTTATTTTTTAAAAAATTTTTTTCCTTTTCAGTTGCCAATGATTCAGCTTGAAAGTCCAGCTGGCACAGGTTCTAGGAATTTGTGCAATGCTGACTGCAGATACACCACACAGTCTTTGTGGGCTGCCAGGCACTCCCAAACATGGTTCTAGATGGTGTCTTGTACTTTTAGGGTAGTGAGTTGTCAGTTACACGTATTCTGCGCATGCAGAGAGGCTTGGAGCTTGAGATGTTTTAAATTAGTCTCTCTGTCTCTCTGCCTCTCTGTCTTTCTGTCTTTCTGTCTTTCTCTCTTTCTCTTTCTCTCTCCCTCTCTGTCTCTTTCTGTTTCTCTCTTCCTCCCCCTCCCTTCCTCTCTCTCTCTTTCTGCCACGAGGGGCATGGTGAGTCACGTATATCTTAACAGCTTCATACACAAAACAGCTGCTTCTCCAGCATTACCTGCATATCCCTCCCGCGCTTTTCTCCTACAGATCTCAGGAGGGTGAGCATAAACATGTCTGTGCTTTTCCATGAATAATCATTTTTATTCCTTTCTGAATTCTCAGAATCAGTTCATTTACTCAACACCATTTAGCAAATGCCAACGATATGCTCTACAAATTTACAACAAGGATACTCTGAAGAACAAGGTGAACACAGGACAAGGCTTGCGTGGGATGTATAAATATAAATGAAGACAGGGACACATCAAAAGAGGCACACACACAAATGTATAAAGCAGTGTGGTGAAAGCCACATGAGAATGGATGGGGACACTGTGGGAACATGGATCTGAATGAATGGGACCCCGAAGCAAGGATGAGGTATAAGTATTTGTAGTATGTCCTCATTTGCTTTCTTGCTGTGATAATGTCATGCCCAAAAGCAATTTGGAGAGGAAAGGGTTTATTTCATATTATACCCTACAGTCTAGCTTGTGGGGAAGTCAAGGCAAGTACTCAAGCAGGAACGTGGAGGCAGGAACTTAAGCAGAGGCCATGGAGGAATGCTCCCTATTGGCGTGCCACCCCCCCCCCCCACGCCCCCCACCCCCCGGCTTCCTCAACTACCGTTCTTATACAACCTAAGGATTGCCTATCCAGGAGTGGCACCATCTAAAATAGTCTGAATCTTCTCACATAGAGATTCCCCTTTCCACACTACTCTCTGGCTTCATATAGGTAGAAAACACAAACAAAAAAAAACAAACAAAAAAACTAACCAGAATATTCTTAGAATTTTGAATAAGAATTTTCCTGATTGAAAAGGTGATGTGATCTGGGTAGCAGTGGCACACGCCTTTAATCCCAGCACTTGAGAGGCAGAGGCAGGCAGATCTCTGAGTTTGAGGCCAGCCTGGTCTACAGAATGAGTTCCAGGACAGCTAGGTCTATACAGAGAAACCCGGTCTCGAAAAACAAAACAAAAAACAAACAAAACAACAACAGAAGGAAGAAAGAAAAAAGAAAAGGTGGTGTGTTATTCTTTGTCTGGGTCCAGGAGGCCAAGCTGCTCTCAGCTATAGTCTTCCCCAAGCCTAAATCCTCCAGCTGACATGAGCCCTCCCTAGAGTAACAGCTTCTGGGCTGACAGCAATAGCAGAGACCCTAACATTTCAGCGGTTCTAAGGCATATTTCTCTAGTAGAAGAATTTTGACATCAATATCTCAGAGGCTGTATTTCACAATTTCCCCATCCATATTTATCTTAGCCTCTAGCTATTCTGTGTTGCACCCTAAGGGTGTAGATATCTTACTTTTAGTTCCTGGGAGTGTGTCAGCTTCAGTCTGAAAAGAGCAATGAGTATGTAGTACTGAAGCTCTCCTATTTCGGTCTCTTAAGTGGAACCCAGACAGCACAATACGTCAGTGCCAGACCCAAAATAGTACAGCCCAAACACAGGCTTGCTAGAGCCAGATGGCCAGAGGAGCATGGGACGTGGGTCATAGGTGAGTCTGCTGCAGACTGAGTTTAGACAGTATCTTATCAGAAGATCAGGAGAATGCTGCAATTTAAAAAATCAAAAACAATAGAGAAACACGTTCATTTTCTTCAACTGTTTGCTTTAAAAACAGGTCGATGTAGACAAAAAGGAATCAGAATATAAGAAGAGAAAGTAAAAATGTATAAAATTCTACAAGTGAATCAGACGTGGTAACTTGCTTAAATCTGAGCACTTGGGAGGCTGAAGCAGAAGAATTGTGAGTTCAAGGCCAGCCTGGGCTGTCTAGCATGGTGTTGTCAAGAATTAAAAAAAAAAAAAAAAAGGAATGAAGGAAGGAAGGATGGAAGGATGGAAGGATGGAAGGATGGAAGGATGGAAGGATGGAAGGAAGGAAGAAAGGGGATCATGAAAAGTAGGAATGGAGAAGGGATAAAGAATGAGAGAAGGTGGGAGGAGGAAGGAAAGGCATAGGTAAGAATGGGGAGTGGGAAGGAAGGAGGAAGGAAGGGGCAGAGAGAAAGCCCCATAACTTGGTACTGCACACGCCAGCGCTTTCCCCAGTATTTAAGAGTCAGCCAGAGCAAAGGTGGGTGTCCTGAGCCCTGAAATATGTTAATTACACATGCTAATTAAACAGCTAATTAAACATCCTGGGTTACCTCAGCATCAAGTCAATCTCTTCTGAATTGTCACACAACTTAACACAAGAGGTTAAAATAGCTGTCAACATTTGTCAGACAAGATGTTAAGTAATGACTTGGCCTAGTTATATAATCACTATCTATTTATATGTTAAATGTCTATTAAAAACAGCAATTCCTGCATTAAGTACATGTTTTTCTTAATACAAATGTCCCTTTGTATCCTGCATCCCTAGCACATGGAAAGTATTTTCTGTTGCTTTGTCTCCCCATTCTGATATGTTACAGATGACATTTTTTCTGACCAAAAAAAACCCAACCAAACAAACAAACAAAAAAAACCCAAAAAACATAGTCACCATATTACACAGTCTGAATCCAAGTATCATGCTCAATTCTCAACCCCCTGTAGTAAGATGACGACCACCTCAGTAGTCGTTTATGGTGATCCCTTTCTCTGAGCTTTAATGCCTTGAAAGTGGTTTAAAGGGGAAATTTCCCTTTTGTCGAATGAGGACCAAAATACTCCACTGTGTGGTATAGTCTGTGCTGATCACCCCCACTGATGTGATACTGCTTCTGCAAAGGCAGCTAGCTATACCACATGCGTGTTCTGGAAATGTGGGTTGTGCAATTCTTGAAGAATCATGAAGATAAAAGTATTTTTCCAAAAACTCACAAGCTATGCATTTTCTTCATAATGAGACTTTTACTAGGAGGGCTATAATGGAGGCAATTACATATAGTATAACCTAGCTTTCAGACAGTTATATACCTTATTGTATATATTTAAACCTAATCTGCCTATGTTATATAATAAGTTTGTAATATAAATTACCAATAATATTATGTGATATAGTTTAAATTTAATTTACCTAAAATATACTTTCAATATAACATATCATGCAACATATATTTAATGTAATGTCACATAATATAATTTTCAAGTATATATGCTCACTCAAATGTGTATGGAGAAGGGAGACAGATCGAGAGATTGAATGGGGGCAAAACAGAAGTTCAAAGAAGTGTTCTAAATGATGACGGAGAAGCATCCTTTTTCCTCGCTGGTAACATATTTATTCCGAATTTTCCACTTTTCCATTTTGTATATCGGCGCTTGACTCTCATTTGTGATGTAGACAGGGAGGAACTGTTCCGCAGGGTTAACCAATGAAAGATCACGTGAAGATTTAGTAGGCGTAGAAGCGTCTTAGATTTGACCAGAAGAAAGCTGGATTATGAATGGAATAAATTTGTGATTTACTACCCGAAGGCTGAGTTGGACTTCGCAGCTGTAAGCACCCAGACAAGTCAGACAAAAGCAGGATGATTTGGGTCTGGATTTTTCCAGTGAATTCTGCCAATCATTCCCTTCACTTTGGCAAGCTGTAGATCGCTCTAGAGACAGTCCTGGGAATCACCAACAGGGTCAGGAAAGGAACATTAAAATAAATTCCAGTTCTGCGCATTGACCACTAGAGAGCAGTATTGTTCTCTGTATATGCGGCCAAGAGGCCTAAGAGGAAACCATAGGAAGCCTGAGGCAGAATACATCCCACCAGGCAGTCACAGAGTACATGTAGTAGACCTGGATGTCAGGGACATGCTACTGCATGTCTCCTTCAGCTGCCAGCCACCATGGCAACAGGACACTAGTCCCCATATTGGGTATTGGCTTGTGTGGAGGAAAGCAGTCTCTTCATTCAGCACTGTGTTCTGATTTGCATTAGGTCTCTACGTAAGTGTTGAGCTCTCAAGACCTAATGTGATCACTCATATTTTGAACCTACAGGTCTTTTCCTAAGTCTTAAGGTATTGGAGATTAATGGTTATCATAGACTCATACGTTTGGGGATGGATTTATTTAATCTCAAGAAAGGAAAATAAGCTGTTTAAAACTTTAAAAGGGAAAGAGAAAAACTCTATTCCTATGATGAACTATTCTGTAAAAAAACAACTGCATGCTCTTTGCATTGGGCTCTTCTGCTAACTGCACAGTGGTTCCTCTGGTTTCTGGAAAGATATTTCTGGTGTCTGCAAGAAAACCAACTGCTCTTAGAAGGATATAAAAATAGCCTATAGAAGTTTCTACAGTGGGAGAGAATAAAACCCTAACTTTGCCTGGTTTCCTGGCCTGTAGGACTTATGCCCCCAATGACACCGACAGAAATCACAGCTATTGACATATGGAACTTCTGTAGTAAGACAGAGCCAGGCGTAGCTATGCACCTGCCTCTTGGGAGAAGCCCATTCATGTTCCGTGGCTCAGTGCTTTCCCTCCTCTAAGCCAAAGGTCTATATCCTCTGGCTACTTTCTACTCCATTATGTCTCAAATCAATTTTCCAAGGAACTAGATAGGTAATTATTTTTGACCCCATAAAATGGATTTTACATTACTTACACTATGCTGGGCTACGTAGTAATATATATTTACATACAATACTGGCTTCTTCCACAGAGCCGGTGAGTGACTGGTGACAATCCATTCCACTGGCTGTTCTTGCTTGCTGGTCCCTAGAGTTGCTGTATCGCACAGCTTATGATACCCGCTGCTCTGATCACTTATCACTAAGAATCATAGTATGCCTCACATGTGTTCCCCCATGTCATGTGTTGCATGACCATTTAATTTATAGCTCTCTTTCTGAAAGCCCTATAAAGGAAGAGAGATCCTTATGTGGCTGCAGAAAAGGACAGTGTCAAGGAAGCTATGTCCTAGTCTGCCTGAGCTGATGACCCTTTCTGGAGACCTCAATAAGACATGGTTCATCTCTCCCATGGGCCCCTCTCTCTTAATATATCTCCATACATCTTAATATATCTTCATAAATCTAGGAGAGCTCATGATGTCAAAACCAAGCTCTCCCCCACAGAGCAGGGCAAACTCACTCCCATTCAACACTAACCTACAGCTGATCCATTCTGGCCAGGCTCCTCGCCGATGACCATTACAGATGTCTCTGGAGTCCAGCACAGTTTTGTCCTCGGAGGACAGATGGTCTAGGCCAGGGCATGCTCACACAGCCAGTTCACAAAACTCAGCTTTGCCTTTCCTAGCACTCAGCAGGCTAGATCACACATAGCAGGTGATGAGGAAGCTTTGGGTGCGTGTGGGGACTTTCCTTAGTTTTGTGGGTTACCAATCTGTAATAGACATCTGTTTATTATTCATTCTGGCATCTATGGCTGATCACAGTAACGAGTGCCCCAGGACAGGCACTTACTCATTTGTGTGATGGAATCCGTGTGGATGATCTCTGCCTGATGAATCCACCAAGTCCACTGGGATGGGGAGTCGCTCTTCCACTTCAATTCTTTTTCTCTCACTGCTGTTATAGACCGTCTCCACAGTCTCCATTTCCAGCACTCCAAACCTCAGCTGGCACTTTTCTTTCCTTGCAGCCTCTGCTAGCTTCCTATACCCCACCCCCCTTTCCCTTTCTCCAGCATATCTTGCAGTCTTTGCTAGCACATCACCCCCACAAAGACCTTTCCTTATGCTTGATTTAAATCTGCAGGCCGGGGACCTCTGCCTCCTTAGAGCTCTACTCCACCACAGTCATACCATCTGACGTGTGATATATTTTTACTTTGCTTTTTGCTGGTTCTTTACTAGGAAATAAGATCCACCAGGGAGCTTTTGTCTATTTCGTACACGATCACATCCTCAGTGCTTCCAAAAGTGCCTGACACATAATCAACACTCACTAAATAGGTGTTGAATGAATAAACAAAGTCTTTAACGAGCATTTCCCCAAGACTGGGCAGTAAAGAAATACTTGTTAATTTGTGGAACCATAGCTGATTTCATCAGTTCAGGAAAAGTGAAAGTCAGAGGTCACTTACGGAGGGAGCCAGGCGTGCTGCAGTAGCTTAACAGCTGTTAAAAATCTACAGACATTATACAGTTTTTCCCCCTTAGGTTTCAAAATAAGTCCAGAATTCTTTGATATGAAGTTCTTTAGAAACTGAATCATAGAAGACCCTGAAGCTGAGCTTAGAGATGGTCAGTTGAAGATTTCAAAGTCATCTGTCCTGCACTGTCTCCCATGGTGCCAGGCATCTAAACTGGGGACGTGTTTACCGACGTGAGAGCATGCTAAAGGACCGTGGTGAGAACAGCAATTGCTCCATGTGACCTGATGATCCAGACTCACAGACTCCAGGGTGTGAAATACAGACTGTTCAGTGGGACTGTGTTTCGTGATATTAATTATTCCTATCATTTCTCTCTCATTTTGCCGACGGGGATACCAGATAGGAATTCTCCATTTTACTACATGTTTGGCACTGAAGAATGCATGCACATTAACATGTGTTTTTATTTTTTTGTTTTTGTGCTTTGAAATCTGGGGTCTTTGCTGATTGTCAGGACTGCTTATCCTACATCAACAAGGTCTTAGAGATAGAGCAAGGACTCCCCACTGAAGAAGAACACGTCCAATGCAAATGAGCCAATCCCAAACCTCCTCTCTGTAGGCTGTCAGACTCAGCCTATTCTCCTCCTCTAAACACTACTAGAACAGCTATCAAACAAAGAACACAGAGCCTGGTGAAACAACCTAACACTAGCCCTGCCTCACTGTATCCTGCCCAGGAGCACTGGAGCAGAGGTTCTTACTCATGTCTCCTCTTGTTCCCTTTGCCTCCTGGTCCACACTGGAGCTTCTCCCTGAGGATGCCCATGTGTGACATGTTCCCTCCTTTTGCTGTCCATAAGAAGTACATTATCCTTTCAAAGAGAGTTGTGTATTTGTTGTTCTTTTTTATCATACCTAAATAATGACAAAACATGCTTTAAGATTGAGGGGAGTAAAAGAAGCTAACGCTTGGTGTTTAGAGTCTTTGATACTGTTGTCTGATATAAGAATGATGAGAACTGGGACAAAACTGAGTAGGATGAATGAGGCTTCTGTACTTTCAAGATGAGGGGAGAGAGTATATGGTGACAAGTGGGGCTCAAGGTCCCAGAGCTGTGGTCAGTCCGGGGTCTCCCCTGCTGTTAGCTGGTTTAATAGGGCTCAGAGAGAGCTCTCTCTAGAGTTCCAGGTTGCCAATCTCAGACATTTCTCTAATACAAATAAAAAGGGTGAGGTAGATGTTGTCATTAAAGATGAGACAAGTGAGATTCAAAGAGATTAAAACTATGTAACAAATAGTGCACGAACTAAAAAATATAAAGCCACAAAATATCCCTAAAGACATATAATGTGAAAACTGCAATCTCTAGCTTATTCTCAATCCCCCATCACCCTGTTCCTGAGGAGTAACACCAGTTACACTTTCGAAGCCCTCCCCATATACACACTCTCTCTACACAGATATTCACATACACACACATAATTCAACGCACACACACACACACACACACACACACACACACATAAATACACACACATAAATGCTATTCCGTAAATGAATGTACACATGAAAGGGGAATTCTAATGTCAAACTAGTAGAACTGCTACAAATTAAGGATTGAGAAAAATAGAAATAACTGATCTAGGGGTGGACAGAGAAAATGAGATGGGGCCAAGATGGCAAACCATGCGGCTCCCCACACTGCCTGTCTCTGGCTCCATTAGCCCAAGGTAGTAAAGGCGAATCTCAGGAGAGGAAATGGGGATCTCTACTGGACAAAGGTGTGATGACAGCGCATGTGAAGAGTAATGATTCACTCAGGGATTAGGACGCACACGAGGAGGAGGAGGAGGAGGAGGAGAAGGGAGGAGGAGGAAGAGGAGAAGGAAGAGGAGGAGGAGGAGCAAGGGGGGAGGAGGGGGGGAGGAGGAAGAGGAAATGACATCCAGCCATTTGCCCCTCTGACACTCTTCGTGGACTAGATGCAGAGTAATACCCATTATGTCTCTTAGGATGAATTAAATGTCAAACAACAGGAAATAGTTTGGAGGCAAATAGTTGGATTAATATAAGGCATGGTCTCTAGAAGTTTCTTTAAAATCATTCCACTATAAAAAATGATTTAAAGGCTAAGAGATAGCTACATGAGGAAAAGAGTTTTCCAGTACATGCCCAAGCACTGAGTCAGAACCTCCAGAGCCCACACAAAAATGGATATCCTGTAGAATCATCTGCAATCCCAGCATGCCTGAGGAGAGATGGGAGGTGGAGACAAGACCACCTGTGGAAGCTGTAAATCCAGCTAATCTGTCAGAGAAATAACAGAGACCCAGCTTCAAATGAAACAAAATGTGAGGACCTCAACAGGTGCACCGCGGCTTGGACACATGCATGAGCACACACACATGCATGTGCACACACATGCATGGATACACACACACAGGCTTTAAATCTGCAAACAGGCTTCTTTCCCTAATAGTAAATGTCTGAGTATGATTGATTCACACATAAGTTATAGCCTAGGAGTCTCATTAGCATCAACCTGAAGATGATCTGTGGTCAGAAATCCCAGTGCGGAACAAACTTCTGTCTGAGAGCCCTTCCCGTGCTGAGAGTCACCTTGTCTGAATCTTTCATTCTAGTCTTGCATTGAATTGAAATGTATTCTGTACATGCATGCAATTCCTATATGTCAACTAAAAATAAAAATGTTTAAATTTTTGTAAAAATCAAAAACAAACAAACAAAAAACTTAAGTGTTTGGAGGCCAGAGAGATGGCTCTGTGGTTAGGAGCTCTGGCTGCTCTTCCAGAGAACATGGATTCAGTTCCCAGCTTCTACATGGCAGCTAACAGCTGTCTGTAACTCCAGTTCCAAGGGTTCTGACACCCTCTTCTGTCCTTGTTTAGTGCACATGTGTGATGCACAAACATACATGTTAGGTGAAACAATACACACAAAATAAAAATAAAAGCATATGCTTTATAGATATAAAGATTCATAAATATCAAAATTTTGCTCATGTTTGAGTGTTCTTCTTGTATTTCTAATTAAGGTAGAGTGGAACTCCACATCTGCCGATGGCCAGGGATATGTATAATTTCATAAAATTATACACCAGTGTTGGAAGGGGTATCTTCTAGTCTGTTTCTCATACATTTAAAAAATAATTTTAGTTTTAAACAGAGGTCAGAAGATGGCATCAAATCCCCTGGAGCTGGAGAGTTTCAGATAGTTGTGAGCTACCATGGAAACTGAGTCAGGCCCTCTGCAAGAGCAGCAAGTGCTTTTAACTGCTGAGCCATCTCTGCAGCCCTGTGTCCCTCACATATTTCTGTCAGTAGATATCAGAGAGGAAGCTTCTAGCTGGTACCAGCTAGATTTCTCCATGTTCTGTGACTAAAGGGTGTAGGGTCTTCAGCAATGGATGAGGCTAGAAAATATTAAACTGAGAGAGGTAACCCAGGCCCAGGAAGACCAGTGTACTATTCTCTCAGTCATACGTGGACCTTAGTGTCAAGACTCCAGGTTTATGTACTTAACATGTAGTACATGTAGAATCCAGGAAACTGGGGCCACTGGTGGAGGAGGCAAAGAAAGATCTTAAGGGAGGGGACATAGTAGAACACAGATGATATGAAGGAGAAAGAGTGGGAAGGGAGGTTGAGGTAGAGATATGCACGGAAAGGCTGGGTAGAGGAAGGAGAGAGAGAAGGGATAACTAATACAAAGAATGTTTGGAAAAGCCAAGCATATGGAAATCTACTGTTTTGTAAGCTTCCCCCCAAAAGCCAAAAGTCAACAAATAAAAGGGCCAGAGACAGATGTGGGATACTTCTTTAGTTGTTGGCCAGGGGTGTTCTGGTTGACTTCCAAAACAATACAAATGATTACTATTGCTCTTCCGGCCCATAAGAACTTTATGAGGAGACCCTATTTCTTAAGCCCGTCTATTTATAATGGCATCTGGCCACAGTGCACATGGGGAGAAGATATTCCTAGCTAACTGGATGGGAACTGTGGAAGGGTACATATATTTTTGCTTGTTGTGGGAGGTTGTAGATCTTCTTTGGTCTCAGAATTTAGCGAAACTGGGTGGGAGCGAATTTGTAAGTCAGCATTCAGATTTGGAATCTGAAAACAGATGTCAGATTTCTCCGGAAGCATGATGATATTTTTTTTTTAATCAAGAAAGCAGATGATTCATGACAGGTTGATTAAAAGGAGAGGTATCTTTCGAAAAGGAAAAACCGGGGCTAGTTCATAAATATAGCTCGAATAGCCAATACATTATAGAAACAAACTCTGTAACTTAGCGTTAGAGTTAGAGGAGGAGAGAGAGAGGGAGACAGACAGAGACAGAGAGAAAGACAGAGAGAGATTCATGAGAGCACAGAGAAGACAGAGAGGTACAGAAATATAGAGAGAGCAAGAAAAGGAGGAAGTAAGGGATGGAGAGAGACAGAGACAAAGAGATGGCAGACTCCTCCTGCTCATCCACTTCCACAGGTTGCATAACATGGCTGTCCTGGCATTGCCGAGAACCTGGAATACAGATTCTGTATAAAAACCGTAGTATTAGCAAACTGCACCTGGCTTCTAGATATCTGTCTGGATAACACAATCCCGTTATTTTCTCTTTATATTCTGCCTGCTGCCACACATATTCCTAGTGACTTTTAAAAGTGTAGTGGCGCAGGCTTTTACTTAGTGGCTCTTGAAAGAATTAGACAAGATGCTAATGTCCCATGTGAACAGGTGGATGTAAGGGCTGACATGTGTTAGTATCATGTCCCGTATAACCTTATCTCAGTAACGCAACAAATAGGGAGACAGTTACACAGATATGCAAACACATCAGCCTTTTCTGGAAGGTGAGTTCCAGTTCACACTCCTGGGAGGAGAAAGCTCCCTACCCCTCTACCTTCAGTCCTTCCACTCCTTTCCCCAAGACAAAGTCTACGATGCTGAGATGGAGGCAGGCTGGCTGGTGAACACTGTTGTACTCAGGCTCATGTTCCCCTCATCTGTGTCTTAGAGCTATGCACACAATTAGCTCAAATTACCTGCGTGTATGTTTCCTCACAATGAATCGGCTCCCTCAACAGACCTCTGGGGAGCTCAACAGGACTAGGTCATTCACATCATCTCTGACTCTCAGCTGACCCTCCAGAAGAATCCATGTAAACATATGCATTCCTATTGTATATGTGCATACCTTTTGGGGAACTCTTGGGTAATTTAGTTTACGGCATGCTGGAACTGTAGACCCGAGTAGTTTTGGAGCCATAGCTCAGTGCTGAATCTACTCACTTCTGGAGTCATTATGAATCTCACCTTATTAGCTTTAATATACTTTTTTGAAAAAAATCTCCCCTTGACAATCTTTCCTTTTGTTGCTTCTCACCTTTAGCTATGTCAATATCTGTGAAGCTCCCAGAGTTCTGGGAGTTTCTGCCTTAGTTTTGTGTACAGGTCCTATATTATACTCACCGTATTTATGCTTTAGATTAATTATACTGATTCGTGAATGAAGGAGAAGCTCCTTCTAGATGGCGTGTACAAACATTACCTTCCAGAGGTAGCGAAGGTTATGTTGGAGGTTGTCAATAGTAGGAAGGATGGCATAAAAGGTAAAACACGGAGAAAGCTGTTAAAAGTGACAAATGGTGTAAGAATCAAGACAGAAACAGCTTGTGGTGTATGTTCTCAGGGAATACAATTATTACAGATGCATTTAATGCTGAGCAAGTGAAAGGAAAAGAGTCCAGTGTTCATCCCAGAGTTTTTGTTTTTGTTTTTGTTTTTTCAGGATTTCTCCATTGTAACTTTGGCTGTCCTGGAACTCACAGGCTAGTCTGAAACTCCCAGAGATCCACCTATCTCTCTGCCTCCCAAGTGTTGAGATTAAGGTGTACCCCACCACCGCCAGGCAATCCCAGAGAATTAGACATCTCTGAAAACACAACAATTTTTTTCCCTGATGACTTTGTACTTAAAGTACTTTGTACTTTAAGATGTAACTTATGAGCTGGAGACATGGCTCCACAGGTAAGGGCTCTTGCCACCACGCCGAACAACCTGAGTTCCATCTCCAGGACTCACATGGTGGAAGGAGATACTCAACCCCTGAAAGATGTCCTGTGACTTCCACACACGGGCTGTGATATGTATTCACCCCATTCCCCAAACACACACACATACACACACTAAATGTAATTAAATAATCAGCAGGAAAGCAAAAGTTTTGAAGAGAATGAGAATCTTTTAAAATGATCTCATTAAAAATATTCTTCTGTATCTTAATATGACACAAAATACGGGGGATGAGCTAAAAAAAATAAGCAGAATTTAGATGTGGTCAACAATGTGGAATCGTGACTGAGACAGAGCAGAGAGTCTCTTCACTGAACTCAATAAAAGACCATTACTCCATATGGAGAAACTCAGTATTTAAGTAAAAACCTCACAGTTATAACTTTGTCGATATTTATAACTTATATTGAAGTAGATGTTATAATAATTTAAATATAGTTCTTATCCCAAAGTATAGTTTTGAACGTCCTCTCAAGTATTTCCATGGGCTTCAGGAAGCAATGAATCAAAGATGCAAAGGTCTAGGTAAGCCTCCTCAGAGACATCAACTATAATTCTAGTAGACTTAGTACAAAATCTGTAAAAATCAACTTCTCTTCCATTAACTTCCCTCCCAGGCTTATTTTATTCTGATTATGTTTCCATTATATAGTTCTGACAAATGGGAAACAAACTACTTAATGATTTCCTTAGAGAAGTGCCTCCCGTAGCTCTGTGAGGATAGATTCCGAATGTCCCTGTGAATGGCTGAAACCAGACATAATTCTGGGTGCTCTATATGCTATGGCTTTCTCCTTTGGTCTAACTTCAGGTCTCAACAACCTCCTCCCCCCCCACCCCCACTTCTTATAAAGTCAAGAACTTTCACATTTTCGTACAAGGAAACTATGCAGGCTCTGCATAATTATTAAAACAAACAAACAAACCAAGGGTTATTTGAATAAATACACCTACTGTGGTATGTGACACCTAAGAAGGCTACTAAGTGACAAACGGGAAGGCAGTATATACAACATGGATGCACTGCACAAGGGGAAGGGGAATTCTGGTTCTAGGCAAGACGGAGAAGGATAGTGTGAGATTTCATTACACAAGTCAGAATGACATAGAATTTAAAAAATTACACATTGCTTATTTTTGAAAATTTTCATTTAATAGTTTCAGACTACATTTTACCATAGGTAACAAATGATGGGAAATGAAACCACAGTACAAAGGGAACTACTGTATTCATACATCTTAAAGTGCTAGCAATTCACTCAGAGGTGAATTGTATAGACATGGCACTAACCCTCAAGACTGTGATGTTTCTATTTTCATAAGTATCACAGTTGATGCAGTACGCTGTCTCTCAGGAACATGTACAATTTTCATGTACCAGCTCAAAAAGTAAGTTTTTAAATAAAGGAAAAAAAATCAATGTGGTGGCCCATCAACTGTCACCTGTCATTCTTGGTCACACAATACTAGATATTTTGCTAGAAGTAGGGGAATAATCTGAAATGAGGGCGAAATCATATCTGAAAAGTGTTCTTACAAGGGAGAAATATTTTTAAGTAGTACGTCTGTTACTTGTTTGAGAATCTCATACGATGTATTTTAAACAGACTCACCCATCCCTCAACTCTTCCCATACCTACCCTTTCCACGAGAAAATTCTGAAAGTCATCTTGGAAACATTTTGTAATGTGGATTAGGTATTGGACATTGCAGTTTATCAAACCGCTCAATAGTGAAAGCTAAATATCACTTTTCCTCTTGAGATGGAGCCTTGTTATATTCCTCTGGGTGATCTTGACCTCCTGGCCTCATGCAGGCTCCCAAACAGCTGGAACTTAACATGTGCTGTCTGGCCCAGCTCTCGTTTGCTGTGTCCAAACAAGGATTCTAATAGAAACCATGATTACATATAGAGAATATAGATTTCATGAAATATCACTATCATCTACTTAATAATATGCCATAAAGTTGTGCAGTTTAAATTGCAGCTATCATTTACAGTTCATTAAACAGACAGCAACTATCTTGGGAAAAGAAAATCTAGAAATGATCCAGTACTAATGACAGATCAACTAGAAGGAAACATCAAGTCAGATATAATTTTTGAAGGAAGAGATTGAGCTTCTAGTTAGAAAACTGGCTCTCACCAGATGCCAAAACTTTGTTTATCACATGCATCAATTATGCCAGTGGAAGGAAGGAAAGCATGCCAGTGTTGGGCAGCTACTGAATGTCAAGCACCAGCCCCATTACACACATGTGGAAATTCAGGCTGTGAATGGTGCCCAAGATCATAATAATGCATAAAGCCTGAGATATGAACCTAGGTCCAGCTGGATTTTTACTGACAGTACACACTTTGTCACACCAGAGTATTGAGTTGCCAATTTTTGTTATTTTGATGCAAAGAAAAACCTTAGTTTTTGTATGCAGATATACATTTACAGTAAATATTCACCAGATAATATTTTGCTACCTTTCCTTTTAATCCACATATGCTTGGCACTCATTTGTCTTTTTGTGTGAATGTTTGTGTGTCTGACTTTCACAGTTGAATTATTCATATAAATCAATCCTTTACACTTGGCAATTCTGGGCTGATTCTACAAGAGATGATTCATTGAAAATCCTCTTATAATTAGGACATTATTCCTCTGGGGATTTCCAGGATTCTCACCTTTTAATTAAGTCAGAAGTCTAGTGCTGCTTTTGAAATTGGTCTTTACCTATAGGTGTGATAGACAATTTTCTGCTGATGTATTCAAATAGAATATGATGAGAGCATTATGAATTTTGCATAGTTTATGCCACATATAAATGACCACTTTCTAGGAAAATAGGTTTTCTTTAAGAGTTAATTTAGTTTATAGCCTACCAAATCTAACACTTCTATGCTTGGAAGATTCTTTTTCTACCAGACTAGGTAGACTAACTTACAACTACACCACTACTAACTGATCCAAAGAAAGACAGCCACACTCAATCCCAAGGAGATCATTTTTAATTTGTAACCCCACAGCCTCTCCGATGAGCACAGACTCTATTCTCTGCTTTCCCCTCAAGCCATTTCCATTCTGCAAACTCTAATTCTGGCTCAAGCCCAAGGTTTCAAAGGAATGAGGTCACCAAACATCACTTGCCAGATCTCTCCAGCAAAGGACAATAACTGAGGACCTCATGGAAAATCTCCCACAAAGCCAGGGTAGAGTCTGTGCTAATGAGGCAGGAGTGTTGGTTACCTCGATGCTATCTCTCAAAGGCCTCATAGTAACTGTCACTGCCCTCGCCAGCCCATTGCTCTTCAGACTCTTCTGCGCAGACCTAGAGATTCCAAGTCTAGATCTGACCTCATTTTCAAGAACTTTCTTTTCTTTACCAGGCAAAATGGCCAGTGCCGGTCCGGAGCACTGAGGCAGAAGGAAGCGAGGAGCGATGCAGTCTCTCAATATGACTACATCAAATGCAGCCTATCATCTCGTGCCATCCACATTTATTGCAGCACTCTGTGTTAGAGATGGATTTCGGGAAACAAGAACCCTTGGATTTGGAGAACACTTATCAGATGCGTGATTTCAGCTTCACTTTACTTCTCTTTGCTTTTCTTCCTTCATTGGTAAAAACTGGAAAAAACCACTAACAGTCATATCTGCCAGACTTCAGATATGTGGAAGTACTGCATGAACACATAAGGGTTAAGGACTTCAGAATACACTATTGCTGTTTAATGTTAAACTAGATATAGCCTTCAATGTAGGGAAAAAAAACTACAGCAATGAAACCAATAGCAGTAAGAGTTATAGGACAAGCCTAACTAACCTTCCTGTGGCGTGTGAACCAGTAAAGAGTACTAAGCAGGTGACTTTTTTTTACACATCTAAACAGACACAAACCTCAAGAAATTATGCCTTTCATGGAAACTTTGAGCGTATTAGTCTTGGCAAAGCCTGAGTAATATTTTTCTGAGCTCTGAAAGGACTCTTTCATTTTAATTCCCATGAAAAGCTTTATTTTTATATACTGTATTAGAGGAATCCATGAAGGAGGAAAAAATGAAGACCATCATGCCGAGTAGTGTTTAGTGCACCGCAGGCCTTCACTCACATGCTGCCTTTACAATGCTGTGATCTCAGAATATAAGTGAACCTTTCAATCTCCATTCATTAAACTTTCATCTCGCACTAAGTAATTTCATAAGCGCATGTTTGGGCAGTGCTTTAATAAATTGGCATTTATACCTGGAAGCAGTCTCCATGCAAAGACATTTATCTCGTGTAGCAATGTATCCCCGCGAGTCAGATTACCTCTTTCCGTCTTCTGCTTGTAGAACTCAAAAGTCTTATAACACATAATGACTCTTCGAAGTTGCTGCAACCGTGACCTATTTCGATTCTGAATGTTAACTTTCTGTAAGAGATGGTTGACATCAAGGCTATATAACTTGGGGGGGTGTGGATAAAGTCTAAACAGCTTTTGTTTTTTCAGAAAGGGTCTCACAATGTAGCCTTTGCCTGCTCTTGCCTGGAACTCGTTATGTAGACAATGCTTGTCTCAAACTCACAGAGATCTGCCTGCTTCAGCCTCCTAAGTGCTGGGATTAAAGGAAGAAAGAGCCACCACTGAAAGTAGAAAAAAAACACAACTTGTAGAACAAAATTGCTTTATGCTTGCCAGGATACCAATGTCAAGACTGTAGGAGGCGGTGGTGGCTCCTTCACCCTTAACAACAGAAACAAGATTTGGAAGGTTGAGGAATTAAAAATTACTAAAGACTGAGGCCCAGTGCTGTCTGAATATGTTGATATCACAAGCTACCTGCCTCCTGTGAAAATCTCGTATGAGTAGTCTTGCCAAATGAAGTCTCTTTCACAGTAGGAGATTGTCAAAGCTCCAATTAACAAATCCCTATACCCAAAAGTTAATTATGTGGGTCTTGAAAATGGTGGAAAACTCATTCCTGGGAAAGGAAGAATCCATCAGGCATTAGGCACCCTGGGTGCAAAGAAAGATGAGAACCACTACAAAAAGTGTCCACATTGCTGATAAATTACCTCCAGGATTTTTTAAAGCAATGAAAGGTTATAGATGATATTTATTTAGTCTTCCTAAAATAACCCTTAAACTCTTAGGTACAACAAAGAAAATATAAAAACACATTTCAGATATTAAAGAAAAGGAAGAATAAAGATAAAGACGTTTCCTTTGGTTGTCACCATAGGAATTTCTGACTGATAGAGTAATAAAAACCATGTCAGTAAATAATGAAGAGCAATGTCTGTGCCCAGCAAATGAGGGCTGATCTGTATCGAAGAGAGATAGTACATTATTAAAATATTACAAAACTGAGCACAAGCATGAAAAATAATAATGAAAGATCATATACATCACAGTTTTGTTTTTTTTTAATTAAGCCACTGAGACTAGCAAACCAGGATCTTTCACAACTGAATTGGAGTTAATAACTGTAGAAGCCATCAAAGGAGAATTCCTGAAGGTTCCAAGCACTAGGATATTTTACCCTTTAATGGCAAATGAGCAAATATTTGCCAGTAAGGAAGACTGCTACTATAACTGCAGCTTCAGGATACTCATCCAGACTCCTTTTCTTAGAATCTGTAGTGATGAAGATGCTGCTGCTCTCATCATTGGTCACTCAGGCACTACATCTCCAAGACTCTCATGAAGAAGATTTGCAATGTTCTTATGATGATTAATCTTGGTTGGCATCTTAATTGGATTGAAGGCTGCCTAGGAGACTCTGGGGTTGTCTATGAGGGGATGTATAGATGTAGATTCTGGACAAAAGCAGTTTATTTTTTGTCTAATTCAATTCCTGATCTAATCCTGGAGCCCTGGAGCACTTTGGCCTCCATTCAATCCGATCTTAAGCCTAGAACTGGAAGGCTTCTGCCTCCAATACAATCTAGAATGTTTAAGGCTCCAAGACTTACTGATGAATGAGCCACTCTGACTAGCTCCTTCTGAACTCTACTTCCTGTCTCACAAGTGTGGGGATTAAAGGTATGCATTACCGTTGCCTTCTGAATACTGGGATTTAAGGCTTGTAGCAATATTCCTTCCACTTTCTATCAGGACCACACAGGCCTCTGAATGTGATCCCTTCATATAGACCCCTGGATATGATCCTTTCCTAGCTAACACACTTCTATTCCACTACAGGGATGTACAGAGAGATTTGAACATGTGACTCTGAACTAATCAATACTTCAACCTAGTGATAGAGTCAAAACACTGAATAGATCAATTGGGAGGTGGTGGAACTGTGAAAGGCTGGGGTGAGTTGGAGGAAGATGGACACTAGAGACATGCCGGTGAAGGTTGCAACATAATGTTGGTTTCTCTTTGTCACTTGTCTTTGACTCCTGACTGACTTCTTTCCTACACCATCACCTTCTTCCATGATCTGTTGCCTTGCTATAGGCTGAAAAGCAGTGGACCCACTGACCACGTGCTCGAACTTCCAAACTTGTGAGCCCACATCGAGCTTTCCTTTTTTAAGTTGTTACTCTGGTTATTTATCACAGTGACACAAAGTCTGATGGGGGCACATTTTTCCTTTTCCCTTAGTGAAAGAGGACGCAGTAACGTCATGGCTTTAAACACTGTACAAGCATGCACCTATACTTCTCTCTTGAATTAGAATAAGGAGTTACTGTGAGTCATAAGGAGTAAGTCCAAAGCAGTGAAAGAAAGAAAAGATGAAACTGGCACACAGAGAAAGGAGCCATGCTACCAATTCAGACTCCTCACTTCAGTGCTGCTCCACTGAGTGAGAAAAGTATGCATTTTTGAAATAGCTTGAACATGGTTCTGATTATTCTTGAGTAGTCTTGCCTATGCCTATTGTTTTGGAGTGACCACAGTTGGCATTTTATTTCATATTCAAAATAGACTACATGTTCACTATTTCTTCAGATCAGTGTGGCATCTCTTTATAGAGACAGTTTTAGCATTTTTACAACCAACGTAAGAATCGAATCTGTACCTGGAGCCTGGGTACTAACTCAGCAGGACCTGGAAACCACGACCATGTGTACCTACCAAACCAAAAGCCATTTTGCCAGAATGTGAGTTTGTATTTCTGCATTGAGGGAGGTGTTACTTGAATTCTCTAGAGCAACAGCGTAGGGGAAATCAAACCAATGGGGTTAGAAATATCTTCTGCTTTGATATACAAAATATTAGTGGGTGAACAGTCCTTGTTTCTCAAAGTCTTTCTCAAAAGCCCACAGTAAGCTGAAACGGACTAGATTAGGTTAAGAGAGTCACTTCTGCACATAGACTCATGGATTCAGATTCCCTCAAAACAGACATCTTGGAAATAGAAGAGAAGGTATATCCTGGGAAGTAAAGAGGGCAGGCACAGGGAATATGTGTAGAAAGGGGTTCTATGTGTGGTGAGTAGACCTTGGGACTAACTAGAGAAAGGGAACATACTATAAGGCCTAGTACGTTCTTGAAATCACAAACCTATCACAATAAGGCTCATGATGATTTGACCTTAAGTGAATATATTCAATATCTATGCATAGATATAGAATACATAAATATATTCAATCCCATTTGGGTATTAGCACAGAAACCTTGAGTGTTTGGTTAGTGTTAAATGTCAACTCGCCACACCTTAGAATCATCTGGGAAAACATAATTTTTCTTTAATCAGGTTGGTCTGTGGGCCTGTCTATGTCTTGATTATTAACTGACCTGGAGATCTAGCCCATTGTTGGTGGCATTATTTCCTAGGCAGTGGGGTCCAGAATTATATAGTACAGGAGAAAGCCAGATGAAGACATTTGTTTCTCTCTGCTCTTGACTGCTACTACCTGCTTGGAATTGTAAGCTAAATAAACCTTTTCCTTCCTTATGCTGCTTTTGGTTGGGATATTTTATCACAATAACAGAAATTAAACTAGAATACTTTATATAAAAAAGGACTTTCTGCAAAACATGAAGTCAGGGATCTATGGAGATGGTATCAATACAGGTACCAGCAGAGCAGCTGCCTATAGTGAACTAGCCTGAGACACGCATCTGTCAAAGTGATTGACAGTCACAAACCTTCCTGGTGATCACCATTTCTGGATTTCATTTTTGTTTCTCTCTCTTCTCAGTTGATACCTTTATTGAAGATCTGCTGTTCACGCTCCACCACTGTGGGCTTGTGAGCAGGGAAACACATAGACAAATGGACCAGATCAAGAAACACTATCCAGATATGGATTTGGCTTGACATGGCTATAGCCATTTTAGTCCTAATCGCATTTTGTTTTTCAGGAACCCAGGCAGACATCTCAAATAAAATCATTAAAAGGTTAGGCAAATTTATGTTGTAGCAGATTGTTTATTAATTGATATTTAAAAAGTCAATAGGATTTTAGAAAGGTCAGGCATGGTTCAGCTAGTAGTGGCCTGCTCACCTTTGCCTAGATTAGGCTGTGGGACTCCCCTCTGCGGTGGAATGTAGTTATCCTTCTGTCTTTCCTCCACCCAGCATATGTTTCTGTCTGCTAGCCCATAATACTTAATGCCATCTGGGACCACCTGTGTCTTCTTTGGTTGCTAGCTACCTTCTGCATTTTTGGTTGGTTCTCATACATTGCAAAGCAGGTGGTTCAGGAATAACTCATTATTCAGAGCACCTAGATTTTGAGATGGGTCTAGAACAGATGGGACTTAGGGTATTTCCAGTGTATAATGAGTAACTGTGTCTTGGTTGGGGTTGGGGGGATTTAATTGCTTTGGGTGAGAATTGGAAAGGTCTGGATAAACATAACAGTTATATGTCAAATTTGTTTCCACTTTTCTATAAATTTTGTACTGCACCCAGACTCACAACTGGTCTTCCGGGGACTTTTCTGAGCTGCCTTTGCAGATGATGGCCTCTGACTAAGTTCTACTGGCAGGAATTGAATGGAAATGATACTTATCAGATCAAGAATTTCAAAGTCCCAGTACCCCTTGAATGCGGCCTTCCCCACACTGATGCATACAGGCATCCTGGACTCATGTCTAACCACAGAGATGAGGATTTCCTGGCAGGAGAGAAGAGACCTTGCTCTTTGCAAGCTTACATGGAAATTTAAAGTTTTTACATGACGGTTTCAGGGATTTACTTATTACTAGTGCTAAGTCTTGATCCTAATTAATCACAGTGACTTATAAACTCAGTTCATTTGTGTATTGGGTAAACTGAAGTGTAATGATCACCAACTAAGCGTCAGACATGGACAGAGATTCCTAGGCCACTGTGCCAAGGCCACACCATTCAGTCGTTGATACTCCACCAATAGGTGTGAACCGTCTTTGCTTGGCGTCTCTCCTTACCACACCTTGTAAAATCACTCAGAACTGGAAGTTAAACCTAGCCATCTCAGTCTAGAATTTCTTTTCTTTCCATTTATAGATATTTAATCTTGTAACTGATTTACAAACATTCTAAAGTCTCTTAGGGATCTAGGGTGTGCCTGCATGTGTATGTATAAAAACATACCAGATATGTTTCTGTGGCCTTTCCTGTTACTTATTAAAATGATTTTGCCCACACTTTGGGCACTTTATATTTGTATAGACATGAATAAATGCAGGGGTGCAAATTTAACTTCCTATGTTTAGGCTCTGCAAATTTTCTACATACTTCAATTCACAATTGGACATTTGGTAAAGCAATGAATTAGAACTCTGGGTTCCATGACAGAAATTGACACCAGGTACACAGTGTCTTCTTGTGCCTTGGCATATATTAATATTTGTGAAGAGATTTAAGTTATACTTTTAAGAAGAAACATACTTCTTAAATTTTTTTTGGTTCACTTTAGTAAATTCACTTAAAATCTTATGATGGGCTGTTTATTTATTTATAAAGAAAAAGCCAAAGGAGATGGGGTTTTTTTTTCCATTCAAAGCATAGCATAGGAGAAATTTTACTTTACAATAAGTGATGTCCCCAAAATGTTTTCCAATGTTACTAGTATCAGACAGGAAAAGAAGGATAATTTACTAATTTTCAGTATGCTCTAGAAGCATCCATTCCCCTCTGCCAGCTACCATTTGTAGAGCAGCAGTTGATGCTAGGGTTGACAGCAGAGGCACTGGAGCCTGCCTGTGGGTGGGTGACTCATAGGCCAGGGCCTGTCCTAGGTGCTGAGTCTCAGGCTGGAGCAAACAAATGCATGGAAACCTGCAAAGGCATGGTCTCAAGCGTCAACACTATCCCCTCTTTCAGTATGAATTCTGGATCTCAATGCTGGAAAACAAGCAACAGACTTCCCACCCTTGAGCCTTTCTCATCAGAATCGCGCAGTGTTTGCTACTCATAGTTCACTCTTGCTAGGTCTTCGGATAGCAACTCAAGAGCTACTTCCTCAGGTAATGCTGTCTAAACAGTGTTCTCTACTCTGTCCCTTCTTCCAGCTTTCCCCCCCTCCATTTTCTCCCCCTCCCTTCCCACTCTCTCCATCCTTTCCTTCCTTCCTTCCTTCTTTCTTTTCTTCTTTTCTGAGACAAGATTTCCTCATGTGTCCCAGGCTAGCCTTGAACTCTCAATCTTCCTGCCTCAGCCTCCAAGTGCTAGGATTACAGGTGTAAGCTACCACACCTGCACCAGAGTTGCACAGAAATTCTTTTTATTTATTTATTACAATAATATTATAATGTGTAATCTATCTATCTATCTATCTATCTATCTATCTACATTTGCATATATATATATATATATATATATATATATATATATATATATGTAAGAACAGAGTAAGTAAAGAATATCACATAGCTAATAGGAAGGATATCCTAAATTATATTAAAATTTCCTAAATTAAAATAGTAGGAGACATGTTTCTGATATCTTGTTTCTCTTTATATTCTATTATTGTCCAGGATAACATCAAATATTTAAAAAAATTGTTTATATGTACTTCTTTGTTTATGTGTATGTTTGCACCTATATGTGTGTATGCCATGTGTATGCAAGTACCCCCAGAGGCCAGAAAATGGTGTAGGATCTTCCACTGTAGAGTTACAGACAGTTGTGAGCTGCCTGACATGGGTGCTGGGAACCTAACACAGGCCTTCTGTGAGTGAAATATGCACCCCTAACCACAGAGCCATCCTTCCTATTTGTAAGCAAAGCAGAATGGCTGCTGGTCGGCGGGGGTTGGGGGGGGGACACAACAAAAGCGTCTGCCTGTGCATCAGCTCTGACAGGTAAATTCAGAAAACAAACAAACCTGTAACCCCTCTGGGCTTCTGTTTCTTCATTGTAAGATAACCCATAATGTATGCATTAAAACCTAAAATAGGGGCCAGTGAGATGCTCCAGTTTGATAAGTGCTTGCTATGTGATCTTGAGGGTATGAGTTCACTCCCCAGCACCCATGGGAAAAACCAGCACAGTGACTCAGGCCTGCAGTCCCAGAGCTGTGAGCTGGAGGTGTGAAGATCCCTAGGGCTTGGTGGCTGTTAAGTGTCACTTACACAGTGGGCTCCAGGTTTCGTTTTTTTTTTTTTGTCTCAAAAACTAAGATGGAGAATAATGGAGGAAGATACTTATCCTCAGCCTCTGGCCTTCACACTCATGTACACACACACACACACACACTCATACACATAGACACACACACAGAGACACTCACTCACACACACACACACTCACACACTCACACACTCATACACTCACACACATAGACACACACACATACACACACACAGACTCACACACTCACACACATAGACACACACAGAGGCACACACACACACATTCACACACATGTACACATACAGACACACATACACACACATGTACACACACACACACACTCACACACACATACACACACATACAGACACACACACACACACACACACACACATACACACTCTAAAAATAGCATTTTCCTGTATCCAGGTTTTGTTTTCAAGTGCAATTGGCAATCACATAATTAAGGTTAGATTATTTATTTTAGTGTTGTCATTTAATTGATCCATTTATTAAGTGGTTACTAACTACTTACAGCATCCTAGGCACTAAATCAATCTTAGACAGGTGAACAAACAGATGTGATACTTGCCCTCTTAGATTGTAGTTGAGAAGTAAGACAGAGACAAAAAATGGAAGGAGAGATGTTTTCTTTATGATTCTAACCATGTGGTGTAAAAGATAAATAATTCCATGTCATACAGATATGGAGCAAACCATCTTAAAGTAGATCTTCAAAAATATTTACAGTCTTCAGAAAAAAATTATGGACCTGCGTTCATAACTTTTATTGAAGGGCAGGTTTCAGACAGTGTCAGAAAAGAAGAGAGGGGTTTGAGTTTATTTTAAAAGCCAACAATACACCTTGCCATCGATTCATTTAGTTTGAGTTTAATTCAACTTTGCTCACTTTGACAGTGGATATCATATTAGTGTGGTTTTCTCTTGGTGTCTTCAGCACACCCTTCCCTTCCCAAGGCGTTAGACTTTGCTTCATCCTGACAGCTAATGAACCTATAGAGAATGTCCTAGCTGGGAAAGACACTTGATTTTATTCTCCAGGAGTGCTGAGTTGGGGCTTAAAAAAAGGAGGAGAAGGAGGAGGAGGGGGAGGAGGGGGAGGAGGAGAAGGAAGGGGAAGAGATGGAGGGGGAGGGGAGGAGGAGGAAGAGGAAGAGATGGAGGAGGGGGAGGGGAGGAGGAGGAAGAGGAGGAGGAGAGGGAGGAGGGGGAGGAGGAGGAGGAAGGGGAGGAGATGGAGGGGGAGGAAGGGGAAGGGGGGGAGGAGGAGGAGGAAGGGGAGGAGGAGCAAGTAGCAAGTGAACGAGTCACTTGTCCAGCTGAAAGCAATTCATGATGACTTACACTCTGGACTTTTGTATCTGCTGTTGCTCCAGAACATGAATGTTTTCTGCTGATAAAACTAGTGATGTTGAAGCAGAAGAAGTGCTGCCACCGACTTCTCAGTGTACTTTAAACAGATTGGTTCCTCCAGTCAGGCAGAGATTGATAAATAATAGATAGAAGCTTCACACTCTAACCCAATCCCGTCTCTGAAATATGCTCTTCATTTTCTGCAGCACTGAAGACCAGATGGCTTTTAGAGAACATTTCCAGTAAGCCTGGTGATTACTTGGTTCTAATTCTTTAGTTAGGACCTTGATCATCTTTCCGGTGGGATGAGTTTTGGGTTGCTGCAGGCATGAGGCTGCTTATTCTGTTCGACATGAAGGGACTAAACCTTTTTCATGTTAAAGATGATGCAGCAAATAACACTTAGTTTGCAGCTTTAGAGGATCAAAAATCATCCAGAAAAATTCTGCTAGTATTTTCCCATGCTTGAAGTGACTGCGATATTACTTTGCAAATGTTTTCTGTTGGAGACACAACCACGTGGAATGGTCAGAAAGCTGAGTTCAAAATGACTTGAAAAATTCTCCTTCGTAGTAGCCTACCTTCATCTTAGCATGTCATGAAATGAAGAAAACTTTTGAGTTTCAAGTGTTATTTCATTAGCTTAAATCAGATGAACCATCCGGCAGGGCTTCACTGGGTCACCATTACTTCAAAAGGACTGAATTCTAACATACACACCAGAACACACTCTGTCCTGGGCCGTGATGTTACTGGCTCACTTTGGGATGTCATAGACATTAGGGAAATTCAAGTTGTGATGAAGGAATGTTTAGAATTATGTTAGCTTCCCCCCTACTCAGAATTGATACTGAAAAAGAAAGTGCCCTTCCTTCTGACACTGAAAATCAAAAGTTGAAGCAGTTAAAGGACCTTAGATCCATGGTAAAGTCTCAGTACCAATTCCCTACCATATACTGACTGCAAGCCTTGCTGGCTAACCGCTCCCCCCATACATTCTAGGACTTTCTGTTGATATCTAGAAATTCATAAGTTTCACTGCTTTATTTTCTGCTCATCTTCCCATTGGGTGGTTTTTCAGTTACATATGCGAATGCTTTTTTGCTGTATTTTATAGGATTTCATATTTCAGAGGCACTTTCCAGAATAGCCAACCAATAATATTTTGGAAAGCAGAGCTTCATATATCAATTGCATATATTTATTATAATTGCCATAGGTCACAGCTGTCTCTAATCCCTTATATCCATTACTAAACAGAATTTACAAACATTACTTCAATAATCCTTCAAGGAATTTGACTCTGGACCCCTGGCATCATTTATGTCTTTTTAAAATGTATTTTGGGTTTCCTTACTCTAACTCAATAATTTCGTGGTGTTTTGAATAAGAATGGCTCTCATAGGCTCATATATTTGAATGCTTAGTCACAAAGGAGTGCACTATCTGAGAATTAGGAGGTGTGGCCTTGTGGACGTAGGTAGGTGTGGCCTCTATGGAGAAAGTATGTCATTTGAGCTGACATAGGTTTGAGGTTTCAAAAAGCCCTCACCAGGCCCAGTGTCTTCTCTCTCTTTGTCTGTGGATCAGGATGCAGCTCTCAGCTACTGCTCCAGTGCCTGCCTGGGTGCCGCCATGCTCCCTACCATGACGATAATGGACTAACCCTCTGGAACTGTAAGCAAGCCTCCAATTAAATGCCCTCTTTTATAAGCGTCTCCATGGTCATGGTGTCTCTTTACAGAAATAGAACAGTGACTAAGACAGGTTTGTTATATTTTTTACTCTTTTTTTCCAGAGAGGGGGAAGCTTCGTTTCTTCCCCCAACTCTTTCAGGAATAAAAACAAAATTCCATATCACTTACCAAAGAGTAGAAGAAAAAGCATTAAAACTAGTGAGATACTTAGAGCCTAAAGCTGCTCACAACCAAGCCTGAGTTCAACCCTGGGGCTCTACATCATGGAGGAAGAGACCCTATAGCTGCAAGTTGTCCTGCGACCTCCACAGCTGTGTCATTGTGTACATACATATCCCCAACACAGCAAATGAACGTAAAATAAAATGTCTTAAAAAGAATTAAAAATTATTGTCTTATTACATTTTACAAAAACTATTGATCTGAAGGTTAAAAACACTGTGGAGGTCAAGGATTAGAAATGCAATTAGTCTATTCATCTCATATCTTTTTTTTGTTTGTTTGTTTCTATAAGGGGGCAAGCCATCCATTAGTGACCTAGAATAGAATGGTGAATAAGACCATCCTGGACTCTTCTCTTTCCTCGCAGGGCTCTATAGAAAAACTGAATGATAGAATAATGAATAGTTGCAAAGAGCAAAATGGGTGATCAGCATATTACATTTTAAAAGGCCATTTCTGGACATAGGTTCATAGAGGAAAATAATCAGATGTAGACTGAACTGCTTAATGGTACAGAGCTTGGCTGAGCACAGGCTTCTGCCTTGAGCGCTTGGGTGGTTATCCTTACCTCTGGGCATCCTATTGAAGGACTATTTAGTCACATTCAGCATTTTAATTGTCCGTTTGTCTTACTCAGAGATATCACTTGTCTATCTTTCCACATTTCTTTCTCCTAATGGAGAAGTATGATATTTAGTTGCTTTCCATTGGATGTAAACTGTCTTCCCTCCCTCATCAGGGTTTGAATTTTCAGTTTAATTTCCTGTAGTCTCTATATGAGTTAAGCATGGACATCCATCTTGTTCAGAACTCACTGTACCTCTCCAGTCTGAAAAATCGGGTTGTTACTACTGGAAACCTACCTACCTACCTACAAATTACTATATTTTGTTCATAGTGGGAAACCCACACTGGCTAGATATTTTCAATGAAAGGAAAAGTACTTTATATATTGTTGATAGCCATTCTCATTAATCTGCTTTTCCTGGAACCCCGTTTAGATACAACGGTACATCCCCCATTAACCCACATTGTGCTTTAACTTCTCTGAATGTTTCCAACTCAGCCTTTCCTGGCCATATCTTACATGCCCTCCTCTCATATGTTGTCACAGACACTTTAAATCCCTACCCCGCCTGCCTCCTAGCCAGACAGTACACCCATCCTCTGCTGTCTCCTGACAGTTCCCCACTGGCTCTACTCCTCTCTGGTGAATTGTTCTCGAATGACACTTGGCCAGGTTATTCCTGCCCTCGTACATGACCTAACCAAAAAAGACTAGCTAATGAGGTGATAAAATCCCTTAGCTTGCTTGCCTCCAGGCAGGACAGTTCTGTGATGCCATTCAAGATGACAAGCCCTCATGAAGATGTGACCGGGGTTGCACTCAGCTGACATCCTGGTCTTGCTTCCTGGTTTCTCTGGTTTCTCTCAAGTTTCTTGGTTCAGCGCTCTGTCCCAGCTGGCCTGCCATGTGGCATTGCTGCTGGAACCACCTTTTTCTAACCCTCTTCCTGTGGTCTAATCAACTGTTTAACATGATTTGGTTTTGTTTCCTCTGAATCAAAGTTTTATTTTCCTAAAAGTTCTATTGGTATTTTTTAAAAGCTATATTTTTTTTCATACTATGATGTACTTTCAATATATTTTTCTGTTATGCCTTCAGTAATTGTAAACATTTCTAGTTTATTTCAGATATTTTTTTTAATATTTTCAGTTCTTAGTATTAACTATTTTTTATTAACTATTTTGTTATCACTTCTTGCTTTTCATGATAAATGTCTTCCCTCATGTTCCCAGTGGGTTTTTGTTGTTTTGGTTTTTTATGGTGTGTGTGTGTGTGTGTGTGTATCTTTCTTAGCGTTCTATTTCTGTGGAAAGACACCATGACCAAAGAAACTCCTGTAAAAGAAAGCATTTAATTGGATGTTTGCTTACAATTTCAGAGGTTTAGTCCATTGTCATGGCAGGGAGCATAGCAGCAGGCAGGCATTGGAGCAGTAGCTGAGAACCACATTGTGAGAGAGAGAGAGAGAGAGGGAGAGAGAGGGAGAGAGAGAGAAAACTGGGCTTTGTTTGAGCTTTCTAAACCTCAAAGCCCACCTCCAGTGACACACTTCCTCCAACAAGGACACACCTCTTTATCCTTCCCAAGTAGTGCCAATATGAACCTATGGATCCGTTCTTATTCAAACCACCACAGTGGCCTCATTTTTGTTGGTGTTCATTTTTCTCTGTGTGCGAATATAATGTGTCTCCCAGTGCATCTTCTTGCACAGTACTACCTGGGTTACTTTACTGAGACCCTCAAGCTTTCTGTGGTCTTAAGCCTGGCTTGTATGTTAATTTCTCACACCTCTTCAACTATAAATGTTGTTTAATTTTGCATACTATGCCTGTGCCTAACCTATGTTTATTATGGGTAACTTTGATGTCAGCCAAAATTCCAGAGAGATAGTAAAAACTCCCTGGTGTGGTGGCTGTATAAACTGATGATAATACCTACCACTGGCTTCATGGTACCGGTAAGGGGAGGTTTAAAGTGAAGATATGAGAGAGAACAGCCAGAGGTGTCTGGAAGAGTCCAGAGCAGAAAGAGAAAGTAGTAGACTGAACATGGCCAGCAGATTGGACTTAACCATGAGAGAGGCAAGGAGCAAAGCAGAGAGATGGGAGGCAGGGGGAGACAGAGAAAGAGAGAGAGAGAGGGAGAGAGGTGTCAAAATAGCAGGGATATAAGTAGAATTAGTAGCTGGGGGAGTTTAGAGTAGGGGAGGAAGTGAAAAGGGCTAGGATGCCAGCATGGACTTTGAAATGCATAACAGGTCCTTGTGACACTGAGGGAGCCTGGGGGCCAGCATGCACTTTGGTTTGCTAACAGACGCCACAGATGTCACTTGTCCCTTCTGCCCTGAAATTTATGGAAACGGAGTTTCCTTTGGGCGCGGCAGTGGGTAAGCACCTGTGGTGGTTTGAATGAGAATGGCCCTCATAAGCACATGTATCTGAATGTTTGGTTCCCACATGGTGGACTGTTGAGGGAAGGTTAGGAAGTGTGGCCTTGTTGGAAGAGGTGTATCACTGAACCAATAGAACAGTAGCTAAGACAGAAGTTGATACCAGAAATTGAATCTTGTTGTGATAAGCCTGAGCATGCTGTTTGTTGGAGAAATGTGGTAGACTTTGGGACTTTGAACTAATAAAGCAGTTGAATGCCTTAAGCAGGCCTTAAGGAGTCATCTTAGTAGGACGATAGACGATAGTAGTGCTGAGAGCAATGAGGACTATGAGGGCCCAGCTACAGAGGGTGCAGGGGAATAACACCAGAGACTCTTCCTATGATGTTTCAGTAAAGAATGTGGCTGCTTTCTGCTTTTATCCAAAAAAATCTGCCAGAGGCTAGATTGAAGAGATCTGGACTATTGTCTTTGGCAGAGGAAATTTCAAGACAACCTAGTATTGACTGTGTTGTGTGGTTATTAGAGACTGCATACCTACAATGAAAGAAGAGCAAGTGGGGAAAAAAGAAATACAAAATGCACAGTTTGAAGAGAATACAAATACCAGGGATACAAGTCCTGTGCTCAAGGATATGAGCAAGGCCTGATGCTAAATAGAAAAAAGGGAGTGGGAATCTCAGGGCAGGACTCCACCCAGCTTAGCTTCCAACTTGTGAAAAACAAAGTTTATTCAACAAAGGAAACAAGAAACAAGCACCAAGTCAAAACTTACACAAATGTATAAGGACAGGTTCCAGCCCCAGCGGGCAGCAGAACAGAGTAGCACCTTTTCATTCCATTTTGGAGGAAATGACAGCTCTTCGTTGTTGTTTTTACATAGCAATTTACATTTTACATTTTATATATTGCCTAGGGTATATTATTTCTTCTTATTTAAACTCTGACATTAAATCATTAAAGTCTGACATTGTTGTTTGAACACTGGGTTTTCATTTCTCTTTATTTTAGAACCTTCAGTAACTTTCTTTTCTGTTCAGTTACATATCTAAGAAAATCATTTAATCTTTTATCCAAAATAGGTGTCTACAACACTTGTTATCCTTTCCTGGAACAGCTGGTTTTCTCTACAGCATCTCCAGACTCAAACCCCACTTCTAAAGCAAGTGTCTGGCAAAGACACAGAAGGAACTTGTCAGAACCATTTTTTGACATCTTGTTATTTATACTTGTGATCTAGAGAATTCTGAATTGCTTATCTCAGTATCTTTGTGCAAAAATCCTCTCTCAGTCCTTCAGCAACCTAAAAAATGAGGCTTGTGGATACAAAAGCATTGCTGGAAGATGGGAACTCTGATTACAAAATATCTGGTAGGTTTGATGTACTTGTAAGAAGCATTGCAGTGAGAAAGATCTTGGGATATGCACTGATATACTCTTCTATCAGGTTATACCTCCTTCATGTCCTCCCTCAATCAGCTTAATTTCTTTGCAGGCAGATCAATGAACACTCAGCAAGAGATAAATCAATTTGTTTCAATACAGTGCTATAAATAGTGTGAGCTCACATCAGTCAGAGAGGGGGAAATATATATGTCTAAATAAGTGAATGAATTATATTTAAAAAGTATTTCAAGGTTTGAAGCTTGTCTAAGTCACGTTTCACATGTGGAAACCCAGCTTGGTTGTCTACATTTTATTGAGTCCCATAGGACGGTCACCTGTGCAGACTGTTAAAGTGCTTCAAGCTGCTGTACCTGTCTACACGGGATAAACTTCTGCAGTGTGGTAGATGCCCTAGAAATTTTTGGAATATTGAAGCCCAGAGGCTTGTCTGGGCACCTGCGTCACTCCTCGGAACTCGTTCCCTCTTTTATAGGGTGTTAGTCTACATTCTCTCCCCTTGGATCAAATTATATAATCACCTTTTTTTTTTAATTTATTCATTTGAACTCAGGGCCTCATGCCTGTTTGTAAGCATTTTGCCATGGAGCTATACCCCAAATTATTTTTTTCTTTTCTTTCTGATTAAAACTAGCTCATATAGAATAAGTCTCATAAAAAAAAAACCCACAGAAATCTATAGAGGTTACAGTAAAGTCATGGCTTGGGAGCTATTTAAACCTTCATCTGAAATGTTCTCATTATCACTACTGCCTCACAAAGCCCCAAACCAAATGCAAAGATAATATGTGAGGTGATGAGCACCTTAATTAACAATAAGGAAAACAATGTTGAAATGGCCAAATCTACTCTTGGGTCTGAGGGTCTCTATCACTGCAAGAAAACACCATGGCCAAAGCAACGAGGGGAGGAAAGGATTTATTTGGCTTACACTTTCACAGCACTGTTCATTATCAAAGGAAGTCAGGACAGGAACTCAAGCAAGGCAGGAACCGGGAGGCAGGAGCTGATGCACAGGCCATGGAGGGGTGCTGCTTAATGGCCTGCTCAACATGGCTTGCTCAGCCTGCTTTTTTATAGAACCCAGGACCACTACCCATAATGAGCTGGTCCCTCCTTCGTCAATCACTAATTAAGAAAATGCCTTCCGGTCCTGTGTACAGCCTGATCTTATGAAGGCATTTTCTTAATTGAGGTTCCCTTCTCTCAGATCACTTTAGCTTGTGTCAAGTTGATATAAAACTAGGCAGCGCATCTTCCTCCACTCTTTCCAGTTCTTCAGCCCTTTGCTCATTTATCTCCTCTATTCAGCGTACTGGGACATGCTGCAACCAGGGTATTTTGCATCTGGAAACCTAACTGGAGAAGCAAAGGAATGAAGAAAGGACAGACACACAGGTGGTGAGGGAATGGAAAAAGGACAGACACACGTACAGAAAAGCTGGGGTCAAGTGGGCTGTGCACCCTGAGAGAGCCTCGCCTAACACTACTACAGCCCTGAACCTCAACATGTTTATTGTGTGCAGCACAGGGGGAGGGGCTAGCCAGTCTCAGCGGGAGATCTCCGGAGGGGAGCAGTCTCAGCAGTCTGTAACATCTGTGAGAAGGAAGTTACAGCTACTACTTTTTGTACACATTGGTCATTCATTCACTCCAGGACTCCCCAAGGAAGGCTTTGCCATTGTTTAAGCGTAACCTACACAGGGAAAGGCTTCGCCAATTTCTCATAGTTAGGAAGCCTTGGTCTTCACATGGCTGCGCCCAGGTCAACAACACACACTCGGACATCACTCGCTCGGGGCTTCCTCTGTGCCTTACAGAGGCATCTTTCCAAAGCTGCTCCAGTTTAGACCTTTAAACTAAAATTGTTGAGATTATTGTCGAGCATAGTATTATACCTCTCTAATCCCAGGAAGTGGGCGTCTGAGGCAGGAGGATTCCCTAAAGTTATATAGGCCAATCTGTCTCAAAACAATGCCAACAAGCAAACACACAATGAAATCTATTTTATTAAAATGATAATATAGTTTTCTAGTGATAAAGCAGGAAACGTTGGCATGGAATCTGAAGCCTGCCTGTCCAGGCTACGTCCAGGCATACAACGATGACACACGCTTTACCGGTAAGTTACATTCATATATAGCCTATTACAGAGACGAGGGGTGGATTTTTAACCATGTCATCCAACTGCGGCAGCCATCTAGGAAAGCAATGTAAGGAAGACCGTGGATGCCGAGGAAACTGATGCTTAAGGACAGTTTTGTCAGGTTCTCAGCCCTTCGGCTTTCTTCCGGAATGGACTCATGGTGGGCTCTTTTTTTCCCTTTCTCTCTACTGCCGCAGTGTATGTTTTAGCCTTGCTTAAGCATACTGCGACAAAAGCTTCTCTCTATCCTCTTATTCTTGAACCAAAATATGAAGGAACAGAGGAGGCTCTGAGAGAAATCAGTTCTGTTCAGTTTCTTCCTTTATGTCTCCATCTTCCTTTATTTCAGCTGAGGCCAAGTATCAATAGAGGCAGCAATAAGTAAATGTGCCAGAAGGTGATGGAACCAATAGGAAGTTTAGCTGAAGGGTGATTTTATATATATATTGAAGTAACACACTGAAGCAGAAATGTCTCTATTCTCTAAAATTCCTGATTCAGATACAAGTAATTTACTTTCTTGCTTGTTCCTCAGAAGAGCCGATATGAATTGGTTTGGCTTATAGAGAGGAGAATTATCTGGACTCTAGTCCACTGGATACTTTCATGGGAATCAGCCCTAGAAGTCTTCATTTTCCTGGAAATCAATGAATAAAGTAGGTCAAGGTGGTAAATTTAGCCCAGTAAGGTTAGCTGCGCAGGCAATCCTAAAACAAAAAAGATTTCAGCCCTGGTAAGCAAACACCAGCCCAAGTGCATTGTGTTTGAGATCTGCAGCTGAATATGGCTTTGAAGTGAGCAGACAAAAGCAATGGCAGATTGAAAAGAAGGCAGCTACTGTAAACAGACTGAGTGCTCAGGGGGCGAGGGGCTGCCTCCTGTGCCATTGGCAAGGTCTCAAAAGTGTACTTGGGATCTCTGGCTTTTGGAATCGGAACTGGCAGTTCATGTTTATATTTCCAGACCTGAGAGCCTCCTTTCCTGTGTAGTCTAAAAATCTGTCATAAACACACAAATTTAATGAACCAGGCAGTCTGCAATAATTATTTATATATAGCATAAAAAGCCATTCAGTTGTTTTCTAAAAGGAAGATTAAAATAAAATATTTATTTATTTTTATTTTATGTGTGCTGGTGTTTTGCTTGTGTGTATGTCTGTGTTCAACATATGTGCCACATGTGTTTCTGGTGCCAGTAGAGGCCAGCAGAGGCCAGCAGATTCCCTGGAACTGGAATTAGGGACAGTTGTTATTGCTTTATGGGTATCAGGAATTAATCCAGGGTCCTCTGGAAGAGCAGCCAGTGCTCTTAACCACTACTCCCAGAGGATCTGATGCCCTCTTCTGGCATCTAGTGGCGAATAGTATGCACGTGGTACACATATTCATGCAAGCCAAAACTCATATACATGAAATAAATAAATCTTTAAAAAAAAAAGATTACTAACTAGTAAAAGGATTTCTGATAAATGACAAGGATGTACTATTGCCCCCTCTTGTAAGAGGCAATCTAAGTGGGCTTGTCAATCACTCAAATAGGAGAGCATCCTTCAGGAAGGCTGTCTGTTCTAGAGGCTTTAGGAATAGCATAGAGCCTTCCTAAAATATAGACCAGCACAGTGGTCTTTTACCACTGTCCATTCCCACCCACTGAGAGTGTGCTTCCTCTACTGCAGTGAACTGTGTCTTCTACACTATGACCTGTGTGTCTCAACTGAGCTCTTTCAGTGGAGGTCAGGACTGGGAAACTGAGAGAAATCCAGCACAAGATCCCAGTGACACACACATACACTTAGAGCATGTGCAACTCCTCTACTGAGGCAGGACAGAAAGATGGGGCTCCTGAGGAAGAGAGGAGCTGTATACTCTAGAGTCTACCTGAAGTTTGTACTGGTTTGTTTTTTGTCAATTTGACACAAGCCTGAGTCATCTAAACAGGTGAGCCTAAATTGAGAAAATTCCCCCATCAGATTGCCCTGTAGGCATGCACGTCGGTGGGGCATTTTCTTGATTATTGATTGATGTGGGAGGGGCCTAGGCCACTGTGCCAATCCTAGATAGGAGGACTCGGGGTACAAAAGAAAGCCAGCCAAGCAAGACATGGAAAGGAAGCCAGTAAGTACAGTAAGTAGTGTCCAGTGATCCCTCATGGACGCTGTTTCAGTTCCTGCCTCTGGTCCCTGCTTTGAGTTCCTACCCTGACTTCCTTGCATGATGGACAACATGCTGAAAGATGACGAACTACTTTTGGGTCATGGTGTGTATCACAACATCAGAAAGCAAACTAGAACAAAGTCTGCACCAGCCTGAAGTCAGGCATTCTAGCACAATTAAAACTCGCTGTGACGTTTGCACACATAGAGACAACATTCATTTATGTACAGCTATTTCAATAAGAATGTTAAGCTAGCAGCGAGCCATGCTGTAGGCCACAGTGTATATGACCTCTGAGTTTAACCATAGTCTTTTCCCAACTGTAAACTCATAATTAAAAGAAAAAATCACAAGCTGTATTATAAAGTTAATCATATGAAAGCATCTCTTAACTCCCTGATAACCTAGTACAGTATGGATTCCTTCAACTCTTGAGACCTGTAGTTAGCCTGTACTTTTAGTCAATGCTTCTATCCAGTATACTCAGGAACGACTCTAAGATTTCATTTATAGGCGGGGGGGGGGGGGGAAGACTCCAGAAAAATCTTTTAAATGATATAACTTCAGAAAACCAGAGAAATCATATATATGGCTACTCTAAAGGCACTAAAGTTTACTTCTTCTCAAGAAAATACATCAGTATATATGATTCTCTCTTTCTCTCTCTCTCTGTGTGTATGTGTGTGTGTGTGTGCATGCTTAAGCTTACATTAAAAGCCTTTTTTAATAAACTCCAGGGAACCTGGAGAGCTGGTCCAGAGGCTGGCGAGATGGCTTATTGGTTGAGCACTTGCTGCACAACTATGAGGACTTGAGTTCAAATTGATCCCAGCACCAAAATGACAAACTTGGTGTTTTCATGTATGCACCTGCAACCCTAGTACTGTGGGTGGGAGACTGAATGTTTGCTGGAGCTTTCTAACTGCTAGCCTGGGGATCCTCAGGTTCAGAGAGAGAGACCCTGCCACAAAGGATTTAGGTGGAAAGAAATAGAAGAAAACATCTGTCTTTCTCCTCTGGCTTCTAAGGCTTACATACTTTCACATTTCTCTCTCTCTCTCCCCCCTCCCTCTCTCTCAAAGGCACACACATGCATACACACACACACACACACACACACACACACACAGACACACTGACACACTTCCTCAAAGTAAAACAAGAAAACCCCTCCAACTCTGCTTTATACCATGCCCCCTACACACACATACTTCCAGAACAATAGTAGTAGGTTTTCTCATTGGGCCCATGACCTTCTGGTCTCAGGTTCTTGGCCATTTTAGCAGTTTCAGGTAAGGGTTCGATCTCATGGAGTGAGACTGAAATCCAATCTAAAAGCAGTTGTTTATTCTTATAACATCTGTGCCATTATTGCTCCAGTGTATCTCACAGGCAGAGTTTGTAGCTTGGTGATATTGATGATCGCTTGAACACCAGTCAGCAGGGGTGAAGCTTCAGCTTGGGCTCGAGGCATCTCTTTACCAACCTTCTCCCCTCGAGCCTCAGGACTTGATGAAGAGCAGGAAGTGGAAACAGCATCTTTTAGACACTGTACCGACACACATGAACTCACAGAGACTGTATGACAGCACACACAAGACCTGCACTAAGTAGAAATAGACACAGAGTCTCGCCCCTAACCAGGAAGTTATTTGCTGTTGGTACCCGCTGGGAAAATCAGTTTTCTCCAATGGAGTGTGTCTAGGTATGTTAACTCCTTTCTAGGGCAGGCCCCACATAAAATGGACTCTTTTTTGTATGTGTACACTTTGTTTTGTTTTGTTTCGCTATATTTTAGGTCTTTTAAGACTTTGGGGATTTTTTGTTTGTTTTTGGCTTAGAGAGAACTAGAGAGAAAGAACATGAAGTTGAATGGGTAGGAAGGTGGGGAGGCTCTGAGAGGAGTTGTAGGAAGAATATCATCAAAATATATTGCATGAAAATTTTAAAGAAAAAAATCATCAATTTAAAAAAAAAGAATTCTACATTTTCCTGAGTATAGTTCTCTGAGAAAACTCTCCAGCTTGCTACGGGTGGCAGCATAAGGTGGAATCTCCCCTTCCACCAATGCTTTATTGCCCTCCCTCGTCCCCTCTCCTCACCAAGGCTCCTTTCCTCTTCGTGGGTAGTGATCGACTTTTATATCATCAGTTTTCCTCTCTGGGTTCTACAGCACACGAGAGAGAACATGCAGTCCTAGACCTTCTGCATCTGGTTTATTTCCCTGAGAATGATGAACTCCATTTCCACTCACTTTCCTGCAAATGACATAATTTTGTTCTTCTTTACAGCCCAAATTATACTTCATCATGTGTATGCACCAAAGTTTCTTTACCTTGGCACCCGTGAGTTGATGGTTAGGCGGATTCTATAGCTTGATAATCCTAGGTGGACAGGTGTCGCTGTGACATACTGACTTTGACTCCTTTGAATACATACCTAGGAATGCTATAGTTACATGATGGTTCTATTTTTAGTTGTTTTTTTTTTTTATTTTAACCTTAGAGGTCAAATATTCTTGGGAAAATAGAGAGTGAAAAACTGGTCAGATTTATGGCTCCTTTATTAGCTTCCATAATTTGCTATGCTAAACAAAGTAGCCTATAGAAGAAGCCATTACACAGCGAACAGTCACACGACGTAAGTGTGAGGTTAAAAAAGATACTGAAAAAGAGACAAAAAAGGGACATGAAAGAACCACAGTGAGGACATAAAGGAATGCTGCCGTGTTTTATAAAGAGCACTATGTCTTCATACATTGTCTCTAGATTTGTTTAGCGTTGAAGGAATAATTTCACTGTTTACAGGTGTTTTGTTTCATGTGCGTACTCGTGCGATAGCCAGGTTGGTAAGTTCTAAATGTTATGTAAGTTACCTACAGCAGTACTCATTCAGTAAATTATGGGATAAACATTAACGTTTCAGGATGCCTAAATTATTCATGTCCATCACCTTTGTAAACAACAGCCCATGGTTGTAATTGCAATTCCACCTGTGAACATTAAAAATACTCCGTGGGATTTTTCCAAGTTTGGACGACTTCTGCTGGGCTAAGAAAAAGATGTGGTGCTTTGTCAGGCTAAATATTGTCTGGTACCATATTGTGTTTCTCTCAAAAGGGGGACTATGTGTAATGGAATCTCATAGAATTAAATTAGGGATAATTTTTGCCACTATAACCACCATAAGTGTTGCCAAAACCACTGTTAAGAGTTACCATAACCACCCAAAGGTCATGGTGCAATGCGGTGCTCACACATTTGTGGTGACAGTGTCACAGAGAAACCCGGTTCCTTGCCAAATCATATCAAAAAAGCAGTACGTGCATTAGATATGGCACATAATTCTTATCAATAATAATAAAACATCTGTGCTGGTTAGTTCGGACGGTCAGTTTTGTCAAATTGATTTGATTAAAATGTCTAGATCAGTGAAGCATCCTTCTGGGTGTTTCTGTCGTGCAGTGTCAGTGACGATTTAGACTGCAAGGATCTTACCTAACTGGTGATTTCTATCACAACATAGATATGTTTTTTACCTATTGAAAAACCCCTTCTTTTTTGTGACAGAGTTTCTGTGTAGCTCTGGCTGTCCTAGAGCTCACTATGTAGACCAGACTGGCCTTGAACTCACAGAGATCCACCTGTCACTGCCTCCCAAGTGCTGGGATCAAGGTATTAATGCCTTAATTAATGCCCAGCCAAAAGCCCTTTCTTTTATCTGACCAATATATCAAGGAGTTGGAGCTTCATATCTACTATACGAGAAGACTCTAGCCTGGCTCTTGCTTCAACTAAAGCATGTACTGCGGTGGTACTGAAGACATTCTGGAAGAATCAGAACACCTATGAATGCAGCAGGAGCCTGGCTTGGGTTTGGGGTGACGTCACCGAGTGATCACATGAAGGGTTATCACAAGTGACACGCGAAGGGTGTCTAGAATAAGAACCCCAGCAAGTTTATCCATGACTTCTGTGAATCACTAAGCATAAGGAGCTTAAAGTGGTCAGCGAGGCTGTGCTGAGATATCAAATGGATGGAATGTAGGCCTGGATGAGGATGCTACCAGGGAGCCCCTAGTGGTTCTGAGAGGAACTGACCAGTGAGGAATTACTGACACACTATGAAAATAAGCAGATGTAGAAGCAGCAAGAGAAAAGAGAACTGAAAGGAAAAGAGTACCACTCAAGAAAACCCTGTGACAGCTTTAGCCAAAGCTTTTGAAGATCTCAACAGATTCTCTAAAATGTCTAAAATATGTACCCTCAACATTAAAAAATTTTCTATCAGTAGGGAAGAATGTTCATATTCTAGTTTCTGCTCAGAGGATAATCTATGGCAAAGAAAAGAAAAGAAAAGAAAAGAGAAAGAAAGAAACCTGGTCAGCCACCAAGGACGCCTTTCTGAAAAGTTACACTTCTTCAAACAGCCCCTGGAGGTGTTCGAGAAGTAAGCATGCTCATTACTGGGGATAACTGCTTCGTGTACACATCGTCCCTGAGACCTTCAAGTGAAGAAATAGAAGCTGCTTTAACTGATAATCTGTTATCAGTTAAACTGATAATACATGTAGGCTTAGGCCAATGTGTATTTATGTATGTCTTAGTTTTTAACAAAAAAGTGAAAAGCCAATAAAAATGTAAAAAATCTTATATTGCAAAGTTATGAAGAGACGAAATAGACTGGTTTGGGGATACAGGCTTATTATCCCTACTACTCAGAAGGGTGATACAAGACATTGCAAGTTCCAAGGGCTGCTTGGTTTACAGACATAATTCAAGGCCAACATCATCTGCTAACTGAGACCCTACTTCAGAGTAAAACGTGAAAACAGAGTAGGAAGCTGGGTAGTGGTGGCGCACGCACACCTTTAATCCCAGCAGAGACAGATGGATCTCTGTGAGTTTGAGGCCAGCCTGGTCTACAGAGTGAGTTCCAGGACAGCTAGAGTTACAAAAAAAAATCTCAAAAAAAAAAAAAAAAAAAGAAAAAGAAAAATAGGTGGGGGGGGGTGCAGCAGAGCATTTATCATGCTTGAGGCCCTAACTTCAACCCCAAGTTGGACAGGAAAAACAAAGAAATGAAGAGAAGGAGGGAAGAAGGGAGGGAGGAAGGGATGGAGAGAGGGAGAAAAGGAAGGAGGAAGGAATGGAGGAACAGAGGGGGAAAAGGAGAAAATATTTTGTGTAGCTGTAAAATGTGTATGTACTTTCAGCTAAGTGTTACTATAAAACTCAAAAACCTGAACAACTTTAAAAGTTTACAAACTAAAAACATGACAGCAAAACTAGTTATTTTGTTATCGACAAAGGAATGAATGTTTGTGTAGCTGAAGTGCTTATAATGCTCATGCCATCTACACTTGTGGACAAGGATTCCAGGGCCTTCACATCTACCCACAGTTCCCTCTCTGACTCATCAGGGGCAGCTTCCAGTTCTTCGAATTTCATTCAGAGTGAGTGCTCGAAACAGATGCATGAATGTATATTTCTTCTTTTTATCTTCAGCATGTCTGCATACATTTACATACACAGGTACTTAGGGTGTGTTACAATCTGCTGCAGTGTTCAGAACAGGACATGCAGGACTTGTGGGACATGCAGGACAACAGGTCATCCCATATTGCCTAGGTGTGTAAGTAGGATACGCCATTTATGTTGTAAGAGTAATACTCAGTGATGTTCACAAAACACTGCCTAACACCTCATACTCAAGAACATACCCACCTGGTTGACACATGACTACATTTCCAACTGAAGACAACAGAAGACCTCAGAAGCAAAGTCTGACCTTATGGCTCAATTCTCCTTCCAAGAGAGTTAGAAAAAACAAAATTCTCTCTCAAGATAAGCTATGGAAACTAGGTGCTCTCCCCAAAAGCAAACTTGAAAACCTCAGGGTTCAGAATAGGAGCCAGAATTAACAGCTAGATCTGTTACAACAAGGCAGATGCACACACCAACACACTGTATGAAACAGCTTGCAGAGCTGCATAAACTCAATCCCAGCATGGAAGGGGGAGGTGTACACGAAGTCCCATCCCTAGCTGAGAAGCTGTTGACATTTGGTTGCTGCTGGGGAGATTTGGAAAGCCAGTTTTGTTCAGTGGTGTGACTTCTGCCTGGGTGAGTACTTGTTTTACTGTAGCTGTAGAGAAACTACTCAAAGGAGAATTACAAATACTTTATGAAAACTTTTCTTGTAAGTAATTTCTTTCTCTTCTGTTATTCAGTTGTTTAGATGCTTACTGCTATACACTTAGAGTATTCCCCCAATTATACAAATAATTTCTCAATATACCAAATACATATTCTAATCTTACTGACATTACTTCTCCTGGAAAGTTTTGGCCTGTTCCAGTACAGACTGATATCACACAACATCTGCTATATAGGCCTTATTTTGAAATATTACTCCAAAAAATTCTAAGAAGTAAGGGATTTCTTGACCTTTTTATTTTGTCAGGTCCCACATTTTTTAATATTTATATTCTCTCTTCCTGTTACTCTTTTGTCTCTCTCTGTCTCTCTCTCCTTGTCTCTTCCTCTCTCTCCCTCAACCCCCCTCTCTCTCTCTCCCTCAATCCCTCTCTCTCTCTCTCTCTCTCTCTCTCTCTCTCTCTCTCTCCCTCCCTCCCTCCCTCTCTCTCTCTCCCTCTCCATGCCCCCTCTCTTTTCCTGTGTGTGTCTCATCTCAACAGGCTCACCTTTCGATAAACTCATAAGAAAAGTTACTAAAGTAAAAAATTTAAGGCACTTCATAACTGCCTAAAATCTTATTCTTTTTGAACTGAGAGACATTTTAGCTAGGTATAAGATCCTAAGCAGTCAGTCATTTTTCTCAGAACTTTATTTTCCCATTGCCTTCAGCTAGGTCTTGCTATGAAGAAGAATGACTCATTTTAATTTTTTGATCCTTTATATGGAATATATAGTTTTCTTTTTAAAAGTGACAAAATTCATGCCCCACATTTTCTAAAAGTTTTTAATTATGAGCCTTAACATCACCAATCATGTACATTCATCTCATACCTCCATCCTAGGAACCAATGAGAACTTTATTTTGTGATTATTTTTCTGCAGTCTCTTTTGGTATCTGTTGTGTTAAATCCAAAGACTGTATTTCTAATTTTATATCATAATTTTCCTTTTTCTCCATTTTATTCTGCTTTCAAGATCACTTCTCCAACTTGATATGCCAATCTCGCGGTTAAAGAACTTTTCATGTCTTGTACAGTCTTGTAGCTGTTTGTTGATGTCAGTTGTTGTTACTGCTGTTTGACAGGATCCTACTTTGTAGCCCAGATGGACTTGAAATAATGTAGCCCATGCTGACCTTGAACCAGGGTCAATCCTGCCATTTTAGCCTCCTGGGTAGTGTGGATTACAGGCAGGCACCACCATATCCCGCATTTGTTCTTATTTCATGCGTACGATATATCAGCCTTCCACTAGTGTGGTAAAGGAGGCTTGTGTAAGTGATCATGTAAGCTGAAACCATGAAACATAGTTTAAATAGGAAACATTTTTCATATAACTAAAAATTCTCATGCAATCAGTTACAAATTAACAGGGAAATAGAATTCTAAAACTGATATTTAGTTAGTATGTGGCAATTTAAAACAATGAAAAATATTGTGATTTCTTTCTTGGCGCAGAGCTTGCTGCTCTCAATATGACTTTGAATGCTTTTCTTTTCTATGTTTTGGTAAATTATGATACTCTCTAAGTTAGGGTCAGTTTCCAATCATTCATCTTTTGTGCTTTTAATTCTATGAGATGTCTCTAAGGATCCTTACCAAGCATCATTTACCAGTGTTCACACCTCTGAGACATGTTTATCTTTTTCAGGACAGCCATTTCATCCATATGGAATATTTTTTAATATCATATCCATGTCTTTAGGATGATAGCATCAAGAAAGCCAAGAGGTTTTGTATCAGAAGTATGATTAATGATAAATCTCTCTCTTTTCTAGATAACTTACTTATGTAAAAGTACTGTGTTATTAGGAATAGAAAACAGACTAAGACACCATATAGAACTGCCTAGGCATATCATTCCTCAAAGGGCATCAAAGACAGTATTTGAAAAAAAATGTATCTAGCTATATTTCCAATTTACTATTTTCCAACTCGTATTTGACTGTGTTGACTGTGATTTTCTTCCTTTCTCTGCTTTTATAATAGATATTTGATCCCTTATATATAAAAGGGGGGACACTGGAAACTCATGTACAGAGCTTATTAAGGTGGGACTAAGTAATAGATGTTCTGGACATAAAGCCTGCAATTCTTACCTTTTGGAGACAAACCTGGTGGTTCAGACCTATAATCCCAGCTACCCTGGAGGCTGAGAAAGGAAGGAAACAAATTCAAGACCAGTCTGTGCAATTTCACAAGTGTAACATGTTCAAGATCTTAGTATCAGTCTCCCATACTTGAAAAAAAGAAGCCATATCTTTTGAATAGTCATATTCCACCTTTGTAATAAAATTAAAAACACACCCTACCCATGGCCTGTCGGTCTCCTCGAGGTGTCTCTGCTCCATCACAGGCCTGCACCAGCAGCAGCAGCAGCAGCAGCAGCAGCAGCAGCGCGGGGGCTCTGCTCCTGAGCCAGAAGCCGCCAGTGAGTGGAGTGCTTCTTACAGCATAACCACCTGGTCCTTGATCAGACACCAGTGAGAATGACCTGAACGCTCAGGAGAGGCTTTCATAAGAGCATCTCCCTCCCTTAAGGCAAGGATGCTGGAGAAGCCCTATTTTCATGTGGAGTTAAAGTCTAAGGATCAAAGTCCTGGAAGGGCACTTTCTGCACAAGGTGTGGTCCCACAGGGAAAAGAGAAAGACACCTTACCAGAAAATGGGCTCAGCCCTATGCTTCCAGCTACAGGGTTCAGAAGAGTACCAACCAAGCCTCATTCCTTTGCTAATGACCTTCTGTGAAGCAGACAGTATTTAATATTTAGCTGGGTTCTGGTCAGGGCTAAAAATGGGAGCAACCAAACTCTTGCCACATTCAACGCATGCTTCCACCCACTCATAGCTCTAGGACAGCCCCACATCCACAAAGACTATTCTTCAAATAATCTTTCTAGGGAGTGAACAGCTCTTGCTACCTGTCTCTTTGGTGCTGAATGGGGAGAGGAAGTTATAGAAGTTGTTTGCACATCTATTTCTCTTTACATCCCATGTTTACTCAGTTTGGTACCTTTATTTCACCCACGTGTGTTCAGAGACCTTCTGTTTCACCTCTGCAGGGAATAAAGCTGCAGCGTTCTACTTTAAGGGATAGACAGTCAAACTGCCCACTGTTCTTAATGTACATAAATGTGTGTGTCTTTTGTTTTGGGAGACAAGGTCTCACTGCACAGCCCAAGCAGGCCTCAAAGATGATTCTTCAGCCTGCCTCTTGAAGGCTGGGACAGCAGCCACCACACCTGAGTGCCATCTACTGTGATTTAGCTCCACCTTCATCTTTTCTTCCACAGGTCACATGTGCCACCAATCAAGGCTTAGGCATGTGTGTGTGGGGGTGGGGGGAGGGGGTTAGTAGCTGAAATGTCACTGCCTCTCCGTTGCCCATTACTGGTTGAAGAGTCAGCGCTCTCTGAATCCTCTAACCACCTGCCTATTTGCTTTTTACTTTTCTAAATTTGGTTACTACCTTTTCTCTATTATTTTGTCCTTTTTGCATAAAGACTTTCAAAGTAAAAACTTTGTGATCATTTTGGTGGGGTGTTGAGAGGGAGAAAACTTTCAATGCGTGTGATCAATTCATCATCTTCATTCTAAAGCCTTTTATCTGGTGTGTGTTCGTGTGTGCGCGCAAGCGTGTGCATATACATATATGCATGTATATGTGCATACATATCCGCATCCATATGTGCATATATGTGTATCTATATCTATATATATGTATGCACATACACGTATACATTTATACGTATAAATGAATATTTTTCAATACCTGAAGCTCTTGACCAATTTGAATCTAATACATGTGAAGCTGATAAAGGTATACTTTTCTCAGTTTTCGTACTTTCAGAAACAAAGGGTTTTTTTTCTTTCTTTTCTGCTACTTTTTCTCTAGTTGCTCTGTCATTGATTTTTATGTTTTTATATCAGTACTGTGTAAAATGAATCATAAATATTGTCTAGACCTTTTTGAGTAAATGATTCATAACGCTTTCTTGAGATGGCTTCTGTAGAGTCAGCCAACCGCATCTCCTGGCATTTTTAATAACCTTCTTAATATTTTCTGTCATTCCCATCTGTTTGGATTTAAGGTTGATTATCCAGACAAGCCGCGCTGCGCAGAGCCAGCCGCCTGATCACTTCAGTGCGTGGTATGCAGGTGTTACTCGTGGCATTTTCAGGGAGGAAACACAAAACCACTCCTGTTAAGTTATCCGCACATCTCCAAGGTAGTTAGATTACCGGGAACACTGGAAAATTAAGCATAGACGTAATCATAGAGAGTCATGTCACTGGCTCTTTAAAGCAGCTCAATGGGACCTGGCACGGATTCCCTAATGGGCCATTCTCTCACTATATCCCTGGGGAAAATGTATTGAGCATAGCCAAAGGTTAAGGCAGAGGAGTGCGGTGAGATTAGGAGGCAGCCAATCAGATGAAGAGGCTCTAAAGATCCAATGCCTGCAGGCGAGCAGCACCAAGCCCAGCTGCTTAGTCTCTGTCAGTTGCAGATGAGCAGCGCACGTATGTTGCAAAGGCTTCTTATGTTGGCTGTAGCCACCCAAGCAGCCCGGGTCTAAGAGGAGAGGGATAGATGCCCAAGCAACTCATTCTGCACAGCAGCGACCAAGACAACACTCCTGTGCTGGAATGTTCTCGCTGGAAGGTATTGGTTCTTTTACATTAAGCCCCTATGATTTTTAAGAAAGAAGCAGACGGGATGGCTATGGACGAGGCTCCCTGCTTTCTAGTAAGGCTTTGTTCCTTCTCTGCCTAATGCCTGCTTTAAAATGGTTAACCTCTGGCTGGGCTGGTGCTAGGCAGAATAAAGGGACACTTTCCATTGCTCAAGCCGGGTGTGCACAGACCCTTTATTAGGGCAGCCGCTTTGTTAATGTTGGTATTGTTCCCAAGGTAAGCTGGTTAACAATGCTACTTTCAATCATCATATTCATAACTAATAATACGGGAGGGGAAGGTGGGGGCTGTGTGGCTTCAAGGTTGTTGCAATTTCGGTAATTATCTACCAGTCTCAGAGACAAAAGCTCCAAATTGCTGATCAAACCTAGAGAATTCAGCTAGTAATTGGATTCCTCTGGGCTTAAGATGCAAGTTTTAAGGTTTATTTAAGAAAAAACAAACAAACAAAAAACTCTTCTTGATCCTGCTTAATAATTAAGATGCCTTAATTATCATCTGTTCCTGGCAGCTAGTGTAATCATCTAGAAGTCGTCAGCATACGAGGGTCCCTTGTTTTAGTTGCCAAGGTAATTGGAAGGATAATTCAATATGCTTCCGAGTAACAAAAGACCCCTGAGAAACATATGCATTAGGTGATTCATGGGATTGTTTTTCTAAGAGCGTGTCCTCTCTTTTGTCTCTTGTTCCATCAATTATGTTAGCAGAAGTGGATAACACAGGGTCTTACATGGTGTCCCCTGTACTTAAACTCACCTGATTATTTATCCCATACATTACATGGTACTTCCTTTATGCCCAAGACATTAAATTGTTGATCATGTGGAAGGTTTCACTGGTTAAGTTGTGAGTTTTCCTCTGTGGGACATTTGAAGTCATGCACCAGTGGTTTCTGAATGGTGGCCTGAGAGAAGTAGAGAGAATCCGTTTTCGCAGAGAATGGACACGAATGTCAGGAATGCTATGCTGCTGCTTTTTGTAGTTGTCTCTAAGAAGCGTGACACACGGAAAACGCAATCTTCATAGCAAAGTGCCAGGGTTGATCTTTTTGTGGAAGCAATGTAACTTCTTTGTGCAATTAATTTTAATTTTTGAATTTTTTTTAGATGTTAAAGAATAGATAAGAGTTTCTAAATTTCCAAACACAGTGATGTGTTATTGCTTTTAATTCATTTAATTATTGTATGTGCAGCTAAATATATGTACTTTTGTAAAATAATCAATTGTATTATTATGGTAGACTTTGGCATTTTGGGTTTCTCTATTCAAATGTGAATGATTCTACTCCCTGTGTGTGATAATCAAGTCAAACTGTTATTTAGAGCTAATACTTTTTTTTAAAAATCACAGCTTAATAATCACAATCCATACAACATATTTAATGATAAGAATGTAAAATTTTAAACTCTAATTTGTAACATTCAAAGATCAGCTATAAAGTAAAATAAGAGTATTTTTTCCCTATGTGGGAAAATCTTATTTCTTTCCATTTTTAAAGGACATTGCTTTTGAGAAAGAAAAGTAAACAACCAACTGCATTGTCTCAGGGAGCCCACTAGCAACTCTGGTGAACGGCCATGGGGATAGAGGACCTGGTGCAGGTGACACAGGAGATTACACAAGGACAGTATCTTGTCCCTGATTATGAGTGAAGTTGTACTTGAGATCAGGTGTAAGTCTGTTTTTGCCAATGGAAAAAATGGAAACAAAAAGCAGGAAGTAATCCTGGGGAAATAAAGTCTGTGTTGATGAAGTATTTCAGGGCAGCAGGAGACGGTTACAAAAGCCAAGGACATGGCTTCTCCCAAGGGGCATCAGAGATGTGAAACTGGAGGTGTTGCCTTGACACCAGAAAGTCTCACTTCCAGTGCAAACTTGGGGGATTAGGCCTGCGAGACTGGCTTATGAGAATTATGGGAAACCAACATAATCATACAAAGTTCTTGTAAACAAAATAAGGACATTATTGAGAGGGTATGAGAGCAGGTTGATTCTCATTCATTGGCAATGACAAAAATTCTTCCTTAGAGAACCCTCAAAGTTCTTCCACGTTAGTGTAGGAGGAATGTTCTTCCCAGGGAAGAGTCCCCCTAATTGATTATCCAATACCGAGCAGTCAGCTGTGAGATTATATACACACAGGTGATATTATATGGACCTGAGCAGGTTGTATGTACATATTTAGGATTCTATGAATCTGTAAATTTGTATATACGTAATAATAACTAAAGCAAAAGAAGCCACAAATTTGGGAGAGATGAGGGGTTGGTTCATGGTAGCTGTTGGAGGAAAAAAAGGGAAGAAATGATCTAATTATATTACAATTCAAAAAACTTTTAAAAAACTATAAAAAATTTCTCCCTTAGAAGAAGGACTTACCCCAGTGGAGACCTGAAAGGCCCTTACTAGTGTCTCCATGTCTGTCCCCACATTTCCCCATTCCCTTGCATCTCTCATATAGTACCGCACTTCTACCTTCTGAGAACATCACTTTCAGTGTGATGCCCTTGAATCCTATTTAAATGCAAATCACCTTGGGAGGAATACAGTAAATTGTTCTTACCTGGCTGTGTTTTGGCAGGACCTGAGAGCAGGTGCCTATTAGACAATGCAGAGCAGATGGCAAAGTTCTAAGAAGGAATGGTAGGAATACCAGATCAGAAGGATACTCCTGAAGGGAAGAGCTAACTGACAAGTAAAGAGTGTGGGAGACACGCCCTGTGATGCTGAGATGACAATTCAGGCCTGCACCGAAACCTATTTGACTCACAACACGCTACTGGGTCCTGGGTCCAAAATCACATCAAAAGCCCAGGTAGGCGGCAATGTTAGAGAGAAACATGACTGGCATGTGTTTTTCTTTTGTTTTGCTTTTTCCCTCTTGCTCACCTATAAGGGATGTTTGCCATAACCAGGCTCTTGCATGACGTGTGTGGAAGAAACTGACTAGTGGCATGAGAGGGAATAACACAAGGAAACGGAACTTTCGTCTAAGAGACAAAGCACAACTTTTATGTAGTTGTCATATTCGCTTTTGTCAGAGGGTACGTAAGGGGTCACCGTGAAGAATGGCATCTGTGAAAGTTAGCTCTGGTCCTGTGCAAGTCAGACTCCAAATACAACGGAGAGCAATATAGTCCCACAGCAAGGACGGCCTTCACACTTGGGTACCCGTCCAGCTCTCCTTTTCAAGGTTACTCCTGTATGTCTATTTGATCTATTTCAAACTAGTTTTACTTCCTCCCTCATCTTTGGGAGTGGTCTGATTTGGAGAAGGCCACATTCTAATTGGTGCAATCTCTAACCCCACTGCAATACAAAGGGCTTTGAGTGACGGCACACCACGAAAAGCTGTTAACCTTCTCTCGTCTCAGTTATGATGGTCTGTCTGGCTTTATTTTTATAATTTTTATTTCCTTACCAGATTGGGATTCTTCCAAGCAAAAGATAGCATAGGACTTCAATATCACTGCAACTTAGGACATATTGTATTTTATTGAAGGCATCAATACCATTCCTTTCTCAGGATGCACAAGGCTGCATTAAAGTTGAACTACCACCTAGCAAAGTTGAATGAAAGATTAACTGACCTGACAATAAAATATGTGAGTATGAGCCAGGTATGATGGTGCATGTCCATTATGCCAGTACTCAGAAAGCAGAGGCAGGGAGATCACACATTCAAGTTTGGGTTACATATAAAAACTCAGTGTAAAAAAATGTTGAAATCTGTAAGTCGGGGTAAAAAGTTATTTTGATTCAGCAGCACTCAGCAACCCCAGGCCACTCTGTCCTCGCACCCTTGTGGTCCCACAAGTGCCAGGGAATTGCGTTGTTGAATCTGACAGGTACACACCAATAAAGCAATAGGTCACTCTCATTTGTGTAGGAGCCAAATCCATAATGTGAATGGTGGAAAGGATTGCTAAAGCCAGGTTGAGGGGATACCAGAAGTGTATGTCACTTCCTGGAAGGTGGAGGTTAGTTTCTAAGAGTGGTGCAATGAGTTGGACCTCTGGAGTCAGATGAAGGGCCTCTGGCATGAGCCATGGTGATCAACCCTACTCAAGATCAGAGAAGATATGAAGGTATTTCCAGGCTTTCTATGAGCAGTCCTTTTCCATCCCATACAAGTATTTGAACTCTGTACATGTATCTCCCCCTCAAATCTTTGTATGAATTGTGGACCAATCCAATGAATGTTGGCTCTAATATGTCCAAAAGGATGACATGATGCCCATAGCTGTGAACAACCAGCAGCAACCAGTTCTAAAATCCCTTTCAGTCAGGTAATAGAGAACAATGAAGCTCCTCTCTTGGAGTGCTACCAAAGTTTGCCTTGTTTTGTTTAGGATGATGTCAGTGAGGGATCATTTGAAGGTAGAATCTAGGTTTATGACCTGTGAATCAGTTGGTCTGAGATTCTCTTCCTGCTTTAAAGGCTATCAATGCCTTTAAATCAAAGCGAACATCTCAATGGGTTCATTTGGTGGATGTTCAGCCTCTTTGTAGATCATCTGGGGCTCTGTTCCATTTATATTCAGTTCACAGAGCTACTCACATTCCCTTTACCCAGAACTATAGAACAAAGAAAGTGACCCACTGTTGACATAGCAACTCAAGTGTCTCTAAAGTATATTCAACTTATTAGAGAACAAAGTAGAAGACCCTCAACAAGTAAAGATATATTTAAAAAATTAAAAGTATTAGGAAATTGGCCAGTTTGTCAGTTGTCAACACCTGAGTTCTATTACTATAACACACACACACACACACACACACACACACACACGCCCACGCCTTGGGTGGATCATGCTTGTTGTAAACCTAGTGCTGAGAAGTAGAAGCAGGAGGGTCCCTGGAGCTCATTGGCTAGCTGAATTCAGCCTAGCTGAATTAGAAACTTCAGGCCAATGGCAGATGTTGTCTCAGAAAACAAGATGGGCAGTTCCCGAAGAATGACAGCTAAGGCTATTTTCTGACCTCTATGTATACACACAAAGACAGACAGACACGCAGACACACACACACACACACACACACACACACACACACACACACACACCTGTACCCAATAGAGATTTGTACTTATTCTGGCTCCAAATGCGGTTTTAAAAGTCATCACTGCCCCTTCTGGAAGGGGTTTTGACCTCTTCTCTGCCACTCTGTTGAGCACAGTCAGGCACTAGGTATTTGAATGCACGCAATAGTCTCTTCAAGGTAATATATTAAAAAAATTGCCTTACAATCCTCATCCTGAACTGGAAGTGACTTCTGTCAAAGACTCTAGCTTCTCATTACACCACCTTTGATAAAACCATAACATGCTCTAGGCCTGATTTCATTTCATTTGTGAAAGCTGAAATTAATCCCCAAGTCACTATCAAAATGGACTCATTCTCAGAAAACTCTTGACAGAACCAATTACCATCTGTAGGGAAATGTCTTCATCCTTCCTCTCCCTTCTCCAGTCATCACAGGGTGTGTCAGACCATAGATAACCCAGGTTTCATGAGAAAAAAAATGGCTGATCATTTTGAGAATGATGACATTGTCCATTAAATTTCCAAATCAGTCTCAAATCCAGCATTTTCTTTGAAGTTCCCATTGTTTTTGTTTAGACCTCAACATGGTTTGTCAGATTTCTATTTTATTATTTCCTTTGAAACAGGATCTTTTTGTATCACCCTGGCTTAGTATTGAATTTACCATGTACTCCAGTTTAGCCATGAACTCAAAGCAAGCACTGCCTCAGCTTCTCAGTATTAGAACTACAGGTATGTACTGCCACACTTGACAGTGGTATTATTTATAACTCAAAGAATTTGTCTCGCATGTGATGATACCGTGTGTCAGGTAAACACTTTAAATGTTACGTAATTAAATATCTAAAATCACTATGTATGCATCACAGTTCATTTCCGTACTACATCTGGAACTATTAGAGAGCAGAGACATCTGTTTATTAGGGAAGGAATGATGAATGAAGACCAAGTGAGTGAACTGATGAAAAAGAGAGGACAGACTAATGCATATTAGCAATAGGACACTGTTTTCTGACATAGAAAATAATCTAAGGAATGAATAAAGCCCATAAATTGTAGACACTGTTTTACAAGCAAAGAGAAACAGTGTCAGGAGAAAGACCTTAAAAACCATAATACTCTAATGGAGGCTGAACAAATTCAGACAATTTTCATGATTTGTCATGATTATTCACGATCTGACAAGAAATGTAAAATAGTAGAGAAACATTAGAGAATTCATGCTGGAAGAGTCTAGAATTCATTGAGCATAGGTTTTTATTCCCCAAGTATCAGCTGAGGCAGCTTAGATGGAAAAGAACCCATCACATTCAAATTAACATCAGTGTCACAATCATGTCCTCAGCTAGAACTTCCTCTGTGCTGGGCCATGCTCGAAGCATATTACATAAATGAGCTCCATTAAACTTTTAAAAACTCAAAAGAAAGAGGTTTCGTAAATCCCATTTTATAGATGAGTCAAGTGTACTTGGACTTGTTTCAAACCATATAGTTGGAATCTAGAGAACTTAGCTAATAATGTTTATACCTTTTGTCACTCTGTGTGGCGCGCCTTTCTAACCTGGGCAAGAAAAGGTTGAATGTGTTAGTTTGGTAGAGAAAAACTCTTTACCTCCGGAGTTTGAAACTAGAGAAAAATTAAGAAATTAAAAAGCGAGGAAAATTAAGAAACTTGAAGAAACAAAACCCTTCCATATCAGGTTAAATAAATTGAGAGCTCTGATATTTCCTTATCTATGGCCAGAGTTCTGAAGTGTCCCATTACTGTAGCAGGAGAATCATTGTACTTACTGGAACCCAACTGTATGCTCAGGGTACATTGCTAATGATGAGGCGAGAGGGGAAAGGACTGTAGCAATACACCTGCTGTGTAGGCTTACGAAGGAAGGCACAGTGGCATTTTTTCATAGGTACAAACCCTGCCGGACCTCAGCAGAGGGAACCACCATCATTCTGGACGGTGGAACCATGAGCATCTGAGCTCAGGTGTTTTTATTGATCCAGAACTCCTCAGGTGTTATACTGATAGCAGTATGCAGATCATTAGCAGTCAACTTCCCCATAGAAATCCAACACCTGAAAACAATACAAAATGCTAAGACCAAGGGACCCCCTCACCCAACAGTGCATAAAACAATCATTTTATACATAGCTAAAAATAAACGTCCACAACAAAGGACAGAAACAGACCCAAGAAAATTGAAACGGAAAATCTACAAATGCCAAGATCATGACCCTTGGAGGCAAAGGTTTACCTCTTTACCCTTTCTCCCCACACTTACCCTGAGTCAGTGGCATTTAAATGTTGGGATGCCACATTATACGCTAGAAGTCTGTTTAATGTCCAGGGGAAAGTGCATGACTTTTTCATGTGAAGCAGTTTTTTGTTTTTCAAATGTTTTTCATTGAAGTAGAATTGCTTCTGTCTCTCCCTTTCCTCCCTCCAGCCCCTCCTCCTAACCTTCCTTCAAATTCCTCCCATTCTCCCTACTCTCAAGTTGAGAACCTCTTTTCCTTTAACCCTATTTGTATTACATGGGGGGCGGGCAGAGAGAGAGAGAGAGAGAGAGAGAGAGAGAGAGAGAGAGAGAGAGAGAGACCTGCTGAGTCTTTTGTTGTTGTCCTTTTGTGTGTATATGATTTCAAGGCTACCCTCTCTGCACTAGAAAAACATACAGTTATTGGTAAATGATTATTTCTGAACTTGAGGATGATCTAACAGGCTATAACTTTGTATTTTACATAATTAAAGTAAAGGTTTCATCCATCTCATGAGCTAATATGCTAACTGCAAGCTTTCTTGGAATTCTACATTTGAAAAGCTTATCCTGTTCACAAATTTGGTAACACGGACCTGGTGAATTTATTCCATTATTGTGTTTTTGAGAGAATGAGTGTATTATTTAGGAAGATATCCAGTGACTAGGGAAATATGGCTGTTCTACTCATTTCTTTGTTTTGATTTGTATTATGTGCCCTTTACTGATATTTTAATCAGAAAGCTCTGTCTACCAAATTAAAATGTTTTGAAGCATAACTTCTCCAGGAATGCTACCTAGTGATTCATCTGTAGGTCGTATCCACATCTAACTTGGATTTCAACTTTTCTGCTTTGTAAATTCTCAGATTCTTTCAGACAGCAACATTTAGGGGAAAAAAACATGTATTGTTTTATTGGTCTTTTCAACCCATATTTATTTAATTTTTCTAGTCTTTCCACTGTATCAGAGATGTGATGGTTATTCTTGGTTGTAGACTTTACACACCTAGGAAAAGGAACCTCATTGAGGAATTGCTGCCATCAGATTGGCCTGTTGGCATGTTGCCTGTGTGGATTCTGTTGTTGTTGCTGTTGTTGTCCTTGTTGCTAACTGATGGAGGGTCCTCACCCACTGTGGGAAGTACCTTCCTGAGCGTGTGGGCCTGGGTGGTGTAAGGAAGCTCACTGAGAAGAAGCAGGAAGCAAGCCAATAAGGAGTGTTCCTCCCATCTCCCTCTGTGGTCTCCCTCCATGAGCTCTGCTTCAGTTCCTGCCTCCTTGTTCCTGCCTGGGCTCCCCTCTATGGTAGACTATAAGCTGTGAGCCAGGCAAACCCTTTTCTCTTTTGCTCATGATGTTTATCACAACAGGAAAGTAACTGGGGCTATGTATTGTGCTTTGCTCTGTCATGGTTATGACAATAACCTTCTGACAGATCTCTAGGCCCTCCTCCTCCAGATTCTGCATAAATGCCAGCTTGAGAGACATATTTACTGATGTAATTAGAAAATTCTGACCTCCTAAAGTTGTCTCTTCTAGAACCGTGCTGTGGATCTACAGACTGGAAATGCATTATATAGAATTTGAATCACAAGTGAAAATGTAGGAACAGCTGTTCAAATATTTATGGAAGCATTAAGAGGGAAAAATCAGACCTGAGGAAGAGTGTGGGTTAAATTAGAGAGCCAGAAACTAGAATGTCTCAGAGGTAGAAAGGACATCATCAATTGAGAGGCTTTATTTAAGAAAATCCTGTGAAGTGAGGCTGGGAAGACATTCAGAATTGTTCAGTATTCAAGATTTTTGATAGCTTGCGTGTCTAGACAGAGAGGATGAGAAAAGGATAAACAAGACCAACATATCCACTCTCCTTGCGGAGATTATATAGTAGGAGGAGAGAAGACAGATAATATATCGGAAAAATATAATTTAACAGCCCTATAATATAAGAGTGAAAGGAGCCAGACAGTCTGGATTCAAATCACAGCCTTCCAACATGACCTAGAGAAAGACGTTTCACCTTTCCATGTCCAAGTATTAGCAGTGTAACACAGAAGATATGACCTTACTCGTACAGTTGCTGATATGTAAAGGCTCATGAGAATAGTAGGACAGGAGATCAGAGAGGACAGTGAGGATGTAAAGGTACCTTCCAGTGAAGAACTAGGGGCATGGGCAAAGGTTATATGGCTGTGGATATGAAAAGATGTAATGGGGTTCTGATGTACCATGGTAGAAGAACCTGTACACTAGACCAGATGTGAGGAGGAACAAGGGGCTGATGGGAGAAGAGCAGGCTGATAGGGAGGAGGTTCAATGGTCAGTAATTGTATGGAGGCAAAAATCAATATTTCTGCATAGGTACTGCTAAGTTGGAGTCCCTTATAGTTATTCAAGGGGTAAGTTGGCCATTGACCTCACCATGCTGGAGATGAGCTGAGACGTTAGGACTGGAGACGTGCATTTGGAAGTCATTGTCTTTATACAGCATTTACACCACGGTATCATTTGACATCGCCAAAGGGAAGAGTAAGGTGAAAGGCCAAGAACCAGTGCTGACACCATCTCACTTTCTACCTAGAGGAAGAGAGTGTAAAAATTGACGAGGACATGAGAGTAAACTGCAGAGAATCTGTAATGGCCAAGCAAAAACATTAGATACTCCAAATAGAAATAAGTGGTCATCTGGGTCAAGTCATCAAAAGGTCAAGTAAGGGGTTCTGAAATATTTTTGGATTGGATGAAGGAGAGTGTGTTGGTGGCTATCATAGAATGGTTTCATTGGAATGATGGAGATGAAGGCCTCACTGGAGTGCATGTATAGAGAAGGTTGGGATAAAGTTGAGAAAGAAAATACAAGCACTCTTTGGAGTGCTTGTTTGGAGTAACAAGGAGAGGGTGACGTAAGCCAAGGAAGTCAGGTATGACCATTGTTAGTGTGGGAAATTACAGCTTATTTCAGTGCAGACACTCGTGGTGTAAGATCCTGTAGTTCTTTCAGTGGATGAATCCACTGTAAAGGAAGAAAGTGATCACTCTGGGAAATGTGTAAATAACTGCACGGGAAATTATGTGTAAGTGGTAGAATGAACAAACAGACAGTGGGTCAATTCACCTTGTAGAGAGAGAGATGAATAAGATTGTAGATGAGAAACATTTAGGTTAAGAGTATATTTAGTAAAGAAAACAAAGTAAAAATTTCTATAGTATTTCTATTTGCTTAGAAAGTAAAATGTAGACAGAATCAATGGATTGGTTGGATATGGTCAGAGAGCAGATGTTGAAGGATTAAAGATGAAAAAGATGTCATATAGATCAGGAGAAAGGTGAACAAGGATGTTTATTAAGGAGTTAAACAGATGGCTCACTGGTTAAGAACACTGTGCTGTTCTTCCAGAAGACCCAGGTTCAATTCCCAGCACCCACATGGTGACTTACAACCGTTCATTCCTATCCCAAGAGAATTGATTCCCCCTTTTCGGCTTCCATGGCACCAAGCACACGTGGTACACAGACATAAATGAAAGCAAAACATCTGTATGCATAAAAATAATTATCCAAAGAATGTTTACCAGGAAATCTGTTTAGAATTGCCAAATAATGTGAAATCTACTTGTGATACATAGCCATATACTTAACTGAGCTCCACTAGGAAGTCTGCATGCTTTTAGGTCATCTGCTTTTAGGTCTGCCTTGAAGCAGACACAGAGAGCTAGACTAGTAGACAAAGGGAGAAGTAAGAAACCAGGGGAAGCAAGGAAAAATTGAAGGCATGGCCTCACCAGGCGTATGAACATCGGGTTCACTGGGTTATGCACATCATGCAGCTGGGTAGAAAGGTAGTTCCTGGATCGCCATGCTTGTAGGCAGTGTTGGTACACTGGAATGCTCGGGGAAATGAAAAGTAGTTGGAATAACAGTGCTAGAGTGGCTTGCCTAAGATAAGAGACAGTTATCAGAGTGGATACTTAACAACTGGGATTTTAGAAATGGCCAAGCATGTGGTAATAATGACAAGATACAGATACCAGGACAAGAAATTTGAGTTAATTATACAACCTAGAGTTTGTGCACAGAATTTGAACACTGAGATAAAATAGAGTAATGAGGAGAGAGAGAGGCAGAGAGGGAAGGGGGCAGGGGGGCAGAGAATCAGAATAGCAGATCCCCTCAGGTTTTCAGGGCTATCTGAACTACAAAGGGTTAGCTATTTCTCTAGCATCTATGAAGTGGGAAGCCATTGGGCAGATCTGACCAGAAGTAATGTGGTGAGTAGGCTCTTTAGAAAAATGAAAGTGAGAACTGGAGAGGAGATGAGCCAGGTCAGAAGACATGAATAATCTTCCAGTTGCCCTGCACAGAAAGGGATACATGATGGAGCCAGCACTCAGATCAATGCCGTCAAGACTGACAAGGCCAGTGCTGCCTGACCTACCCTTCCTCTTTCAAGCACACCACACTCATCACCTCTTCCCTCTCTATTTCCCCATCCCTTTGCTTCTTCCTGAAGTGGTGGCCTATGTTTCACGGTTTAATTAGGCATTGCCAATTTAGCTCTTCAGTCAGGAGCCTGTAGCAGAGCTTCATTGCAGATGGATAGTCCTTCTCAGCGCATCTCTTACATACTTTGAGTCAGGAGGACAGAGCTAGATATAAATTTTAGCAAGTGAATTATTCTGTTAATTCTTATCCTCAGGAGGCAGGGAGCTCTCTACTCCTGAGGTTGATCACTACAGTTTGAGGTCATGGTCTACTCTGCTGGTTCCATTGCTCCGCACTTCACAAACAGTAGAGGGATGTGGCTGAGGAGACTCTCCTCATCATGCCAGCCATGATGCTGAGAGGTAGAGAGAAGCTAAACAACATGGCCCCCGATGTGCCCTGTTTTCCAACTTCTTCTAACAAGGTCCTACCTCTGAATTTTTCTACCACCTACCCATAATACCATCAAATTAAGAATCCATCAATAGGTTAACCCATCGATTAGATCACATCTCCAAGCTTCAATTATGCCTCAATGATTAGATCTGTCAGCAGAGGCCCACGCCTTCAACACCTGAACCCTCTGAAGGCAACCTCACAGCCATCTTACAACTGGGAACACATCAAAACAATAGCTGCCTGTGTTTACTGTTGATGTTGTCCATTGATGATTTGCTTTGATTTCCACTTATATCTTCCATTGACCTTTAGTCTCTGGAGAGTGAAATACATTTTGACCATGTGCTGCATCTCAAAAACAGCTTACCTCACTAGATTTTAAGTGGACTGTTTTGCAATGATGATGCTGAAAGTGGAGAATAACCTTGAAAATTCCCCCAGTTAAAGTTCATGTGTCTAAGGAGTTAGCTTGGATCCTCACAATGGCTGCACAGTAATGAGATGATATCCTTTTCTGTTGGGGCTTGTTCTGGTGATCTGACGCCCTGACATCATCTCTGCACTTGGAATAATGCTGGTACACAATGGGGAACCATTTACATACTTGATATTATTGTGAGCATGTTAAAATCCATATTTCAATAAACATAGGAGGGCAGAGTAAACTGGTACGAAATTCAAGAAATCTCCTTTTAAAGACATTACCTTCCATGTATTATACTGCAGTTCCCTCTTATAGACAAGTGGTATTTAAACAGGGAGTGATACTTTGAAAATTCTACATTTGCCACAGAAAATCTGCCCTTTATGGTCGAACAGAAGCATGTGGAAATAATAGCTGCTTTGGATTATATCCTTGTGGCTTTAAGACACAAAAGCCTCTCCATTATTTAATTTGGCTTAGGTTTTATTCTGCCACCCACTGGGCAACCAATACATTCCTCATTAGTCTTGGTTGTTAGTCTATTTTGACATCTATAATTATTGGATTTGATACAGAGAGACAGAAACTATGTGATGCATAAAAGTCACTGCCAAGCACAAATAATGCAAAAGTTGCTTGATTTGGTAACAAACTGTCTTCGAGAATCATGATCAAAGACCTTGTAGTCAGAGGAGTCTAGAATGCATATGGAGAGCTATAAAAATGGTCAGGGCTAAGGGACCACATTTTGAGTGTATGGTCTGCGTTGAATGTTCATAACTATTTTGCTTCCTCTCAAATATCTTTTTTATCCTATATGAAATCTCACATGGCTTTCAGAAATAAAGTAAGTTTTCTAAATTAAGACAAATTGGATCCTTTTATTCTTGAAGAGTATCTTTGGTTAGTTGGTTCTACCAATAGTAAACTCGAAGTCCCTCCGTTTGGCCAGGAAAGTTCCTAAGTGTGTTTCTGTCCATAAGGACTTACAAAGGTTTACCTTGAGGACTGGTACTCAGTTTCTCAAGTGAACAGTTCTGAGTTGCTCTAAAGAGGTCATGAAGAAAAAGATGCAAAAGCTAAAAGAGAAGTCAGATCAGCCATCAGCTGGAGAAGAGGACAGAAATGAACCCACTGGCCCACTGGGAGAGGTTTGAGGGTGCATCTTCCCTAAAGATTTTTTTTTTCCCTATAGAGAAAAATTCTTTGAAGAAAAGACTTTTGATTTAGAGCAAAACTTGAATCTCTAGGAAGTATGTAGTCCATCAGGCCAGATATAGCAAGAGCTAACAGCCAGTTTAAGGTCAACTCGGGTGGTTAAGCTTTATCGTTTCAGTAAGGATCCTAATTTCATGTGGCCTACTTTCACCAAAGTACCACTGCATTGATTAAATTGTATCCACTTCCCCCAAATTCATATTTTGAAATCCTAACCTTCAGTGTCTCATGATGTGATCTCTTTTGGAAGTAGGCTTTTAAGTTAATCAGCTATGATTAGTCATTAGTGAAGTAGGGTAGATTCTTAGGCCAGTGCAGCTGACGTCCTTACAAACAAAAGGGAATTTTGACACAGATAAACATGGGCAGAGCACCATGTGAAGATGAAGGCAGAGATTGGGGTGGTGTAGGTCTCAATCAGAGAATGTCAAGGTTGTGTGACAAACCACTAGAAAGCAAGGAGAGGCGTGGAGCAGATCCTCCCTGGTAGCCACAGGAGGAAACCACCCTGACAGAGTCTTGCCCCAATCTTCTGGCTTCCTATGAGATGATTTCCATTTATAAGTCATTCAGTTTGTGTTCCTTATTAAGGAAACACTCATACACTCACACAAACTGATAGACTCTCTAAAATCATTTAAACACTGCCGTACTTCAAAGGTTATGACAAACACTACAGTTGATAACTCTGCAATAATACTATGCAAATCCTGTAATATTCAAGCAGACATGAGATCACTAGGTAGGTGGTGTTTTCATCAACACATGAAAATATAATTACCTCTCTCTCTGCCTTTGAACTCACTGCTGGTGCAAGTCGTTCAGACCTTCCTCTAGGAAACTGGTCCTTAGCACACCCAGTGATGTTGAATCGACATTGTCTCTGGAAGCTGCAAATGTCCATCAGAACCTTGACTGCCTGAGAATCGCGTGCTTTTTCCACATTGGAATGATGCAAAACTACCTTTTAGCAGATGGAGACACTTTTAGATGTGTTTTGAATCAGAAGGCTTTGATGGATTCTGTTTGTTTTTCTCCACAACTGTTAAACAGTTGGTTATTGAGAATCAAAAGTATTGTAGGTTAATTGACAAAGTGATACAGACAGCTGTATTTCTAGTGGATGATAGAAATCTAGAGAATATTCTTATTAGCTTTTAGGATAAGGCATGCATCCTTCAGAGGATGAATCATGGTAGGACAGGATGACCAGGCGTGGGGTTGGCCTCATTTAATTTAGCACTGGGTCTTACTTGTATCTGTTGACAGAGGCTGACCTTCGAGGCTTGCCAACAGTGACATCACCTTCAGGTGACTCTGTTGTCTTCACATTTTGTAATAAAAACTTGGCTGTATCCGGAGAAAAAGGCCACACGGTTGGCTTGGTTCATCTGGAGGTGTTGATTTGTGAGAGATCTCTTTTTAGCTAACTTAATACTTTAAGGCATTGGGATTTTTACTTTTATTTTTTAAGTGGTGACAATGATCACTGGCCAAGGTGTATAGCATCATCTGTGTCACCAGAATGATGAAGATGGTAGGACCAGCCGATCCTGCTTGCTGGCAACTGCAAGGAAGACACTGAAAGCCATGTGGGGGTCATTTAAGAGATAACACCCTTTCTGTACGTGCCAGTGTCCCTGAGATTTCTCCAGGTGCTCATTAGTTGAGCCTCTTTTTTCTCCATATCTGTTGCTGCCCTTCAAAGTCCCCTTTACTCCTCTCTCTTTCTTCTAAGTTTAATTTCTCAGCTGCTTTTAAGCAATTTCCTTTCTTTATGGCCTTGAGGCCTCTTTCTCCCTCTAATTGGTTTACTAAGGTTTTAGGTGTTGGTTTGTTAACACTTACAGAACATTTCCCAAACTAAAGGACACTCTGGGGGCGGGGACATGTCCATCTCTCAATGTTTCTCACCATTTTTACTTTCTCTTAGTTGTTACAGAGTGAAGACTCTTGAGCATTCATATATATGCACCCTCTCCTTTTCTCTTTGCATCCACAGACCATCTCTGCCCGAGTTGAGCCGGCAGCCCTTGAGTCTGAGACCTCGGGTTCTGCCCTGGCACATTCAGTCAAAAATTCTGACAGTAAATAGAGTGGAAACCTTCCACTCTTGATATCTAATCACCCTAACTCTCTGACCCAGTTCCTGGAGCACCACCCTGCGTATCTTATCACTTTGGCCTGCCTTCTGCAAGGTTCTTTTCGGTTCAGTTTTGTTTTTAAATAGTTCAGCAGAACCTTGATGTTTCCTCTTTCATTTTCTACCCACTGATGCCCCAATCCTGTGCCTGCTCTACAAAGCTCTATGTGTGCATGAATCGGAGCCGAGTGTCGTTTCTCCTCTCTGTGACAAAGCCACAGTTGTAGTTGTTCTCTGGATAAATTCTGCTTAATTGTCTTTAACAGTCTGGGGAATAATTTTTGGCAGTAAAGCTTGCTCATCATAATAAACTGTAAGCTTTTCAGGATGGGACTTGCTTCTTAGCTCTTTACATAGTGCTGAGTGTGAACTAGTTGCTCAGCAAACATTTAAGAGATTGAGTCTTTTTTATCTCTTCTTCACTCCTTATTCTTTCTCATTTTCCTCCATTCCTATATTGAACAGAAATGAAAAATCCTCTTTACAAGTTCTTTAATGTAATGATGTGTGCAGCTACATACAGAATTGTTCACATAATTATACTGTATGAAGTGAAGATTTTTTTATCATTGTAAAACATTTCTGTGCTATTCTCCACTCAAGCAATATGTCTAAAACTTCACAAAATCATGAAGTTATCTATCCTGTTACAAGACATAATATTACATGGAGTTTTCACAGAGACATGCGTCTTATAACATTTGTAATTTTAAAAATATATTAATAAATGAATTAATAAAGGATAAAATTGAAAGACATTTTACATATATGTCCTTGTTACTTTTCCTCTCAGAGATGTCTGCCTATTTTTAGAAAGAATTTAGAAATTATGATTTTTTAAAATTGTTTTGGAAACCAAGGGTGCCATTCAGAGAACAGATCACATATTTTTATGAGCTGTGCTCTCAGAATCAGGTGATGTGGGAACGAGGAGAAACACTTGAATCGAGAGAACTCAAAGGATTTGAGTTATCCCAATGTGAAACGCACCCTAGTGTTACACAGGTGTTTGTCTTTAAACACTAGCATGACACACACTACAGCTGCAAGGTGTTTTTTTTCCCTTGAGAGATTGGGGGGTTATTTAAAACACCCCCTAAAAACAAGTATAAAATTACATTTCATAAGGCTTTGGTATAATGTGTAGGTTCTTAGAGAAAAACAATGACAATACAAGCAGGGAGTATTTTTTCTGCGCCGCTGTGTGCCAGGTAAAAGCAATGAGTACTTTGCATGCATTACCTGATTCCTCACAACCGTACTGCCAGTTCCTTGTTTTTTTTCTCCATTTTACAGCGGCTGACTTGAGATTTGAGACATAAAGCAAACCTCTAAAGTTTACTATACCTTTTTAATCTTAAAAAATGTAGAGATATATTCAGCCATTTATTTGTGTGTGTGTGTGTGTGTGTGTGTGTGTGTCTGTTGTGTACACATGCTTTAAAAAATTTTCTTCAAATAGGGTTGACCTATTGGTAGAACACATTGATAAAATATTTGAGTGCACTCAGCCTCAGACTCAATTATAGAAGGCTTTAAAAGTGGGAGACAAAGATGAATTAAAGGTTGGTCTTTTTTCTTTTTTTCCATCCTGTGAGATGGATTCCTTGGAGTACTATAGATTTCAACTAACCATCTTCGAGTAGGACCGGTTAGAACAAGTGCACTAGGATTGATAAAGTGTGGCAGAAAACCTTGACCACCTTAGCCCAAAACATTCTGAGCTTGATAGGATTTAGACTTTAAGTGCCTGTGTCCCCTGACCACCAACCCCACCTCAACTACCACTGCCACCACCACTACCACCAAACCAAAGGGTCATTTGCTGAAGGTTTAATCCTCAGTGCTATGTTCAGAAGTGAAGTAAGACTTTGGGGAAATTAGTGGCTTATGTGGGCACTGATTTAATGAGTGGCATAATCTACTGACAGATTCTTAATTGAATGGCATGTTATTGGAAGGAGGAGGACACTAGAACTTGAGATTGACTAGAGGAACTCAATCGCTGGAGATAATCCTTGAGAGGAGTACCTTGTGCCTGGTGGTAGCTACTTCTCGTCCTCCTCCTCTTCTTGCTTCTGCTTCACCATGGCTCCCTTATTCGTGGCTGCGATGAAATGAACAAGTCTCACTTCCAAATGTTCCCCTCGCTGTGGTATTCTGCCTCTCCTCAGGCCCACTGAGATGGAGCTAAGCAACCACAGCCTGAGCCCTCTGAAACTGTGAGACACAATGCATCTTCCCACCTTACAGTTAATATGCTCAGTTACTTTGTCAGTGACAAAAATGTATCACAGGATGTCAATTCCTGGGCTTAGAGGCTACCAGTGTTTCACAGACTACCCCAAACACGGCACACAGCCTGTTCCCCACAACAAGCTCCACACTGTATCCATTTGTTTAAAATATTACTTGACAATCTGGGAGGGGTGTGCATGCCTTTAATTCCAGAACTTGAGAGGAAGGAACAGTTGGATACCTGTGATTTCAAGGCCAGCTTGATCTACATAGCAAGTTCCAGGCCAACCAGAGCTGCATAGTGAGACCTGTCTCAAACATAATATCATTTTCCTGTAATGTCTAACGTGCCTCTTAGGTTATAACCTTGTGATGTTGCAGTCGTGGCTGCTTTCTTTCCTGGCTATCCACCTCTTACTTGCAGACATAATTCTGAACCTGACACATTCTTTACTCAATAAAATATTAAAAATGGGAAAACAATAGTTGATGTTTACTAATTATAAAATATCACAATATAGTTTTTCAATATGTGCATTAGCAAATATACATTTATATATATTTGAGGATGGATATGGTGATTTCTGGGAACAGTTTTGCATCCTATTTGGTACTGTCTTTGCTAGATGATGGGTATAATAATCTCAAACCCAAGTTAACATTCATGCATTTAAAGACGAATAACTTTAGAGGAAGTGTTCATCCTCAAAACAGAGGCTTCTGGGAAATGAAATTCGCATGTGTCCTCAGCACATCCCAGAGCTTACCAGAAAAGTAAGAATATGTCTATTGGCATGTCGCAGATGCAAGCAACACTGCACTTTGATCACGGTGAACTACTTCTGCTCTGGTTTCATTTTCCATATGAATTTAAATGTAGCATCTTTTTAGCATGACGATACCCGTCATTCGCATGCTGTGTATAACCACTTAAAAGCATCATCAGAGTGCCTACTTCAGCAGGAAGAGGTGAGAGTGCTGTTTCTTCCTTGTTTTTGCCAAATTCCTAAGACATTAGCCTTCGTGTTGTATCTGCTCACTGACAATGTTCATATGCATTGAGAGTATGCAACCCTCTCTGTTTTTAGTCTGTCTTCTGAGCATGCTCCTTGAGGGCAAGCGTGCATCTTCTGTACTTATTTAGCTGTCCTTTACACATAGTAACATGCTCAACACATCCATGTGTACATGTCAAAAATATTCACTGGGACCTACTTGGCTCACAGCTCTGCTTTAAAAGATGAGGATAGAGTAAAACACACAGCAGACCCCATCTACAGCAAAGAACTCTTGCTTCTTCTGCTCCAGTGGAGGCAACATCTCCAAGAAAGGCACTGATATATGTTCATTTGTTGATTGGGATTTTGTTGGAAAATCTTTGCTGAGAATCAACTGTGTTTAAGATTTGAGGTTTCTAAGAAGGTTCAAGAACCTTTTTTTTTTTTTAGTTACTTTAGGCAAATTTTTGAAAATTTTAATTTATAAAGTTAAATATAAGTCTCCAATGCCTTATCTAAGGTAGTGGGGAAGTCTCTCCATTGTGTATCCTTTTTACTTAAAAACGGAGTACTTTTTTTTTTTTTTCAAAGATAGGGTCTCACTTTGTAGCTCTGGCTGTCCTAAGACTCACTATGTAGACCAGGCAGGCCTCAAACTCACAGATATCCACCTGCTTCTGCCTCCCAGTTGTTGGGATTCAAGGCATTTGCCATGCCACTCCACCTGGTAAAATGCAATACATTCTTAAACCTCCGTTCCTGAGACCAATCACCACAGGAATGTATACTCACTGCCATTAAGATTTCAACTGAATTTCATAAACACATAAAAAGGCTTATTTAAAGAGATTTTACAGTCGATACAGAGAATAAATTACTTCAGAAAAAGTGACAGGCTTGTGGCTAGCGCAAGCAACACAGATCCAAGGTTGAAGTGGAGGAAGATGGAAGAAGAGGAGACACTTCTTAGTTTCTGATCCTAATCTGCCAGACTCTGTCACCCCTCCTACTTGAAGATTATCACCCTTCCTCCTTAAACCTCATTGAGCACCGTCATTAGCATTGCCATTCCACAAAGAAGACTGAAGAAATGAAATGATCTTCCCAAAGGCCCTAGAGAAGGCTTCAGCCGGAGTTTACCTCTTGCTTCAAACTAACCTCCAGCGGTGAAAGTTCTAAGGAGATAGGAGCCTCGAAAGTTAAAGAAACGCAAGACTACGTGCTTTTGATTTTTGTTTTTGTTGTTGTTGTTTTGATTTTGTTTGTTTGTTTGTTAACTAGAATCATCCCTTTGAAATTCCGTAATGCTTGCAAATTTTCTTACATAAAGTATTAATTCAAAATAGCACCTAGTTTGGTGTGCAGCTGATAACGACTGTATCTGGGAAAGCAGAGACCGTAGCCTTTGAACTCCAGACCTTTACAAACCTGTGTCTTCCCAGAGATTTGCTTCTATTACTTACGTGACAACTAAAATACCTAAAACCCTCACTCCCAGTTTCTCTCACCTACATCATGGTATACTCTCTTCCAAAATGAGACACATGTTTCTGATGCGACCATCTCCCAAGCTCCGAGTAAGCTCTTCTTTGCTTTGACCAGCTAGTTCCCGTCAGGGAATAGTTAAGTTGCAGAGCCCCATTGCATTTGCTTGGAAGTTGCATTGTGTATTTTTAAAGCCTGAAGTGACTGTCAGGTCCCGCAGATATGCTCAGCGTAGTCTCATGGTATTTCTATTATCCTCAATTCGGGAATGGCTGAGTAGGGGAGATTAAAGCAGCAAAGGGAAAGATAAACGGAGCCGGAGCCATTTAATGTCTACAAGACAAGACGGAGAGCCATGAAAACCTGAAAGGCACGCATAATGCAGAGTTCAGTGGTGACAGGAGCTACCTGGCTTCCCTCCATTATCCGAGGTGACCTTCTGTACACTCATGGAAGAAGTTAGGCTGTAACCGCCGAGGGAGGTGACATATTCCTCCATCTTACTGCCTCTCACGCTGAGCCGCTTTTGCCAACGGTAGGAGGCCACAAACTTTTTTTTATATTAAATATTCAGATCCTCATGACAGAGAATTTCTTGGAGGGGTCTTACTGAGATGTACCTGACATTTCGTCCCCTTGGCCGCCACGTTCTGTGAACTCATAGAAGGGTTTCTGTTGCTTTATCAGGAAGTGCATAGCAACACCCTTCTCATCTTTTCGTCAGAGAAGTAGAATTTATTTTATTTATTATTTATTAAATGTCAATATTTAAGTGTTAAAAGTGTACGTTCCAACTTCTTGAGGGGATCTAGTAAAACCTCACAAATATTTTCTTAGAAATGGCTTTCAAGTTGCCAGTTTTCTTTCAAAAAACAAAAACACTGAAGATTTAAATTACATTCCATTTAGGGAATGTTGAGATGTCAGACCCCCTCCTGCACACATTCTCCATTCTACTCTGTTCTTAATCCTTTGGATCACTCAGGCACTTCTAAGGAGGATGGGATGCAGTACTTTGTGTGGCAACTCTAGATGCAGAAGGATCTGTTACAAGTCCCCTGGCTGAAAAAGTACACTTCTTTCAGCACCATTGTGCATCAGCTGTCTCCAGTTACGGGCAAAGTAGGTGTGTAGTATACGACTGGACTTGCTACAAACGCAGGTCCACAAGTCCCGGCACAGAGACACCTTGTGCTACAGTAAACTGATCCGCCTGGGGCTTCCATTAGGTCAGCCAGCACACAGAATGCAAGCTCACATCAGAGATGCTGGGAACTGCCTGGGGCTCTGATTTTTATCTGGTCATTCAAGAGCTGGAAAAAGAGTGAATTTAAAAGTTCTAATTTTTATAGCAACCGTGAAGATCATTTCACCATCGTTAGCATTCTCAATTTAGAATTATGACTCTAAGACGATGCGAATATTTAAAACATATTATATTATATTATATTATAATCTAATCCGCCAACCGTATTTAAACTGATTTTCTAAGGCTTTTCTTTAGGGTTATCAGTATCTGATATAAATGACAATAGAACATGTTTGGTTTCTTTTTTCTCACATGTTGCTGTTAATATTATTGAATACTATTAATGAAAAATGGAATACTGGGGCTAAGTCACATGCTTGCATGATAATTCACAATGGCAGAAAATCTTTTGTGTGTTATAACGTAATCTAAATAATTTACTGTTTTTTTACGTTAATATGAATTTGAGAGGAGTAATATGTATCCCATTAAGGTTTCCTCTGGAAAGCACTGTGATATAGGTAGGAGATGTCGTGGAAACAGTGAAGGCAAAGGAAGACACAGAGAAAGCAGAGCCAACACCTTACATATATCCTTTGGCAAACTTTTCTCATGTCTTGGGCAGATCTCCCAAACATTCATGTTGTGTAAAGATGGAGACAGGGGAGTAAGATACCACAGAAATAAAGACATCTAGTAAATGCTGGAACAAACCCCTGGTGCCTGCTGATCTAACCATGTCAGCCTGAGTCTTTGTGAAGTAGCCTCATATTAAATAGCATCTCTGACAATGTTTTACTTTTCTCTTTTTGACTGCTCTTTCAGAGGAGAAAGTAAAAGAGAGGCAGGCAAGAAAGAAAGAGGCAGAGACAATATATTGTGTCCTTCAGTTGTCGCTAAATGCTCAAGTCTCATTCTCGGAGCCTGAAGCTAAGGCTCCGGAGTCTTAAAGGGGATGCTCATACTCACAGATCTAGTGAGTGGCCTCAGTGATGTTTGAGGCTGTTTACCCTGACGCGGAGCCCATGCTCATCTCAGGGCACAGGAATACTTAACTATGATTTCCATACAGCTGCAGCTGTGTGCCTGCACGGTCGGATCCACAGATTAAAAGTGTTGAAGAAAAATAGGTGAATCTGTGCTGAACATGTACTGAATTCTTCCTGTCACCATTCCTTAAATAATACAGTCTAACAAGTACTTACAAAGCATTTACATGGCGTGAAATGATCTAGAGATGATCTGAAACACACAAGACAATGTGTGAGGATGCATGCACAAAAGTCTATGCCATTATATAGGACGGACTTGCAACCAGTACCCCACAGATGCTGAGATGATGATACTTTCAGGACTGCATCTCGTCACTGGAAATATGAGATGTTGGGACTGATTTCAGTACAGAACAGTGAATAAAGTATCCAAGCAATATCTTTTAATCTTTAATTAAATGGGAGATTGAATTAATTAATAATGAATTAACATTTTGGGAGATGGGTTAGCTTCTGGCTTCTCAAAAAAGGGGGATTTTGGCCGCAATACAGCTTGAGTTCTTGGGCTGGAGAGATAGTTCAGTGGTTAAGAGCACTGACTGCTCTTCTAGAGGGCCTAGGTTCATTTCCCAGCACCCACATGTCTGCTCACAGCTATCTATAACTCCAGTTCCAGAATATCTGACACCCTCACACCAATGCATATAAAATAAAATTAAATAAATTATTAAAAAAAGATTGAGTTCTTCATGAGTCTCCCCATATCCTTTGCTGTAATGTAGCTGTATAAATGCTTTACTGACATCAAGAATTATCTATTATGTAAACAATTACATTTTTTCAGTCTTCTGTTTTGACTTTATGAAGACTGTTGGGTTCCAAGGTCACATCTGTCGATTCATCCTAATTGTCATAGATATGTCGTTTGTATACCGACTACAAGGTACTTCGTGATCAAATATGCAATCTTTGTCACTTCTTAGGAACATGTAAGCAATAACAACATAAGCTGTAGTCATCAAGCTACTACCAGAAAGCAAATTAAAGTTGAATATATTAGTTAGAGTTTAGGGACAAGATTATTTTCCATGGCAGAGCCGTACTATACTTAAAATGCAAAAGACTTTGTAACATGCTGGAATTTGGTTCTGATCCAAGGTAAATGTTTAAAAAAAGAGGTGTGTAAAGGGCTAAAATGAATTATGGATGATGCTACCAGACTACTGTGAGCACTCAGGGGTAATCAGGGAAAATGAAGACCACCCACCTTATTTTCCTTTCCCACCTTTCTTGTTGTCTAACCCTCGTTGAAGCCAGAAAGCAGAAGTGTATGCTGAAACAGATATAGAGACCAGTCAGCCAGAAAGAAAGTGCAAAGGTACAGCGGGAACCCAGTGACTCAAACAGAAGCTATCCAGCATGGGGCATAACAAAATTACCTAAAATCAAAATTGAAACCAAAATTGCTAAATGCTAAGACCATGAACTCACTTTACCATACATAATATATTTCTTTCTCCAGCTTTAAATGTACAAACAAGAATATGAATTGCATTGTCTGCTAATAGGATCAATAGCACGCCATGTTTGGGAAATGACAAGTATAGTTTCCAAAGAAATGCTTTGCAAAGTGTTTGCAGTGAAAGAAATATTATAAATTAATAAATCTGTAAAAAAAAAAATCAGGTAATGTCTTCTTCTCTACCAAGCCTTTTTATTTGACTTTACACTTTGTAAATACTGGTTGAATATATATGTAAGACATTGCAAATAATCTATGTTGTTAGCATATGTCAACTTCTTCCTTAAAAAAAATGTTTCTCATTTCATTTCCATGACTGAGATAAGAATGTGTTTTGTCTGCCATGTCATGATAAATGGGAATGTTATCAGCCTGTTTTGAAAAGTCAACATTCCCCAACCTTGGCACTTCCAGCACTTGGAACCAGATCATTCTTTGCTGCTAGGAGGGGCCGCTCTGTTCATCATGGGCTGTCCAGCAGTTTCGCTGTCTTCTGCACAGTAGATGCCAGTAGCTCTCACCTCCCAAGTTGTGATGATCAAAAATGTCTCCAGATATGGCAAGTCTCTCCCAGGAAGTACATCTTCCGCAAGTGAGAAACCACTATTGATAATGAAATGTACTGAGAGTGTCAGATGCTAGACATCAAATTCCTCATTCCATACTGGGCCTCTCTGCCTAACAAACTACTTCAAGAAATAGCACATAAGACGAACTGTTATGTCACATGGCTAACTTGATCGATTCAATGACAATTGTCAGTAATGTTTCCCTGAGCAAGTGACTGGATGGATTTACCTGAAAGGTGACCTTGGGCAAGATGAGCCCTGAAACTGGCATGGTCACAGTAACAGGAAGCATTCTCCTCACTGTAATTTCCTGTGGCTGCCAGAAGGGGCGCCACGGCTCTAGATTGTCTAGCTGGAAATGGACCGAGAGTATCACAATGTCCCCATTTTTCTAATTTATTTCCATGCTTTTTCTATAAAAGTCTACTCTCTTCGGCCTAGACTCTAAAAGGAACTCCTAATGTAGACTCCTCACATCTCTTCTTTTTTTCTTCTGGTCTATGACTTACACTGCAGTCTTTGTAGCCCTTTAGAAATGAAAACACAGTCTTCTCACACTAGTTAAAAGCCTCCAGTAATTTCCTGGCCCAGCACACCACTTACTTATTCAAAGTCCCAAACCACCTACCCTTCAGCTCTCTGCTTTCTTGCCATACATGATCACATAAATCCTTGACCAAGGGCCTTGTGCATGCCATTTCCTCTTCTAGATTCCTTCCCTGTAGTTAATTTGCATTCTTCAGATTCCAGAGCACACAGTCTTCCCCACCCAAGCTTTCCTGATTGTAAGATGTCAACCCTTCAGCAAGTTCCACCAAAGTTGAGTTCCTTTGTTTGCTTAACCCTTTTAAGGGGCTGTGTTCCTTTCACTCATAGTATTTATCTTTCTTCGCAATGACACATCCAGTAAAGTAACTATTTCATTAATGTTGCTTTCATTCAACTTAATACCTTTAGAAGCAGGGTGTGTTATATTCTTTTTCCCACCAGCACATAGGAAATACTCAATAAATACTTCTAGAAGAAAGAGAAAAGACAAAAGAGATACAAGTAGGAAGGGAAATGGGAGAAATGTTGAAAAACAATCAGAAAAGTAAGTATCAAACGTCAGTGTGTGAGTATAGCGAAATCTGCTTATCTCATCTCATCCAACATACCCAACTTCACAGTTGGCTTTCTTCCCCGTAACAAGGACTGCCCCGTGCAATTAGAGTGATCTTTGAAGCTGATCATCACTAGCCTTCTTACTAACAGGGGGATACTAAATATCCCCCAAGGCTCACACTGTATGAAAATGCTTCCTGGGGCGTCCAGTAAACTATGGGTGAGCCTGTGATAATCCAAAGCAAATATACCTTCAAAATAAATGCTCCATTCAGGTCTCTGTTAGTTACCACTCACTTCCTCACATAAGAAGGTTATTGAAACCTGTATAAAGGACAAAGAGAGAAGGGGGTGGGGAGGCAGAGAGAGAATTTTTTAACTTTTATTTTTTGAAGTCACACAAGAGTCTTACAATTGTGAGTATTTTCAACTCACAATTTATGTACAATCTGGTACTAAAACAAACTGAGTAGAAGACACACAGTGTTTCATCTGCCGTTCATAATGGTCAGATGGAAGGTGGTATCCACGACGTTGGTCCACAGGGCATCCTGTCCTTTCATTTGACAACCTTCTGTAACCCTTAACTATGCTTTCCATCAGTCTTTGGAGCCATAATCTATTACACAGTCGGTCTTCCTTTACAATCCATTTGCCACACCACCAGTGAAGGATATTGGAAAAACTCCATTAGACACATTGCAGCTTTCCCCTACCAGCAGAGATTGTCAAACAGCTCCCCTGAAAGTCATTTCCTATTAATCACAAAGTGATTGTGCATAAACACTTTAGCACTATTTTTCAAATGATAGTCAACCAGTCAGGATCAATTACAGAGGTTAGATAAAGATGGTGAGACGGAAAGAGGGAAGGGAGGGGCAGGAAAACATGAAACAAAGATGCTTGATAGTTGAGCTCTGTGGTATTTGTAAACGTCAGTTTGGACTGAGTGATGGATGAGTTTCAGAAACCTCAAAACCCCAAGAATGCATAATGTCAACTTAATAGATTCTTTCAGGCTTAGGCTTCCGCAGTATTTACAGTAACCTTATGTCCATGGTAACAGCATAATAGTGCCTTTCAGCCCTAAATCTCAAATAGTCACACATTGACTATCAATTTCTGAACCAGCTGGCTAATAACACTCTAGCATGTACCCATAGAACTTGTTACCAAACAAGATGCGAAGGTGATTTCTCAAAGGCATCATGGTACAGTGGTAGTTCTGTAGACTGGATTATAAAGGTGTTCTTTTAAGAGAGGAGGAAGTAAAAATCATGCTGATTATGCCTGTGTAGAGAACCGATCCTTTAACAGACTGTTCAACTGAGGTGTATCGGAGCAGTGATGAATACAATGGCATAAGCAGTAGTTTCCATTTAAGAAATTGACAGTAGAGAATACGTTTATTTATAATTTGCCTAGTGTAAAACAGATCCTTCAGTGAGGTATTTTATGGTTGATTTTGTGTTTATTTGCTAATAGTTGGATGTTGCATCTTTGACCTGTTATTGTCTGCAATAAAACAAACTTAGTTACATAACCACAGAAGTTTAGATTGGAGAATCTATAGTAAACACTTTGTTCTGTAGAATTTTTTTAATATCTCCAAACTTTGCATGTCAACAGTTGTATATATTTAGTATTTCTGTGCTGAAACATTAAGAAGTGTGCATGGATTTATGAGGAAGTGTTGCAATTAAGTTCCGTATGATTTACAATTAACCATTTTTTTTTACAGCAGTGTATTACAAAGGTAAAATTGTTTTCTGTATGAACATGGTTTTAGTTTGACCTTCAAAGCACGAAATAAAGTGTTAGTGGGAAGAAATTCAAAGTAAACCATTGCAGTAAGTGAGTCTTCAAAAAGTCTCTTCTGTGGAACAACCTACCTCAGTTTTGCTGTCAATAAATTATTAAATTTTTCTAACTACTGGCTTGTTGAAAATGACCAACTACTTGCCATCTTCTTTAACCTCCCATTTAATTAGAACCTCAAAAGGAAAAACAACATGGGAAAAATTATTAGTGGTAAATGACTTTTTAAGGTGTATTTTTAACATAATAATTGAAAACACAGAAGAGCAGAGAGAGGCTCGAAGCTCGTGTTGAATTCTTTGTGAACCGCATTGGTTTCAACTTGACTTTAAAGAATTATTTATGTGGAGCTGGAGAGATGGCTCAGTGGTTTAGAGCACTGGCTGCTCTTCCAGAAGACCTTGGTTTGGTTCCCAGTATCCACATGATGGTTCACAACCCTCTGATACTCCAGTTCCAGGGGACCCGAGAGCCCGTGCTAGCACCAAGCATCCCTGCCGTACACAGACATGCATGTAGGCAAGATATACCACCAATACCCAGAAAATGATAATTTTTTTTTAAGTTTAAAATGTCATTTAGTGAATCCTTGGCTAAAGTTTTAGCATAGACTTTTTAAAAGTCTCTGTTGGTCTCTTAGGTGAGCGTAAACCAAGGTGCATAAATATTTTTTAAGTTATGAGTAAAATGAGCCTTATTTGTAATGCTTTATTGGAGACCATCTTGGGAAACCTGGCTTTATTTGTTCCATAATTGATGTGATAATGATGGCTTTGTTTTATATAACACTGCTTACGTAATAGGATATAACTGTGGAATGGGTCCCAGGAACATTATTTTGTTTGTTTGCTTCTGTTTCCCCAATTAGATGACAGAAGTAAAACATCGTTGTACATTTTGAAGATTCATCATAGCTGTTGTGTTGCTGTTCAAATAGCATCCATTTCAATACAGCAAGACATTTCCAAATTCAGTCCTACAGCACTTTAGTAAATGAAAACTATATTTTCCATGAGTCATCGTCTGAATTACAAAATGTCATCATCCAGAAGGGCTCATGGTTCACCGTATCCATAAAACAAATGTGGCACAAAACATAGGTGTTAATGTCAGCAATGCCCAACAGCTTATTAAGTAGCATTCAGGACAGGCTAGTGTGTGCTTAGTGCCTTTAGTTGTTGCGTAACATTTTAAGTTGTTCACACAGGAAAATGATTAGAAAGTGAATCAAATCTGTTTTCTCAACAACCTCTAGAGAAAAAAATATACATGTAGGTTTATTTTTGTTTATTGTTAGGCCAGTGAATTGGAAGATTTTGAAAAGCAGAGCTGCTGAGATACCTAAAGTAATCGTGTGTTTTTCTAGCTAAGGATGGCATCTTGCTCTGTACAGCTTCCCATTTTTCCTACAGTGGTCTCTAGACACGCTTAGACATGAAGGGGGTTCATCTCTAGGGACCATAAGAATATGTTAACTGAACTGCATTGCAGAACACTTGCTTGGCCATCTGCATGTCCCTTGACTATTAAGACATATGGTCAGGGATTACATTTCAACATTGTATTTTCACACAGCCTAGAGGTTTGGTCCTAATTAAGTCAATTCGTTCCTTACTACCAGTTGAGATGAAAGAAACTATGCAGAGTATCACTTTGCTGTGTATGAAATGACTGCCTATTTTCCTAACATGATACATGTAAGTTTGAAATAAAGCAAAGTTAGCTCTTCATAAAACAACACAGATTTTCCAAAAAAGTAGGAGAATAAGTATATATCACTTCTGTCAAATTGTACTTTCTTATTAGCCTGTTTTTCTTTTCTCACAGAAAGATTAAAAGAAAAATACTAAAAATAAAAGTGTTCACATTTAATTTTATTATCATTTTCTTGTTTGATCAAAACTCATTTCATTTTCATACATTTCATTTGCCTCATTTGTTTGTTTAGGATAAATTATCTACCATATAGGTATTCTGAGACCAGCAACATACAAGTAGTGAAACACTTTTAATAATGAAAATATGATACTATATTTGTGGTATCTTAAACTATAGAGAAAGCACACCAACTATCTGCCATGATGAATAATAAAAAATCCAGTTGTTATTTTTTAATTAAAAATATTTATTTTATGTACATGAGTGTTTTGCTTTATATATGTCTGTGCACCATGTATGTATCTGGTGCCTGCAAAAGGTCAGAAGAGAGCTTCAGATTCCCTGGAACTGGAGTTATAGATGTTTGTGAGCTGCCATGTGGGTGCTTGGGATCAAACCCGTGTAATCTGCAAGAGTAACAATTATATCAACTGTTGAGCCATCTCTCCAGCCCCAGGCTCTTCGATTTTGAGATTTCTTCACAATATGGTAAACATAATTGCATAGCTCAAGATGGTAAGCTAAGTGTTAGAATCCTATAGACTTCCAAGTTCTTAAAAAAAATGAAAAATTAATTTTGGGGAAACAAGATATAAAAGAAAAAAACACTTCAGTTGGACTAATCAAATGAGAATATTAAATGATTGAGAAAGACATGTCAAGTATGTTAATGACCAGACCATTTAATCACAAAAATCTCATTTAAAAAAATAAATATTAGAAAATATTTTTGGGGGGGGAACAATGAGAATGTATCAGTCAATTCATTCTCTCTCTTGCTTTCTCTATTTTATATGGATATACATACATATATATGTATGTATATCCATATATATTAAAGTGTTTAAGGCAGGAAAAGAGCACCCATTTGGGCTAGAGGTAGATGATAGGTTGATGATAGATAAGTAAGATCAGAGGCAAGAGAAGAATTGAGCATATGGTCAATTTGAAGAGCCGTAGCTATGAGAATGTATGAAATAGTCAAAATATGCAAATAGAATGACCACAAAATATTCAAATATAGACACTCTTGAGAATTAAAACAATATCCTAGGATATCAGGCACAAAGTAGACTATTAGGAATAAAGCAGGGCCCTACTTAGAGAGGACAGAATGGGCTGTTTCCATGATCAGTTGAGCATGTCAATAAATTTTAGGAATATGAATATATATATAAATAAAAATATTTAATATCCATATTATAATCTATATTATGGAGTAACAATATAGTATCATAGGGTAGTCATCCTAACTTCCACTAGGAGCATCTACCCCAGTGTCCAAATAACTTAAACCCATTACAGATGGGGCTTCACTGAACTGGCTATATTGTATAATTATATTATGATCATTCAAAGGAAGTAAATATATATGGATGGTGAAACATTCTACTCCTTAGTTCATCTGCTAGATATTTCTTAAGCCTCAGTGCGATAAGACTGTGCCAGGCAATGAGGATCAGAAATAGGCAGGATATACTCAAGACCACCTAAGGACATCACTCTAATTTTATCCTTTTATCTTGTTGGAGAGCCATAAACACACTGAACCTCACAGAATTATAACACTAACCATAAGGATGTGGTCCAACAACTTAGACATTAGATTCTGGAGTGGATTTATTATGGAGAGTCCAGGGAGAAATAACCTTGAACTCAGCACACAGATAATAAACAATTGTTCTGTTTCCATTTCAAGGGTACCAGGAATTGGGTTACCAAAAAGAAGGGCTCTTTCCCCACTAGCTGCTGGGAAATCTGATCTGATTCATAACCAGTCCCCAGCATTGCTGAAAACATCACAATGTGCACTCCTAGCTACATTCTTAGTTCCATTTTATTCTTATATTTGGCTTGCTTGTTTGTCAGATTTCCCTTTTTCTTAAATGCATCTTGATTCCATGTTGTGTTTTTAATGTAGAAAGATTTTTATCTAAAAGAGACTTATTTTGTAGAATTCTTAAAATTTTTCACAAAAAAGAAAATGCAGCAAGAAATTATTTATATTGCCCAAAAGAAAAATATATAATTATAATGTTTAAGAGAAAACTTGCTTAATATAATGGCTAATAAATACTAAAGCAATCACCTATCTAAAACAAATCATTACCCCCATACTTTATGTAGCTTACCAATATGCTATTTAAATTCATGAGATAATCCCAAAATTAAATTGATCAAACCTTATAAGATAGAAGAAACCACAAAGACAGTTAGTTAATTAAAGTTTTACAACTTCTATGCTGTGGGAATATAAGTGAAATACAGACCATATTTAGAGAATAATTAATTTTTAAATTTAGATAGACATGTTTATACACATGGGACAGGGAGAATGAGGAGGGGTGAGGAGACAGACAGCCCACAGTTTATGTCTATACTGTAATGTCTTCATCTGCATCGCCGCATTGCCCTATTAGAGGATCGGGATAACTTAACCACTGAGACACAGAAACCGAAGTCATATACTATAAACACATACCATATAACTTTAAATAAAATACCAACTATCAAGAAATAGGCAGAAACTAAAACTCTAGGGGTTGAAAAAGCACTGAACATAAACATTCAGACCACAAAATTTGTTTCTAAATAACCAAAGCTAAGGAAGCCATGACAATTACCTTATAAAGACTGTAACTAACAAGCCTCCAGAGAAATCTGAGCCTTCCCACATCTCAGCTCTAAAATAAGTCTCTTAAACAGAATGCTATACTAAGGCATCCTCAATTAGCTAATGGATATACATAGGTTGACACACGCTGAGGCATATATAATTTATTACAAGTTTTATCATATTCATATACATTGCAGCCATGCATCTAGCCAAGAAATATATACAATTTTATGAAGAATGGTCAGTTTCATTTATTTTTAAAAATAAAATTTATTATTTAAAAAATTTAGATATGAATAAAACCATCATATACCCAAATTAAGCAGACCTATCTGTGTACAAGTGTACATGTCCCTGAGTATCTATGCAATTAGAGTAACCATTTAGAACTGCAGCTGTGGAGCTTCACATTAAATTTTATACTTTCTATACAAAATGTATTTCTGTACTTATCCACCACCAGAAACAAAATATCCATAACAGAATTAGGAGTAGAGAAACAACTAACTGTATGCCCTCTCTCAGAGCTTTGTCTCCATTACCTGTATTCAGTCCTTCCTTGCCACCTAATGTCCAGCCTTTCATGTTATATTTTCTTCCTCTTATATTATACCACATGTACATTTGCCTACATATTTATCTGTATTATTGGCTAGATTCTGCACATGTGAGATAACACATAGTTTTTTCCGTTTCTGAGAGAATCTGTGACCTCATTCCATATTATATTCAATATTATATTTCAGTATTATATATCCTAAGCATATCAATTTTCTTTCAAAAAATTAACTCCATTTTTAGAGCTGATTGGTAGTCCATTTTGTATGTATACAAGACTTTTATTTTCATAGAATACTATTCACTATTTGTTAATAGTTTTTTCTTTGTAGAACATTAAGTATTTTTCTTAAGCCTTGCTTTATGAAGGAAGGTCTTACAAGTAACTTCAATAGATATTCAGTTCATGTCAAAATATTTCTATTAAAAATGATTGAATAGTTTTTTTTGTTTGAATCCAAACATCTAAATGATCTCATTAACTCTTCAAGTCTGAAAAGTGTTCATGCAATTAAATTTTGATAAATAAATAATAAAAACATCCTACTTTTGTAAACAGAGGCATATTAAATCTAGCGATATATGAAAAAACTCTTTATTTGTAAATAAGTGGTAGTCATTTTCAGCCTCTACATGGCTGATGCGGGCTGTGGTTCTGTGTGCGAGCGCTCCACATAATCCAAGGTGGGTGCTCCCTTCTACCTGTAGTGCCGACTGCCACCACGGTGTTTGCTGAGGCCAATGCCCACACTCCATGATACACCTGTCTAGTTCAGGGACCAGGATTTGACTCCATCATCCACATCCCTTGCTGACCTTGAGAGGACTATCTTCAATTATTCTCCTTAGCTTTCTTCTAGAATGACTTTGAAATGTGGTTTCCCCTGCTTTTAGCTTAGTGAAAGTGCATTGGTGAGGACAGTGTGGTTTTCTGCAATTATTTACAATAGTGCAAATAGCCTTACAGTAGGTCAGACCTGAAAATGGGAAAGAACCATAAATTCCAAACCTTTCTGTGGAGCTCAGAAGAGGTGGTGGAGTTCTTGTGACAGCAAACAGCATTCATTTTTGGTTGAAATACCCTAACTAGTTAGTCTATTTGTCTTGTAGGGCCTTTAACTTGGAAAGTTATATAAGGTCACCATTAGTATATTCATACAAAGAAGGGATAATTAAGACCTAATTCAAATTCAAGTATTGATGAATTTAACAAGTATGTATTTACACTTCAGAAAAGCCTTCCTATAGTATCAAGAACAGAATATTCTAGGGCTTATGAGATAGCTTAAGGGTTAGGAATACTGGCCTAACTTCCAGATGACCTGGGTTTGATTCTCAGCATCTACATAGTGGCTCAAAAACCTTCTGTAACTCACATATATGATACACAAACATTTATGCTGTCAAAATACCTCTACACATAAAACAAATAAGTAAATTTATTTAAAGAATAGAATATTCTCTTGTTCTAGACTTTAGTATTTTTGTATTAAAAGCATTTTGCACAGTAAAAACATGTAGCTGGCCTTTGCACAAATATAATACAATTTTCAGTACTTCTTAAGTAAAAAAAAACACTGCTATAAAATAACCAGTATATTTAAAGAGCTCTCCTCACATTTAAAATATGTATGTATTTGTACTTATCCTTGTATGTATGCTTATATAGATGTATAAATAACACTGAAAACAACCTCATCTTAAATACTATATTATAGACTCCTTGAGTTTACTTCTTAGTTCACCATGAGTTTGAATCCCCCAGATTTGGGTCAGCTAGTCCGCCGGGAAGATGTAGTCTATTTTAAGGTACCCATCATGCTCTAGAAATGCCTTTATCTTTTGGAAATAGCTATGCTTTTTATTTGGTTGAGTTTCTATTGAAGACCTGAACTTTGCTTACATGCTTTAGAAAAAACTTATTATGTTTGTACTTTCTTTCCTTCTTGGTTGCTGACACTTGAAATTCACTTCACAGTACCAAGGACAGATCTGAAGTCACCTCACTCAACACTTGATGTTTCTTTTGCTGATTGTGCAGCAGACAACACCAAAGTCAGCAGCTGCAGCAAACTACCAAGATGGAGGAAAGATTTTTATTCCTCACTGTTTCAGGGTCATTATATGCAGGTAGAGAATCATGTAAGGCAGAGTCTCTCTACAGTCCCAACTCTAAATATGAAGCCACTGTCATCACATAAGACTCTTTTCCCAGCTCTTTGGTCCATCCGGAATCGCTGGACTGGGACGGGACACACTTCAGTAAACTTACGCAACCTCTTCCTCATGTCTTAGCACAAAGATGTATGCTCCAAGTCCAGTGTCAAAGCTTCCTGCACATATACTGGGATCCTGCTGCTGTTATACTGGAGACAGTAGACATTTAGACTGGCCTTTTCCTTTCAGAAATGGTGTTCACTTTAATTTAATAAGACTACAATGCACAAAGATTAAATTTAGAAAATTGAGGCCACAGTAAGAGGCCACAGTTCTCAAGTAAATAAAATTCCCATTTTCAAGTAGTTTTAAATGAATGTGTGGTATTTTTTAGATTAAAAAAATAATGATATTATGATCAAGGGAATATGCTTTCTAGAAGTTATCTGGGAGGCAAAAATCATACAAGTCAGCAGTTTTTCATTGTTTTATTTATTTATTTATTTATTTTTTACATCAAATGAGATATTGAAAGTACAGCATTGTAATTATCTGCTTGTCCTCTACATGCCCTCGTGACTTTATTACTCTTACAACCATCCATGGAATGATCCCCTCAGACCTAATTCCTTTATAAGCAGAGCTAGCTTTATCAGTTTCAGGGGTATGGTGGAATTATGAGAAGCTATAAGGAAAATCCAGATCTGCATCACTGCCAATGCAGAACATGGTAGCATTATTTGGTTTCATGAATTAACAGTCACTATTAAATTTAGCATGAAAAGCACATATATTCTCATGGGTTTATGGCAGAAGACAGTTTATTCTTTGGTAATTCAGTCTCTGATCCTGGTCTAGAGGGTTTCACCCTTCTTAAAATATCTAATATATTTTTGTTCCTCTCTGTAAAGCTTTGTCTTTGCGGCTTTATCTGAATTTACTAGTCAGGTTACAGGGCTGAGAGAAACCTCTGTCTCTTGATCCTCTAGCTAGAGAAAAACATATTGTGCATACAATCTAACCTTAAGCCTAATGTTAAACCTAGAAGGCTTCAGTCTCCATACAATCTAATCTTCAAACCTAAATCTAGAACGTTTCAGCCTCCAAGACTTACTACTGACTGAGCTCACTCTGACTAGCTGTCTTCTGAACTCTGAACTGTAAATTGTAAAACATCTGCTTTTGACTCTCTGCTTTCTCTTTGCTGTAGACATTATTTCAGGTTGAAAACCATTTATTCTTTTGTCTAATTAAATCACTGGTCCTAGTCCTGGAGCTTTTTGGCCTCCATACAATCTAAAACATTTAAGCCTCCATGCTTACTGCTAACTGAGCCTCCCTGACTAGCTTCCTTCTGAACTCTTATTCTTCGGATCAACTCACTCTCTGTTCTAGGCTTCTGCTAAGCTCTCCGCTCTGCTGTGTCTGTGTGTCTCTCTCTGAGCTCTCACTTCTCCATCCTGCCTCTAACTGACTGCTTCAACTGACTCTAACTTTTCTTAACTGACTCTGTTAACTGAATGACTGTAACTCCTATATAACTCTCTTTTTCTGAGCTGAAAATCCACCTCTTCTCTTGCGAGTTGAGCATGTCCTTACTCTGCTAACTCTTCCTCGGATTAGTCTCTTTGTCTGCCATTCACTCTGACTCATCTCAGACATCACTTCATGTATGACATTGACTCCTTCTAAGTTCTGCTTCCTATGTCTGCTTCCACTGTTTTTTCCTAAGGATTAAAGGCGTGGACCACCACTGCCTTCTGAATACTGGATTAAAGGTGTGTCTACATTCCATCCAGACCACAGGCCTCTGAATGCGCCCCTGGAATGTAAACCCTAGCCTTCACATAGGCCTACTCCTCTACACTCTGCTTATTCTGGATTGTCACTGCTCTTCTCGGCTTCTCTTTCTGAACTGTTTGTTTGTGAGCTGACTGCACTCAAGCTGCCTGACTGAATTCTCTCTCTGCTCTGCTTCTTGTCTTCTTCCTCCTCTGCTTCTACCTTGCTTCTCTCTCTGAGCTCTGCTGTCTGTTTCCACTCTGCTTCTACTATTTGAGCTTTCACTGCTTCTTGTCTAATTTCATCTCTTTCTGAGTTTTGCTTCCTGTCTCTGCTTCCACATTCTGCTTCTACTCCCTGCTTCTCTCTTCTGAGTTGGGATTAAAGGCATGTACTATGTTACCTTAACCACAGAAATCCCTTTCACCTAACATTAGCATAGCGGACACAATTCTTTCTGCATTCCAGCTGGATCACACAGGCCTTTCAATGTGATCTTTTGCTAGAGCAGCCATGCAGCTAGATTAAAAGATTAAATGTTCCTCTACAGTTCTTCTATTCATGCTTTTCTAAAACTGTGCTGGACCAATGGCGAGAGAAGACTGGCAGCTTATGTAGGGGTAGCTACTCTTGAGGAGTAAAGGAACTTTATTAAAGGTGTGCACTGACCTGAAACTTGGCCTTCTCCACAGTATTGTCCCAGATGAGCAAGGGTAACTTTTATGTTTCCAGCTGAAAGTGAGCAGGAAATAAATTTGGACCATCATGGCAACAGGAATTACAGAACCTCCTACATATACTAACCTATCATAGGTTAGTATCATTCCTATTTCATAGTTCTCAAAAAAATCACTACAAAAAATAAGCTGTGTACATTTAGTTCCTTTAGCTCTTTAGTGGTAACACAGTGGCTGACATTTGTCTTATATACAAAATGTTCCAGGCAGATGTCTCACTGAGAGCATTCAATGGGTTTAGTTCTCCAAGGAATGGGGACTATTGTTATTCACAAATGAACAACTGGAGACTTAGAGAAATTACATAATTTCTGTAAAGGCATACAACTAGCAGATGCCAAAGGCAGATTTTAATTCAGCCACAATGACTTTAGAAAGGAGCTTTGCATCATTTTGCCATAGAAAGAATATCACAGCTGGGAATACCTCAGGAACCCTGAGCAACTAAACTATTTGCTCTCAACAGCAGAGAATTGAAATGCATATAAAGTCAGTAAGGGCAACCTTAGGACAATGCAGCAAGTGTCTGGGGTTGAATACGTGCATGCTTTTTAATAAAGATTTTACTTTTATTTATGTGTATCTCTGTGTGTGTGTACTTATGTGTTCACACACACATGTGCCTGTGGAGACCAGAAGAGGGTGTTGTATTCCCTAAAGTAGGTGCTGCTAACTCTGCACTCACTATCTCTCTAGCCCAATGTTCCCTTTCTCCTCTCTCTCTCTCTCCTTGTCTTCCTTCCTCCCTCCCTCCCTCCCTCCCTCCCTCCCTCCCTTCTTTCTTTCTTTCTTTCTTTGTTTCCTTCTTTCTTTCTTTCTTTCTTTCTTTCTTTCTTTCTTTCTTTCTTTCTTTCTTTCTTTCTTTCTTCTTTCTTCCTTCCTTCCTTCCTTCCTTCCTTCCTTCCTTTCTGTCTTTCTTTCTTTCTTTCTTTCTTTCTTTCTTTCTTTCTTTCTTTCTTTCTTTCTTTCTTTCTTTCTTTCTTTCTTTCTCTCTTCCTGCCATTGTTCCTATCTTTAGTTTATCCCTGGATGCTTCAGAGTTCCCCCCACATAACTCCTATCACCTCTCAGGACTAGTCATTGAACTTGGTCTTCCCAAGAAGAGAGCCAACAAATTTGAAAATGGTAATAGATGGACAAGGGCAATAGATGAGCAAATGGATTCACTAATTTAGCAAATCATTACTTTTGGAACTTCAAAGTCAGAGTCAAAACCATCCCAAAGATTGCATTTTCGTATAGTCTTCAATAACTTCTTTAGACCCTGTGGCCCCCGGTATTATAATTAACTCTTATTTATAAAATATGCCAGAAATTATATAGAGTTTAAATTTTGTCATTTTCTCTTTCAGAAATTCAAAATAAGACTTAGAAGCTGAATTTTGAAAAATAAGAATTTTGGTAGTAGTTCATGCCTATAAGCCCAGCACTCAGCAAACTGAGGCAAATGGGTTACAAGTTCCAGGCCAGCCTGGTCTACATAGTGAGACTGTATCAGAAGAAGAGGAAGGAAGAAGGAAGGAAGGAGGGAATGAGGAGAATGAGGAGGTAGAGGAGGAGGCGAGGAGCAATAACTAGTCTTTGAAAAAGATATTTTCTCTGGTAGGATATCACTAAAAATTCTTAACTCAGATTTTAAGGAGTGGATAGAAGTATATTAACATGTTTTTAAAATGATCTTTCCTGTATAACTCACAGGAAGGGAAAGAAACACTTATGTAACAATTCTGATTTATAGATAATCTTTACATAGCAGCTATTTTTACGACGGGCCTGTCTTATGCTTTGTCTTTTTACTAAGAGGTTACTACTTCAATTTTATTGATTCATATTTATTTATTATTCATGTACTTAAATAGGAAGACTATAATAGGTTGACTTTAACCACAAAACCCATGTTTCAAATAATTCTATTACATAAATTCTCTGGGTGACTAAACTTTATCTTCCTGTTCTGCTTGTCTCAGTGCTTGCCTTCGTACATATTGTCAGCAAACAGGCCCACCACTGTCATTGCTAAGGAACTTGTAATTCATTATTTAAAATACTAGTAATTACTTCAACTTTATCTTCATAAGAGTTATTTAGAATATATAAATTTATGTCTGTAATACAAATCAGATAAATAACATTGTCAGACTCTATTAAAAGTTTTATAGATGTGAGTAATTGGGCTGTATATCATATATATAAATAAACATATATATGATCTTTCTTAATAGCCCCTTGGCATTTCATAAACATTTAGGGCAAAGTTTATTATGACCTTTTCTCAGGTCAGATATGTTCGTGCACACCTATGATCCCAGCACCTGGAGGCAGAAGGGTCAGAAGTTCAAGATCATTATTGAGGAAGTGATGCATCTGAGACCATTCTGGGCCACAAGAGACCCTGTTTATGTTTTGTTTTGTTTTGTTTTAAGGAACTGAAATAAAACAAAACAAATAAAAATTTTCTCTTTATTTTCTTCAACAATTTGGGTAAGGCAAAAGAAAGGAAAATCTGGTTTGGAAAAGATCATATAGGACTGTATATGTTTAGTATATGTTTAGAATACATACAGTCCTATACGATCTTTTCCAAACTATATATATATAATTATGTATTAAACGTTATAGTTATAATATACAGTTATGTATTAAACATTAAAATGGAATAATTTTGCCTTATTAAGGAAATTCTAGGGTGATTTCTCTAAGAAAATGATTAAGTAACCCCAACTTGCCTACTTTGTTTTATGTTTGAGATTTTAAATGTTTGATGAAGGGTGAAGGCAGGCTTCACCTCGTCAAGACAGATGGCAGGAAAGGTTTCACCCTCAACTTCACCGCTGTACTGCCTTTTGGGTTATCCTTGCTGTCTGGAATAAATGTGGTTCTTACATTGAGTTACTAGAGTAGATGCTTTCACAGACTCTTCTAATGGGCACACAGTTTTTCTATATATTTGTGAGGATACAATGTAATTCTTTGATAAATATATATAAAATAAACATTTACATATATATGCTAGTGATATATTTACCTTGAAGAAATGATTAAAACATAAGATAAGCATTGATACCTTGATTACGCTGAATTACTTTCTAGGTATGAAATGTTTGTGCTCTCTCTCTCACTCTCTTTCTCTCTTTCTCTCTCTCTCTCTCTCTCTCTCTCTCATACACACACACACACACACACACTCACACACTCGATGCATACAGAGCATTGTGGTAATTTCCAGGCAGTTTCTGCCTTCTAGTACATTTAGTCCTTCAATTCCAAATAGAACAATTTTGGCTCTATAATTCACACTTATTATGATAGAACTGCCTTTATTGTCTTTTGCAGTTCTTCTTTTATTATTACCTTGACACGTGACCCATTGTCATCATCTCCTGGTTTCTCCCTAAATCACTTCAAGTTATTGCCTGATAAGACTCCTGCCACTTCAGAGGTAATCACCTCAGCAGCTTCACAGCCCTGATCATTTTATGTTTTGAATCATTTTCAAGTGAGACTTCCAGAGATTGTAGACCTCCATATAAATCCATCTTGAATTGGCTCAGATAACAAGCTGGTCTTAAGGCTGGAGAGGCAACTCAGCACTTTCTGCTCATCCAGGGAGCAGGAGTTATGTTCCCACCACCCACATCAGCTTATTAACTGCCAGTTACGATAGCTCCAGAGGATCTGACACCCTTTTCTAGCCTCAGAGAGTACCCACATACATTTGTTACACACGTACCATCACCACCACCATCAACACCACATAGAAATAAAAATAAATCTTTTTTAAAAGAATCTGGTCTTGAATTTGCCAAAAACTTAAATTCCTATTGCTCTACATATTTTCGTTATTTGCTAGGGTCCCTAAACATGATGGCATGATGGGTAGCTCTATTATAATTTTAAAATTAGGATCTAACTAATTTATTCTCTTACTTCGAAGTATGAGCATTTGTTTATCCATCAACTCTACAAGCCCTGTCTATCTTTATCTAAATCAGGACGGCATCTAACTACCTTTTATAGTTACAGACCTCCTAACTGTCCTGTATAAAGCCGTTTGTTGGATGATGATTGAGTAAGTGGAGTCCCACAGTTATAGACACGATGCTAACCCTTCACGATGAGTTACTATTAGACTCTTACATAGTACTGAGTTCAAACAAGAGCAAATCTACTAACTGAGATAGAATTTGTTAGTAAAGGTTCTTTATCCCACATTTCTAACCCTAAATGTCAATCTCTGGCTCAGCTAGATGAGTTTGGCTCTGGGAATTCCTGAGGATATAGTTGATTTGTTTTTGTTTTTGTTTTTGTTTTTTTAAGTAGATCTAAAACTCAGTGTTTCGAAAAAAAAATAGAAAAAGATTATCAATAGTGATTGAATCTCCACTTTGAAATAAAAGAGATTCAACATCTCTGTGCACACTTCACTACAGAAGTGAGATGGAACAGGACCTGAGAACAACCACCATTTTTTTTTTCTCATCAGAGGGCCACTGTTAACCCTTAGTCATCCAATAGACAGCTTCTGTTTGGTTGAGCTTCGACTGCTGTTGGTGTGTCCCAAAAGATCTCATCATGGGATCAGTTGCTGCTTGCATCTGCCCCACTGCTTGTGGGACCTGGGATTGGTTGTGCAACATTATACCATCTCTTTCTAACAACAAGAGCATCTTGTGTGAGAGCCAGCTCTGCTTCCTGTCTCCTTTGGTACAGAGAAGACAGCCCTGTATTACACATTGTCTCAGCACACTGTTAGTGAAAGGGACTGCAGGTGTCTGGAGGCTCTCTTGGCTGTAAAAGCATCTTCTCAATTGAAGTAGGAGCAAAAGCAAATTCCTTCCAGAACCAAAGCAGAACAATTGTGTGTGTGTGTGTGTGTGTGTGTGTGTGTGTGTGTGTGTGTGTAGCTCAATTAAACATCCCTTAGGCAAACAAAGAGTGGCTCAGGATATTACCTTTAAATATATCATGCAAAATGTTGTACAGTTGTACAGGCATAATGACTTTTAGATTTATGCTCAATACACTTTTGTTGAATTTCACAGCACTTTAGTCTACACTGAAACTCAGAGCATCCAAAGAACATTCTCTTTGCTTTTTCCTGAAGACTTGGACATCACCCCATGCTGACCTAATACTTCTTTTCTCACACCACACTCCATTTTATTTCCACTACATCTTTGTTCTTTGCCCATGGATAAAGACAAAATCATAAAACTAACATGCAGTGTGCTGCCATAATTTAATCTTTTGATCTTTTAGTCTTTTTATGTTTATTTTGCCATTAACTCTCTCCAAGAAATACTGCCTTCGAAACACCAAGAAATTACTGTTTTTTCACCCAGTCTTCTATGATCAATCAATGAGGTATGATCGCCTTAAATATCATTTCACTTGATTGCTTTATTTAGAAGATAAATCTTAATTAATATGTCAATGGCTTAACATATAAGGGAATCTCATTGGATATCATGCAAGCAGAAGTATTAACAGAACCTTGACTATTTTGTTCTATTTCAGGCATAATTAAGATGTTAGTAGAAAAAAAATATTCAGCAAAACCCCAAGATTAGATATTTGCCCAAGAGTCATGATATTATCATCAGCTCACCTAGACAGTGTGTTAGCTCTGCCTTCAATTCATCATACCCTTAGTTTTTTAGATCTAGTGTCTTGGCTTAATACAAGGACATTGGAGTTCTCTGACTTTATGTATTCATGGCTACATGGAAAAGGGTTCAAGACATATCTTCCTCAGCCTTCCACACTTCCACAGTGTGGAAGCTCCAAAAGACCAAGGCTTTCCGAATGATTGGAAATTGCTTGGAGACTGCATGGAAGCTCCCTTGGGTTATGAACTATTCCCATGTGGTAAATTGCCCCCTGCTGCATAAGCAGTGTGTGGAGGAGGGCATCATGGCACTGCTAGGAAAAGCTGAGAGCAGTGTTCCAGCCCTATGCAACTTGTTCCTAGTGATGCTTGCCATCACCCTTCCAGGAAGGACCTGCTCTCTGCTGCATCTTCTACGGAAGATTTGGAGTTTAGTTTCTGGGCAGATGCTACAGACATATGCCTGAGAGGGGGGCGATGACCACCTTGCAGGGGTCACAGAACTCCCTTGTCAGTCACTTAGTGGCACCCACAGTAGTCGAGGGAAAGAATTTTAAATTGAAATGGGAAGTGAAGGATTTCATATGTCAAACCCCAGATGTTATCTGTTCAGAGAAAACTGTGTGAGCGTGGAGCCATGAAACATCTGATATGAAACAGTGTTCTGTGAGCTGAACAGTACCTGTATTTCCAAACTTACAGTAACTTGGGTAATTTCCAACCCTTTATAGTTTTATCGTATCAGCTTATGAAGGCTTGAGCTGAACTTAGTACAACCTCTCAGGCATCTTTTTCTGGCATTTTTCCCTCTTCTGAGTTCTCTTCCAGCTTCTTGTAATTATTTGAAGTGTCAAGGCCTACCCTTTCATCACTGCCAGAACGTTCCCTTGGCATGCAAAAATTAGCTTTTGATGTCGGTGTCCTTGACGAAATGAAAACAACACTGCTGGCATTTCCTTTCCTTTCCTCTGATCTGCGTTTCCAGCCCACAGAGGTCACTGCACACGACAGCCCATTCCAGCTGTGAACACAACTTCGAGATACAATCCATGCTCTGTGTGAGGGCTTTAACACAACCATCATCGACTACTGCGTGAACTACAGCGACACAGTTACACTCGCCACATTGCTAAGGCAAAAAGCCCGTTCATTCTTGAACCTGCTGAATGTTGAACCGGCCGCCAATCTGTCTAAATCTGAGAGTCAGTAGCTAATGAAGAACCACTGATGCATAAAAATGCCCCACCTCAAGGCTATTTCTTTATGTATGAATCATTTGAAATCTGTCTTCTCCTTCTAACATATTCCATTTAAAAATCAGCATGGATCCTATCATTTACCCATTTGCAGTGCAAGATACCATTGTGCTTGACACAAAGATGGGTTTAGATGACCTTCCTTCCTTCCCTCCTTCCTTCCTTCCTACCTTTCTTCCTTCCTTCCTTTTCTTATTTCCCTCCCTCCTTCCTTTTCTTCCTTCCTTCCTTCCTTTCGGCTAATGACCCATCTTCATAAAGCAATAATTATAGTTACTATTCACTGGGACTTCAAACCCAATTAGTCTAATATATTCCCTCTAACTGAATCATACTGAAGAATCTTCTGGCTTAATTTGAATACAAATGGAGGTTTGTGATATGAATTTGTGAGCAAATATTTTCAATAATATTTTTGAAGGAAAATGATGATTTTGGCCAGAGACATTCTAAAGTTAGCTATTTTTTTTTGTTAAAAACAAACAAAACCCTATAATTTGCCTACACAGTATGTTTCCACACAGAAGTTAATGTAACATTGTGAGGAAGCCACTATTATTCAAGTTTCTTGGGGTCTGGGGAGATGGCTTAGTCTTGCTGCACAAGCAAGAGGACCTGACTTCCTATCAGCAGCACCCGTGTAAAAGCCAGGGTAGTTGTGTTGCACCTATAATCTCAGCACTGAGGAGGCAGAGAGAGGAGGATCCCTGGCCAGATCCCTGGCTTACTGGCCAGAGAGTCTGGGTGAATTGAAGAGTTCCAGGTTCAGTGCTAGAATTTGTCTCAAAAATGATAGTGGACCCGTGATGTATAGAGCAGTGGTTACCTGCACAAAAACTGCACAGGTTTGGGCCTGTTGACATTATAACAGGGTTGGGGAAGGGACTTATAAAGAAAGCCCCACCCCCTACTAGAGGAGCTATAGAAAATTTAATGTTGCAGAGGAGGGAGAGTCATTTTCCTCAGTGGTGTAGCCACTGGTACATTGCCCCCATTGAAGGGACAACACCTTAGTACTCACACTCATCCAGGCAAACCTAATCAAATGCATGGAAACACACACACACACACACACACACACACATGGTGGGGGGGGGGATAAAAAATTAGAATTAGATTTTCACTGTTCAGGAAGACTGTTCAGGTAAGAACTCTAGGCTTTCATTCTATGTTGTCTTATCTGTGCAGTCATGTTCCCCGTACTGTCTGAACATTAAAACCTGGTCACAAAGCAGGCAGGTGGCCTGGAATTAGGACAACATTATTAGGGTGCTTAGCTTGGATAATGAATACCATCCTGACCCCATGGCCATTGTAACTTGGAACATGGATGTTACATCATGGCTGCTGGTTTTTACTATTCACAGTGAAACTCTGAAATTGTCCCACAGACGATGGCTGTAGACAGCTGTACCTGACTTTCTGTGTTCTCTTAGGATGGTCCAGTGACTCAGAGTTCGCATAGAAGGGAATTGTTCAGGCACAAGCATTGAGTTCAGAAGACACCATGCATCTGAAAGAATACCTTCTGTACCCTGACTTTGATTAGTTGATTGTCTTCCCTTCTTTGACATCGTGACTTGCCCTGTTGCTCCCAAGAGCTTGTTTTAAGATTGAAGAATTCGGTTCATAGAGAGCCTATTGCGCTAATTTCCTCTTCTGGATCGTGGAATTTTGTAAGCGCACAACTAAGTCTAAAATGAAGCCAACACATACAACAATGAGAGCAGGCGAGGGGCTATTTAGAAACAGATGCTGTGAGAGGGAGGAAGTGCTCCCCAGACCCTACCTCTTACTGAGGAGCTATTAGCAGTTGATAGTAATGGAAAGAGATAACCATTCTTCTTTGAGGGTGTGACAGTTGGTAGGTGTCCAGTGAGCTAGCGGATGGCCCCCTACCCGTGCATATATGGGCAGCACTAATTGGACATAGTGGGATATTTTAAAACAGACAGTTAGTTGGGAGGGGGTGGTTGCGGGGATATGAAGGGAGCTGAGGGAGTTATGGGGGTAAGATGGGAATCAGGACGCATGCGTGGATCACAAGTCTGTCCCTCACTCACCAGGCTCACTGTCCTCTTGTCTTTTCTTCAGGCAGATGCTAGACTGGCATGAGACAGTCTTCCACCCCCACCCCCACCCCTACTCCCACCCCTGCCCATTCTTTGGATAGTCTATGATTTTCAAGCCATGGTGATGCTTGCTGTCGCAGTGGGATGCCATGTCTGGGATGACTGTGTGTTTTGTTCTCTTAATGGGAACCTTAGCAGCAGCCCTGTTTGGCATCAGCTGGGCTGTATCAGCACAATGAAGCTGATTGGCTGAGCCTCAAAAGCAGACCCCAGAGAGAGATTGATTCTGACAGGGAAATAATTAAAGGGGGAAATTGGTGCCTTGCGTGGTAAGACATCTGCACACTTGTGATGCTCTTGGTCAAGTCTTCAATATAATATGTGGTTTAACGAGTATGGACAGAAACGCCCTGGGTTAAGTCTATTCATGTAATAAAAAAAATAAAAAAAAAAGAACAGGACAGAATAGAACAGATATGTGCAGATTAGACGTAGGCTAGAAAAATATGTTTCAATTTTTGAATGATTGGTTTCTTATAATTTTTACACTTGGAGCCAAGTAATTTGTTGGAAAATTAGTCAGGCTTTAATTTTAATGTTATGCAAATATACCAGCAGCCTGAAGCAGTTGGCAAGGGTTGCTTCCACTTTCTCCAACTCCTCCTGCCAACATTTTCTTCTGCATTGGTCCCTTTGCTCTGTTCTTCCTTGTATTTTCTACTTTAGTATGTCCTCATACTTTTTTAGCCATTTAAAAATACGCACGTTTCCATGATTCTACCGAGCCCTAACTTTATATCCATAAATGTGGTGCCAAGCAAATCCATTCTCTCCGTATCAGAGAGAAGAGTGATGTCTTCTGAACACCAGCCCCGTCAGCTCTGTACTCTCGGTTGCTCCACACTTAATCTTGGTCATGAGGCTAAGAAACAAGGGGTGTTGTTAGCCCCAAATATCAACTTGTCAATCTGTCTGTGCCAGAGAAGGATGTATTATGAATTTCCCTCACTCTTGCTTTTAAATATTGTAGTTGTCCTTTTACATGACAAAATTCTCCTCTCTCTTTCTTTTTTAAAATTGTAGCAAAGTATAAATAATATAAAAATTAATCACAGTAAGCATCCATTTCACTGATAAGGGACATTTACATTGCAGTGAGTCACCACCATCTGTCTCCAGTACCTCTTTATGTTCCAAACTCACATGCTATTTCCATTAAGTATTATGTTTTTTTTTTCCTCCTACCTCCCAAATTATTCTATCTCTGTACATCTGACTAGTCTAGGTGCCTGGTATAACTGGAATTATACAAGATTTGTTCTTTTATGACTGATTTGTGCCTTAATGTAAGTTCCTCAAAATGCATCCATGTTGTAGCACATGTCAGAATCAATTCCCCCGTTTGAAGGCTGAATATTCATGAATTGATTAGTGTATTTACATATTTATGTATATGTATGTGCCATCCTAATAGCCAATTCAACTGCCAATGGACACAGGGTTTCTTCCATTTTTCAGCTATTATAAATAATGTTGCTATACAGTACATTATACATCAGTTCATAGACCATCAAAACCATTCTTAATGACACAAAGAACTTTGGATAAAAGAAATGCTATGGAGCTGTTTGAATGGATATTTCTGATTATATCTCAGCTTTGCCTCTTAAAGATGCATGGCAGAGTCCTACACGATAGACCACATCAAGATTCACTGTAGCTCTCTAGTTCCTTTTACTATTTATTCTTCTGTAGACACAGTTCATTCCTTTTAGCAATTGAAATGTTTCAGTGTATTTGCTTCATTAAGGTTGCTGATACAAAACTATAAAGTGTTTTTTACAAAAACAGATAGATGATAGATAGATAGATAGATAGATAGATAGATAGATAGATAACATAAACATAACACATTATGATGTCTTATAAATTGGGTGGGTAGGGAGGTGGGCAAAGCTGGGAGGAGTTGGGAAAGGGAAAACATATATTCATATATTGTATGAAAAAATTAAATTAAGAAGGGGTAAAAATCCATGCAGCAAATCAAGTAAACTACAGAGTGGTTAAAAACAAGCAGAAAGAAATGAACTTGCCATCTAAAATTACATAAAAATATAACATTAAAGTGGTTCCTAGTGGAGTTCATTAAGGTCCCTTACTTTCGCTTGTTGGCTCAAAGTCACACTAGCAGGTAGAAGAATCTAGATTTGTGTGTTCAGACCTGGAACACTCTTGGGGCTAGCCCATGTTAATGCCTTAATTTGTCATAAAAATATCTGGACAGTTAACAATGTTTTTTTTTTAATTCTGTTCATCTATTCAATATGCAGTCAACTATCTATATCACATTGTGCTTAACACTGCAAAATGAAAGGCGACTTAGAGTTTTGTCCCTGGCTCTACAGTGCTCCCCCCCCACACACACACACACAACCCCTTTTCAGCAAAGAAAAAGACAAAGGCATTGAGATGCAACAGGCTAGTGAGAAAAATACTGAAAGAGCTATAAAGAAAAGAAAGGGCATTCATGCTCAGGGGCATGCCCAGTGAGGCAAGATGCATGCACATTATGGCTGATAGGCACCTAAGTGAGGCACTGGGGTCAGTGGGGATGCAGGGAGTTGAGGATTACAGCTATCAGGGAAAAAGAGAGATTTCCTGTCAGAGATGTTTCTTGGGGCAGGCCTCCAAGGAATGTATGCATTCAGCAACAGAAACGAGAAAACTTGGGGAAATACAGAGGAAGATGTAGACAGATCGGTTGCAGATATTTGCCATGAGAAAATAGCTAGAGCATGGTGCTGAGGGGAGGAGGTTAGAATGAAGAGCTAAATTGGGAGCTTAACTGTGGAGGGAAAGAGAAATGTGTCTTACTTCTAAGATTAAAGGAAAGCAGCCCAGATGTTGTGAGAACACAGACTTGAGAAAGGAAAAGTCAGACACTTCAACCCAGCCTCAGTCTCCTCCCGAGGCATCCTGAAAAGTGGCAGGTGTCTGTGACTCCAAAGTCATAACAAACATTATGACCAAAAGCAGCTTAGAGGAAGAAAGGGTTAACTTCAGCTTACAAAGCTTACTGTCCATCTTCGAAGGAGGTCAAAGCATGAACTTAAGGCAGGCTTACTTGCTATTCTACACATTATTACCTCCAACCTCGGAACTCACTCATTAAATTTGGTCTAGCAGAATCCATGAAGGATGCTGCTTGCTAGCTGGCTCAAGTTCATACTCAGCTAGCTTTCTTATACAGCTCAGGATCCACAGCCTAAGGGATGGCGATGCTCACAGTGGGCTGAGCACTCTTATGTCAATGAACAATCAAGATAACTTCCCACAGATGCCTACAGCAATCTGATATAGACAGTTCCTCTCTCAGATGACCTTAGGCTATGTCAAGTTAACAATTAAAGCTAATTCAGGATATGAGGATATGTGTTAGAAAAGAAATTCAAGCCATGAATGGCAAGGCAGAGGGGAATCGGTCAGTTATTCCTACTGGGCTCCAGTTACTATATTAAATAGCTTTAATTTATCCCATGCAATCAACCATCAGGAGACAATTTTCAGATGAAACACACTGTGGGTGACTTTCTCTGTGTTGTGTCTTGGGACAGAGCTGTGTGATCCCCTCATTGTGATGCTTGTTGTAGAGACAAGTGGCTGCTCAGATTGCACTGTGGGAAAGCTCAGCCTTGAAGAATCACCAGAGTTTGAGAACAAAGAGATAGAGCAGCAAATCCAAGAACAATGTAAGAACAGCTTTTGGGAGTCAGGAAATGCTCTGACTAAAAGTGAAAATACTGTATGAGTTCTCTGTGAATACTATAAGAAACCTAGTGTCTCAAAGTATAGAAATCTATTCTTGAAGTGTCAAAGACATAAGTCCAAAGTCAAGGTATCAGCAGAACCATCCTCCTGGAATCTATAGAAAAGAGTCTGTACCTTGCTGCTTCTTCCAGCTTATGTGACTACCGCATTCTTTGACTTATATCTTCATCATTCTACTCCGCTTCCCTCTTTATACTAACTTCTGTATGTGTTAATCAAAACTCCCTCTGTCTTCCTTATGAGGATCTACATTATTTCATGAAGGGCCCATGCAAATCACCTAGACCCTTCTTCTAGCTAAGATAACATTCATGGGTTCCATGGGAATTGATCTTATCTTTTGGAATTGTGGCCAAATACTTGGGAAACTCACGGTAAGTGTAGGGAAAAGCCAGCATACTTGGCTTAGGACCATCAGTACATCAGATCCCAGGGGAAAAATCAAACCCAAAATGTCAGCCTCTACATGGTTCAATCTTATCTCAATTACAGTGGAAATGCATAGCAATTAATGTATGCATGGATACATGCAATGTAATTAACTTGCAGTAAGTTAGTAAAAAAACTAACAAACAAAAATCAAACAAAAAAGCAATTAGTTGTAGTCAACAACTCTAGGATATGATCCTTGAAGAAAACCAGACATGAAGCTGGATAATTTGTTATTGAGGAGGTCAACAACCTCAGTCATCTCAATGTCTTAATCGCACAGAAAATTCTCCTAACTGTGACAAATGCAAATTCCTGAAGGGGAGTTTGCTGAAGTATGAGAGTCACCACACCTCAGGCTTTGCAGAAGTTTCCTGAAGCTGTGGTTTTGGTGTCAGAACAGTGAGCCCCTGTTTAATTGGGTTACAGTAGCTCCTTTTGCTGAAATATTCAAAATAGTGTGTTTCAAATCACCTGTGAAAATATTTTTAATGCACCACAAAATATTTGGTTTATAAATCTGCAGTCTATGGTGTTCATTGACAGTATGAAACTCTTCAATAATCAAGGCCACGCTTTGAAAGAGCCAGAAAGTTCAGATTTCTCCATCTTGGGCTACATCATGGTTTTTGGTCAAGCAAGGAGTTTTCAACACTGCAAACAAACCAAACTTTGTATCAGATTTTGAAGTGTATGAAGTATATTTCTTCAAAGACTGTTGTTCTGCTTACTCAAAATCTTGTTTGACAACACAGGATGCTGTCTTCCATGCAGCCCACTGGAGGGGAGTTGGCATTTTCCCTTCATCTTTTGAACTATAAGCGTCCGTGAATGTGAGTTTCTGAACATTCTCAACAACCAAGCCTTGTTCCATGGGCTCTTAGCGTTCTTTTGACTACTGTCTCCTTGACCTCCAAGTGCCTCTTCTGCTTCTCACTGCATGGCTGTCTAGGTTTTGCTCATGGCACACCCAACACACAACCTCTCAATGAAGACTGTTCTGTCTTTGGGCTGACTGGAAGGCTCTCCTTATAGAATTCATTTTTCTCTTGGCTTCCAACCTACATTATCCCATGGGAGATCCACTCTCTATGCAACTGTCTTTAAGGCATAGCCCTAAGTCTCTGAAGGTAGAAATGGCCCTTCCTGTCACTCTGTTGCAGTCTTACGGGCCCAATTCTCTTCCTTCGTCCAGTACGTGTCATAAGCCCCAGTTCTGTGCCTTTCCTTGCTGTTTCCTTTCTATGTGGGTTCCTCATGCCAAACTCTATGTATCTGTTTGTCCCAAGCAATGATGAACAGACTGATCCAGGCTACAATGACATCCACAGCATATACCTAACCACAGCCTAAGGTGCCCTGTGCAGTGTTTCCTTGTGACCCATCCCATTTGCTTGTGAACACTTGTAGTTGACAACCTGTCCTGTGGGTTACTAAGGAGCCCAGTAACTTGGAAGAGGAGAAATGTTTAGTAATGTGGATTTTCTGGAAGCCTTTAAATAGAAAAGAAAAATTGAGAAAGCCGCCCCAGTGCCTGTGTATCCGAAGGGAAGTTTCTGAACAGAGTATAATCTAAGTTATGGAAGCTTAGTGACTAAGACCTAATTACTATTTTTTTCTAAAATGATATTCCTGAAGAATGTAAAAATAGAGAAGGCCTGTGTGAAGCACAGTTTGCCAGTCATTGTGGTACTTTATTTTTCTCTACATAAATGCAGAGGATGTTCTAGAAGAATCCTAAACAAAGAACTACATGTTTAAGTTCATTTATATATACCTATATATTTTATTTAAGAAAATTTAAAGAGCATGACAAAAGGTTATAAAAAATAACTGGTTGATTCTTTGTCATTTGAGTTTATACACAATGATGGAGAGAAAAGGCTTAAGGACACCTTGAACAATTACTCGTGGATTGCTTTTGAATCTTCATTGGCAATAGACTCGAGCTCATAAATGGGGTCTATATATGTGGGGTGACCTTGATTAAGATCAACCCTGTGCTATAGTAAGTGGCTATGGTGGTTTGAATGAGAATGGCCCCCAAAGGCTCATGTGTTTGAATACTTGGTGGAACTGTTTGCGAAGGATTAGGAGGTGTGGCCTTGTTAGAGTATGTATCGCTGGGTACGGACTTTAAGGTTTCCAAAGACTCGGGTAATTTCTACAATCTCTCTGTCTTGTGGTTGTGTTTCAAGATGGGAGCTCTCAGCTCCTACTCCAGTGACATGCTTATTGCCATGCTCCCTGCCATGATGGTCATGGACTCTAGCCCTCTGAAACTGTAAGCCCCAAATAAATACTTCCTTCTATAATTGCCTTGGTTGTGGTATCTTATCACAGCAATAGAAAGGTAACTAAGACAGTGGCCCTACTTACTCCTGTATTTTCTAGTGTGTCTTCTCATTTTGTTTTAGTTTTTGGTGTTTGTTTTGTGGGTTGGTGGTGGTGGTGGTGGTGTATTTGTTGCTGTTTGGTTGGTATTTTTGTTTTCAGTTCTAGGAATGGAATACAGAGTCGCTCATAAACCAGACCACTGGGCTGCATCCCTCCCCTCATTACATTCTTCTCTTCTCTCAAATGCTTGTTAATCCCAGAGATGCTGAAGCTGTTGTGTCTTTCTCAGGAAGAAAAGCAAAGGAACACGAGTGAAGTTTTACTTTACCCTCAGGCTGTGGAAATCACCTTGCTAAATTATCAATCTCCAGCATCCCACTGAAAAGTTAACAAAATCTTACTTCCAACTTGGTAGTTTTCAAGAAGCCAATGAATCACTTCTGGTTACCTATTTGTAAATTTTATTTGGCTAAATAGCACATTCCTGGTCAGCAATATTCAGCAACAAACATTATTTTTTTATCTCTTACTATCATTCCTGAGGAACCAGATCACTGTCAGGGCTTTGACACTATCTGTCTTCTGTGAATCTAGATGAATAGTGAAGTACATTTTCCCCAAATCAAAACACAGAGTATCAAAACACAGAGAACCAGAGTATTACTCTAACATGCCCCATGTTCTTATGGGATAACTCACACTAACTACAGACAGAAATCAATCCAATTTTTGTCCACATGGATTTTCTTTTTCCAGAAAGCCTTATAACCAGTCCCTTGTTTCTTTGGCTTGCAGAAGTACTTTTGAGAATCTTCAATGATGTGGTAGTAGAGGTCAACTCATTTTGATTGAGTACCATGCTTTCATTGATTGGGGTACCGTATTTTGTTTACTGATCAGTGAGAGAACATTTGAGTTGATTTCGATTGGGGCATTATATTTAATGCATGTTTGAACATGTACCTAGGATATGGGTTTTCACTTCACTGAGGTAAATACTTAGGAGTGATCACTCTAGTGAAAACATCCAATACCACAAAGAACTGGAAAATGGGTTTCCAATATGTCTACATCATCTTATATTGTTTTGTGTCGGCATCCTAGCTTCTCCACATCCTCACCAGAATTCACGCTGTCAAGTTTTAAAATCATTTTAAATAGGAGGTATGTGTAGTAGTTAGCTGCTGCTGGGTTGGCTCTGCAAGGAAGGCAAGCAGGTACATTTCATAACTGCAAACCCTGGCAGACATCAGCAGCGGGAACCACCATCATGGCAAGTGGCATCTTTGACAGTGGAACCCCGAGCAGCTGAGCTCAGGTGTTTTTATTGATTCAGCATTCCTCAGGTGCAGGGCACAAGCAATCAAACATCCCTCACAGAAATCCAACACCTGCACACAATACAAAATGCCAAGGGCCTATACATCCCTTTTCTCAATGGTGCACAAAAGCAATTATTTTAAACAAAACTGAAAATAAACTTCCACTACAAGGATGTAGTAGTGTCTCTTTGTGGTTTTTAGTTACTCATGTTAAGCATACTTTCCTGTGTTTTGTCAACGATATGCATTTTTTTGGAGAACTATCTCTTCAAATCTCTTGCCTACTGTTTAAATTATTTTCGAAGAGTACAATTTTATTTTTTTTTTATTTTTTGAGATTATAATTACACTTACCCCTTTCCTTATCTTCACACCCTCCCTTATGCCCTTCTTGTTCTTTTTCAAGTTCATGACATTATTTTTCATTAATTGCTGCTACACACGTATATGTACATGTATCTACATATAAATTTCTAAATGTATAAACTCATCCTGCTCAGTCTGTATAATGTTCTCGTATGTATATTTTCAGGGCTGACCATTTGGTACTGGATAGCCAATTAATGTGCTCTTCCCTGGGAAAAATGATTCCTTCTGTTCTCAGAATTCCTTAGTTTCCTGTAGCTCTTTGTGTCGGGTTGAGGCCCCTAAACTTTCACCTTCCATGTTAGCATGCCTATTGTTGTCTAGGTTTAGTTTATGTTTAGAGGTCATGTTGATAAGACTTTACGGATCTCCAACAAAATGGAGAGCTGTGGAGCCCAGTCCCAAGGGATTTATCTACAAAACAACTTCTTCACCTAAGGCTCAGAAATCATTGCAGAAGACGAATGGGAAAATTGAAAGAGCCAGGGGAACAGGGAGTTTGCTATGAGATTGTGTCTCCTAGAGACATCAGAGTGATTTTTTTTAAATATAGTATTTTTATTACTTCTTTGAGAATTTTATATGTGCATACAATGTAGGAGTGAAGTTTTGAAACTCTTTTCTTGGAGTATAGATATGCTATTTTTCCTGATAAATATTAGCAAATAATGTTTCCACAGCAGTGGGAATGGTCTATAGTCTTAGCAGTGAATTCTTAGTAAGGGAGTTTTAACTTTGAAGTAACTTACTCATTTTTTTCTTCTCTGAATTATAGTTATGGTATTATTTCTAAATGTTTTTCAACATGAAATCACAGTTTTTGTTTCTTATTCTTTAAGCTTTCTATTTTTAAGATTTATATGTATGTCTATAATCCATTTGAGCTTAGGATAAAAATTAAATGAGATATAGACATCTTTTGATGTACAAAATACTGGTCCCTTAAGACCACATCAAGAAAATGAAAACAATTTTTAAAAAGTAAAAAGCAATTAGTTTTATTAAGGTTTTTATAGCTCTATTTCAAATTCAGGTATTAGCAATTAAAACTACTAAAATATATTAGCTATATTAACTTTGTGCTTTTTCTTCCTCTTCCTCTCTGTTCTGACTTTTAGTATATTGTTACTAGAAGTTCAATAATAACCTAGCTGTAATATTATATGAAGAACTATATTCACTTCTCTACCCAATCTTTTCCCTACTGCATCTACATGCTTCCTGGCACTCTTGTTTAGATTAATAATACATTTCATAAAGTTCCATAGTCAGAGGTTGTTATTTTAAAAAACTAGTTACTTAGTCCTACGTTCCCTGAAATCTGTGGCGATCCGTGGGGGAGCCTAAAATTGTCACCTCAAAATGACTTCATTTTGTCTGTGTGTCCAGAATTCTTTTCCTCACAGATGGCATTAAGTTGTTTAAAAGAAAGTGTTTTGTTATGGATTATTCTGCGTCCATTTCTCCTGGAACAAACTTTCTGTCTCTGACTTCAAAGAACCATCCTAGGTGTAAAGTTTTTATTCATAGAACGTTCAGTGCTGTAATTTCTTGCTATTATTTCCTTTCTCTCAGTTTTCCTTTCTCTTCGTTGCAGTCCTCTTCCAGTCCTTTCCTCCTTCGTGGAGCTCTGACCTTCCTGCTGCCATGCCAACTCCCATCATGCCTAAAACTCACCTGAGACCATGTCTTAGCTACTGTTCTATTGCTGTGAAGAGGCGCCATGACCAAGGCAACTTATAAAAAAAACCATTTATAATTGTTGTCTTGCTTAAGTTTCATAATGTGAGTTTATGGCATCACAGTGGGGAGAGTAATGGAAGGCACATGGCACTGGAACAGTAGCTGAAAGCTTACATGTCAAAACAACCACAAGACAGAGAGAGAGAGAGAGAGAGAGAGAGAGAGAGAGAGAGAGAGAGAGAGAGAGGGAGGGTGTTAACTGTGAGAGATGTAGGCTTTTGAAACTTCACAGCCCACCGCTAGTGACACACCAACAAGGCCACACCTCCTAATCTTTTCCAAACAGTTCCATTAACTGGGAACCAAACATTTAAATAAATGAGTCTGTGGGGACCATTCTCACTCAAAGCACCACAAGCTATTTCTGTAGACTGTACATTGCTCATTCTAGGCTGGGTCTTTCTATAAGCATTCATGGACTTCCTTAAAGATTTATAGCTTTTTGAATTATGTTAATGGTTTATGTTCCACATTCCTATTTCTACTTACTGTTAAAGTACAGAAAACTTACATTTTCAAATCTATTTATCTGATATACATACAAATTCCTGTTCTAATTCTTGTGTTCTTTTTAAGCAGAATCACTTCATCTGTCTGTGTATAAAATAGTATCACCAGTAATTGTTGATAATTAGATATTTTCTTTTTTCCAATACTTAGGCAATTGCTTTCTGCCCTAATTGAGTATACCATAATCTCTGATCCTGTCTAGTTCTGGTTGTAAATGAAACTATTTTAATGTCATCTCTTTCTTTTTAAAAAAACTTAATTAATATTCATTCTTTTCTCTTACAATACATCCTAACCACCACTTCCCCTCACTCCACTCCTCCCAGTGGCCCCCATAGTCCCCCAAATCCACTCCTCCTTCATTTCCATTCAGAGAAGAGCAGGCCTCCCTGCTGAACACGGCATATAACTAGATATGATATGACTAGGCACAAACCCACATATCAAGGCTGGATGAGGCAACCCAGTAGGAGGAAAAGGATCCCAAGAGCAGGCAAAAGAGTCAGAGACACACCCACTCCCACAAAAACACCAAGCTATCAACCATAACATATATGCAGAGGACCTAGCACAGACCCATGCAGGCTCCATGACTGTTGCTTCAGTCTCTGTGAGCCCATATGAGGCCTGCTTAGTTGATTCTGTGGGCCATGTTCTCCTGGTGAACCTCAACTCCTCTAGTTTTTACATTCCTTCCTCCCTCTCTTCCACAGGTTCCCCCAGAGCTGAGAAGGATGTGATGGAGAACTCTAATTTGGGCCCTCTCTCCACCTAATGTTTGGCTGTGGGTCTCTGCATTTGCTCCCATCAGCTGCCAGAAGAAACCTCTCTAATGACAATTGGGCTAGACACAGATCTATGGGTATAGAAGAATATCATTATGAATCATTTTATTGATATATATATATATATACACATGTATATATGTATAGTGTACATATGTACATATGTGTATATGTATATGTGTATATATTGGCCAGTCGTGTTTGGCTGTATCCAAGGTCTCTGGGATATCCAGTCTCCAGGTCGTGGTCATCCAGGCAGTGTTGGGCATGGGCTCCCTCTCATGGTTGGGTCTCAAGTTAGACCAGTCATTGATTGGCCACTCCCACAAGTTCTGCACCACCATTGCCCCAGCACATCTCGCAGGCAGTAAAGACTGAGGTCGAGGGTTTTGAGGGTGGGTTGGTATCCTAGTCCCACCACTGGAAGCCTGCCTGGTTACAGAAGAGGCCTGGTTCAGGGTCTATATTCTCCATTACTAGGAGTTCTTCTTAGGGTCACCCTTGTAGATTCCGGGACTTTCCACTCCCCTAGGTTTCCACATGGCCTCCTAAATACGCCCTAATTCCAGTCATCTCTGCCTGGATTCTCCACCTCTATCCCTCTCCAGTCACATGATTCCTCCTTTTGCCATCCCCAACCACCCTCAGTCCACCCACAAAATCTATTCTATTAGGTGATGTTTTGCTTTAGTGTTTGGTAGAGCTATGCTGTTTGATTGTCTCCACACTTATTTGTAATGAGCAATAAGTGATAAATTCTGATAATTCAATGTATGATTATTTGATTTTCTATTTGTCATTTTAAGATAGCTGAATTTGTTTTTTATGTGTATGTGGTATGTGTATGTTCAGGGGTAGTGCATCTTTCTTTTGGTACTCTCCATTCTAATTTGAGACAGGATCTCTTCTTGAACACAGCGATGGCCATCTTGGCTAGATTGGCTATTCAACCCACCCTAAAGATCTATGTATCTCCTCCCCTTCCAGCCCTGCGGTTACAGGAGCAAACTAACATGCCTGGCTTTTTACATAGGTGCTAGGGATCTGAACTCAGATCCCTGGGCTTGCTCAGTCAGCACTTTACCCACTGAGCCATTCCTCTAGCCCCAAGGAAATTGTCTTTTTAGTAATTGTGTCAAATGCATATGATACAGGGAATTGGCTTGTTCTGAATAAAGAGAAATGATTTTTGAAACGATTTGTAAATTTTTCAAATTGCTACATACAGTAAAATTAGTGTCTTGAAGACAGTAGTCTTAGTACATAAACTTCATATTTATACAAAGATTACTTTCAAGCTTTTTGGAAAGGCCAGCCTTTAATTTTAAAGCTAATGTCTTCAATAAATTGCAAATTGTAATAACAGGATTTATTTTATGACCCTTTTATAGGTAGTGTATGACATCATGACAGCTGTTTATTTCTGCCCCCAGGAAGTCATTTTAAAAAGAAATACAATTCTTTGCTGTCATTCTATTCTTGTATTGAAGCAGATCTTTCACTTGCGTCTCATTACATTTCTACATTGATTATAATGGAAATCTACAACCTCAGCTACAACAACCACTTAAAACAGATGCTTGTTATTTTAACCATATCAGCATACAATAGTTCTTAGATTTTAGTTTTGTGGGTCCCTGGATAGTTTATATAACACTGGAGAGCACTGCTAATGTAGCTTATAGTTCTAACACCCTATCTGGGTTTCCTTCTGTCCTTGAATTTTCATTTAAACTGAATTAACATGTGCATTTCAATAAACTAACCTTAGCTAGATTGGCCTCTAATGGGTGCTTCCAAAATCCAGCATGTTTTACTGGGGGCATGGAGTGCATGTGCAGAGGAAGAGGCTCACTGGGACATGAGCTTAGCCCAAGAGCTGATTATTGACAACTTTGCCTGTTAGAAACTCAATATATTATGCTTCATTTTATACCTCTTTACTTTAATAACTTGGGTTTCATACAATGTATCTCAATAACCTCCTCTTCTCATCCCTCCCTGTTCCACCCTCTCACCCCTGTACCCTCAAAAAGCAAACAAACACAAAAACAAATAGAAGAAAAATAAGTCCAGCTACTGTAGCAGGAGCATGGATCATGGGCATCACCATGGTTCCTGGAGGCAGCAGGATACTCTGATGGTGGACATTCACCTGCCCCATACTAGCCTGAGGCCAAGCATGACAAAGTTCGACCAGAAGTTGGGCCTCACTGCCCAAGCCTGCAGGTTCCTTGGTCTCCAAAGGCACCCAGATATCACCCAGACACCTAGACACTGAGTAGGCACCCAGATATCCACAAGCGCCAGGGCAATCTCCAGGCCCCCAAACATCCCCACAGCCATGGGAGCCTCCCACAGGCACCTAGACAGCCCACAGGCACCAAGACATCCCTTATGCTCTAGGGCATCATGCAGATGCTTAGGCATCCTGCAGGCACTGGGAGAATCCACAAACACTCAGATATCTTGCAGGTTCCAGGACATCCTGTAGGCTCTGGGGTATACTACAGTTAACTGGGTCTTCTTCCCTTCTTTCCGTCATTTTTCCCCCCCACACTGAGATTTTCTTTGTTAGTTTGAGTTGTTTTAGGGTGTGTGCTGGAGAGTGAAGACAAGACTTTGTATACATTATGCAAACACTGAGCTATCTCACTATCTCCTCACTAGATATTACAACTAGTCCTTTCCTTTAAAGATAAAGGGTTCTAGAGTCAGCTAATTCTCAGTATTAGAACTCTAAATTAGTAACTCCCTTTAAAAGGGTGAGGATCAATATTTTAAACCATAACCATGCATTTCTTAGAGGATTCTGTTTCACATAAGCCAGCGGTTCTCAACCTGTGGGTTGCCACCCCTTTGGGGTCCAATGACCATTTCACAGGGTTCATCTAGGACCATCTCGCATATCAGATATTTGTATTAAGATTTGTAACAGTAGCAAAATTACAGTTATGAAGCAGCAATGAAAATAATTTCATAATTGTGAGTCGCCACAGCATGAGGAACTATATTAAAGGGTCACAGCATTAGGAAGGTTGAGAACCACTAATATAAGCACTTTACACTAAGGTCAAAAGTGTGGAGAAGGGTACCAAATACAGAATATTGTTGCTTTTGTTTTGTCCAGAAAATCAGAAAGCAAATGACCTTCACAGTAGGAAAGGAGCAAGCTAGATAAAGCGTAGCAATTCCATTATGTGTGACTTTAAAAAATAATTAATATTGTGTATTCTGAGTTATAAAATGTCTTACAAGTCATATTATTAAAGGATTAATTGTAAAAGAAAGCATATGAAAACAGGGCACAGATTTTAGAATGCTGTTTATGTGCACCAGGGCAACAGATCTATCTATGTGCATATGTGCAGCTAAGAGTGTATAAGCAATACCAGGTCAAATCCTGGACAGAGAAGGGTTGGAGGACAGGATTGAATAGAGAAGGTGTCCTATTCTCCTCATGCGGGCATTGTCATGTATTCTATAGATGATTTCAAAAATGAACATAGAAAAAAAGAAAAGTCAGTCGCTATTAACTGTGTGGTTCAGACGACTGACCAAGAAGATTTACCCAGTTATAAGGTGAGATGAAACAAACACAAGGAGAATTAAAATACTTGTCTCCAAAGGAGATACTTGTCTTTAAAATACTTTCTTTAAAATACTTGTCCCCAAAGGAAATGTTTTTGTTGTTTATATTCATGGTAGGTAATATGATACATATCATAGAATGGCTAAATCGCGCTAATTCCTGACATATTGGAAATGCCTTCAACCCTATCACTGGGAGCCTAGAAGTTCATGAGTTCGAGACTCATGTCTCAAAAGCAAAACAAAGGAAGATGCATAGGTGAGATATCACATATGCAAATACCTCACATAATTATCATCTTGTGATAAATGCATTTAAAATATTTCCAAGTTATATAAAACTTTCTATTTAACTGAAGTTAACATGTGGAGCAACAGATCCTTTGAACTCATTCTATGAAACCATTACTTGCTTTTCTTCTGTTTTAACTAAGGGACTTTGAAACTCACAGTCAAGTGTCTTCTAAAACAAAGTTTAGCATAGGCTTCTTGGTCTTAGACTTTCAGGTGACCTCCAAGCGACAACTTCATATTCTCTCTCAATCGCTCTTATACATTTTCATAACCAAATCTTCTGAGTCTACCCAACCAGATAATCAGCAATAAAAATTAAAATACATGGAATTCTTAAAACACAAACATTCATGTGTATACAGCATTATGCCAAGCTCAATATTCTATACTACACAAAAATGTAATCACAGCCCTTTCACTTTGGACTAAAATAAACGGTCTTTAAGGCTTTGTCCCTCTGTTAGGAGAAAGGTCATCCCCATAGTCATAGCCCAGGGTGACTAATGCAAGGACAAGGTCAATAAGCATCTGAAAGCAATCATTGAAATGCTTAATTAAATTAGATTAAAATTTAATGTAAACTAGAAAACAACATATAGAAAGTAAATATTTCTGTTTTACATAACTAAAATAAGAAATGCAATACTAAACTTATATTAGTCTAATAGTCTAATGCTGGTTAGTTTAAACTCTCAATTTGACACAGTCTAGAATTACCTAGGAAAAGAACCTACATTGTGTTGGCCTGTAGGCACATCTGTGGGGAGATTATTTTGATTGCTAATCTATATAGGAAGACCCAGTCGACTGTGGGCAGCATCATTCCCCGAGCTTGGGATCCCAGACTATCTAATAATGAAGAAAGCTAGCTGAGCATAAGCAAGCAAGAAAGCAAGCAAAAAGGATCCACGAGTTTGTTTCTCTCTGCTCTCGGCTGGATGTGATATGACTAGTTATTTGAAATCCTTGCCTTGACTTCTGCTGAGTGACAGGCTATAATCTGGAATTATAAGCCAATAAACACTGCTGCTCCTGGATGGCTTTTTGTAAGGAGATTTCATCACAGCAACAGCAATGAAACTAGAACAATTGTTTATTTTTCAAGGGTTTTTGTTGTTGCTTTTCAAGACAGGGTTTCTCTGTTATAACTCTGGCTGTCCTAGAACTCACTCTGTAGATCAGGCTGGCCTTGAACTCACAGCAATCTGCCTGTCTCTGCCTCCAGAGTGCTGGAATTAAAGGCGTGTGCCACCACTGCCCGGCCAAATGGTTTATTTTTATACCTTATTTTAAGAAACAAATTATTTGCATTTATAGTTTTGATTACTATCCAGGATCAATTATGAATATAGGGTTCTGTTCATGGTCTAGTCTTTCTCTAAAATATTTTTACATAAAAAAGTATTTTACATAAATACTATATTTACGTATTACATAACTAATGAATCCACCCTCAGAATTAATACCTAGCAATAGAAAAAAGTATTTGTTTTCTCTGAATCTGATCTAGTGTCTAATTGTAAACATAACTAAATCTGTCACACATGCAAGCATCTTAAATTTAGTGTTAAGAAATTCCATGTTCTGATGAATGTATGTTAGGATCAACTGGAAATTCAAGTGGTGAGGTAAGGTTGACAGCTACCACTGAAAGAAAGAGAAAATAGAAGCAAATGTCGTTAAGAATAGATCCTCTTAATCCCATCACCTCTGGTTTATGTAAGGTGAAAGACCTATATAGGCTTCTGGAATTCAGCCAGTCTGTCACAGAAGATTTAAGAACAGTTTCTAAGTAAGGTCATATGGCAAAGCAAATGATGGATTTCCTAATGAGAGAAGAGTATCTGGCTGGCTACTCTGAGTCCTTCTCCTCTGGGAAAGCAGATTGGGGAATGAATATAGAAGACAGATGATAGATAGATAGATAGATAGATAGATAGATAGATAGATAGATAGAAAAATAGATAGATAGGCAGGCTATACATGAATACATACATTATATATGCATACATAGATACATAGATGGATTTTATATACATACATAGATGGATTGTATATACACATAAATAGATGGAAATATATATACACACATACATAGAGAATTATATATACATATATACATGAAAATATATATATAATTTATTTTGTACTGGTACTTATTTGCTCTTAAAGCAATAGTTACTATTTGTCCTCTCTTTGCAAGGCTGTAGGCTAAGGACTTAGACATTCCCTAGTGAATAAAGCATATATGTCCACTCCTCTACCCATTGGTTAGGCATTATGCCTACCACCAAATCTTGTCACAATGGTGCCCACCACTATAGATAACCAAAGGCTTAATGGTATAATTAGCTCTATCAGCCACTCTTTTGAATAAGAGGAATTATCTAGTAGAGAGAGTTCTCTCCTTTCTCAGCGCTTCCCAACATGAGAGAAGGTCTGAGGTTCCCACATTATAGGCCAATTTGGAAGCATGTAAGCAAGAGGAAGCAATGTGCCACTGCGCTCCCCTCTCCTCCAACCTTCTTTCTCTACTTTTCTTCCTAAAATTGATCAAAGAAGTATAAAATTAGATACAGGCATTCTTCAGTACTGGGCGTCCGAGTATCAAATGCCTCAAGGTAATGCCTCAAGGGTGTGATATTCTGATTGCAGCCATGCAGCCTTTTGTAAGGACCCTAATGCCATACACGAGGCTCTGCCCTAGTATGGCACCTCTCAGTCACCTCCTAGGCTCTATCTATCACAGTGGCCCCATGTTACGACATGAAATTAGTGGTGGGGGAGGGAGGGTTTACACTCAAACCATACCACTGAAAAAACTGTACATGATTTTACTGATTCAACGATTATGCACTAGTTGCTTTTGTTTGTTTGTTTTGTTTTGTTTGCATTAACTTTCACTTTGGAAAATTATTTTCACTACTCTTTAAAATGCAGCCAAGGTCTATTTATCCCCGTGGGCAAATGGGAAAAACATAGAAAGAGAACGATCCGTACTGTTCGCTTCATCTCCTCCACTGCTCCCACAGCCACAGAGGCAGGTGCTCTGAAAGGTTCCGGAGTGGACGAGGCTTCTCTCCTTACTACTTCTGGGGCTTCTTTCCTTAAAGTTTACTAGAGCAAATCCTTGACTGACACTGGTTACGTGAAGAAGACAAATGCTCAATTGAAAGTGGATTCTTAAAGCCCCCTGCCAGCCCCGGGCCCTCATTCATTGGGCCATGGGGCTACCCTTAGGATCTTAAGATTATCAGAAAAGGATAATTCCCTGAAGAAGGCACCTGAGAGTGAAGGGACGCATGTGCTGTTACTTTTCCCTGAAGATCTGTGCTGCTTCAGACAAGGCTGACCTGAGAAACTTGCTAGGCAGGGTCCTCTGATGTGGCCGGCAGTATGGTCTCATTAGAGACACAGTCATTGTGACCAGAGTTCAAATGAGATCAGAGACAAACAGTTTGAAACATAATACTAAAAAGAAGTTGCAGCTTCCAGTTATTTCGAAGGAGTATTCATTGTTGAGATAGTTAGAAGCCCATACTGGGTCATGAACAGAAGAGAGGCAGGGTGCAGACGCAGAAGGTTTTCTGTGAGACCCTCTGGGGCAGGCGGTGTTATGTGAGATTGTGGGTTATCTTTTATCTCCTGAAGATTTCATGTACCTGGCAATTCTTCTGTACAAGGAGGTTAGCTTCTCGTTGACAGGGACTATATAATAACTATAGGGTCTATATAATAACAACTATATATTTTCTTTACTTAAAAGACAGCTGAAAGCCAGGCACAGCGGTTCAAGCCTGAAATCCCTGCACCGAGGGAGAAAGAGAAGGAGATTCAAATCCAGTTTTAGCTACCTAGTGAGTTCAAGGCCAGCTTGGACTAATTGAGACTTGTCTCAAACACAAGCAACAAACAAACAAGACAGCTGAAAGTGGAAATTCAGACTAAACAATGACTGAAAAGTTTGAGAATGTAATAATTGTTAACAGCGTCCGTTATTATAGTGCTAAATTATAGTGATCGCATATCTAATTTATGATACATTTGATTAAATCTCTATTCTCTCACAAAACACTGAAGAAAGAATTTTTCAACTTTTAAATTCTCCCAGGCTTAAAAATCTAAAAGGACTCATGTGATTTAAAGTTACCTTTTATTTAAAAAAAAAAAAATGTTAGTAAAGTAACACGTTTGAGCTGTTCCCTCCAATAAATCCATTCTCTTAGAGCCAGAAAACAACAACAGCAGCAACTTTATTTTTCAGTTGGAAAACATTCTAAATTGCAGAATCAAAAAGAAAAGTATAGTTTAGTGATTTCCAACACCATGGACTTGTCCATGAGATTTTACTTCCTCCTGGGTGAACGTGACCAACAGTCTCAAATCACCCACCCAATACTTAGTCTTCTTTTCCTGCTTAAAGAAAAAAATTCCATCGGGCAGGACATCATCTCCAAGAAAACACTCCACTTCCCAACGTCAGCGGCGGCCGGTGTGGGTCAATGAAGCGTTAGCATCCTTTACCACTGTGGGCACGTGCTTCGTGGCTCTTTCTGTTTCTCTCATGAGGAGCACGGTGCTGATAGGTGAGGCTGCGGCAGCCAGCCTCCGCGAGCCGGGTGTTCTGCAGACGCTCAGGACAGCAGAGCATCAGGCTAGGCGCCTAGGGTGGGGGCGATGAGGTAGGCCCTTCAGAGAGTTCTAATCTGTCCACTAGGTTTTATTAATAGGAAAAAATAACAAAAACATCAGACCCTTGATTTGCTTAAGCTGCAGTTATTTAGACTTCTTCTGCCAATTAAATATATCCTAGTGAAGTTCTCTGGGTAGTCAGAAACATTAGGAAAACTGTATTTTCAGTCAGTTATCCCTGTCATCTCTGCTCTGGAAATCCATCTGAAATAGGGAAGTGCCTGCCCAGGACAGTGCCCTGCTCTTTGAACAAGGCACCCATCTTTCCCAGTATGATCACTATACTAGGGAATGTCCTGTTTTGTTTTCACCTGCTCACCCCCAAAGGCTTAGCATTCACAGCTTTGCTCTGGCTGTGTATTTGTCTTACACGCCCTAAAATCAGCATCACGTCTCCTCCGCATTCGGCTCCAGAGTGTTTTGTTTGTTTTTGATCACACTGAACCAAAAGCAGGATGCTCTGTGCTTTCTTGATTGAACATCAGGCTTTTATCTGGCAAATTGTCCAAGCTCTGTCCATGACAAGGGGTTTCCATGAACATACAGAAATAGTGCTCTCCACATAGTACAACCTACTCCTAGTTTGGGCACAAATTTCCCACCAATGAGTTTGCCAGGCGCCTCTGCTCTTCTCTGTTTCACTAACCTGCTTTTATAGGGAGATAGCAACATAAAAAATTTGCAATAAGTGATGGTTCAAAGAGGATGGCACTCAGATAAGAATCAAGATCTCTAATAGTAGGGCTGGTAAAATGATTCAGCATGGAAAGGCTCCTGCTACTGAGCCTAAAGACCAAGGTTTGATCCTCAGGACCCACATGATAGAAGGAGAGAATGGACTCCTGTAAACTGTCCCCTGGCATCCACATATACTCTGTGACACACACACACACACACACACTATTTTTAAAGTAAAACAAAACATATTTAGTAGTGATGAGGTACTTTGTTTAAATGTTAGTTTGTCTGTATTGTCTCTCCCTTTTTTTCCAATCCTTGCTCCTCAACCCAATACCAATCCTCTTTACCGAAAATATTAGTAGATAAATATTGCGTTGTAGAAAATAGAAGCTTCTAATATTTACTTTATTATTCTGTTTTACCCTCTGTTAAAAGTAAGAAGTGCTTTCTGTCTATTATAGGGGTGTATGTTTTCTGTTGTTACTAAAAATACGTAGATAAACTACAAGGAGAAAAGTCTAGCTCTGTGTGAAGTTTTAGAGCTTTCCGTGTATGGTTTATTGAGTCCATTGTGGAACCTGTAGTGAGGAAGTACATCATGGTAGCAGTGTGCACTTGAATAAACTTCTCCCCTCTTGGCAGCAGGGAAGCAAAGAGAGAAAGAGGAAGAGCCAGAGTCCCGACACCCTTCCAAGGGCACAGTCCTAGTGAGTCATCTTCTTCTTCTGGGCTCCTCCTCATAAAGATTTGACCACGTCCCAGTCTTCTACTCTATGGAACAAGATTTCAACATATGGACCTTGGGACCACTCTAGATCCAAACTGTAGCAAGTTGCCAACGCGAATTAAGATTATGTAGGTGTTCTGAAAGAGAGGGAGAAAAGATTTTTTTTTGGTGACTTCAAGAGAGCGATTTCCAGCAAATAAGACACAGAGGGATTGTAGGCGTGTTTCAAATGGGTAGTTTGTAGAGGCAAGACATCTGAGAGCTGGCTATGTAAGATCCCTATGGAGGGTGTCCCCCAGCTTCACCGGAGACTCTTAGACCCACATGTAGCAGCACAAGTCTTCATTCCTGAAGCTAACATCGAAATGGTTAGTAATGGATTGTGCTTGTCCCAGCGACTGAAGCTTCCTTCAGAACTTCTGGGCCTAAAAACATACTAGATCCCTAGCACAATAGGGATGTTCTCAATGAAGAAAAAGAATAACTGAGGCTACACTTCCTACCAGCCCAAGGGGCTGAGTCAAATTTACATATAACTCAATTTGACAAATTACAAACAAAAGAGAGATGTGAACATTTCTGCCTACCTGGTGTCTTAGACTGAAATTTCACCTTCTGTATAGTTTATAGAGCAAATAAAAGATTGCGCCTGAGTCATACAGTGATATATAATGATATATAATGGCCACTGGGTCTTGTTGCACTTTTAGCTCTAACAGCAGTTCTTATCAGATGAGTGGGGTCATCTTAACATATCTTAGAGTTTAGATTAGTTAAGGACGATTAGAAGAAAATCTGTTGCTACCTTGAAAACAGACCTGTTGCGTTCTAGTGTGTACGCAACACCTGAATGACATTGCTCCGTATTAGAACACTGCCGATGTCCTTATCTCAAGACCCAGAGTCCGATCTTCATTGTGTCTATAATGGCAACTCCTGCAGTAAAAACATTCCCGAACATCGCCATGCAGATTAACAAATGAATATTCATCGGATTTAGCAAATCCAAATATAGAACTCATGCTGATAAAAATTCTTAGGTAGCAAGAATCTGTGTCTCATGTGGAGGTTTCTAGCTGACTGACAAGATAGATGGGAAACAAATATATTTGTCAGCAAATATAATGGATTACACTGTTGAGAATTGAGAGTTTCAAGATGAAAGCAAAGGGAAAAGTGAGAACAAAATTGACTCTTTCTACTACAGATAATGTTTCCAATTGATTAAATGAAAGCTATTAAAGTGAATTGAAACAGAGAAACCACAGATGCTAACTGAATCTGTTGCTGCCTCTAGTACACATGATACGACAAGAAAGAGAAAGAAGGAAAATAATGACCTTGAATTGGCTCACAGTTCTTAAAAAGTCAAATTGTATAAGTGTGGCATCTGTGTATAAATGTCTAATTGTTTTTCATCAACTGGCAGTTCTATCTAAGCAAAACCCATCTCGGGTGCAAAGTAATTTATTTTAATTAAGTTTGTTGTGGACAATTAGCAATTTTCAATTAATTGAGTTAGAAGTGAAATGAAATTCAATTTTAGAAAAGTTCTTCTTGTTGGCTTCCTCGTAAGCATGCATGTGGTTTGTTTGCTATGAGCTGGGGACACTGGCCTGTTTACTGTCCAAACTGTTGTTCACCGAGCGTTGGCTTCCCATAGCCACTCCTTGGTAACGGTTACCAGTACCTCATGGAGCTAACTGGCTAGTAGGACAAATCTCTTAATTTCAGAAGCCAGGTCAAAGATAACAAAATGGGAGTAAGGTGGGAGTTAGTGGAAAGATCCACCCAAACCTCTCTCAAATAGGACTGCATATTTGAGGCTTTCGAGGCCTTCAGGAATTTCCCTTGGCTATCTGTGCAGAACATGATGAGTATTTCCGGGGTGACAGGTCAAGCATGTGCATGGCTAATGGCCCGATTAGGTCATGCCACTTGCGATCACTCTGGACAGTTCATGCTTTAGAGACAAACCTGTGCCATCGATGAAAGAAGAATCGCAGACTAAAAGAAATGGGTAATTATGTCAGTTAGGAAAGAGCGGGGAAGGCTGAGGATATAGCTCAGTAATATTCAAGGGCTAAGGCTGACCCCACCTCACTACCATCACCACAGCCCCCCGACAGTGAAAACAAAGGAAAAGTGAACTAGGATGCTGTAGTATAGCATCTGATAAAATATTGGAGCAAAAATTAAAATCTTTTGGTGCTACACTTAACTGGGGTTTTTGGAAACTAGAACCAAAGGTCACATTAGAAAGAGAGAGACATGAAATGCTGGCATAGAAGGAGAGCCCTTAAAGCTAAGCTGCAGTGTGGAAGAATTCTGGGGTTCTATGGAAAGCATGCACTTAAAACATGTTCTGCACTGATGGGAACAGATACAGAAACCCAGGGCCAAACATCGTGCAGAGCTCAGGGAACCCCACGGAAAAGAGGGGGAGGGATTACCAGGACCAGAGGGGTCAAGGACACCCAGAGAACAATCTCCACGGAGTCAACCTACCAGCACTTATAGGGGCTCACAGAGACTGAAGCAGCAGTCATGGAACCTGCAGGGTCCTCTAAATATATCTTATGGTTGCCATGGTGTTCTTACAAAACTCCTACAAGTTGGAGTGTGGAGGGTCTCTGGCCCTTTTACCTGCCCCTGGGACCCTTTTGCTCCTGCTGGGTTGCCTGGTCAACCCTTGATGTATGGATTAGTGCCTACCCTTTTTCCATCTTGTTATGCCCTGTTTGAGTAGTAACCCTGGAAGGACAGCTCTTTTCTGAGGGGAAGAGGTAGTGGGGTGGGTGGGGGGCAGAGGGGTATAGCTGGGAGAGAGCTTGGAGGGGTGGAGGGAGGAGATGGGGGGTTCTGGATATATTATATGAGAAGAAAAAAAAGCATAAAGATAAAAATATAGTGTCCAAATACAAAAAAAAAAAAATCCAAAAGGTTAGCGTGTTGCTTTAAACATTAAATAAAGTTAATTTGTTTATTCTTAAAAGAAAAAATGTGCCCATAGGTGGTGGTACACACACCTTTAATCCCAGCGCTTGGAAGGCAGAGGCAGGCAGATCTCTGTGAGTCTGAGGCCAGCCTGGTCTACAGAGTGAGTTCCTGGACGGCCAGAGTCACAGCAGAGAAACCCTGTCTAGAAAAACCAAAAATAAACAAACAAATAAAAGTTATAAAAAGAAAATGTGTTCTGCAGACTGCAGTGTAAATACTGTTAGCTCTCAACCCCTCTAAGGGCTTTGTTTACTTTTGTTGATTTCTGTTGTTGTCTTTACTAGATTCGGGGGGAGAGAAAACAAACATAATTAATCTGGTGGTTTTTGATCCGTGGCTTGTGTACGGAACTTCAGCGCATAAACGGAGATTAATTTCAATATAGTACAGCTCATTTGTGGGTTTCTGTGAGGGAAGAGGTTTTTGTAATGGAATTGGGTGAAAGGGTGAGCAGAGCAGCAAGGACCCCGGGCTCCAGTGGGAATTCCACCATCTCCCGTCCCTGCAGGGGAATGGCCCCTGATCTGGTATCATCACCACCTCTCCCCGGCTTCAGTCACATGAGTTTGAGGTTGATAATTAAACTTATGTGAAATATTCTCTTTGAAAAATAAAAGGAATTCTAAATTATTTCATCTTGGCAACCACATCAAAGACAGAAAAATGCAGAACCCAGAGGTCCTCCCAGGTAATATCTAACCCAAGCTTCCATTTGAGGAGTCAGCAAGAGAACAAGGTAAGCCGGGCAGAGCAAGGCCAACAGCGTATCTACCACCAAGGGGTACGGCTCCGATGAAGCTCTTCTTCCCGTTCTCATTATCCAGCATCCTCTTCCTACAGCACAGTTCATTTACTCGTACCAAGTTATTTTCTTTCAGTGAATCCTTAACTCACATTCCCAATCCTGTCTCACATTCCCAAACCCTTAAAACTTTGTGGATACAGCCAATCCAGGAAAGAGTTGATAATTTTACATCTTCAAATTTAATAATAATCAAAATGGCATAGATATCTCTGTCCTAATTTTCACATTTTGTTAAAGTCACAAATCAAGAAAATACAGCCAAGCAAGTATCAAAGTGAATTTCTGAGACACTGCTCTAAATCTCCTCCCTCCCTCTCTCTTACTTTAATGCTGAGTTATAGAGAACATTCAGGATTCAATGTGATCCTACTTACATCAAAAGGTATCTCATTGGGTGCATGAGATTTTTTCCAGCCTGAGGGTGTTCTTTCATCCTTCTGTTACATGCCAGTTTTTTATGGTCCTGAGAACAATGACCTCATTCTCTCCAGCTGATAACAATAATGGCACACTGTTTATAACTTGAAAAGGCCTCTGCTTATTGATATGGGGTTAAAATTAACTATAACGCAGGAGTCACCGGTTGCATACCTCTCCTTATCTCATGGAGCAAAAATGAAGACAATGGAAAACATGTACAGCTCATGGCTGTTCCGGGCTTTGTCGGGGCTAATCTGTGTTCCAGCAAAAACCTTTATCTTCTCTTTAAGCTCAAGTCACAGCTGACCAAACTGCATTTTGTTGCCTACCACCAAGCTGAATGGTACAGATACACTAAAGCACGAAAAATTAAAAGCCTGTGCTGAAGAGGTCTTGACATTCAATTCACAATCACATTTGATAGGTTAGTAAATGTGAAAAGCCACAACTGATCTTGTTCTCTCAGAGGCAGCACGTGTCTGTCTCTTAGGTACGCACCCCAGTTGAATTTTCTGGGTTGAATTCTGACTAAAATCTACAAAAAGTGGTATTTAAATTAGTCAAGGATTCAACTCTAAACAAGAATGATAACTGGGTTTCAGACATTAGTATGATAAGACGCCTGGAAACGGGATTGTAACCTTATTTGATCATATTAGTATTTCTGAAGCTAACCCATTTAAAACAAACAAACGAACAGCAACAACAAAAAAACCTCTATCCCAATGGATAAGAAAGTAGTGTATTTTGCATGTGGACTTCTACATATGAATCACTAGCTGCTAGTGTGACGGTTTACAGACAATGATGAATGACATCACGAAATGGGACTAGTAAGACTTTGCATCTTATTATAATAGTCTGCAGTCTTATCCCTCGCCCCATCTTAATTAACACAACCCCACAGGATTGCCCTTGTTTTTATCTCTGTTTCTCAACCTCTGTATTGGGCAGATTGCTGGCAAGTACCGGGGTTCTCCATCAATGTTGATTGTTTTCAGATTATACACAGTGTTGAAAGAGGAATATCTCATCAATATCTCATTATTCCTAGTCCAGCCTACTGCTCTTTTTAAAAAAAAAATTGCAATGCCTCTAATGTGTAAATGCAAATGCCATGTGGAAGGATTGGTCTTTTATTCTAATTATGAACTACACCAGGATAATGTACATTAATCCACAGGAGAGCTTTTCGCCACTCTGTTTTACTCCATTGCTTGCCTGGTATATATGAGGTTATATGCATAAAAGTGATATCATGAATTTAACCTTGCATATTTTTTTTTAACCTCAGTGCATTGAAGGGGAAGCAAGAGCAAGGCCTGAGGGTGAAGGGCAAGAGGAAGAAGAGACTGCTTCTCTAGACCTTCCCAGGGTGAAAAAAAAAAATCATAACAAGGCAAAGGCATTAGAGAAATAATTGTTTCTTGCAGATCGTGGATAAAACACTAGAGAAAGATTGCCAAATGATTTAAATAAACCGTATTTGCATGCTGCCTTCAATAGCTAACGATCTAACACGGGAGAGAGAGTTGCTCACAGATGATTATGTGAACGGCTGGCTGCTGCTACAGCCATGTGATGAATCTGGTTGCACTTCGTGTTTAGACAGGGTCCTCTTGGGAAGTTCTGCTTCCATGGTGATGAGCTGAGGTTCCGCCTCATGACCTTTCAGTGAATGCTTCGCCCTGTATTGAAAGATATGCAAAGTTAAATTCATGATGTCACGTGTATATATATAACCTCAACGACCGCTTTGCATGGCTAATGATGAAGGCTCTGTGTAACCCGACTTTGTACAGTCTGGCCTCTTCTGACCTCATTGTAGCTGCTGCCCAATCCCCACTCACCTTCACATTGCTATTGCACCGAAAATTTATCTGGCACCAGTCCTCACATGCACGCAATTTTCTACAGTTATGGGAATTGCGTTCCTTTCTACGCTCTGTAGCCAAATAATCACTATAATTTCAATCTTCCTATCTCCACTGCCAGGATCCGACTCATGCCACCACGTCCCTCCTTCAGGCTAGTACCCTCACCGCCCGCTTCTAATCGCTGCTCTGTTCTCAAGGATCTGCTGCACAGCAAGCAAAGCGTTATGTATCAAGTATAAATCAGGTCTGTTTTCACTCCAAGAGGGAGATCCACATCCTAGCCTTTGACCTCTGAAGCACTGTCTGGATGCCACTGTGCTACTTCTCCAGGCTCACTCTGGAAATGGCTTCTGTTCTATGTCCCGCCCACACTGGCCCTTTTGGGTCTCTCAGATACGCTGAACTCCTTCTGATCTCAGGGACTCTGACACATCCCACCTGCCCCAAAGACTGTTCTCCAACGTGTTCTCATGGTGCCTCCACTCCACGAGGTCTTGGCATTAATGCTCTTTAGGAGGCCTCGTCTGAACAGGTAAACTCGTGCAGTCACCCTTCAACTTTTCTTACGCTCCAGCACACTCTGCTGTCTCTCCCACTCACTGGTTAGCTGTAGTCATTGATAGCTCATTTGTTTACTATCTCATCCTGCTCTGGAAATCTCAAGAGGTAAAACACTCTCAGACTCCTTCATCCACTGCCCGGTATAATCTGGAGCTCTCAGGTTGGACAGCTGCTTCCTTATTCGGGAGATAATTTTCTTCCTCTTCTTCTTGTTCTTCATCTGCTCATAGTTTTTCTGTGTGATCTTATTTCATATTTAGTGGAAACTTTCGCAGAATCTGCAAGCGCTTATAAAATCACCATTGACCTTTTGTTTATGGAGTACCTTCATGCGACCTCCAAAGGTAGGGGATGGGAGAATTAATACGTTATGAAAGCTCCTTAGCATATGGTTAAATTTTTACTGACTCGATGCCATTTCTCCCTACCTCTCAACTTTCTGCATGACTAACAGTATTTACTTTTTTTACTGGCTCATTATCTCTGAGCACCTGTTCTTGGAAGTAACAGCCACCAACACCTTAGGATTTGTTGAGTAGCCACATTTCCTCTTGCCTCAAGTCCTTATCCCTTTTCCCTATGGTTCCAATTACTCCCCATCCTTTATGAGTTACCTGTTATGTCCCAGGTACTACTAACACAAAGGGGACTTAAAAATGGACAGCAACCTCAGGAAGCCTAGTCTATCCATGAGAGATGATTGACAGGTAAAGCAACATCTAGAATATAGGTACATATGGCAAATAAGAAGATCCAAACCAACATGCACAGTGAGTGTTCATAAAACCAGTTAACCTGGAGATGCTTTTAGAAGGAGGTGACCATACAGTTACCACACAGAGAAAAAAACAAAACAAAACAGAAATTCCTGATAAAGGAGCAGGGGCAGTGAAGACAGGAGGAGTCAAAGAACCCAGTTTTGGGAGACTGTTCCATTTCGGGTGTGTAGAGTGTGCAGGAAAATAGAGGGAGAGATTAAAAAGAGGTAGGATATAGAATAAAGCCTTGTAAAGATGAGGAATGATGTGCAAACATCTGAATTTTATCTCTTGTGGGAGGGGGAGGGATGGCCACTAAAGGTGTTTACCTTCCAGACATAGGAGTGCCAAGAAACCATATCCATTCCCGATTGAATCCTGTTTCTTTAGTCTTTTCGACTGAAGGAAATCCTATTATAATCAGTGTTACACTTTTTTTTAAGTCTTGGGAGAAACCTCTTTGCAGACAATAGAAATAAGCTGATTTATTGTTTTAATTGCAACTCACTGTCCTATTTTCTCATGCTTATTCCCATTAGTCTTTTAAGTTTACCAAAGCACTGTAGACTCATCTCAACAATTAGAAAAAAAATTAATTTTACCAGAACTAATAATTGCTTCCAAGTATCACTAGAAAGGGCTATAAATATGTCAACTCCTCTCGAAGCCTTCGGCCTTGTTTTGCTTTTATTGTAAGAAATAGATGAATTTGTCACAAAGAAAGAAAATGAAAATTAGCACTTTCTTTTACCATTTGAGTATCTTTGACTGTTTTTCCAATTATCAGACGCTTTTAATAAACTCTTGTGGTAAGAATGTGTTCACTGTTTACGGTGTCTTTTCATCTTTCTTATCATAGTGGCCTGGGCTTCTTTTCAGTGCTTTCTCTGGGTCTCCTTTAATGGTACACTATGAGCTGCAGGCTTGCCTATGATCTACCAGTTTTCATGCCGACCCTGGCTGAAAGGCAGTTTATGGACCCAGAGGAAAGGAAATGTGTCGAATGGAAATCCATGATGTCCAACAAACATTAAGTACTTTATTTTGTCATGGCATCTTTATTCCCAACACATAAAGGGAAAAATGGGGAAAAGGGTAACAATGGGAAATGTAAGAGTGTCTACCAACAAGAGTGTTTTACCTTGAAGTGTCGGATTGTGCAGTGAGAACGACAATGGCCAGCGGGTTCCCAACAGTAGGAAACATTCAGAGTTTTACCAAGGTTACAAAAATTTTACCCGTGGATGTAAGAGTGGGCGAGAAGCATAGAGTGAAGGAAGGTACAAATCACTTCCATTGTGCTGACTCCACAGCCGACCAACGGCATCGTCTTATTTCCCATCTGCCACAGTTTTGGCTAATGTGATTAGGGCTTTACCTACAAGGAAGTGAAAACTTAGGCTAAGTAACTTGACCTGCAGATCATTTTTAGATAATATTACTGGGAATCCATGGAGAAGGCTAAAATTCAGTGGACAAAGTAACATGGCCAGGTCAGGTGGCTATGTGGGAGAGGGCAGAGTTCAAATGCAGCCTCATCATGAACCGTATAATCTTTGTAGAGCATGACACTTCTTTTTATTCTAAACTAAGAGCATCCTAGTTTCTATTGTTTAAGTGGTAGAGACATGGCTCAGTGGTTAAAAGCATCGTTGCTCTTCCTTCAGTTTTCAGTACCCACATCCAGTGGCTCACAAATGCTTCTAACTTCAGCTCTACAGGACCAGATACCCTCTTCTGGCCTCTGCAAGTGTCTGTACACACCTGTGCACATACATTCATACAAACACCCACACACATGTACACATAAATAATAAACACTTAAAAATAAATGTTTGGTTTTAAATTTTTGAAAGTGATTGTTAAAAGATGATTTAAGTTGGACATTAGGTTAAAGGAGTAATAGGAAGGAATATGAGATATGCACTGGTTTGTATCCTAGTGTTTATTTAACTTTGCATTTTTTAAGGGAGAGCTAAATTTGAATAGACATTGCAGTGTTACAGACTGAGGTTTATATTTCACTGAAGTTTACAAAGCATTGACTTTGTGTCTGGCATTTCAAAAGCACATTAAAACTTAATGTAATTCATTCTACAAACCAAGCTACCAAAGAAGTGCCTGGTTGTCTTATGACATCTAATATAATTTACTGCAAGGAACTAAATGAAAATGGTGTCCTAATGCTGACCTGGTGTTATTCTGCATATAAATCATGACTGCGAGTCTCACAGATAGGATGCTCAGAGGTGGAGGGCTGTGATGGTCATTAAGACTCATAAAGGATTCAATGTGATCAATAACGTCTCATCAGAGAAAGGATGCTAGGCTTTGACTCTACTTGAATCCTAGGTAAATTTAACACGTTTCTATTTACCAAAGAAAAACAGGTTTTCTAGGTGTGTTGTCAGAAAGCACTTCTTGAACTGTTTGTTTTTCAGAGAAGGAAAGTTGTTCCCAAATCAATATGCTTAAGGAAATGGAAAGCCCTTGATTAGCAGCCAAGAGGCTCCTAATGAAATGACATTTCCCTCTAGGGATTTTAAGTGGTTAATGGATCCTGGTGCTCTCTGTATAAAGTGCTTGTGTTCGCTCTGCACTGTGCTGAACTGTACTTTATAAACACCAGTGCACTGTGAAAGTGACCCTGGACATTTGCATGTCCATGTATGTCTTTAGACAGACAGGAAGGAAGGAAGAAAAAAAGAAAGAAAGAAGGAAGGAAGGAGAGAGAGAGACAGAGAGAGAGACAGAGAAAGAAAGAAAGAGAGAGAGAGAAAGAGAGAGAGAGAAAGAAAGAAAGAAAAAAAGAAAGAAAGAAAGAAAAAAAGAAAGATGTCTATATTTACACCTGGGTTGTGTAGCTGAAAGCAAATTTACTATGTGAACAAACTCGAAACAATTCTTTGCAAGTCTTCAGAGAGTGGAGGCTAGTTATTAATCTGAAAATACTAGCAGCTCATAAAACACTGGAGACATGAAAGCACAAAGAGATGAGTGGGAGCCCTGGAGCATTTTAACCTGCTTGTTCTTAAAAGATGGACATTCTCTGTTTCTTTCTTCCTTGTTTGTTTGTTTGTTTGTTTTTCTCTGAAGACAGTAAACAGACTACGGTCTTTATGATGGCACGATTTAAACATGTTTATAAATATACAAGGGCATCACTGTCAGGCTTTATGGTATCATCATGTTACCCATGTGTATAAAATGTTTTCATTTTAAAGCTCAAAAACCCCACTGAAACTAGCAGAAAGCATTCTAATATTGTAGGAGAATTTTCTGGCACCCAAAGAAGGGGGGAGATTCATGAACAATCACAAACTAGCAAATTCTTTCTCCATGAAATTTCTCTATTCTTCCCTTCCCCTGTCTCTGTCTCCCCTCCCTTCTTACCTTTTAGAAGCTATCTCCTAAAAGTGACAACAGATAAAATACTTGTCATTTATAATCATACTACATTCCTTGAATGGAACTATGAAAATAATAATCTCTTTGTATCTGTTTTTAAATAAAATTGTAATTAGAAAGCTACAGTATCAGTGTTATTTTAAAGCGGACTTTTTAATTTCTAAGTTTAGCAACAGCAATACTAAAGAAAAAATGCATGGAAGATAAGCTGTTTATCATATCTCTGAACAGCTCTTTTTGATACATGCATATATATCAGTAAAAGTTTTCTAGAGAAACAGAACACACACACACACACACACACACACACTTATAGAGAGAAGATGTCTTATGCATGCCCTGAGCAGATGGCAGGATGCCCACTCACACTGGTGAGGGCAGGTCTTCTTCCCTCGGTCTACTAAATCAAATGCTAAAGTTGTCTGCAAACACCCTCACAGGCATACTCAAAAGGTTTTACCAGCCAATCAAGCCCACATCTAAATTTAACTATCACGCATTCTGAGTATATTCTGACCACACTTGATAAAACATACAATACGGAGTGCAGTGGTTTTCAGTACAAGCAGATGGGACATTACTAGTGCTGCCCAAAGTAGATGAGGCAAGACAGGTTTGTTTTGTTTTAAAATACTCATGAAATGAAGTCATTGAGTCTTTTTATATTATTATTTTTGTGTCTACAAACAGAGGTATCATTTGGAGTACATGTATCTGAAGGACAATCATGTCACATCGAGGTGCTATGAACATATTTGCTTGAGTTTCCCTGCTATGGATAAAGATGCTGTTCTCCTTCTCTACAGAAACTTCCTTGTAAAAACTGTTAGTTTCTCAAAATGGGGGGCTAAGTCTATGGAACAAAATCCTGGGTCCCAGCGTGACTTCTCAGCATCTCTAAAATGCTCTGAAGACCAGTGGTGAGCAGATGACTCAAGGTGTACATTTTTCCCAACTCAGACCTCATCCCATGTGGAAGGCATGTTTAGCATCCCCCCAGATCTGAAGAGGAAGTGGTGAGTCCTGCCTGTGTGCAGGATGAGAAGAACAGTCTTATAGGGATCCTCAAGTCAAGTCTGCCTCGGCTTCACATTTATATCAGGAAAGAGCTTTGTTTCATCAAAAGCCAGGGACCACGTAGGAATTAGCATTGCCACAGTCACGAAGAATGTTAGATTTACGTAGTTGTAGGAACGGCCATGCTGGACGTGGATCAAAAGCCACGCAGAAGCCCTTATGCCATTTAGAGCAGACTGGCCATCCAGTTGTCCTTGTCATTTTAGCAACCATATGCCTGGCTTCTATTTCTTGGCAAAGCAGATCTGCTCTTTATTTCTTTTTTAGCCTCAATAGAACTTAAGTGGTCTGGCCATCCACAGGCAGTTTCCTGTGAGCACAGCCAGATGGAATAATGCCTTTTATACTTGCACATTCATCGGAATCGAAATAATGGCCCACTAATTTTTCATCTTTTAGGCAAAGACCCAGGCATTTCCCCAGGAAGACATGGCATGCTAGGCTACAGTCTTATTCTACAATGGGAGTTAAAGCATCAAAGACCAAAGACAGTGTCAAACAAACCAATTATAAAGACCTGTGGGAGCGTTATTCTTTAGGAGAAAGAATTTTAGAGCCCAAGAATGAATTATCCTTGTACTGCACTGGGACATTTTTACTTTAGAATCTCAAATATGCATGTTTGAGGGAAAGAGGCAAGTGCCGATCCAGCCCAGCCAGTTTAAGCAGTCCATTCAGAGCGTCACTTTGGATTCATGAATTATTTCCTTGTCAACTGAACTGAAATAATAGAGAAAGACTTTGCCATTAAGGAAAATCCCTCTTCAAATACACAACAAAGTCTTTCAACATCTCAAGCCAGAATTCACAGTAGATCAGTATATAGTTCTTTGGAACGAACCCAGAATCTACAAGAGCATGCCAAGGTACAAACACCTCAAGTGGATCCTGAGTAGGAAGGAGATGCTCTGCCAGCTTGACAGGGCCCTAACCTAATGGGGGTCCTGAGATAGCGCCTCTTGCTCTTGAGGCCACTCAAGAGATCACTCCACTATCACTTTCGAGATGTTGCTGCAACATGATGCCTGGCAAAAGCAAAAAGAGTTTAGATCCCAAAGTGAATGCCAAACCATCCTTGAGTCTTCATGAATGTGGTAAGTTACGGGATTCCGAAGATCCTGTGAGCTCTCATATGAAGGGCAGCCCCTTCACTGTTTGAGGAGAATAGCCATCAGAAAAGGTTACTCGAGCGCTAGAGAATGTCTCTGTGTGTTAAAGTGCTTTCTAGAATAGTTCAGTTCCAGGTTTGGTCCTTAGGGTAACTCATAAACAAACAAATGATCCTTCAGAAATTTTACTCATTGTTATGAAGTCCATTCTACATCATGAACAAAGCTCCTTAGATGGGTACCCAATGCTTTCACAATTCAGTCATCAGCCCAGGCCCTAGGGCACAAATTCTTGCTCTGGAGTGACTCATTGCTAAGATTTAAGTTGTCACATTCTTTATGGAGTCAAGGTTACTATAATTGTCACTGCAGTCTACAGCAGCCTGGGAAGGGCAGCAGAGTGAAGGGAATTTCACATATGCTGTAAGTCACTTACTCATCCTTCAGGATCTGTCTGGAACTTGGCGAGGTGAAGAAGGGAGAGATCCATCTGGCTGATGCAGACACAGGGACCATAGAGCCTTCAAGAATGGAATCTGACCTAAAATTGTCCACCATGACGCATGTGTGTAGCTTGATTTTATACCAGCATTTCAGCACTCAGCAGCCACCTCCATACCAGGCAGACTGAGACATTGGCTCATCCATCCAAAAGATAGCGCAGGTGTTTTCAGAGGCAGACCAATTCAGCTCATGACTCCCAAACAACAAAGAAAGTCTTTTACTTTGCCTTCACACAATAAGTAGAACCAACAAAATTAGATTTTTTTCCTTATCCTAGGAAAAATATTTTATTATTAAGTCTTAAGTATAGTGCAGTAGAAGAATTAAAAGAATTTCAATATTGCATTTATTACCAAACACAAGGTAAGTATGAATTAATAGCATAGGCTTTATCTGATCTTTTTATTCCACATCTCCTTTTTAGTATTTTGCAAAGCATCTCCACAGCCACTCTTACCACACCAAAGCATCCCTGGGAGCAGGGGCTCACCACGGGCCCTTTCCAACATTATGGCTGTCATCATGCAATAAAAGTTGGCCAAGCTTTACTTTTCCTAGTTTTCATTTGGCACGTAGGATATTTTCTTGGCTCTCAAAATTAAATATCATAAGTAAAAGCACCAAACACAAGTGCTTTTAGAAATTCTGACTCATCTTCAACTCCTTCCTCTGCCCTGTCTCTTCCAAATGTTCCTGGGTTTGAACGCTGAGCTGTATTAATGGCAGACTCAGCAGCAGCCAACTCATCCTATCCCCCGCCTTGCTCTCTGCCTCATTGACTGTGTGCTAGTATCTCCCTCTTGCCTTAGGTTTTACCAGGGAGATTGCTCTCAGGAGGATTACCGAGGAGTTTTCGTGTGCCTTGATCTTAGTCACTTTAAAGTCAGGTTTATAAACATACCATTTGGTGCTGGGGATGTAGCTCATTTGGTGGAATGCTTGCCTAACATTCACGGAGCCCCAGGTGTGACTTCTAGCACCATATAAACCAGGTATAGTGGCAGGAGGATAAGACGTTTAAGGTCATCTTTGGCTGCATGAACATTTAAAGTGTAGAATGGACTACACAAGATCCAATCTCAATAAAATAAAGAAGCATACAAAGTAATAAACATATAATTTATAAACATTCATTCTTTTGAGATGTGCAATAAAATTTGAAATTTAGGTGGAATCATGAAATTTCCGTCACAGAAAGATTAGATCATTTTCATGACTCTAAAAAAAAAAAAATCCATTTATAGTCAATTTCATCCCCAAACTGCTGTCCCTAGATTTGCTTTTTCTAGAATGTTATATTCATATACTATGCCTTCTTGTCTGGTTTCTTTAATTACCACAGGCATTTGAAAGCCATGCATGTTTTTCACATATCAGTAACGTTTGTTTTCCTGTTTATTATTGAGTAGGAGCCTATTGTATTGATACAACATAGTTTATTTACCCATTCTTCAACAGATAAATATCTGTGTTTCAGGATTGTGGTGAATAAAATAGCCACATACAGGTTTTCATGCAGAAGCTACATCTCATTTCTTTGAACAAGTAGCAAAGAATAATATATTTCATTGTGGTTTTCATTTGCATTTCTCTGAGTAGTGTATTGCAAACACGTTCTTCCCATTTATACCTCCACGCTGATAGATTGTCAGTTCAAACTTTTTGTCTAGTTTGAGCTTGCTTCCTTATTATTGAGCTGTAAAAGTTCTTTACATAGTCTGCATACCAGTCCATTAAGTTTTGTCAGATTTTCTTCTGGTTTATGGCCTTCTCCGCATTTTTCAAGGTAGTAGTAATCATAGCTGTTTTGTATTTTGATTATTAATATAAATATGTTAATTTTTCTGTGACACAAAATATGGGTGAAATGTAAATTGTTGATAACCCATGTTCAAAGAATTCCTCATTTGTTTATTCCTATGTTTTACAACATTTAATGTGGTAAATATCCATAATATAAAATATGTCATTGTAATCTTTTAGAAGTATGCAGTTCAGTGATGATTATCTCATTTACATTGTATAGCCACCACACTGTCTTCATCATTCCCAAAAGAAACCCATAGTCCCAAGCAGTCACTCCATCTTCTTACCATACAGGCCGTGTTCACCAATGTTCACTTTTTACATATTTGATTCCAAGATTATCTGTTCAAAAGACACTCATTTCTCCATTGAATCATCTTGGCACTTTGGAGATATGGAATATATATGTGTTTGTTCTCTTATTCTAATCTGTGTCTTTCTCTTCTCCAATAAATGATTGTCTTATATCATAACTCATAGAATATCCAGTCTTGGGCACCACATTGGGATTATAAAGTATTCTGGTTGGCTTTAGTTGTCTACTTGGCATAGCCTACAGTCATTTGGGATGAAAGCCATGAACATTGACTTGCCCAGATCAGATTAGCCTGTCCTTCTGTGGGGAACTGTCTTGATTGTTAATTGATGCCAGAGAGCCCTCCCCACTGTGTATTTCACCATCCCTAAGCAGATGGTTCTGAATTGTGTTAAAAAGCTGGCTAAAAATAAGCAAAAAAGCCAACCAACAAGTACAATTCCAACATGTTTTCCACCCTCCAGTTCCTGCCTTGAATTCCTGTCTGTCCCCAATTTCTTCAATGATGATTGTAACCTGGAATTTTAAGATGACGTAAATCTTTCTTCCCATAAGTTTGTTTGGTCAGGTTGTTTTATCATAACAACAGGAAGGAAACTAGAACATGAGGGAAGCTACTGCTCCCATTTCTACATGGGTTTTGGGAATATGAATTCTGGTCTTCACCATTGCATAACCAACACTCACCTATGGAACCATTTTCCCATCCTTGAATCCAACACCATTATAGTAAATTTTGGCATCAGATCATGTTCTCCTTTAACTATGAGTTTCTTTTTCCAAAGGCTATTCTTTAAGACTATTCTTAATTCTTTAAGGCTATTCTTCCTCTGATTTTTCTCACAAATTTAGAATAACTTGGTGTCTCAAAATAGCTTGTTGGCATGTTTTTAAAAATAGGCTTTTGATTGGAGTTTACAACATTCAGTTTAGATTTGTTTATTATTATTAAATTCAACTAACAAACCTTATCCATGAAGCTGATACACCTCCACACTCATGTAGGTTTGCTTTAGTGTCTTTCATTCATAACTTTTAGCTATAATAAATAATTTAGTTTTAATTATATAAAACTTGTATACTTTTTTAGATTTATTCCTGGGTATTTAATTTTTGGTATGATTGCAAATGATACTTTTGTTTGCAATTTTCAGTTGTTTATTCCTGATATGTACACTTATGATTGATTTCTATGCATTTAGTTTGTATCCTGCAATCTTATTAAACTCATTTATTAGCTCTCATTTATTAGCTTTCATAGCTCTTATACCTTCTTTGATATTTCCTTTGTAGGTTATTTGTCCTCTATGAATTGAGGCAGTTATGGTTCTTTTGTTCCCACCTGTCTGTCCATTATTTCCTTTCCTTTCCTTATTGCTCTGCTGAGGATATCTAATACAATAATAAAAAAAGGATTGCAAAAGCAGGAATCTTTTCCTTGTTCTCAACCAGTCATATTTTAGCTACTGTTTTATTTTCCCATGATGAAACACTCTTGACTTGTAGTCCCAGCCCATATTTTCTCTTCCTTCCTCCTTACATTCAGGAGCCTCTTCCTCCAGCTGCCTTTATTGGGTGTGTCTCACATAGTCAACAGATCCTTTGTCATCTCATGTACTCTTGGGATTTGATGTCTCGCCTGTGTACAGATGCCTCATTCCTTACCGAATACTAGATCTTTCCTAGAGAAATGGTTTACCAAGTTCCATGCCAACTGCATGACTTAATGGCATGTCAAATTGTTATTATTAATACCTCCCCATCAACACTACTTTTCCATTTGGTACAGTTGGTTTCTCTGGTACATATCTTTTTAGAACATGAATCTAATTATATTGTCAATTAATTAAATGTCTCCTCATGTCATATTTCAAGCTCGTACCAGAGCCAAGCAGGTCCTACATGATACTTCTCTCTCATCCTCAGGCTTGCTCATCTCCTAACATTTCCCTTCTTGGCCACTGCGTTCCACCTTCTCAGACATTCAAGCTTCTTTACTCTTCACAACAGAAGAACATCATATGACTAGCACTTTCTGCAAGTGTCAGTCCTCTAGGCTCCTTAGCGCTTTCTCTGCTTAGTCTAGGCTATACTACCACTTACAGGTTCTCTTTCATCCTGTCCCCTATTATTTTTCCTTGTGTTATTAACTGACATAACATTGTTTGTTTAATTATTGGTTTATTGTATTCTATTGTCTCTCCCTCTGGATAGTAAGCCCCTTGAGGGCAGGTTATTGACATTGTAACTATATCACTGCTTCTGATCTCAATGCCTGAACACCTAATAGGTATTTAATAAATAATGAATACTGAATGAATGAAATCTCTGATTTCCCATCCACTTTGTCATGGGATATGAAAGTCTCAGTATTATCTTATTCCAGCACTAGAATAGAAACCGTGCGTGTGTGTGAGTGTGTGAGTGTGTGTGTGTGTGTGTGTGTGTGTGTGTGGTTATGTGTGTGTGTTGTATGTGGTTGGTATTGTTGCAGATTGGCCCCAAGTCTTCACAAATGTTAGGCTAAAACTAAACCATTGAGCCATACCCCTAGTACAAATTATAGATTTCCAGGTTCTTTTTTGAAATACTAGTGTCATAGGCATGAGATGGAACCTGGATTGTGTATTTTAAATAAGTTTAGGATTTTCTCTGTCTCTGTCTGTCTCTGTCTATCTCTCTACATTCCTTTCTATGCTCCTTCTCCTTCTCCCTCTTCACGGCACCCATCCCTCCCTCCCTCTCTTTTTCCTTCTTTTTTTCCCTCTCCCTCTCCCTTCTCCCTCTCCCTTCTCCCTCTCCCTCTCCCTCTCCCTCTCCCTCTCCTATGGGTCTGGTAACCAAATTCAGGCCTTGAAGATGCTAAACCAAATACCCTGCCTCTGAGCTATGTATGAGACTTTTAAATCAGAAAATAATTTAATACAAAGATTAGGAAACTGTAGAATCTATTGTAACCACTAAAGAAGCAAAGGCCAGAGACACTATTGCTAGCGATTAGGAAAACAAATTTCAGGAATTTTGATGAACTCCTGCCAAAGATCTCAGCTGTCCACAGCACCAAAGATTCCCGAGAGGTTATGCAGCAGTCCCGGCAAAGCCCATTCTGCCAACTGCCAACACCCAACTGCCTAGTCATCATTGCTGAGTAACAACAGGGTTCCTTTCTGGTCTGTCTTTCATTAGTTTCTTTCAGAGCAGAGATCTGAAATGAGGTCTTGTTGGCCAACAAGAAGAAAACATGTTGGCCCAGGACCCCCCTCTACCTCTGAGAAAGGAAGCAAGAATAGAAAGAAAGGAAAGAGAGAGGGCAAGTCAGAGAGAGGAAAGGAGAGATAGAAACACTAAGCTCCAATCTATGACAAAGTACACTCATTTTTACTCCTCTTCTTCTCTCCATATCCCCACTATCTGTCCTTTAGCCCCCTCCCCACTCTAATTCATAGAACGGATCCTTTGTAACAGTCTGACATTCTCCTCTAAATCCTACTTTCTTAATATGATATATATATATATATATAATTTCCCAATTTCAGAGGCTTCAGTGCTTTTCATCACCTAGGAGGGTGAGTTCAAATGACATGGCTTGGGAAGAAAGGCCTGGAGCTTTGACCTTTGTTCTTCTGTAGCATCCTGGGGGCCACCCATGTTTTTCCTTATCTCTGCCTCTCTTCATCTCCTTCAATGCCTGCTCCGCTTCCTGCACTTCTCCTGCACACTTGATGTCTGCTGATCCTGTGAGACACAGTTCAGATGTCATCTTACTCAAGGGGCCTTCTGTGGTAGTTTGCATGAAAATGACTCCCATAGGATCATATATGTGAATGTTTGGCTCACGGTTGGTGGAACTGTTTGGGAAGGATTAGAATGTGTGTCCTTATTAGAAGAGGCGTGTTGTTTGGGTTAAGCTTCAAGGTGTCAAAAGCATGCACCACACCTAGTTAGCTCTCTCAACCTCAGGCTTGTGGATCAAGATGTAGCATCATGCCTGTCTGCTGCCATGATTCTTGCCATAACAGACATGGACTCTAACTCTCTGGAATCATGAACCCCAACTTAAACACTTTCTCTTATAAGTTACCTTGGCCATGGTGTTCGGTCACAGCAACTAAAAAGTACCTTACTTCACTCCTTTGCCTTTTCCTCCCTCTTGACCCTCTCTAATGCCCACCCCACGACTGAGTTAGGCCCCTCCCATCAGCAGCACTGCCATCCATATAGACTACATCCACTACAGACTTCATACAAGAAGAACCAGTTCTAGGAATATGTCATCTCTTCCCCAGGCTTAACATCTTCAAGATCAGATTTTCTCACATTCATCTTAACACCAGGTGACTGAGTCTCCTTTGAAAATTCTTAGCAGCTTATTCAGATGTCTGCCTTCTCTACCTTGAACATATAGCCGATTAAACCAGAGAGTTGTATTTGTCTTTGCAGTTTCTGTTTGTTTTCAGGTTCTGCTTCTTTCTGAGAGTTTTAAATTTCTTTCTCTTGGGGGAGCACAGGCCCCACCGTTCCTGGCTCTCTCTCAGTCTGTGCAATGTGAGAGTTGGATCCTCTCCCCTATCTCACAAAACAACATCACGTGGCATTAAGATCTTGAAGACTGGGATCTGAAAGGCAGAGTGATGGTGAAGCTTATAAGAACACTTGCTACTCTTGCAAAGGACCCTGGTTTGCTTCCCAGAACCCACATGGTGACTCACAACTACCTGTAACCCCAGCTCTAGGGGATCCAACACTGTCTTCTGGCCTCTCCAGGCTACTGCATACACAGGATGTACAAAAATTCATGCAGGAACACATATACACATAAGTAAAAGTAGTAACATATAAAAGATAAAGACAATAAGGGTAGCCGGGTGTGGTGGCACAGGCCTTTTATCCCAGCGCTCAAGAGGCAGAGGCAGGGCCAGCTCTGTGAGTTCGAGGCCAGCCTGGTCTACAGAGTGAGTTTCAGGACAGCCAGAGTTACAACAGAGAAATCCTGACTTAAAAACGAAAGAAGGAAGGAAGGAAGGAAGGAAGGAAGGAAGGAAGGAAGGAAGGAAGGAAGGAAAGAAAGAAAGAAAGAAAGAAAGAAAGAAAGAAAGAAAGAAAGAAAGAAAGAAAGAAAGAAGGAAGAGAAAGAAAGAAAGAGAGAGAGAGAGAGAAAGAAAGAAAGAAAGAAAGAAAGAAAGAAAGAAAGAAAGAAGGAAGAGAAAGAAAGAAAAGAAAGAAAAAAGAAAGAAAGAAAGATGGATGTATGACTGCCAGGTCACGTGGGATAAAGCTGTGTATCGTAAAGCTTCTCTTCCCTTTCTGCTATGTGGTGGTCACTATTAATTTTCGCACATTCCAGATCTTTGTATGTGAGCCCTGCAAGTAGTTTCTGAGGAAACCAAGGCATTTATGATTTGAGTTGCGCCAGACCTAGGTGGCAAATTCCCATACCTAAAACTCCGCTGGGCATGATAGTGGCCTTGCCTGCCCCGAGAGGAGGCGGGTGCAGCCTGTCGGGTACGAAGCTGGATGGCAGAGGCTCTGCGATGGTTTTATAACCACAGGAATGGAGCAAAATTACAGCTGAGACCACTCCAACTGGGAACTGAGAATTATGGGGTGAGTAGGAATAACCAAATCTCCAGTGCATGTCGTTTATGCCAGAATTGAGGGAACATGAGGAAACGTTGGATACATCCAGGTTTCACAAGTTACAAGCACCATAATCCTTATGAAAGCTTTATCTATTAGAAATAATGTCAAAAAGGAAATATAAAGAATATTGTGACAGTCAGGAAAAACACAGGTTTGTGGGCTTGGAAAAAATAAAAGAGCTGTTAGGGACCATTCCCAAATAAAACACAAATACTTCAAATGGAAGAGACGGCATGACTTACCAAAAAATAGAAAGAAAAACCTACAAAGGAATCTAGACTCCATTAATTTCTTTCTTTTCAAAATTACTTATTTAATTTTATTTTATGTGCATTGGTGTGAGGGTGTCAGATCCCCTGAAATTGGAGTTACAGACAGTTGTAAGCTGCCATGTGGGTGCTGGGAATTTAACCCTGGTCCTCTGGAAGGGCAGCCAGTGCTGTTATCCACTGAGCCATCTTCTCCAGCTCCCCATTAATTTCTTTATCAAAGAAATTTTTTTCTTTTATATCAGATTTATTTTTTCCTCTCGTATAATACATCCCCGACCCCTTCTTCCCCTCCCTCCACTCCTCCCAGGTCCCACCCAGCTCCCTTCTACCCCCAGACTCACCCTACCACCACCACCACCACCTACCCACTACCTGCTACTCCCCATCCCACACCCCACACCCCTGCACCATGATTTCCCCCTTATAACAGAGCAGGCCTCCTGGGGTTATAACTCGAACAGGGCATACCAAGATGGAACAAGGCCTGGCTAGAGTCCCTACATGAAGGCAAGATGAAGACCCCAGCAGGAGGAAAACAGTTCCATGGGTAGATAAAAGGGCTAGAGAACCCCTCCCGTCTCACTCCAACTTTTAGGGGTTCTACCAAAACACCAAGCCAGATAACAAGATAAATGTAGGGAACCCTACAGGCTCTACATCTTCCACTTCAGTCTCTGTGAGCCCATAAGAGCCCTGGTCAGTTGAAAGTGAGAGGTTTGTTCTCCTAGTGTCCTTGACCCCTCTCCCCTGCAATCCCTCCTCCCACTCTTCATCAGTGTTGCCCAAGCTCTACCCGATGTTTGGCCTTGGATCTCTGCATCTGCTCCCCTCAGCTGCTGGAGGAAGCTGACTATTGAGCTAGGCACTGATCTGAGACCATAGCAGAGTATCATTAGGAATTCTCTCCAGGCTATCCAGTCTCTGGTTCCTGGCCAGTTTTGCAGTGTGGGGCATGGGCTCCCTCCCTTGGCATGGGGTTCTGCCCCTCCATTGCCATGGCAGATGCTATGAGCAGGTTAGGTTGTAGGTCGAAGGTTTTGTGGCTAGGTTGTCAAAGAATTATTATTTTTTTAATCATTAAAGAAGCAATTGATAGCCAGGTGTCATGGCCCACACCTGTAATCCCACCACTTAGGAGGTTGAGGTTGGAGAATCAAAATAGTTCAAGGTCAACCTGGGCTACAGGAAGATGCTGGGGGAAGAAAATCGGAGATGGAAGCTATACCTTTGGGAGCTAGTCTGTGTAATCTTAGAGTAATCTAAGTCATTTGTTATCCATATCCTGTGCATTGTGATTTTATATTTCAATGCCCTTATGCTAATTAACTGCCTAAAGATTTATAGGCTTTTCAGAAGTATTCCCACATGTCTGAAATAATTATATTTATAGCAGTCTGACTACAGAAATGTTAAGTCACAAATATTAGCTATTATGTTCTAAAGACAGATTACCTCAACCTGTTACTTAGAGTGAAATCCACGTTAGCTCAGTAATAAGCTTATATTTTCTTCCAACCCAGTTGCATTTGATGACAGACTCCATGAAGACTTTTCTCGTGCTTTTCTTTTCATCTGAGGGTTTTTGAAATGCTTTAAAACCAGAGGAATTTTAAAGTCAGAGACTTCCCTGGCAAATAAGAAGCACCCTAGTCCCCACATCAGTTGTTTTAAGAGTGTTGTTCAAGGTCAGCTTCCCGATCTGTGCCTACAAAGAAAGTGAAGTTGCGATCTGTAGGGATCCTTTGAATCTTTGACTCCTGATGGTGTTTGCTCGGATTTGTATTTCATCAGGACCAAGTGGTTGATGATCTCTGTTAAAGTCAACAGTCTGCATAAATCTAATATTTTTTTCTGGACATTTTTGAAAGAAGCAAACTTACTTAGGTTTACATAATTTTAGCTTTTTGCACATATATTGTTTTCAAAAATATGAAAGTTGGCTCCAGTGATGGTTGCTGGGAGAGAAGTCAGCCCACACTTCTTTCCCTTTACTTGTTAGCTTTAGCTGAACACCACTGAAATAACTTCTGCTCAAAATTGGCAAAAATAAATAAATAAATAAAAACTCAAACAACAAAATTTGAAATCTTTCCATCCTTTATTTTTTCGAGCAACACTAAAATGAATTTTCACTTATGGAAGTATAGTCTGATATTCTGTCATTCAGTTGTTTTTCCTCTGTAGTTTAGATTCCTCGGGGGGAAATAGCATACGTGTATTTAGACAAGAGAAGTGGTTTTCTTTTTCTATGAAATAGGTCAATTAAATTTTGAGCACCATTGAAAAGGAAAGGTCTTTTATTTTTCTGTAGCTAAACAACAATTTTATATTTAAGTGTAAGTTTTATTTCATTCCATCATTTTTGTAAGTTGATTAAAATTACTTCTGAAGACATCTTTTGATGTTAACATTTCTGAATAGTAGGCGTATTTTAGGACTTTGAAAAACATCTATACTTTGGAAATCTGCCTTGAAAAGATAATGTGTACGTACTATGAAAAAGGATTAGTTTTATTACGTACAAAGCAAATCAAATATATGCTGATATTTGCAATATAAATTTCAAACCTTTTGGGAGTTAAATTTTTATAAGGCCTATCCATAGGTTATATTATTTTAAATAGAAATATTTACATTCACTCTTTTGGAACCATGAAGAATAGTTCTTATTTTAGGACCTACTAACAAATGGCTGGTAAGGGTATAGATATTTAGTATTGTTCACATTATACTGAGGTAAGGGTAACACGTATTTATCTTTTCCTTACTTGAATCTAAACTTCAAGTGTACAGGAACATGGCGAGCATGTGGTAGAAAAATACAAAGGCCCAAACTACAAGACAAAGCATATGTTTTATCTCACTAATGTGTCATAAATGAATATATTTTACATTTTGTACTTTACAAATAGAATACTTGCTGTGACATCTGGTTAGCCATTATTTTATTATCTGAATAGTCATCAATTCTCCATCCCATTGTCCCAACTCACATTTGCCCCATGCGTGGACTGATTCTAGAACCATTTGCTGAGCATGTGTTCTGTGCCCAGAACTGTTACTTGTTACAGACTTGCACTCTCTGAGTACAGTCTTGTAAAGGACACAGACACTCCACTCTGTAGGTGCCAAGGAAACATCCCTTGGCCTCAAGTGTAGCATTTGACTATATTTTAGTTCTTTATTAATTGAAATAAAGATTAGTTGATAATTAGTGTAAACTGTTAATTAAATGTTCAATATTAACATGAAATGTTAGCTGGATTAAATACTCAGAATAAATCATGACCAAAAAAAATGTATGAATTTGGTGCTAAAATTCTTATTTTATATATGGAGAAATAGTAAGATGTAGTGTATACTTAATAAAGATACAAACTGATATTTGTTTGTATTTCATATATCTCATACATATTTGTAACTTATTACACAAACTATTTCTCTTCCAAACCGTTCTATTTCAAAAGCATATTAAAGATGCTTATTCATTGTGGGGCCCTGAGGCATGAATTGCCTAACTTCTTGTGGATTAGGTTTAATTAGGCAGACACATAAGCAAAGAATTCCAAGGTGATAATCCCAGCCATGGCGTACGTGACGGTGTTTAGTGGATTTGAAATGCCAGCTTCTAGAGTGCATAACCATTGCTGGACTCTAAGGAGCAAGAAAAGGGACAGTGACCTACCCACGAAAAGAATGCCACGGAGAAGCCGATCGGTTACTTATCAGCCTGCTATTGTTACTGTGCCAAACCGACATGTTCACATTGCTTGGGCATGATGTGACTGGCAGTTATGGTCAGACAACATAAGATAAGGTGATGACTTCACCCTCCGTGGATAACTTACACCGCATTCTCTAGAATTAGTCGTTTTAGGAATACATATAAGGAAAGTGTAACTCCAAACACATGTTCCAACTAGGTACAATAGTGCTTCTCCTCGGTCACAGTCAGAGAGGAAAGATCTTATAAATATAAATTCTACTGCACTTTTTTTTTTTTTTTTGAGAAAGAAAAAGTTTTATCGAAGAAGTAAGCTCTCAGGACAGTGTTAATCTTCAGCACTGCACAGTGAATTCAGACTAAGGCTTAGTGATTTGCTGAGAAGTGGCTCCTATCTTCAGATTTGAAAGGCGTTTAATACTTTCTCAAAATTCTTAACAGAGAAGATGCCCATTATTTCCCCACAAGAATACTTGAAACAAATTCAGTTATTAATAGAGCTTTCTCAAAGATAAGCACGGCCAAATATGCTTTGGAGTAAATCTTCAGCTACAAAGTCACACCTGGATAAACAAGACCGATTTAAGTTTGGCATAAGGAGAAGAGTGAGGCGAGGGACAAAAAATAAAATTAAGGAATGGATAATCCTTTGTCACTGACTCTCCCTGAATGACATTTTGATACACAGTAACCAAAATGAATCATGCCTGTACCAGAGTGAAACTCCTCCTCTTATTTACCACAAATCGGATTTTTTTTTTATTACTTCTAAGGCAAAAATGGGGGAACAACTTCACCTGGAAGCAGCCAAACTGGATAGAGATGAAGTAGGCAAATAAAATTGTATGATAATTTCACTGGAGATGATCCAGGGGAATTTCTGCTCTAAGTCTGTATATACACTCACTCTGAGTCACTTAAGGAAAGAAAAACCCTAAAACTTAAGAATACAATACAGTCATATATAATAGATGCATATATTATGTACATACGTATTTATTGTCACATAGGATTTATATGTAGAATTTAGACTGTGGCTGCTGGTTTTGCTATCTCGCTACCTGCCTAAATTGTAAGTAAAGGAGTAACTGCATGTAAAATTATGAAATTGATAGACACTAGCATGGCTTAAATGGAAATACATGGAGAAGTTGCTTTGCAAAGTGTTAATATAAAGAGAATATCCCTAAGTTTCAAATGTATCCAAATCTCTTCTTTTTCATGACAGGGTTGAGAATATCTATAACCAGAGAGCAGAAGTACTGAACCACTGGTATGTGCTGAATGCAACATACACTCTTCTTTTTGAAGGGATTATTTTCTGCCACCGTGTTGGCAAGACATTGTTATTGATGCCAACATAGAAAGACGAGAGCTGAGATCTCGAACTCGAAATTCAAGACTCAGTTCTGACTCAATTTGGACCTAGTTAGAAAAATATGGACTGTGTTTCCATTTGTTTGCTTGTGTGCTTTGAAAGTGGATCTCACCGTGTGGTCCAGCTTGCTTTTGAGCTCACGGTCCTCCTGTGTGGACCTGCAGAATGCTAAGATGACAGGTCAGAGCCGCTGCGCCAACCTCAGGGGCTACAGCTTTATAAACACTATCCCGGAGTGAGTGGAGAGAGCAGGGTTTGGGATCAAGACAGCTGTGTTCTAGACTAGATGACACTTCCTTGAGCAGTTCCAGGGACTTTACTTGACTGGGGCAGTGAGGGAATGAAGAAAAGACAGGCACGTGGACAAACAGAAACATACATGGACACAGAAAAGCTGGATCAGAATGTCTGGGCTCTCAGACGGAGAAGGCACAGCACAGTTGAAGAGGGAGGAGGGGTCCACTGCATACAGCTGAACCGTAGAGGCGGGCTCTCTGGTACACAGCTGGATTGAGGTGGAAGATTTAGTAATCTGGGTAGGAGCAGCTTTGCAGAGGAGCGGTCTTCAGGCTATAAACATGTGGTTAGGGGAGAAACCGAATGGTGAATGTTTTCTACACACTCTGCCAGAATTCTCACTGAGACCCACAGAGGAAGGCCATTTGCCATCCCTCTGAGTCTCACCTGGGAAAGGCTTCTCTACTCCCGTGGGGCATTAGAGTCCTCGATGCGGTCATGTCGGTGTCAACATCACACGTCCACTCAGGGCTTCATTCACTCTGGCTTCCTCCGTTCCACTTGGTGACTTCCGGCCAATTCTTAAAGGTCCCGATCGACTCCTTTATGGAACTATTGACTTACCATATGAAGAAAGGAACTGCTGGCTCGGCATATGATACCCGACAAACAGCTTCACCCCTCTGCGTGCCATCCGTATTTCTGTCTTCATTTTTTATTTTATTTCCAGAATCTCATTTGTTTCCCAGTATAATTTGGAATAGCCTCATCCAAAAGGATATACTGTCGAAGCCCTGTAAACACAGAGGTTGAAAGCCCCTGCACCTTAAGGTGAGGTATTTTAAAATAGCTGTTTCTTCACCTTGGAATTCTGACCGAAAGTCTGTGTAGAAATGAAGCTCCTGCTTGATTGACTTTACCCCACCTACCTACCCACTTTTCTTCTGCCACATTTGGCCAGAGCAATCTGCTCCTGTGGGAGTCTTGGAGAAAAAGAAGAGAAAAACCCAAAAATACCAACTTGGCTGTCTAATTGTCTTTACTTATCAAATAATTCAAGGTCTGGATGAGTGTGTTAAGTCCGTTTCAGTAGCTGTAATCAAAAACCTCAACAGTAGAAAACCTCGTGAACAGAACAAACAAAGAGGTTTCTTTATCAAGTGAAATCTGAAATGTTCTATGGAACAGAGAGTAACAATAGCTCTTAAAATAAATATGAGATCTAAACGGCAAACTCAAAAAAAAAAAATCAAAAAGAAGCAAGACCCAATAAACCACAAACACCCACACAGTGGCACCAATGATCCCTGACCCACTCCCGGCTCCTGGGAACAAGACAGACCATGAGAGAATAAACAGAAAAAATGCTCAGCCAATGTCACAGCCTAGTGAAAGCACTGACTGCCCCGAGGAAGTTGTTTGTTTGGTGTTCAGACAGAGCAATTTGATAAGAAAAGAATCTGAGGGGACCAATGAGAAAGGTAAATAATTAACCACACAACCCCAGGGAACAGCTGCAAGCTAAGGTAGTGTAAGACCTTCAAAGCAGAAGTGTTAGTGCCAGGAAGACCCTAGCCTGAGACATTCATCTTTATGGTTTAGGAACTTTTACTTTCTCCTGAGAAGCCAGTCCCTAAGCCAGGCCAGGTTACACTTTAGAGATCAAAAGGAGGCTTTTTCCAGCACATTAAAGATAACGCTCCAAGTTCTTTAATGCTTAGGAAGATGTTTGTTCACCGGCTTCCTCCTGTAACTTCCGTGTTTGTAGACTTAAGTCAAATGTTAGGCATGTAAACAACTATTTGGCTAAAAAAAAAAAAAAAAATTGCTTAATTAAGGGGAGTTGGTAGCACATATACACCTATAATTATGGCCCTAGGAAGGCTGCAGTGGGAAGGTGGCAAGTTCAAGGCCAGTTTGGGCTACATAGCAAGTTCTGGAGCACACAATGGAATCCTGTCTCAAAAATCCAGGGGCTGTAGTACTGTATATGTGCTAGCTCCCTTTCTTCTGCATTGTTATCTTACAGATTTCCTCCTTAGGAAACTTCTAATAGCATACAGGTTGTTTTGTTTTTCTCTCTATATATATGTTATGGCCCTGAAGCATCTGGATGGACAGACATAATATTGTTAATTAATCTCATTGCTTTCCTAAGTATCTTTCAATCTGCTACATTTGGGTGCATAGTAATCACCAAGGAAACGGAAAGAAATGTAGAGAAATGAAAGGGGTGAGCTTTAACATGAAAAAAAATGGCCAATGTGGACATAATCAAATTATTTCTAATTACCATGGTGCTAGGACTGACAACCCTTGAGAAAACTATGGAAAACCAACATCTCAACTTTGAATTCAAAGACATCAATGTAGGCATATTGTACTTCTTCTGTTCTCTAGTCCCGTTCAGCGAAGTCATTTCAACTGGGGAATCTGAATCTGAAAATCAGATTATTTGTTTTAATCTGTCTAAAAGTTGAGTGGAAACGCAGTTCTGGATCGTATAGAAGCATGGATTGACTAAATAACTGGCTGGTAATGAAGAGCAGCTGCTACTTTGTGATATAGGTTCACAGCTATTTTAACTCAGTGCATAAGCTTAGAGTAGGTGTTCACATTTTATAAATAAATACTGTGTGGCAGATACCAAGAGTGCGACTTATAAAACAGCTCATCGCTCTTTTTCACTTGGTGAGCAGAATGCTCCGTCTGCTTCATCCAATCCTTCTAATTCACCTGTGGGCTCCCTGAGTCTACTGAGAGTGAGCAAGGGTATGGGAATAGAAAATAATTTCAGTCCACATTGGCATTCTTTTTCTAAAAGTTTTGTGTTGTTCTGGTCAATATTTTTTGTGTGTCTGTGTGTGTGTAAAATCACTTCAGTAACACTAAAAAAAAATCCTTCCACAAAAATGAATCTCTACTAATATCTCAATAGTTGTGATCAGAGACAAAATTGAGCTGTATATAAGTCAAGAATCTGTCTCTGGTGTTCAAAAAAAGAGCTCACCGTGTTAATGGATGATTACAAGAGATTTGGCTTAATGCTTAGTTTCTCAACCACATCCTACCATGTACATTTGGAGCTTACATACTAATATTTTAACATGAGACCATGAGAGATAGAGAGAGAGAGACCAAGAGAAAGAGAGGAGAGACCAATAGCATGAAAGACAGTTGTCAAATCCTTCCTACATGGGTTAGAAAAACCATGGGATGATTGTCACAATTTAGGAGAGAAATGAAGATAGTCCAAGGGTCAAGGCTATGTACTGGTTTTGAAAACATTTCAAATCAGGAACTGTGAACATTTCAAAACAAACGACTATTCCGAAACATATATGATGTTCATGGAAGATAGATCAATTCTTATCTGTGTTGTTCCATAGCACATCAATAGGACCAAAGGTGAAAACAATCTGGGGAAATAGATTCAGCCACAGTAGGTGAAGAACACAGTAAGCATACCTTTACAGGGACTGGGTGGTCACACTGAGGCTGGCTAATGATTGACAGAGTTGCTGCAGAGAGCTCAATCACAAGGCGGCACTTTAATCAACTGACCTGCGAAGCCCTCCCCTTCCCTGGGAATCTATCAGTTGATAAGTGGAATGGAAGCTGCAGTGCAATTAGTCTCTCTCTCTCTCTCTCTCTCTCTCTCTCTCTCTCTCTCTCTCTCTCTCTCTCTCTCTCTCTCTCCTCTCTCAACTTTACCTGACTGTGGATATAATGTGACCAGCTGCCTCACGTTCCTGCCCCCATGCTTTCTCCACCATGATGACCCGTTTTCCTTCTTAAACCATAAATAGACCTTTCCTTCTGAAAGTTGCTTTTATCAGGAGTATCATCACAGAAAGAAGCTATTATTAGTACGAAATCTTGTCAGAGGTTTTCTTTTCTCTTTACCTAATTTTCTCTACTGTTTCCCTATCCTTTATAGATATGAATCCCTCCAGTAAAGCCTTTCTTCTTGGGTTTCTAGAAAACCAACCTAAGACAGTAGACATGATGATGGTGCTGATGAAGATGATGCCACTGGGTAGAAGAGATATGCAGCAGAGGCAGTGATGATGGAAATGAGCACATTGTTCTCTGCATTTGATCATTCTAATAATTTATGGATGGACAGGGTCCTAACTTCGCAATCTATATGTAAGGAAACTGAGTCACATGAGACATGACTCCATGTATAAAGACAGCACTTACGCTAAATCTTGTCGTTGTCAATTTTAATGTTATTTCACCTGATTTCTGGGCCTAACACATCACAGAACTCAAAGCTTATTAGCTAAATAAGTGAGTTGATTCCGTTGGCTCTTTGTACTTCCCTTTTCCCTGAACATCGGAGTGAAGTAGCAAATTCAGTGGTCCTGCCTTGCAAGATCATCATGATTTGAAACATTTTGAACTATTCCATTCCATAGATTTCATACTCACTAGCTCACATGAACAGTTTGTTTTGTTAGAAAGTATGATGGCTTACATATAAGTAATATTCAGAGCAGAGAAGAACATGTTTAAAATAATAGGCAAGAAACTCTGAGGTCCTGGCATGCTGCACTAGGCTCCTGGGTTTGTGCTTAGCAGAGACCAGCAGAACCTGAATAACAAGTATTAGTGGTCAGTGAGTATCTATGCTTCAGCTAGGTGAGTGCACCTCACAGGCCACTTAAAGCAAACCAGGATTTCCAAGAAGTCCTCACTGTAAAGAAACCCTTCAGAGAAAACTTGCCCATACCAACGATGCTTGTTATGACATTGACAAGGCAAAGTGAACTGAAAAGAACTCTTGAGTTTCCAGCGCCAAGGCATCTGGTTAAAACACTGCAGAGACTGGCTTCCCCACATGGATTTTAACTTGAATGAAGTCGTTCTTGTGGAGCAATGAACTTTAAAGGCTGGAGGACCAGCTTGTTTAATTAACTGCAGAAAGACTCCCGCTATGACCCGGGATATTTCACTCTGCAGGAGTGCTAGGTGAAGACGTTTCCACAGCTGAGAGAGGCCCTCTTGAGCAAGGGAGGTGACTCACTGCAACTGAGAGAAAATAAAAGCCATTCTTCTGTCTTCACAATGCAGTTAGAATGTAAAGAAAGGTTAGAAACAGACATTGTTTCTTTCCCCCCAGGAGCAATCCTGTAGTTTGATTTTCAAGGCATGATTGTTGCTAGTAGGAAACCTAGCCTTTTACACTGGAATAATGTTTTCTGTCCTCCATTTGTAGGGGACAGGAGGGGGTGGCTGCATGTCCTCACCAGTGTAAAGGTGTCACTTCGGTGACAAAGATGAGTTAACAGGAGAAGCATTTAAAAAAAAAATGCATTTAGTAAAAGTTTTTTATGTGTCACAGGAGCCTTTAGAAATCAAGACCAAAAACCTAGAGAGAGCTATTTATGGTAAGGATGTGGTAAGGAAAGGACAGTTGTGCAGAATGTGATTGGACAAAGGGGAATGACGTAATGCGGTAGGTGGGGAAGGGCTGTCTGCTCAGATTTCCTTGGTCTCTGTGTAGCTTTCCTTATCGAGGGGCAGCACCTCCCTAGAATAAAGATCTCCTAGGGAGGAATGAGAAGAGTAAAAACAATCTTAATTTTATGGATTGCTTTGAATAACTGTCAAAATCTAACCAGCACAGCCAGCTGTCTTCTGTCACTAATCACATATCCAAATTTTTACTTAATGAAAGTGGGGCCGCGCTAGCGTGCACGTCCGCGGACTTGTTGCTGCTGTTCATTTAGAACACAGTTCAAACATCTTCATTGCCATGGATTTGAAAAATTTAGGATAAAATAATCAAATAGTATCTTTAAACTCTTGGTCTTCTTGGAACTTTCTAAATGCTGAAGTACACTATGAGACCCTAAGAAAAGGAGTGGTTACCAGGATTCACAATTTCTTTGCACGAGGACCCATTTTTAACAGCTGTATAATGGCTGTGTGTGTGTGTGTGTATGTGCACAGGCATGTATGTACAGTCTAGAAGTCAACATTGGGTATCTTTCTCAGTCACTCCACACCTTATTTTTTTAAGATGTACTTATTTTTATTTTATATGAATGAGTGTGTTGTATGTGCACTGTGTATTTGCCTCATGCCCTTGGAGGAACTGGAATTACTGAAAGTTGTGAGCCACCACGGAGGTGCTGGGAACTAAACTCAGGCAAGTAGTCTTAACCATTGAGCCATCTTTCCAGCCCGCTATCTTATTTCTAGAGATACAGTCTCTCAATAAACCTGTAGCTCACTAATTTTGCTCAACTGGCTAGCCAGTCAGTCCATAGGATATGCCTGTCTCCACCCTCCTGATTGCTGGGATTACAAGAGGCTTTTTCCCCTTGAATGTGGGCACTATGGATCAAATTCTGGTAATTCTTCATACCTGCAGGCCCCATGCTTTTCTAATGGAGCTTTCTCCCAGCCCTGTGGTGACTCTTAAGCGCTGGGCATCTGTCATGCTGTGAGGCACTCACATCTTATTCCCTTGCTGTGCAAGTCATCACTATATTTTTAAGTGTTTTTTTTTTAATATGTTATCGGATTCCCTGCCAACTTCTCTAGCTCTCAAAAGAAGTTACCATACTCCTATGATGCTAAGACATACAGATTTTACAATTTAAGTTCCCAGAAAGCAAGATATGTCTCAACCAGGCCACAATCATGACAGCTTTATGATGTTCATTTTTTAAAAAATCACCAAATGCGAGAAGAAGCAGCTCACTGATTTAAGAGGTGATTCAATACTCATCATTCTGTTTCCCAAATTGAAGCACTTGAAGGCTTCCAGAACACTGCAACCTAGAATTGTTGAAGTGATATAGTCGGGGCCTCTGTTATCTCTTCTCTTCCTCCTCCTCTTCCTCCTCCTCCTCTTCCTCCTCCTCCTCCTCCTCCACCTCCTCCTCCACCCTCCTTCTTTTCCTCTTCCTCCCCTTCCTTCTCCTCCTTTTTCTCTTCTACTTCCCCTCCCTCTTCATCTAGATTGATTTTTATCTTAAATTCTGTGTATGTGTGTATATGGTATATGTGTTGTAGGGGGCAGGGGGGTTATGTGCACATGAGTGCAGGTGCCCAAAAAGGCAAAAAGACAATTCTAGATTCCCTGGAGCTGCAGTTAGAGGCAGTTGTGAGCTGCTCAGTGTGGACTCTGGGAACTGAGCCGTGGTCCTCTGTAAGACTAGTCCACATTCTTAACTAGTGAGTCATCTCTTTCTCACCACCCCCAATATTTTACTTCTATTGATTCTGAAATGTCAAACTTCGAAAATCACTAGACAGAGAATGCTGTCATTCAGAACAGTTCAAGACTGTGAAGAATGTTAGGAATATCTTCACCTAATAGATTTCAAGCCTTTCTTGTACCCAGAGTGATAGATGGGGAAATATAATCTAAATACATTTGAGAAAGCTCTTGCAACAAACAGTAATAAAAACCTCAATGTACAAAAGAACATTGTGTTATACTTTCATTGGCAGCAAGTGGTTTTTTTTTCTTCTCAATTTTAGTGGAACATAAAATAACTGTATATCTCATAATCTGAGTTTTTCATTTTGTTGAAATTTTTTTGGCATCTAAAACAAATGCCTTACTGAGGAGGTGTCCTACAAATGCCTGATAGTGATGATGGGTAATGAAAGCAGCCAGAATAGGAAGCTCTGTGCATTGCTCTATTAAAACATTTCACCTATGTAAATGTTCCCCAAGGCTTTCTTTCTAAAATACAAATATGGGCTAGACATAGTATCTAAATCTTAACACCTAAGAGGTGGAGACAGGAGGATCAGAGGTTCAAGGCTATCCTCAGCTATATAGTGGAACTCAGACTAGCCTTGTCTTTGTGAGACCCTGTCTCAAAAAGAGGGTTGCTGGTGTTACATCTCTGATGAGGTGGTGGTAGTGGTGGCTCTGTGTGTGTGTGTGTGTGTGTGTGTGTGTGTGTGTGTGTGTTGTTCACTCACAAGAGTGTGTGCTTGAGTTTTAGTCCCATTATATAAAGTGGGGAGAGATAGCCTAATGGTTGGCTAATAGTGGGTATTGCTCTTTTAGAGGACTCAAGTTTTTGTTACCAGCACCTATATTTAGGGGCTTTTAATTGCCAGTAATTCCAGATCCAGGGGTCCTGATGTCTCTGGCCTCTGCAGGCACCCACTCACAAAGTACACATACCATTCTCCCCCAAACACACATGCAGCATGCACATAAATAAAAATTAAAATTAAAATGCGATGCATTTCCACTCTTAGGGAGATACAGTCTCTACTATATAGAACAAACTATCTCTTCTCCTACCCAATCCAAAGCTGTAACTGTATCACCTTCCTGGGGACACCTTGCCTCTATACTGTCATACCCACTGCTTCCCTCAACACAGAAATCTGGTTTCTGCCTATGATACTGCACAAGCCCTCTGAGTCTACTTGGACCAGCTCAAGCACAGACCTTCATAAAACTCACATACTAATCATTTTTCTCTTTGCTTTCTGGACATAATCACTCTGAGAAATCCCACTGTGACACCACAAGGGATTGACTTAAGCTTTTACACATACCCCCAAATGTGAACCCTGACTTAATAATCTGACGCTTGATGCTATGTGTATGTGGAATGAGTAAAGGAAACATTTTGTTGGATGGAGGAATGGTCTTCAGGGAGGCTATAACTCAACAGTGAATCCTCTGACCTCACTCACTCATTCACTGTTTCCGTATCGGTAGGCAGGTACCGGAAATAAGGTGAAAACCAAACGATTCCCGCCATTGAGAACTCCATAATCTAGCCAAGCAGTGAAAATATACATAAATGTAAAAGCTGATATACTGACACAATGTGAGTGTGGTCAACAGTAGGCCATGCAGTAGTGTCATGCAGCTACAAAAGACTTACAAGAGAAAGTTGACTCTTTCCATAAATGTCCACTCTGTGTCCTCAGAGCATGTTTGGAACCCTCTGCATGAACTTCTCCTCTTCCCCCAATATGTATGTCTCCACTGTGCTGCTCTGTGCCCACCACTCTGCTGCTGTAGCCCTTTCTTCCTCAGTTGTGCTGCTGATGGCAACCTAGCTTCCAAAGCGAGCTCTTCTCAGAAGAAGCTTTGCCCAGCAGCCCCTAGACGTTCTGGCAGTAAAGTTACTCACCACACATACTTAATGAAGGGGTTAGCAGCGTGAAAAAAACTAGGCTTATGAGGGAGGATAAAGTACTCACTAATTTAAATCAGAGGGCAGGGACAGCATTCATCACACAGGGCAGGGCCAGGGTGGAGCTGAACAGGCCTCCAACAGCTTCACTTAGTTTAGCAGGGCCCAGACGACTAAGCACTCTGTGTCCTTCAATGCCGGTTAGTAGGCAGTGCCTGTTTCTTAGTTGCTGACCTCCGCTGGCCCTTAGGATCTGTGATGGCCGATAACAAAACTTGCTGTCAATTTGATGAAATCCAGAATCACCAGGGAGACACACCTCTGGGTGTATCTGAAGATGTTTCCAGAAAGATTAAACTGCAAAGGGAAGATCCATCCTGAATATGGGCGACACCTTTCCTGGAGCTGAGGTCCGGGACTGAAGAAGGGAGAGGAAGCTAGCTGAGTGCCAGCATTCGTTTCTCTCTGGTTTTTTGAGTTTGGATTGGTGAGACTTGCTGGTTCATAATCCTGCCACCCCACCAAACCCACCAGGATGGTCTGTACCCTCAAACTGTGGACCTTGAACAAACTCTCCTCCTTGAAGATGTCGGGCATTTTGTCACCATGATGAGAAAAACAATTCACACTGTATCTTATTATTCTTTTGGACAGGAGACACATTAACAATATTTTTTTACCTCTGTTTTATAATCATCTAATTTTTACAATTATATTGGAATGTTCCAGACATCTGTATCCGTCACAATTCTGCTCACATTACAGCAGTGCAATAAAAATGAGAAATGAAGTACAAAGAACACATAATAACCACTTAATCCAGTTAGTTGCAATAACAACTATTGCTAGGTTAGACAATATCCCCTAAGGCACAAAAGGGTTAAGTTCTTCCCCCACCCCCAAGATCACACAGCTGTTGCTGACAGAAAGGCTGAATCTGCACAGTGTATTTATTTGTCCAATAACTGGAGGAAAAAAATGAATTAAACTGGGATATGGGCATGAAACTAGGATGAAGCATGGGCTGGGCTAAGCTGCAGGACCACCCCAATGGACCAGTGTTCCACCACACTAGAAGGAAAGGGTACTTCTTTGCCCTGTCAAATCAGCCCCTCAGACCTCTGATGATGTCCAGCCAGGCCAGCAGCATAAGAGGGAATAAATGAGAATGAAGTTTAGTGGAGCTTTACATCAAGGCAGCAAGGAGGTTATCAATATAAGCGACCCCCTGGTTGGCCACTAGACAACCTGTCCATGATAATGAGAGATGCTGTCTTTGGAACCATAGCCAATATCATCTGGCCATGGCTGCCTATCTACATCCATTCCCTTTTATCATCAACAGCAGATCAGGATCTATTATTGTTGTCTGAGGGTATAATGAGCCTCCTGGCTAAAAGATAGCATCTGTAAGCTTCACTTGTGATTAGGGCTTGATTAGGAGACATCAGCTGTGCTGGATGAAGGGTGTGGGAAGGTCCTTAAAACAGGCCAAGCTGGAGAGGTACTCAGTGGTAGAGTACTCACCCAGCATGAGCAAGACACAGTTTATTTTTCCTAGCTGTATATGCTGCCATTGGTAGGTCTTTTCCTGAGTGTCTACTGCATCTGGTGTGGTTTTAAGCTTTTTTTCTGCTCTGGGATTGGACTACTAGATCCTGAAACACATGAATAGTGCATAATACTTTGGCTCTATCTTAGTTTGATGACTGAATCTCAGCATTTATATCAGTTGTGTGATATCAGAAGCATTGATATCCGAAGGGCAAAAAGCAAAACTTCTTACTTTCATTTTTCTGGGCATTGGGGAATTTGGCTGCTGCAGGATTTGGCTTTTGCCTCCTCCATTTTACAAACCCTGCCAAGTTTCGCCCTGTTCCTCATAGTTGGTCTCAGTGGCTCCAGTGAAACCAAGGGCAGTTGTTTTAAAGCAGTTCCTGCCAAGCTCTGTTTGCTGAAGCTGATGGTTCGTTACTGATTCAACGTTGCTGGTATGACCTGGGCCTGTTCTGAGTTGGTCATGTGGCACACAGCCTGCAGCCACCTGGGAAGCATTGTTTCTCACTTGAGATACATTCCAGGTGTGGTCTGAGTACCTCCATAAGATGAAGTGTGGCTCCCTCACAGGAGAGGAACAGCCACCACTCTCCTCTTCCCTGGTCATTTCTCAAGCTTATTTTCAGGAAGCAAGATCAGTTACTCTCAGTGAGGGACTTACATCTTTTACTGGGCTGCTGGCAAACTCCAATAGTGGAGCTCAACGCAGACCTCTGGTCTCGAGCTGGGCCTAGCAAAACATGTTTGTGCTCTATGGGTTGGTTCTCAGAACAGGCAGGGTGGGTGGATCATGTAATTATGGGTTAGTTTTGTTGTTATTGAATAACACAGCCCCCAGCTCTTACTGAAACATATAAATGCATACTGTATGATGAAGCTCCGCCTTCAGCTTCTGCAATCATAGTCATTTGCAACCCCAGAGCTTGGTAAGGCTAGGGTATCTAAAGGAACATTGTCATTACAGAACAGCCAAGAGCAGCTTGGGCCTTGCTACATCTACTTCCTGTGCCTCTTGCCAGCTTTTCCTACAACTCCTTATCCTAGAGGGATGCAGCTCATGGGTTGACTTCTGCTTCCTCCTCCAGAGATATGTGCATGGGTATTACTTTCCATTGATTTTTTAGTTTTATGTTGCTGACAATGACATTCTCACCATTTGTTCTGTGATAAGATTTTGTTCTTCTGTCATCATTTTCTTAATTTTGACTTATTTGGTATATGGATTTCTGAAGAGCCTTCACTAGGCTGGGCTGGTTTGGTCTCAGGGGCTGCACACATCAGTGTAGCTCTGGATATGAATGGAAAATAGGATTCTTGGCTGGATATGAAGGTATATAGTTAACAGCCTGAGGCGGGCTCTGCTTCCCAGTGTAGAATCTTGAAGAATGGAATCTCCAGACCAAACCCAATTCCCTTTATGTTCAGTCTCCAGCCCACTTCCTAATTTCTATCCAAGGTGATCGGCACATTTCCCAGCATGGTCCCACTTAGGACACACTGTGTTCATGTCACTGTGAAAATGGCTAGACATGTGAGAAGTGGAACAACCCTTGGCCCACTCCATTTGTTATTAGGACTTAGGAACTTCTGAGTAAGCTTTATAAGACTTTTTGTTATTCCATTAATAAACCACACTCCAGCTTTACTCCCCACAGTGAGAATGACAAAGAGTTCCTTTGTTACACCAATGACAGGATCTCTTGGTAGAACCCAGTGATGGAGGCTCTAGGATAGGTGTGCCCAAGGAGCATGTTGATCTAAGCAACAATGCTTCCATTGAGTTCTACAGCAAAGAAGGAACCAGATTAAGAAGGACTTCAGCTCGGGGAACCAGTGGTTAAGTGGCATATGATCAAGACATGGGAGCAACAAATACAGGGAAACAGCAAATTCCATTCAAGAAAGCATAAAATATTCTCATTAGTTTTTTACCAAATCAGCCTTTTGATAAGAACAATAATATTACCTTAGCTATTCCATGATCTGTCAATTTCCATTTTTTACTTTACTAAGCAGTTACATCCTGTCAGGTAACCCTAACCTTAAATCGGTATCTATTCCAAATACTATGTTTTATTCTCATTTTACTCAATTTAAAAAACCTTTATAACTTGAAAATATAAGCTTCAAGCGTACAGAAAAGTGGAAGGAATTGCAAAATAAGATAAAAAATACCCTTCACCTGAGATTCGCCGGGTGTTAGCATGTTGCATATTTGTACTGACTGCCATCATTTAGAGAGCGATGATAGCTAATAGCTAATGATAGATGATCGATATATAGATGATTGATAGGTAGGTGGGTAAATAATGGATAGGCAAATGATAGATGATAGATATGGCTGTATTTGTACGGTAGGTAGGTGATAGGTAGAGGAGAGATCTGTGTGTGGCAAAACTTAGCTCTTAAAAATAGATGAAGATAATAGGTATTATGTAATTTTATTGTTTTAATCTGTTGTTTCTAAAACTGCATAGTACTTGTTTTAGAAAGCATATTCCAGGAAGAATATGCTTTCATACAGAAAATGATGTCCAAATGGAAATTCCATCACCTCGAGAGAGAAAAAAGGCAAACTGTCAATAGGAAGTGGACAGAGGAAGTGACCTAAAAGATCCCCAAATGAAGAGTTGTTTAATTTTATTAGTGACTAGAGAGACACAGTAAAACTGTAAAAATGATGACTTTGCAGCTACTACGCTGACAAAAATTTAAAAACAAGACACAAAAAACAAAATAAGAGGGCTGCCAGGTTGAAGGCATTAGCAATCTAGAAGACGTCTATCTTACAGTGGAAGAGGAGCTGGACAGGCTAAATGAACACTTTCGCTAGAGGAACAAAAGTTAGGCATTTGAATTCTAATGGACCTATAGGACAAGAGAGATATGGATAACCCATGCCAGAGTTTGAGGAGAGAGGTTTCGATAAAAGCAAAAGTGAATGAGGATCCAGGCTCTTATTCAGAGCTGTACTTAGATAGCCCTCTGCAGCCTTGGGTTCAGCATCAGCAGATTCAGCTCATCACAAATAAAAAATATTCAGAAATTTCTTCTGTGTGGCATAATGCTTAGTAGCACACCCCTGTAATCCTAGTACTTAGGAGCCAGAGACAAGGGGATTTAGAGTTCAAATCTAGCCTCAACTACAGAGCAAGTTCAAAGGTCAGCTTAGTCTAATGAGATCCTGCCTCATAAAAAAAAATTTCACATATGGACTTCATATGATTTTTCTAAGTAACATAACACAAGACACATAGCATTTGCATTTAATTAGATCACATAGATTGTATGTGAACACCTCATTTTATATAAAGGACTTAAACATCTGATAATTATGGTATTTGTGAGAAGAGGTTGTCCTGGAAGCAATCTTTGGTGGTTAACAAGGGATATCTCTCTAACGATCAATAAAGATGCTTTAAGAACACCATGGGGTCACAAAATAGCAAAGGATCTGTTTCAGTTCCTACCAGGCTTTTCTAGTCCTGTGCAATTTTGGAGTTTCAAGTTCTCCTCTTTAGAAGAACTGTTGTGGTGCAGTGGATACAGGAAGTAGACAATAAAGGAAGATGACCCTTTGAATACCTAAGGAAAATGCCTTTAGTGATTCCTATACCCAGCTAAACAATCCCGTAGGTAGAATTAAGACATTTTCAGACATACCAAGAAAATGACACAAAAATCCAAAATAACCTTAGAATATTTGTTGGTATATTTTTATAAAGTGCCAACATTTAGTCAGAATCACTTCAGTTTTTCTGTGTAGTGTTTGAAATGAGTTAAAATACAGAATGCACATGAAGCCTTATAGTGTTGTGGGCCACTATTCAATATTAAGGAATCTATACATAGTGTAGATTACACCTGTAGCCACAGCTACTCAATAAGCTGAAGCAGAAGACTTTCCTGAGTACGGAAGATGGAGACCAGCCTAGGCAACATAGTTATATCCCATCTTTCACTCAAGAAAAAAAAATTTATATATATATATATATATATATATATATATATATATATAGAGAGAGAGAGAGAGAGAGAGAGAGAGAAAGAGAGAGAGAGAGAGAGAGAGAGGGAGAGAAGTGAGAATATTCGAGTATAGAAGGCTATACAATACATTGGCTAGATTGGCTTTCAGGTGGTGGCAGAGGAAAACTGTTAACAAGTAAAAAGGTAGGACAAGTCCCCAGATAATCCAGACTGACCCCAGGCACAGTGGGAGCACAGAGGGAAACTCTACTTGAGAGTGCCACTGGCAAGGTGTCTATTTGAGCAAGATGTTGAAGGATAAAGAGGCAGTTTGAATTGAGGTTAAAGGTACTGGATGTGGCTTCAGTCAAGAACCTTTCAGGAAACAGAAGCATCAAGAGTTCGGGAAGCATGGACCTTTATACTCAAAATGTTACCATTTGAGATGGAAGAGTAGACATGCTCAAGGAACTGTAGTGGCCTGTTGGGGACAAGCAAACTCAGTGACTTAACAGAGGGTAACACCAGTGAGGAAGGCATACAAGCATCAGATAATATAAAGCGTGGGACTCTAACCATGCAGGAAGGTCCACTCGCTCTTTCTTACTGGACATACTGATCCTGAGCAGGTCAGATATGAATCTGCTTAGACAAGGAGAAGAAACGGGATTCCTAAACCTACATCCATGGGATTCCTGTCATACTGACCCTGGGAATGAGGACAGACAGCAGGAATGTTGTTAACATGGGCAGGAAAAATGCAATACTTACAAAATATAAATCAATGTCTCCTAGCAAACGAAACTTGTCTATTTACAAGTCCAAAGTGTTAACACACTATTTCAAACAGAACGCTAGAAGCAAAAGTAAGTAGGACACTGCTTTGAAAATATATCAACCCGAATATGAATGGTGGCAATACTTAAAGAGAAGAAAAGGCTGGGGGAATTTTAGAAGATTTAAATTGTTAATGGAATTAACCATGGGAGAGTCCCCGAGGAGGTGGGCTTTTAAGGAAGTGTGGAATGTAATCCATCTTACTGAGGGGGGAGCAAAACTACTCCTGTCTTGGAGGTAATGGCTTAAATTCTCAAAGGATTTTTCATTTGGTTTGAATTTTTACAAGTATTTTAAAATTAAAAATAAAGTATAATTGAGCTAAAGATGGCTTTCTACAGAAACAGCAATAGAACTTTTTTTTTAAAAAAATTCTACTTTAAACTGTGTAATGTATAAAAAATAAATAAACACATTCTATGGATAAATGGATAATTCAGAATTACTAAACTAGCCCTATTATTATTATTATTATTATTATTATTATTATTATTGAGTCGTATTATTGTGACTAAACTATTATTATATGGGGATATAACACACGATTCACGGGGCTTTGTTTGAATTAAGCTGGTTGTCATTGGAAAACAAAAAACCACAGCTGCCTCTATTTACCAGTCTCCTTCCTGCCCCTTCTATGACTCCAAGGTTGAACCTGTTTTTGACCATCGTTGCAATTAGTGCCTCTTCGGCGACATGCATATTATTAACCAGGTTAGATGCGAATTCAGCTTCGCTTCCTCGCTCTCACATTGTAACACTGACGCAAATGACAAAAGTTCCCCAGAAAAGCCAGGGGTGGGGACGGGGGAGACCGTGAGCGCCTGCGCTCTCGGTGTACCATTTAGAAAGGTAACAGAAGCTGCCCTCCTTCGAAAAATGATGAGTTTGATTAAAAAAAAAATGAAAGAAATAAATTAACAAGCTGTGTCGTGCTCTGCACATGACCAGCCATGCTTGCTAAGGCTGTCTGTTGGCTGTTGCTATGGCTACGAAAAGCCAGTGGAACCCAATGAGCTGTCTGCCTCAGCGCCGAGAGGACCAGCCATTTTACTTGTGGAAAGCAGGGTGGCTTAGCGCTTCACCGTAGAAGAAACATTTTTTTTTTTTTTAAATCTTTTGGGTAGAAGAGAGCCGCAATGGGCATGCTTGTGCACAATTATTGCAGCCACGTGTGCCTGCGAGCTGCCGCTGCGACCAGCTGTTGACTTGTTGCAATTAGCTGATTGGAGCACGGGGAATGCGGGGTGATAATGCTGCGAATCCGCCGGCGGGCAGCAGGAAAGGGTTTTGTCTCGGGAAGGCAAGGCTTCGCTGCACAGTTATCTCAGCAGCTCCCTAGCCCGGGAGAACTGGGGCTCTGAAAGGAGGGTGTCGCCCTCTGCCAGCACAGGTCCTGCGCGAGGCTGTGGCTGGTGAGCCGCAGGTCTGGGGAAGCAGGTGTGTGCTCGGACGGGCGCTGGGCTGGAACGCGGGCGAACGCTGTCGGGTTCACCTGCTTCCTCTGAACAGACTGTTGGCTCACAGAGCATCTGCTCCTGCACGCTGCAAGCTGAGGCAGAGAAAAGGGGCTCCGGGCATCCCACTTGACTGACAGAGGTAAGCTTCCCCCACCCCACCCCCTCTTTAGAAGGCTCAGAACAAAAATAAATTGGGGGCAAAACTTAACCTGAAAAATTTCCATTGATCGTTATGCTCTGAAATTAAGGGGGGAAACGCACACACATGACTTCCACAAAATAGTGTCTCAGATGCAGAGTTAACTCAGTGAGTCCAGGTTCCAGAAATGGTATGATAAAGAAAAAAGCGCTGCCGTTTTGTGTTAGGATTTAAGATAAATGTTTACTGTTTTAACAAACTGTGATGGCTTGTCTTTCTGGACAGACCTGATAGCCAATAACCTTTCTCTCCGACAGAACAATGGATCCTTTTGTGACTTGCCCTTTGACACGTTAAAAGAACTGCATGGTAAAACCGGTAGCATGCAAGCTGTGAAACATTTGTTTCTGAGCCTCATAAATGTTTTAATTCTTAACACCTATGCTCACCTTTAAAGTAAGGAATTCTGTTCCCTATGTAGGTCATAATAGCCAGTGGATTTTATGCTTCCTTATTCTAGACCAAATGGCCAAATGGTGTGCTGTTTGATGTAGTCCTGGCCAGTTAGTTATAGAGCAAACACTGAAGGTATTGCAAGTTGCTCCCACCTCCTCTCCCAATATCCTGCATGCCAGGCTACTCCAGAGCACAACACCCCCATTGTGCTCTCCAGGCTCAGAATCCAGGGAAAGAAAAGAGGTGAAGTCTCTGCATTGAACTCAAGCCCCGCCATAGTCCGTGGCAGGAAAACTTCTTTTCTTGTGTAATTTTTCTCACAAGTAGATAGATTTCGTAGGACGGTGAAACAACAGCAAGCCACAGAGTTCCTACAAATCCACAGGCCAGGAATGCGAGGGAGCGGCGTCTGCCTGAAAGTGGCACAGACTTGGAAGAGAGCAGGGGACTGCCCCTGTGTGAGCATTTCTCTGGTTTATAGTCTCTTAGGAACAAACCGATACTGTGGATTGAAATTGGTCAGCCAAATCAAAATCCCTGGCAAGGAAAGAACCAAGGAATGATTGAATCCTGCCTTAGCAGCTTGTCAGCCTTTCCTGAGTCAGATCAGCTGCGGGTGTCCCTGGAATGCCGGGTCAGTCAGAATGCTGTTGAAAATACTCGATGAAAATTACCTAGCTGAAAACTTCTGATAGCGTACCTCTCTCAGCTAAAGATGGGGTTTGCCATGAAATTTCAAATAAACAGTAACAGAGATCTTTTTTCAGGAAATAATTATTTCCAAGAAGTAATTCATCGTTTGCTGTCTTTTTCTCCCAAAATATAGATTGAGTAAGGAGTCTCCAAATAACGTTAGTTGTGATGTTTTCACTGGTACATGTGAGCATGCATCACCTGTGTCATATGTTAGCATACCTCAGAGGAGGAGCGAATCATAATCCAGCATGAGGGGGATGTTTTAAAGCTTTCATTCTGTCACCAGTATTCTGGATATAAATACCTGGACTAAGGATCATCAATGTAGAGAAACATGCGTACGCGTTGGATAAGGGTGCATCTGAACGTGGCTCCGAGTGAGAGGCATTGTATGGGATAAAACACTGAGACGGTGGCTCGTACTTCACTTAGTTTAACTTTCAAGGAAAAGCAAAAGAACAGACCTAACATTAAGCCAAGTTCTATGAATGAAAATGTCAGCCATGCAAATGAATCAGTGAGAGCAAAGTGCATGATTTAAAAAAAAAAAAAAAGACCCTTTCAATTCCATGTCTCTTTTATGACACTACCAAAGGAATTCTTAGAATTAACACTATGAACACACCCAAGGCAGGAAAATAATTCCCTCTTAGTTTCCTTTGGGCTGACTTTAGAACAGGCTGTAGGGCACACGTGAGTGGTGTGCCCCGTTGCCTTTGTGGTGTCTTCATGTGTTACAAGAACTTGCGAGCTCATAGGAAGATGGGCGCACACTTGTCACCCAGGCTCTATTTTCCCACGTCGATGACCGTGTAAGGTAGTATCTTTTGAAGATGAGCGTTCTAAAACCAGTTCTGCACAGCACATCAACAGCTGTTAACTTCTAGGAATGGGGTTCAGAGAGCCCTCCCCACCTGTTAACACATTACTCATTTAGACTCAATTTCTGCCATTTCTGACTTCCCTCTTGCCAAAGTCAAATATTTTATAATTTCCAGACGCACTATCAAGCACTGGCAAATGTCCACACCCCCAGTCATAGATTTCCCCAGCAGCATCAGCCACTTTTCATGGACCCTTGGGAACCCAGCAAGGATGCTTCCCAGACTGTCCCTTACCACATCTGGCCCCCATGTCTCTATCTGCAGCAGCAGCATGCCTTTGGCTCTGCTCACAGGTTTCCCAGTCTTGCTGATCTCTGGCTCTACAGCCCTGTGTACAGCGTTTAGAACCTAGGATTCAGATGTTACATTGATAAGCTCAGGCTTCGCTATTAGTTACCGTAAAGATAGCCCTGACCCAGTACTGTCTTTCCTCAGAGAAACTTAGAACATTAACAAACAAATGATAACAAGGCATCCACTTCTCCGAAATGGACATACCACTCTGGGATCACAGTTTCATAAAAGCAATGAATGTCTTGTATTAAATAGTCATCTTCTAAAGGATAATTGGAAGAAAATAAAAGAATTAAACATTCCTATTTAGGATTTGCTGTAAGTCGATACTTTTGATCGGAAGCTGAGTATACGGTAAGATACTTAGGAAACAGATTTCATACTGAAGCTGAGAAGGGGAAGAGGTTTGGAGCTTGAGAGGGACTAAGGAGTTGGAATGCGGTGTCTAGTAGCAAAGTTTCTTTCCATTTTCCTAAATAAACCTTGAAGGTTACAGGTTCCCTCATCTGTCAATCACTGATGCCCCATCTCCTTCCCCCTAAAGTGAGTTCCTAGGTGAGAAGGGGGTGTTGCTCTAGCTATAGACTTGGTTTTAATAGAGATTTACCTTTCCCCAAGATAACGGCATAACTATTGTTTTTAAAAGTCTTTTAATTACCCCTTTTGTGAGAAATTGCTAGAATGCTGTCATTTTGGAGTGACCCATCAGGAACCTTATGTACAATTCCCTGTCTCTTAAGAGACCCATGTTCAAAGCAAAAGTAGTCATTAGTTTGGTAGGAGTGTTTTGTACATAGAGTAGCTCAGATTAGGAAGTTCAAAATATCCAGACGTTTAAAATTTGAGGGGAAAATAATAGGAAATACTTAGATTCATATTTCTAGGCATTTTAATATCTATTCCAGATTTGAATTTTCTAATGGGAATGAGTTAAGTAGAAGTCCCTCAAGATTCTGCTGGTCTCTAAAGGTTTATGTTGGCTATCGTCAGCTGATGTTAATGTATAGCATGTTATAATTGAATAATAAAGCTTAAAATTCATCTTAAGACTAATTAATTATCTCACGACACATATAGTAATTAGATTTTAGAAAACATAATTTCATCATATATCTGAATCATTCTCTATATTTTATAATTAGGTAATATTGGCAGGTTTATATTATATATAAAAATATTTGGCCCTTGCATTTTGTAGTGAAGAATTAAAATAGATGACTGCATTTGATAATTTTCTGAAAGTTGTGCAAACGGACATAAATCATTCTTTATACAGATATACCTCTTCTAAACTATCTGTGTTGAGAATTATATTGAGCGCTTCAAAATATCTATAAATCATTTCTGAAAATATGAAGACACATGTATTAAGCTATCAGGAAGCAATTCTGTAACTTTTGATTTCTAGAAATGGCTCAGTAACTGATTCAGTGTAAGTTCAATGAAGAGATTGGGTAGAAGACGGGATGACTGCTAAGGCGGGGCTGGGAAAGGCTCACATGTGCGACCTGTTTACGTAGGGTGATACCACACTTTCTAATCTTCCAAACAGAAACAAACTAGTTCATTAAATATGAACTTTGGCCAAAAAGGCACCAGTTTTCTGATCCCTATACAGGTCGGGTATATATAGGTCTAACATTGCTTTTGCTTGCTCTTGGAAGGTTTTTATTTAAGCAAAATTCAAAAAACTGTCCCGTCATTCTTCCCCAATCTAAGAGTCATCTCAAAGAAAGCATTCCCATTTCCCTCAAAAATACCTTAGTAATATTTCCTAAGTAATATTTCTTTTTATGCATATATTGTAAATATAGGAAAATCAAATAAGAAAGAGACTTATTTGAAAAATTAAAATCACATTTGTCTGTTTTTTTGGTTTAGGGTGTTTTTATCCAGCACAGACTTTCAGTTCCTCCACTTTTTCTCTGAGAAGTATTCACAGAGAAGGGCAAAGACTGAAAAGGATATTCTTATAATGAACCATATCCTCTGTCTTGAGAAGGATATAATTATATGCACTATTAAGATAGCAGCACTTGGGAGCTTAAGTTTGAGCTAGCATTCATACAGATTATCAAGGTGAGTCCAGGCCAACCAATCTGGAAAAACATCTCTTCAGATTCCTTTTCTACTCATTTTTTGTTTTTTTTTTTTTTTTTTTTGAATGGTCGGAGTTGAAAGCAGAGGCAACATAATGTCTCAGATTCCATGTACCCTCCAAGTTCCTCTCAATGTGGCATCCTTAGAGACTGAGGGCTTTGTAAGGACCACCATGAAGACCAACAGACTCCATAGAAATGGACTTCTGACCAAGAGTGTTAACACTTAGGAAATTTCAAACAGGAAGCATGATTGTCAGTAGGACTGGAGTAAATTTTTAAGTGCACAGAAGAAAAAAAAAACAACAAACAAAAAACACCAAACTCTACATTCTGGCCGCACTGGACAAAATACTTTTGTTTAAATGTTCACTCTGTCATGCTCTACAAAGACCCTGGGCCTACTTCCAGGCTAGCGTAGCTGGCTCCTCAGGAGCATTTAGACCTCCCAGGAAGCGCCTGCCATAGAGGCACATCCTTGTGATAAAAATGTGTCTATACTTTTGACTGTGGGGAATCTTTCCCCACCTGCTGAGGCTCAGCCATTCTGGCCTCGTTGAAACAGTGAATATTTTACACCCTTTATCCATACTTGATACAACTGGAAAAAAGGAACAAGACCATGCTAAGGAAGCCCACATGGGTGCTGAAAGGGGGGGCTGACAGCGGCTGATGAAGATCTCCTCACACCTTATCATGCCAGTGTTCTGTGCTCTAAGTTAATAGAGGAAAGGAGATTAGATAGCAATAATTCCAGCTATTCCTGTGCTGACTGCGTCATCCTGTGAAGGTGTAGTGTGTTCTGGAACAAGTGCACGTGATCTGTCAGCTATATTAATTACAGTATGGTAAATGCCATTTGTTTTATCCTGTGAGAGTAAACAACTTTTTGAAGGACTTGTCTCTTAATATCTAGATCTAGGTTTGTTTGGTTTTTTTGTTGTTGGGTTGGTTTTTTGGGGGATTTTTTTTTTTTTGTTACTGTTCTTAAAGATTTATTTTATTTTATTTTATTTTATTTTATTTTATTTTATTTTATTTTATTTATGTGTATGGGCTTATTTTCCTCCTGCACTTAGTCTGTAAAGGACATTGTGTGGTATCTGTGGAGTCCAGAAGAGGGTATCAGATCCCCCAAACGTAAGAGTTACAGAAAGTTGTGGGCTATCACTTGGGTGTAGGAACTTAATTAACATGGGTCTTCGCTAGAGCAACAGTTGCTCTTAACCACTAGCCATCTCTCTGACTCTCTTGTTTTTTATTTTTGAGAGAGATCTCACTTTGTAGCCCAGGCTTCAAACCCCTAATCCTCCTGGCTCTGCCTCCTGAACCCTGGGAATACAGACATAAGCTACCACACCCAGATAGATCTGGAGATTTATATAACATAGTAGTCAAGCTGAAAATGTTATAACCAATTAGTTGCTGCTGCAGTGAGAATAGTCTTGTGTTTTGTTTGCCTGTCTGCTAGGTTGGACAGCTTCCAGTAAAGGAAGGTCATATGAGTACCTAACGTTAAAAAGAAAGAAAGGGTTAACGGTGCGTAGGCAGAACAAAAGTTACAAGCAAAACTCCACTAGCTTTAGAATGACGGCTGGGACATTGAAGGCATTCAGGAAACAGGTTGGCCCATTAACTCTTCAGTCAGCATTCACTGAGTGAATCAATGGCCCATAGTAATCAGATCATCCCTGTACATTGTACTAAAGCTGACATGTGATTTTAAAAGGCCATTTCTACCCAGAGACTTTTAAAAAGTTAATAAAGAAACAAACATTTCTTAAATTTTTCTTTTGTTAAAATTACAAAACAGGAGAAGAAAAAATGAAAAGTTTAGGGAGCGCCGTTATTTTTTAAAGCAAAGAAAGGCATGGTGCTTCAATAATTTCATAACACAGGAATATTGCCAGGACCTGGGTAAAGCTCACATGTAACTCGGAATATCATGAATAATTCAGACAAGGAAATGTGATTTCTGTTCGCTCTAGACTTTAGAACCTAAAGCCTGTGGTTATATTCACACCCGCTGAGAAAACAAGATCAACATGAGCAAGTTCACATTTGCCTTCTACTTAAAATAGCGTGAGGAAGATAATCTGAACACCACAAATTTTAAGATATTTCTTCTTATGCCTTGGAGTGTAATTAGAGAGCTTAAGCTGGAAAGTGATGTCAACTCAGGGAGATCTTTTAAAGCTGAAAACCCATGAAAGCTGGAAGACCTTATATAGGCAATCAAAATAACAGCTTCCGTGTAGACTCAAGCAAATGAAAAGCGTGAATGCCTAGCATTTGGTAAGCCACAGAAAATATTTTTCTTAAAGACTTATTTTATTTTTTGATTATATGAATGTGTGTCTGTGTGGGGGTTTGCGCTCATGCCTGCCAGTGCCAGCAGAGACCGGAAGAGTCGGATCCATCTGTGGCTGGAGGTCCAGGAGGTTGTGAACTGCAGGGTGTCTGTGCTGGGCTTCGAACCTGAGTCATCTGCAAGAGCAGGAAGTGCTGTTAGCACAGACATATCTCTCCAGCGAAGCTGCGGAAAATGTGACTCCACAAATTATTCAACCTGCTCCATCCAGAGGATGCTCAAAATAGCAGATCAGTGTTTGTCCTGTGCCAGCTACTATTCCACGGGCTTTATGTCTATCAGCTTTTAGAGGAGGGGGCTGAAAAAAATCACAAGCCTACCAAGAGTAGGTACTTGTGAGGAGGACGTGTGATTCAGAGGTGCTCAGAGAGATTTTTGTGATCTCTCTGCCAAGGAAAGCCTTGACAAAAATCATCTCCTTAGTCGTCCCTTACACCGGGCACATTGCATTTTTATGCCATTTTAATGAAGCTTTTCGATAGATGTCCTATCATTCCATGTGAAAGTAAATCCCATGAGAAAGCAACAGCGTTTTAGATGCTTTCTCCATCATGGGCGTGGCCAACTAGTAAAAGATGCGTGAATACTAGACCAGATAGGTTATAGTCATCTAGGCTCACATGTCTGCAAACAGAATGTATGTGAAAGAATGGAAGTCAAACCAAAGCAATGAAAACTGATTCCATGCAACTTTCATCATGAGAAAATTATTATGGCCCATATAACTTTAGGTATTCTTTTTGTCAGGGGATTTTTAAATGGGGCTGGTGTCCTTTTTATGTAAAACACTAATGTCTGAGGAATCCTTTGAAGTCTTCAAGGTATCTTGAACACAGGAAGTCCTCACACAGTAGAAGATAACTTGGCTCACTGAGCACACTATCAGCTTCCCTCACAATTTAATCTCTGGAATAACCTAGCCTCATGGTAGTGCTATCTGAGAATTAAGAAAAAATAAAGCCAAGGGATTGTATAGTCGTCTGCTTTACCAAAGAAACAGTGGTCATCTCGTGTAACTACACCTGTTTAGGGAAAAGGGCTTTCTTAGGTCAGTACCTTAGGCACTACAGGTATATCCTGAGTTCTCTGACTGCACATAGAAACATGTCTTTTCAGAGGAGATGTGGTCTGAAACCTGATTATATCATGGACTTCCTTTCTACCAGAGCTTTAATTCTATAAAACTAACATAATTGATGATATTTTCCCTTGAATTAAACAAAAACTCCCTTCCACAGTGTGTAAAGTATTTAGACTACATTTTGAATTGATTTTTAGATTTACTGGCAGGACAGAAGATACCATCACCCTTATTCAATAAACACAAATGATAAAGTCATAAATAACCTGGGATATTCTGAAAAGTCACTGTCCTTTTGACCCAGTGTCCAGAATAAGAGTGTTCTGGCAAAGTCACTTGACTAGAGCTGTAGATTATTATGTGATATAGTATTGCATCATAATCGTTTAAAATCCTAATTTTTTTTTCTTCTTTTGAAAGAAATTAGAAAAACATGCCCTCAAAACTGTTTTCTCCCTTCAGGGCTTTGATATTTATTTTTGTAACTGTCAGGAATGCAAAGGTTAGGATCATCAACTTGTTTCCTAGAGAACGTTCTACCAGTGAACCTCCTGGTCCCCAGACTCCTTAGTGATTTATTGCACTCTGCTTCTAACCCAGCCGGGGATCAGAGGTCCTGGAAGTTCACAGAACAGCTAAGGCCTGCACGAAAAAGAGGGTAGGAGCTTAGTGACCAGGACCCAGAAGGACTTCAGCACTTGGAGTGTGTGCCATCTGTTGGGTCACCTAACCGAAAGAGCTTTCAAGTTCAGAAAGAACTAAGAAGAGTGTTGATTTGAAATTTAAGTGTTTCCATTTCTAACTAAAAGCAAATCATTAAAAAAAATAAATAAATAAACCACTACATATGCTCTAGCTGATGCATCCAAGAGCAAGGGAGAATATTTTATCTTGCCAACAAGAGGATTTCTCCTTGGGTAACTGGCATTGGAAAACAGTACTTCCCGCTGATCAGAGAGTTCACTGGTCAATACATTCTCTTGGGAAATAAATCAATATTCTATCTGGCAAATATAATGTCAGGTGGCAAAATGATTTTAAGACCAGTATCAATGTATTTGCTCAACAAACATACCAATACCATGAGTTCATACTTCCCTAGCAGGGAATATCAGGGAATTGTGCTTTCTGGCAGATGGGCAGGACCATATAAGGATAGGTTCTTTCATTCTCCCTTTCCAGACTTTCAAAGCTAGTGTCTCCATTGTTGTGTTAATACAAGTTAGCTGGCTATGCCCTTTCTGTCTAGTTTCCAATATGGGGAAGTAATTGAGGGTGGACCTCAGAAGCAGAGTGCATGCACTAAGGGCCTGGCTTTAAGTCCCTGAGTTGAATTCCCAGCTCTGCAAAGAGAGAATCAATAAAGGAAAACAGAATAAGAGAGATCCTATGTTCTAGGTGAAGATTTAAGCAGAGATCAGATGTAGGTGTAAATGTTGAGATTGTAATACATTTTTCTTTTGTTGTTGCTGCTGCTGTTTGTTTATTGAGACAGGATCTCTCCATTTTATGGCTCTGGCTGTCCTGGAACTCACTATGTAGACCAGGTGAACCTCAAACTCAGAGATCCACCTGCCTCTACCTCCTAAATGCCTTTAATAGGAGTGTGCCAATATGTCCAGCTGTGTTTTTAAAGTTGATATTTTCCACAATATTAATCAGTTTGTTTGTTTACTGTACTCCTTTCAGGGGCTTACCATGTGCTCATGGTTAGAGGCAACGATGAGAAGTTGAGCTAGGAAGCCATTAAAGTAATTCAGTTCAGTAAGACAAGAATGTTAATTATGTAACAGATCGCAGAAGACGATGACATGCTATACAAAGGATACAAATGTAGCACAGAGGAACTCTGTTGGAGGAGATGACAGCGAAAGGCTCAGAAAATAGAGATTTCTTAGAGGATCAGGGAAGGTAGCTTGGGGAAATATGATGGCAGTGAATGTCTCACAGGATTGGTGCACCAATGAAACTATACATATGAAAACAAGAAGGGAACGCGATATAAATGTCAGCAATTATCTCCTTTTTCCAAGTCCTGTGAAAGCAATTCCTGATACTTGCTTTTCCAAGAAAGTTCTAAAACCCTCACTTAATAGAAGCCCAACTTCAATAGCATTTAAATATACCGTTAATGAGGATGTAAACCAGTGTGATCATTGTGGGCAACAGAAGAAAAGCTCCTCAAGAAATTACAGCCATCCCATCTTGCTTATTGGAAGGGTTGCACTGCAGGCTGGGGCCTAGTGGAACAAAACCCCATGGGCTTTCTTAGTTGCTGCATCTAAAATGAGCAAGACTTTGGTAGTGAACTTTACAAAGATGTAGACTTTGTAATTCATAGTACCATTATCTGACAAGAGGAAGGCTCTACAAATGTTAGCTGCCAGTGTCGTTGACAGCTGATTGTACAAGTTCACAGAAGGACTTTGATTATCTCTGGGTCATTGATAATCTTGCAAAGCCATGCAGGTGGTGTGGAGGGCCACCCCTATTAGCTTCCTTGACGAGGTCCTGGTGTAAGACTTCAGCATCCCACCCCCATGCTCATCCAAGAATGGATCATTGGGATGTTGAAAGAAAAGATTCATGGATGACCAGATAACAGGAGTGAGGGAAGAGAGGGGTGAGGGTTTAAGCATGCAGGACTTGACATGCCTGATGGAAATGTCTTGATTAAGGCACCTAGTAAGCAGCTAGGAATACTGTGGGAGACATTTCCCCTTTTAGATGGCATGCTTGATCAATAAAAGACTCTAAAGAAACTCTTGTAGTTCCTTTTAAAAAATGATTCGTGCTTTTTTTTTTTTTGCAGTATCTTAGATTTTACATTTTTTATTTAATTAAAATAAACTTACATAATGTCCTTTCCACCCTCTCCTCCTTCCTGTCCCTTCCTGTTCCTGTCCCTCTCATATTCATTCTTCTTTTTCTTTAATTATTATTGTTTATATATATATATATGTATATATATGCAAATAATTATGTAAACGCTCCCTACCGTTAAATGTAATTGTTCGTCTACTTAAGTCAAATGTTCTAGTTGACACCATTTTCCCCCCACGTGATTTTAAAGTAAATGATAATACTCTTCATTTCTTTTTTCTAAAAGTATGGAATTTGACCGTTAAATGCAATTACGGTGAAGAAATAATGAATGTTCACAAAAATCGGCACATTAGCCAGTTTTTAGTTATTTTGTTGTCAGACGTTGGACAAAAGTTGAAAGTTGTTGTTTTCCCAGTGAAGTTGACATTGTAAGTTAGGCTTCTTGTAAAAAATAAAAAGGAAAAGAAAAGAAAGATTTAACTCATAAATTATCTCAAAAAGTTTAGTGACGATTAAATGGAATGCATGCTCTAATTGTGTACAGCCAAGACTGATCTATAGAAAATGCTAAAGAAATGTTAGCAGTGGCAGTAGCAGGATGTGCTGGTACATGCCTGTAATCACAGTGTTTGGGAGGAGTCAGGACAGGAGGGTCACAAGTTCAAGCCCAGCCTGGACTGCATAGCAAGACTCTTTCCTCCCCTCCTAAATAAAGCTGAGGAAAGGCACTTGCCACCCAGGCCACTGATGGCCTGAATTTGATCCCTGGGATCCACACAGTGAGAGGGGAGAACCGACTCCTACAGGTTGTCCTCTGACCTCCACATGTATTGCCACAGCACACATGCACCCTCACAAATCCGTGTGCATGCCCACGAGTGTGCATTCACGAACACGTGCCCATACAACAAATGTAATAAAAAACTAAAACATAAATTAGGAAGAAGAAAGCAAATGAGGAAGAAAGGAGGGAGGGAAAGCAAGTTACCAAGTAGTTCTGTCATCCTTAGAAGAGTGAGTTCCCTTGGAAGAAGCCCCAACTCTCCTGGCTGTGTGATTTCAGGGCGACTAGCTAGAGTTCTTCTGCCCTTGGGAACTGTTCACGATCGTGTAGACAGTCACCCAGCATAAGAGAGAAGGGACCAAGCGTTCGGAAAGCACACACAGAATAGACTATGGCTGACCTTACCTGGGCCGCTTCAGGGAAGTACAAGGCAAAGGCCGGGTTTGAATGGAGCGGACCCTGCCCGCTGGTGAGCAGGGCACCGGAAGAGCATGTGAGTTGGGCGGTGGGTCCGATAGAAATAAAATTATACGTGAGGCTTGGTGTGTTGTGGGATTGAATGCAAGAACACTGCACTCACAGGAACTTGGGATTCCTGCAGGCTCCATGATCACTAATTCAGGACATGCCAGTGAGTTCTTGGTCTGCTCCAGAGCTCTGTTCCCTGCTTATGGATCGCAGCAGTCATCTTTGAGGACCACCACCAAAATATAATGAGATGATAGTAAAGTGAATGTATAGTGTAAAATGACGACGACGGGGCAGGGATTTATTCAGTCAAGACCTGCTGCCAACCAATCACCCTTCTAAGGTCATTCAAAGGTTAAAAACCTAACTGCTCCGGGAATCACAGGGTAGCAGGAACTTCTTGATAAATAACTAAATTTGGCCAGGTCCAGAACAGAAGAATAAAACAAAAACAGCTATAGAAAATAAATAAAAATGCATCCTCACAATAGAGAGAGAACTAAAATAATACTTACTATAAAACTTATCAGGTTTCAATTATCACCTTGTTCTTAAATTGCAATAGTCTTATGTAAAACTTAAGAAACGTCTCCAGGAGTGGAGTTGCACACCTCTGTATCTTCTAGTCCTAACTGGATTGTTCTATGCAGTAAGGACCACTATTCTTCCCATGCACAAATGGAAGGAAGGAAGGAAGGAAAGGAAGGAAAGGAAGGAAAGGAAGGAAAGGAAGGAAAGGAAGGAAAGGAAAGGAAGGAAAGGAAAGGAGAAAGGAAAGGAAAGGAAAGGAAAGGAAAGGAAAGGAAAGGAAAGGAAAGGAAAGGAAAGGAAAGGAAAGGAAAGGAAAGGAAAGGAAAGGAGAGAGAGGATAACATTGGGATAGAGTGCAGTCAAGCACTGCTTTTGAAGAACTGACATCAACTATGTTAACAGAAGCTAGAATCTAAGCTTAATGAACTAGCTTGCCTGTGCTCATTACTCTGTTTTTCTTAGGCTGATCTAAAACTTAGTTTTCAGTTCACATGGTACTGGCACTTTGTGATCTTCCAGGTTAGCTGAGGAAGTAAAATAACATTAAATATTCTTATAGTTGGTCATAATGGCTGCCATTCATCGGCGGCTGCATCAGGTAGCCTGCCAAATCCTTTAAACGTCTCTCACTGACTATTCATGAAAACACTCCAATGAAGGTATTATTCTCATCTTACAGAAGAGGAGTTGGCCTGAGAGATGTTTGACAACTTGCACAGGGTTACACATATGTGGAACTAGGACTCAAACGTGGCTCCTTGATGTTCCAAACCCTGTGCTCTCGATGTTTTTTTCAAGACATTGGGAACTACAGGTCAGCCAAAAGAAAATATTACAATTTGCATTTTATTTTTCTGTCTCTAGTTTTGCACATGACTACTATAGAAATGTTTGTTTAGAAGCAAATGTCAATTTTTCCCCTTAAAGACCCCAAATAGCACAACAATAGAAAGACATAGGCAATCAAAATCTAAGATGTCAGTAATCATATTTTAATATATTGAAATTATAGGTTTTTTTTGCATTTCTTTCCTTTGATATTTATGCTTAGCTATAATGCTTACTTTTTTTGAGGCAGGATCTCACATATCCCAGGATGAATACTATCTTCCCATAAAGCCAAGAATAACTTTGAATTTCTGATTCATCTGTTTCATTCCCACCAAGTGCTGGGATTACACGCCTGTTCCACCACACCCAGTCTTATGGATTGTTAGGGATCAATCCCAGGGCTTGTTGCCTGTTAGACAAGCAATCTACCAACTGAGCTACTTCCCTCACCTACTTGTCCATACTTTTAAAATGTAGTTCAAATTCTGAAACTTTTAAAATAAGGAGACTCATCTAAAAGAACCGAAGGAAATATTTAGATAGCTAATTATGATGTCACAAGACAAAGCAAGAGAAAACAAAGTTAGAGTAACTAAGGCATGTAAGTGCCTAGTTCCATTTATTTCTAAAATTGGCATCCTCTGTCACTTAAGAGATTATGTGTACCACTGGGAGACTGATAGCTGCTTACTTGACATTCTGTGCACAGTGTCAACAGAGCCTGGTGTTTGCTGGTGATGAAGGTTTGCCCTGGATTAAGAATGATTAGTTCTACTTTGGAGCTGACTAAGTTCAAATGGAGTTCAGAAATAATCAACAGCCTTGTACCAATGCGCGCACCAAACGGTTTCCCTCGTTGACTATAGAAAACAAACTTTTAAAAAATGGGGCAGTGGAAAGCATGCATCTTGGGAGAAAAACCATCTTACTGCCTTCACGCTTTCAGGGCAGAATCTAGAAATATAAATAGCAAGTTTGGGCAGTAACTTTGATAAGTTTCATTACACAGGTCATTACTAACCTGCTGGGGAAGAGAACTCATCCTGTCCCCTTACAGGAAGAAAAAGGACTGAGAATGTAGCTCAAGAGAGCAACCTGCTGAGCATGTGTGAGCCTTTGCCTGTGATTCCCCACCACCAAAAATAATAAATAAAGTAAGAAAACAAAAAAACACAGTAATCGATTTCGGTACTGAGTTCACATTATAAGGCATGACCGTGGTGAGCTGTGTTCATCCTTCACCCCCTCATGCCTTTTTCATCATCATGAGTTAAGTTTCCTCATGAACTAAGATAACATAGTATGTGAGCAAGCAAATATCTGTGCCCCTGTGGAGCGTCTACTCTCTTAAGGACTATCTGTGCTTTGTGTCTGAGGCTCCACTGCCCGATTCATGAACATCTGAATCTGCGTAAACAAAACATTTTGCTGTTTACTGTGTTAGCAAATATGTTTCTCACATTTTCTTCTCATGTAGGTGATAGATTTATACATGCCTTTCGAAGGCAGTAAAATGTGTGTGGCAAAGGTATGCTCTAACGAGTAGAAGTATGTGGCTTTAAATTTGTGCTAAAATTAGCATGCTTGCAGAATTCGCAATTAAGACATTAGAGGTGTTAACAGAGAAGGTTATTTTAATAAGCACCAACATGTTATACCCTTAAAAGTGCAATGATTTTCTTCTATTCTGTATTCTAATTTGTGGGCCTTCAATTGGTTACTCAGAATTTTCAGAAGTCAGACACTGTGAAATCTTCTTGATGAGTAATGAAGTCAACCATCCTGTCCATTTGTGGGATGTGGAAGATAAAAGCAATGTCAATGGCACAGAGTCAATGCCTAATTACACATATTGCTCATTTTAGGCAAATGTGAGCATTCATTTAGCTGGGTCCTAAGCGAATCCAATCAGTTGTTAAGGGATAAACATATTTTAGAGCCTCTGAGAACCAAAAGGCACTTTTGACAGCCCAAGGGATTGGTGTATGAACAGGGATATTAACATTCCTAGCATTCAAACCTAAAATTCTTTTTCCATGGAGAGAACATTTATAAATGTAACTGGCTGTATAAATCAAAATAAAATAATAGTCTTTATATTTCTTAGCTCTTTTCACGTGCAAACCACTGCAGTTTTAGAGGCATCCATTTCCTTGGGTACCTTGCAATAATACCTGATTTTTATAGCCCCTATCCATTTGCAACAAGCTATTAGGACACATCCAACTGATGAAATAACACAGAAACCTGTATTTTACTTGTAAAGTCACAATGGGTATCCTGTAAGTGAGAGAGTATTGGGAACGTTTCAATTGTAATATGTCTTTGTGAGCACAGACACTGTATCTTAATAGATTCTTGTTTCCCTCCTTCATTGTTCATGGGATTTTTACATTTTTATCCCAGTACTGGTTTCTCTCTGGACAAGTTAATATAACTACTGGAGGAGCGGGTAGAGATAAGTGTAATCAGGGATAAAAACTCTGTATCACCTCACTTTCTTGAAAGCTATGAAATTAGAGAGGCTTCCCTAACATAGAAATTAGCAAGTTCTGGTCATAACCCTTTGCAGTATGATAAGTCCATTGTTTCCCAGCAAAACACAAATGGCAAATGAAGCCAGTCCTGAAATGGCTCACTCTGACTTCAAAGTAATTCAAGTTTGATGTAGTTACTGTGTGGGAAGAAAGTTTAGAGTCAAAGGAAAATTTTAAATATGCTGAGAAAATGGTCCAGAAGCAAGATTGGCAAAACTGTTTGACAAGCTTTCGTCTTGACCATGAACTTTAAATACTTGGATGAGAAATGTTGTCAAGTGCCACATCAGTAATCAGGATGATACATTATGATTTCTCTTTCGAATGACTATGTTGTAACAATTAAGTTTATTCTGAAGACCCAATGTTTCCCCCTTTAAACGTAAAGCTAGAAGAGAATGTGAATGAAATAATGAGTTTATTTGTTAAGCTATATTTACATATATTTTCTTATGATATAATTTAACTTCCTTAAATTATATATAATTGCTAAATAATATGCAACATGGTCTATGCAGTTATGTAATGTGCAAGGTATCATTGTAAATATAATTTTATAATTCAGTTGACAAGCTGTATGTTGAGAAACAATGAAATTATTCTGCCTTTTCTTCTAATAACTCCTTCGCAGAGACTGAAAACTCTGAGCACCTTTGTAGGTGAGATAAATGAGGGTGGAGCATTCTCTACAGGGCTGGTTAGAAGGGGAAGGAAATCGTCTCATTTCCTCTAAATAAAAAAAGTATCTATTAGTCATCTCAGGGCAGTATAAAAGTAGTCCTCAAAAATAGACCTTATGCTGAATTTTGAAGATGAGAAAAAGGAATGAATTATTATATTCACTGAAAGAGGAAAAACACCATCGCAACAAAGACGACCTGACCTGGCCTGGATCAGTAAGTCAAACACCTGCAAGAATCACTGGAGCCCGCAGCCTGTCACCCTGGGATCCTGTACTTTCTAGCTCATGTTCTTCAGTTTATAGGTCATGGTGTTTGTTACAACTTGAAATTTCCAGTACCTTGGTAGCTACCCAAAATAGAATGTAGTCCCTAAGTCCATTTTAGAGACTCAAAGGTGTGTTCAAATGTGTGTGAGTCTTTTAAAGAGGCCAAGTGGGTAGATCCTAATCAAGTAACACGAACATAGGGTTCACATTACAGAATGATAGAGTCGCCAGAGTTTACAGCTCAGGATGGGTACCATGATGGGCACCATTTGTCCTGGCCTTTCTAGCTCCTCCCACCCTTACCCGACATTGTATATGCAAGTCAAAGGGCAGCCTGAATTTTGACTTCCTTATGCATCTTTGCAGGTTGGATTCATTACATGGACTTTTAGACTTGGCAATAAATAAACCACAATACAATGCCATAAAATTATTTCAGCTGTGAGTTGCTTTTTTTTTTTAAAAGAAGCATTTGACTAAGTAATCCTCACATTAACAGAAATTGATGTATCTCTGAGAATTACCTCATTTCTTGAGCCATTTTTCTAATTATCCTGCATAACATTTTCTCCTTTGATAACTGATTCTGAGATCACTTTGTCCTTCTTGAGTGTCTTTTAATGCCTTGATTAAATGCACCTCCTTTTCAGCTTCAACGCTCCAAATTTTGTCTTTCCTCTTAGAAGATATTCTATTCCTCCTGTCTCAAATTATTGCAGCTTTCGCCCTGTCTGCTGTTGGTGTCCTTTGTCTTTTCTCCATAGAAGCCTCTTTTTGTTGCTCCATTGAAACTAGCACCGGATACTTAAATGAGCTTGCTGTTGTGCCCAGCAAGTTCATCGGGGTTTGAACAGCAAGTCTCTATCAAAGCTGCTCCCCAGAAAAGAAAACAGCAGCTGGCATTACAGCAGCCTTGATGCTCCTGGCAGAGACCCACAGGAACCTTTGGGAACAGGAGCCCATCCCAAATCGGTGATCGGTGCTGTCTGTGGCTTTCCACCCCCAACAGGATCAGTGTTCCTCAGAGCCTCATTCAGTAATGGTTTTCCTACATATTCATCCCTCACACTCCAGTTTTCAAAATGCAAAGGCCCACTGGCTTTGGATGTTTCTTCCAGTCAGTACTTAAGAATACATGAAAAGGATCAGAAACATAAAGTTAAGATTGGTCCTGAAAGTCCAGAATGTGCAAGATTTGTGAAGTGTCGTACTTAGGAATAACATACTAAGTGTGTCTCAGTGGATGCCATTAAAAAAAAAAAAATCATGAGTTCCTAAAGTGGAGACTCTGGCAGGGAAGACACAGAATGGAGTAGAGGAGCAGGCAGAAGTGGGATTCATATAAAATGTTTCTGATTCTGAATTTAGTTAAAGCAGACAGGACTCACAGAAATCAAGGGTGTAAGGTAATTATCTTTCAACAACAACAAAAATACAGATGAATATATATATATATATATATATATATATATATATATATATATATATGGCACACACTTATGTATTATCCCACCTCAAGATGTTGTTTATAATAGCCTCAGATGATATGACCACCGACGTGACGTTTCTGTGTCCTTTACAGATGACCTCTCCTCTCTAAGTCCTGTGAAGAAAACGGTTTTTATTTACCATTTACTTAGATTTCCTCCCTAGTGTGTCTGTTCAATTAGTCAATGCCTGTTTCCATTTGAGTCAGGTCTTGTATTCATTATTACTGTCGTTTTAATGTTCATTTGATGTCAGCCCTGTATTGGGTCATGTATTCACTCACCACCTTCGGAAGCCAGACGCTGTACAGACAGCAAGCCTCAGTCACTCTCTTGTTGCTTCTCTTTATTTATTTGTGGGTGAGGGTGTGCGTAAGCACACTATGGCCCACAGAAACAGGGCTTATAGGACTCAGTTCTCTTCTCACACCCTGTAGGTACCAGGGACAGGACTCAGATTGCGAGGCCTACCTGTTGAACCATCCCACTAATCCTATGTTCAAGTTTTCAAAAAGAAGGTCCTATCATCAAAGAAGACGCAGTCTGAGTACAGCTATAGTAAATCTCTTTCTACAACAAACACTTGCTTAGAGTCACTACTTTCCACAGTCTTGTCTAATGCTCTCAAAATTGAGGCTCTCAAATAGGTAGACAGTGTTGTCTGCATTTTATATTTTATTAAGTAACTCTCCTGAAATAGCGTGATTTGCTGCCGGGGGAGCAAAGCTTGGAGCAACAGCACAGCCTGATTCTAAAGACTCCGCTCCTCGCTTTGTAGACAGATTATGGACTTCAGCTCTCATTAGTTATAATTATAGTCAACCAAGAGAGGCGAGTATGTGTTTATAACAAGATGTGTAGGGTTCTAAATCTGCAAAAGGTGTGATAGATTCTTTTCTCCTTTCTCCAAGCCATTCCTTTTAATACCAATAGCATTCCACTTTAGCCTTCTACTTAGCATATCGGATGATAAAGTCATTGATTTAAGGAGACTACCCCATCAACCACAGGGCTGAACTAGGAAAGAGATGAGAATTTCTTAATCCGGTTGCCTGACAATTCCATGAATTCTTATTTAAAGTTAAAACAGAATGTGAGCTATCTGAAGTAAAAAGGAAATGAAACTCAATATCCAGGTGTGTTCAGTCCCTTTTATTTTCCCATCAGCAAACTAAAAGTGCATAGATTTTTGAAGCTGAATTATTACATTTAGAAAGCATTTTTCTGTATAGCTTTGGAAAATCACTAATGATTACTGTGTGCAGGAGCAATTTCCCATGCACCACATTCTTTAGTCCTCTACAAAATGCTCTCAAGTCATGAATGGTGTCCCATCTCAAAAGTGAAGAAATTGGGGCTCACATGTGCCCAAATCAAGGAGTTTAAACAGTGTAGAAAGAGACTCTTTAGTCAGAACTATGCTGAGAGGTCATACTTTTAACCACAGTGCTGTGTGTCACCAAAGTGATGGAGCTAAGCCACAGCAACAACTACCACTGAGGTGGTACCGGCTGTGTGCCAACACAGTCTGAACAGCTTTCCACATATTAACTCACTCAAGAGCTGCACAGCAATCGAAGGAGTAAAATGCTGTGACTGTGCTTATTTTATTGTTAAGACATCTGTCCTGTAGTTTTTAATGTCATCTTCGCACAAGCTAGAGTCACTTGAGAGAGAGAACCTCAATTGAAATAATACATCCATAAGATGGGGCTGTAGACAAGCCTGTAGACCATTATACTAATTGGTGATTGATGGGGGAGGGCTCAGCCCAATGTGGGCGGTGCCACTCCTAGGCTAGTGGTCCTGGGTTCTATAAAAAAGCAGGCTGAGCAAGCCATAGGGAGGAAGCCAGTAAGCAGTGCCTCTTCATGGCCTCTGTATCAGCTTCTGCATCCAGGTTCCTGCCCTGTCTGCATTCCAACCTCGACTTCCCCTCAGTGGACTGTGATTCTGCATATATAAGCCAAATAAGCCCTTTTCTCCTCAAGTTGCTTTTGGTCACGATGTTTCATCACAACGATAGAAAACCTGACTAAGACATCTAAAGCACTTGTATCAAATTAGCCGCAATAGTCAGAAACAGTTGTTGGATTCTATGGTAGCAGCCAGGTTCTTTGGTTCGTAGAAGATATAAAACCCAAAACACATATGTGACTCCCTGCTATAAGAGCAAATGTGTTATAATTTATCTTTATCCCTTCAGTTAAGGTATTTAATCAGAAACCATGGCCCACAAAATCCTTAGAAAAATTCCCATATATGTCATCCCATTTATTGAGCTCTGGGAAGCAGCAGGCTTCATAATCCAATATAGCTTTGCTTCAGGTATGAGTGGCAGCATTCACTGTTCTCAGAAAAGCATAACTGGAACAGTTTTTGCTGACCTGGAATAAGTTTCCAAACTGTCTTTTTCTGTAACAAGGAAAAATCCTGCCTTTCTATTTAGATTTTGAAATCTCGGGTAAGCTACATAAGTGACCCTGTTCAAAGTTTTCTGAACAATGATCTGGCCGTGTTCTCCAAGAACAGGATAAACACCGGGTTCCTGTTCTGGGTTTCCTGACAATTATTGCTGTGTTCTTCGTCCTCTTGGCATCCCTGATCACTAAAGGTCAGGTTTAGAAGAACCAACCACTTTGCTATGTCTAGACAAAAATATATCGAACAGTGGACCTCCTAGAGTTTCAGGCATCTTGACTACATCTCGTGTGGCGTTCTTTACTGAAGTGGGCTTGAAGCCTAACGCAAAGGCAGTTTTCAGTGCTGGTGTTGTATCTAGAAGTTACACTTCTGAATCTATTTTTACCTGGTATCTTAATGGCAGGCCTAACAGTCCCTGTTATCTCTCAGCCAGCCTGATGTAATGAAGTCATTCTTAGATGGCTGTGTTCATTGATTCCAGCCTCAAGAAACAGGCTAACTTCATGCAGCTGTGAAACCCTTTGCCAGGCTGGATTTGCTTCAGATGAGAAACCCAGGCGAAGGCAGCCTGGCGTGGGTTCACCTCCATCGTCTGGCCCTTACCGTGGGCTTCCTGGGATAGCAGTCACTTCAGCCCGTAACAGGAGAGGAGTACAAGGCAAAATGGCAAAGGACCCAGAGCCACCCGCCGGGGAGATTGTATGTTGTTATTCTGTGTGTGTGACTTTTCCATGACATGTTTGCTTGTAGCTCATTAGACAGAGTGAATACAAGGAAGTTTAGGAAAGCAAGTCTGTAACCAGGTACACTATCCAGACTCCTTCGTAAAGGAGAAAGCGAGAACACGGGTCCTCAGTGTGTAGAAAACAGCACATCCCACAGGCATATTCTATTAATAGATTATTCTACAGTGCAATAAACCTGGGATGTGGACTTGATTATAAAAGACTCAAGGAGGATCTTCAACCAAAATCATCTTTAAAGAAAGAATCACTTGATGAGAAAATGCAGGCATTGGCTGCTGGGTAAAAATGTGAACAAAAGATGTCAACCCTTACTGCTGTCTGGACATACCATGGATAGCAGGTTCGACACCCTCCCCTGTCTGTCTCCATAAACCAGTCTGAACTGGTTCAGCCCAAAGATTATGAAGCAGTGTTTCTCAACCTTCCTGAGGTTGCAACTCTTTAATACAGCTCCTCATGTTGTGGTAACCCCAACCATAAAATTATTTTCACTGCTACTTTATAACTATAAATTTGCTACTGTTATGAATTGTAATGTAAATATTCCATATGAAGATGGTCTTAGGTGACCCCTGTGAAAAGATCACTCAGCCCCTAAAGGGGTCACAACCCACAGGTTGAGAAGCACTGATACAAAGGAACATTCAACCACCCTATTATTTTTTTGTAAAATTGAGTAAAGATTACCCATTTCTTAGCACATGTCTCCCATACAAGCCCCTTTAAAATGTTTCCTTCTGTGAGAGAACCATTGTTTTTAGGGTTTGTAGGAGGCTGACTTCGCTGGCTCATTCTGACCCTCTCCAACTTTTTTGTGAAATGGCATCAGGAACATAAGAGTGTAGGAATACCACAGTAACCAAAGGAGCTTGTGAAAAGCCAGAGGTGACAGTCCCGGGCATCCACATCTGGGTCCTGGTCTCTCCATCTGAGAATGAAGGGAATGATGGGCAGCACTGGGCTACCGGTGGATCTGCACCTGGGAGGATGTGGCCAACAGGCCACAGAAACAGGCAGCAAGGCTTTTGTTTATGAAAACAACACCCCTGTGTCCAACCTATATGCACGTGAGGAAAGGTTGTTGTTATGTATTTAATTAATAAGTCTGTTTGATTTTTCTCAGACAGGATCTGGCTATGTGGCCCAGGCTGGCATTGAACTTGCCCTTCCTCCACGTCTTCCCATGTGCACCACCATCATTGCCTGGTCCTGCTAGTTTTTGAATGCTGGTCAACCGTTTTTTGTTTTTGTTTTTTTTTTTAATATACCTCACTTTTATATAAGTTACAAGGACACTTTTCTAGTGTTCTGTGTATTATATGTGTGTGTGACTATCTTTCTGTGTATTTATATGTGTGGGATATAGTGGGGGGAAAAATCGGTCTCAGTTTCTACTCTACTGTTGTTTAATATAATCAGCATACAAAATCCTATGAGATTTCAAAAGATATGTCAATTTCTCCCATAAGCAAGCACGCAGCCAGTTCCTAGTGTTCTCCCCCAGCAACCTCTACTCTAAGTCAGTTCTGATACTGTCTAGACAATAGAATCAGATTCTCCAGGCTAAGGGCTCAGTCTCCAAGCTTCCCAACCTTCAGGTGCCAGCCCCAAACCCCATGGTTTTTGTTTGTTTGGTTTTTTTACCCAGCTTATGAAATAGCAGCTACAAATAGAGATCGCTACCTCCCTTCCTTTTGTTCAGTCGATTTTCTAGAGTGAATCAAGGCCTCAGGGAAACATGAACAGGTTTACCGTGAGGGGTATAAAAGGGATACAAATGAAGAGACACACATGTAGGACAGGAGCTATTCACTTATCAAAGGACTCGGGAAATATATTTTTCATCCCGCCCCGTGCTGATCTCAGTGTGTTTAACATATTATCAAAGAACACAAACAAAATGACACATCTTAAAACATTGTAAGGCTATGACAAGTATTTGAGTCTGATGATGCAAAAGGTCATGTAGCCCCTTTGCGGTGCACACAGTGAAGACCAGACCACTCCATACCTCAGTGAACCTCTGATTCCTGCTCTTCAGTTGTTGCCACAAAATTTCATCCTTTCCTCTTGGTGACACTGATTTGACCCCTTAACCCAAACAATATTCCATGTCTTCTCGTTTCTAAACCATTGACCAGTAATTCATGTGTAGTTCTAACCAACAGTATAGATGAAAAGATTCCACACCGTGCAAGGGAGACTGACCTGACTGTCCTCAGTAGCCTTGTTGGTGCAATTGCACGCGTGTCTGTGTGTTTACAAACTGCCATGCCATCAGGCATGGCTTGTAGAGAGACAAATGGTGTAACCATTCAATAAAACATAGAATAATATATTTTTCCTCTCAATCAGAAGAAATATTCCTTAGGGACCTCAGCTGAGGAATTCATCCACCTCAACAGTGTCAGAGGGTTCACAGAAGTGGAGATAGGATTCATGTGTGTAGGAACAACTGATTTCAAATTTGTATTTAAAAAATAAATATGAGTTGTCAAGATAACTGAATTTATTGAATCCAAGGGGAAACACATGACATCTGCCCCTTTCAGCAGCGTTTTAGCCAAATATGTAGATTCTGAAACATTCCAGAAGTCCCTGTGGTTGGAAACAGCTTCTTAGTTAGAATATGCAGTAGGAATTTTTTTTTGGGGGGTTGTTTTTTGCAAGAAGCTTTTATTACACAAGTTCTGGTGTGTGTATACACACACACACACACACACACACCATATATAAATATATGATATATTAATATATATAATACATAATATATACATTAAGTGCTTGTGTTGCTTACTATCTTCTGAAGAATTTATTAAATCATTTACTCATCCACCAAGTTAGTGTAGAGTACGTTATGGCAGGGACAGACATGATACCTGTGGGGAATCACATTGAAGGCAGAGGAGAGGGAAAAGCAGGAGGAAGGCACCGATGAGCCAGTTTCTCAAATGCATGGACCTGGTTTTGACCTAGCAGGGAATGATGGCTCTTTAAGAGTTAAAAATGAGAAAACTTTACCTATCTGGGCGAGACGTGCAAGGTCTTCCTGAGGAAGGGCGTGGTGACTTCTGCATAGCATTAAACAGGGAGCGCAGAGATTCCCATCCAAGGGCATGTGTGCCAAGGTCCTACTGTGTAACATTTCATAAATGTCTCTAAAATCCCAGAGAAGCTAGAAGGAAGAGATAGAGAAAGAGTAATAGGGGTAGAGATGCAAGACGCACATCCTGTGGGGTCTTAGGCTGGCCATCAGAGGAGGCTTGCCTCAACAGTTACCATAGCCACTTTTGCATACGTTCAGAACATAATTGCTAAGAAAAATCTAAATCATGATTAAATAAGTAGCATGGGTACTTTTTAAATGCATAGAGATTCAATTAATGAATTTAGATTGTGTGTGTGTGTGAGTGTGTGATACATGCATGGTGTATGCACGTGCCCATGTGCAGGAACATGAAGTGCAGATGAGGATACTGGATAGGATACTCCTATCATTCTCTACCTTATTGCTTTGAGCCAGAGTCTCTCCCTAAACCTAGAGCTCAGCAAGCCCCAGAAACCTTCTGTCTCTAATCCTTTCTCCCCCAGCTCTGGAGTTATAGCACTTATGAGACCATACCGAGCCTGTTAAGTGGGAGCTGGAGATCTGAACCCAGGACTTCATGGTTACACAGCAATAGACTTAACCACCGAGCCACCTCTCCAACTCCTCAAGCAGTGACTAAAAACAGTAAAACTTTAACTAGAAAACTGAGTTGTAACAAAAGTCTAAGAAGTTGTTTTTGCGAAATTTGTGTCTGATACTAGTTTGTTAATCTTTCACTGAAGACCTTAGCTTCTCTTGGTAAAACCCAATTTCAGGGCATAATGTTATATGTGGGTACAAAATAATCTGAACACCAGTACCTTACTGTCAACAACCAGGCAGCAGATGTAACTAGAAGCATGGTGTGATAACTCTCATATAGCTTTATGGTAGCCAGAGGGAACTTGCATAACCCAAAATAGAAACAGATTCTAAAGCTGGTAAGGACTCACAGTTTAGTTCAGAATGCAAATGTAGAGACGGGCTTTGTGAGTGATCAGGCCCCTTCTTGGGCCTTGATTTCCCAACTCAGAGTGTTCACGCTTTGTTCTGTGCACAGCAGGCCCGAGAATAACCTGGTGGGCGCTGACTGCCTGATGGAACTAAGCGGCCATGTTTTCCTTGCACGCTCCACTCGGATAAGGATGGCTGAAGCAGACACCTGACCTCAGCTTTGTTTTCCATTCCTTTGCAGACCTCCCTTTCATTCGGCTTCCTCAGATTTCTGTAGTCTCCATAGAAAGAGACTCTGACTTACTTTTCAATGTGTCCTTGGAGGGTCTTGCTGCCTCAAACACTGAAAGCACTCGCCTAAGAGAATGACTCATTGTTCTGCATCAGTGCTGCGGAGCTGAGGGAAGCTCTGAGAGCCTTCAGGTGTCTGCAGCACAATTCACTGTTCAGCGCGGGTGAGCCCTTGCGAACAATATTCATGGGAAAACTCCGTTCATTTCCTGCCTCCTCAGATCCTCCCGAATACTAGGAAATGATGAGGAATCGATGGAGAATTCCGAGTTCTCTTATGAAAGGAATTGTTTAAATGCTTCAAACTACACGGATGCAAAAAAGTTGCACAGAAAAGTTCTTGGAAATCACCATGCTATCTAAAAATAAATGCTAAATGTAGCCACCCAGTAGCCATCGAGCCTTGAGCCATTATGTCTTTCTAAAGTTTTTTTTTCCCCTAAAATTACCTTCACACACACACACACACACACACACACACACACACACACTTGAAGTAAGGCCATGAGTGAAAAACTGTATACAAGGTCTGTCTGTCTGTCGGTTTTGCTGTGCTAGGGGATGGGCGCAGAGCTATCTGTGTGCTCCGCCAGTCCACACCACTGAGTGACAGCCTGCGTGGAAAGTCCTAAATGCTGCCAGTGTGAGCCCAGATGTTCTTTCCCAGTGGGGATTTATTTTTATGAAGTTCTCTGGAACACCGACCACTCGGAGGCCACTTGCTTTTCATATTTGAAAGGCTGATGATGTTATTCAAGCTCAAAACTGGCGTATTCATTTATTTACCGTGGAACAGCAGCGTAGGAAAGAATAACAGAAGAACACTCTCTCCTCCAAATCGTGTATCTGTCTTACCAGTGGTTCTAACTGGAGTGTTATTTGAGTTAACAAGCTCCACCCTTGGGGTGTAAATACCCCTCTAGGACAGTTTGGTCTACACAAACCGTGTCTTAGTAAACACTGTTCTAATACAACATTGACCACAGAAACATCTAGAGTCTTGCTAAGTATTTGGAGGGACAAAAGAAAATGCACAGTGATCTGCCTTCCAACATTTGCTTCTGCTCTGTGTTCACTCATCTCCATCTGGAAGGTCATTCCCATGCGAGTGTCTGAACCCTACTCTGTGCCCGTACAGAATGCAAGACATCCAGTCGGTACTGAAGCAGCTGGCCCTACTTTGCATTTAAACCTAGGTCCTCACATCTAGGGCCCACCTTCCTCCTTAGAGACTCCGTCTCTGCCCAGATATTTTGCCAGTTCTCACATATCTCCACACCAAGTAAGAGACTCACTTAAATACAGTCATTGACGAATTTGAAACTGATTAAAGAGAGGAGAAAGACAAATATGAATGAATGTAATTAGTGTTGCTGTTGAGATAGAAGTCACAACAGTTACATAGAAAAGTCAGAATTAACCATCCTTTACCATTTCAAAATATGCTTGAAGTCGGATTTGTTCTCTGGGACATCGAATGTCGAAAGAAGCTGCTTGGATCCCAGCACAGGATCTTTGGGAACAAAGGAGACTCTAGGGAGACACAGTGTACAGCAGGATTGATGTTGGGAGCAGGGAGCAGACCCAAAACCTCTTTGTCTGAGGGCAGATTTTGAGGTAACGTGACCATGCAGGTATAAGGGAGGTGCTGAGCTTCCCCTGGGATGGAAAGCAGCAGCCAGAAATTTAAAATGATAGCTGATCCGGTGGTGAGATAGTTAATCCTTGTCTGTTTCATTAACGTTTGTAGTTTCTCAAGGAGCCACATTAATAAGACGTGTTTCTTTTTGTAAATAAACTATTGTAAAGAGAAAACAAAAATAATCTTAAGAAATCTGTCTGACACTAGATTTCAAATCTTTATTGGTAGAATTATCATTCAACAAGTAAAACGAATATCTATTTTACACGGGTAGGTAAGTAACATTTGTTAAAAATATGACTATTTAATCAAACAGAAAAATGCATTATTCTATAAGTGATATTTTAACACGGGTAAAAAGTTTTAAATCAAAGCTAGCCTTGTTTAAGATTGTAATTAGATATCTTAAATTTATGTCATAATTTTTTGTTGTTTTTTTTTTAATTAGAACATCTGCATCATTTTAGTGTCAGGTGAACTCAGCTGCAAGATTTCACATTTGTAATATACTATGTAAAGGAGTCACATGGCACTTATTCTCCACTATGCTTGGCCCACCGCCTTATAAACCAATCCTTATGTCATTAATGCAGAGAAGGAATTGGCTTTGTCTCAAAACAAAAACAAAGCACAAAAAGACTGGAGGGTCTTCTCGTAGCTCTTGAGTTAAGCTTTTCTGACTGCTCACATGTTTCTGTGTTGCTGATGTAGGAAGAAAGGATTGAGGAAATTCATCCTCATAGAATCAAAGCTTTTAGAACAATATTGCAGTATTTGCTCGGTAGGGACACCATCTTTCTTTCTTAGTGCCTCTGTGGGTTAATCTTTTAGTATAAGCTAGGGTCATCCCGAAAGTGAGAACCTTAATGGAGAGATTGCCTGTAGGCAAACCTGTAGAACAGTTTCTTCATTAGTGATTGATGTGGGCGGGCCCAGCCTACTGCAGGTGGTGCCACTCTTGGGCAGGTGGTCCTGTATTCTATAAGAAAGCAGGCTGAGCAAGCCAGTAATCACCACTCCTGTAAGGTCTCCGCTTCAGTTCCTGGCTTCCGGTTGGCTCGTGCCTAGAGTTCCTGTCCTGACTTCCCTTGATGAAGGACTGTAAGCTTTAAGATGAAATGACCCTTTCCTCCCCAAATTGCTTTTGGTCGTAGTGTTTATCAGAGCAACAGAAAGCAAGATATGATGCTGGCATACTGAGGGTCCAACAAAACAAGGCATACGTAGACCTTTCCTTTGGTCTTGGTAAAGAGAGACCTTAGCTCTGTTTTTATGCTTGCTGCCCGAGTGTAATAAATCTCTAAATGCCAGGGCACTGTTTTTCCGCCCATTCTTGTGTTTCTCAGAGTTCTCTGCATACAGTGAGCTGAGAAATGCTTGCCACATGAACGTTTAATGAATGAATGCATGAATACGACTTTGGGACCGTGGTTATTCTGCAAACCAAATACAAGTTCTAAGTTTGCCTGTTGTGGTTGGTGAATGATTTTTCTCCCCCGTGGAGGCAGAAGCCTCTCTGCATCATGTCACTGAATGGTCCCCAGTCTTAGCCAACAGATAAGAAATGTCATCAGCTTAACCCAGTAGCTTTCAAAAATAGCATTGTTAAAGTGGACGCGTAGGTGTGTGCTAGAAGAAGACCATTTGCCTGTAGTCTTTATAGTCTGAGATCTGATGTTCCTACCTGAGAGATCTAAAATGTTGCATTAAGACCTGCTGTAAGCAAGCAAGAAGATAATCAGAGCTCTCCTTGGCCATAAGCCATAGCCTCTTACTTTCTACTGGTCGGGTAAACCTTTTTGAAAAGTTCAGGGTTGTAGCAAGGTACGATGTTCCTTTAAGATTCGGTCGCGTGTGTGTGTGTGTGTGTGTGTGTGTGTGTGTGTGTGTGTGTGTGTGTGTGTGTTTTCAATAGCGCTGGCAGTTTTCCTCAAAATTTCAATGAATATTTGCACAATGAACCAAGTTGTTGTGGGTTTCCTGGTTTGTGTTGGTTTTCCCCCCCACGGTGGGGGTGGCGATTCGGGCAAGGCATTTTCATCCCTTTGCCGGCAAGTCCAGCTGCTGGTAAAGCTGAAAATAACTCAAATGCTCTCAGGCAGGCTGGTAGCACCACCCAGCAGCTGAGATTCTTTGCCTCTCCTTTGCTTTCTCTCCTGACCCCAGTCCCCTTTTCTTCCCTGCAGACACTTGGATTGGACTTAGTCTTAAACCTCTGGAGGTCAAGACCTTCTAAAAAGGGCTAAATAAACATCCCCACATGTAAAAGGCCACTGACTCTTCCTTCCTCTGTTGGAGCAACTGTGAAGTTCAGCCTCCTCTAGGTAAGGCTTTTTTTTTTTTTAAATTCTGGAATGACTCGTTTTCTGGGGTGTTTGTGTCTAGTATCTCTAACTTTTCAAAGAACATAGGTGGAGGCCGAGGGATTCCCGGGTAAACTCGGCAACCGCAGTAGCATCGTGCATTTCTCTGAGTGTTATTGTGAACTTTGCCTGAAGCCCTCTGTCCCTGTGGCTGCGCGCAGACCTGACCGTTCCCGAGCAGCACTACCTCAGAGTTGTAATTAAGCATGACTGCCACAGAGGTGAGAGGATCTCTAGATACCACCATTTCGTTGTTTAGACTGAGCTCTTATTTTAACTTCCCAGAGGCATTCTATAATGCGAGGAAGACGCAGCCCACCTGAGTAAAGGCGGCGCGTTAGTGATTGTTGTGGATGGACAACAGGTGGCTGGGCTATAGTACGTTCCCCCTCTTAATTCTGTTTTATTCACTGCTGGTGTGGAATGGGAAGCTGTTTGGGGAAATTGTTATTATTACTATTATTGTTGTTATTTAGGTTCTATATTCCTAGTGTACTTTGGGTGACTGACTTTGAGAATCCCTCACCCAAGCTGAATTTTAGCTAAGTTACTCTCTTAGGAGATATGGTTTCTGGCAGGTTTTTTTTCTCTACCTAGAGAGTAAACGGTTTTGAAGAGTTTTCTGGTTCCCCCCTTCCCCACCTCCTTCTGCTTGCACTTGACATTTTGCAAAGCACTTTGATCTGTGGACTTTAACCTCAAACATAGCATTTACTTTGATTGTGAGTATTTACTATGTTCAGTAAAAAGGCCTGTCGTCCCCCTGTTCCTCCCCACCTCCCACCCCTTGGCTTAATGCTTTGATAGCAGCTCCTTCTGATAATTTACTGGCTTGGGTTCTCCTGCTGCTATGCCTTAGATTTTATTTCTAAAGGAACCTGTAAATTGGAGGAAAAAGGTTTTCTGGCAAAGCTCTTTTGCCACATTGACTTTCTAACCACTCACTGCTCTGGACGTCTAAAAGCTAGTATCAAAGACAGTTGGCAGAACCAATTCTGCCAACCTCTACTTCAGTATCCTGCTTCCCCCAAATTACCCCGTGCCTTGGGGCCTAATTGTTGCTTTGTTAAACATGAGCACTGAAATCCTTGGCATTTCAAGATGCATTTTACCAAAAGAGTTTTGGTTTAAAAAAAAAAAAAAAAAGCTCCTAAATGGCACAATGATCTTCTGAGTAACCAAAGGGATAAGACAGAAGAAAAGGGAAGAAGGAAAAAGAGAAAAGTAAAATGAATTTTAAAAAATCCTAGGTAGCCAATTTTTTGAGTGAAACTTCTTTGACGTATAAGATGAAAGATTTATAAAAATAAAACAAAAAGAAAGTGCTTCCAAATACGAACAAGCTGTTAACACATCTACAGGCCATTAATCAGTTCTTAAATATTACGTTTACTTTGGAACCCTCATGAATATTACTGCATTTGCTTCCTGCTCTTTTCTACTCCAAGCATTGAATATTTACACCACACACACACACACACCACCTATTAGCTACTGCTTTGAGTATCCTGCTTTGAGTATGCCCCTGTTCTGTTGAAGGCTAGGCGCCTAATCCAGTCAGGAAGAGGCTGTGAAGTCCCAGATGGTGGCTCTACAGAGCTGATGCATTCTGGTCTGTGAACCTTGTAAAGGGAGGAAGCCAATGTCTACCACACAGAATTTGAAGGAGGCAGGGTGCGGGTAGCGGGAGGAGAATGTTCCAGGAATGTTCCTCAAGTAGGAGAACATGAATTTTTCCCCTCTAGAATGTGAATTATATTAAGAAAATCTGGAAAGAGTCAGCATCATTTTTACTTCTAACACCTGGACGTTGCTGTGTTTCTTTGCCTCTTGGAATCTACAATCCTCTTCTGTCAACAATCAACTTTCGAGTCTACGCACCCCCTGTCATTTTGAGCGAGGGCTTCACTGCTTCCGAGGATCTCTGAGGATGGAGAAGGGTCCCTTTAAAACCAGGAAGGCTTGGTGAGAGTGCTGAGTGCAGATGTGGTCCTAGGGCCAGTGGTAGTAATGTTAGTGCAGATGAAAAATCAGACATCAGGAAGGGGTAAGTTTGTGAGATGGTAGATCGCCGTCCCATCCCGATGAGCCATCCAGCATCCTGTTTGTCCCTTCTCTCGCGCGCCCCTCTGTTTTAACTTTACTTTGAAATGTTGGATTGTTTGAATGTGAAACTCAAGGAGAAACCTAGCTGAGGCCACTCAGTTTCACCGTAGACTCCACATGAAAGACGTATTCTACCCAGCCCATGTTTGCCAAAGGTTTTGTGAGTGTCAGCAAGCCTGGATTGGAAAGCTAATCCAAAGCCAGGTGACTTCTGGTGACTTTTGAGGCTTTATTGGATCAGCACAGAAGCTGTCAACAAGGGCACTTCTTATTTCCAAGGCTTCTTCTGTAATTTCATGTGTATACACACTTCTTTCTATTTATCCTATGATATTTTAAGGGCAAGTTGAAGTCTAATGCGAATTTCTGTAGCTGTAGTGTTTAAGCATTGGCAAATAGAAGCTTGCATTTTAAATTCCAGCCCAGCTTGAATCACAGTGGTGTGAACATGCTGGTATAATTCAGCTGAAGGAAGGAAGTCCCAAGAGAGCTATGGAATGTCTTTCTTTGCTTAAATATACCTCTGTGCTTGTGAAGAACAAACAGTAACATTTTGTCCAGGTCTGTCCTCTTGACAGTGTACCTTTGTTCACTTTCTAAAGGTGGTGTCAAATATATTGGTGGAAAAATAATAAACTTCCCCAGATTTTTTCCCCCTGCTTGCTCAATTGATACTCCTAGGGAACATTGTAAGTATTGAAACGTTTGCTATGATGATTGCTTGTAATGTAAACTGAGAATAAAGGAGTAGTCAGTCCAGTCTGCTTCTCACAGAAAGGCTTGGCAACCCAGATCTGATGTGTATGTGAACAGTCAAATGCAGCCTGGTTGTTGAAGTGTGTGTGTCTGAGTGTGAATGTGTGCACGTCTGAGCAGGAGGGAGGAAAGAGAGAAGAATGGATTCATAAGCTTGGTTCAGCAAATCCATGACCTCAGAAACAAAAGTGATCAAGCCCAGGATCTGAAAACATTCCTTTGTTAATCATATGAAATTTTTTGGCTGAATGTCAAAATATTTTTTGGTATTATTTCTTCTCATTAAAAGCCTCAACTATTAGAATTCCAGACATAGTAAATAATTTCCAGTGAAAATAGGATCATTTGGGAGAGTCACATACTCGTAGAATTTCCGTGGGTTAGTCCCAGAGGAGTTACCATGAACGTGAGGCCACCATAAGAGGCAAAGCCACCCAGAAAACTAAGATTCAACTTGACATTTTCTTAACTGGACAGTGTATGACCCCATCTGAAGGCATTTCAGAGAAATGAATAGGTGACCCTGTAAGAATTTAGTTAGACTAAACTCAATGACGTTTATGAATACAGATTCATGATCAAATTAAATACCAGAAAATTTCATTTTGGAAACTTTATAGTCCGTTTTAAATTTAACAAATTGTATTTCTATTAGAGATGAAGTTTGTATTTTTGCAGAAGCATTTGTGATGTGTCTGTCGTTGACTCCACACTACATAAAGCATTGTAAGATAGAAACAGCAAAGCTTGGGGTCAGTACAGACAGGAGCCGGTTGAACATTGGCTTTGCTATTCTTGGTGTAAGATTTATTAGCATATAAGAATTGAATAGTCCTAAATTAGGAAAATGAGAAGGAATTGCTCAAATCAGGGCCCTAGAGAAAATGACACAAACATCCCAGAATCATCCTAGTAAGGAGAGCACTGCTAAATGCACAATGTCACAGGAGTTTAAACTTTCAAGCCGTTCAATCATCCATCATTTCGTAAGGAAAAGAGCAAAGATAGCACACCAAAAATAAACGCCAAGCTTATACACATGCACATGTTCCTCTAGATCATTAAAAAGGCTTGCTCACAAATGACTTCAGTTGTCATTTAAAATGCAAATACCTCTGAATTAAAAATTAGAAATGAGTCATCTCATACTTATGTATTTCTTAAGGATGTATTGCTATAGCCTAAGTTTATATAAAATACATTTTTTCTTAAAAAAAAATAAACCAAAACACAATAATGTGGTTCAGATCAGGTCAAGATCAGAGAGTCCTTTCCAATAGATCACAGAGTATTATTTGCACAGCACAAATACACTCATTTTCAGAAAAGCCATTAATTTCAGCCAAAATGTGGTGGTGGTGGTCTCTGAAATAAAAAGCAGTACAGGAGTTTTAAGTGTGTAACTCAATGATGGCACATTTGCAAAGTATGCATGTTACCCTGAGTTGAGTTTGATCTGCAGGACCAAAGGATGAGGAGGAAGAAGAGGAGGAGGAATTGAAAACTACTCTAGTAATTAGAATACCCACACCCCACAATTATCCTAGAGTCTGCCTCTTTAAGACCGCCTTTCACACAGGTGTGCACATTCCTTGTTGAAATGCAGGGATTAGTGTAAGTGTACAATGTGTCTTATTGACACTCATTCGTGGGCTCTTTCCTGAGGAATCATAGGGGAAGAAGAGATGGAAATGAACCTCTGAACCAATCCTATACTCACTGGAAAATGTAGGCTAACTGGTTTACCACCTAGGGTTACAGAGATAAAGGACCAGACTGGAGGAGAAAGTAGACTGCTTTCTCCCCTAAACTCGAAAGAGGACTCCCCTGAGTCTCCAGGTCCCACTCTATTTTTTTTTCTTTCTCCCAAGACCTGCTCTTTATTTCACCTCTGTCTTGCTAGAAGAAGCAGAGATCTCTCCTGCAAATTCACCAGTCTTGAGCTACTAAGGGAGAAAAGCAACTCAGATAGCTAACTATGGGTTGCAAGATCCACACACATTATGGAATTAGCCTACAGCCCCTGACGAGAAGATCAGCATAGCACATGAGTCACGGGAGACTTGTGTTTTATAACTGTTGACTGATTTACACTAAAGTGCAAATAGACTTAATAAGATTTCTTTTTACATTTTTAAAACCAAACTTTTTATTTTGGAACAATTTTATCCTAACAAACTATATTTTATGTTCCATGCTTATTAGTAAAACTTGCATTACATGGTATTCCACTATAAAAAAATTCATTGATGATGACATTATTAGAACTAAAGCACATGATTTCTCCTTTCTACCTAATGACCTTCCTCTGTCCTGGGATCCTGTCCAGACTATCATATTACATTTAGTCATACCTCTTTAGGCTCCTCTTAGCTATGACAGTTTCTTTCCTTGTTTTGGAGGACTGTGACAGTTTGGGGACTACCTATCAGATGTCTTGTAGACTGTCCTGTGAAAGTTGTCATGTTTTTCTCCTAACTAAACTGAGTTCACTGGCTTAGAGAGAAATCTTAGGGCAAGGCAGCTCTCATCAGATCACGTGGGTACATGATATCAACAGGATATACATACGGCTGCCAACAGTGTTTTCAACCACCCGGCTGAAACAGCACTTAATAGGTTTCTTATAAATGTGCCTTCCACCCCATTTTCATGTTTTACTGTTGTAGTTTGCTTTTTCACACGATAAAATATAGGGTAGAAAAACTTCCAGGAGAAAAGATTTATCTTGGCTCATAGTTCCAGTGTACACAGTCTGTCACGTGGGCAGGCAAGGCAAGACAGCTCCTTGGTGGGAACATTTGTTTGTTGCTCCTTACGTGGCGACCAGACCAGGAAGCAGAGAGACAGACCTAAACCAGAAGGGATAAAATCTTCAAAGGCTCACCCTTAGTGGCCTGTGTTACTGAATAGGCTCCACATCCCAAAGGTTGGCAGGGGATATTGTAAATCTACTACATTAATTTAAATCTACTCATTTGTTCAAGTCATCGTGAACATAGGGACATTCATTTTATACTTTGAGCCATGTGATGGTTAACATTGAGATCTAAATAGTAATAGGTGAGATTAAACAAAAATCACCAATCACCAAGCTTCTGGTCACATTTGTGAAGGACTGTCTAGGTTAGCTGAGATGCGAAAACCCACCCTAAATGTGGACAGCACCATGCCATGTGCTGGGAATCCCGGAATATATAAAAAGAAGAAACCTAGGTGAGCCCTGGAATACATCACCTTCTGCTTCCTGACTGTGCAGTGTGAGCAGCTACCCCCACCTCTGCTGCCTGCGCCTTCCCGGCCTTGGTGGACCATATCACGTCTGTTCCCTAAGTCGCTTTTCTCAAGTATTTTGCCACATGATTGAGATAAGTAACTCACACAGTTCACAGTGAACCAAGGATTTCTTACTTTCTCTTCTCTCACATTGTTGGAGTTTGGACCTTTGGTGGGCAGGTCGATTGATGCTGTTCTCTCTCTGACACGCTCCCATCATTTTAAGGTATTTTTTTTTATGGCACCACAAGGTGCTCCATACTCACGTGGTGTATTCCTTAATCCCCAAACCAGCTATTTCCTCAAAGATCTCTGGTGGCTTTTATTAAAGAGTAGTGTCCGTGAGACTTAGAGCTCTCATTTAAATTTTTGAGTGAAACACTTACGTATTATAATCAGTTTTTAATATTTACATACATAAAAAGGAAAATATGAGCAAAAAAAATGCAAGGGGTTCAGAAAAGGCATGAATATGCCTGTTCTATCAAGAACCAAAGGCTGGGATTAGGCCAGCTGAAACAAGCTGTCAGCACAGCAAAGAGAAGAGAGTTAATGACTCAGTGCAGTTTATATTAAAATATTAATGTATGGAAAAGCAAATTACTGTTAGAACAGAATGCCTCATTCTAAAGTTAATTTGCAGCTGAGCTTTATAGTGGCTAAATTTGACTGAACAGGGAAGTCAGTGTGCATTTAAAAACAGCATGCGAGGGCCTAGTGGGATGGTTCAGTAAAGAAGTGAGAAGAACTGAGTTCAGATCCCCAGTACCCATAAGTACTGGGTGAGTAGTCCCAACACTCTGGAGGCAGAGAAAGGGTTCCCAAAATGAGTTAGCTAGCTAGATCAGATGATTCACCAACCTCCAGTTCAACAAGCAACCCTTTCTCAATATATAAAGTAGAGAACAGCAGTAAGACACTTACACATGCTCACATGCCAAGACCATAGATATAAACACACCCATGTAACATGCACGTGTGTGTGTGTGTGTGTGTGAATGTGTGAGTGTGGGGGGGGGGGCAGAGGCAGAGCATGTGTTTTTAAAGCACTGAACTTTGGTTATTTTAACCCATTGAAAATTCTGCTTCAAACACAACTTCCAACTGGCTTAATTGCTCTTGACAGTGTTCAGCTCAGTGGTACTTTTTTCCTTTCAAATTTGCAAACCCCAGAAGTTTGCTGGCTTAGAATTTCATCCCAAGTGGTATGCCCGTGATTTGGTTTTGTTTGAATTGACATTTCAGATGTTTAATTTTAGAAACACCCAAGAATGTTGGAAAAGGTATATGTGGTATGTATTATAAGAGCTCATTGAACATAGAATCAAATACTTTCAAAGAGTTTACTTTTAAATTTAATTTTATGTATTACAGTTCTGTGTGTGATTATGCATGTACACGCACACATGTGCACACAGGTGGACCCATGCATGCTGTACATATGGAGGACAGAAGATCACTTCCAGGAATCAGTTCTTTCCTTCTACTTTGTCGAGACAGTCACTTCTGTATCTGTTCACAAATTACTGGGCTATTTTCCCATTCCCATCTCCCATGTCACCATAAGAGTGCTAGAATTGCAAACGTGAGCCATTCATCCAGCTTTTTGTGGGCTCCAGGGGTTGACCATTGAACTCAGATCATCAAGTTTATGTGGCAAGTGATTTTTAACCCTCTGAGCCAAGACACCAGTCCTCCAAATATAATTTTTATCCATAGATTAAAAACATTTGCTAGCTCATATTTATGTCTATAAATACTCTTGTTTGTATATGTGGGCACACACGTGTATGTGCTTGTGATTGGACAACTCCCAGCACACCAACATATCCTCTACCATTGAGTTATAGCCACTAGGTCTCCTGTTTTTACTAAACTGATTAAATCCTATGGCTAAGTTTGGGAAGTCATGTAAAAACAAATACTGTTTTGTAAAGGTGCAGTTAGAATAGAAACCATGTCATTGTGTACCAGCAGGGCTGAGCGGTGGGAGTATGGTCTGGCATCTGCATCACATTCGAGAGCATGCCATAATAATAATATTAATAATAATAAGCTTGAATAAGCCAGAACTGTGAACTCAAGGTAGTGAGGTATTGCAGATGGGGCAGGTACCTGCTCAAGGAAAGCTTCATTTCTGCAGTAGGAATAGCCCTTGACCCACGGCACAAGATTGTAACACACCTACCTTAGTGAGAAGCCAATAGCATTCAAAATATCACTTCTTCATCTCAGAGTCTGAGGAAGAAAACTAATCATGTTTCTAACATAAAATTAAATTGTTGATGTTTTATTTTTTTATATTATGATTATTTTCATTCAAAGCTAGGTAAGTCCTAAATTTTGAAGGAAAAAGTTTCTAGGCTTAATATTCAGATCACTAAAATATGTAGCTTATAAGAAATGAATAAAACAATGAAAATATTCAAGTGAGCAATATTTTTTGAAAAGAACGAAAGTTACTAAATAAACCTCAAATGTTTTAAAGTGTGTGTGTGTGTGTCTGTCTGTCTGTGTGTGTCTGTCCGTCTGCATGTGCATGTGTATGTATGGTGCCTGTGTATGGAGCCAGTACAGTTAGCACTCAACTGTACTTACCAATCTAAGACTAGCCTTACAGATCAAGGAAGCATTAAAAAAATTATTAATAAAATACTGTCCTACGTGACCACAGATAACTACAACTTAAGCAATTTTATATCGTTGAATGAAATACTATCAAAAGATTTTTTTTTTATATCTCTTCAGGTTTATTTTTTAGTCCTTTTACTATTTGATAGGAATCATACAGGGTTTGTGATTTAAAACTTCATACTCTTGACTATAGAAGGATCTCAACATATATGGAAAAAATAATAGAACCTAGTACAACCTCTTAAGACTATAAACTACTTAGAAGACATAGGGAAGAATTACTCTAATTGGAAAGTGGTTCTATTAGAAACCTGCATCAGAAGAAATATATAGATCGTTAGTAACAAATTTACTTAATGGATGCCTTTGGTGAGAAGAAAGCAATTATGATTAGAGAGGTATCCACTAAGATTTAATTAAATTAATATTCTGTGTTTTAAGGTGAGTATAAATATAGGGATATTATATTGTTATTTTAATCTTTCAATATCTGAGTAAAATCTTATTAAAAAAAATTTCTCCCTGTAAGTTACATTTCCTGTGTTTGAGATGCATTCTAAATGCAGAACAAATTCTAAGGACATTTCTCAGCTGAGAGACACTATCATTTTATTTTTACTTAAAGCTTCCCAAATGTTCTGAGAGCTTATCAAGAGGATATGACACAACAGATGTCACAACATTCAGCTTGTATTTCTGTCCTCTTACCTTAGGTGCAAAAACGTCTATAAATGGTAAATTTGGGGTTAAAATAGTTTAGTTAGACAGCAGGCAGATAGCTTTGAAAACTTAGCATTCCAGATCATGTGCGTGATTTGTATCTTTGCAGATAAAATTCTTATAAAGGTAGTATTATTTAACTATGAAATAATTACCCACTGTGCTTCATGAGATAAGGACCGAATCTGGCAGTGGACGAGTATGTGTTGATTCTTTAACACTGGTTTTGTGAAAACGCAAGGGAAAGGATTGACCCTTGTTTTAAGAGAACTCATACTATTAATGTCAAAGTCACCAGAACACACAAACCATTCTTTTTTTTTTTTTTTCCATATAAACTGCCACAAATCTATGGTATGGCTCTATAGTAAGGACAGGTGTTCTGTTAACATCACATTCTACAAAGTGTTCTTAACATAAAGACTTCACATTGTAACTTAACATGTTTCTTATAATTTAATTTATTCACCAAAATTTATGTAAACACAGCTGTTCATTAAAATTTATACTTAACACTTCTTTATAGCAAACAGGAAAGGTGGTAACTTTTCATAACTATTTGGCAAGAATCAGTACTTACATTTGAAGTCTTTTGTTTCCATTTTTTTCTTTTTTAATCTATACAGCCATCTCTATAGGACAAAGTGGAAAAGACACGGCTATCTTTGAAAAAGAATTTTCACAAAGGATGCATACTCCTAAATGATTTTTTGGTCAGATTTTCTTTACAGCTAACTCACATGTAGTCTGAACATTTAGTGTAATTGAAAAACAATCTTCATTTTAAATCATTAAATAGAAATTATCCTAGTTTCATTTCTACCACTGTGATAAAAATGCCATGACAAAAAAAGCAACTTAGAGAAGAAAGGATTTAATATAGGCCACAATTCTGGGATTACATTCCACTGCAGCAGGGAAGTCAATGTCACAGGGACTTAAAACAGCTGGACACATCACATAGGCAAGAGCATAGAGAAATGAATGCATCCATGGTTATTTGCTTGCTTGATTTCTCCACTATTACACAGTCCAGGACCCTTTGCCTAGGGAATGGTACCTCTCACAGTGGACCGAGTCCTCCCATATCAATTACTTTATCTTTCACAAAACATACCCAATGTCCAACCCAATGTAGGTAGTCCCTCACTGAGATTCACTTCCTAAATTGTATCAAGGTATCATCATAGAAATGAAATCTGAGCAGGATGGTGGTGGCCCACACCTTTAATCCCAGCACTTGGGAGGCAGAGGCAGGTGGATCTCTATGAGTCAAGGCCAGTCTGGTCTACAGAGTGAGTTCCAGGTCAGCCAGAGTTACCACAGAGAAACCCTGTCTGAAAAAGATAATATAAACAACAAACACATGAGAAATCATACAGTTCTAATGAAAATGAAAAGTAACTTTGAATTTCCTGTGTCATTTCTATTAATGCTGAGAAACCAAGTATTTACATAATAAAAAGAAATTGAGGGGAATAACCATGAGGGAAAGACTTTTAGATTGCGGTATCAGACACTGGTGAGCGCCTGCCTTTCTTTAAAATCTCTTCTCTCTTGCTTTCTGTATCACTGGAGCTCCTTGTTTTCCTTCAGGGTCTGATTAGAGTATCTGCATTCCACTTTTAGGTGTCTTTCTTTGCCTAACCTTACAGTTACTCTCCTGGATTCTGTCCCTTTTGCGTAAGTCCCTACAACCTTCATGAGTTGGTCTGTTTCCTCCATCATGATCTCCAACATTGCACCTCTCTCCCTGCTCTGTCTCATGGGATCCAGACCCAGAGTTGCAAGTAGTTATTGTGTGAATGCGTCCTGAATGCACCAAACTCAACACTTTTAGAATGTACTGTCTTCTACAACGTTCTCTACTCTTCCTCATGGGGGATATATCCTGCTAAGGAGATCATCCAGTTACACAGGATTGGAATCTTACACAAGCATGAAAAGTTTCCTTCATTCCTCCTTAGTCACTATTTGTTGATTCTTCAGTATTCCCCTTGCCCTAATTACAAGGCTCTTGCAACAGCCTTGGCTAGGATTTCATTTCTCTCCTCCTACCAGCCTAAACTTTTGCAGTTCTCAGTATCCTGTCAAAGTAGATGAGCTTTGCATATACAGTTCCATCTACGGAATTCTCCTGCTTTATATCCACTCCTCCAAAAATGACCCTATCAAGGCATGAGGGTAAATTCACATGCAGGCATAAATAGCCCCATGTTTTTCAAGGAAAAAAGGCAGAACTGGCAACACTTCCTAGCTCAATTATAAGGAAAGGGCGTGGTTCAGTGTGCTTCGCTTGGAACACGGATCCGATGCCAGCTCTGCTGCTTGCTTCAGTGAACCCTTTTCCCCAGACTCTTCTACCATGGTACTAACAATCTTCCCGAATCACCTGCTTTGTTGCTAATTACTCAGTGCTATTGTGGTGACTGTAGGACAAGTGCTAAATGATAGCACCTTTGCTTCATTACACTGATCTATTAAAACTGCAAACTCCATGTGATTTATATATGGTGGTAAACATCCATATGGAATATTAAGAAACAAATTGCCAAGGCACCTAAAGATCCTTACGACAGTATCTTTCATTCAATGGGACTCCCCAAAGCAGTTATGTGTGGACACGTACAACACACTTAGTAGCTTTACTTTTAATTTCCATCCTTCTGATTCATGTAAAAAGTCACTTTGTGTGTGTGTGTGTGTGTGTGTGTGTGTGTGTGTGTGTGTGTGTGTGTATGTGTGTGTATGTATGTATGTGTGTATATATGTGTATGTATGTGTGCACGACACATGTAGAGGCCAAGGCCAACCTGCCTTGTCCTTTCTCAGGCAATATCTACCTTGTTTCATGAGACAGGGTCTCTCACTGTCCTTAATTTCACTTATTACACAAAGGGAGTAACCACTATGCTCCAAGGAGCTAGCTGTCTGTCTCTTGTCTCATGGTGCTGGGATTAAAAGTAGTGTATCCCACCCCAACTCTGGTCCTTGTGTTTGTCCAGCTAGCACTTGGTGGCCTTTAGAATCTCCCCAGGCCTGCAAGATAATTCTTCTTAAGTTAATAAGCATAGTAGTGTGTTAAATATATGAAGCTATATCATTCAGGATACAAACAGAAACAGTGACAGTATAGTCATTCAATCCTACAATCCCAGTACCTCGGAGACTGAAGTAGAAAAGGATTCTGAGTTTAAAGCCAGACTGGGCATTATTACAAGACCATATTTCATTAAAGAGGGAAGGATGAAAACATTATCTAGAATAGCAAAAAGTTCCCGTTCTTCAAATTATTACCATAATAAAAGTAAGTACAACTTTATATGATATGAGCAATGAAATTCTAAATATCAGAGTTCTAGCTCTCTTAAGACTGTGTCATTGGTCTTTATGTCATTTAATTCGCAGTCACTGTGGACCGTTAACTTGTTTTTCTGCATTGGGCTCTGTGACAATTGTTGAAGTCTTGGAGCTTACAGCACAGAGGGAGCCCCTTTATCCAAATCTAATCATTCAAATAAGCATGAAATTAAAATTGTAACAAGAGCAATGAAAGGAAGACATGAGAAACTAGGAGAGCTGAATCTATAACAGCTAGAAGTAAATGACAAAAAAAAATGTCCATATTTGAGTTGAGTGGATTTATTAGAAAGGTTGACTACTAAGTTCAAAAAACCAGTTGAGGGGCTGAGAATGTGGCTAGGTTAGAAGAGAGCTTCCCTGGGAATAATTCCCTGAGATTCAATTCCCATCACCACCTTTGTTTGATAGAGTTGACATAACTAGGTATGCTGGCACAGGCCTACAATCTAAGCTCTCAGGAGATAGAGGCAGAAGGATCAGAAGTTCAAGGCCAGCCTAGAATGCATGAGACACTGTCTGAAGTCCCCCTCACCACTCAGAAGGAATAGAGGCACTACTGTGTACTTAGAATGAAAGGGATCTTTATCAACAACCGAGATGAAGGCTAAGGGAAAACACAGGTGTGAGTTCTCCAGCAGCAGGCAGATCAGGTGTTACTCTGATCATCCTGGCTTCCACTATTTGAATACAGTATATATCTCTGATGGCCTTGGTGCTTTGGGAGGAATGTCTTAAGAGTGATAACCAAGCTGAGTGATGGTGGCTCACACCTTTAATCCCAGCACTCAGGCAGATCTCCGATCTCTGAGTAGAGGCCAGTCTGGTCTACTGAGCCAATTCCAGGCCAGCCAGGACGACACAGGGAAACCCTGTCTCAAAACACCAAGAAAAAAAAAAAAAAAGATAAGTATTTGAACTATTTGTATCAGTGTGTGTGACTCATCTATGGATTGTAAAGTTACTATTTTATTTGTTTCTGTTAAAGTTTCAGAGTATTATTTCTACTGTAATCTGTAGAAGGCAAGTCTTTGAAGGAAAGCTCTTTGGAGCTTTCAGTATGAATTTTCAAGATAAACATCCAAAAGAAGTCCCACAGAGGGATATTGAAACAAGATTTCTCAATGAATAAAGATGCTCCTGATTGAAGCTATGAACTCAGGCATTTTAACATATGTTCCGGTGTTTCCTCTGGTCATACGAGGAGCTAAAAGTGAAAGAAAATGTTTTGTGTTTTCCTTACTTTGAAATACATTTCAAAGAAATGTACAGTTGTGAAACACAAGTTTTTTTTCCCTGCAAACCAGTATGAATCTGTCTCTCTGTCTTGCTGCCTCTGTCTCTGTCTCTCTGTCTCTATCTCCCCGCCTCTTCCTCTTTCTCTGTGTATTAACATTGAGTTAGATATAGCTGTTAACTTTTACTTTGCAATTGAGAGCAGCTATCATATGGAATGAAATATTTCTGCTTTTCTAGTATAGTGACAAATTATCCTGAATAAGATCAACAGTCTCTCCACCCCTGATACTGTCATTTACATTCCTGAAATTGACATTTGGAGTCGACTCATTTTAATGATATCCGTGTAGTCAACTAAAAATGTCTGCGTGCAACTAGAAAAGGATTTGTCTTTCTGCGTTGCACGTCTCACCTTTCTGCATCCTCTCCTGAACTCTCCTGTGGCAGGTAGCTGAACTCGTTCATGGCTTCTCTTTTCCAGCATTCCATGTTGTTCTACCAGATGCTTGTTGAAGGTCACAGTCTGTAAAGAGGCATTGAACGGACATAGGATGCGTATATGGGTGTTTTGTTAATGTTTTTTTATTCCTTCTTCATGTTTGGCCAAACCACGAAGAATAATTTTAAAAGGTCACTTTTGTGACGGAGTGATGGTGGCGCACACCTTTGATCCCAGCACTTGGGTGGTAGAGGCAGGCGTATCTCTGTGAATTCCAGGTCAGCCCGGTCTACAGAGAGTTCCCGGGCAGTCAGAGTTACAACAGAGAAACCCTGTCTCAAAACATCCCCCCCCCAAAATAAAAACAATCATATAAAAAGTCACTTTCAATTCTGTAGAAATTAAACATAATATAATAATTAATAGCTCTCAACATGAGAATTGAATATAAGTAATAGAATTACAGCTTCCTACTTCTGTCCAAAGTAACATTTGATCTCTGAATATTTATTGCTATAAATAAATTCTAGATTAGTCCTCTAAAACACAACCAGAGCTTGTTGAATGAGTCCATTTTCCACAAAGATTTAAATTGCAATAGGAAAAAAAAAAAACAACCCTATCAGCCTCCAGGAAACTCATTTACTTCAGAGATGGAAGTCTTCTGTGTGTTACTCATTCATTATCAACTGTTGAACCAATGTTCTCCCTACCCACTGACATTAAATGCACACACCAGGCAGTCAGTCATTCAGCAGCCCTGAGACAACACCTTTTCCCTCCATCGCGCACACACAAACTTTATTTTGTTTCTGGTTGTGCCAAACAAAACACCTTATCCCCTTAGGTATAAAAATAAACCATAAGGGCCTGCCTCCAAGTGGAATTGAGAGAATTAGAGGAAAAGAGAACAGTCAACTCTTTAGAGGCTGATACATGAGTGGTACTGCCTTTGTATAAAACAGAAATAGCTTTGTTCAATCCTACATTATACCTTTAAGAAAGAATCTCTTCCCCACCCACCCCAGGCTTTTGACGGACCACAGGTATGCTTTGCTTCTCAACTTGGAAATGCTAATGTCCTTATCATTCATGACAGGGCACAGTCATTCCCTCCTGCACATTCAAATTGAGAACTATCCAAGTCCAAGGCACAGCTCAATGACTTGGGACACATCAAAGAGGTACTGCAAAAGAAGTACCTCGTGTCTGAGGCTTCTGAGTGGCATTATCCATGAGAAGGAACATGAAAAAGGGGCTCTAGAAGTTACCATGTGTGAATGCTGAAAATGGAATTTAGGTCTCCATTATTTGCTTTTTGTAAAAGTAAAAGTTCTGGACTGTCTTCTCCCTATCAATGAATGGTTTATCTCATTTCTGAGGATAATTAATGAATCAACAATATGATCAACTTGGTGTTATAGTAAAAATCACATTTTCAAGGAACTTTAAATTAAATAATTATCCTAGGTCATGAGAGAATGACCTATATCATACTCTGAAACATTAAATTGGGCCCTCCTGAAAAGTAGTTTCCTAGATTTCCCTGCAATTCAACAAGACAACAGTGAAAGAAATAGGAACTAGCCCAGTGGGACCTCATTAGGTTATAAACCCGTATACTACATACAGTTTTGTAGGCTGATCTTGTAAAACTCTGGTGTGTTCCAGCTAGAGTCACCAAGACACGGTGTGATTGAGGTTTGAGGCAGCTTACAGACCTGCATAGTTTGAATGTGGGCACTGATGGGCCTGTTTTTATCTAGATAAGAAGCTGCTTAAAATCAGGATCCTCAGCCAGAAGCACAAACTACATAAAGTATTTGGTTTATGACTTTGAAAGACTTGCACGATTTAAAAAGCCCATATGATATAAATGACCAGCTTAAAGCTATAAGAAGGAGAAAGTTTTAACATGTCTAAAAATAATCTTTAAGTTTTATAGAGCTACGTGTCCTGATGTGAATAATAGTTATTATATCATCATAATAATAGTGTGTAATATATTATTTCATAATATTACATATTACAAGACAGTGCCATTCCAGATAGGCACTTGCTTGAGCACCCTCTAAGAAGCTGCCAATGAAGAGTTCAGCGATTTTTTGTCTATCCTACCAACCAATGATCCAGACAATCTGCAGGTTATTAAACTTCTTGGATGTCTTAATTTGTTTCCTATCAAGCTGCCTCAATTTTGTGGCTTCTTTAAAACAACATTTGGAAAAATCCAGAGGATTTTTACTTTTATTTTTGTTTCTGCATCTTACCTGATGTAAATTCATTTCAGACCTGTTCTGACACTCCTAGTTAAAGTCTTTCAATCGGTGTACTCAGGTGTGCAATCAAGATGAGATCAGGGCACAGGGAGAAGGCTCAGTGTGTAAAGCGCTTGCTGGACAAGCATGAGGACCTGAGTTCAGATCCTCAGGGCTGACTTAAAAGCTAAATGTGACATCGTAGGACTATCATCCCAGCACTGATGGAAAGAGACAAGATCCCAGGGACTCACGGGCTAGCCTGTTATAAATGATGAACTCGGGGTTCTGTGAGAGATCCCGCTTCAAAAACTAGAGCATTATAGAGAAAGATCCAGAGTCACTCTCTTGCTTCCACAGGCACTCACACATAGGAGCGCACATTCCCCGACACATACACGCCACACATACACCATACATATTGTGTACATCACACACACACACCAAAGAATAAATGAAAACAATACAACGGAGACGAACAAGCATCAGAATTTATCACTGCTGAGATATGAGCAGTGAGGAGAGGTCTTGAGAGAGAGACAAAAGAAAAACCACATGAAAATCTCTCTAGTTCTAATACCAAATGTCAAGAAGCAAACATGAGACTTTGGTCCCTGCAGTCTGCGTTAATGCATGGTAGAGTCCCTGGTTGACCATCACTTTGAGGCTTTCAATACTCATCACTTTCTAGCTCACTGACATTTTTATTTGCCACTTCCATCTAATATCTGTTACAAAATATGCCTGGCATTATTAAGTTCCAGGTATTTTATCACATTTTAAGAAGTATATTTTATGGCTAGAAAGGTGCCCTTTGTGGCTAAATCCTCACATTTGTGACTACCTCGGGGATCCGTTCTTTTCTTGTGACTTTTCCCTCCAAATAGTTAGAAGGAACAAGTGAGCCTTGTTCCTGGTCACAGTGACTCTTCCCTCTGTGAAGACGAATAAGAGGTGACAATAATCAGATCTCATCCATAACTGTGGGGGGACGCAAGGATGTCAATCATGTGGAACAGAGACCATGGTTTCTGGGAAGGTAGGGATGTAGGGGAGGGCAGACCTAGGCCGAACATCTGATTGGCTGGCTCTGTGGTCAGGGTGGTGGACACAGGGTGATTATCCTGATAGACAGCCAAGCCTGACCTGTACTTGACATCAGCATTCTGTCAAGAGAGAGAGCGCTAATGCTATAGCTGTCAAGTACACAGAAAGATGACTTTTTATTCTCCTTGTGATTTAATTGCCAGAGATGATGCTATGCATTTAAATCAACCCTGTTCCTCTTCTCCTGGGCACACGGCCAAGTCACATCCACCCTTGTGACTGTAACCCATCTATCCACCTATCAGTCTGCCTCCCAATACCATGTCCCGTCTTCCAGCTTTCCCCTCTCTTCGTATCTGCCCATTGGGTTTAGCAGGATGGAAGACTCTGAGCACCTATGGAACATTAGAGCAATGTGTGAAGGAAGCCTTATTCCCAAATGACTTCCAGGGACAAGGGACAGAGGCCTCTAACATCCAGCTGACTGCATTGGATGTTTGAGTCTTCTGGTGTTCAGCCATGAGGGCTAGAAAACTGAGTGTCCAAAGTTGGACAACTTTACCTACTTGGTAAAACTGTCGAATTTGCATGATTATAATATAAATCGTGATAAGGATTTTGTAATTACGTGTGAAGTTTTATTTCCCATAGATAAATTTTTAAAAGATAAATGACTAATGTTGAACCAAAACTTTTATACCATAGTGCTATGACTTTGAGAAAATTAAGGGGGGAAAAAATCAGAGAACTGAGCTTTCCTGTTCCATTTGAAGCATTTAGTTGCTTCTCTTTTTGTTGAATATTTTCCCCTGTGAGGAGGATGTTATTCTAGTGAAACTAAGGGAAGAGTAGAGTTGTTACTCTTTTCACTCTTAGGGAATTCTTACAAATAATCTTGAAAAATAGCCATGAATCGATTAAGTCAAGTTTCTAGTCAGTATCACAGTTAGAATTTGTAAAATTATGGTTCATAGAAAGTACATTCTAATGTTGAACTTCCCAAGGAAGTAAATTAAGCAAAGAAAATGAAAATGTCTTACTCAATGCAAAATATGTTGCACTGATACTGTTTGGCTTATGGTTTTTTTTAAACTACGTCTAGCTTTTAAGAGACTTCCAGAGACTCCTTCATCAGTGTTAATTGACTCCAAGAAATGAACAGTGTGAGTGGTCATGTTAAAATGACTATAATTCAAAACTCAATCTCCCCAGACTTTTTTTTTCCTTCATATTTATGGGTCAGTGTCCTAAAAAGTGACCATGGCAAATACAGAATTCTAATTCACCCATTAGGTCTAATTAGGATCAAATATTCACTATGCACAAGTAATTACAGTGAGTGGACTTCCGAGGGTGGGAATTGTTTGTGGCTAAGGTGCTGTAGCAACCTATGAAATACTCACTGGCTGCGTTAAGTGACCCCTCGAGGAGATGTCTTTCATCCCAGGGGCTACTCCTTGTGTTTGGCTGAAGTTCTCTCAACAGTCCTAAATGTGGTGCATAGATGCCCATTTAAATAGCAAGTGTTATGACTACAGGACAAGCAATATTTTCTTGTCTGGAACACATTTATTAGGCACCCCAGAAAGGGCATAAATTCTTCAGGCTGCACATTTTGTCATGACTAAATGGGTCAGTATTCATTAACAAATAGTTTGAAAAAACAAATATAAAATGGAACCACAGCCAGACTTAATTAAATTACTTTCTTTAGTCTAATTTAAGGTTGTTTTCCACTCACAGTATTTACGTTCTTTTTGAAAAGGATTGTGCTCAGCATACCATTGCCTTCCATGGCGTGGTTTTGATGGATGTCCATAGTTATTTAGCTTAAGTTTTTTTTATTACAGTTTATTAAGAAAGAGTGATGGCAATGACTATAAAAGCTCACACTGTGCTACATAGATAAAAAGAATTCTAGCTACAATAAGATTGTTGCTTAATTTCATTTTTAATAAGTGCACAGTGTTAGCATGTGCCAACTAGACAATACTATTTTGCAGCTGGATAACATAATGTAACAGAGCAACATAAGATTTTGCTCTGTTTCCATGGAGATCCTCTGGACTGTTTCTTGTTCTTGGCATTATTAGCATTTTGATCAAATTATTACTTGTTAGAATGGTGGCTCTGGCACGCTGTTGGATATTTAGTGGCATACTGTCCTTCATGAGATGCCAGTTAGCACCTCTCCATAGCCCAGTAATTACAATTAAAACTGTCTCCAGATGTCACTTATTTCCTGGAAAGCAAACTCACTATGGCTGAGTCTCAATTTTCTTAGACAATAAGATATTCGTAAGTGTCACCTTAATACAAAAGTGCCTTTGCATTATAGTGGATATTAATGCTAAATGAAAGAAAGACAGACAGAAAGAAAGAGAGAGAGAGAGAGAGAAAGAGAGAGAGAAGGAAAGAAAGAAAGAAAGAAAGAAAGAAAGAAAGAAAGAAAGAAAGAAAGAAAGAAAGAAAGAAAGAAAGAAAGAAAGAAAGAAAGAAAAGAAAGAAAGAAAAGGAACTTTCACCAGTGTTTCTTGATATTATCTCTATTTTTTTCTGTGCTTAACAGTGTGTGGTGTCAACTCGACAGGATTTGGAATCTCCTCATAGACAGACTTCCAGGCACAACTGTGAGGGATGCTTTAGTTTAAATTAGCCTCTGAGCCCAAGAGATATTACCTTAATTGGATTAATTGGAGTTGGAGGACCCACCTTAAAGAGGATGGTGCCATTCACTGAGGTTGGGTTCTAAGAAGAACGTGAGCCCAGCACTAGCATCAGTTGTCACCCGGTCCGCCTCCTGACTGTGGCCACAGTGTGACCAGCTGCCTCAGGCTCCCTGTCACACAGGAAGCTTCCCTGACACTTCCTGTCATGATGGACTGTGCTGTCAAATGATCAGCCAAAAACCAGACACCAAAAAAAAAAAATAATAATAATAATAATAACAAAGCTAAACAAAAAGACCTTCCTCTCTTAACTTGCTTTTGCCACGGTATTTTATCACAGCAACAGAAAAAGCATCTAGACGGCACCCAGAGTCTTTCTGTGACCTCTTTTCTGTCCGTACTTCTCTCCGTCTCCTGGTGTTTGCTCGTGCATGTTCACGTACATGCCTTGTCTCTGCTACAGCCCGTAATTCTCTACTTCATCCAGAGTGGTTTAGACTCTAGGACCAGTTAGGCAGCTGCCTGTTGCCTGCCTTCTCCCTTTGGCATGAGAGCCACTCTTGAGCCAGCAGAGCTATTACGTTTATGTATGAGCAACATGCCTCGTTGAGACTCGCGAATGATACCTTACGTTCATCTTTCTCCTTTTATGGACCAGAGAGCAGTTAAGAAACAAAACAAAAACTCTTTTCTGAGTCAGCGTGCCTCATGAGGGTGGAGGAAGGGTTCTACCCTCGGTTGGGAGGACACCCTGGGGACCAACATCAGTCCACCTCCACATAATGTTGCTCTGCAATGTGCTGATGAGACCAGAGGGTGATATTTCTACATATCCCTATAAGCAGTCACCTACCAAGGTTAAGTACTTCCAGCTCAGCAAGTGTTTGTAAACAAGCGATGAAGGCATAGCACCCTGACGGTGAGCAGCGATCCCTTGGTTTCTATTTCTTTGTTTGTAAGGATTGTAAAAGGTAGATAGCCGGTAAGCATGTGTAGGGAGGAAGCAAGGCCCTAAGAACCAGCTGCCAGGGGCTAATACAGGGGCAGTGGTTGCACAGATGTGAAAGCTGATACCTAGGAACAGATGACGTCACAAGAGCCAACCAGCAAAGGACATTTCACCACGATCGTGCTCAAGAGAGGAATGGGAGCTGGATAGGGGGCGATGAGGGGTCATAGGGGGTATAAAGTGTGCCCTTTGTCCTGAACAAAGAGGGTTTGCTTGTCCATGCATCTCCCGGAGTCTGGTCTTTTGATTCCATGCCAGCTCATCCCCTGGGCAGCAGTGGGGCTGACAGGGCCAGAGGTTCCAGGTAGTAGCTAGGAGTGCCCCCCAGGGTGCACCCCAAAAGCTACAAGCATGTATTTTTCCCTCCCCACCCTGGCTTTGCAGCCATGGCCTCCATTTCTAAATGCACTGGTTTGTCTAAAGGAGCAACTAAAACTCTCCATTAATCTGTAAATTAGTCTGCTCTGCAGGATGCTGCCATCACCTCCTGGCATCACCAAATGCACCTCCTCATAGATGGCTGCAGGCATATGAATGAATTTATCTCAGGTCTTTCCTTTCATAAAATGCTACTGGCATCAAAGCCCTTGTGCTATAAGGTTACACAGTTTCATATGCTGAGCTCTAATTCTGAGCCAAACTGGGCAGGAATCAGAGGTCTGTGTAGTTGATTAATTGGTTTCCAGTTCTATCACGATTTCAGATGAAAAGGTTTTTCTCTTGTTTCTTTCTTTTCTTTTCTTTTCTTTCTTTCTTTCCCTTAACACAAATTGAAGGCTCCTCATCTTTTCCCTTAAGGCTGAGTCTCAGTGGGAATGAGGAACACAGGAAGGTCAAAGCAATTAACTCTCCCCTGCCAGTCTCTGCTGTTGCCAATTGTAGCTCAGAGCAGGGAAGATCCTGGGGCTGCTCTTAGCAACAGCATCAGAGCTTCCTCAGGCTGTTGAGCTGTGGCATTCCCAGTCCTATATTTGTGGTGATTCTCTTTTTAGTTCAGCTGGACCAGCTTCTATATCTGGGAAGGCTGGGTAATCATCCCTGGGTACCACATTCAGAGAGTAGCCAACAGCGATGATTCTTACTGGAGGCTATAGAACTCCATGTTTTGTTTTCTCAAGGAAACACATTTATGAAAGGAATCATATCCAGAATCTCTTAAAGATATGTTTTAAAACAAAGCCTTGCCTGTCACACACACAGAGCTAGGCTCCAAATGGCCACCCCTTCTTCCTGTCTTCATATCACTGCAGGACAGCATCCTAACTGGGTCCTCCTGAACTTCCCATCGGTTCTCCCCAGAGAATGCCGCCGTTGGTGTGGAGTCTCACTCTCATAAAGTACATGACGCTGTCTCTTTCGGTGGGCTCAGAAATCTCATAGTCATCACAAGCAGCTCTATTTCACCAGTTTAGCTATGTTTTTTTTTTTACTATGGATTACCAAAACTGATGACTTCATTGCCTAACAAAAATCTAACTAATGAGAGAATTATTTTGAGATGAGAAACCAATTTACTGTATGTGTGACTGACATCTCAGTAGTAGTGAAATACAAATACAAAATCCATAGTAAATCCCTTCCTAACCATAAGTGTTAGGCTCCTTAGGATTGTCCCTAAGGTCTGCCTGAAGAGCCTAGATCAGCTGCAGAGATCACTTTCCTTTTAATATACAGGGACATTTGGATGACCCTTAAGTGTTTTAGAGTCTACCCAGCTGGCTATATTGCTTATTCCATAATAGATGCAAATATGGAAATATACAGTTAACAGAAATCTGAATATATTTTCAAGAACATGCTGCATAAACCAAAGTCAGCACGATTATAGAGCTTTTCTGGTGAATCTGGTAGGAACCAAGAACAGAGCTAGTTCTTCCCAGCCACTCCACTCTCACACACTGAGGCATTTTCCCTTTGCTAAAACTTGGTACCAACTAATGAGGCCCAGGCCATGTGTCCCAGTCATCTATGATTGGATGCTGAATTCTTAGTTCAAGTGAGAGCAGTCCTTCCTACCTCAAAGCAAGCCACTCAAAACTTACAAAGTGTGCCTCAATTAAAAACAAGCTTGTTACCAGCTCTTCCCACTACTTAGAGCCAGGATCATCTGGGTACAGAGCAAATGGTCCCAAAGGTCAAGGAGACACCATCGACTTGACCTCTGGATGTGATTCAGCTATGGTTGGTGTGGTGGACTCAGCAAAGTTCTTATCGTCCTAACGCCTCCAGCTGCCTCTGAGAAATGACAGAGATGTCCTTTCTTCTAGGGCAGCGGTTCTCAACCTTCCTAATGCTGCAACTCTAATACAGTTCCTCATGGTGTGGTGACCCCCAACCATAAAATCATTTTTGTTGCTACTTCATAACTGTATTTTTGCTAGTTGTAAATCGTAATGTAAATATCTGATATGCAGATGGTCTTTGGCAGCCCCTGTGAAAGGGTTGTTCAACCCCCTCCACCACAACACACACATACAAAGGAGTCAAAACCCACAGGTTGAGAACCAGTGTTCTAGGATACTTCGACAGAGTCTGACTAACATGATCACGCTACCCATGGACTAGGTCTTCTAGTCCTGTCCAATCAGATCACAGCTTGTTTGAATTTACATTCAAGGACTAGGGTCTAAATTCAACTTTCCAAACCTACAATAGGGTTGCATCTTATGCTCAGATCTTAAATTCCACATTATATCATTTTGCTTAAACAATAGAAGTTTATTTCTTAAAGTTCTGGGAGCTAGGAACAAATTCGAGAGGCTCTTCAAGATCAAGGCACCAGCAGATTGTTTTCCCTACAGCATCTCTCTGTGTTTATGTATGTTCCCTAGACAGCTGCCTTCTCACCCACTGTATGATAAGTCTTTTATCTATGTCCTTGTATCTGTGTGTCTTTTTTGCACGTCCACATTTTCTTTTCTTATGAGAGATTCTAGGTAAATTGGATTATGGCCCACCTCAACAGCCTCATTTAGCTAAACCATCTTTCTAAAGGCCTAGCACTAAATACACCAAATAATAGTCACATTCTGAGGTATTTGGGAGTTAAGACTTTACCATAGTGTGTGTGTGTCTGTGTGTGTGTGTGTGTGTGCACGCGTGCACACATGCATGTGAATGTGTACCTGTGTGCACATGCACACACATGCACCTGTGGCTGTATAGGTATCCACTTCTGTGTGTGCATGTAGAGACCAGAGGCTGACATAAGGTGTCTTCCTCAATCACTCTTTACATGATTTTTTGAGAAAGGATCTCTCACTGAACCTGGAGCTCATTGATTTGGCTGGACTGGCTGGCCAGTAGTCCCCAGGTGTCTATCTGTCTCGATAATCCCACCAGTACTGGGGTTATAGGTATATCAACCTCACTTAGCATTTTTATTTCTGTAGGTTCTAGGGGATTGAACTCAGGTCCAATCCTCCTGAACTATCTCCCCAGCCCTCTCCACAGGAATTTTGAGAGGACACAATTTAATCCTTAGTGAGGTTATAGCTGACATAAGTTGTTGTGGAAGGAAAGCGATGCTGTCTTAGAAGGCCTAAACCCCATAATGGGATCTCATTCTCCATATTCCTAACCATACATCAATCCCAGCATGGCCACCTTGGCTTTTCAGAGCTTGTTCCAGCCTCTATCTTCAGGTTCCATTCCCACCTTTGTATTCTAATCAGATCACAGAGAGCCACAGAAATCTATCACACTGTGTAAAACAGCCCAGAGAACATGCTTCGCGATGGTGTTGGAGCACTCTTCAGACTTCGGTGAGTACATCTGAATTATCTTGCTAGGCATTCATCTTTCTATAACTCTTCAAGCTACTTAAGTGTAGGGGAAACACGGCCTGCCATAAATCTCACAGAATTCAGCTCTGATGAAAAGCCCGTGTCTGTCAGTGTGTTATTTTCTTCTATGATTTCCCCCGGGCTTCTTTTTTCAGAGTTTACAGTGTAGATGGATGTAGTTAAGGTTTTGCTGATACGTGAAAAGATCAAAAGTAGAGCAGGAAGACATATTTCTAAAGAGTTGGATCTCCCCCAACCTTTTGGGAAGGCTGAAATGGCAGTAAAGGTCACAGCCAAAAGATAGTCACCATGGAGACCAAAGGGGCGGGCTCTCATCAGGCACTCTCCAAGCAGCCTGAGCAGAAATCTTAATATTGGCCTAAACATTAATATATTGGTTGAAGAAAAGCCAAAACAAGAATGTTATTTGCTGCCACCATTTAGCTTTTAATTTATGTTAATAATGTATACCTGTATATTCTCAAGTATTGAACTAAGTGTCCAACAAGACACGGCCATTAGTTACAGTATGGCTGCTCACTAAGCAGATTTGAAATACCTGGCAAGTATCAAGTCTGAATGGTACTACTAGAAGACAAAGGTGCCATGAGGAAGGAGCCTATCATTCCTTGTCTTCATGAGCATTGGTTTAGAAGATGACTAACTCCTCCACAAAAGTGAACTATGTATATGTCAAGACATCGGTCTGAAAAAAATGCATGAAACCAAAACGTAGGACCCTCTGGGATCCCACTCTGCTTTAGGAATGTTCCTGGTTGTACTTGCTTTTTTATCTGACCATGTTCAGGATGGTCCCTAACACCACCTAACTTGGCCATCTATGGAGCAGCTTCTTCATTTGTCCTTCATGTCTGGTTGTTCAACTACTCATGAACGGCAGTGAGGAAATACTCTGTGTATGCTCACTCATCTCGAAACAGCCAGAGCCTGCTACTCTGCCCTCAGCTAGGCCGTAAATGCCTGCCCATTTTTTTTTTTTATTTCCTCATCAATAGATGGCTAATGAGTCCTCCGAGGGTAAACCTAAACTGTCTCTCCTTTCTGAGCTCTCATTCCTAAAGGAGAGTCACCAAAGCATGCTGCCAAAGATTAAGAAGAAAACCTTACTTCACAGTGTAGGGAAGTCCTAATATTAGGAACCATTTTAGAAGCCTTTAATGTATAATTTATTTACTGATGACATTTAATATCATTCATCATGACATTAAGCTTCTTACATCATTGTTGTGTTTTCACATAACAAGTCCATGTAAATGCGTGCATTCTGGGATTCTGACAGTTCAAAATCATCTCAGTGTAGTAAGCTTACTGCAGCTATCACTTGTTTGTATAGCTTCCAGGGTAACACTATTTCCTTGATTGATTTCAGCTGAAGAAAACGATGGTTGAGCAATAATAACTTATCAATTCTCTCTTATCTCAATCAAAACCACAGGTTTTGTTTAGTAATGCAGAAGAGAAAATGACCAACGGTTTATTTCGATCCCAATCATACACTGTGGACTGATAATCTGCTGTAGTGGTTCTTGACCTGTGGGTTGAATAACCCTTTTACGGGGGCCACCTAAGACCGTCTTCGTAGCAGATATTTCCATTGCAATTCATAGCTGTAGCAAAATTACAGTTATGAAATGGCAATGAAAATCATTTTATGGTTGAGTGGGGGCAGTCACCACAGCATGAGACTGTGTTAAAGGGTCGCAGCATTAGGAAGGTTAAGAACTACTAATCTACTGATTTAATGAAACCAAGCTAGATTCAAAACCTACCAGTTCCTTTAAGGAACCTAGGAAAGGGCACATTGGGCTCGCTGCGGTTCCAAGTTGTATGTGAATGCAGAAACTTACACAGTGGGAAACATTTTTGGAAACTGCCACCCCTCGTGTGATCACAGCATAATGGTATAATTGTAACAGCACCCAACTGCACGAGGATGTAAAAGTTGGAGACAGCGTAACAAAAATAAGGGAGGAAGGAGGAAAAATTCACATCTCAAAGTTGTGCAACCGTGCATGGACACCCGAACCTTATCCAGCATAAAATTTGTGGGGTCTGAGGGACAGCTATGGAAAGTAGTACAGTTGATTAATATGTTTAGGAAGCTACAGAGTTAGAAGATACCGTGATAATACATAAGGGAGGCAGTAAGTCATCACATGTAACTTTTATATGTATAGTTTCATATTCTTCACCAAAGGGAACCATCAAATAAACAACTGCAATACCCACTCTTGTTGCGACATTCTAAGGGATCATCCGAGTTCGGTCATACTAGGTAGCCACTGGGAAGCTAGTTGAGAAATCTTTGCAAAACCAAAGTGAAACCATAGCTTGGCCCCCAGTTGAGCTATTAATAATGAAATGGATATGCAAAAAAGAGAGATAGCTGGAAAGATCCTACAGTTTCTATCATGGCCAAATACAGAGAGCTCAAAGTAGTTACCAACAACAGATTTAATCCAAGTCACAAGTTGCAAAACCAGCCTACCTCCCCAGGACACTCTGAAACACTTAAGAAGTGAAGATGGAACTTAGCGATGACAGTGTACCTAATAAAGAGTAGCACGGTGAGCCTCCGTCCCACCGTCTTTCTGATCTTAAGATCTGAAGTTCAGATCTAGGTCACTTTGCAGATGCGTGTAAACAAGATGTCTCTTCAGGAAACTGAGCTGGTACCAGCCAGGGCCAAAGGGCTCAGAGCTAGAAGCTGCTGTGCGCTGTGAGGTTCATCCATTAAAGGGGTGCCGGCTGATTCTGGGGGCTGTACAGGGTATGCAGAGCGGGTAGACACCGTATAGACAAGTACAGGTTAATGCTTAGGAGATACTCAGAGCCGTGTATGGGAAATAATTCTACTTCCCCAAATTCCATTTATTTTTCTCTCCATTTTACTATAGCAGGTTTTCCGTTTTGTGGGACTGGTGTTCACACCCATGCATGCACACATGGAAGCCAGAAGTAGTATCAGCCTTCTTCTTCGATCACTGTCTACCTGACTTAGTGGTCCAGGGTGTCTCACTGAACCTGGACCTAACATGGTCAGATTGGCTGGCTACCAAGCCCTAGGAATCCTCCTGTCTCTGCTTCACATCTCTGGGGTTACAGAGATATTCTTCCATGCTGGCTCTTAAGGTGGATGCTGGATATTCGAACAGAGGTCTTCATATTTGCATGCTAAACACTGTCGTCACCCCGGGCCCCAGACTTTAATTATTCTTTCAGCCTAATCCAGTTCAAACTTTGGCTGAGCATTTATTTTACGACTATGATGGTAACTAATAGCTCTTGGGAATTTCCCGCATCTCAGGCACTACGGTGTGCAGGTTTGATGGATTATATTCTTTGATCCCCAAATTAAACTACAGTGGAATTTCAACTCCATTTGTGCATGGACTCTAGAGTTCTCTGGGCTTTTTTGCCTGGAAATTAGCTAAGGATTCAGTGACTACTAAAAGAATTAATGATCAATGGATCAATGGAAGAACAACTACAAAATCTATGCTGTCCTTTCTACTTTGTGCTGAGCCAAGTTAAGTGGCCAATGAATGGTCGCATGGTCACAGTAGAGTTCCAAGTCAGGTCAGATCCACAGTCACGCTGATGATGTGTTGGTTTCGCCTTTTTTAAAAATTTGGTTTTTTTGTTTTTTTTTTTTTATTTCCTGCCTACCATAGAAATCGAGTAGCCACAGAATGCTAGCCAATTGGCTTGCAAAATTAGATCTTTAGTGCTGCTTAAACCCTATACCCAGACTGTTTGACACAGAGCTAGGCATTCTTGTCTCCACCAAAAATTAAAGGGAAAAATAAGGCAGTGCGATAAAGTAAACCAGAAATAAAGCGAAGAAGCTGAGAAACCACAGGACTAAAGGCTGCCCAGACACAAGGGGCCCGAAAAGCAGGACACCAGACAAAATGGATACAGACCAGGATCAAGTGGTTCTCAGGGAGGGTGGGGCGAAGGAGGAGCAAATCTTAATAACTGCCAGAAAGGCCAGGCTTCGTTTGCTCCCGTCAGCTGGCCAGGGGATGATTCTGTGGCTAGTCATCAAAACAGACAGTGAAAACAGAAATGTATTTTCAGTTTACTGTGGGCTGCGTCCAGAGAAGACCACAAACTAAGAAGCAAAACGAAAGGTGAGAAGAAAGGCCAGCCTCAGGTGTGGCGTCTGTTCCAAGTGTAAGCGGCGTAAAGGAGCAAAACAACCTTCACTCTTTTTGAGTGCCTGTGTGTGTGTGTGTGTGTGTGTGTGTGTGTGTGTGTGTGTACATACGTACAGGACTGCATCCTGTGTGTGTCTGTGTGTGTATGTAGGTATGTACAGGACTGCATCCTCTGTGTGTGTGTGTGTGTGTACAGGACTGCATCTTCCGTGTGTGTGTGTGTGTGTATGTGTGTGTGTATGTATATGTGTATGTATTTACAGGACTGCATCCTCTGTGTGTGTGTGTGTGTGTGTGTACGCACAGGACTGCATCCTCCGTGTGTGTGTATATGTGTATGTATGTACAGGACTGCATCCTCCGTGTGTGTGTGTGTACAGGACTGCATCCTCTGTGTGTGTGTGTGTACAGGACTGCATCCTCTGTGTGTGTGTATGTGTGTGTGTGTGTGTGTGTGTGTGTGTACAGGACTGCATCCTCCGTGTGTGTGTGTGTGTACAGGACTGCATCCTGTGTGTGCATATGGTGGCTAGAAGGCAACACTGGGTGTCTTCCTCGATTGCGTCTCCTTATTTTTTGAGGCATGATCTCTCACTGAAACTGGAACTTACCAATTAGATTTGCCGGCTGGTGACCCTAGGGCTCCTCCTGTGTCTGCCTCCCAGGCGGGATGACAGATGTCCATCGGCCACATCTGGCCTTGTACGTAGGTGTGAGACAGTGAACTCAGATCTTCATGCTTTATGCCAAGCACTGTACCAATTAAATCACATCCTCTGTCCCTCCGGTGATGTTCGTCTTGATGACTTTATGGCATGTTTTACACACTTATGATCACAGACCTTGTTATATTAGGCAAGGGAACAGACCACAAGTCTCAGCTGTGCAGCCCTCACACACTTTCTGTACATCTTTGGGCTCGGAGTGTAAGCCAGAACATTAGTACAAACAGTGGGCTCTAGTCTGAGCTGCACCCAGCTTCCAGATGTAGCACGAACTGCGTGACCTTCCGGTCTTTATTGCATAAAGCTTTCTAACCTCCTTCGTGCCAAAGCCACATCACATTCTGGTGTTGAAAATTGTCCTTTGGCAAAAGCAATAAAGAAAACCAGAACACCATAAAGAGCCCAGCTTGCCTACTTAGTGACATTCTGTAGGCTCACACCTCTGTGCCGGAGGAACTCTAGAAGGCGTGCATATGTTTAGCTTCCTGCCATTTATGAAAGTTGAACCAGGTGTCGCCCTGCGCCCACAGTGATGAATGCCCTGACAGCATGTGTACACTGCATGTGCAGCTCCTTGTCAGCCTAAGACAAGCGCCAGTTTGATGAATGCACACGACCACTTCTTTTTCGCTCCGTTTCCATCCGAGACTCACACAGAGGACTTGTGTTTCTGTCCAGAGCTCTGGGTTTCCATCATCTATTTTTCATAGCGCTGACACTAAACCAGTTGCAGCAAAAGAAGGGTATTATTTCGGACACAGTGCATCACGATGCTGATTTGCTGTTCCTAGGGGGCATGCTCGCTGTGTTGGGTTTTATCATTTTTGTCATGGGAGACCTGGCTCAACAGAACGTAAGTGTTTTGAGGTGCTTGACATTTCCATAATGCAAATGCTTAATTTCCTATGCGTGAGGGGGGAGCAATGTGTCAAAGTCCGATGCGAGATGGATGCTAAAGTAATTGGTGGGGTTTCTGTCAGGGTGGCAGTGTAAGGTGAAGACAAGCAGAACCATTTGTTGCTCTCCTCGTTTCTTGGTAGCTCACTTATCTTTGAGAGAAGTTTGGTTTACTTGAAACAGCTCGAAAACAGATTGCCATGTGATCTCAGAAATGTTTGTCTTCTCATCTTCATGTACTTTCTAAATGCAATAGACCTGTAGTTTTAGACTTAAAAGTTGGGTAACACGGACTTTTGAAATAGGACATGTTAAAGGAACCATTTGTGAGGAACTAGAAACTTTCTCCCTACCCTTGAACACATACACCTCTTCACACGCCAACAAAACTACACTAACTACCAATAAACCTGCTAACTGGTAATAACATTATATACCAACTTAGATGTCTTTTTGCCTGCGTTGGGCTTGCTGATAGTGTTGAATCATCAGTAACAATGGTTAAACTTTAAATCCATAGCATATCACATTCATAATACCTCTAGGAGTGAGAATGCATTTGGTTTACCTCTCTAAGAATGTTTAGCACACTTCAGATGTACTGCCTTTTCAAGCATCTTTGCCTTGTTTCCAACCCTTCAAGACTTCTTACTCAGCTTTTCAACTTTGCAAATATAATTACCACACTAAGCTGGTGAAAGAAACTACTCAAGCAACTCACAGGCATTGCTGTTTTCCAGTGCTCTGTGCTTTACCTGGAAGCAGGATCAATAGAACACCCGGGGAGGAGGAGAGCAGGTCTGCTCTAGGCTGTTTCATTCACTTTCTATTAAACGTGACAGCTAATTTGCAAGTTCGCACTTTTTAAAAGCTAGGGTTTTTGAAACCATGGCAGCTGAACTCTCCCAACTATGCAAACAGAAATGGAGTCCAGAGAGTACCCTTGTCCTGGAGCTCTAGCCAAGGCATTATTCTGGTCAAAGACACAAGTTAATTCTCATTAAATGCTTTCTAGTAAAAGGACACTGAACAAAAAATTAGGAAGCATTATGAAACAAGCCAGAAATTTCCACTGAGAGTCTCAAATGGAATCCAAAACCTTTTGCTTCATCTGAATTCCCAAAGTCATACCAAGCAAGAATCCTCCCTTCGACCCACTGAGGGAATGTTTCAAATGCTTTTTCTATAAAAAGATGTGTTTAATCTGATAGAGCAAGTGACATTTTTATAACCCAAAAAAAAATTTATTCTTGGAAAAGAAAAAAAAAAATCTTGGACATGTGGCCAGATATGGAGGATAGATATGTATTTAAGGGGGTGACATTTTTTGGCATACAATAGAAAAGAAACAATTTTTTAAGAAGCACTTGGCAAAGCAAAATCCTAATACTATTTCTAAACTTGTCCATTTGCAAAACTTCAGTGTCTGTTTTGTTTTCTTGGCTATGGGAGAAGAAAATCCCTTGGCTGGGATGGGCTGAGTCCCACTACTTTGCTTCTCCTGATAGGAATTAGTTAAATTAACTAAACTCCTGATGGAATGTCTAGCCTGTCATCAGCTCCGCATAAAAATGAAACACATGGCATTCTCAGAACTGAAAACAGCCAATTCTCAGAAAATATTTGAATAACCCTTGAACGTTAACAGCACAATCATTTACACACACACACACACGCACACACACACGCACACACACACGCACACAGATGCTTTACCATTCTCCACTAGAGCCAGAATAAGACAGACTCATACACCATTCTGATCTAGGTGCATGTCTTCAGAAGATATGCTGCCCTCATGGGGAACCTCGGTGGCCTGGGTTTGGGGTTCATGGTGCTGGGAAGAAAGTAAACACATGTATTTCAATATAAAGACATCTCGGTGATATCTCAGTGGGCCAAAGGATGTAAGTATAGCCCACCCTCAATTTTGGATAACGTCTACTTCCAGGTCAGCAACGTATTTGCTTGCTGCATGCTATACCTTGAGGAAGCAGCAAGTGCAGGCAGATGCTGGGGAAGGAGACAGCATGGATCCCAGGAATAAAGAACATGCTGTCAGTCTCCCTCCTTCACACTGTCATTTTATCCTCTCAGTGCTTCTTGTCTCCGCAGCGTGGTGTTGTCTTTAAAGCTGGTTCACAGAGACCATTCAGGAGCCAGTAAGCTAGCTCTGGACTAGTAAACAACTGTATTTTTGTCTCCTCTGGGCCAACACAGTCTGTTTCCGTGCGCAGACAGGAGCATGGTCAGGCTAGTTCACGGAAGGGAGACTGCCACGCTATTAAAATGTGTGCTGTTTTCCTTGGGAGCTGAGCATGAGTCTAGTATTCCAAAGATGGACAGAGCATAGTTTTATAGAAATGAGGTTCAGTTGGCGGGGAAAGCCTTTCTCTTCTTCACACCCTTTCTGAATATGTCAGATGTTAATGCCCACAAAGGTGTTAGGTGTTCAGTGAGGCCACATGCACAATGCACACAGCCTCTCCATTTGTCAGGATCCACGCTGCTTCACTCTTGGTGTCTCTAGAACTTTGAGATTTTAACTACCCTGTTGTCCAATTGTTGTTGTTGTTTTAATGACAGAATACCTACCCCTTTTTCCCCATTTCCAATTTGAATGCAATGTATTTTGAACTGCCCCTGGATTACCAGCCCAGCTCTTAAACAGCTCAGGCAATCCGGGGAAGGCAAAGGCACATGCCTAGCATTGGTTGAGGGAAGAGGCAACCCCAAGCTCTTGGTAAAACAATTGCCTCCACCATCTTCCTCTCCCCACCAGTCCTAGGGACGGATCAAAGGTCAGAGTCGGGTCACTACAGTTCTTCTGTCAGCAGCTGTTTTAAGTTCCAAACTTAAAACCCAGAGGCGGTGGAAATTCTAAGCACAGCTGCCAGTTAGAACAATCGTTGGGAAATCTACCCCCTTCTACCTCCTCTTGACAGTGAGAGGAGTGCTGCCTTTAAAGCACAGGCACAATTAGAGAAGAGGGGGACCTGTGTTTAAGTGCCAATGCCGAATCTTTACCTTGGTCACCACTCTCCAGGAAAAAATGGTTAGAAACTCCAGTGAGTAGGTATTGCTAAAAGCAACCCGCAGCCAAGGCATCTCAATCATGCTTTGCTTGACATGTTAGCCTGGAATTTTAAAACGTTAGCTTAACAACGAGACAAAGGGAGAAGCTGTGCCGATGAGCATGTTTGCACTGGGCAAGGTGACTCATGCTTGCTTTTTGAATTTATTTTTACCGTGACGTGGACTATCAGCTTTTGATTTTCCACGTCCCCATTGAAGATGGGGTGCTGTGTAGGAGGTAGCTCTTGATAACCCCAGTGGGTTTGTAGAAAATAAGTAGCAAACACAAATAAGTTAGCCTTAAGCATAGTCCTGGAGGGACCTGGTGCTACCAGGTGGATGTGTCAGGGTGGCTCTGGGTGAAGACCCCCAAAACTGACTATGGAAAACTGATAGGTTGGTGTCATCCACATACCTACAGCTAAGCAAGCATTCTCTTTAGAAAGGGTATTTTGTTTGGATCCTCATTTCTGTACTGTTACGGGTATGAAAGCACAATATGATCATTAACGTGGATGGCGTTGATTTCAACCCTTCCTTAAACCCCCCTTCATTCTCTTCCTCCTTTCCCTTGGGCCTTACATTCTCTGATGAGTGACCTACAACTACCCAGACCTCTCATGATCAGCTTCTGTAATGCTCTCAAGACTCACATAACAGGAACGTCTTTTGAATGAGAACACCCGTTTATTACTTTTGATGCGTGGTTGTCTTACACACTTCAAAATTTAATCAAAACTGAAAAATTCAAAATTTATCTTTACTGTCTCCATATCCAAGCTCTCAAAATGCAGTGTTGACAAAAACTACTTAAGACTATCACAGTAGGTCCATTTGTTGGCGGTGGGAATGACTCCGTAACTGAGCACTGATTTCAGAGGCAGGGTGTTGGTGTGGAAGACTCACCCCCACCACCGAGGTCTGAGCAACTTAGCATCTGGCCATGTCTCTATTTCCAATTTGTAAACGGGGAGGGGGGGTGAGGAGGTAGATGATGGGTGACAGAATAGTAGGCCCTATCTTGTATTGGAAGCATAGCATGGTCCAATGTGAGATCTTGGGAAAGAGCTTTATGGCATAGCAATTTCAGTAAGTGCTAGCTTCGGGGAATACTCTAATTGTCTTATGATGAACTCAGAAACACTAGGATCATATTAAAATGCTAAAGTCTAAACATTTCCCAGGATTGTCTATTAATCAGTACTGTTAAACGAGTTGAACTTCATTGAGGCACATGTGCAGAATCTAGATATTGTCTGGAGACTGTTCTTGTCTATTCTGTGTCAAACGGACAGAGTTCACACACTCGTGGGCATACACGCTGAAATATTTCAGTGATATAGCAGAGGGATTAACAGACATCTAACACAGGAGCAGATGCAGCTTTGTGAGATTAATCACCCAATGCTATTTGCAAACAGATAGTTTAAACAGAATGAGCACCAGAGGGAATTTGGGCCAGGGCTGCATGTGCATGCCCAAGTGTGTAGTTTGCCCTTTCTTCTCATCAGAGTAGTTGCCTTTGGGATAGAAATGTTTTCTTCCCTACTTTGCAGATATCTACAAACAGTATTCTGCCCAGAAGGGAGAAATAATTTACTATGACTCATCTGAAGCAACCATCCTAGGTTGTCAAGATGAAGTATTTATTACTGTTAGGGGAATGATCAATCTACAGAAATGCACAGGGCTTCTCACCATGAAATCAGAGCCATCCCTTGAAACTGGCTGATGCTGAGCACGGGAGAGCACAGAGATGTTTCCTCTAGCTCCAAAATACCCACACCATCTCCCACGACTGTGACTTCCTACTTTGTCTCCGATTTCTGCTGCCAGGGGTAACCCTTGTATTTAGACAACCTAGATACTTGCTTTTAAAATAGCTTATGATTTACCTAAAAGGTACACCAGAGAGCCTTACACAGTCAGATGAGCTATTGCACTCTTGTACATTGGTAGAGAATCATCCATCCCTAAAAGTGAATATATAATGATAAAGGAAAGATATTTTTTTGATGACAGGGAACAGAAAATAACCTTTTGCCTTTGGGGGTGTGTGTGGTACCATCCAGTGAGGTAGGCAGGGAGAGAGCTCTTTGAGAAGCCTTATTTCATAATGGAAGCAAAAAACTGCTTCCCTCTTATGGTCCCATATCTCTTCCCTCTCCTGCTGCACTCTACAAACATCCAGAATGGACTAGAAAAGCTCAGAGGAGCCGGGATGCGGTGTGGAATGAATGTGTTGACAGCGTGGTCCTTGCTACCACATGCCACGGTTCTATGCTGTTAAAAATGTTGATCAGTGGTCACATAGACCTTTGTGAGAAGAATTTTGTATTAAATAAGGGCCAAGAAGAGAGCAAAGGAATGCGTGTCAGGGTCTAAGACAGTCAATACTGCTTGCTTCATGACCATCTAAGGTGACCCAGAGTAAAATACCCTTTTAGTAACTTCATATGATTACTGAATGTGAACTAGTTGTGATATGTAATGGACTCACAATAACAAATACGTTTGCATAATTTCCTTCCCACATTTCTTTTTCTTTTGGGGAAGTAAACATCAAGCTTTGTAAAGACCAAAACATACTGCGATAAAGTTAGGTTTTGCTTGCTTAGAACTCACTGCTATTTGGGTGATTCTTCAATTGATGAGCAGATCCCACCCACCTATTCATTGTTACATTTCTCTTCTAGAACCAGAATAAGACAGACTCATATACCATTCTGATCTGGGTGCATTTCTTCAGAAGGTATGCTGCCCTCATGGGGAACCTCGGTGGCCTGGGCTTGGGGCTCATGGTACTGGGAAGACAGTAAATGCATGTATTTCGGTGTAAAGACTTAGTGGGCCAAAGGATATAAGTTTAGCCCAACCTCTCCTTGACCTGTATCTCTGTTATTCCCAGAAGAATGCCTACCTTGAGATTTCGCACAGACACCTGTGTTTAAGCTGATTCAAAAGAAGCCTCTAGGGACATCAGAGGAAGGGAGACAAAGGCAGGATATCAAAAGAGATCTTTTTGCTCTGTGATTCTTTATATTTATTTGGGGGTGTTAGGATGGAACCCAGGACCTTGTACATGCTAGGTAAGCACTCAATCTCAATATCTCTTGCCCTTACACCTCCTTCCCACCCCCACCCCCACCCCCCGCCCGTAGTAGTCATTGATTTAGGTACCCTACTCAATTAACTTTGTAACTTCGAGGATGCTACTTCTAAATAAGTCCCACCTTCTTGGATACTGAGTGCTAAGGATACTAACTTCAACATATCTTCTGGGAAGACACTGCTCACCCAGCAACAGCCACTGTTAGAGATGGAGTCATCTCCAAGCAGGAAACAGCTGTAAAATATCTATTGCAAAGTCAAAATTACTCTTTATCTCCCAACCTGGACACTTACTTTCCTCTACAACCATACAACTAAGTGGTTCTGCAGGATCCAGGGAAAGACTTGGGCATCTGGTCTGAGTTATTTCTGAGTAAAACCAATCTACAGAGGACTAATCATCCCTCAGAACCACCCAGGCACTTTGGTCTCTCTGATAGCACATGAACTCCTAAAGAATATATGAATAGCTACATAAGTCCACAGCTCACTCTCCCCTGGGTGCTGTGAAGCTCCTTGTGCTGTGTCATTTCCTGTTTGATTCTCTTTGTTATACTTTGGTGTCCTTCCTATTCACATACTGTATTTGAGATAATCTTCCAAGAAAATGGAGTTCTCTGCATCCAACCATGATGCCCCTTAATTGCTCTGACTTTGGAGAGCTATGAATTTGCCCAGGACGTATTTGCTCTCACACAAACAATTTAGAAGGCCATCCATCTCCACTTTCCGTCTTTTCTGATGGTTTATTTTGCATGGGAAAAATTTACTTCCTTCCTGTACGTCAAGTTTTTTTTTTACATGTACGTGCTTTTTAAGAAAGGTCACACATCAGGGCACGGATAGAAGATTGTGAAATTTCTTCCCATTATTGCAGTCAATAATAATCCGTGTGGGATTCCTTAGTCTTCCTGCAGCATGAAAACGTGGGCGGGTAGGTGGGTGGATAGATAGAGGGATCGGACAGCACTGCCTAATCTTTGGTTATTGTAACAGTCTTTTGTGTAAAGAATCTCACTGAAAAATAAATACCAAGGGGATTAATTAGGCATGACACTGAAAATGTATTTCATAAATATTTTGCTAGGTCAATAGAGGAAGTGATTACTGAGGTGACTGTTTTGCCTTACGCTGCTCTCAGAGCCTGTTGACATTCCTCATCATCAGCATTAACCATCTGACATGTTTTCCACTGGGAGGAATGTTCTGTTCTCAGTTCCAATTCCTCCTCTGTTTTCAGTGTGCAGGGTTAGAGTCTCTGGATTTGCCAGGGTGACTCTGTGTACTCAAGCAAACTCTGAATATCTTTGATGAAGAGGGGTCTAAACTAACCGTTGGCGCTTTCCAAGCTCCGTTTTCAGCCGTTTCCTCCGAGTTGATGCTTGGCCACAAGACCATCCTACAAAACAGGGCCACAGGTTGCTTGCGACATAACAGAAGATTCACCTATTCAGTGGTCTCCAGAGGGAGGATCAGCAAATGCATTGTTTTTAGATTCACATATTTTGTCAGGAAGAAAACTGGGTACAACTTTGACTGGAGCTGGGACAGGAAGGTGCCCATTCCCACATCCATGATAGCAACTATCCCACCATCCCCTCCAAAGGCGCAGCTCCAGTGAGCTTCCTGCCCCTAGGCCCATGCAGGCCAAGTACCTGCTGGCCAGCTTCCAAAGCAGGGCTTCGCGTAAAGTCTGGATCTATGCAATCCCCACCTCTAGAGTAGGACGTAAGTTGAGCTATTTCTATTTCCCAGCTCTGAGATGGCCAGTGTAAAGCAACTGTTGCGGTGTGGATCCTATGACAATGGCTGAACAGTCACACAAGGGCCTCTCTGACACTTCAGTCTCAGGAGGACTAAAAATACATCTTCTGAAGGCCATCTTGATAGTGACAGAAATAACTGAGGCGCCCAGTATGCCCCAGCAACCTCCTGAAGGGACGTGCTGCTCGTATTTTACAAAACCGTATATACTGAGACACGTGATTTAATACATTTTCTCTATCATCCCGATGGTGTCTTGATCAGTCAGATTTCCATAACTGCAAAATATCCGAGCCAGTCAACTCACGGGGACCAGTTTCAGACTGTGGCCACTCGGCCCTGCCATTGCCTTTGGGCGGGTGTTGAAGCAGAACACCGTGGTGAGGAACACGCGGTGGAGGACGTCTATCACAGAGACCAGGAAGCAGTGTGAGACAAGAGGGCAGCTCGGTGTGTCTCTGCTGGGTCTGCCGAGGGCACGCCTCCAGTGACCTAACTTCTTCTCACTTGGCTCACCTCCTGAATCTCTTCTACCATTTCTCAGTAGCACCTCAGGACAGTGACCAACTTTTTACCCTGTAGGCCCTTGGGAAACGCTTAAAAGGCCAAAAACAAATCATAAAGTGTCCATTCGAGTGGACAAAGACATAACTCAAAACAGATAAAAGGAAGGTCACATGACTTTGACAGTGGTAAGGTCAAACCCTCACAGGGAGGCCTTCAGTCCCCCAATTCAGGGCCCTACCCTGTGAGTGACACCAAAGAAGAGTTTGTCTTTGAAGCATATGTGACAGAAATTCATCTTTAAAAAAAATTTCCAGCTCACCATCTGGGTGACAAAATGTATACTTGGGGGTATTTTTTTCCTTTTGACAAAATTCATGTTGCTGGCTTAAAAATTCAAATTATATTCTCTATATTAGTTTGTATATTAGACTTACAGTCTATTGTTTTGACTATTTTTGCACAGCATGAAAGTATTCTTTGATTACAAAAATCCATTCGTCTTAGAGGAAATTAGCCACTAAACATATAAATTGTAACACTTCCAAAAATGAAATACCGAAACTTATACCTTCTGTTAAAAGAGACCAGAATTATTTTTAAGGTTGAATGTTACATTTTTCCCAATTCCCTGGGGAAAAAAAATTACATAAGTTGTACTGTACATGAAATGCTAGCGTCCTGTACCCCACCACCACCACCACCACCACCACCACAGGGTAGATCGTGATAATTCTAAAACTGAACAGAACCATCTGGAATATGAGTCATTAGGCTAAGTAAAAAGAGAAAGCGAGAAAGTCATGAAGCACTGTACAAGGAAACTGAAGAGCTGCATCGTTCCCTGTGCTCACAGACTGGAAACAAGGGCCCTTGACTCTGAGCACCCGACTCCGCCCCAAGCTGCAGAACTGTGCCTATCCCTGTCAGGATGGTGAGGGCTACCCTCCTTAACCAAGTCAAGGCAGGCAGGCGAGGGAGGCCCTGTTCTTTGCTTTTCTATCGGAAAATGGGATGTGGAAGGCAGTTTAGAAGAAAATACTGTGATACCCCCCCCACACAAAGGAGTGCCCCATGTGAGGGGGGAATTTCTTAGAAATGAGTAGAAAGTCAAAGAGAAAGATGCATCTCCCCAGGTTTCACCATATTGGAGTTCAAACTTTGGGTCTTACACATGCTAAGCAAGCGACCTACCACCCACCGAGCGAATTGCCCAGGTTCTTATCTACTCTTTTAGTTTAAGACAGGGCCTCAATTACCCAGGCTGGCCTTGAGCTTGCGCTGCAGCCTGAGCTGGTTTTGAACTTGAAATTCTTCTGTCTTGGCTTCCCTAGTAGCTAGGATTGTAGGCATACAGCACTCACCCCAGCTTCCCTTTCTATGTCAGGACCGTAGACTTAACAGTGTTTAGTACATGTTCCCTGAACAAAGTTTCATTTGTTTAATGCTGACCACACAAGAAAATAAAAGTAAGGGAAATAAATATTTCCTGTAAATTTCTCTCTCTCATTCTCTCTCTCTCTCTCTCTCTCTCTCTCTCTCTCTCTCTCTCTCTCCCTCCCCCCCCTCCCTCTCCTTCCCTCCCTCCCCCCCCCCCTCTCTCTCTCTCTCAGACACACACACACATACACATGCCAGGCCCAAATGTCATCCCCACAAATGCTGTCCACCTACTTTGAGACAGGATTTCTCATTGGCCTGGCGCTCACCAATTAGGTTAGACCGACTGACCAATAAGTCCTAGGGCTTTGCCTCCCCCTCTCCCCAAGTGCTGGAGTTGTGGCACACACCCATCACCCCTGATATTCTTATATGGGTGGGTGCTAGGGACCTGACCTCAGTTCTTCATGCTTTCATATCAAGTACCTTTCTGACTAAGCTATCTTCCCAGCCTCCTGTTTTAAAGGTTTTTATTTTGTTTGAGGCATGATTGTTTTTTTCTCTGCCATTCAGCCTGGCCTCTGACTTAAGGCACTCTTCCTGCATTTTCTTCCTGAGTGTGGGATTGCAGGCCTGAGCCACCAAGTCCAGCTTCCGGTCCTGGATTTCTCACCGTGCTCTGCCCTCTATGCTAAACACCTTACATATGGATGCGTCTAATCCTCACAGCAAGTGGGGGCTAGTAAGGGTCCCCATCTTCTTTTACAGTGGGGATAGGGATGTGGCTCTGTGAGGTGACTTCTTCCCCGAGAAAGCACTACTGTGGCTCCCGACCAGTGCTGACATGTTCAGTGCTGGAGATGTCTGACCCGGTCACCACGTCTGCTCCCTCACAAGGCAGGCAGACACACTGCTGGGGTTTGTCTGTAGTCTGTCTTTTTCCAAAGCATCAAAACGGTACAACTTAATGAACAGCTCAATTAACTGTTTAAGACACCCAAGAGGTCTCATAAGCGGCTGGTAACTGTCGTGCATCTTACTTGCCGTTCTTCCTGACCTTAGCGTCACCAGGATTCAGGATTAGGGAAGGCTCTCTGGTTGAGGTAATTTGAATTGCTTACTGTGCTTCAGTCTGTGAGGATTCGGTGAATAAAGGAGACATTTAGTTGACTAGATATAGACGTAACTTTGCTATTTACCAAAACTAATCTTACCAACCCTTACATTTTCATAGCCGAGACTGTAAGAAGTGGTTATCAGTGTACATCAGATCCGTTTATATTATCATATTCCTGCATCAAGCAAGCATAATGGTCTAGCAAACCCAGCAAAATATTCCTGAAACACTGAAACATTCACATCCACAAACACTGGTGTGTGTTCGGGGCAGGGCAGGTTGGTGGTGGTTTTAACAAGGTAAGAGCTCCTGTCTGAGTGGCAGATGGGTAAAAGCATTGATCTAAGTGACACAGGTAGACACCAAGCTGGCCAGGTTCCCTCAACAAGTGCAGTGACTTTTTTGGGAATCAGAGAACAGGCTTTTATAAACCTTGGATCTTTGTAACACAGACAGAACCTTGATCCTACCCTTAGCCTGGCTGTTTAGGTGCAAAAATCAAGTCCTGAGTTTTGTGGGGAAATGGAACAACCTGGTACTCCCTACAGAAGTCTGAGTCTACTATAGTCAATTAATTATAAGATAGTACGCCTGGAAACTCTGTTTGTCACTACTAATCTCAAGTACATGGCCATACCATAAGGACGAGCTAAACTTTAACCCGATCATATTCTTATGGCTTAGTCATTAAAAAAAGTACCACCTCCATCCTAAGCCGACTCTCAGAAAAACCTTAGCCAGTAATTCAAAATGGTGATCAAAATGTATTTTCTGGAGTTTAATTACTTTTTCTGAACCAGCTATTCATCTTGCTTTCTGTTAAAATGTAGAATAAACATGATGTTTATCACAAAACAAGCAAATCAGGGCATTTTAGAATATCATGTTTAGTTGTAACATAATGGTTTAATCACTTTGATAAGAAAGGTTTGTTTCCTAATGAGAACACACCTGTTTAAAGAACTTGTTGAAATGAAGTTAATCTCTTTAAGCATTTCTCTTTCCTTCCTTTCTTTCTTTCTTTCTTCCTTTCTTTCTCTCTCTCTCTCTCTCTCTCTCTCTCTCTCTCTCTCTCTCTCTCTCTCTTTTTCTTTCTTTTCATGTACCCCTGGCCTGATAAAATACTTAATTTGGCAACTTGGCAACAAAACTGTTAATTTTTCATTAACTTGAAGTTAAGAAAGCATTGACATGGCCAAGTAAAATTCTCTCATTATAAATACCCTACACGAAAGTTCCAGAAAACACCAACTGACAAATCTGTTAAAATCGTTTCAATGTCTACTTCTATGTGTTTTTACCTCTGTGGCAAGACATTAGCTTTGCTGAAGCCACTAAGAGCACACGGGTCCTGACTGCAGTGACCCATTCAGTAACCGTGGAAACGGTGTCAAGCGGTGAGCAGGGATGAGCATGTGTGTATTCTTTTGATCCTATCGCTTCTGTGGAGACAATATGTTAGGGATTCCTAGTCTGTCCAAAAGCACTCGGCTTTCCTCTCCCTTCGCACTCTTGCTGATTCTCTGTAACTGCCACAGTAAATAGAAACCAGGGCAGCTGAGCGCTGGACCCTCAGGACCCTATGTTCCTTCCAGAAATGTGTCTTGTATTTAAGGATGCATGCTCAGATGTCCTAAAAATGGGCTCTCCTCCCAGATACTTTTCTCTGCCTTCTATTTCTGCAGCCCTGGTCCAGGGCCAGGCTCCCACACTTTATTTATGTCATTCTATTTTTTTCCTGTGTCTCTCTTCATAAGGTTTTAAAATATTAATACTTACAGAGAAAAGTATTTAAAAACCAAGAAAGTAAGCACTCTATCTCATTATATATTAACGTTGCACCAAATGTGCGTGTGTGTGTGCGCGCGCGTGATACTTTAAGTGTGTTTTAAAAAGCTGCATGTATTCTAATGCAGCAGCACAAAGTTCATATCGAGAAAACTTTATAGATTATGTATCTGTGGAGCATGAAGATTCTAAAAAGGGATCTATGAAAACTTTGGGTAATTATTAGTTGAATTATAATACTCTATTTCTTCAGTAGTAAATACATAAGATACTGGGGGACAAAAAAACTGAAACACGACCTCCGCCCTTAAGAAAACACACACATCATAAAGCAAGACGAAGTGATAAGCAAGGCTTGCCGCACATGAAAACGCACTTATTGAAAGGACCGCGTTAGAATGAAGGCAGTCTCTTCAGGAAGGGAGCCCTTAAGTTGTATGGGAAGGGCGGCATCGGGGACCTCACAGTGTGCTTTCTAGAATGTTTATTATTTTAAGAATCATCTGGAGGAATCCCAATGAGGGGAGGGGCTCACAAAAGATTAGCCAGTCCTGCCAATTTGTCAGTCAGTCACATGTCCCCCAACAAAGACTTACCCGAATAGACCTGACTCCCTAATACTTGAATAAACCTGACCCTAATTAAGGCCCAGGGCAGTGTCTGGCACAAGGAAGACACCCAGTCACGGTGTGCGCATTAGATGCAAATGAAGGTGAAAATGTAAAATGTGCGCTTAAAAGGCAAGAAAAATGTCCTCAAGAGCACAGTACGAGAAGGGAAATAAGTACAATGTCCTGAAAACTTGGCTAGAACTCTATTGCACTGAGAAGGAGGGCAAGAGAGAGGGAGAGAGAAGGAGAAGGCAACTGAAAGATTAAACACGGAGTTAACAGTTTGATTAATATCCTCTTAGGGCTCTTACCCAAGTTGTTATTCCCAAGCTTATATGTAAAGAAAATTAAGACTCAAGAGATTAACTTGCTCAAGAATGTTCTGATAGGAATCCCCCCCCCCAAGCCACACGCACACACACACACACATACACAGAGGACGTGCATATTTGACTCTGCCATGGAGTTCCAACTGGAGGTGCTAGGAAGCCAAAGTTAGGGGTTCTGTCAAATGCAGCCTCCCCATCCATACAAATGAGTGGTTCAACTATCACCACTGGTAACAATTACAAGCTAGCATCTGCAGGATGGTGCTTTGTGCGTCTGACTTTTGGATCATAGCAGGTTAATGCGGTTCTCATCTGTTAACTCCCAAAAGGCTGACATGAGATGTAAATGTTAACAGGGGACATGCTCAAAAATAAAGCTGAGTCTTTTTATAGAACTAGTCGGAGATTCACAGCAATTGCTTGAAAATAAAGGCTTTGGGTTAAAATATAAACTGACAACATGTTCTTATATGTGATGACTGCTTAATGCCACTGAGCATATTAGGGTGTGTGAGGTGTTGAACTAGAAGCAGGGAGAGATCAATTGTGAGACAGAAAACATCCTTAATCTCACAAAAACATAGAGGAAAAGACACACACGAAGGAAATAAGCACCCTATCTTTGCTGTATGGACATTTTTCTGAACAGAGAAATAACTGATCCACGTGGAGGGAAGCCCTGAAATGCAGGCAGGAGCTGTGTGACATATCAATAACCTCAGCATGTAGCAGGCGAGGCAGGCAAATCGTGAGCTCAAGCCTGGGCTGCATGACTCTGGAAAGAAGGTGGGGCAGAAAAAAAACAAAGAAAGATGTATAAGATTTGAGAAATCAAAAGGTTACATAAACTACGTATCTAAATTTGGGGAACCAAAATGGAGCTCATAATAAACTGGAGCAGACAGATGGCCGAACTGGAGGGAAATGGAATTAGCTGGTACTGTAAATGGAGAGTGAATCGGAGATGTTGAAAAACCTTCTAGAAGCTTATTCCTTAGAGAATCAACAGAATGGTGGTGAGTTCCACAAGGTGGCTAGGTTTTAGAAAGAACCCTCTGGCCATGGGAGAAAAGGCAAATTAGACACACCCTCTTCAGTTCTTAAAGGCAACCATTGATCTGATCACTCATAGGCTCTCAGGGACACTGTTCATGCATAGTTCTACAAACATTACAGCACTCGGGCAGTGAATTAACACTAAAGAATAGTAGGCTTCGCCCAATGACTGTGAAGGCAGTTAGCTGTTTTTCCTTTGATCTTGTTTTAACCTTCATGAACATGCCTGCACTTAGTAAAATATGTAAATTTGTTTCCTCATAGCTTAAAATGTAAAGCTGGGACACACACTCTAAAATATTTAGCAACATCTGAAGAGCCCAGACTCAAGGAAAGAAGAGGCTATACCAAGCTAAGAACTCAGGATCTTTCTAATGCTAAGCTTCCACTTGCAAGCTGAATATATGAAAGCTAATTGCTTATACCCTAGGAGCCTTCCTAGCTGATTAGCTGGAATGAAAACGGTACAAGATGGAGAGCGAACACCTTAACGTATCAGATGTTAGCCAGCAGATGCTGAAGACACTGGAAGTCATCGCCATTTAAGTTTTAGGTCCCTTGTGTGTGGCATATCCAGAAAAGTTTAAAGTAAGGAAAATGATGGGAAACTCATAGCTGCCATGCTCCTGGGGCCTGTGGGCTTATATACTGCAGAGTTCTGTTTCCAGCCTAGGGCTTGGGCATTCAGTGAAGCAATATGAACATCTTACTCAGCGACCATGAAATTTATGTGTTTTTCCTTGACCCTACAAAGACAGTTGAACTTAAAAGATACACATTGTAAAAGAAATTCTCAAATTATGAGCCTTAATATTTACATTGCGGGTGAGGCATACTCTCTGTTTTAAGCCCCTTAAATTCTACGTGTTGATAACTATGGGAGATTACTCTACAGAAACAAACAGAAACAGGCTAAGTGCAGCGCTTGAAGCAACGGGCCTGTCTTCTTCCTGGTTATTTGAATGCATTTGCATTAATATGGTGGACGTTTTCTCTTTCTCTTCCTTTAATGTTTTCTCAGAATCCTCATAGAAACAGACTGTGCTGTTCACACGCTCAAGTTCTAGCTCATTAGAACGTATCTAGTGAGCAGGACAGTGGTGTACACTAGTAATTACAACACTCAGGAGACTGAAGCAGCAGTATCATGAGTTCCATTCTTGGCCGCTGTGTAGCGGGTTCACACCACCCGGGGCCGTGTCATTAGCCCTTGAATGAATGAATGAAATGGTATGAAATATGATACTTTTCTTCCTTCCACTATGATGATATAAACTCAGGTCTAAGCTATTTCAACTGGTTAATTTCCTGAGTCCGTTAGGTACTATTTCAACACCATGAAATCATGAAATAAGTGTTAAGAACCTCCATCCCCACACACACCCCTGTGATTCTGGGTAGCAGATACTCAATATTAACAGCACGGTGAGTGCTCAGCTTTAGTTAAAAGAGAAGGAGCTGGTTCCAGGTACTTGAATGGTGAGGAAGAGGACCCTTACAGTAGCTCCAACCCCACTCTTTCAGTAAGCTTTCTCAGATTCCTTTCTCAGAGCACCCAAAGGCCTCATCCTGATTATTTCTTAGCATTAATCAGATACTAGAGACAGATTCATTGTAAAATACTATTCTGCAACAGACGAAGGATTTTCACACTTCTGAAAATACTTGAAAAAGCAATCCAGCTGCTTCACGTTCAACTCACTCAGAATGAACAGCAGGAACTGTCTTCCAGATAATACGTTGAATTTAAAATTCAATATCCACTCGAATCTAACAAAAATGTAACTTATCATAGCTAGGTAAGACTAAAGACTATGGTTAGGATCCAAAGAATCACAAATGTTTTTTCGTTTGTTTGTTTGGCATAAAATGCACACAGTAATTGATGGATTCACACGGCCCTGACCCTTTGCTTCGGATAAACTTCATCTCCCAACCGTGATAGCAGCTTTATCACGTTGTGGCCAGGATACAGAATGGTCAGCTTTTCACTTATATTTGTGGATTGTTCTGAATTGCTATTTGTTCTAAAATCTCTCACAGAACCCACAGCTCTTTTATAGGTATCAGTGGTGTTCATGTGTATATGACTTGGAGGTTCAAATTATTGTTTGGGCCAAGACATAAAACAAAATCAAAACAAAACAGCAGCAAAAACATTTATCTTTTCCCCCTACATTTTACTACACATTGGTGGCAAAAATAGCTTTTTTTAGGGGGGAGAAGGGGGAGTGCTCTCACATGATAATTTTGCTAAATTATTTGGAAGTTGAGCAACACAGGGTCTAATTACAAGGAACACAGGCCTGTAATTCTGAGAAGGCCACAGTTGTCTGGCACAGATGATTCCTCAAGTGATTTACTTAGTCTCCTGAAACAACTTCTGTTTTCCTATTGACCATGCAGGAAGATCTGGGTATTTTCAGAAAAAAAAAAAAAGTTTGGTTTTGTTGAGGCAATGGTCTAGGGCTTTTGTCTGGTCATAACAAAGTAGAGGGCTTTCTCTGCTGTGTTTCATTATAATTTTCACATCTGATCACAATTCTAGTTGAAAGTGACCAAAAGGGAAAGACTTCCACCTCCTGATCCAGAAAGTCTCTTATCTAGGCTTCAAAACCTTCCCTGCTTGCTGTGTTGTTCTTACAGGAAGTTAAGACAAAGATCATCTGCTCACCATAGTGATCTTGTCCTCAGAGAGACGACAAAGCAAACAAACATTTATATCTATCACAGCTAAAGAGGAGGAAGAAGAATGAAAAGATTAGGTTTGTTTTTCTTGTGAGTACCTTTGGGCTCAGCTGCACCCTGTGTCATACCGTCATCTCCACAGTCCCAACAAGTGAGCAGCTTAGGAAGCTTTGGATTATTGCACTGAGAAGGATGGAAAGCCGGAGGCCAGGGGGCAGAAGGGACCTGTCCCTGGTCACGTGGAGCCACGTCAGCGCCGTGGCCAGAATCTAAACTTTCAAAGCGCTGGTTGAGTGTGGCTGATCTCACACTCCCCTTTCTTCAAGACATAGGTCTCCCCATGGATGTGGCTTATCACACCCGCCTCCTGTTAACAGGTCCGATCTCATGAGGCGTTTGTGCAGGTCATCACAGCTGTTCTGTTTCCAAGACAATAAGTCTGACCCAGAGCAAACGGATACCTGCAGTACAGTCGATAGGGCCTCTGCCCCTTCAACTTATGAGCTCTGCCCCTTTGAGCTCCCTTTCCTTTTGTGGTCAGGCTCCCACTTGAAATCTAAGCAGCTACATTCTAGCCAGAAGAAAAGAACGAGGCAAGCGTGGCCTTCTCTTTGAAGACCACAGTCTCTTGATGAAAAGGCCTCCCTGATTTCCCCTCAGGTCCACTGGCTAAAATTTAGATGAACAACCTTGGAACTGTAACCGAAGCCTGGGTAAAGCCGTGTCCGGCTAAAATATCCATAAGTAAAGTAAGAAGGGAAAGTTTGAGCATCTGGGGATGTTAGCTGTCCTGCTCCATAACCTAACTATATTTGAGAAAAGTATTGCCAGGGCTTTGTTTCCAAACACAGATTGGGAAGGAGTGTTAGGCCATTTCCACAATTAAAGGAAGATTTCTCACCTTGTCAAGTGCTACTCATTTACAACTGAATCTAACACCTTCTGCTAAGCTAGTCGTAGCCAAATTAAGCTTGTCACCAAGATATCAAGGCAAATGTTCTCAAGTGTGGCACTCTATCCCTCTGTCTTCATTTGGTTTATTTACAATAAAAAAGTAGGCTGAGGGATGGAGTTGCAGAAACTGATCCGTATAACTGTTACTCGATATGTCACAAAACTGATAACCAAATACTGGAGAGAGAGAGAGAGAGAGGGAAAAAAAATGTCTGAATTGCCTTAGTATGGCATGCCCTAACTGGATCACATTGAATAATTATACAGTATGCTTCATGCTGATTTCAGAGTCTCTGTACAAATAATACGGACAAGCCTGTTTACCTCATTCTTCCTGGAGAACTCTTGACTTAGTTCAGCACTGTGACTCCCACTTGCTGCCTCCCTGAACTAAGTGACTCCCCAGATTACCGAAACCTGTAGCTGTAACATTGCTGCATACCTTTCCTGATGCCACAGACAACAGGAAGGGTGAATTTCTGAAAACCAGATTCTACTTAAGAGTCTCCGGGCAAACTCGCTGCTTTGTGGAATCTGGCAATCCACTTGTAGGGAGTAGGACTCATTTGCAGAGCTGCTTCTGGCTTATAACAGGGTTTACACTTTGTAAGTCAGTTTTGAGCCAAAGTGGGAAAGAGATAACTCACAACTGGCTTTGTGAGATTATAAAAAAAAAAAAAAAAAAAAAAAGTAGAGCACAGAAATTGTTGTGTTTCACTGTTCAAATGAAAAAAGAAAAGTCCAAAAGGTAGAGAGCGACCTGGAAGTACCCATCTAGTTAAGCACTGGAATCTGGAAGCCCCAGCTCACAGAAAAGTGCACTCTCTGACATTCAGGACAGCATGCGACTTTTAGATGGAATAAACAGAGCCTTGTGCGCAGGACACACCAGTGAGTTCTCAGCTTTAGAAAGCACATACATATGGACAGCAAGTTTGTAATTACTAGGTAAAGCACCAATCAGCAGCGAACAAATGTAATAAACAGCTTTCGGTTTTCACTTTGATTCCTCAAGCTTTTCCTACATTGGTGAACTTACCTTTTCATCCAAGCACGTGAAGCCGGGGGCTTTTCTATTATTTGAGGTTGTGTTTGGATCTTCATGCTTGGCTACTGTGGAGTTGTGTTCAGGCTATGATTATTTTATCATAGTGTTATAAATATATGTAGGATTATATATAGTATATATAGTGTTATAAAAAATACATATATATAGGATTATAAAATAATACTGACCATCACAGGGGAGAACAACAGCCTATGTCTTTTTTGCTATGCTTTATGCTAGCTACCTTTCTGCTGCATGCGTGCTTTCATTGCATCTTCCCCTTGATCCTATCCTGGGTATGACTATGGAAACCACCATGGAACATACAAGTAACTCACTATGTGTCTGCCGGCTAGCTAGCTAGTAATTGCCACTGTATTCACTGTATTGTGCTGGCTACCAGCAAAAACAAATGCCATCTCCCATATGTGTACACACAGGAAGCAGTGAATTGAGCTCTGGTCTTTCCCATCTCCTATTTCCTCTCTTTTCCAAGTTTACCTCACTTGGCCTCCTTGTATTTCTCAGTTTTGTGGCATGTCATCTCTTTTGACCTAAAAATACATGCATGTACAAGCACCTGTTTTATGTGGTAAAGTACCCATCAGCTCCTATGCGTGCGTAATTTAAAGAAATTAGTAAATAAATGGAGAATTTCATTAAAAAATAATATAGCTTGAATGTTGGGCCACTGTTGGAGAACAATAGCTCGCTCGCTCTGACACCAGAGACATTCTTGGCTCTCTTTGTCTCCTCCCTTTGTTCAAAACAGTCTGAGTTTTAATATCTTACTGGAAGTAACAGGAGGAAAGTATGTTAAGTGATTACTGTTTTTTTTAATTTTGGCATTTTGACAATGGTGTGGTTATGCCCTATAATCAAAGGAAAACATGAACTGGTCATCTCCTAGCAACTCACTGAAGATTACTCCCAGGGAATAATTTATGGGTCTGAGTGAAAGTGCATGTAATGTGCAAGTTCAAAGCCAACAGATCCAACACTTGCTCATTAACGTCTTTCAATATCCTACAAATGCATGAGCCTGTTTCAAATGATACCTCTGAGACAGCAAGCACAAGAATGTCCCAAATGGGCATTGCAGTCAGGAATTGCACCTTTTTTTTTTTCCCTGTTGTTGAAAATCTAATTAGAATTAGAAGTCTCTATCGATCCTTTTGCCACCTTACCACTGCCTTTGCTGAAGCCTCTTCCACATCTTTGATGTAAAGGGACATCTGTCACACAGGGGCGGACTGCGTCATAGCAACCTGCCCTTCCCTGACGTGTTCTCCCAGAGGGCACCATCTCCGCCTGTGCAGTCTGGTGTACTGAGGAGATCAGTCAATCAAACCAGCTCCTACCCACTCCCAGGAAGCTGCCGCTCTCAGAGCCTTAATGAGCCAAAAAGAAGGTGCAATCAACACAGACTTTATTTGGCCATCTGTGCAGTTAAAAAAAAAAATGGCTTCGATATAATTCATTCCATATTTCCAATCTATGACTTAATTGACTCCTCTAAAAAATTGTTTATGAAAAGAGAAACCCCGACTGGGGAATTCGTATAAAGGATAACCAAGGCAAAGGAGGATTCCATATTTGAAATCATTTAACCATGACTCAAAAACTTGAACACTGGGAAATGTTCACTTTTTACTAGCAGAAGAGGCAACATTTTGGGGGACTGTGTATCAGCCCACTTTTCTAAGTGCTCTACGCCTATCAGTCCATTGACTCTTCTACAACCCCAAGAGGCTGGCACCATTGTCAGCCCTATTTCTTAGATGAGGAAACTCATTCTGACTCAGAGCCAGGGTGAGTGACTTTCTGAAATTACCCTTATGGAGCAATTAATATATATTATTGCTTACCTACTGGGCCCTTGGTATATTTTTCATCCTTTACTAACACTGTCTTTAAGCCATTTATACTCAAGGGAAACATGAAATCATTGTTCACGCACATGGTAGAAGGGGCTTTGACAAAGCTGGGTGAGTTCCAGGTTCAATGCTGTTGCTGATAACCTGACCAGCAGCAGCAGAATGGTTCCCTCTTCCAGTAGCTCCGCGGAAATCACAGACAGCTTAAAATGCCTCGTATCTGGATCCGGAGCATTTGTCTGAGATGCTTGTTCTGTACTGTCTTCTCATGACACAGAATGTGCTCTTATTTCTATTTAGTATCAGGTGGGCAAGACTTTTTTCTTTGTGAGTCTCTTACTATGTCGCTCTCATTCTAAGCAGGCTAAAGAAATGCGATTGACTTTAAGCTGTCCAGGGTAAGCATTGTGGCCCACCGAACAGGAAGCACCACTATCAACAGCAACCTTCACTTAAATTACACTGTTACTTACTCCAACGAAACTTACAGGGATATTATTACTTTTCTACTGGGTACTTAGCATTTTTCATTCTTTACCAATACTGATTTTAAGCCATTACTACTCAAGGGAAACATGAATAACATCATCATTCATGCATTCTCCTAAAGGATTTAGGCTCAGTCTACATTTTCAGTCAATTATATTTCAAATCCCTGAGCTAAGAATTTTCTACATGCTACATACAATAGTCTTAACTCTGTTTTTCTTAAGGTATTTGTAACATATAATGGAGTTCTTTGTTATTCTGATAAGTCAGTCTTTAGAAAGTGAGTTTTATTAGTGTTTATACTGATTTTAAACTTTCAGTAATATTTTTCTTTGGTCTCCATTACTGTAGGCTACACCTAATTTATTTCTTTAGGCTGGAACACTTTTATTTATTTTGTTTAATTTTTATTTTATATTTTTATTTTATTTTTATTTTCAAATTTTTCATTGCTTTTGAGAATTTCATATGTGTATACAATAAAGTATAATCATATCGTTCCATTACTTCCCCTTCCAATGCCCCCATACCCTTCCAACTTCATATCCTCTTTGGATAACCCACTAAGTCCAGTTGGTACTACTCGTGTGTGTATGTCTGTGGGGCCATCCACCGGAGTATGGAAAATCTACCAGTTGCCATATATTCAATAAAGAATGATTCTCCTGGCCTTCAGAGAAGGCGCAGTGTTAATAGTACTTGTTTTTCCTGAGGACCCACATTGTGGCTCACAACCATCTGTAACTGAAGTTCCATGGGATCTAATGCCCTCTTCTGGCCTGGGCTGGTACCAGGTTGGCACATAATGCAACATACATACATGCAGGCAAAATACTCAACACACACAAAAATAAATGAATGATTTCCCTCAGCAATTATTGTCAATAGCTCCTCAGTATAGGATGGGCTTGGAGATCATCTATCCCACCTACCCTGGAATTTTGGTTGGCTTTATCCTGTGCAAGTCTTACACAGATAACCCATAGCCACCGTGGGCCCGTGACTACAATAAGCAGAAGATAGCATATTACAGGACTTGTCCCTGTTCTGAGTTTTACATGCTTTCTGTCTCCTCTTCTGTGTCATTCCAGGAGTCTTGGTGGTAAGGGAATTAGTATAGATTACTGTTTAGGACTGAACACAAAGCGTCCTATCTGTAGCTCTTTGACTTGTTATGGACCTTTCCAGTAACTGCTGTTCACGGCAAAATAAGCATCTCACACCAAGGTTGAGAGCAACCCAGGTCTGTGGGCATAAACATAAATATATACAAGGCAAGTTGACAACATGGCCATTTAGCAAAACAACAATAGAGGCTCCTCCCTAAGGCCTATGACCTTTTGAAAGCCCTCCTTGTAGAGCAGACCTCTCATCCAGTCAGAAAACTGCTAGTTACTCAGAACAGTCACGCCACCTTAGCCTCCTACCTGGCAGGCCTTTACCAGAAGCCTTTCCCCAATTTGTTAAGCTTTTCTTAGAATGCAGGAGTAGTTTTTGGAGAGAAAAGCCACAGATTGCAGATGACAAATTTAATATTGAAACAAAAGGAACTTTTCTCATTATTCCTTTTCTGTTTGAATAATATTATGGCTACTGTATCAAAACAAATACTAAAAAAATTTCTTTTAGTATGAACATCAACTCTCAGTTTAGGCCAATTATATAACCAAATAGTTCTAAATTAATCATGATTAAGCAAATTATTTTATTTGCAAATATTGACATATAGAAAACTTTGATTTATCTTAAAGCCTATCAAAAGATAGTCCACAATGGTTGATTTACCTTTAACAAAATAATTTAGAAACCCTCAATCTGTAGTCTCAGAACACAATTCCTTATCTTTTTATAGAATCAAATAGTCTAAAAATGTCTTAAGATAAACTCTAAAACTACTATTTGAGGTATTCAGGAAGCAAGATTTATTGCCTTTTCGCTATCATAAACATGTTTTTGTGAAAATTTTAGGTAACAAGTTCTAGGTGCTGATGAGGTGGGAAAAGCCTAAAGCAAATTAGCATTCAGACAGAACTGCATTAAAATTTTACAGTCTGCTGTTATTCTACGTGGTGCTGGCTTAGTGTAGTCATGAAGTCCAAGTGTGATCTTCATATAGATCAAGTATTAGAGTCAGTGGGTCTAGGGAGAGGCTGCTGACACATTTTGAAGTATTTTGCAAGGCACTGCCAAAAAATATCATGGGTTCCAACCTCCTGACCTTGTCCTTTATAAGAAACATTACTTTTGAAAAAGTTTCAGGAAGTCTGTTAACATGCAAAAGTGTTATTTTAACAAGAGAATACCTCCTGCCTTGTAATTTTAACAAAACCTCGAGGAGATTAGTTATAAGATCTAAACCCAGCCACACAGTCAATTAACCAGTGACTCTCAGTTGCAACTGAGAAAGCCGATTTCTCATTACACTCAAATGAAAGGGGTTAATATCTCACAGAATTCAAAATGAAGGTCTTAAAGGGAGGTGGTAGTTTCAGAGTTCACTGATTTGATCTCATGCTAACTGGATTCACGCCCATGGTCAGAATCCAAAGCTAGATCAAGGCACTTGTCTAATTTCACAAATATAACAGAGATGAATAACGGTGTACACTGTCAACATGTGGCAAAATTAACCCATGTGCTGCTCTACACTAATGACAGGCGGGCAGGAACAATGAGAGTCTTTTTTCTTTAAGAAGGGGCTTCATGTAGCCCAGGCTGTCCTTGAACTCACTATCTAGCCAAGGATGACCTTGAATTTCTGATCTCCCTACTTCCTCTGCCTTCCGAGCACTGGGGTTGAGGCCGTGTATCACCGTGCCCAGTTAGCATTGACAGTTTTTGTTATATTATGGGGGGCACAGATTTATTCTACTGTCTTTGAGATTCTCTGGCTCACGTCTCTACCGCCGTAATATTTCCATCGTTGCCCAAGTGCTAAGAATGACTCTCTCCTTGAACTTCCTAAAAGGAAAAGAATTCTTGACTAGCACTTTGACGTACTCATTCTTTCCTTCCCTGTGTGGAGCCAGACCCAATGAGGACTGTTCCGCTCTGTAGGTTCCACCCATGGCTGAGTTTCCTGCCTCTGAATCACATTCTCCAGATGAAGGTCCCTGCTGTGGTGATGAAAATGAGACAATTACAAACATGTAAGGTGCAAGACAGTAAGAAGTGCTCTGCAGAAAAACTTCTAAAAAATAACGGACATGCAGAGGAAGGCAATTTATATGGGGTGCTCAGGAAATGGGCTCTCTGAGGTGGTGATGTGGTTTGAATGAGAAATGTTCCTCATAGTCGGGAGTATTTAAACACTTGGTTCTGGGTTAGTGATGCCATTTATGGAGGTTTAGGAAGTTCCGCCTTGTTGGAAGAAGTATGTCCCTAGAAGCGAACTCTGACAGCTTAAAGATGTATCTACTTCCCATTGCGCTTGGTGCTTGTGGCTTGAAAATGCGAGGGTTCCGCTTGTGGCCATACATCCCCATTAGAGTGGAATGTTATCCTTCTGGAACCATAAACCCAAATAATCCCTTCCTTCCATAAGCTTGCCTTGGCCCTGGTGTTTTGTCACAGCAATAGAAAAGTAACTAAAATGGTGTCATCTGAGCATTAAGCTGAAGGACTAAAGAACAAAGCTGGGGATAGCTCGGAGTATTCTAAGTGGAGAGAGAAACTCTGGGATAGCCGTGGACTAGGTGTGTGCGAGGCACAACGAAGGATTCCAGATCCTGGAACAAAGAGGAAAATTGGTAGCAATGAGCCTAGACATACTGAGTATCCAGGACAAGGAGGCCCATTAGACCATGGCAGGGATGGGAGATGGGACCATGAGTTGAGGGAGGGTGTTTGGCAGAATGCATGCTCTCAATCAGATGTTACAGCCATCACTCTGAATAGTCCAGTGTCTGAATACAGCAGATGCAGGTACTACAAGCAGAGGAAGGGAAACCAGTCACGAGGCACTAAAATAGTCTAGGTACAAGGAGGAGCAGCCCTCAGTCTGGGTCTGCCTCCACACAGGGCAGGGGAAAGAATGAGTACATCATAGTGCTAGTCAAGATTTCTTTTCCTTTTGGGAAGGTCAAGGAGGGAGTCATTTTTAGCCCTTGGGCAACTATGGAAATACTACTGTAATAGAGATACGAGCCAGAGAATCTCAGAGAGAGTAGTAGAATAAATCTGCGCTAGGTACAGAGAAGTTGATGTTGCGTGTTTGGGATCTGGGTATATTTCGAAGACAGGTATTATAAGATCTGATCACAGCATGATAAAAGTAGTTCTGAGTTACATCCGATGTCAACGCTCTGATGCTGGAAAGCAGTAATTTTTCAGCAGCACGTTCTAGGAAAGCGCCCTACCGTTAGCTGTGTTCCCGGCATCGCTACTTCTCTTTTTACTTCCTGATTTTTATTTTTGTTTTTGTTTTTGTAGATAGGCCTCATTGGGGGCCCAGGATGGTTTCGAACGCACTCTGTAGCCCAGGTGAACATGAACTTGTAACATCCCTGCCTCTGCCTCCTGAGTACTGGTATTTCAAGTCCGTGCCACGAGACCTGGGCAAGGGTGATGCTTTTTCGCAGGGAGATAGCAGGGAGGATCAAAGCTCTGGCTAATGTGCCTATTGGGCATGCACAAGACGATGCATAAATAGGCAGCTATTAGTCCAAGCTTGACATCTTGAGGGTAGGAATTTAGCAATGGTCAGACAGCTATAATTTAGGTTAACTAGACATTTTTTTTAAATCCTCACATCTTACTCTGCGACTGACTCTAGTGTGATTGAGAATCTCCATGGAGGGGAATAGGGAACAGATGACCATGGGACAGAAATAATGAGGAAAAATGCTGAGGGGTAAAAACAGGGGCTGGGAGGGCGGTGGCTGAATACCAAGATGCTTTACCTCCCTGTTACACATCTGTAAATGCTTTAACTTTTACTTTACTGAGGTGTTGCAGAATGGCCAGAGTCTGTGTGTGTGTGTGTGTGTATGATTTACTTGGCTTGCTGCTGTGATAAAGTACCTGTAAAATTCAGTTTAAGGAAGGAAGGGTTTTGGAGCTCACAGTTTGGAAGCACAGCCCATCATGACAGGGAAGCCACGGCTGCAGGAGCTTGGAGTAACTGCTCAGACTGAATATGACGTCAGAAGGCAGGCAGCAGGGAATGCTTGTGCTCCGCCCATTGTCGTCTTTTTACTCTGTCCAGAACCCCTTTCCAGGGAATGGTGCCGCACACATCCAGGGCTGGCCCACCCACCTCAATTATCTCACTCTAAAATGTCCTTCAAAGATATACCCAGAAGTTTGTTTCTGTGGTGACTGTAAATCCTATCAAGATTAACCACCACATCACTTGAAATGAAATATTAGCTCGACCTTTGAATTTCTACACTTGACTGTCATTGAACTTGGAACACTAAATCTGCAAGAAAAGCCAAGGCGTGTTAAACAGTCATTGTTTTTATTTAGTTGTAGGAGCCACTAAACTAATTTCAAGATTTTGCCAGAGTATCTAATTAGCTTTACATGTATTCATTTGCAATGTAAGAACAGAGCTGCAACTCAGTTTTGCACCCGAGAAAGCACACCATGATTTGCTCAAAGAACCAGGTTTCTCTAGGCTCAACTAGGCAACATGACTTTTTTCTCCACGTCTCTGTTGGTGCATGTCATTCAGTATGGGCAGCAGACTAGTACATGCTCAGCTTACCATTGGTAGACTCCACCAGAACACAACTCATATGTGTGAGACAAGGCTCTAGGCACATGAGACCAACTGTGTAACTCATATAGAAAGCAGAGGCAAAAAAAAAAAAAGAATCAACTTCAGTGGGAAACTGTGGTATCCATAATACAAATATAGGCATTACATAGGAGGGGATGAATTAAGAGATAAATATAGAGGAAACACAATTCATTTAGAAACTCAGATAAAGGTATATCTGTTCAAAAGCACATGCTTTAGGGACATTCAATAGCTGATGGAACAATTCTCTCTCGTTTATCTTGAAACAGTTGACTAACATGTTCATATGCTTGAGCCGAGCTTTGGAAAGCAAGGAAATGGGGTTAAAGGGGGAAGGTGAGATTTGGAGATATCAGAGAGACTGAAGAGAACAGGAATGAAAGGTTTATGCTTAGAGAAGAGTGCCAATTTGTTTATGACATTATTTTAAATGTAGGAGGTTTGTGTGTATGTGTGGTGTGTATACATGTTATAATTTACTTATATGCTACTTTTATTTCATTTAACCACTAATAAAAATGCATTCTAAAAGTAACATAATACATAACAAACATGTGGCAAATTAAAAAGGGGAATCACCAAAAATTATTCTTGCTCTAATACTGAAGGTTAGCCCTTCTTTTAAAGTGGTCATTTCATTTCAGGAAAATATAAACTGCTTTACTATAAGTTTAGTTTTCTTCTATTGAATAATAACAAGCTGAAGGTACAGATGGTTTACAAGGACTGAATTAAAACTTTTGACAAAAAAAAATAAATGAATAAGAGAGAGTCAGGTTTATATAAAATCATCTCTGGCTTATATTTTAAGTGTTCACATACACTGAAAAATCTATATGGCTGTGTACGTATGTGTATATGTGTGTAGAAATATATACATTTGTTCATCCACACATAAATAGGTATAAACACTGGAGAACCAGAAATGACATTCTAAAAATTAAGAATTAGGACACTGTAAAAGTTGCGATAAAGGTAACATTAAATGCTCTTCAAAGCAATCTGAGTCTTAGCATGATGCTCAGTGTTAAAATGTTCCTCTTTGTGGGATCTTTTCCCTTTGCCTTAAAGGTTTGAAGCTCATCAGAGCCACGTGTTTCTCCTCCTTTCCAGTAACACGACCAGGAAAGTACTAGGAAGGCAGGAAGAGATGTGTGCATGGTACAGCATAGAAAGAATTGGTGAGATAATTCCAGGAAATGCTCAAAATAGCTAATTAGCCTTATGCCCAATACATATGAAGTAATTTACTTTTTATAAGATTGGTTCAGCGGAATAAAATGATTTCATCTTCCAGTGTTCCGGTAATTATAACCGGAATGTGACTCACGCCTAGGAGGGCTCCTCTCCTTCCTCTTTGGACAAAATGGTCAGAATCAAGATAAATAAAAATTTTAACAGTCACAATGGGTGGTTCCATTGATAACCTGGACCTTGCAAAGTAAAGACATGCCCTGTGTGCTTCCTGACTTTGTGTTTATCTGTATCTATGACAATATACTTGACTGGATTTTATTATGGGTCACCGTATATCAAAGTTTGTATATCAAACTTGAGAAAAGTCATGCTCGTGTGCTTCCTTCAGTTCTATGCATTTCTGAGCATGCAGCAGGACAGACTTGTAGGGTTTTGAGGGCTACTCAAGGGCTCACAGCAGTAGACCACAGAAGGAGCCCAAGCCACTTAAAGGGCAATGAGAGGATCCTGTGATGAAAGTCATTTGCTCTACTGTTATGCATATACCTCCTACCGTGTACAACCAGAAGATCATATACTAGGTGTTCCTTGTTCTCAAAGGACAGTAACCAATAGTATTGACCTCCAAAAATCACCATTAGTTGATTATTGGTTCCCATCTCCTCCACTCCGTGTGCTAAACTATGCTTAATCTGTTTTTGACTTCTGTAAAATCAAAAGGACTAGAAATGCTTACACTCTCCTACCGAAACTCCAGATCAAGTGAACTGTGGGACTTGGGTAGAAGGAATCGCTCTTTCCAGAGGAAAAGTATGTCCTTTATTTCACTTCCGAAGAAATGCACAGCTGAGAGATAGGGCCATGCCAAGGGGAAACTCAGGTTTTAGTTTATAAAGGGACTGAAATAAACTGAGCTCTTGTAATGCATGACTAATAATTAAATGAGGAATGAATGATACCCTTCTCTGAGATGGGAGATGTAGGGAAAATGGAGTCAGATTTGAGGAGCAGAGAAAACCATGAAATCATCACAGCATGAGAAATGAATGTGAATTCCATTTGAATTGGAGCTTAGACAGAGTAATATAGAAACCGGGCTAGCCCAGTGAAAGCCGGGCCTGGTGTTGTTTTGAGGATACTGAAAGTTAGATGCTTTGGCAGAATACTACAGTACATACTTAAATTACAAAAGGCCTTTAAAGAAAAAACCACTTGTGGCATATAAATTTATATTTTATGTGCAGACCATTTATATAGTCATTAAAATAAGGCCCAGGGGACCCATTTGAGCATTATTTCCTGGGCTTGGTATTCATCTGTAATTTTGAAGGAAAATAAATTTTCTTTATAAACATTCCATAACCCATACTCCTCAGTTCTCCCCGGTCACCATTTTCTTGATGATGTGTGTCAGAGGGCAGCATTAAAATACAGCCAAGTCTATCAAATCATAAGTTGTGCTAAATAACCAGTCTAATTACAGATTTTTTTAACAGGAGAACAGGGTGACATGTTGTGTGCCACAGACTTTGGTAATTTTTTTCAAAGCCCAGCAGCAGTCACCCACATGAAAACTAGCTTCGAACGGCACCCGCGCTCTTGTAATTTAGCAAGTGATGACATGAGTAACTCTGCCAGTTAGAAAATGTGATGAAAATATTGGTCAGAAACACAGTGTGCTTCGACGTTCTGTTTCCTCAAAAATCAGTAGACTTTGCTCTTTAAACAGGAGCTCTGCAAAGAGTGCGACATTTGGAATGGTAAACTGTGCTGTGATTTATTAGTTTCAAAGGACTTCCCTGCGGCCAGCTCTGACAAAATCCCAAGAGAATTAACAGGTCTTGTCACTCTCAGTATCCCGACTGATTTTATAAGGTGATAATTTATGGACTGAAGTTTGTTTCTTTCTTAAAAATGTAGATTTGCAAGATGGATATTATCTTAGACACAAATTCTAAAAAAGAGAACCACAGTGAAACGACACTTGAGGTAATATGGAAAGGCATTTGATACAGGTGACCTATAGACCTTATTTCTAGGGTGGAGTAAAGTTGGCAACTAAGAGGACAGACTAACTGTGGTAAGCATCCATTAGCACATATCCCATCTAAAGCTGGTCCTATCAGAAACACAATTTTTTTTTTGGGGGGGGGGTTGAGACACAGTTTCTCTATTGTAACTCTAGCTGTCCTGGACCTCACTCTGTAGACCAGACTGAGCTCAAACTCACAGAGATCCACCTGCCTCTGCCTCCTGAGCGCTGTGACTAAAAGTGTGTGCCACCACCGCCCAGCTAGAAATATGAATCTTCAATGATCTTTTATCCACACGAATTTTAATACATGAATAAATCATTAAAATCAGTTTCATTTAGATTCTGTTCGGGATACGCAATCAGGGTTATAAAGCACAGGGGTCTGAATACAAACTTTCAGTGGAAACTGTTGACTACATACCTTCCTAGATTTCGTATGATTAAAAATCCTGTGATTGTGTGTTTTAAAACAAGTCTTCCATTTTGTAAATTTATATTTACCTGATTATCTAGATTTTGTGGAGGTGCGGGGTAGGATGTATGCAAATAGGGAGTAAGAGGGGAGGAGAGACCTAAAGCAGGGGACGAAAGAAGATAACAGAACACACTGACATGAAAGCAGAATCAAGGCCATTGAGGGGAGTACAGAAGAGACACAGAAAAGGGGGGGAGGGGACGGGACCAAGAACAAAAACCATACGTGTTTGAAAATGTCATGGCGAAACTCATTTCTTTGTGCCTGACTCTTTAGTTTCTTGATTAGAGCACATACAAATGGTTATCTTGTTTTGGGTTTTTGTTCTCTGGCCCCTATTAGCAGGATGTGTTAGGATAACAAAGTTACATTAAGAGCATGTGCCTGAAATCTCCCTAAAAAGTGAGTTGCTGAATTCAGGGCCTGATTCTGTGTGTGTGTGTGTGTGTGTGAAGTTGCTGCTTTTATAAGAAAGAGTTAACTCTTTGCTGCCCTTTTATTTTCAACTTCCTCCCCAATAAGTAACAGACAGCCACAGTGTTAGTGATAATAGAATAAATTAGAAACTAGGCACTACCGAAAAGTGATTACCCCTCAGAGAGGCTGGGATGGTATTAGCCCACCTGATCCCAACACAGTTCTGGGTTTCCGTTCTTCACCGCGACACCAAAATGAGGAAATGCTTGTATTTTCATCAGAAAAAGAAGAAACGATGAAATGAGTGACTATCAAGTGATCTGAAGTCTCCAGACAGACACACTTTCTACCTGCGGACCCGGAACACAATTGTACCATGGTCTCCGGGTACTGTGGTGAGTCCAGGCACCCAAGAATGTCCCAGCAGACATGTACAGAAACTCATGAGCCATGCTCAGCACATCTCCCCTGGTGATACGACCAGGTTGTTCCAGATGGGAAGAGCTTATGGCATTGTGCAGAGTCATAAACATCAAGGGTTAAAAAACAAAAATTAGTTGAGGGTTTTTGTAGATAAAGGGAGACAAAGGACTAGTAAAGATCAGACCAGGTTAAGACTTAGTTGTATATATCAAAATATGCCAAAACCCTTGCTAAAACTCTCCAACGCTAGTGTTTAACAACCATGTCAAATAAGGATGGAGTTTTAGGAACCTTCGTTCAAGTGAGTTCCACTGTTCTCCAGTACACAATTAAAAACAAGTTGTATGTTGTTTTCCTTGCCTATTTTTGGTGGACTGAGTGACAGGCTGCTGTAGCTTTAAATAGTGTTAAGGTATGAAGGACTATATTAGGTATAAACAGTGAAGCATGCTGGGAATTCATGAGTTGGCTAAGGACTAGAAGTTGGGTTGTTTGGGCTGGCATGTTTCTGAACGAAAGAGCCGTAAATGTAAAATCCCGTTTTGTTTTAGTACACATAAATCATAAAGCCCTGGGTTTTAGCATGGGCCTGTTTACATTCTTTCTAGTGAGGACTGATAACTAGCATTCTAAGAATGCAGCATTAAACAGTCACGTGCGAGTGTTGTATTTCTTAAACTCAAAGACACATCCTTAAGGAACGTGGAAGTTTGTAGTTGTGATTGTTATCTGTACGTATTGGGTTATTTGACATCATTAACCCAAAGGTCCAGCAGCATGAATTCTGAAATTAAAAGGCAATCTGAGTGCATGCCAATAATATTTCCCATGGTTGCTAATGCTTGACTGACAGTTCACCACAGGGTTCTCACCAGTTCCCCATGGGCATTCTGTAAAGTCCTGCAAAGCCTACTTAGACTTGCTCTCCTACCAGGATGTCATATGCATACATAAAGATGCTCCTTAACACGCCGTGAGTGGGCCGAACGTGCCATCACAGTAGGATCACGATCTTGATTTATAGAACCGCTGTTGATTTATACATTGATTTAATTACATTTTAAAACAATTGTGTTACATTAAACTCAATCTGTGAACTCCCCTGGAATATCTCAGGTCGGTTTTGAGAAGTTAGTCACTTCTATCAAGTCATCATATTTGCCTCGGCTGCCTTGAAGGACTTCCTCCTCATCCGTATGGCGAGACTTCATCGTTACTTTGGCTAAAACTTACCGTTGTGACATTTGTCTATTATTTTTCTTCTCTCATGTGTATGCCCTCTGCAGAACCAATAAGTGTGCCTCTTCTTATCTTTCTCTTCGAAATAAGGATATTGAAGTCACACAGTCAGAAAAAGGAACCCCTTAAAACGAGTGTTTCTTCACCTGTTTCTCCTGAACACTTAGCACACGGGGACTTCTGCAAGAATCTTGGTGGATTCCTGGCTAAATTCTAGAGAACCATCCTTTCACTCCAAGAGCGGTAGTTCACATGTGATAATACCACCACAATTCTGGTAGTAGACATAATTAACTTTGACAATAAAAATCTCAGACAGCTATCTGTACAAATGTACAATAAAGTACATTAGCATAGAGCCAAAGGAATGCTATATTAAACAGTCCAACAACATATCAGAAATATATTTTAATAAATTTCATACGTTTTCATACAGCTTTTTTCCCCTCTACTTTTGGCCCATTGCCTTCCCCCTTAGGCTTTCTACAAGGAGCCCATTTACCAAATGTAAAAATATATACAAAGAAACTAGTTTCATGCTAGATAAACTTAATAAGAAATACACTATCGAAACATGAAAACTCATCGGCCAGATTAATTTTGTACTACTCCATCAAAATTCAAGTTCCTGGTAGCAAATAGGGTTTCGTTACTGCATCTCTGAAACGTTCATAAACACACATTTACAATCACACTAGAACTCGTCACTGCCAAGCTCTGTAAATGTTTTCTCAGGTGTTCAGGAAATAGGTGTACTCAGTCAGAAGTAACACACGACTGTGTCTTTAACAGCCAATTAGCAATACACGGGATTATTTTACCATCCTGATTTTGCAATATAACATTGCCACGGAGGTACTCTAGAAGAAACATACTTTTTAAATTTCCGGGGTTTTCATAGAAAAAGTAGCCACGGGCCTGGACTTAGAATAATGCTTTCCATATGGATTTGCACAGTAGCTAAGTGAAAGAGATCAGTCACAAGCAGCCACCACTCTCCCTTGGTCTTAGGAGAAGAAGCGTGTGGGTCTGTGTTAACAGTCCCCATTTTATGCATCAGCCAGTTTACCTTTCCATCACACGTTCTTCTCACAGTTTGGTCGTTCTCTTTCCCCCTCATAATCCAATATGTAATTAAGACTGTGCTGTGAGGCTTAGGAGGGCCCGGTCTTGATTTCCACATCACTTCGGGATGCCTGGAAGGAAGACGCGTGTTCTTTATTAAGACTCCGGAGGCTGAGCTGCCTCTCGAGTGTCAGCTTCTTGCACTGTCATGTCGGAAAAATCTTTTTTTTTTTTAATCCTCATATATCTTTCCTCAGAAATCTGTTTCCTTACAGGATTGGAATTTAGAAAATACGTTTCAAGGCATATGTCTCCATTACTACTAAAGCATGTAATGTTTATCTCAGTTTGTGTCTCAAAGTATGAAATACGGAAAAGTAAACCAGCAAAATGAAACATTTTCTTTTAAGTGTCAGGGTATTTGTGTTATCGAGATATAAAACCAGAATGGGAGATTAAAGCTTCAGCGTGGAGGGAAATTCTACACAGTACACAATTTTAATAAGTAAAAAGATGTTCTCATGATAGGAATGGGTTCGTGTTTTGCACAGTGGCAGAGAAGCCAGCCTAACTGAGGACGATAGCACTCTTCCGTTCACCACAATTCACGCGGTTACCTCTCTCGTCCTGCAGCCGTCATGTAGGGTTCTAAGCTGTCACAGGCAACGGGAAACGTGATTTGAAGGCTAGTCATTGCAGCCTTTTAATGCCACTCTCTTAGTTTAACCACAGTTAGAATAACTAAGTGAACAGTGGTTGCTCCAGATGTTTACTGAAGTTTGTCTTGTCTTATGTTTTTTGGTTTGTTTTTTTTAAATCTCCCAGCTAAATGAAAGATCTCTTAAGAAGGGATGGCAGAATTCCTTCTCAGTCCCAGCATGCTGCTGTGTTGGGGTGAGATAATTGAGAAATCAGAGAATGCGTACAGATCGAAATTCTATTATTTTGTTTCACAGCCGCGGGTGAAGATCTGCTGTAACATATTTGATATGTTGGTGGATGGGATGTATGCTGTTCGCCTGTCAGTGGGGGCAAGGGTTCATTCGATGCACTGTAGCTGCTGAAGATGATCATGAGATCATCTTCATTATATAAGTGCTTCACTCAAAGTAGACCTAATTTGAATGCAGTCCTTCCTTGCCTCTATGTCTTCTCTATTAGAATGTTTTTTGTGACTAATAACACAGTATCACTGAGGGGAAAAGCTGTAAAGAGCAATGCTTATTTTAACTTGTATTTCTGGTCTAAAGGAAACATCATAGATCATTGTATGGCAAGAGACAAAGAGTATATATATCGTCTGCGACTTCAGATCTGTTTCTCTCTTCCTAGGAAAGCCCCTGGATGCAATTGTGGGGATCCATTCTAAGTCTTAGGCCTTAATCTAATCTTAATCACTTCCCAAAGATTCTCTCCACTAAACATCATAGTAAGAGTTTCTATCCACAATGACCCACAATGGAGATTACGTCTCATGCATAAAACTCTAGGAGGCACAAACTCTATTCAAACCACAGCACCATCCCTCCAACACCGTTCAGTTCACTGTCCCTATGTCGTTCTCCATAATCTTTGTGCCCAACTCATCAGATCCTCCTTGGGGATCTTTATTTTCATGAAGAATCCATTTGGCTTGTGATTTATGCACCATAAGCCCATGTAATTTTCCTAGCACTGTACTATTAAATTGAACAAATGGCTATCCTAGGTAAAAATGTGAATTCAAGCATTTAAGAGGTACCCTCTAATCATCTGTAAGGATAACATAAAAGTAAATGACACTGGGAAAGCAAGATGCTGCAGCCATATTTCATGTGACCATGCAAAATAAAATCAACATTCATTTAGAGTACTTTGCTGACTCCATGTCTGAGTAGGGTATATGTATTCATTTATATGTGACACAGGAATGTGTGCACACCAGTGTGTTATACACATGGGTATCTTCGGTGACTCTACACCTTAATTTTCAGGACAGGCTCTCACTGAATCTAGATTTCATCAATGGGCAAGGCCAGGGAGCCTCGACATTCTGCTGTGGTGTAATGGCATCCAGCTCTTATATGGGTGCCAGGAATCCACCATGATTACACAACACACACTTTACCAACTGAGCATCTCTTCAACTGCTAATGCTGACTTTGAAGTGTTGGGAAAATACCAGACAGTCTTACCTGCCTATCATTGACGTCTTTCTTCACTATGTCTTTGGGGAAATTTGTGCTTTGAGTAGCTTACATGCTAACATCCCTGAAAGAACTACAGAATTCCTTCAACCCATAATCTTTTTTTCAAAAATTTTTTCCAGGTTCAAAAGAATGTCATAAGTTCTCATAAAAATTATTAGAGGCCCCATGCTCTTTTGTTTTAGCATTTGTAATCCCCTCTCCTCATTCCTAACAAAGGATGTTGAATGAGTTTACCCCACTGCAGTGCCTAATTTGCCTTCTGGATACTGGGAGCCCATCCTGAAGGTCCATTAGCTCAGAAATGGTGGGAGGTAGCATTCTTACACACAGAACGTCCTGCCCTCACTATGGACTGTGATGAGTTTTGTACCACCCACTCGGAGGCAGGGGAGTCAATGTCTCATATTCAGGACTAATGTAGAGGAAGTATTCAGAAAAGGAGTGAAGGTGTGTTTTTGTTTTCAAAACTCAGAAAGGACAAAATGAACCGACTGGCGGTTTCTCGTAAATATCTCACAGCAGCATGTTGACATATTCTCACAGTTAACTGATGCTAAATGTCAACTTGAATTAAGCCACTTGGCTGTAATTGAGAACTCATTTGGCTATTTTGAATACTTCTTAACACAGAGGAAAAAAGGGAAGTGAATTGATCAGTTAGGTCATTTTAACCAGAAAGAGTGGCACAAGAGAGGTCGTTTCCAAGAACACATATGATTTAAGTTGGAATCTGCTGTGGAAATGTGATGTGCAACATATCACCATCCTCATGCTTAAAATACATCTCCAAGCACTCTGTCCCACAGCATTTTTCCATCTATATACTTGCATCTAAATGATACATAAACCACCGATATATTACTTCCAAATAGCTATATCCGCTTCGGTGATCAAAGTTATTCTATGCCTCACCTTAAATTCAGCCCAAATTTAACTCTCACTGGACTCATGACTTTGATGTTTAAACTTAGTTCTACAAAAATAACTTATACCAAATTCTTGGTTAAAATGGACGAAAGATGTTACTTCTGCTCTTCCTCAGAATATATGACTGATGGTGACGATTAATAATAAATTCAAGCATAACTGTAAGTCTGTGACCACAGTTGTATGGATGTGAAGGTGTGATCAAACCTCTTAGGACACCCCCCCATTCAGAAGAAAAGTTTCACAGCCTAGTCTCCCGCGCACATTGAAAACCAAGACCCCCCTGCTCCACAAAACAATAATGACATTTCAACAATGGAAAGACAGTTGGGTACAATTAAAATAGTTGGACATGTAATCATGTCATTGCAGAGGTAGCAACAAACAATACAACCCATTGCCAAGTACATACTGGGAACAAAAGTTAGTCCCACCTCTAAGTAAAACAAACTTCATTGCTGTGCATATCCTGAATTAGTATAATGTTGCTTTTTCTGTCAACTCTGTAAAGAACTGATTAAAGTAAATATGGCCCCGCACAACCTATGAAAAATTATTTGACCCCTTAATGTGCCAGGCTCTTTGTTGTGTGGACTGCCTTCTTTGGGTAAATGATTTACATTTTATGGTCCATTGTCATAACCTTGGCTCTGGTTTAATTCCAATTTAAGCAAATACCTGAAGTGCTGTCTTCTAGTAGCATGCAAACACTCCAGGAATTTGATACCTTCTGGAATAATCTGTGCTCGTTATGCAAGTGCAATCAAAGACACCTTCTCAGAACAGAACAAAAGAGATTGGATTCTCTGCAGTTTAAATTGCTGAGAGTTCTCCGTGGTGGAATTGCTAATGGCTTCTGTGCAAACAAGGCAGACTGAATCATGCATTTTTATTGGTCACCCAAGAAGCCCTCAGGTTCTTCATAAGGCTTTAAGAACCTCAGAAGTGTCTTGCCTGAGTAGGAAGTTAGTCATTTAACGTTTTGACAATTAAAACAATATGAAGTTTAAAAAGCTAACAGATTACCCTAAGGAGGAACAGGATACATCACTTTAAAAGTGAACAGCCCAAGGACTTGTGGCGCCTTCCTTTGTTTCTACTTAATCCCCCTTTACTGTCTGAGCGTCCAATGCTTTGCAGGTATCTGCCCTGAATTCTAATAATACGTGTTGGTATTAATTTTTTACTTGGTATGGAAATATTATTTTAGACATCAGCAGCTTTTGTGATCCGAGAATTAGTCCTCCTCCCACAGTGGTCCTTCATCACTCAATGTTGTTCCGGTGTGAACACTGCCTTCCTCATCCCCCATTAAAACCTGAATCAGTCTTCAGTGTGGATGTCGCCTCATTCCAGAAGGGATGGTGAGGTCAAATCTGGGAAAAGTCCTCACAGTCCTCGTGCTCTGTGGATTGTTTACCTTTCCTTGTTTTAGAAGCTGCCTCAGCCATGGTCACAGACATCCCCCGAGGCAACTCTTCCATTTACTTTGTCCATTTAAGGATAACATATGGAGAGTTTTGCTACTGAGAGATTAAAATAAATACACTGGGAGGAACATTCTCAAAGCCCCTGCACAGACCACTGCCTCTCCCTTGGGTCCATTGGCATCCCTACCCTACTGGCAATAAGACTGCCAAGTCCTGGGTTTTAAAAGTATGCCAGAGTCTAGGGGGGAGAAAAAGGTCTAAGACAACCAGAAAAGTGCTTCTTGTACACATCGAAAAATCAAAGGTAAAGTTTCCTTCAATGACTTTTTAAAAGTACAGTGGCCTGTGGAAATTGATCCACATGTGTAAGGTACCAGCATATTTTTTCAAAATTCTGGGAAAAACAAAGATACTTAACAATTATCTTTGTGGAGTTAAAGAACAAAACATCAATCACATAGATGTTTGCATCATGAAGTTTCACACATGTTAGGCGTGGAAATTAAATTTCTTAAAATGGAAATTTAGGCTGTGTATATAATTCACTGGGTAGAACACATGCTCGGTTTGCATGAGGTTGGATTTAGTCTACAGCAAAGAAAGCCAGACAGAAGGGAAGGATGTTACATCCTTCAACCATTAGTGATCACCATTGAATGAAAATATAACTTTATAATCATAAGACAAGAGCGATTGACCCCTAAGTTGAGTGGAATTAGAAGTTCTGCCCTCCTTGTTAACCTCTGGCTAAAGATGATAGTGTGGTGTTAACTTAGAGGTACACCAAAACCACTGTCACGGTATTTTGTTCCAAGTGCTGAATTTATTTTTTTCCTTACAGGAAAACTGAAGACTTTAATAACAAACCCTTCAAGGTGAAAATGAATACAGGTATGCCGACAATGGCCGTTTTTTTGTTTTTTCACTCTTTAGCTATCCTTGGTCCTCCGTTAGAATAGCACCATATTTACAGTAAACGTAGTGCTGAGTTTCTGGGTAGACGGTGAATCACATTGCCTCACCATCGCATCCCAGCCTCATAGCCCAGAGGAGAATTTTCTGTTACCTGCTATCACTGATCTTTTATTATGTATTTTCTTCGTGTGTGTGTTCGTGTAGAGGTTACACATGTGTATGAGAAGGCAGGTATGTGTGTGAGGACCAGAGGTTAACCTTCTGTGTAATTCCTTGTTTGTTGAGGCAGGCTCTCTCATGTGACCTAGAACTCTGCGATGAGACTAGGCCAAATGTCCTGTGAGCCCTGGTACCTATTTGGCATATAGTTTTACCTCCCCCCTCATTGCCTAAAATGTTTTCTATACAGTAATCAAAGAATAACTTTCTCATTGAAATCCTTTGACTGTGTCAGATGCCCCACAGCAGAGAAAAGGGAAGCCTGAGACTTTCTTTCTCACCAAGCTCCTTGTATCAAAGTGTCTAGAAGAAGGATTAAGAACTGACTGGTAAGATCCAGTATTTAATCCCTCAATCAAGTGTGGAGACATATGCCAGGTCCACCTCCCTGTGGCATCCTCTTAGCGGAAACCTGCTCAAACTGGCCTCAGAGAACTGTGTCAGCTGGTTCCTGAGGATGGAGTCCACATGAAGATAGATGGTTAGAACAATAGACATGACCAGGGTGTTGGAGAGGGAAACTGATGACCTTCACACAGAGCCAAGTAGAGGCACGCTTAGAGTTGGGTTTGCTTTGGTCTCCTCTTTCACTTTGCATGTACAATATAAAATGGACTGTGACAAGCCATGCTGCATGGCTCTCGAGTCACTCCAGCAGACTGTCCACATAAAGAAGGGAGACTTACTCACCGTTTGGTGGTATTTCTTTTGAAGATTTCAGTTCCACACGACTTCCCAAAATAGAATTTTCCTATTTATCATAAACCTATTACGGTAGATACGCATGTATGATTTTACTAAATACACTGTACTCATCAACACTTGGTCTTCCCATCCCTTTATTGCATCCTAATAATAAAGTAGGCACAGAGAAATGGAAAAATTGTTTAACTATCTTGTATCTAGACCAAGTTGCTGCAGAACAGCATAAATAGAAAATTCTAAAACAATCTTTCACTTATGAGGAATGATCTTTACTCTAGATGGGCACAACTGTGCATTAATTTACCTATGGACACATGCAAATTTGGTTATAAGTTGAAACCTTTTGCTTAAAATTCCAAAGTAATGTTACAATGTTATAAAAACATGCTATATTTAAAAAATACGAATGACAAATATTTATACAGTATTTAGGTAGAAGACAGATAGGTACCATTTATCACTGTATTTACAAAAATCAAGGAATAATTAGCATACCTTATCTGTCCATTATTAATGATATATAATATTTCTTAAATCCCTTTATAGCAGGAAAGTGCTTGCCGCTCAGTCCTGGGCACCTGCGTTCACATACAAGCACTCAGGGAAAAAGCTGTGTATGGAAGCAAGCACTGGTACCAGTACTAGGATGCAGAGAGAGAAGGATCCTGAGGGTTCCCTGGCCAGGCTAGCCAATCCCAATCAGTGGGCTCCGAGCTCAGTGAAAGAGCCTGTCTTTAAAAGAAAAGATGGATCTGGAATAGGATATTCTTAACATTGACCTCTGGCCTCCAGAAACACACATTCAGTTGTGTGCACCCACATGGACAGTTCACATATGAAGGAAACACAGCCTATTTTCCAGTCAAAAAATATAAGCTTTTAGACCTTACTATCTAATCAAACACATGACACACTGTCCAACAAGAATGAGTTTTATGTTTCCGTATAGCTAAACTATGTCCTGTCTCCACTCACAGCATCTGCGATCCATTATTTTCTAACACACAAGACCTCGCTATCATCCAAAGGGGAAAAGATAATTGAGACTCTGGTTTACCTGTGAAAGTGTTCTCCAGCAGTAGAGACAGCAGTGCGGCACCTTAAAGCTCAATGGAAGGGTATTCAACCAGGCTGTAGGTCACGGATGACTGTGTTTAGGATGAGCTAAGTGTCAGAGACAGCATCCTCATCTTGAGTCCTTAAAGACATTTTCAAAGCATAACAAAATATTAACATGTAAGTAGAAGCAGAATTATTGTCTGTTTTATCAGTTTCGCAAAACCTCAACTTTAAATAAGCCCTTTCATCAGTGTTAGCAAAGAGTCTCCATTTTCCCCCACCTTTTTGTCTCACAGGGATAACGTCTGAGGTTTTTTTTCACGTTGCTTCTAAGTCCAAATGACGTATCAATTATTAAGCAGTTTGATGCAAACAATATAATAGGTATGTATATCCTAACAACTTAAAAGTCATTTGGCAAAATACATGTGAATTGAAAGAAAAGTAGTAATTTGCTTCCAATGTAACCACAAGAGTTACTAGAGGTATGTGTGTGCCTGCTGTGCACTGGGACACTTCGCAGACCATAAAATGAAATTGTACGTAACTATTCAAGTTCACTAGTCCAAAATGACGTTCACAGTGTACTTGGTTCATAGTGGTACACAGCAACCACTGACAATTTAACTCTTAGAGATACATTGTGGTCAAAATAAATAGAATGAAATAATTCACAGTTTCTAAATTACCCAATCTAATATTTCCTTCAGTGCCCGCTGTTTTCTCACATGTTTTCAATATTCCCTGAGAGCCTTGTGGATTCACGGAGATGGCACAGGGCATCTCAGTGCACAGTTTGAGCATCCTGTGCTTAAACCATGTCCCTTCTCATTCTGAGATGTCATCTTCATCTCTCTGCTCATTTTTTAGACACTAAGAGTTAAAAGAACCAGTGACATCACTTTTAACACTCTTGTCCACCCAGCCTCTTTAGAGCAGCCAGTAGTGGCCAGATCTTATGTGATGTCCAATGGCATGTACATATTCCCAGACACTTGGCCACAGGATTTCAGTCAGTTCATAATAGCTGTTGGTGTTCTGTTGGAGGTATTCTCAGTTGTAATTTTCTATCATTTGTGTCTTTCTCTTTTGGTTCTTAGCTATTGTTTTTTTTAATTCATTTAGCTTACTTTCATTTCATGTTTTAACTCGGGCTTCCTGTTTAATGGTTTCTGCATTAAAAATTATAAAATTAAGTTAGATTTTATATTAGAAAAGCTATACCAATTTTGTGGTCTATTGGCCTCACCCTATGACTTTTACCAGTAATTAACTCAACTCAGAATTCCAACTATATCTCCTAATCACTATTCTCTCATGTTTAATTAATAGACTGGGTACTTTCCCTATGAAATAAGGAAAGCATGCGGCAAGATACAACAACTCTGCTCTCAAAATTATATTCTCATGTTATGTGATTTTGTGTGTTCACTTTCAAAAAGAGAATTGAGGTTGTTTTGATGAGCAGGGGAAAGATGGAAAACTATTTATTGCCCATGCTATATTACCAAGGAATGTGGGAGCAGAATCAGAATCTACTCAGAAATAGAACTCTAACCTTTCAGTCTTCCAAATTTAGAAGTCTCCACTTCTCATAGCGCAGAAAATGGCTGATGCATTTGCACATATCTCACATCACATTTTGGTTCCTTAGCATAGATATAGATTACACATCAAAGCTAGTGTTCAAAAGCATGAGAGCAATGCATTCATTCAAAAACTATGCTCATCTCAATACTGTGTATTATCAGTGCTGCCCTTAATTTAAAATAATTGTTTTAGAACTGTGGGAAAACACATTGTATAATGCTGTGTGTTTATAAATCATGTATATGAAATGTATAATGCCTATGTCAGTTGAAAAAAATTATTCGAGCAAGATAACCCAGCCCTGATCATCTTTAGGAATAAGTAGAATAGAGTAAATCTAAATTATTTACATGAATGTATAAAACATGGCTCTTTAGGCTTAAATACAAATAATCCTTAACTCCAGAATCCAGCTGTGCTATTTCTGGACTTAGTGTGCATCATATACAAACGGTGTAAACAAAACTGAGCTCTGGGATTTCGTTAAATATGTTGAATGTTAAACATAAAATCTCCCGCTCCATTTTAGAGCATTGCTGTCCATCTCTGAGCAGACCCCTGGTTTCTCACTTTTGTAAGAGTACGCCATGATTACTAATGCTCACCTGTTTGTCTGACATCTCACTTAAAATGCATGACATCGCACGTGCTTTCTCTGTTGCCTTGGCCTCTGCTATATCATTTTTTTGCTTCCAGATAGCGGTGGGTGTGCTCGCAAACGTGCCGCCATGTCTGTTACGTTAACATCTGTGAAGAGAGTTCAAAGTTCTCCAAACCTATTGGCTGCAGGTATAACATCACTAACTCACAATGTCACACTTGAATGGCTTCACCTCTCTCTTTTCAGAATCATCTGGCTGGAATGTGTACAGAGGCTTCACATGCCTTCCAAACCCCCCACTCAATCTTATTTTTCTAATCCCAAGAATAGCTTCTATCCTTTCTGGTTTCGGTCTATAAATAAAAAGCCAAAGGAAACTGATACCTTGTTAAAAACAAACATTTAAATAACTATTTAAGCACTTGTTATCTCATGAACTAAAGTAACATGATACTTTGTTAAGATATCCTCTGTTCCTCTGAGAGTTCGTGGTTAGGAAGAGACTTGATCAAAATGGATCTTTACTAATTCGGTTCTTCCCCAAAGAAAAAAGACCTTCTTGAATCTATGTAATATATACTTTAAAGCATATCAGAATCTTGATCAATTTAGATTTCAACATGAACCCACAGATAAAAATATACCCCAGAGAGCAACTGCGGGTGTGACAGTTCAGCATCTACTGAGGTAGCTGTCCTTTTACTGCCTGGCATGACTCACCTACACCCCGGCATGGACTTCATCGGCAGTGTCTGAGCTGCGGAAGAGCAGGTGGAGTCCGGCCTATCCAAGCCTCCTAGTAATTGGTTAGTTAATTGGTTGACATGGCTGCATTCTAGGGTTTCCTTGGGTTTCTCTTTAAGATTAACTGGTTTTAGAGCAGAAAGAGGAGAGTGATGGAGTTGCTAAATAATTTTAATTTTCACTCTGTTTCAGTCTTCTGTAAACAGATGTTTAGTGGCCAGTCGGTACCGAGGAGATCCTACCCAGCTTTATTAAAGAAAAAGCAAACTTTTAAAGGTCATTTCCACCATCTTCCCCAACACATAAACTTGGACCTTGAAATCCATTTAACTGTCAAGCCAGGAGTCTCATATTACCCTTCTGTACATAACAGCGTCACAATGAATGCAATCAGATCTCATTTGGGCTTAAAAATCACTCTGGATATGCTTATCCATGCATGTATGAACATGGAAAGATATTATAGAAGCTATAGAGTTAATTATACTAGATGCAATAGATCTATGATAATGATGTGCAGGTTCATCATAGAGTTGGAATGTTTGAGCCATGAATTTCATTGACGCACATGCTAGAGAATGACATGTTAACAATTCCTGTTTGTGATTACTTATTGAAAAAAAAAATAACCCACAGAAGATAGCATTGGATTGAACTTAAGACTGAGCCAGTCCTGATGGCATAACCTATGAGCCTACCTTCTTTGGGTTAAAGGCTACCTGGCAAGTTTAAGGTAAATCTAGGCATAGTGTCTCCAAAGTTAAAATAATTAATATGAGAGTTAGCATATGGAATGTTGTTCAGTGATAAACACTTACCTAGCATGCACCAGGCCTTGGGTTCAATTCCTTGTGCTCAACAGCAAGGGAAAGGAAAGAAGTTTGGCTGGTTAAATCTTCAGTAATATGAGTAATCAGTAGCTGCTGCCTATTTTAAATTTTATGTCACTAAAAATAAGACCTTTAGCATTCTTTTGAATTTAGGATTTAAAATTGAAAGTATTTCTTTTGCATATATTGACACAAAGTTTTCAAAGAAAATTTGATTACATTTTAAAGAATAGAATCAGGATGCTGTATTCCCAGGCTAACTGAGTAGCAGCCTTCACAAGAACTTCCATGGGAGGAAATGTTTCAACATTGCCAGAGAATTAATTACTCATTGAAATGTATGCTAAAATCATCAACTCGGGCTTTATTAAAACATGGCCTCATCTTGATGTTTCATCCACAGGTCTGTCAGAGTTTACCATTGTCAGTAACCTGTGGGTGAACTTGGGGTTCTATAACCCCACAATGTGGTCACTATCGTGAGGAAACAGAGCTGGCTATCAACTAGAGGATATGCATTCCCAGTGTCCTTCAAACTAGCTCAGTACAGCCTTTCTCCCTCCCTGACCTTATCTGCATCCCTGGCACATCCACAAACATGGCTCTTACTGCTTCACCACCACCATCCCCGGCACATAATTCATGTCCTTCTTCTCTAGCTTAGTCTCATCAGACCAAGAGTAAAATAAACTTCCTACTCTCAATAAAACAATTACAATACACGTGAGCATGACTGTTGCTACTTCTCTATCCAGTGCCCTTTCTCAGGTCCACAGTGTGCTGCACCCCAGTGGTCAGGAAATCTCTTTACTCAAGTGCCCCCAAAGCAAAGTTCTAAAGGTGCTGTACGTTACTAAACTACATTGGTTTTCTCTTTAGAGACATCATTGTCCTTTAACTGAATGAAATGGTGAACTTCAGGCCCCATTAAACTCTAGGAATAGAATCCAGTAAACATGTCGTGAGCGAGTCTATAAAATTATTTTTACTGGATTTAACTCATTTTTTATTCCAATTTATGATCATGTATATAACAAAGTAGAATGTATTCTTCTTCTATAACTCACCAGTGCTGGAGTTCTTCTAGGCAGCTCTGAGCTGATTCACATTTAATTTTCTTCCCTTGATTTGGAAAAAAAAAAAAAAATCCATCTGAGATATTTTTATCTAAGAAAAATGAGAAACAAACTTTGACCCTGCTAGTATCATTCCAAACATATACATATAAATTTTAAAATGATATTTCCAAAGCATTTGAGAAGAAAACAGAGTCATTGACTAGTAACATTTTTTAATGGTCCTGGGAGACATAGGAAAGGAACCCAAGAGCTAAACAGCAGTGAAGCCAGAGAATGCCTATAATCCTTCCAAGGTCAAGACTTTATGGGTCCAGTAGACCCAAACAGTACAAATTGATTCTGGCAAATGGCTATATAGGAAGTTGTTCTTGAATGTATAGTTCTGAGATGATTGATCATCAGTATGTGGTTAAATGAATTGGTTTTGTAAGCGATGAAATACATGGTAACAGCTTTCATGTTTGAATAACAAAGACTTTGAAGGGACAATAAGAAAATTTAAATTCCAGAGAACAATGTGAAGGTACTACTGTCTACACTAGATACATCTGCCTTTTGTAAAAGTTAAAAAAAAAAAAAAAGAGCAAGGTATCAAAACATTAGTCAGTATCTAACACAGGTAGGCTGCAGCTAGCTACAGATCTGATGACTTCCTCTACTGTTCTAAAAAGCACTCATTGTTTGCAAACCAGATTCTTTTCAGTCCTTTAATTCTATGTTGAGAATTCATATATCCAGCTTGGGCCACAATAAGCTTAAAATTACATGGTTGCAATATTACGAAGGGTGAAAATTAGTGTTTGATACATGTTCTAGTTATAGATTGTAGATTCTTAACAAATGATAAGCCTGTTGAAATTAAAATTGCGCACAAACCTCTCATTACTACATTTAATATACACTGTTTTAAGACTGAGATAATGTCGGTAAAAACGATGTCTGTGGTTCTCTGCCAAGTATTTTGACTGGAGTTTGTTTCACACTGGCATTAATTTCAGCATTGTTTTTCTTTCAGGGCGGGATTCTCAGTCTCCTGACTCAGGTACAGAAAAAATATTGTGAAGAGCTACTGTGCTTGTTCCAAGGACATTTTTCTTTTTACATATCCATAGCCACATCAATGAATTCAGGTTAATGTTAAATTTCACACACTGTTATATCATAACCACTTTGATTTGGGAAAGACAAATTAATTTTCTAACACATACACACACACAAAAAAAATTCAAGTGAACATAGATATTTCTGTGTCCAATTTGTTTTCCCTTAATAAAAGCTTGGAGATCTTACAATGATCGAAATCCAGAGACACTGAACGGAGATGCCACATATTCCTCTCTTGCAGCAAAAGGCTTTAGAAGCGTCCGACCAAACCTGCAAGACAAAAAATCACCAACCCAGGTAATCCAGCTCCGTGCCTGCTCTGTTATCTAGCTCGTAGACCTCTGTTTCCTCGTCCTCTCAGGGAACTCTCTTCTAGTGTCCCAGCTTTAAAATGCTTCTGCTTTTCTGTTTGCTTTGCTCGTCACACTAACCATGTAACACGTACAACATGAGGCATGAGTTTTAAACAGGTAGGTTTTTGTTGTTGTTTTAATCTTTATTTTCTGATTAGGCTTATAAAAGTAGGCCAGCTTCTACCACAATGTTTAATTATGATACATTATGTGTTAAATGAATATGAGTCAGACAAACTCTGAGCTTGAGATGTTAGGAAAAACATGAATGAAAAATGATCTAAAAAAAAATCATGTGACTAAATGAACCATAGACCTCTACATCTCAAAATATGACAAGATGGCATACGTTCACTTTTACCATAATTTCTACAACTGTGTGTGGAAGCAATTATCTCTGTGATGCATTCTAAACTGAAGCAGCTTTTCCAGCTTGTGAGAAAATATTGATAATGAAATACAGAACATTCTTCTAAGACTGAAAGTGACCATTCAATCTAGTCTGCTCAGGGCATAGTGTGTATAAATTTCTTCAGGGCAGGTTTGACAATGTTTCTTTCATGACTAACTTGGACTTTCTATTTTTCCTTCAATATTATTTCTCTTTCTGAACACTTTTGACCATCTAGGCACCCCTCCCACCAGTCAGAAAAGAGAGCTTTTGTCAGTCCTTGATAACCAATCAAACAAAGGGTGACATTTTAGACTTATTAGTAACTAACGCACAAAGTCCATCTTGTACGGAGGACTTCACTAACCTTAAACCTCTCCAGGGAGCTATGCATTCTAGTGAAGATTCTAACCAGACAATAGTGTATTCTGAGGAATCCAACAGAACTGTGTCATACACACAAAAAATCATTAATTCACTACCAGCAGTCTCCTCCGGTCCTGCACCATTTGGAGACACCAAGATCCCATTTCTGCAAGAGGACTATATGCAAGATTCACAAACTCAAAGAATTTCTACCATGAAACTAACCCATAACCAGGACCTAGGGAGTAGAGTCCCCTTTAATACACCACAGTTTTCCCAACCCACTGACATTCCATCGTTTCTGAAAAGGTCTTGCTCACCACCCCCTAACCCAGGACTGAACACACACACAGCATCCGTTTCCATCCAGATAGCTCCCCGTTCAGGACACAATCTCGAAAGTGACAAACAGTTCCCTGAGCTTCCTCCAGAGACTGCAACGACGCCTCTTCAGCAAGAGAGACAAACATCTGCAGATGTCACGACCTGTCAGTCCCCAGCGGTACATTCCACTTGTCAACCTCTCCTTCTGTGTGTATTGCAGAGACCCTAACTCCTTGAGTTGGAGCTTTGTTTTAAACCTAATGCTTTATTAGTTCCTAAGCAGGAAGGGAAAGGAGAAAGAAACTTATTTCAAACCTGACTGGCTGAACTCAACCATCAATTCCTTGGCATCTTTTTATTTAAATACATGGAGATAGATCTTTCATCCAAAAATAATGTCCTAAATTTTTCTTGAAAATCATTGATAGAGAAGTTATTACTTAAGGATACACTGTAAACCACATCCGTCCTTATAATACTTTCAGGTACCAAGGACCTATTTTTCATGTCAGACCTTTGGAAGTCAGGTTAACTGTATTTATGTGTACAACATCTCTTAAGATAATTCTCAATCATAATATGCTTTGATTTGAAGCAGTATTTTATCCCTTTTGTAAACTGACATTTTTCAGTAAAATTTTGATCAGTTGATCGTTTCAGAAAGCACATGAATTTTACTACCCGCAGTTTACAGATAAGACTACTGAGGCACCAAAGTAGGTTGGTAGGAAGCAGAGCCAACATGGCCACACACTGATGACCTGGGATGGGGAAGGGGAAGTCATGAGACTGTGGTGCATTGGAAAAGGCAACTACGTTTTGATCGAGCTTGAGAATACTTATTGGTTTGTTGATATGTCAAGGCTCTGCATTCTCAAAGTTCCATATTAAACAGTGTAATTTTTAAGTTTGCATGCATTAAAACGCGATTGTGGAAATTATGCATGATAATTACACAAGATAAAACAGCTTGGAAGAGAGTAAGAATATTCCGTGCAAAGTAACCTGTGGTATAAAGCCTGTGAGGCTGAGGCAGGAGGGGAAAGGAGACGAGCAGGGCATGGGGTTACAGGAAGTTAATTCAGAGGTGACAAGAGCCAGATCACAGAAGTCTTTGTACAGTACAAAGTACAGTAAACCACTGTAAGGATTTTGACTTTAATAAAAAAGGAGAATCCTTAGAAGGTCCTGAGGCCACCACTGTCATGATTCAACTAACATTTTAACCAAATCATCCCGGCATCTCGACTGAGAAGAACGATAAAAGGAAGGCAAGCAAGCTGGCTGGGAAGCTGTTGCTTTAACGGAGACCAGGAAAGATGATGGTTCGAAGCAAACAGAATTTCCTGGCAGGTTGCAGGGCAGCCATGAGAGAAAGAAAATAGTCAAGCTTGACACCAGCAGTGAAGGGGCTCGTGCCATTAAGTGAAACCAAGACACGGCATGGGACATGGGTCTAGACATCCACAAGGGAAGGTGCAGTGTGGGATGAGAGGTTTGGGGCTCAGAGGAGTTACTGGCTGGAGATAAAAGTGATCCGTTTAGAGATGCCTTTTGTAGCCAATGCACAGTGAGATCAACATGGACTGAGGATGGAGACAACTCAGGGGCTGAGCATACGCAAACCTTGGCATGTAAAGGAAGAACCAGCCAAGCTGACTGGCATCGGAATCTCCAAAGGGAGAGGAAAATCCACGGAAATATGGCACACTAAAAGCCAAGAGTGAAAGTCCTCGGAGGATGGGGAAGTAACCTCCAATATTGTAGACAGGGGAGACGTAAGATGAGAGCTGAAAGCATACGACAGAGTAGAAGTAAGGAGAGCGGCTTTCTTAGAGTGGATTGGACAGGGAGGCCACCAGTTAGAACATGGCTTCTTCCAAGATGTTATTATGTGCTTCCCTGAACTTCAGTTTCTTCATCTGTAATTTGGGGTTAATAACAACATTCATCTTGGAGAGCTTCTCAGCAGGTATGTTAATATGGATGGGGAATTTGGCACAGCGCCTTCCACATAGTAATTCCCCAACATGCAGAAGCTGTTTTTATTTTAAAATATTTTCCAAACTGTGCAGCAGATTGGGGAGAGTAAACTGGCGTTTTCAACAATAATTTTTAGCAGACGAATGAATGCAGATGAATGAATGTTTACTTCATCAGATTAACAGTACGTTCTCATATATTGTGTTGTCGTATAGAGCCTTGTGAAAAAGTAGCATAAATTGTTGCGGCTTTAATTTTAAGCTTGCCAAGAATGTATGAAATCTACCTTCTTCACAGTATCTTTCCAACTTATGTATGTGGCAGGCATGCATGTTGGCATGCATTGGGTGTCTTTCTGGGTGATTCTCAACTTTCCATATTAAGGTAGACTCTCACTGAACCAGGAGCTTGCTAACTCTGGCTACTCCAGCTACCCACTTCCAATAGGGATCCCTTATCTTTATCTCCTACATGCTGGGCTTTTATGTGGGTCAAGAAAATTCCAACTCTGGTCTTCGTATTTGCATAGCAAGTACTTTGCTGACTCTTCACAAAATTTAAGCGTTCCATACACTATTGTTAACTCTAGGTATAATATCATATAGAAAATTCCTAGCGTTTGTCTGTCTTGACTAACTTGAACTCTACACCCTAGAGAGCAGCTCATCTCTCTCTTGCCCATCTCTTAGCAACCACAGCAGACCTCTTGTCTGCTTCTGTAGTGACTGTTTCAGATGCCCCATATAAGGGGAATCGGGAAGTATTTGTTTGGTGACTGGCTTATTTCCCTTACATAATGTCCTCTGGTTATCTATGTCAAAATACATGGTAAAATTGCCTTCCTTTGTTTTTCAAAACTTAACGATAACCCATTATGATATGCACCGGACTTTTTTATCTAATCTTCCTCAATGGACATTTAGTTTCCATGTCTTTACTATTATGCTGTACTTACATTTTTAAGTTTCATTTTCTGTTTAATGGTCTTTCACAATGGTGACCTTTCCATTTTAAATACATTCCACATTCTGGCAGTAAGACATAGTAAATGTCAAGGGCTGTAAACTACACTCTATGAATCAGATATATATATATATATATATATATACATATATATATATATTTATAAAGAATTGGTCTCAAGAAATTAACAAACTCATGAAACAAAAATACTCTAAAAAACGAAAAGCAAACTTTAGTATTTTAGGATACACACACATACACACACATATGTATATATCCTAATATTCTTATAATTAGTGTAAAAAGATTATAGGCTACTGTTAGGGATATTCCCCATACCTGACAAGTTGGACCTATGGTTTTCTAAGCTGCAGGTTTTAAGTAATAGCTCCTACAGTTTATGTATAGAAAGACCATAAATAAGTTATGTTACCCTTCTGTGTGAACAAATATTCTGCTGCTAAAAATGTCATTGTTCTTCATGTCAAATGAATACAAATGTAAGCCAGATGCTTACAGGAAAGACCAACAGCCACACTCAGGTTTCCCATGGTATTTGTGAGTGCTTTCCCTTTGCTTCTGAAGTATAAACTTGGTCCTTCCATTGTGGGCTAACAGAATCAGTCATCTGTCAGAGCATCACTTCTACAGCTGCTACTGCACAGATGTTGAGCATTCAAAGATGAATCCCTATCATTGCCCTATAGAAGAAAGAGAAAGCTCTCTTTTGCTCCATGAGATCAGCATGTAGGAACTAAGGAAAGCAGTGTAGTAGTTAGTTTTATGTCAACTTGACACAAGCTAGAGTCATTTTGGAAGAGGAAACCTTAATTGAGAAAATATCCCCCACCAGATTGGCTTGTGGGCAAGCCTGTAGTGCATTTTCTCAATTGGTGGTTGATATAAGAGGGCATAGCTCCCTGTGGGTGGTGCCATCGCTGAGCTGCTATACAAAAGCAAACTGAGCAAGCCAGTAAGTGGCATTCTTCCATGACCCCTGCTTCAGCTTTCCTGTCCAGAATTCCTGTCCTGACTTCTCTACATGGTGGACTATAAGCGAGAAGATGAAATACACCTTTCCTCCCCCACCAAGTTGCTTTTGGTCAAGGTGTCTTATCACAGCAATAGAAACCCTAACTAAAAGACACAGTGTAAGACATAAATGTCAACCATACACGATGACAGCACACAAGACTTCAGAGCACACTTCTGGACCACCACCGTCAACCCAGATCACCTCTGTCTTCCCTTGTGTAGCCAACCAATATCCTCTAATGCCTTGGTGGGTTGGTTCTGTTATAGTTGAACAAGTCTTTGGCAAATTTCCAGTTGTGTGTGTGTGTGTGTGTGTGAGAGAGAGAGAGAGAGAGAGGGAGAATAAAAATAATTGAACATTACAGTATGGTAGGAGAACAGTATGAATTTGGAAATCATGTCAGTTCCTCTCTACTCCATCTTTGACTAGATGAGCAGTGAGCCCTTTCCTGAATACACATAATGGGAAGGTGTGCTCATTCATAAGGCAGCAATTTAGTGCATAAGAAATTCTGAGATCCAATTACTAGAAGCATTTCCTATATTGAGTCATAATGTGCCTTCTTTAAATGCTACACGTCTATCCCAGGGGGCATAAGAGCTGACCTTCCCTTCTTCCGCTGCAACAGCTCTCATGTGCATAGCATGAGTGTGCTTCCTAAGCGTACCTTATTCTCAACATCTTACTCTTCACAAACCATAGGAGATGAGTTCTGTAAATGCTTGTAATTGACATGCCCACTAGATCTTCACATTCCAGATGCCTTTTTGCTGTAAGTAGGCACCCAAGTTTATAGTGCTTACACCGGTGGGTTTTCAGTTTTTGGCTTTGTTTATTCGAGACAGGGTTTCTGTGTTGTAACTCTGTAGACCAGACTGGCCTCAAACTCACAGAGATCTGCCTGCCTCCTGAGTTCGGGGATTAAAGGCATACACCACCACTGCCTGGCTACACCAGTGGTTTTCAGCCTGTGGGTCGTGACTTCTTTGGGGGTTGTTTGACCCTTTCACAGGGGCTGCCTAAGACCATCTGCATATCAGATATTTACATTATGATTGGTAACAGTAGTAAAATTACAGTTATGAAGTAGCAACAAAAATAATTTTATGATTGGGGGTCACCACAACATGAACTGTGTTAAAGGGCCGCAGCGTTAGGAAGGTAGAGAACCACTGGGTTACATCCATCTCAGTTTTTTTCCACTGCTGAGTCAGCTTCTATCCAGACTCCTTGTTAATTCTCCATAGAGCCTCAAGGCTCAATCTTATGTCGAATAACTTGAATATTGGGTATATATTAGGGCATATGGAGTCCCTTCCTTTATGAAGAGCAGGCAGCTGCAAGCTGCTGTCTCTGGTTCCTCCCTTGATGGTTAGGGAAAGTAGATACAAATTAATTTCATAAAAAGCGGGTGACTATTGAGCATTATTTGAATGCATTCACTTTACATGGTCCTGAAAACAAGGAGACACGAACCAATTTGACTGATCTTGCTGCAGTCACCTATCTGCCATTAAATATGGTAGGTAGTGGGACAACCATTTTTGTGTGGAGCTAATTTTTCCTACTATAAGCAATCCAGAATGTGAAAATACGTACTTCCTCTTTCACACGTGTCGCACGTGCTTTTGGCTCCCATGCTGTCCTCTGGGGAAACACGGCAGAGATGAAGTAGGACAGCAGTTTCCTCCAGGATTTGAACCTTCTGTCATGGAGGGAAACCCCGTGAGGCATAGGTAGTGAAAGGGATGTGAAACACCAGGTATCTGAAGACAGTGTTTACAGGCAGGTGAGACAACAGATGTTCTAAGGGAAGGGAAGTGTTTTGTCCTGCAGGGAAAGTCATTAAGACAGGACATAAACTCAAAATAGCTTCAGGAAGTCCCTAAAACTTATCAGTTTCACTGGGCCTGTCCCTCCCGCAAGGTTGTATAAACAGTAAAGACTACCAAGTCACTCTCAAGTCAAACTGCAAAGAAGACTCCCAGATAAACTGAGCCACCTAGAAGATCCAGGAAGAGGTTCAGACCAACGGATATTGTCCAACCAATTGTGCTGCTCACAGGCTGCTCCAGGTTTCCAGCTTTCGTGGGCTGTCACCCATGTTAGGGTGGGCTTGGGTGACACAGCTGTCTATGAGAAATTTCTGCTCCTGTAAGTAGCCCCAGTAAAACTCATTGGTTACCAAGTTGGTATCCATACTCCAATATATCACTATTTCCCTATCTGGGATGAGTATATATTTGTTCATGTCTCCCCAAGAACAGTATCACACAGAAGATGATTCTCTCCCCTCTTGTGTCTAGGACAGTGATTCTCAACCTTTCTAATGCTGTGACCCTTTAATACAGTTCCTTATGATGTGTTGACCCCCAACCATAAAATTTCATTGCTACTTCATAACTGTAATTTTGCTACTTCTATGGAATCATAATGTAAATATCTGATATGCAGATGGTCTTAGGCAACCCCTGTGAAAGGGCCATTCAACCCCTAAAGGGTTTGCAACCCACAGGTTGAGAACCACTGGTCTAGTGGGTGTTTCACCAACACGGAGGTCAGGATCATGTAAAAGAATTTCAATGACTTTAAAAAGTCATCGACATCTATACAGGATGATATTTTAAAGCTGTCTGTGGGTGGCCAACTGTTGGACTATATCATTTTAGCTACAGAAAAGGATGATGTAATTTGTCATCAAGAGGCATGTATTTCATATTACCTGCACACATGCACCTCTAAAGACTCAAAGTTATGAACGTGACAAAAGGCAGTAAAAGAATGGGAAATATTTCTGTTTTCTGCGGTCCTTCTTTGTGGAAGAATAAATACGTAAGAAGAACATCTCCATGTACAAGATTGCTCAGAAACAGTCCTGATGAGATTAGATTACCCGTGACCATGGTGATGGTGATGTCTGGAAAAATATGCTTTAGCTTTGGATGTTTCAGACTGAGAGACAGGAGCAAGTCAACTTGAGAAGTGTCAAAGTCTTTCAAATCTTAAAGGAAAAAACAGTCATTTGACTGGACAATCTAAGTACTTTTTGTGATTTAACATGGATTGTCACTTGGCGTGGAGGCAAAACTGAAAAGATCCATAATACATAGAAACTGTCCTGGGGGAAGAAAGAAATTGTATTGGCACTTTCCAAAGACTGCCTTAGACTGAATTCCATTCAGCCCTGGAAGCAAACATTTAATGTATTAAATGACAATTATGATAGTTTCATAACATACTTAATCTTCAATAATATCTATTATTGTAAACATTGACTAATACAGAGGATGCACTTATATTGAAATTTTTAAGTCAAATTAACTGAGGTTTCTACTAGTTAAATCTAGAATTTTCCTTAAAACTATACACAGTTTTAAAAATCACATTTTTAAATGGATCTGCTCAAACAGCAGCATTAAGCTTCTTAAGTAAAACGAGAATGAGGAGCCATGTCCTCCAGTCCTTCCTTGGATTTTTCTTGGCTTTGTTAAGTACCCATGAGCCCCTAGGGTTTTCATAAAAGTTAATGCAAACATAAATCAGTACGCTCTTCTAAGAGCCAATCGTTCTCGGCAAGTTCCTAAGTGATCGATGACCCAACCTTTTATAATAGTGGATTTTTCAGTAATTAAAAGTGAGAGAAAATAGGACTCTAATAAGGCCAAACAGACTGCATGACATCAGCTATTTTGAAAATTGCAGTTGGCCACAAATAGCAACTGGTGCCATTAACATCTTTTACTGGGCGGTATCTGGGAGTTTATACAGTCCTGCTTGTCCCGTTATCTTTGTACTAGTATCCCATAATATTTCTAGCCATCTTCTATACCTCCTCAGTCTCTCCACGCAACAAAAGAGAAAGACAAGCATAGAAGCTGTCCTCTAGTATGACAGAAACTGAGAAACTGCTGTCATCCCACTCATCCGCCCACATGTGACATCATCAGGGTTGTAACAACAGACACCAACAAAAGCTTCTGATGTGCATCCTTTTTTCTCCTTATTTGGCCAGTCCCTTCCTAGTATTCAAACGCTTGGGTTACCTGCAGCTTTGGAGTTCTTAAACCTTTTATTTCCCCTTCAGTTTCTTTCTCCTTTCTTAAGCTTCACTGCCAACAGCAGTGAACCTCTAACCCGGGTTCATCCTAACCACCGGCAGCGGCTGACTTTTGTTTCTGTTTACTTTTGCACATCATTTGTGTTTGTATTTCATAGTGACACCAATGAACAGATTTGGGGTAGAGAGTGAACAAAAATCCCTTTTCTGTGTAGTTTTTAGTTTGATCGCCTTAAATAGTAAGTCAGGGGAAGAAAATAAGAGGAATAGATTTATGTTGGGGACTATTTAGACAATGGCTAGGCTCCAAGATGTTTCTTAAGAGACGAACTAATTCTGCCAAGCAACAGACACTCTGGTAACATTTCACTGCACCAGGACCACCTGACGACCTCTGGGGAGGAAGCTCCATCCTGTTCATGCTCTCTCATCCGTACCCAAACTTGCACTGCGATACTTCATGAACAAAAACTTCTCCAAATACACCAGATTCACGTTCTTCACGCTTCCCTGCTTTCCCCATACTGTGTGTTTGACACCTAATCCATCTGAATGTATTTCCTTAGAGTGTTTACACAGAAAACCAATGCTTCACACCTCCTCTGCCATGGTGTAAAACAGATATAGTTTTATTAATTTGAGTGATTCATGTCTCTTCTTATTCTTTTCCCTCAAACCCAGCTTGAAAACCAGCACTTAGCTGCCAGTGTGTTGGAGGTAACTGCTTCGCAGACACACAGACAGAGCACGCCAGGTGCCTCCTCTTCCTGTCTGTCTGCTTTGCCCCAGCTCACTTTTCCACTAGGCGATGGCTCCAGCGCACCTCCACCTCATGATCTGGGGCCTGCCTGCCTGCATCGAACCCAGAGCCTCTCAGCTCGTTTAGATAAACACCCTTTGCTAGCTCCTAACAGCCTCATATATAACCATGCTGAGAGCTCTCTCGGGACAGACTCTTCCCTGAGTGAGCACTCCTCCCGATCTGAGAGTGAGTCCTCCACAGCCATTCTGGCTGAACTACAACTGGGAAACTCTGACACTACTGATTGCTCTGAGACACCTTCCCCTACCTGGGGTCAGAGATCTGCGGTGACAGATGGCATCACCTTAGCAACCCCTGCTGCCTCTCATGTAATTATTCTTCTTTCCTTTGCCCCTACCATTTTTTTTAAAAGACTGCACTCCCTCGCTATCTGGTTTTGTCGCTGAACGTTTTTATTTGCATAGGTGTTGATTAGCACACCGACTCTATACCATCTGTTAGAGAAAGCTATAGAGGCATCCTCATTAATCCACTTGGTGCTAATTTTTTTTTTTTTTTTTACTGACATTCTCTTCTTGCACTTAGGTGCTATTTATGGTAACTCCAAAATGGCCTGCTTCTGGTTTACTGTTTTCTGTGGCTCATGAGCTACATAAAGTGATTTATTTACATTTCTGATACGATGCCTTATAAGGAAATGAGTAGACGATCATCATTTGTTATGGTCAAATTAGAGAGAAAGTTCTAAATGGCTCAAAATATTGTGGCTTAACCATTAATACCCAGAGCATGACACTTTCTAAGATTCACATCATTGCATCCTAGTTTAGTAGTTTATGCACTGTCTTTCTCCCATAAGTGATTCTGACTGCATAGCATTAACTAGTTCTTTGATGACAGCCACCTCTGATGAACCCTTCTGTCATATAGGTGTGAATGATGGGAACAATCTTAGCCCATCTTACAGAAATTTAGCCTGTGTTTTTTTTGAAATTTATGAATACATTTTTTTCTTTTATGTGTCAACAATTTTTCTTTCATTTATACAATACAAATAGTTCCCATACACATGCTATCACTGAAATACATTTGTAATTTCATTTAGCAATCACTAATCAATGGTTAATGAATGGCTACAATGCTTCAAGTCTTTATCACACAGATTCTCAGTCATTGATAATAAAGAGATTGTGACTTCCATTGAAAGATATACAACTTTGAGCAGAGAGTTTCTGAAATTGTTACCGTCATAAACTCCTGATAGGCTCTGTCACAGAGAAAATATATTTGTGCTACATAGTTGCTATATACTGTCAAGACATAAAACTTTAACTTGCACACAGAGAAATGCCACTACAGAAAAAAGATACTATTATAGAAAAGGAAAAAAAAAAACTCTAGAAGTGACTTAATATTCATCAAGTGTCTGGACATAAATTTTTTTCTGGGAATAACCAGACCAAACCAACCCCTGGCCACAGATGACCAGCCGCTAGACTCGGGTATTCAGCAGGTGTGGGTTCCTCCTATATTCCACTGGGTTGGAATTTTTTTTTTTTTACACGTTTTAACCATCTTAAAGAATCTCATCAGAGCCTCAGCAACAAAAACTGTTTCCTTAGTTAAGGCTCTTTTGAATCCTCACTTATGTCTTGTACTGCATCAGAGGTGCCTGTAACCGAAACTAGTTTAAACCAAAACCATGTTTAGCTTAACATGATATAAAAGTAAATCTGCTTTCTAATTGGTGCTATTGAAGCCATTGAAGTAATTCACATTCCCTAAGTATAATAACATACAGCTTGGATATCCCTAATCCAATATCCAAATTCTACAGTTTTTCAAAATTTGAAACATTTTAAGCATTGACATGACATTGTAAGTTAAACATTGCACACCTGACTTTATGTGACAAGTTGTGATTAAAAACAAAAACAAACAACCCAGGGGCTGGAGAGATGGCTCAGTGGTTGAGAGTAGTGACTGCTTGCAGAGGGGCCGCCTTCACTTCCCAGCACCCGCGCAGTGGCTCACAGCCATCTGCAGGAGCTGATGCCCTTCTGTGCAAACACACATGCAGATACAGTACCCACCTACACAAAAGTCTGAACCAGTTCTTCCCCCTAAGCATTTGGATAAGGGATACTCAACTGTATTAGAAACATTAGTTTTTAATAACAGTTATTCCATCTTTCGCATTCGTTATTGTAATACATCAAAGTTGATTTAGACAAGGAGGCAAACATCTTTGTAAATTGTTCGTCTGAGTTACGCAGAGGCTCTGAAGTATTGACCTGTCCTGGGCTGTACACTTGCTTAAATGTCCAGTTCAAAAGGACCTTAACATGTGGCTAGTTATAAAATAGAGTTTTTCTAATAGCCTAAAGAAACATTTGAGTATAATCCTTATAATTGAACATTTATTGACTTTAGGACATAAGCAATATGACTTTTAAGTAAGTTAGCTTTCTTCTGGATCATTTGAAAGCATGGTAATCTTAAAGCGGAGTCATATACATATACACTCACTCCTCTGCTGTGTTTCATGCCTGTGTAATTGATTATTTTGTTATTAAAAAAAGTACAAACATTTATGAGTGTCTATGTCTATGCGTATGTGTTAACTAAATGTTCTTACTAATGGTCTATCTCATTTGCATGCATTATTCAGTTTGCATAATGCTCACTGGCATGTTGTGCAAAGATGGTCCTGAGTTCAACTTCTGTGAACTAAGCTGATTCAACTCAGTCACAACATGTATCCTCTGACTATCTACTAGGTCATCAATACCAAGTTGCATGTTTTAACAGCTACCAAAGAAGCACAGGTATGACTGTCCGAACAAGAAGCTTTAGGTAGCATTAGAAATAAACTATTCAAATGTAAAACAAACTCAATTCATTAAGAGATCGGAATGCTAAGAGAAGTTGAAGTGGGGAGAAGGAGAAGCCAGAGATTTAACATCTTTACAATGGTTTACCAGGTATGTGACTGCTAGAATAGGTCATTCCATGACTCAGAAATCCAAACACTTGCCCTGTGTGTTAGTCACCTTGTTTTGGAAACACTGATTCATTAGAGGATGTTCTGACTGAGTCTGTGAACCAGCCCTTCTCCTCCTGTCAGAGAGCATTCATTTCAAATCCACCATGCAGAATGATGTAAGAGAAGCACAAGCTGAGAGAGCCCAGTTGTCTTCTCCCATTTATTTGGCAGCAATCCCTATTGATGGCACCCCTGTTGGCAGAGTGGTGTGCCCACTGGCCATTTACTCTCGCTTTTCCTAACCACTTCCCATGCCCTCTGATAAAAGAGTGGGAAGGAAAGGATGGAGAAAACTGGGGTGCAGGAGGGAGCACTCTGCCCCATGACATCAATTTTCAGAATAGATAAAGGCCTTGTGGTTGACTACTGTCCTGTAGTTGGAAACCCTTTTTGTCATTTACAGGACTGATGTTGACAGGGAACCATGTGCTCTAACAGGTCCTCTGTGCTTTTCTCAGAGCCAGATAACCGTCAACGGCAACTCTGGTGGTGCTATGAGTCCAGTGAGTTACTATCAGAGGCCATTTTCTCCTTCTGCGTACTCTCTTCCAGCCTCACTCAACTCCAGCCTCATCATGCAGCATGGCAGATCACTTGGTAAGCACTGCAGTCATGATTTCCCTGCCAACTCTACTGTATCAACTGTACATCACAAGCAAGAAATGTAAGGTAACAGAGTGAGCCGGGAGTGACCAGCACTACCCTATCTGGTGACCCCAACTTGGGAGGAATTAGAACAGAAGAGTCTGCATTGTAGAAAAGAGATTACTTGCTTTTCGGAGGTGACAGTTCCATCTGTAGCTGAGCCTGGAGAAGGTAAGTTGATATTTAAATGATGGATGGGATAGAAAGAACAGAAAGATACCTAAGGAGAAAGAGAGGAGCTTATGGGACCCCAAACACTTAATGTAGCACTTTCCTACTGAGATGACTTCCTTTGTGGAAGAACTTTCATTCTTTAGCTATTGCTATAGAAAAAAATTTAATAACTAAAACATTGTAACAAGGGATCTAGGCTCCCCATGGCACAGTAAAATCCTGAAGTCCTGGATGATACAGTCTTAAACTATTCAAACTGAGGTTTGAAGGCCATCTGTCAGCATTGGAGAAGAGAGAAACTTAAGAACTCCCTTCAGTGAAGATTCCACCATTTATAGAGGCAAGTTCTTAGCCCTATGGAGACTAAAAATTAGGCAAAGATACAGATACAAAGATACAAAAAATGCCCTTGACGCTGGAGAGACAGCTCAGTGGTTAAGATTACTTGTTGCTCTTCCGGAAGACCCAGGCTCGATTGCCAGCATCCAAATGACGACTCATCACCATCTATGACCCCAAGTCCAAGGGCTCTCCTGCCCTCTTCTAACCTCCAAGGGCACCAAGAACACACATGCTGTGCTTATATACACACAAGCAAAATGCTCTAACATAAAATAAGATATACATTTAATTTAAAATGTTATAAGTTATAGCCCTCCTTCAAGTAAACAGTGAACATATGAAAGTTGGTTTCAAAACTTTTAAGCATATAATTGTGTGAGTCTTATGAACTCTTTTAGAATCTCCAGGGTAACAGGGGGTGGGGAGTCCTGTGCTACATAAAGATAGAAACATTCTTACGTAACAAAATATATTAGCATAGTTTAAAAATAACGTAACAAGTATTTCTTAGTTGCTAAAAATTCAATGTAAAAACTCCAAAATGTTGTTTGAAAAACCTTACCAAATTGAACCATTATGTGGGATTAGGTTAAAAAGGTTTCCATAGCATTGAGAACCTAGAAAGTTTTCAGGACAACCAAGCAGAAAGGATGCTAAGGAGAGCATACCCACACAGACCTCTCAAACAGAAAGGGGCCGTCAGAAAAAAAAAATCTAAAACATAGAACTGTATTCTTAAGCATTTGGTAGCAGACCCCTTTCCACCTTTCCCACAGACTCTGAACCAAAAAGAATATGATACCATAAGTTTACAAAAGAACACTTGATGTCAATTCCAAGCCCTCTCATGGTAAAACTCAGCTTCCATGGTCAACAAAACCTCTATAAGGTTTTAAATATAGTCATGGGATTCATTAAAGAAGAGTCTAAATATACTTGTGCCTTTTCTAATACTACTCCTGGGAGTCATTCGTGAAGCTTGTAATGATCTCCTTTTAGAGTGTAAGAAAGAAGAGTTTGCTTGTGCCAAAGTTCTCTCTTTGACAACCAGTCCACAGTTCAGTTTTATAAGACGCCTCTATTTCAAGATTTTGTAATGGACTTATGCATTACTATACATGAACATGAAGCGTTCTAAATTATTTCAGCCAGAACGTTTTCCTAAATAATCATTACGTGTGACTCTTTGTGCCATTGCCTGTCTTAGTGAACACAGTTTTTCCCATTCTACCAAATAAAAAATATATAAATACTCAAATATAGGCAGGCTTTGACTTTAGACCAGTGAGTAAATTTTACACATAAACCATTTAACGTGGAAAGCAATGTCCTGTATAAACATTGAACAAGTTCCAATTGGCCAAGGCAGTGATGGGAGTTGAATTTACAAGGCTACTTTTCTCTAGGTGAACTTTAGATTTAGTCAAAGACAAACAGTTTGTGGGCCATGTATAAGAATTATCAAAAGCACTAGCTTTCGTTGAACGAGTTGCGAGTTTGTACAGTCCTATGAACTTATACACGAAGACAGACTTGATACTGTCTCTTAGGCTAAGACTATGGCACATCCTACATATTCCAAAAACACTGGTTGCTGACAAAAATCCTAGCATTGTGGCTATCCCATCAAGGCCTTTGAGGAATTAAAAAAAAAAATCAATCATGGTGAAATAACACACTGTGACTTCATTTAGAATAGCTTAGAAAGACAGGATTTTTATCACCAATGACACGTGAAGCAGTTCCGTTCCTAGACTCATCCATTCAATTAAAAAATGCCTTAAAATGATTGGCTGTTGAAAACTAAATTGAAAATGGCTTTAGAGAGATTATAACGAATATCAGCCTAGGGAGAGCTTAATGCTAAAGACCCGTGTGAAAATAAATCAGTTTATTTATGATTCTTTACACAATGTCTTCGTGAGATATACATTTATATATACATGATAGAAAAGTTCATTACACTACCTATACATGATAGAAATATTAATTGTAAATCATATATGTGTATGACTATGAACCCACATGCACATCTATGAATATAATCAGCAAATGCAATCCTGAAACATAAGAAGTTTTCAGGTTCTACAGAAAAGAACTTAATGCTAAAACAGGTCATTCAGAGCCGAAACAAAGTATCAGTCCTGCTCACCAGAGTTTCAAAGCCACAGAGTCTTAACATTATCGTATGAAGTGACTGCCAATGTTTTCTTTTCAAAACTATATTTTTAACTCAGAATGAACAGAATAGGTGGTATAGATATATGTTCCATTACTTCTGAAAGTATTCTAGAGGTTAGTAACACGAGGATGGAAATTTGATAAGCCTTGTGTAATTTTAATCCTTAGGACAATTATTAGTCTCAAAGGACAAAAGGTCATATCATGGATATTTTACAATAAAAACAAGAATATTAAATAATTGAACAAACTCCATGGTCCCTCAACAGTGGCTGCATGCTTCATTCAACAAATATCTTCCTCGTGTCTTTTTTGTGAAATGGTGAGGTGCTTGTTGTTCCGGACGTGTATGCAATAGCCGTACTGAATGAGTAGCGAAGACAGGGTAACTATGTGAACGGCTTAGGGGTGGAAGTGTGGATTCTATTATGGTTGGCAGTCAGTGTACAAGAGGCACCACTAATTTGTAGACTGTGTATCCAATGTGCTGCATGTCACTGTGCTTTCCTCACAGATTCTGCAGAGACGTATTCCCAGCATGCTCAGTCTCTGGATGGCACCATGGGAAGTTCCATCCCTCTCTACAGGTCCTCAGAGGAAGAGAAGAGGGTGACAGTCATCAAAGCCCCACATTACCCAGGGATCGGTCCCGTGGATGAGTCTGGAATCCCCACAGCCATTAGAACAGTAAGCCATGCCAATGTGCGTGTGTGTGTGAGTGTGTGTGTGTGTGTGTGTCTTTGTGGGTCTGCATATGAGCTCCACAAAGGAAGGATTGTGCGTAGCGCTGTGCATTCCTAGGGTCTTATATCATGAGGATTGTCCTCAGCCATCAGAGTTCCCATGAATACCATACTGTGCGGCAGAGGAAAACTCTGAAGACAACTACGCAGTCTATTTTTCTGTTTGAATTTAAAGTCATGAAAATCGTGTGGGTTTTGTTAAGTAATAACACTTTGTTTTTAACTTCCTATCAAGGAGAGGTAAAGCCTAGAGAGAAAAAGGGGGTGACGTGAGTAAGTCCTTTCACAGCACTCAATTCCCACATGCACTGTAACAAGACGAGTGATTTGTTTCTTGAAATGGATGTGAGTTAACACCAGGGGATGAGAAACTGTGAACTGGGACTTGGGAGGTGAGATGATTGGAGTGAAGGGAGGCAGTATCATGGGAAGGAAAAACTGTCTGTTAAAGAAAAAAAAAAAAAAGACCATTTCGTGTCCCTCAGCTGAGCCTGCTGAGAGCTCGCTGGATGGTAAGTGAAAGTGTTGAGGGCATTTTTTTTTTTTTAAGTCTTTAAACTCTGCCAAAGCGTTACTCAGTGTGGCGGGGCAGCCCTTTCTGGCAACGCTCCGCAGCAGCAGAGCCAGGCAGGCAGCTGTGTGCTGACCACGTCCACTACAAGAGGAGGTCTGTGGTAGCAGAGAAGGAAGATCGGGAAGCCAGGATGAGAGCCACAGCGTCTTTGCAGGTGAAATTGGTAGGGGTGGCAGGCTAAGAGGAGGGAGCGTAGACGTTGCCAGGGTATTCCCACATAGAGGGCTGAGGCCACCAAGAGCAGCTTCCCCTGAATGGAAACACTGGAAGCTAGAGACAGTAAGGAGCCTGGGAAAAGAATGGGAAGGGTATCAGGACAGAAGCACTGGTGAGGCAGGAAACATTGAAAGGGAAGAAGGATAAAGTGTGAGGGTTCCTTCTGCTTTTGCCTCTGCAGGGTTTGTGTTTTACGTACAGACATGAGTTCAGAATTGATTATTCTTGGCATGGGTGTTGTAGTTGAAGCCGAGAAGAAAAGTACATCCATACAGCATGTGCTTGAGATTTAGACTTCTCAGATTAAGAGCGTTGAACGTGACTAATTATAAAGCTCGGAAAAAATCTATGTTGGAATGATGACGGTCATTATTTAAGTGACAGAAAAATCCCAGGGCTTGTGACTAATGTGTTCCATTTTAAGACAGTTATATGTTTCTGATGACAGTGTTTTGACATTTGTTGTCCTTGCAGAATTTCTGACTCAAAAAATGACTTTGAATTTTCCCATGACATTGAAGGGTTTAAATGACTCAGACAGGAAGGGCATCATGGCTTTTGCCTGTTAGCCCTGGAGACACAGCATCCACACAACCTGGGAGATCATTGCTTTCTGTGCAGTTACGGACCCTGTCTGAAAAGATTCTATCTAAACCTATGAATGTGTTTTAAGTTAATAAATGTTATATAAAAGTAGATGTGTTTACGTGACCCATCCTTATTAATCTATAGAGTTAATTAATCTGTAATGATTTAGCCAGAAATCTTTGTTAGGTTTTTAAGGAAAAACCCAAGATGTTGGAGATGATTGCTAAAACTCAGGTAAAATTAAAAGGTTTATATTATCCAGCCATATATATCCATATATATCCACTAAGCAGAGGATGTTAATTTCCCTTATAGAAAATTGAGAGTGAATTATTAGTAACTGCTGAAGGTCCTTATAAGGAATCTTGGTATTTCTGTATAACTTGCTCAGACCTTTAAAACTCTATAAAGAGAAGAGGGATCCTGTTCGTGTTTACTACTTTGCAGCCTTACGAGTCACACATCCAAGTATAGGTCTGTATTTATAAATATTGGATCCCTGGGCCAAGAATGTCCAAGGTTATTTTCTTTCCTCATTCGTGTAGAAATTAACGATCATCAGACTCAAATTGTCTCAGATTCCAGCTCGGTGTGTACACTAAAACCAGCGCTGTCTCACTGTGCCATGCCAGGGCATCCTCTCGGATCACTAACAAATACCATGGTAACAGGATATTGTAAAGTGGTCCAGAAACTGCAGAAAACAAGACCTGAATACTCACTGGTTTCAAGTTCTTGCGATGAAGGGAGACAGCTTTGCAGAATGCCCTTTCTCCTGTGACCTGAGATGTCTATGTCAGCCTTTTACTGCCATATTCTCAAAAACAGCAACAAAAATCTCTAGGGCTCACAGCCCATGAGACTGGGTAAGAGGCCTGACTAGTTAAGTCACAAGCAAGTTCTTTCTTCTAAGTCAAGTATAATGCTTGTTATATTGTCTCTTTTAGAGCTAGTGGGGTTAAACATAGGATTGTTGTCTTATATGTAGAAAACGTCTGTTTTTATTTTTTTTATGTCCGCATTAAAAAATCAGTGCATAGTGCTGATGTTTCATAACTATAGGGAGATGAAAGTTGAAGCCTATTCAGATAAAGCCATGGTTAGCAGCTGCACAGTGGAGTCCCAGGAGTGAGATAGTCCATGAAAAATGCTTTTGAAGGACACATCCAAAAATTTTCCAAGTGTGGGCTACTGCATTCGCAATCTCAGTGTGAGACATAACATGCTCCAAAATGGCATTGACAAAAGGAACAAGACTGCTCACAGCACTTCTTTTAGAAAGGAACATTGAGTTTGCATCTCTCTGCTTTACCAGCTTCATCGTCTCTCTGCCAGCCAACTGGGCATTTCCTGGCTTCTCTGTACTCGCCATATAAAGCTAGCAGATGGCATGACTGTGGGATCCTGCCTGATATAGGCCCTCTGGCAAGTCAGACAACAATGCTGTCTGTCAGGGTGCATTGCCATATACAGCAATGTAACTTCCTTATTCAGCTTCCTTGTCCCCATTGGCTGTGTCCAGGTCCAGTGAGAAACCACTTTTATACACAGTCGTAGGCTGCTTTTGTTGTTGTTGTTGCTCTAACAGCAGAGGAGTATAAAAGAACTGAAGCTTAATGAGAGAGGAACCTGCCTTTTAGAAAAATAAATGTCCCCCGAAGATAAATGTTCAGGTAGTGTGTGTGTGTGTGTGTGTGTGTACATGTTTATATGTATGCATGTATGTGGACACATGTGTACATGTGTGGGTGGGTGGGTGTGCATGGAGAGGTGAGAGGTCAAAACTGGGTGGTTGTCTTCCTCAATTGCTGTCCAGGCTTTCTCACCAAACCCAGAGCCGACTCTGCCTCCTCAGTGCTGGGATTACAGGAGCCCACTGCCATGCCCAGCTTTTTACCCTGGTGTTAGAAATTAGAATTCAGACTCTCATGCTTACAAGGCAACACCTTACTGGCTTAAGTCCTCATTCCAGTGTTTTGTTTGAGCCAGCAAACAGTGGGTTCCCGCTTCTGTACTGGATTACCCCCCGACACCAGCTTCCACCATCTCTCCTAATATTTAATCAATGATACCCTCAAGTTCCCACCGTAGCAAAAGCCTACAATGCATATGAGATTCTCAACAAAGCTTATGTTCACTTTCAGAAGTCAAAATAAATTTAAATACCGCCTAACAGTTTCTAGATGAAAAATGCGATGACCACATATATAAAAGCAATGACAGAATATCAAGTATAAATCGGTTCCTACTCTCAAAAGCACGAGTTCTAACCAACGTTTTAAATCAGACCTTGGGAAATCTGATGCTTTTAGTTGCCTGTATGAAGAATGGTTAAGATTCTGGCCCAACTATCTCTGATATAGTTGAGATGAAGATTTGCTAAGCAAATTGTTGCACTACAGTTAGGAAAAAAATGTGCATTTTCACGGACTGTAAGATAGAACCACATCCAATAAGCCAGATTCATTCAGTAGTTCACTCCACAGATGTTGGAGTTTCCTTCTTGTTTATATTATTGAGATTTGTTATAGTGGAAGAACTATTCTAAGCCCTTTAATATACGATTTTAGTATACATTGTAAGAAATCTTGATTCAAGAGAATAAGGCGCAGGAAGGTATCTGACAGCTACCTCTGGCTTCTACGTGTTCATGTGGGCATCGCACCTGCACACATGTGCATACCCCTCGCACCTGTACACATGTGCATACCCCTCGCACACACAAAGAAAATAAATACGTAACTTACTCAGATTCCTATTTCTATAAAGCCTTAAGTAGTAACTAAAGGCTCCAAGATTTGAATGTTTTTTAGTGATTGGACGTTAATCTCCTATTTATACTATAACCTGCCGTTTCTGTTACGCCTGGAGCCTGGCACACACGAGGAATGCCTACTGTCACAGAGTTTATAATTTAGCAAGGCGAAACTTGTATGCCCTCCAATTTCTTGTTAAAGGAGTTTGGAAAGCAAAGTTATGCTTTTATGTATGCTCTATGACTAATTTTGTCTTTATCTATGGCTTAAGACAAAAATATTTCCCAGTTAAATTTTTAAATGTCTTCACAGAACACTCAATATAAAGTTTTAAGGATACTAAGGACCAGGGAAATGGACCCAAGTTCCATGCCCAGCACCTACATAAGAAGCCAGGCACGGTGGCGCACACTTGCCATCCCAGATCTGGAGGGTGGTAGGACCCCTGGGGCTGCCTAGCTCATCGGTAAGACCCAGGTCTACCCTATCAAGTACAGGATCACTCCTGGGGAACAACACCTGAGGTTAACCTCTGGCCTATACACACACCACAGCAGCTGGCTGGATTAGTGGCATATCCCCGTAACCCCCGCACATAGAGGCTGAGGGACAGATCATGAGTTAATGGCTAGCTCAGGATACAAAGGAAGCCTTGCTTCAGCCATATAAACTTCACCATCATCATCAAAAGGAGCTAAGCTCACATAAACTACTCACTGGACACAGCTGATTTGAATAAATAAAGCCGTAACACAGAATGTTCTGGTTAGGGATACTCTACTTACAAACTGCACGAGTAATATGATAAATTGTTGAAATTGTCATCAAGTCATAGTACAGGAAATGTAAATATGCTGTTAGATCAAATATTAACAATAGAAACTTTTTCAGGGGTGTGTGTGTAAGCCTTAAGAGTGTAAGATCTCTGATTGGGAGCCCAGGACTGGGGCGGATCACTGTTCTGAGTAAAAAGAAAAAAATTATTAGAAGAGTTATAACACCATAAGGAGATATCAGCGTAGCAGAATTTCTGAGGACAGGCCAGACCCACAAGGTTAAAGCCCCTCTTAAAGGTTTTGGGGAGAAAAGGAGGTCCCATGGCATGCAGCTGACGAGCAACCCAAGCACAGTCTTGCAGTCAGGTTGTCTTGGATTTCTCCATGGCAGGGGAAGGAGGAAAGGTTCAAACCTCTGGGAACGTGTGTCCATCATTCAGAATGTGCCACCTACAGCCCTGACGACCTAGAGTGTTATGTAAACTGCTTTGGGGGCAGTAAGGAGTATGACTCACAGACAGTCACGGTTAGATGTCTGTCATTTATTTTATAGCAGCTGTGAGGTTGGGGGCAGGCAGAGGGGGCAGCAGAGAGAGAGAGAGAGAGAGAGAGAGAGAGAGAGAGAGAGAGAGAGAGGCTGTAGCAGGTGAGCATTGCCTAAGCAGTCCTTAGCCAAACTTAACAGAAAGGGTTTGTAATTCTTGGATATTCTCTTTGACAGACAGTTGACCGTCCGAAGGACTGGTACAAGACAATGTTTAAGCAAATTCACATGGTACACAAGCCCGGTACGTATGTTCTTCTGTTTTGTTTTGTTTCTTAAAATCAAGTCCGAAGGATCGAAGGATCCAGACTCAACTTTTGTATGGACTTTCTCCCCGCAAAAACTTCAAGGCCCCAGCAAACTTAATGGCCCCTTCCTTTCAGCATTTCTCCTCCCATTGTCGTTCCTAACTCACAGGCCTGTGCCTCTGCCTTAACCATGAGCCGTCAAGGAGCCTCCTAAGAGGTGTCCTCGGAGACTGCTGGGTGTCCTAGCCCTGTCCTTCTAGAAGCCCATCTCTGTCCACACACACACATCCGGGCATCGTCCGCTTCTAGACACATGACTGCTCCTGTCTGCCCATGTCTGTTTCTCACAAGAGCAAGTGTAGGTGGCTTCTCCTGACCCCACTCAGTGCAGCTGACAAGAGATCTTGCTGAAGGAAAATGAGGATGTAGAGGACACAAGAAGCTGCCTGGGGAAGTGAGGGCATGGGACCAGTTCTGCACATATGACCAGGGCAGCAAGGGACAGTATAGACAAGAAGGTCACTCCATGGAGGCCCAGAGAGGACAATATTGGAAAACCCAAAGTGCTATTATGTGCTAGAAAAGAAAAACAAAAAAAATAGAACATCGCTTTGCTGGTGTATTTCTGTCATTTCTCTGACCTTTTGCTATCTTGGCGACAAGGTGGCAGCATCTGGATTACCATGTTTATGTTTCATTTTCTAGATGAGGACACAGACATGTATAATACTCCTTACACATACAACGCAGGTAGGACGGCTGACCTCGCTTGCGATGACCCCAGTGTGGGGAAGAGCCCCAGTCCTTGTCATGCCACTCTCGCCCATGTTGTCAGTTCCTGTGATGAGGAGGGGGTCTTTCTTCTATCCTCAGAGCATGCTTAACCAAAGATTGATCCTTTCTCCTGGAAATGGGAACTAACGCTGTTCCGGCTCATTCATTAACCCCTGTTGGTTTATTCTCAGCTTCGGGAATGTTTTACCACAGTGAAGGGGCAGGGTGAGAGAAAGGCTAGTGACCTGGGTTACACAACAAAATAAAGATCTTTTTATCAGCAGAAAGGGTGACTATAATTGCATAAGACCTCGCAGATATTGTGCCCCCCCAGAAAACAAGTCAAGCAGAGTGACCACTTCTAGGCTCTTGCTCCAAAATGGAACCATTCATTGAAAGATGTAAGAAAGTCCCTCTCAGCTGGGCCACATTTCTGACTCAGAGTTGCCAATGTTCACAATGGAATGACTTCAGCTTTGGGCATTCCCACTTGGTTTGAATATGCTGCTTTCTTGTGGAGTGGTCTTCATACCCATGTGAGAGACCCCTAAAAAATGTTCCCTTTCATCATTTTTTCCTAAATATCCTATCAGTAAATTCTACCCAGCCAAGCCTTAGGTCCAGGATTGTGGCCTCATTTAGGGTCCTCTTGCCACCCTAACAGAAAATTCCATGAGGCAATCAGAAACCAGCCCTTTAACTGGGTGATTTTGCTGCTCAACACCAAAGATAAATGACAGGGAAAAATGGGGAAAAATATCAAGTTGAGCAGTGGTGGCCCACGCCTTTAATCCCAGCACTTGGGAGGCAGAGACAGGTGGATCTCTGAGTTTGAGGCCAGCCTTGACTACAGAGTGAGTTCCAAGACAACCAGGGTTGTTACACACAGAAACTCTGTATCACACACACACACACACACACACACAAAATCCATTGACCTCTGAGTTAGACTCTGTATCCCTATATTATTACAGGCAGTCCATTAAAATAAAAACTCCCTATCCTTTCCCTTCCTGGTCCTGGCCTTGATTTACCTCACAAATTGAAGTCTGACTGTGGAATTGACCCAGAAACACTTAGGAGCAGCTGTTGTCTAATGTCACAGAAACAAACATTCATAGACTCTGAGAGAAACAGTCAAGCACAGATAGATTTAGCCCAAGACTGAGACTGAGAAACTCAGAATTTTTATAGTCACTGGAAATCAATAGGTAATTAATAAGATGAAGTTCAGTTATGTTACCCTGTAAAGCCTGGGGAGTTTTACCATTCAGCCAGCCAACAAAACACCTACAGCCCCTCCCTACTTTCTAATAACCCACGGCTCTGTGTCTTGCATGCTGGTCCTGCCGCCCTCTTCTACCCACCAAATCCTTCAAGCCCAACTCTAGTCCCGTGGGATCTATCATACATTCTCTGTCTAACTCTTTATCTTCTAACACCCTTTAATTCTTACTATGTCCTGCTCCACTGGATTTTATTAACTGTCACCAACTCTTTCCAATTACATACCTTCTTGGATTAGCTTGCTGAGGAGGGTTCACAGTCTCCTGTCCCACGTGCGAGCGGCCCCTCATGTTCATACCATGTTCCATATTTGTTGGATTGCAATCAACATATCAATTGTCATATGTGTATCAGTGTTACAAAGTATTAGCTGCTACTTTACTCTTCCTCTGAAAGTTCACCTAAGGTGTTTGTTTCTGTGATTGAGAAGAAACCTTGCTGAGTACCTGTAAGTCTATTTTTACTAAGTAGCCTGAATTTTCTTTAATTCTGTAATAACCGATAATCAATGCTTATGTGCAAGATAAATTGATATTAATAAATGATAACTTATAAATTAATGTTGATAAATAAACTATGTACCACCTAATATATATCATGAATACGCTAATTGATAATTTTTGCAAAACCGTTGGCTGGTTTGCAGAGCTCAACGACTTAAGGTACTTTTTAAGTAATGTGCTGATTTTGCTGGTTTTTCTCTTTTTCACGGCAGGTCTGTACAACTCACCCTACAGCGCTCAGTCACACCCTGCTGCGAAGACCCAGACTTACAGACCTCTTTCCAAAAGCCACTCAGACAATGGCACAGATGCTTTTAAGGAGGCACCCTCTCCAGTGCCTCCCCCACACGTTCCACCACGACCAAGAGATCGGTCTTCAACAGAAAAGTAAGGCTCCTTCCCCCTACTCGTCTTCTCTTAAGATAAAAACCAGCCCATAACGGCACTCAGTGAAGAATCAGTCCAGTGTTGTGGAGCGAATATATGCATAGACCTATATCAGTCTAAATCAGTATTTCACAGTCTATATCACTATTAAGATTATGCTGACCACTCTCAGGGAAGTCTAGGTTATGCAATCATAATCCTCTAAATTAAACTTGATGTATCAGGGACGCAACCTCTATTTTTTTATTCAATAAAGTGCACATAAGAAATAAATAGGCCATGGATGTAGTTCATAAGTAGAGCATTTGCCCGAGTACATCAAACAATAACTTGTATATACATATGCACATGTGCATGCACATACATACATACATACACACACACAGACACACACACACACACACACACACACACACACACACACACACACACTACGTTCATGAGCTGTAGAAATGAGCCTCAGTGGTAATGGCTTGCCCCACACACACTGGACTCTGAGTCCAGCTCCCAAGCTGAAAGTGGGTAGAATGTAGTACATCATTCATAAGATTTCAGTCCTCATAAAGCTGAGGAAGAATCCAGGGCCACTCCGAGCTACATAATAACTTCCAAGCCAGAACTGGCTCACCCAGTAGCATTCTGTCTCAAGATAAATACATATTAAAAATAAAAAAATAACTAGGAAATGATTGGCATGGGTTTCCTTTGCTGCCCCACATTACAGAGAGACTACGCAGTTTTTTCATTCTCACAGATTTGAAATTTCAGGTCTTCTATGATACCTTTCAGAAACCAAGGGAAATTATTCTTAAATCATAAAAACGGGCATTATTTAACAAGTGTCTGTGACTCATTCCCAACAGTTATTTTAGCTGATTCTAATTTCCATTTCTCCACTGTAATATTTTTAAATAAGCTATTCACACTCAAATGAAATTTTTAGGAACACATTTCAATTGTGTTGTTTTAGTAAGACTGAAATAACTAAGCTAATATTCCTAGTTATTGGTACTCTTTACTGACAGCTGATTATGACCGATTATGAGGGAAGCCCCAGGCTAAGCATTTTCCTTGTATTGCATCATTTTATTCTGTGAACCCAATGAAACGTGATCCACTTTACAAAGAAAGAAACAGGGTGAAAGCATTACAATTACTTGCTCTATCTATATAGATAGAGTGTCCAACCCAGAATTCAACCTCGACTTCCCCTAAGTCCAAACACTGTGCTATCTCTACTGGTAATTAATAAGTAGTAATGGAAAAATTGTTAGTACTGGTTTTTGTATTAGTGATTTCTTTTAAGTATTTTCTATCATATACTGTCTTGGTTACTGCTCAATTGCTGTGAAGGAACACACGACCAAAGCCAACTCTTAAAAAGACTGGTTGCAATTAGGGACAAGCAGCTAGGCATGGTGCTGGAGCAGTAGCAGAGAGCTTTACATCCTGATCTGCAGGAAGCAAGAAGAGAGGCAGACACAGGACCTGGTGTGGGCTTCTGAAACCTCAAAGTCCACCTCCCAGTGACAGACCTCTTCCAATAAGGCCACACCTCCAAATCCTTCCCAAATTGTTCCACTAACTGGGGAACAGGCATTCAAGCATATAAGCCTATAGGAGCCACTCTTATTCAAACCAAAACACACCTTACAAATAGGATACTCGATGCCATTATGAATTGGCCCATCATCACTTATAGATTCATGATGTAATATACAACAAAAATAGACACATACAGGTCAAGGAATTTTCATCTAAATGTCTGTTTCCTCATGACAAATGTCTTAAAACTAAGAAATAATTATCACTACACATGAAGTCACCTTTACTTTCAAAAACAAACCAAAATCAACTCAGATTTGAATGATGTTAGTCCTATAATTAGTAAAAATTCTGAATGGTTTCTATATATTGTCTCATAGCGCGTAGACACCTACACAGGTAAACAGGACAGTTTTTCATACAGATAAGAAAACTAAAATGGGAAGGTGTGAGGGCTCTGCCAGGTGCTGCTCTTTGATTTACTGTACTTGACTTTCAGAGCACTCCTTGCCTGAATTCCCTTCCATTCCATGGAATCAGAATTTTCCAAACTCAAAAGTCAAAGACTCCTTTTTCTCAAATACAAATAAAATAAATAAATATGTATTTAATAATCCTTTCTCCTTGCCAAAGAACATGTTCTGATTTAGTTCTAGCTGCCTGGAAAAGCTTGATGTTCTGGGACCTTTTGTGAAAAATGTACTTGCCAAGAGCCCTTGACAGACCCTGAATGGTATCTATCAATCCAAGGCAAAGATCAGATTCCAGTGGGAAAGATGTTAGTCTTTGGGTGTTTTGAGGCTCACACTGAAGGGTTTCCCAGGCCACTCTGCTTATCCCTGTGCATGCCAGCCCGAGTAATGGAGCTGTAATTCTCACACATGCTCTCTGATGGCATTTACAAGAAATAAGATCAAACCTGGTATGCAAGTTATTCCTTGTCACTTTGGATCAAGGAAGCCGGGTCACCAGATGGTTAAACTGACAGAGCACACTGCCACCTATTTTAAGCTCAGACACACACAGCTGTCATTAGAGACCCAGGGGTCTAGCAACAAGTCACTATACATGTGTCTACAAACCCTTCTTGTGAGTTTTCACAGCCATAGTCATACACACACATGACTGCAAGCCATTTCTATAAAGTTAAACATATGTGTGGTATTTTTCATAAATTTTTAGACAGAAGGGTGTTTCTTGTTGTGTGGATGTTGTTTTCTGTTTTTGTTTGCGTTATTGTTTTAATTTCTCAGGGTAGGGGAGATGGCTCAGCAAGAAACACTACTTGTTGCTTAAGGCTAAAGATCTGAGTTTAATCCCCAGAATGTACAGTGGAAGGAAAGGACTGACTCCCGAAATTTTTTCTCCTGTGTGTGTGTGTGTGTGTGTGTGTGTGTGTGTGTGTGTGTGTGTGTGTGTTTGTGTGTGTGTGTATACACACACATTCTACATCAATAAATAAATTTTTGCTAGAATTAATCTTGGGAATTGACGGTGGGTGGTATTTCACAGGCGCTTTATACACACAAACTGTTTCGATGTGTGGTTTGTTATTCATTTACAGGCATGACTGGGACCCTCCAGACAGAAAGGTGGACACCAGAAAATTTCGATCAGAGCCAAGGAGTATTTTTGAATATGAGCCTGGGAAGTCATCCATTCTTCAGCATGAAAGACCCGTAAGCATTTGCCTTGTCATTGATCCAAAAGCCACCTTGCTAGGCCTCCAGGGTCCCCAAGTAAGCTAGAACTTCATGCATTTTTTTTGACCTTGTTGAGAAATCATATTTCTTTTTAATCATGATTTGTGTATCTTATCTCTGAATTGAAAGAAGCACTTTAATATAGATGTAGATAGATGTGTGTGTGTGTGATGTGTGTATGTATATATGTGTTTGTGTGTGTTTGTATGTGTGTGTGACTCATTGTCATTTCAAATAGCGAGCTGTGCCTAATCCCGGAACTCATACATGAAACACTTAATTGCCATTCTAGCTTGCCAGTGAGAAAGGTCTTGAATCCATCCCGCTGATGTACAGACCCAGGGAGATGAATCCCTCCACTCCTATGGTGGTTTCTTACTATTTCTTTCACTTAAGAGGAAATTTTCCCAAACACACCTTCTATAATAAGTTTTTTAATTGGTTTTTATTAAATCCCTCTCAGGTTACCAAGCCTCAAGCTTCCTGATTACCACTTTAATGGATCAAGATTGTAATTCTCTTTATAGTCTTTTTTGGGTATTTCAGTCATACACACTTAACGATGGATGAACTTGAAAAGTACCATTTGCCTTAGCTGAAGCTAGCACCAGCTTCCTCCTTGGCTTGCTTCTCTTTGGGTCCTCTCACTCATCCTTTGTGCTTCCCTTGTTTCTCCCTCAGAAGCCACGTGTCCTCAAGAACCCTTAAAACTCAGCAATTCCTCTGTCTGTCCAAACTTGCTTCCAGATCAACCCTGTTGGTATTTTCTTTGTGAGTCCCTCCAAAGGTTCAGAATATCACACTAGTACATAGACTGTAAGGTCAGCCCTGAGACTGCCTGGGACCTCACCATATCCAATATGAGTGTCCTTGATTTAGAGTTTGAAACCCTGTGTTTGAGGTTTTATTCTTGAGCCGTTCCTTCAAAAATCTTACAATCACATGGTTCAACCGCCTTTCTTTAAATAATTCAAATATCTTTGCATGATAAGATTGCACCAGAGAATCTGAAAGTTTGGGGGAAGGGGATATTACTGATTCCAGGCTCTGAATTATAACCCATTTACTAAGCTGTCTGATTGAATATCAAGAAAGTGAAATTTCCAAACCAAAATTCAATACAATATGTTATTAATTCTGAAAAGAATCATAAAATGATGACTCTCAAATTATAATAGAAAAGCCTTAATGATCATTCTACTAATTTATGAGGCTCTTGGTATGATGATATGACTGAAGATGAGAAACCTCTTAAAGAGCAAAAATGGAAGTACAGCTAAAGAATTCTCCCTGTTAGAGCTCATTTATGAAGTCCACTCACTGTGGCTAAAATTTCCACAAGCCTCTGGGTGAAAGCCTTGAAGACTCTTTGTATGAAAGTTCCAATAATAACGGTAGTAGTAACAGCAGCTGTAAATGAGTACCTACTATATGCCAGGCTCCATTAGTACTAATTCCTTTATTTTATGTAGTGTTCCCAGTAAATCTGTAAAGAAGATGCACACTTCCTGTCTTACAGATCAAGAGACTGAAGCAGCACTAACTGAATGCCACTCGGCCACACAGCTGGCATGTGCCGCCACCAGCTCAGCCTAGGCAAACCTTCGCTTGGTGTACCCCACTGCCATATTACTCGGCTGACAGGGAGCCTTTATCTAGTAGTCACCATAATTCATCTGATTGTTTCAGAGTATAGTATAATTAGTATATATACAATATATATACTATAGAATATATACAGAGAATATAGAATAAATAGTTTAAAAGTATAACTTTTAATAAGTTATTGTTAATTACCTTACTTTACCATAAATCTGAATTCAGAGTAATTATAATGCAAGACCAGTATTCTTAGCTGGTCTAAGAAGATAAGGAGGTAAGTAGCCACGGGCGTGGCCAGAGGCTCTGCCATGAGTAAGTCTCTTCAGCCACGGAAAAAAGATGAGTGGAAGGAACTAGGAATTTTGGAGGAAATGAGAACTGGAAGCCTTACATTTTTGTCCTTCCTAAAACCATTTTGTTGGGAGCCACTGTTATGACAAAGGATTTGAGAGAAACAAAGATACCGTTTTAGCCAAGCCTTTTTAGGTTATCGTTACTATATGGTTGAGACTATATCTTGTTTAACAATCAATCCTGGTTGTGAGCCAGCCTTTAATGACTGAGCCATCTCTCCAGCCCAGAATTGATCCCATTTTAAATTAGGGCTAATTGGACAAGAGTATTTGAGAGACCAGCTAAGTGTCTTGAAGACTCTGGCTATAGGAGAGAGAGAGAAAGAGAGAGGACTTGCTAAATAAGACCGAAGTAACACCAAGTGATTTCAATGTCTTATGAATGCATCTTCTATCATTTTTAACTCAAGAGGTATTTTGTGAACACCCCTTTGTTCTTTTCAGTTCTAATTTTGAAAATTATATACAACAGGTAGGCAGTTCTGTGCTGTTCTAGCCAATTTCCAGATAAGCCTGTCAGCTTCCCTATTTGCCGGGATCCCTTCACTCCCTATAGACTTGCGTTCCTACTCACAAGGAGAAATGCCATGACCATGGCATCCCTTCCAGTCCACAATTGGCCTGTTGTCTGGATTGTCATGACACATTCATCTCCCTGATGAGCGAATCCAGTCTCCAAAGCATCTTCAAAAAGCCTGCAGTCCTAAACTTCCTCCTGACTCTCTTTTCCCTAGAGCAAAGTCTAAACCCCTTGATACAATTCACAGAATCTAAAAACAACAACAAATAAAACCTACCAGAATCCTGCAGTTTCACTCCCTGCCAGCTACACAAGGGTTTTCAGTCCATCTCATTAGACCTTTGTAGGGTCTGTTATTTCTTCCATGGAAGCACTCTGCACCATCTTACCTTACACACACACACACACACACACACAGTTAAACAGAGGCACACTTCTTTCAGAAGCTTGTTCACCCTCAGCAGTGGGGCTGTAGCTCTCCTTGCTGGATACTTGCAGCCCCCACTTTGACATCCTTACTGCATGCCTGTTCACCTGTCTGGGTTCCTCACTATACTTTAGGTTTCTGGAAAGTGTGCACCTTGTCTGACACAGCAGTATCAATGCTCCATACCTAACCCAATGCCTGGCACGTGGTACCTAAGTTACAGTAAGTAACTTCTTGAGTTACTAAGTGAATGTGAACCGATGTTACCTTCAGTTGATGTATAAAACTGGTGAGAGATTGAATCTATCTATGAGGCCCAGTGAATCTCCATCAAGACACACAAATGGAATTCACCAATAACTCTAGCTCAGCTTCTGTGATTCTATGGCATACAAAAGAGGCAAAAGGAACACTTCTGTTTAAACAGAAATCCTCAAACCCTGGCAAAAAGATTCCTGTCTTCATCAGGAATTGTAGGTGTATCTGCCTATTTATATTCTTTAACAGAAAGACAAAATGTAAGTGCATCTTTGAAGCGCATAAATACTTATTTGATTATAAATTTCAGCGCTGATGAAATGGGCCTAATGTCTGATCCGGAAAAGGCAATCATCAGGAATTTGTCTTTAACTGACTTGATCTGCAGATCAGAACCACATTTCCAGTTTACATGCTCCATAAGACAATCATAGCAACTGTATTGGAATAATATTAATAAAAGCATTACAGACTGTCTAACGGACACACATGTAGATAAGCCATGTTAATTATTTTTATGCTTAATAAAATAAAAAATACGCAAATACATTGTTACCTTTCATATAGTAACTGTGCTTACATATAATAAAAGCTGAAATGAACAGACATTGGATGACTTGAAATACAATTTAAACCACCCGGTGATTATGGTTTATCAACGAACATTACTACTCAGAGTTAAAACTATAAAAATTTGGAGGTTATATCTGATGGTTTGACCCATGAAGAATTATTTCATTATGCAATATCACTTACTATGAAAACACAATACACAGAAAGCATAGCAACCCGTGCCTTGAAGCTTAAAAGCCAATGAGCATTTACAAGAACAAACTCATGTATCCTCCAGTGTGTCTAGGATAACATAGAAAGTGTGCGCTCAGTGAGGCTGAGAAGTAGAGTTTCTCTAACCTCAAAAGCAGCTAAAGCTTTTAAGTTGGGAAAACTTCAAAAATTACCCATTCTAGGGAGCTTTTAAAATCCCATGTAAGCTCTGATTTTAGTGTATCTTAAGCACTTCCTTCCCATACCACCCAGTTTGTGCTAAGCAGAAGGTTGCTAGGTAAACTGAAAGAAACAAAAGAAGGTAAGAAATATGTCCATCAGATGGCTGCTCTTCTGCCATTTTGAGAATCACATTCAGAGGTAACTGTCTTCTCATGGATTCCTAAATTCATATTCACAGGGAACAGAGAGAAATTTCTCTGACACAAGGGAAATGACATTATTAGTATGCATAGGCTTCTGTTATCCGACTGTCTGCATATGTGTCAGTGACTGTTGCGGTGTTTCTGTGTCCTTTAGCAGTAGCTCTGGATTGCTACAGAACACATTTGATTATTGTATAATTAAAGGAATTCAATAGTTCAACCACAGAAAAGAGAAAATTTGAGTTCAGGCATGTTCTACTTTGGGGGGGGGGGGACAGATTCTATTTGTTGGTCATCATTCTGCTGCTGAAGTTTTATGTTCTTTTGAGAAAAGGACTTTCTACGTAGCCCAGTCTGATTCCCAATTCACTGTCCCCTTCCCCCTGCCTCCTGAGTGCCTGCAACTGCAAATTTGTACCACCACACTCAGCCTATAAAACAAAGGCTCTGCTCAAATGTGTGCCACTCACTACATTCCAGAATTACTGAGACTGACTTTTCACTGCTTGGGGGACTTTTAGTGCTAATATCTATCTGCACAGATTCTAACAAGTTGCTCACTGTGACTATAGACTGAAGCTTTAATAAATAGAACCATAATGGAAAATTGCTATTTTAAGGTTTGGAGCGGAATGACAGATAACTGCTCCTTTCCTCAGATGCTATTATAGAAATATATCTCTACAAAGGAGGATGTTGAAATTTTTTCCTTAAATACACATCCAGGTGAAGTTTCAAAGCTTATGTTTTCTCATTTGTTTAGTAAGTGTGCTGCCCCCTACCGTTCCTAGTGTTCTTAAAGCAATTTTCCCCCTCTAAGTCGCTTTATCTTCCCCTAGCAAAACAAAACACTGTAGTCGAAAGCAAAGCTTGTAAAATTGAGCGCTCATAGCCATTAAGTATGCATTGTTAGAAACTGTGGCGTTTGAGAGAATCAAGAGGGTTCTTTCCCTATGAAGGAATAGTATACCTCTCTAAACAGCACAAAAGTTACTGGAAAATCATTTCTAATGTTAATTATTCAAAGGTAAATGCTCTAGCAAAATTATACCACGAAATAATTATATGCTGCAACTGACATTATCTTAGTAATTGAAGAAAAGTAACATTTTATCACTAAAAAAAACAATACTCTTATAATTAGTAGATCAAAAATTTTAATTCAATACAAAACAGTTATTGTAAATTCATGTGTGTGTGGGGTGTGTGTGTATTATGCATGTGTATGTGTGCATGTGTATGTGTGTGTATGTGTGTGCATGTGTATGTGTGTGTGCATATGCGTGTATGTGCATGTGCGTGTGTGTATGTGTGTGTATGTATGTGTGTGTATGTGCGTATGTGTGTGTGTATGTGTATATGTATGTGTGTGTATGCGTGTGTGTGTGTATGTGTATATGTATATGTGTGTGTATGTGTATGTGTGTGTATGTGTGTATGTGTGTGTGTATGTGTATATGTATATGTGTATGCGTGTGTGTGTGTGTGTATATGTGTGTATGTGTGTGTTTTAACTGAATGGACATTAGATTACTGGAAGATGTTCTTTCTAAAGATTTTGCTGTTAATTTTGAAGTGGAAAACAAAAATAATTTTGACATAAAAATCTCAGTTTCTGCAGCATTTTCTTATTCTAATAGTATAGCCTCTTCCAACTGTTATTTGTGGAAAAAGTAGCCTTATAACCAAGAGTAAAATAATATTGAAAAGCAAAGACGGTTTCGATGTTTGACCAGCAGTGTAGCATTTTATACACACACTTTCCTTTGGTCCTCATCCAGACCCTCCCCTTGAGATCACCAACCACAGTTCACTATGGAGTGGTATTTGCTCAGATCACAGGCACCTCCCAGAGTTACTCTGTGGCCGTTACAGTCACCGCCACTACATACATTGCATCAGCTTTGCCTCTGCACTAATTTATGATTTTTCTATCAATGTGTAGTTACTATAATATCACCATCTTCTATTATAAAAAATATTAAAATAAAACTATACCACTGAAAATGTTGTGGGAATAATGTACCATTTATTGTTGACCAAAGGCACTAATAAAACTATTATAGATGTAATGACAATGAAACAGTACAATAAACTTATAACAAAATACTGGATTTTGTTGGAATGTGGGATATTTCAATGCCCCCAGCATTACAGAGCTACTCTGTGGGAACCCTGGAGCCTCTTCAGAACCCTGAGAGGATAATATGATGTCAAAGTCGTGGGTGTTTAGCAGCCCTCCTGGACAGTACTGTGGGCATCACAGCATTTCTCTTGGTTGGAGTGAATGACATTTAGGGAAACAAATAACTTTTCTTAGAATAAACTTAATATTGTACTATGCAACTATACACATTTTATTAGGGATATATCAAAGAAGTAGCTATGCAGATATATGGTATTTCAAGCATCATTTTATATAAAAGCAACCAGCATGACACTATCTAGCCCAGGTACGTGTAGTAAAAACCATTAAGGATATCACTGGGTTAAGGACAGGCTGGGTGTCTGTTTTCTATTATTAAAGTAACTGTGTTTGTTTTTTCTCAACTGTTTATACTCACATCCTAGCATTTCCATCTTAAACACATATATAAGCCACTCGAGAGATGCAAGTCAATTCAAACTTTTGGCTTTTCTCTAAATTAGAATGTCAAGGAAACCAAGATAGGATTGTACCCCTTTCCCCATCCCCTACCTACTGCGCAAAGTCTGATTCTACCCACACCCTCCTTCAGCTCCAAGTCAGCAGAGGGAGACTGAGTCACAGAATGTAGCACAAAATGTGGTCTTTCTTCACTTTTGGAGAAACTTGTGACCTGCAGTGATCTTTGCTGTGGTGGGCGGTCCTTAAGGAAGCTGCTCTCCCTGGTCACCCTATCCATAGCTCCTTCCTGGAAGTTAGTCTCCAGGCCTAACTAACACCAGCTGGTGTCCTCTAGGTTCCATCAAGAGCCCCTGTCTAATGAACCAGTGTCTCCTCACCCCTCTCTCTTACAGCCCCCTCTCCCAACAACTCCGACACCTGTTCCCAGGGAACCCAGCCGGAAGCCTCTCCCAGTGTCACCCTCAACAGATGGCCTGCGTAGCCCTTCCCCTCCACCCCGGAGCAGTGTCCCTGCACCCCGTCCAAGCGCCCCAGCGCTCTCTCCCACCCGGGTGAGCTCCTTCCTTCTTCACCCTCTCTCATGCTTAGGGAAGCTGAGCTCAGCCTTTGTTCTGAGGCTAAGGTGAGGTCAGGTCCTGTCCCTGCTGGGGGTTCTTCAGTTCCTAGGCCCTTACCTTTTTCCCAGGCACCCTCCCCTCCACCACCCCATGCCTTAGCCTGTCCCATCTGCAGTGTCTGCACACTGCAGGCCACCAGTGCCACTGCCAGCTGCCAGTGACTTCAGGGACAGCAGACTGACCGGTCCAGGAGAGTCCCTTAGTTCCTCGGTTGGAACTATCTTCACAGTCTGGGGTGTCACCCATCCCCCATCCTCGCTGTCGGGAGAGTTTCCCTAGCTCACGCATCAGGCTAAAGAATTAGCGATGGTGGCAATAGAGACCTCAGTGACGCCATGGACCCTGACTTTCATATCGTCATTTTGCTCATTGTACTGTACTTCCTCCCTTCTGTGCTGCTGAGGTCGGTTGGATGAGTCCGGTGCATGCTTGCGTGTGGATGCGCGCGGGTTTTCGTACCACGCGGCATTTTCCCTCACTTCGCTCAGTGTGCCTTTTCCTTCCCTCACATCTGCTCTAGACTGGTCGCATAAATCCAGATGACATAGATTTAGAAAATGAGCCCTGGTATAAATTCTTTTCAGAACTGGAGTTTGGACGGCCGGTAAGTGAGGCTAAACAACTAACTGTGAGACACATAGGAGAATGTTGTTTGATTTCCAGAGCGTGCTGTTGTCAGAGGGGAGACGCGACATGCCGCGAACAATCGCGAACAAAAAAGCTGGGTGCATACGACACATGTGCTCCAGCTTCGCGCGAATCCGCTTTTGTACCACATGCCTAAATGTGTTCATTTGCTCCCAGTGTGCTCCTTTTCCCCAAATCATGCGTTAGACTCACATCTAATTAACTGCAAGTCTAGCATGTTGAGGTAGTTCTTGTCTTGGAAAGTCTAGGTCATGAGCACAGCTTTTGGGGGGAGCTGTATTATGTGCAGTGCATTTTTGGTCTAGCTTAACAGTAAAAAGTACCTAACCATCTACAAGAATGACTGTTACTCCAGTTCTTGTTTGCTGAGGAACTATCAAAGCCCTGCAGAGCACTGGTTCCCTACCAAGACTTGGTGAGTCTTCCTGATGCAACTCCAATAACAAGGAAATGGACCAGGAAGTTAAGGAAATTACCCAAAATAGAAGTGGAATCTAGGCCTGTCATACAAGAAAAAACTTTGGGCAGTTCCCATTATAATGTATTACCAGAATATTCACACTGTAAAGTGACTCTATGACTAGGAGAGATATAACAAAAAGAGATTTAAGAAGCCCTGTGGAACTTGATTTATAGCTCTGCCCCTGAGCCACCAACAGATCTGTTTGTGGGTTTCATATTTGTCTGTAACATGCAGTTTACAAACCTTAAACTGTTGAATTGCACTGCCTAGCAATTTTATTAGAATTCAGAGTCTCTTTCTTATACATGTCGCTTAATTTATAAATATGCTAGCCACGTATTCCTTACTGGGTGGTTGCGGAAGTTACTTTTTTACATTAAAATGCAGTCTTGGCTAGCCTCATATTTTTTTATTGAACGGCATCAAATATAACTGTAAAAGATTAAACAAAATTTCCTGATATCTCTATTACCTAATTACAGAATTGTTTCCTCCCATTTTTTTGTGGTGTCTCCTCTTATTATCGTAAATGTATTTTATTTCATTGGGAAAATGCTCCCCTGTTTTGCCTTATGTGTTTATTTGCTATTACTGGGTAGAGTTTCCAGGGACTGTACTGATTTCTGTGTTGAGCCCAAATTGCCAGCACTCTGTGTAATCCTTCTCACCCACACAGGGACACTCACCAGCATGCTCTACACTTACTCCTCTAACGTTTCCTTAACACACCAACACACCTCGCAATCTGCCGTGGCCAAAGAATGGGAGTGCTAACTTTGATGAACTGAGTTTACAAATTTACTAATTGAACACTAACATCTCTGCGCTTGAGAATAGCTACAGACAGTGCACTCTTCCTCCTAGGCTGCCATAGCGCTCCGTTCGTGTCGCTCTCTGTGTGTCTGATGCTGTCAGCACTCGGTTTCTAACTGTTGTCACCTTTTCCACATGTTCATTACTCGCTGCCATTGACTCTCCTCCATCCCATCTCTCCACTTCTGCTTATGTGGTGCGTCTACACCCAGCCTCCTAAAAAGGCTCTGGATTATGTGCAAGATCATTCTTCCGGTGTTTCCAATGAGGTAAAGACCAACTCTTCTCTCCTTCCAGATTTCTCCCTTTGTTACTGTCAGTCTGAACATCTGTGTTTTCGTAGCTCACTGCCCTGGTCAAGCTGGTTTTGAACTCTCTGTTACACCGTGTTGCATGTCGTAGCATTGTCTAGACAGTCAGCACAGTTGGCTATTTTGGAATTTCAGGTGATGAATTGTTCCAACTGTTAACTGTTAAAATATCCAGCAGCACGAAAATAAAAAGCCCAACTATTGAACTTTGGCGTATATTAACGACCTAAACTTGAGCAAAGTGCTACTAAAAAGACTCCTAGAAGCCACTTTTTGATTGTGCAGACTCGGAGTTTGGATTCTTGGGCCGTGGAGATGGCTCATTAGGTAAAAGTATTCACTGTCAAAGCCTAAAGACCTGACTTCCCTCCCAGGAACTTCCCCACTGTGGACACCCTCCCCCAGCATGCGGTGCCAAGCAGGCTAGATCCACCAGACCAACTTAAAAACAAAGTTTAGATTCTTATGTAATCAGATCATATATATATATATATATATATATATACACACACACACACACACACACACACACACACACACATACACACATGATTATATGTTTCGAAATGTTATTGTTATTCTTTCACTTTCCTAAATGCTTACAACTTGTGGATTTTGCCATCAGTCAAGAATAGAGATGATAAATTCCTGGCACGTGTGTTCCAGTTTCCCAGTTCCACACCTTTGATACCCGTCACTAATCTTTCTCGCATTATAATTCAGGCAGCCACTACAGCAGATAGTCACTGCCATGCAGGATAAAATTTAGTTGGAACATCTACTGAATGATGCTTATGGGTGGGGACAGATAACTTAGTGGTTAACAGGGGAAGATAGCATGCAAGCAAAACAACAACCACCCAAAAAAAAAAAAAAAAACACCCAGAAAGGATCCTAAGCTGCACTTTGCTCTCTACAAACAAACCAGGTTATTTTGAAAAAGCATGTAGAAGGCACAAGCAGAAATATCATTGTTCTGATAGCTATATGGCAGATAAAAGCCGCTTGTGGGTACTCTTAGAAGCAGCTAGGATGGAAGCACACGGGATCAACTGACTTTATCACAGTAGTCGCTGTGTATTAAGTGAATGTAACATCTAACAAATAGCTCACTTTCGTCACAAAGCCCTCAAACGATGAGCAAGATAAGAGCTAAGAACTACTCATACTAAAGGTGACACTCTTGACACACCGTGGGGATAACAGATTGCAGGCAAGGAGTCCGAAGAGGAAAGTTCATATTTCCGCAGGTTCAATCTGCAACTCCAAATGACTGGAAAAATTTTTATCAAATAAAAAGTAAAATCTAGTAATTGGGAACTTTTTGAGGTATTGAATTCAGTAATTTTTCAAGACTCATATTTTTTAGCCAGGCCTGCACTCTAAAGAGAATCAAATAAGCAAGTAATTCCATTCTGTGAATTTTGTTATCATTGCAGCATTTTAAACAACTGAGAATTTATTTTGAAATTCACTTCGGTCAAATATATTCAACTCATTGGTTTTCTAGTTAAGAAAAATAGAATGAAATAACTTTGAGGAATATATCTAGTTATAGTATTAAGATGACTGCCAAGAGAATAAATCACTAATTGCTCAGGCTTCACTCCAAAGCTATTTCCTTTATAACATACTTTTTACTATTCCCAATAGATGTATTTAAAGCTCAGCTCTTCTAGAAACAATTTTAATTATTGAGTTTGTATAAAATGGGTTCTAGAAATTAACACTGCACAATAATTACTGGGTGCAAAGAAGGGAAAAACTTACTTTGATGCACATTTTATGTTAGGATAGTAGCCAAAATACTACATGTAAAAAGCAGTTTAATAGCAGTTGAACTATGTGCCCTTATCTTTTAGGGCTAAAAGACATGAGTGATTTTAACAGCATGTTAACTAGGGTGTTAATTTAAGAACATAGCAATTCCAAATGTAAGAAAATATATTCCCATAAAATATTTAGATTGTTGTGTCCTTAATAAAATTTGTATGGCATTTCTAGCAAAAAAAATGTAATTATTAGATATCTAAGCTATAGGTTTACCAAGTATCTGATATATGTTATGAATGACATATTTTTAAATCCAGTATAACAGACTTTTTTGCAAATGTTAATATGAAACCTATACTTTGCTAATTTGAAACAATTTTTTAAGAATAACTTGATTACAAAGTTTAATCAATAATCACTTAGCAGATAGTCTGATTTAATGTCTGCCTGCCCTTGAAATGACCTTCTACTGTGTTAAAATAGTGATCTTAAGCAAATGATGAGTAGATTGTGTTTGGTAAAATGGGCTGGTTCTGTTCTAGGGACTCTGTTTCAGGTGGAATGCACAATTATTGTACAAGGTTTTACCTCAATTATTAATCCAACTTTTTATTATCACCTTATAATTGACAACTGAACTTTCTCTTAGGACACATAAAATCAAAACCTAGTTTTACGGGCCAGCAAGATGGTTCCACTGTGACCTGAGTTTGATCCCCAGAACCCATATGGTTTGAGGAGAGAATGGATTCCCTCAAGTCAGCTTCTGACCTCCATACACACACCATAGCATGTACACACGCAAAAAAAAAGTATTTTTTTAAATCTGTTAAACTGGTTTTAACTTATTTAGAATATGAAAAGCAGAACAAGAAAGAATAATTACAGTTTGACTTAACTCTGAAAGACACTATCAATGCTCATACAGTGTTTTATTTTATATTGCAGTATTTGTACAAGCTCATCATAACTGGGGGCTCATATTTCTGATCATCCTAGAGATGTTCTGAGAGCATCCTGAATTTGACCTTTTCAGTGGTCAGCTGTGTGTCAGGTTTTCCCATAAAACCCATGACCCAACACAGATGGTGATACTCCTAGACCCTCTGATACAACTTTTGCAAATCACTTTTGCAAACATGCAGAATTATCTATTATTATTCTTACTTATTTCTGGTACCCAATTTGGACAAATTCAAATAATCATGTAAACATCAGAATAGCAGAGCATTTTTTTTTTACTCTTATGTTTGTTGAGAACATAAGGATCTAAGAATTTTCTAAGAATGAATATTAAATATGCATTTTCTGTCTAAAATGAGGGAGAAACACTTTCATACTGATAGATATTTCTGTTTGATTATAAGTAAGATTTCTTTCTCATTCAGTAATATAGAATTAAAGTAAAATATTATTGTTAAGTAACTCAGAGTTATTCATAAGGCTATCAGACTGATCTGCATAAGAATCATAGAGTTACAATCTAGCTTATAATTGGGAAACTGATAATATTTCCAGTAAAAAAAAATAATAGAAATCACTTATAAAGTGAGATCTTTATTTCATCTAATTAGGTTTTTAATATTCTGATAAAATATTTCTATAACTAGAAATTTAAGATAAAATTCATCAACTCTTATCTTTCTGGCTGACAGCTAAGCCCTCACATAAACATTTTCAAAGCCTAATATCCGTTTTTCAACAAACCAAAGTTTATCTATGATGACGGATTGAGCAATCAACATGACCAAAGGCAAAAGTGCAGTCACCAGAAATAGGTTTGCTATGAGTGTGGAGATCATATCACAACTGCTTCTGATGCTCCCTTCGGGTTCAAAAACTCAATTCCAGCCCTCTCCTGTGACCTAGACCTTTCAGCAAGTAGCTCAGAAACAGCCGTGTGCAACAAAAACTTGGAGCGTACCGCTTTCCCTTGGTATCGGTTTTAGTGTGCCGTTCAGAACGAGCTGTGTAAAGCACACCCTCTAAAGGGGTGGATCTTGATGCATTTGGACATTTATTTTAAACTAACCCTGAACCCAAATTGCTCAGGATTGATAAATCTGTGCCTGGCTGAAGTCCCAGGTAATTTAGGGTAATTTCAAATTAAATTCTGTTAGTTTTGTGAAAATAGCATGTGAGATTATGGAGGAAAAACTTATAAAGTTCTGCCTGACAATAACAATGAAATTACAAAGAAAAAAGTTTGCTTTTTAAGGATTGAATGATGACTGCAAATATTTTCCTAGAAAAATGAATCCAGCCCTTCATGTAGGAAGCTCCTACTTATCTCCGCAGTTGTTGAGAGCCTGGAGTTAATGCTGAACAGAGAATACCTTTAGCCCTTCATCCAGTTCAGTGTTCCTGAAGATAATGTTACTGATTTTTTTTCTTCCTGATGAAATGAATGTTTTTGTTGTGTTATATCACAGAATGCAGTGTGAACTCTGAGAAAACTCAAGAGACATGGTATCTCTTTCTTTCTGAAAGACATTTTTGTAATCATAATAAATTATTCTTTTGATCACAATATTTAGAGTATCCTTTCTAGAATGCAAAGCTCAATGCTGACAAATAATTGAAATCTGCTGTGGTAATTCTTTTCATGAGACTACTCTTCTATGTTAACAGGCCTCCATCTATCAGTCCTCCATGGACAGGAGCCTCGAAAGACCCAGTAGGTAAGGATCTCAGGACATTGCGCTAACAGAATATTCTATGCCCATGGTTGCTTTTTCAATAGTAATCTTCCCTGGTGAAATATGGATGGAGATAATATAACTAAGGACCAGTGCACAGTTGGTCGAACCTATGCATATGAAGAGCCAATACAGTCCAGTCAGATAATCTGTAACTTGAAACTTCCTTTTAAAAATGAGCTCTATACCTTTTTTAAAAAGATGATTTTAAATGAAGTATTTTGAATGTGAAGGAATGAGTTTCTTACTCTGAAGCGCTTAATGTAATCATCAGTTTTATTGTACCATGTGTTGACTTCTTCCAATACCAATCGATGTGACAACGATTCCCTCTATCAGTTCTGCAAGTATGGCTGGTGACTTCAGGAAACGGAGGAAGAGTGAGCCTGCAGTGGGTCCATCCAGGGGCTTGGGAGACCAGAGTGTGAGCAGGATCAGCCCTGGCAGGGCGGACCTCCCAGGATCGAGCTCCACCCTTACGAAGTCTCTCATTAGTTCTTCTCCCTCCTCTCCCTCAAGAGCACAAGGTGAGCAATGACGAGTGGACACAGCTTGCTGTGTTTAGCCTAAAATATGCAGGAGGGCTGGTCTCGTGATCATGACCTACGCTGCTGGCTTTACTTAAGTGTCCTGAAGCAAATACCGTTTCCCAGCAAAGCCATTGTTCCTACCCTGTCCTATTCAAACCGTCAAGCCACTTGAATGTCTAAAAGGATTCCGACTAGGATTTGTTACTGTTTTCTCAAAAATAGATTTTGAAAAAAATAATAATAAATTCAAAGTATTAAATAATTTGTTGTCATATTTACAGAAATGGCACTTATAGGCTTCTACATAGTCAGTTTTTCTAATGTTATTGTAGATTACTAGTTAAATTCGTAGAATAAGAATTACAAATAGCAACAGAACCATATTGCTTAAAACATGCAATAGGGTACTTTAAATTCTGGATTAGAAAATTAATCTACCTAAGTCATGTCTCTAGTCATATACTCTATTTTGTTCAGCCTTCATCCCTTTGTATGGTAGAGTATTACATTCTACCATGTAACACACTGGTCCACAACTGTGCAATAAGTGCATACTGGTTTAAAGCCACAAATGCAAAATTTAGAATTGAGGGGCCCCGGTGAGACGGCTTCATGGGTAAAGGCACTGCCACAAAGCCTAGCAACCTGAGTATGAGCATCGTAACTCATGTAGTTAAAGGGGACAACAGACTCCCTCAAGTATTCTTATCTCTCCTGCACATACAAGAGAGAGAAAGAAAAAGGAAAGGAAAGGAAAGGAAAGGAAGGGAAGGGAAGGGAAGGGAAGGGAAGGGAAGGGAAGGGAAGGGAAGGGAAGGGAAGGGAAGGGAAGGGAAGGGAAGGGAAGGAAAGGGAAGGGAACAGGGAAGGGAAGGGAAGGGAAGGGAACAGGGAAGGGAAGGGAAGGGAACAGGGAAGGAGAAAGGAAAGGAGGAAGAAAGGGAGGAAGGGAGGAGAGTGAAAGGGAAGGAGGGAGGGAGGGAGGAAGGCATGTCACTTTTTCAGATGGTTTGTCTCCTTTGGAAAAGCCATAAGCTGAATGGTGAAGGTTCATTTTGGTCTCTGTAGATTACTTCTATTGGCCCAGTAATATGCTAAATTTGGGTCCCCACAATCTCCACCAGTCTTTGGGAGTTAAAATAGAGAATGAGTTTTCTTAAGCATGTAAAGAAAATGAGTTGTAATAGAAGTGGCTGTGAAGTAGGACAGAGTTGAGTACACATAACAGCTGTATGCACTAACACCTTCGCCATGCACAGGTTAAAGTGAAGCAGTAGCTGGTTTGTGTACAAAAGACTGAGTGTTTATGATCTGGTCTCTGTGTAGGTGGGTGGCCTGCCCATCTAAGACCTAACTCTCAGAAAGTAATTTCCTTGTTAAACAAACATGAACTTTATCAGATTCTACTCATCCACACAAGCAAATAACCTAAATAACAAGTCAGTCATGTATACCTTGGATCCGTCGTTCTCAGATAGAATCCAAAATGTAAAAGGATCCTGATAAATTTACGTGTTTTTCTTACCGTGGAGAGTTAAACTTCTTTCCCCAAGTACTCTATTTCAACTGAATGCATTACCAACTTTTGGAGAACTGAAGAAAGATAATTTGTAAATTGTTAATGGAGATAACCATGATGTTAGCTTAATAGATAGAGTTGTAGGTCAGGCGTGCCTTGTTGGCTGAAAGAGAATCGATGCAGTAGACAGACAATTCTGCAGTAGAAACACGTTAGCTACACCAAGTGTATTTCGTGCATGGTTTTGTTAACTGTAGTGTCTGCAAAGTTACATTGAAAAATATTATCTTGCCTTAGCATCAAGCATTCCTCTGAAATTGAAGTTATGTATGTTTCGGTGTCTAGATTAAGCCACACTAACTGCCTTCTCTCTGCTGTGCTAATAACTGACATGCTCTCCTTTCTTTGTGAACCTTTTAACTTCTCCAAATGTCTCTCTCTTGCCACGCTGCTCTGGATTGAAAGGTGGGGATGATAGCAAAATGTGTCCGTCCCTTTGCAGTTACTCAGGGCTCAATGGTGCCCCCTCCGGTGAGTTAGAGTACTGTAGCGCCTATAGACAGCACTTGGATGTCCCTAGGGACTCGCAAAGGGCCATCACTTTCAAGAACGGCTGGCAGATGGCCCGGCAAAATGCAGAGATCTGGAGCAGCACTGAAGAGACCGTTTCCCCCAAAATCAAATCACGTAGCTGCGATGACCTCTTGAATGATGACTGCGATAGTTTCCCAGACCCCAAAACCAAGTCAGAAAGCATGGGTTCTCTGTTATGTGAAGAGGACTCCAAAGAGAGCTGCCCCATGACGTGGACTTCCCCGTACATCCAGGAAGTGTACGGTAGCAGCAGATCTAGGACCAAACACAGGTCAGCCCACAACGCCCCAGGCTTCCTCAAAATGTACAAGAAAATGCACCGCATCAACCGCAAGGATTTGATGAATTCAGAGGTAATTTGCTCCGTGAAGTCCAGGATTCTCCAGTATGAGAAGGAACAGCAGCACAGGGGTCTGCTCCATGGCTGGAGCCAGTCTTCCACTGAGGAGGTGCCCAGGGACATGGTTCCTACACGCATCTCGGAATTTGAAAAGCTCATTCAGAAGTCAAAGTCCATGCCCAACCTAGGAGATGAAATGTTATCCCCTGTAACCCTAGAACCCCAACAAAATGGCTTGTGTCCCAAGAGGCGATTTTCTATCGAGTCTCTGCTGGAGGAAGAAACTCAGGGCAGACACCCTGCTCCGGTTCAGCGAGGCTGCAAGTCTAAAACCCTGGTACCCATCCACATCGAAGTCACCAGTGATGAGCAACCCAGAACGCATATGGAGTTTTCCGACAGCGACCAAGACGGAGTTGTGTCTGACCACAGCGACTACGTTCATGTAGAAGGATCATCCTTTTGCAGTGAAAGTGATTTTGACCATTTTTCATTCACATCGTCTGAAAGTTTCTATGGATCCAGCCATCATCATCACCACCACCACCACCACCACCACCGACATCTCTTCAGTTCCTGCAAAGGTGGATGCCCAGCCTCTTACACTCGGTTTACCACAATGTTAAAGCATGAAAGAGCTAAACATGAAAATATTGACCAACCCAGAAAGCAGGAAATGGACCCTGGCCTGTCTAAACTTGCATTTCTAGTCAGCCCTGTGCCTTTCCGGAGGAAAAAAAATTTGACTCCCAAAAAGCAGACCGAACAGGCGAAATGCAAAGCCTCTGTAGTTGAGGCTCTGGACTCTGCCCTCAAAGACATCTGCGACCAAATTAAAGCCGAAAAGAGGAGAGGAAGCCTGCCAGACAACAGTATATTGCACAGGCTTATCAGTGAACTGTTGCCGGAGATTCCTGAAAGGAATTCCTCTCTTAATGCTCTAAAAAGGAGCCCCGTGCACCAGCCTTTCCACCCACTGCCTCAACATGGTGCTATTCATTGTCCACTGTACCAAACGGACTGTGGGAGAATATCGCACAGCGCCTCCTTCCCACATGTGGACGCGACCAGCAACTACCACGCACAGGACTACGGTAGTGCGCTGGGTCTCCAAGGTGGACCAACTTTTCTTTCTTTTTCCTTGTGGTTCAGATGCCCATCCTCCCACCCATTCACTTTTCCATCCTGCATCCCATCATGCCTGAGCTATTCGACCACTTGACGTCATTATGTGTTGCAAAGCGAACCTGTGTTGTGCAGACGTGTCTGACTCAGTAGTTCTCATTTACCTGTGTGACATTTGACATTCGTGTGTTGGCTGAAAGTAATCATCAGTTCACAAACATTTAGTCACTTAAACGTAAAAGAAAACTCAATTCGTCATTCAATACTAGGGTTAAAACAAGTAGGACACTGAGAAAACAGATGAAATGGTAAATCTCCACATTGTTAGTGTCTGTGTTTACTGGCATTGATGCTACAAAGCCTGCTTCACAAACAGTAGACTAGGATGTTTTTAAAAGCAAGATCTACAACTGGAAATTTTCAGATCAAGACATGTCAGAATGCAATTTTCTAACAAAATAGCCATTTTCTTCAATTATCTAATATCCTAAATTAATCACTTCCCAAATGAAAAAGATTATATCAAGGCAAAAACTATAATTTAATATCTGTATCCCTAAGATATCTTTTGATTCATTGTGAATCAAAGCCAGTAGTTTCACAGCCTTTTCGTGAATTCTATATTAACATAAGAACATCATACCTGTTCACTCAAAGAAGCCTGTCCACACTCAGCCAATATAGAAGATGCAACATCAAAGCATTTGGTCAGCAAAACTGAGTGTGTGGTTGACAATGGATGAATAATTAAAGGTACTAGAACTTAATAACTTTCTCCATTTAAAGGGTACAATTTGGATCGAATTTTTGTGAATGTATCCTTAAGCTGTGTGTGTGTGTATGTATGTGTGTGTGCGCGCGTTTGTGCGCGCACGTGTGTACATCCTATCATTCAATATATTCATTTTCTCCTTCCTATTATGTGGTTTACTTACTTTCCATTCCTGTTAAGATAGTCTTATACTGAAATTTGAATTGGATTAGGCTAAACATGATGCTCAAGTCCATTTTCACACTTAATGCAAATGTTAGAATGCAACACAGAGACAAATAGTAGCTCCAATGCAGAAGCATTTACTAAAGTTGACATAACTTTAGTAAACAGCTCCTAATTGTCTAAAACTCCAGTCCCAGGGAATCCAATGCCCTCTTCTGGCCACCAAGGGCACTGCACACACATGGTGCACAGACATACATGCAAAGAAAACACCCATACACAAAAAATAACATAATATAAAAAAGGGTAGAATGATAAATAGAATAATTTTATAACAGAGTATAATAAATTTATATTATACTAATAATAAATATTAATAATAAATTTTAAAGTCAATAAATTAAAATTTATATCCAGTTTCTACTCAATTTTTAAACTACCTTCTATAATTCTCTGATTCTATAATACCCTGATACAAGCATAGTATATTATACTTGTGTGTATATATATATATATAGTATATATCTATAATATAATCCTATAATCCCCTGATACAAGCATAGTATCTTATCAAAACATGAGTTTGAAGCATTGAAAAAAAGTATACTGTATGTAAATAAAGTTTATCTTAATGATTTTTACTAGTTAACATATTTAAGTTCGCTAAAGTGAATAAATATTTCTTCGAACTTTGACCCAGTTTCACAAGTAAAATTCCATGATGTTGGCAGAATACTGGCAACCTCTAGTTATATTCCCACGTGCACGTCACACAGCTATGTTTAAGAAACATGAGGGTTATTTGCAGCCATCATTCTCAAGTGTAATTTAATTTAAACTTTGCTTTAATGTGAACAAGGCCTCAATATTTCATAAGTAATTTGGCAGCTTTGCATGAGGCTTTCTCTTTATCCTTTTGTTTTCTGGAATAAATACTTTGCTTTCTGCTTAGTTGATCATTTATGGACAAGGGAAAGTCATTAAGGATATGGAATTTTAAGACCCAATAAGAATGTACAAACAGAGAGAGAAGCATACACATACACACACGTACGAGAGGTAGGGGATGTGGCCATATTCCTGTCGGGCTCAGACTTTTTCATCAGTGCTTCACAAAACATTTGTTTCTACAAATGTGTTATTTTTAAATTCTCCATAAATTACCATTTTATGATAATAATGACATATTGAAACAAAAAAGAAGAGAACTATTAAGTATAATAAATTTGAAGTATGAAAATCCCTACAACTGAGAATCATCTACATCAAGGACTGCAGAGTAATTGATAATATAATAATTTATATATGGTTATAATACTTCTGTTACTTGTGTATTTCTTCTTCAATGTTTGTGTGTCTTATGTCATTACTTTATGGCGATTTACGAGTTTTACATCCATGTTCTCATTAGTGACATCTGTCCAGATTTGGGGGTAAAATAATCTCCACCAGGGCAAGTGGCTGAGCACTCTCCTTCTAATGAAATGAAATCTCACTCTGGTTCACCTTATCCTTTCCAACAGACCATGAGTCCCCTAGAAGCTACTCATCTACTTTGACCGACTTGGGAAGAAGTGCATCACGGGAACGAAGAGGAACGCCAGAAAAAGAGGTAGTTAGCTTAATAGTATTCGGGTGTGTTTAAAGGGCCTTCTGAGAAAGCACTACCAGACAAATGTGAACCCCACGCCAGTAAGAATTCAGACTGAAACCTGACAGCAACAAGGAGACTCTAATCAAAGTTCTGCTTGGAGCCGGAGTCTAGGACCTCGAGCTTCAGCTGCTCCCTACTTGGGATGTACTTTGTGCACGGAGGCCTTTCTGGGTCTTGACCTGGTACCCACGAACTAATAGAGTCCCAACTGGCCTGCTTTGTGAAGGGAGGAAGTTTCTCATCAAAATTTACAAATTCTGCACAGGTGCTTTCATTGGAGAAGACACTCGAAAATAGATTTTCCCCATCAAGTTCTTGTAGCATTGAGAATTTCTTATATACCACTCACTTCTGGTCCATCATCCTAAGCCAGGACTGGAACACCTGTTCCTAACTGCCTTGGAAGCCATGAGGATAGAACTGAAAACTGGGCTTTGAATGGCATACATCTGAGATAGCCTGTAGGACCCCTGTGAAGTCAGGAATTGCCCAAGTTTCCTGAAGCTCACTAGAACCACAGGGAGGGAAGGAAAATGGAGTTAAGGGCTACTGATTGGTGGGAAGAGCCCATATCACCAGCTACATGGTACATTGTGCCTCGAGTAGGTCCGTGGGTCCCAGAACTTGAGGGTAGGCACGGGTATCACTTCATAACTAAAAAATAAGCCAAAGAAATCCAGAACCTTCCATTCCTATGTTTTTGGCTACTAACCTCTTGATAACATGTTGGGTAGTAGGTATTTAGTGAAGACCATAACAACTTCCTTTACGTGTTCTGTTTCCTTCATTGTGATTCAGACAGACTGGTGTCAACCCACACAACAAAGAGCAATTGGCCCTCCACAACCACCTGTAGTATTCAAAAGCGACACGCCTAGGACTGAATCCTTGGCAGTCATTGTATCTTATGGCATTAATCTACTTTAGTTCCTAAAATGAAATCTGATGAATTTCGAAATCCGCTGCTCTTATAGCTCACTAGTCTAAAAGTCAAACCAACTGGTACATTTGTAACTTGCAGGTGCGACTTACATTACAGGTGTTTTGCCATCCCTGTAGGTTTTGTTTTTCTTTGTGTGGAGCTTCTTTCTTATAAGAGAGCTAAAAAAGTTAAATTAGTTGCTAAATGTTTACCTTTCCTTTCAGAAGTTGCCTGCAAAAGCTGTCTATGATTTCAAAGCCCAGACATCTAAGTAAGTGGAATATAAAAACTCACCACCACGTGTTTGAACTTGCTTTATACTAGTGTGTGAGTGTGTGAGTGTGTGCACCAATGGGATGTTTTACAAATAAGACTCAACTCTCAATTCTATGATCCTCTAATCAGCTAATTCCTTCAGAATTATTAACTGGGATAGGATAGTTTGTGAATCACTTACATTAACTAAGCACAAAGAATTCAGAAGAATTGAGAAATAATAAGAAATAAAGTCGTCTTTTTTTTTTTTAAGAATTTTTCTGTCAAGAGTTGCATTTAAAAAAAAATGATCAGGAGTAATTATCCCTACCTAGCGAAGGGAGCTTGACAACATTTATTTGTTCAGCTACATCAAGGACAGTCTTGGGGTGGCGAAAAGTGACTGCACACAGATGCTCCTGTAGAAAGCTCCATCTCACATCACTCGGAGCTTAGAGATTCAGAAGAAAAAAAAAAGCGCCTGCCTCTGCGCCAAGTGTTGATATTTTCATATTCCTGGGATGCATTCTTTAGCCTACTTCTTCAGGAACTTCTTTATCTAAAGGACAAGGCAGGTAAATGGGGAAGGCTAGCACTGAGCACACAACAGGTCCACATAGGAGGGCACTGTTACCTCCAAAGCCATGGCCCCCTGATGACCCTTCCCATTTGCCTTGATCTGAAAGTTTCCATCACAACTTCACAGTGGTGCTGAGCTGGGGGTAAAGCCTGTAGCAGGGGCCTTTGGAGCATTCGAGACGCAAACTACGACATAATAGGTAATAGCATTCTGTTTCTTCTGTACTCAAGCCCTGATTACTGTTCTTGGGACCTGATGTGACACTTCCTAAGATGTTACGGAAAAGTTATATAAAATATACTTATTTTATTTATTCTTTGTGACAAGCCATCAAAAATTTTCCTAAATACGTACCACCCGTGGAGTAGAAGAATATACAGAACAGAAGGGTGTCTGCCTAAGGCTCAAAAGGTGTTCCGTGAAGTACATGAAGTCAAGAGGGGTTGGCGTGGGGTGTGAAAGAAGTTAGAAGGGAAGGAATGGGGGTTGATTTGATCAAAACACATATATACATGTATGAAATTCTCAAAACAATGAGTTGAAAAAAATGAAGAATAAAAGTGAAAAAACTCACAAGATTCGGGGCCAGCGAGATGCTCAGGGCGTAAAGGCTCTCGACACTGAGCCCAGCAGCCTGATCGTCTGTTCTCATATAATGGAAGGAAAGAACCAATACCTACAAGTCGTCCTCTGATCTCCACATATGGAGATCAAGTAAATATCAAATAAATATATTTTATTTTAATATATAAATAAATATAAATATAATAAATATAAAATAATAAATATAAACAAACTTCAAAGAGAAGATGGCACACATCACAGAGGAAGGAGCCAGGAATATGACTGGATCACTGGATTTTGCTTGCCCCACACGTCAAGCTCCTCACCCTGTCCATGGACCCCTTTCTCTTCTGGGGTACCTTGATGGGGAGTCAGGGAACCCTGCTCTCCTAGATGTTGCTGTGGGGGAAAGGCCAAGGCACTGCCTGTCTGTACCACCCACCTTTTGCAAAGAGCACAAATGTGTCTGTCTACACCAATAAAATCTAACTGTGTAAGCTTTTGGTAAAGTAGATTCACCAGCCACTGATGGAGGTCAAGAAGAAAGTGGGTCTGCTCATCCTATAAATAGGTTGGTCTTATTATAGCTTAATGACTCTCCTCTTGGTCTATTCTCAGAAGATATAAAGAGAATGTATGTCATCTACAATGTAGTTCTATATCTGACACAAAAATCAGGGTGATGGGCAACTTGTGTAACTTTCAAGGCTCACACACCCAAGCACCTCTGAGAACTATAGAACGAGCCAATTTTAGTCCCTTTAATTAGTAAATGTTTTCATATATAATATAAACAGGACACACACACATGTTTTAAATAAATATGCATTTACAGCTATTTTGTTACTTAATAAGTTCAAAAATAGTAAATTATAAAACTACATCTGAGTAACTCACCCAACAAAAATGTCTCAATTTAAGATGGGAAGAAGAGATGACATCTCATTTCCCATGGGTCCACAGTAGCTAGTGTGGAAAAACACAATAAAAACACAGCGGATCTATCAAAATGGGGCTCCAGCTCTGACATGAGAGGGGCAGAGTTTTGAAAACGGGAGAATAAGGCGACTTGCCCTTTAGTGGGTATATCCAGAGGTTTACATCAAACCTACATTAAGTAGAAAAGATCTGTATCCAGATGAAAAGAAAAAAGTAGTTTCCTATAATTTCTGTATATTCGAAAATTAAGTTAATGATGCTTAGAAATGTTCCAGGTACAAACAAAATATTAGATTATAAACACCATACATGACGATGTTCTAGCAAGGCCACAGTGACCTGTCCTCTCTTTCAAATTCCGTATTGTTGCAGGATGTGATTTGTATAGGGTGCAATCTATACACTGGCGCTTCAAAAATCATTGCCAAAAGTACGTAAGTGACCTCTAGAAATCTGTAAGGAAAATCCTTATCTAACTGAGCTTGGCAGATGTTTACATGTGGGGAGTGCATTTCTCAGATAAATAGTGAATGTCGATCATAAGACTAATTGTTACTCATCCAGAAAAAGCCCACTCATCATGTCTCTTCCAGGGAGCTGTCATTTAAGAAAGGAGACACTGTCTATATCCTCAGGAAAATTGACCAAAACTGGTATGAAGGAGAACATCACGGAAGAGTGGGCATTTTCCCAATCTCATATGTAGAGGTACGCCCTTTCTCCTCCCCTCCTGAAGGATGCTGTCCCAAACGTCACCACTAGCGTAAGAACCAATAACTCTTCTCCTTTATAGAAACTAACACCTCCAGAAAAAGCACAGCCCGCAAGACCGCCACCCCCAGTCCAGCCTGGAGAGATTGGAGAAGCCATAGCCAAATACAACTTCAATGCAGACACGAACGTGGAGCTCTCCCTGCGAAAGGTAACCTGGCTGTGTTCTTCGTCAGAGTGTTTTCAGTGACTGGACAATTCTGAAACCAAGATATATTCCCTTCTTTTCTAGAACATTCCAGGTTTCCTTTAGTTTCTACAAAAGGCTCAGAATTACCCAGCATCACTATCACCTCTGGTCCCTGGGTCTCTTCCAGAGTGGGGCCCCTGTGAGACACAGAGCTCTGAGAGTCTGTCTGTGGTTTAGCCTAAGAAGCGAGACTCTGAGTCCCCTTCAGAAAGGTGCCACGACTGAATACTAAGGAACACATATGCAGAACCCTCAGAGGAGAATACATTTTAATTAAAACACTTCCAAATATCTTTATACTTCCCTCACTACTCAATTTTAAACAAGTATCTCAATATTCACTCTCCTCTACCTTGGAATCAAGGAATGGTCCTAAAGTAATGAAAACGTCCTCTCTAGAAGCCTTTTCGACCAGCCATCCATACAATCCTGTTACCCTGATCCTTCTCTAGGCCTCATGATGGAGCCAAACCTCTCCGGCAAGCTGTCCAATACAACTAATCTGTCTGAAGAACAAAATCAAAAGGAACTCTTTAACTTCCTTCCTTACATAGTTGAGAATGAGAAATGAAGCATTTTTATTGTTTGCTGAAAAATAACACATATGTGTTTGAGGGAACCGGCTCTCCACAGGACACAGAAAGGATGGTAATGTTAGTTGGAGCAGCCTAGACCATCCCGTGCCTATCGGCAGTGGGTAAAGTGAAGGGGGTTCCGGTCTGCAGGGAATGGTCGCGTTTTCTCCATTCCCAGTCCGGCATCATCAGCAATTCTCTCTTACCCTCCATGTGCACTACTTAACACAGATAACTACACAGCGCTGACACAGTGTAGCATCTTCTGTTCCATAGTTAAAGATAGGCTGTTGTGTGAGATGCCCTGGGAAACCCTGCCTATCGACTGCCTGCTCTGGGCACATTAGAAAATCAGTGCAATTTTGAGATTTGGGGGAGAGTCACTTTTCTTCAGTAGACTCTACTCAGTGGTGATGGGGCACATTTAACAAGCCATCCAGCACTCTGAGTTAAGGAGAACCTCCAGCTGTCCTGGCTCCCTGCCATGGACAGGGCTAATGAGTAGATGTCACCTCCCCTCCCTGACTCTGTCAGATCCAGTTCCCCATAGGTCCATAGCACCTTCTAGCTGCACGTACTGCATTTGCTCTTTAATAACCGCCGCTGACTTTGTTCTGGGCCTCGTGTGGTTTTGATTAAAGAGTTAAATGAAGTCATCTGCCATTGGCCTGCTCATTGCATAATAGAGATCATAGAAGTGTCTACTATTGCAAAAACCAAAGGTTCTATTCAGATGCTTAGAGGCCATAATGACATAGGCACTCACCAATTAGAACGGATGCTGGGGTTACACTGTACCAGTCAGCGCCCGGGGATATTAGCCCTCTCCACAGCTATGGATATTCTAGAGTGCCATCTTTGCCCCATCCTTTTTGTTTACTCTTTGCCAGTTCTCAGGACATGTAGATTAAAGAAGGAAATGGTGTGCCACTCAACATTATGCCCTCTGGAGGACGGTTTCTGGGAGCCATTTCAGACATGGTCTTCCTGCAGGTCATCCCACTGATTCCGGTAGAGATGAGATGGTGCTACTGTCATTGAGATGGCATCCTTCACACTGTCTGCCTTTTGAAATGACTTCCACAAGTCATTTTACTTTGTACCAATACAAAACACATATGATCTCATTCCCATTAACCAAGCATCCTTAGGACCCTATTGTCATGAACAGAAGGTTCAACTTGCATCTATGCTGACAGTCTGTGCTTTTCTAAAAAGGTCCTAACCTTACTTGCACTCTTCTGATCAAGCAGACACTGGAGGTTAAAACTCTTCCAAATAGAAAACTACTGTTTATCAGAAAACAATGACTATTATACGTTTTATATGATTGTGTCTCTACTCATAATGTATTTTCCCAATGCTCATTACAGGGCGATAGGATTATTCTTCTTAAAAGAGTTGATCAGAACTGGTATGAAGGTAAAATTCCAGGAACCCACAGGCAAGGCATCTTCCCCGTTTCCTATGTAGAAGTCATCAAGAAGAACACAAAAGGTGCTGAGGACTACCCTGACCCTCCTATACCCCACAGCTACTCCAGTGATAGAATTCACAGCCTAAGTTCCAACAAGGTAAGAAACCATTCCATCACGTTAATGCTGAACTTGGGGTCTTGGGATAGACATGGGGTCTTGGAGTATGATAATCAGTAGGTGATGTGGGGATATTAGACCATAATATCTATTGAAAAGAAACAAATTCATATATCTATATACATAAGCTCCAGGTCAGACAGTGTAAGTTAATTTTCTTTAAATAGATGCTAGCATAAAGCTTAATGTTCATTTTTGCTAATTCCAGTTTCAACTTAAAGTATATAAAAAGAAAAAAATGTTAGTGCCATCATCTTTCTTGACACATCTCTGTATTTCTGTGTATATAAATCACAAATGCATATATATGTTATAATATATAGATATAGATACCTCCCTAAATTGTATGTCTACTCATCATACAATTGTTAGGTATATAACATTCTATGAAAGTCTTAAGGCGTATTCTACATAGAGAGACTAAAACATGACTTTTAACTTAGGGCCTATAATTTCATTATCAGTTTGTATAAAAATATAGTAGATTATTAGAAATATTCACATTTCTTCATTAGTCTTCACAAAGTCCACTGCTTCACTTAAGCTGCTAGCTGAAGGTGATTATCTTTCTCAGTACAGTATGGAAAGGACTTTCCCTCCTGAACTGGTTCATTAGATTAAGGCTATCCTTCTCCTTCCCTTAGTCACAAAATGTTTTCCTCCTCTTTAAAATATTCTATAGATACATGTTGGGGTTTCTTTCTCCTTTACAATTATTTTAAAATATAAAATTTTAGATCACCAGTGGGTTATTTTCAAAATACTGTCAAATGCCTCCCAACATTCAAGTGACGTTTTCGGCTGTATTATATGTTATTTTAGATGCGGTCAAGACAAGGGTGTGGGAAAATAGACCATTAACATCATGAAAGTGTGAAATCAAGATCATTTCAGACCGTGTCCCCAGACACCTAAGCCACTCTACCTAAGTAGACAAGCTATGAATCTACCTCAATTGAGATATTCTCCTTTAAAAAGTCTAAAATTTGTCATTTTGTTCATTCTAATCTTCCTTGAAGACTGGGTTTTAGTTGTGGGTTAGTTCACTAAATTCTCTATCAACAGATAGCTGAGAGATTTCCACCAGTTTGATTAAGAAGTTTCTAGAATTTATCATTTAGAGATCAACATCTTTCCTTTAATACTTTCTATTTATGAAGGGAAAAGATAGCAATCTTCATCCATCCATACATGTTTTACCTACCATCCATTTATCTTAAAAAGAACTATCAGATGACTCTCAAGTAACTGAACCTTTAAATAAACTGATGCAGGAGAGAGAAGCATGTATGTACAAATGCTTAGTTAGCACTGAAGAATATCTCACACATGCCCTAATTAATGATGGCAAACTAATATTTTAAATCAGGGTTTTTGTCTTTGCTCTGAATATGTCTCAAATGTCATTTTTTATATAATACCACATTTTAAATAGAGGAATGTACAAATACCAGATTTTGATAGTGGAATGTACAAGTTTTATTATAGTTATCAATTGTTGTCTTATTCTTAACTGCTGCAAAAAAAAAGTATGTTGAAATTTATGTGCATAATTTGAAAGAAAGTCTAGTTTCATTTCAACTGATTATCTACCCTATGATGCCATTGGCTTAATGAAGAAAATTCTTATAATGTTACTCTGGTCAATTTCAAGAAAAGAAAATACATATTTTTAAATAGTGAGATACAAAAGCAGCAAAAAGATACATCTCCTATTTTCTAACTGATATTTGCAAATAGAAAAGGGAATTCATTAATGACTTTTTGGCAAATTCAAATCACATAGCTTGACATATTTCTATTTTGAGGAAGGCTCAAATATAAGTGGGTATTTTTTCTGATTTTAGTACAATAGAATCCAATTCTAATCGTTTTTAAGATAAAATAACTTTAATTTTTTATTATAGGTGTGTTTTCTAATATAGCTAACCCTTAATCAAAATTAGCACAATTTTATTTTTAGTATTTATCAAGTCCATTTTATTTGGGGTTTTTTGGCCTTGTGACATGTATGAAGCTAACACGGGACAGTGGCGGTAAAGTCAGTAGTAACAGACAGCAACAGAGACTGCAGCTGTAATGACGCTGGTGAAATCTGCAGATTCCTCATGCACGGAATGTTTCTGCACACGTTAGGAAGAATAAAGGTATTCATCTTGAGTTACTATCAGTTTCATTCATTCCCAAAACCTAATTACTAAGATAAAATCTAACATTTTTGTGTTTGTAACAAGAAGTGTTACAAACAAGAAGTTTGTAGAAGAACAAGAAGTGTAACAAGAATGGAATTTTAGCCAGTAAGAGAACTTCCACAGACTACCAAGTGAGACTCCACCTAGAGGACTGACGCGGCTGCCAGCCCGTCACAAAACGCTCGCACAGTATGACTTCACATCGGCGCCTGAGCACATGGACCCTAGGTCCTGTGTGAAGATGCCCGCATGGTTTCACTGCACAGGTGCCATCTGTGACACCTGATGATGAGAGTCCATCGTATTTCCTTTAACACTTAAATAAATCCGACTCATGCCCCATCCCGTGGTAAGACACTTCAATTATTCAGTGGGGTAATACTGTGAGCTTAGACGTAGGGAAGCCCAAGGCTAGGAGCACTGGCTACATGTGTCTAGAGCTATTCTGAACAGTCAACCAGAACATACATCTCCAGCTTTTCTGAAAGACAGCTTTCCTTACAAACCAACGTCAACCATCCAGAAAGCTCTAAATCGAAGGCCATCCATCAGCTTCCGTCATGGCCTTTGTATGCATAGCAGGTAGCATTGCTTTCCGTGTCCAGCGGGGGTAGAGTATCATTCATCACAAGTCACTAGGCAGCCTCTCTGGAAGTGCTTCTTTTCAATTTGCGCTTGTTGTTTTATTTAAAATATCCAAATTATATCGATAATATTAAAATATAAAGAATGATATTTTGACTTCAGAAGATTCATATTCATAAATTATATTCTCTGGGCTTACATAAAATATCAAGCTTAGAATATGATTCTGTGTCAACATCTTATGTCCCTTCTATATAAACATTTTTTTGAGGTTATTTTTTTAAGCTTTGAAGTGGTAGTTATGCAAGATTGGTTTCATTCTGATCAGGGGGCTCTATGACTAAGAAATATTTTTAGTACTTATTCCTTTAAACATGTCTTCATGTATACTACTCTCAAATATATTATGCCACATAAATGGGACATTTGTGAAAACTCAAAAGAGTAGGCAGGTCTGCAGGGAGGGAGAAGAGTAAATAAATTCAGAGAGTAAAGTATAAGCTTAGTTACTAGATATCATTCTGTGCTAACAATCCCCAGATACGTTTGGAATATAGTTGAGAGTTCACTTAGTCTCAGAGGGGTAGATTAGTATTAAGCCTCTTAGGGTTTCATTGTCTGCCTTCATGATCTCTATGAATCTCTATCTTCTCTCTTGATGCTTAAGATACCTTCCAAAATTAATAGCATTTGATTGCTAAGTAAGGTTTACAATTAGTCTAAATGATTTGATGCACTTAAATTTCAATTATCTTCTCCCGAGTATGTTCCATCTATGTAGTACATGTCTGTACTACAGCATAAAATTCTATTCATCACCACACCTTTCGTGTTTTTCTCTGTCACTGTATTTTCACACACTATTGCTTTCTTTGTTTTCCTCCATAACTCCTGCTCGTTTGTAAGTTGGCTTCAAGTGAACAAACCTGTCTTCCCATGTACAATGCTCTGCCTGGCTCAGAGGGAGGAACACTCCAGGGAACGGCCCAAGAAGGGTTATCCCTGACAGACTGGTGTCCACCAGCAAGCTCGCTGTCCCCAACACCGTCCTCTTTCCTTGACGACTTCTTGGTTGAATTAGAGAAGTTTAGTGCTTTAACTTTACCATCTGACCAGGCCAAACCAAACATCCTAAACCAGGCCACCCTTGAAATTCAGGAGGAGCCCTCTCATCTCCCCTCTCGCTGCCTCCAGCACCCGTACCAGTGAACTCACCTCGCTCATCATCTTCTCACTGGGGTCCCACCTCTGCTGGGGCCCCGGCTGGTGATACGGTGTCTCTTCAGTATCCCACAAAGGACACTCAAAGCAAACTTACAGATTTGGATAAAATGGCAAGGGGCTTTTCAGACCCTACCAAGATCCTTGAAGTCCTAGGAGATAAATTTGTGGCCTCTGCATGCCCCAATGTGGGTGCCTTGCCTATAACTCTTCCTGTCATTGGAGAGGAAGATGAAGAAACCTGTGAGGGGCTTGCGTACCAAAGATGGCTGCCAGGATCCCGAGAGAAAGCCGCTACATGGTATGAGCGTGACAATACAGAGGTGGCGCCACAGCTGCACATCGAGGAGGAAGAGGAGGAGAATCCTGACTGCTCACAGTATTCACTAGGCACGCTCACACACCCTAGGACCCCCAAAGAAGACATCAGTGCAGCAGAAACCAGTAATGAGGTATTTAATTTTGCCTAATTACTGGGGACTAACCAGTTGTACAATTAGCCAGAAGGGTTAATCTAAATATCTCCTTTTGACACTGCCTTAACAGACTTCTTTATGAAGAATATAAGCACTGGAAATTCCGGGATGGAAGGAATATGCAAACGCAACACAGTTTATTAAAATGGTGGGAATATGTATAGTCTGATTCCACTCTCCCATTATTGCTCTGACACTGTAAAAATCAACTTTTGTATACTTAACCTTATTGTCTTCCTAATATTCTAATATTAGTAATCATAGCTAATCATTAACCCGTGTCAGGCACTATTCTAAGACCCCAACAGCTCTCATTTTCAAAACCCAGAAAGCTAGAAAGTACGGTTCTCCTCACTTTAGAGATGAGGAGGATGGATAGACAGAGTCATCTAATTCCAAGATGAGAAACCATACCCTTCAACATGATGGCAGTGTGTAAAACAGGAAAATGAAGTAAAAAAAAAAATGTTGAATGATTCTTCTGAGAGGGTTGTTTTCTTGAGTTTGGAAGCTACTTACAGTCTGGATCCTGCATCCTTGTCTTATAAAGGGCCTTGGCCAGCAATTTCCATCAATGGAGGGAGGGAATGACCTGAACCAAGTGTATGAACTCTTTAAAAATAAACTAACTGATTTCCCAAATATGAATAAATTCTGAAGTTGTGAAATCAAATAAGCTTGGCCATATTATACAAGTCATTCCTTCTATGACTCCCCTATTTCCAAATAACTAGCCATGACTTGGAAGAAAACAGACCCAGCGCTTACTGACAGGCAGAACTCACTGTGATGAGCCAAGTGTGCAACTAAGTCTGCTATTTAAATATCAAACTTTCCCTTCAATGTAGCCATCTTGGGGGTGTGATTAAACGTGTGGCTGGATTCACAGTATGTGCTACATGCCTGTTTCAAACAGCATCCTAGACGTAGCATCCATCCCACTGAGGTTAGCTTGGCAGGGAGTTCATTCTAGGCCCAAAGAAGTTCCAGCTCCCCTAGCCGTGTGACTGTTTACATCATCATAAACTACTTCACAAGCAAGTTACAGGTCACTGCAGTTTTAGGTACTTTCCTGCCTTCGTGTTATCTCCAACCACCCATGATATTTTGCAACTTTAAAGACATTTGGATGCGGGAGGTACTCTCTTAAGACCATGCCCCTTCACTTTGGACACAAGCATAATCAGATCTTGTCTTTCCTCAACATTTAAGCCACCTTCACTTGCTTCGGAAGATCGAACTGCTACATCTTTTCCCAGCTGTCTGTTTCCCTCCCCTCCATTTCATTCTCCTGTGGCCTCTGTCTCTGACCTGGCCTGTAAGTTTTCTCAGCCCACCCAGCCCTCCTCACCTCCTCTCCTCACCCAATACCCTTATCAACAGGAGATAAGTTCACCAAAATCAAAGGTAACTGCATCTTGCGTGTGGTTCAGTTTATTGCATGATGCTCAGTAAATGTGTGCATTCAGATCTGTGCCATCTTACAAGATATAAAGAGTTATGGAAATTGTTGACTGCTAACTTTTAACATCATCAGCATGGCTCCATCCCAAAGTTTAAGAGACAAATCTGCATAGCAACTATACCCATATTGAAAAGGAAAACAAACTAAAACTTCTATCTTATAATCAAAGGTAACCAACCATTCGATTCTGTTTTAAGCTTCGAGTCAGCATTGAAACCATCACACTGGGAGGCATTAAGCTCAGTGCCTGCCAATTCCAGTCACTTCTCAGTAGACATGATGCTTCCCATCATTCTACCCATCAGCAGGTTCAGCAGAGTCTAAGATCGGGATGGTCCTCAGCATTACTTGTCTAGAGCCTCGCTCTGCCACAAGACACTGACTACAAAGCATCCATCTGATACTTGCAGCGCAGTCCAGCAGCCCAACTGGTACTGAACTTTCTCTAGGATATCACTTTTTTTAAAAAACAAAGGATTTGGTCTTGGAAAGCAACATTGACAATCCAAGATGAAATCAACCTATCATGGAAAAGTTTTGATTCTAGAGTAAGAGTCATCCCAAAACCTTTTCCTCCACACTTCAAATAATAACTCATGCTCAGATTCCATTTTTGGAAAGGGGAGCAAAGGCCTCTGTACATACGGAAGGAGTTAAGGCTCGACACTATCACGTTTCCATAGCGGTAAGCACCAGGCCAACATCCAACATTCTTAGTCATCATCAGGGTACCCAACACCATCGAACAACACAGCCCATCTATGTGATGCTACCCTAGGTACAGAAAGAAAGCTTGGGAAGAAAGAATATATTTAAGGACCAATTTCTCTCCACTCTTTGAGTTTTCATCTTAGCTAGCTTAAAACTGTTAAGAACTATAATGCTACTTTAGATCAACGTCTAAGGCTAAGATACGCCTTTTACCCCTCTTTCTGTGGTTGCTTTTAAAGCCAGGATATCTGCTCCCTGCCTCTTGTAAGCTTAATCAGTACATGAAGAAGTACCTCTAGAATCTTACTTCTCTGACTTAGATGTTGACTTCACTATATGAACAAAGAAAAAAATAAAATTTAAAAAGGTTTATCTCTACCTCAAGAGCCAAGATAATTTCAAATAGTCTTTTGGAATCAATAAATAATATGGGAGAAGGAAAGGATAGGATAGCCTGCCTCTCCCTCCCAAGTTATGAGATTAAAGGCATGCGCCTTTAACTAATTTCAGGAAAACAAACTTCTGTTTCTTGTATTTTATCCCATGCTTGGGGACAAATATTAAACATTAACTCCCCATTGAGTTTTCTAAACCTTGTAAATATATTTTATACTCATAAAAAGAATATAAATTGACTGAATACATCTGTGTTTGTAAATATAAACACAGACTGATTCAGTTCCAGATCTCATATTCATTACAAGGAAAGAAAGCACTGATACAAAAGAAAAAAATGTTCTAATAGGCATAGGACAATATACCTAAATAATGTGTATATGATGAAGTGATGTCAATAATAATAATGCAAACATGATGAAAGATAAGAGTATGAACTTGATATATAATAGTTATTTCGCTAGTCATTTCAATTATCTGTTTTTAAATACTAATGTTCCTTAATAAAAATTGCTACAAATATCAGCTCCCCCATTAAGAGAATATTTTATTTAAAAAGCAAAATGGATGTGTAGGTAGATGTGGGAGGTGAGCTTGAACTGCAGTGGAAGTGTTTGATCAGGACATAGGATGGGTTAATCTTCGCTTTCTCCTAAGAACTGCGATTACTGTGGTCCCACAAAGAGGTGGACCTAGAGCAGTTGCAGCAGCCGTTCCCTTCAACACTTCTGCAAAATGAAATTAGGCCCTGGCTCTTCCTCAGATGCCCAAGTGATCCTTTTAGCTGCCATCCACATTTTAGAGGAGAGGAGAGGAGAGGAGAGGAGAGGAGAGGAGAGGAGAGGAGAGGAAAAAGGAGAGGGAAAAGGAGAGGGAAAAGGAGAGGGAAAAGGAGAGGGAAAAGGAGAGGGAAAAGGAGAGGAAAGGAGAGGAAAGGAGAGGAAAGGAGAGGAAAGGAGAGGAAAGGAGAGGAAAGGAGAGGAAAGGAAAGGAAAGGAAAGGAAAGGAAAGGAAAGGAAAGGAAAGGAAAGGAAAGGAAAGGAAAGGAAAGGAAAGGAAAAAGGAAAGGAAAGGAAAGGAAAGGAAAAAGGAAAGGAAAGGAAAAAGGAAAGGAAAGGAAAAAGGAAAGGAAAGGAAAAAGGAAAGGAAAGGAAAAAGGAAAGGAAAGGAAAAAGGAAAGGAAAGGAAAAAGGAAAGGAAAGGAAAAAGGAAAGGAAAGGAAAAAGGAAAGGAAAGGAAAAAGGAAAGGAAAGGAAAAAGAAAAGGAAAGGAAAAAGGAAAGGAAAGGAAAAAGGAAAGGAAAGGAAAAAGGAAAGGAAAGGAAAAAGGAAAGGAAAGGAAAAAAGGAAAGGAAAAAGGAAAGGAAAAAGGAAAGGAAAAAGGAAAGGAAAAAGGAAAGGAAAGGAAAAGAAAAGAAGACCTATAAAATCTTTAAGCCTAGATATTAATAGATTCTCTGTATTGATCAAGATTGAAGTAGCTACTTGAGAAAATTCCAATTATAGTTCAAACAATATAAAAAATATTTCTCTTAACACATACACGTGTGTGTGTGTGTGTGTGTGTATACATACATACGTGCACTTATATATGAGAAAGACAGACAGACATAGCATGGTGGTTCCATGCTACAGTCTAAGAAATTGCTGTTTCCTCTTTCAAAAAACGTCAAGTGAGCACAGCTAGGTACAAGGAAGGTTAGGAACCATACTCTACCCTCAGAATGACCATGTACATAAGTGAAGACAAACACAGGAATGGCACTAAGCCAAATTTTCTCACTTGCCATTTTGTAAGCACAGAGAAAACAGTCAGGTCAAAGAGTTTGGGCTGCAGTTGGTAAGCATCCTCTTAATGAGGAGGTAATTATTTCTGACGCATATTCTTAACCACGCACATGACATTCAAACACTTTCCCCTGCCAGCCCCCATCTCCGTGTCTCTTCTTTGCTGTGAGTCCCCCTACCAGGGCAGCAGCTGGTCCTGGAAGGCAGAAGCTGTGTGGAGCAGACTGTCCACCCTGCCTGCTAGGCTAGCATCCATGAGCTTTGCATGCTGTGTGTGCATGGGAAATAGCAGATCAAGAAGGTTCTTCCTGAAGGCCACATAATGAAGATGAGAACTAACCCACTTCTTATGGCTTTTCTAGGCTGATTTAAAAAGCAAGACATTTGTCCTGGGCAAGCCACCTCGTAGCCCAGTGATGTCTAAGAGGTCCTGCAGCTCACCTGTCAGCGGTTCCCACAGGGTAGGGTCAGACACCCCCACCTGCCGCAGTCACCCTGGCCACCCTGGCCCTTTCTTAGGTGGCTCTGCTGTGATTGGGCAGTAAATTGAGGCTGGCAAGTCCCTTGAGAAGGAATGATCAGTAGCTGAGCTATGAAGCCAGGTCCAAATGGGTTGTGTGCTTCCTTGTTGTACGTGTCAAGTTTCTCCAATCCAAAATGGCACTATCAAATGCTTCACTATACAAACAAGAATGTGGTGTGTGTTGTTTTCTACAGCTATCTCCTTTCCATGTTCCATTGCTGTTTCCATTCACTCTCTTTAGCGTGGAGAACTAGAGTGTTGTCAGCCACATCTGAGCTCACCTGCTTCCAGGTGTGTTAGCTCCAGTGTTGCTCAGTTTCTATGGATTCATTTTCAGCTGTGAGCCATTTTGAAATATTCTGTTGCTCAGGAGATACATGCCACATTCTCGCCACTCCGCTCCCTATGATGCTGCTCTGGTGCCTATGTGCTCCCAATCCCCTCACAGCTTTGATTGAGCTTTGAGGTCGCTTGCCCACCCCTTTAAACTATTCAGTTCTGTAACATCCACAGAACGTGAGAACGGATGGATTCTAAAGGGCACCCTGAGCTCTGGAGAGCACAGCCAAGGAATGTGGGTTTGCATCTGTGCATACCTTAGGATTCTTTTCACCATGTCTAAGTTAATGGACCCTGATTTAGCCTTGGCTAGCCTGTCGCACAGTTACACTCTTCATTTCAAGTTCTTGGGGCTTAATATTTAGTGTTCCCTTTCTATTTCATAAATGCAGAAAGTGTTTTATACGTTAGGCATTCTGTGTTTTTTTCCTTTTCATAGTCAGTCAGGCCTGCTTTTACTGCTGAAGCTGACTTGTATTGTCATAGGGAGAGGGGATGTCAGTTTGTAGAGATTCTTCAGTCTCTACTGGATAGCCTTTCAGAGAGAACAGAAAGAGACAGACAGACAGATGGACAGAGACATATAGAGAAAAAGTTAGTTTTACAAGTATTTGTGGAACTCATCCATAAGTCCCATGGGTAAGTAAAATTACATATTTTGAGTCACCTGAGTTTTTTTTTCTTGCCTATATTTCTATCTTTTAAATTTTTATGTTAGATTAAATGTGTTTTTGAGGACCAGAAGATTCTATTTTCTTTTGGTTTATGCAGAGTTGTTTCACCTTCATAATTTAAGAAGGGAAACAAGCCAATAAACATAAGATAAGATTGATGGGATTGCTACTGGGAGAATGCCAGCTAATTCTGCCTGATATGCACTTCAACTAGCGTTTTCTGGGAAACAGTGACTTAGGAAGCCAAGAGCTACTTGTAATGCTTGCAAAGATTTTTTCATTTTTTAAAGTAACAGCACACCCTTTTTAAAGAATTGTCTAACATAAAGCTAATTCTCCTGGGATATCTTGGAAGAAGTATAAATAAATACTTGGTTTTCAAACCAAGTAGTCTACTGATCCCAGATTCTAGGATAGATCTCAAACCAGCTTCTTTATGAGTGATTTTATAATTGATCCTGGCTTTGAAAAATGGCATGTAGGCTGAAAAGATGGCTCAATGGTTAACAGCACTGACTGCTTTCCCAGAGGTCCTGAGTTCAATTCCCAGCAACCACGTGGTGGCTCACAACCATCTACAATGGGATCAGATGCCCTCTTCTTGTATGCAGGTGTACATGCAGAGAGAGCACTCATAAATCAAATAAATAAATTGTAAAAAGAAAAAAAAAAGCCTGCCAGTGGTGGCACACGCCTTTAATCCCAGCACTCTTCAGAAGACATAGGCAGGTGAATCTCTGTGAATTTGAGGTCAGCCTGGTCTACAGAGTGAGTTTCAGGACAGCCAGAGGTACAACAAAGAAACCCTGTCTTGAAAAACAAAACAAGACAAACTTTTTTAAAAAATAAAAATAGCAATGTGCTTAAAACCTGCCTCTCTTGTATCCATTTTTACATCAAAAAAAAATCAAAAGCTGTAATATGTTCTATGTAAATTTCTTAATGAAGCCTTAATGTACCTTAATGAAGGTACAAATTAGTACCCACAGTGACACTGAAAAGAGAAAACAAAAGAAAAAAGTTAAATATTTGGGGTGCCACGAAAACAGCATGACACATCACTGAATTTTCAGATTTTTATTGAACTCTAAAGATTCTAAAGAAAATAATCATCATACGATTCTTGCTCAAAATGTCCACATGGTAATGGCAACCTGTTGACTTGGAAGCTGCCCTCTTACAATCAGAGTTTGCATAAGCCTCTCCAAATGGCATAAGTGTATGTTGTTCTACCTCACCACAGCACTGCTGAGACATCATACGTGCTAGAAATGCCTGAGGAGTTCAAATAAAAGTGAACACAAGCCTAAAACTGGTGGCTAACGAGCCCTTTCTTCTCGAGAATTAGAAATGTGGGAAAGGAAGAATGTGTTCATAAAAATAGATCATTATCTAGATTAAATTACTCTGTAGACTTCAGAATATCCTTTCAAGATTAATCCAGGATGAAGTCATTTGACCTGTGTTAACCAAAGGCAGAAACAACTTTCAATATGTTATTACCACAACTTACCACTAGGTGGAAATAGAGCCCAGACACAGTCGCAAAGGTAGTCTCCGGGGGCTGACTACACAGGAAGCACAAACATCCTTACTAAGGACAAAATACAAATGCTGACTTTAACCAAGTTAGTCTGTCTAATTTGCCATAATACTGCATTCAACGTGGGGCTAATCAAAATTTTCTTTCCAACCCTTTTCATCATTTATTTGTCACAGTAAATGGCCTAATGTCTTTACGTTTGGGGTTTAATGTTCAAAGTAAGGTTGAGTTATTACCACTGAGGCTTTCACATGACCAAGAAACAAAAGAATTAACCAACTTTCTGACTACTCCATGTGCAAGGTTGAGGAGAAGAATCTTTACGTGGCAAAGGCAAACTGTCAAATGAAATCTCTCCTCCTTTATGGGCTCCATGAAGGGGCAGGATTCATCTCCATCTTGTCTCACTCCTGATTTTAGGATGAGAAATCTGAGCTTGCTTGTCCAGCATGGATAGCAGACAGTGCCCCAAACAGAAACAAATGCACATTCATAAGTGACTGCTGACACTACTAATCCTCCAGTGGCCAAGGACTTGTCAAATACATTAACTCAAGTGCTGGAATTTCACAACTTTCCTCCAAAACAGGCCGCTAGTTATCAGTTCATCTGAGGGTGAGTCCTAATAAAGACTGGCTCTTCAATGTTTTCAAAAATCACAATTTTATGATATATACAACCTCTCTGTGATAAAACTTAGGATTATTTGCTCGCCTGAGAATGTGATTACTATGGGGAAAACTAAAGATTTAGGAGCGAAGAGCAGAGGCAAGGTTTGAAGGATACGAAGGAAGGGAAAAGATGATTAAAAGCCAGGAAATTATGGACCCGGGAAATAAGTGAGCCCTACACTTTTGAGCTCCAACCCAGCTGCCGAAGAGACAATTCATTTAAATAATTTAGGAGGCTGGAGAAGCAAAGGTGCTGAGCAAGGAAGATGCTAATGATAATACTAAATAACAGACTATAACCTTCGAACGTAGATCACTTTAAGTTGACAGGTTAAGGGGCCATTCACATTTTAACTTAAAAAATAATTTTAAAAGAACTGGAAATGTAACATACATTATGGTTGACTTACACCTGCTTCTTCATATATTTAAATTAATAATTTCTTGAATTTAAAATCTCAAAAATGTCTAAAGGATGGTTTGGTCTTTTTATTTTAGATAGGCACTCCCTATGTAGTCCTGGCAGGCTAGCCTTGAATTCTGCCTCCAGAGTGCTGAGATTAAAGGCAGACACCACCATACCCAGCCTAGACTTCATTATCCTTAAGAATAATATAATTTATACTTTCAATATTTTATATTTAATAACATCGTTTTATAATTTTATATACTGTTAGTAATTTTATAATGACTTATAGGAGTAAATCATCCACGTGGCCAGTAGTTCCTTTCCACGCTTTAGTTTTAAATGTCTGTATTCTGTGTGGAGATACTGAAACAAAATTCTAGGAACACTGTTAACAAACACTCCCAACTAATAAGACTTAAAGCTTGAAGTTTCAGTTGTGAAAATATTTAATTTGCACTAGACAATTGCCCATAGACAATGTGGATTGGAAGATTCCAGGTAAATTTAGGAAGGATCAGAATCACACTGAAGGGAACTCTGGGGTTCCTTATCCTTCCTTGGACCAGAGGTTTCTATGAACAATTTCAGGAAAATATCTCCAGCCTATGAGTAGTCAGTAATGATGACTGAAGACATGGCTCTAATAACTAGTTCAGTTAACAAAGTCAGAACCTGGACTCAGATATCCAGCAGATGGTCACCATTTAACAGAAAATGTTTGAAATGTGAATGGATCGAATGCATCTCTTTCCCTAAAAGGTAACACGTGGATGATCAATGTAAATTACACTGAGTTTCCATATTTAACAAATGTGTTAAATTTCATTCTCTGAAGTATTTGTGTAGCTATGCAGGATGCTAAGGCTCGTCATTTCCAATATTATAAGTATCTATTACAGATACTGGTCTTGATGCTTAGTTTAAAAAGAAAGGAAACTCTTTGGGGAGTTCAATGCACTGGGGATTTCTACCAATATTTCTCTTCTAAGGTAAAGCATTATATGTTAACTGGATATTGTCCGTTGCATTCTTCTGAAGCTCTCTTGTCTTCTTTCGAAAACTGCATGTGCCTCCCCCCGCCCCCTCCCCGCCCTGCCCCGGCCCTCACCCCATTGAGAGCAGAGAATTTAAATTCAAATGCAGCATGGGATGTCTGGCTATTGACTTTCCCTCTGTACCATATTGTGCCAATGTCGTCTGTGAAGGGAAAGCTCGGAGCGAATGTGGTCATTGCTAGACGTGTCCCTTCTGCTTGTCTGAGAAAGCGCTAAAGAATGAGGTTGAATGAAGACGTCCAGCCTCCCACCTCTGTGGTTTAATGTCCGTGTTCTTGCCATATTCCTGACCTTGGAAAAATCAATGGGACTAAACCTCGACTTTCCCTTAAAGCTTGAAGAGAACCAGATTGTGGATGTGTTCAAAAGTTTGAACCCTTGGGTCTTCTGACTTAAAGCACCCTTCAAAATACTTTAATTAGTAAGCATACAGAAGCCTTTTATTTGGTGGATTTTTTTCCTTCTTCCTCCTTGGTTTTTTGCAACAGGAAATATTAAATGTCAAGAAAAGTACCATGCTATTACTCAAATTATCCTTTAGTGATACCAGTTCAAACACTGATGACATTGAAAATCATTTCATTTCAGCCACAGCGCCCTGTGTTTGCTCATGAAAACATTCAAGGAGGGGGGGAACCGTAAGTATTCCTCTTATCCTCTAAATACATGCAAACAAAACACACACATAAATTAAGATGTAAATAACAACACAAAACAGAAGATAATTTATGCTCCAGAAAAAAATCTTCCAGTGTGGCAGTGACTCCTGCAATTTGTAAATCTGTCCCTTCCTCTGCTGGCTGTGTAACTAGTAGTTGTACCTTTAAAGACCGATGGACTATGTCCTAACCTTGTTTTTTGACTTATTTGAATGCTGCGTAAGTAGACCTCAGGTCTTCCTTAATAGTGTGATTCTAAAATTGTAGCACATGCTTCAAAGTGTTTTTGAAAATAGCAGTATTAAAGCCCACACGACCGTCCGGGTGCACGGTATAATTTCCACCAGCCCAAGAGCCTGCCTTTTCTAATGTTCCTTCCAAATCCCCCTCCTTTCTGATACATACGTTAAATCAATCTGCAAGTATCAAACATTGTCTTTAAGAGTCTCATTTGTCTTTCTCTGGCTCAGTTTACAGTAGACACTCAGATGTTATCCACTTCCTATTGGCTCCTACCTATGCTGAGTCAAGAGAGAGACCTCTGGAAGGCACAGCCATAGTCCTCAGCCTTGTCCCCGTACACCTAAGCCTTCTGCCTAGGCTCAGCTGACTTGGTGAAAAACATGCTGGCCAAAGACTCTTCCCTGTGGGCAAGCCCTGGTGTGGAACTGGTGTTACCAGCACCAAGAGTTCCTCCTTGTTTTTCATGGTTAGAAGCATGCCCTCCAGAACGCATCACTCTCTGACAGTGCCTCTCACACAGTACAGCCAGGAAGGTGTTCTTCTAAAGTACTTATTCCAACAGACTAGAAGTAATAATCGTTGAAAAATACCTCTCTTAACTGGAAAAAAATGAAGAATGACTTGCAAGAATGTTACTGATGTTTTTTTACGTGTGCAAACCATGATAGAATTACATCACAAAAACACACCCCAGAGCTGTTAGGGTGATGGCATTGCTAGCATGTTCTATTCAAGGCCTATGAACAGTTTGTGACCCCACGTACTTTGTTATGTTGTATGCAGCTCTAAAACCACAGAGCCCACAGGTGGGAAAAATACACTTTCTAGCCTTGCTTTAGATACCATAAAACATTCTTTATCGAATTTATGTTTCATTGCAGCCTCAATGAGAGTGATTATGGAATGTTTAATTGTATATATTTTAGAAAATATTTTGTGAAGCAAAAATAGAAACATAAGCTATGTTGCTATGGTTCAGTTTAGGGACAGTAAAAGGCACAGGTATCGTTTTGAGTTTGGCTCGGCTTTCTTAATTGACACATTTATTTTTGAGGCAGTCTTGACCCCACCACTACCATCTCCCTGACATCTTTCAAAGCAGCATTTTTTTAATTGAGCTGCATTTCCTGTCATGCAACACTGATTTGAAAACAAGCAGAAGTAGAAAGATTCCCAGGAAGGTTTATGTTTATGTTTCCATACAAACTCTTTTTTTTTTTTTATGTGAGATCTAATTAAACCACGATGGTAAAATAAATTCTGACAAGAGTACTTGGCTTTCATCATATAAAAATGAGCTTGGAGTTCATGCCAGTTCTGGGTTGTTAGCTCTGGGAACCTCAGGAGTCTTGAAGCAGCTGGAGTTGGAGTTTGTGGCCTTAAATAGGCCTGTAAGCAGTCAGAGATATGCCTCGGTAAGGCTAGAGACCGAGAAGCTCAGCAAGCGTCTCAGCTCTCCCAAAGTGACTGCAGAGTTCATCCATCAGTTTGCCAGCCAGGGATGGCCACATCCCTCAAACTTGAGGAAGGACAAGGGGCATTGCTGAAACCCCCTTTCCCTGTGAACATCCGTTATATCGCTCTGTCACCTGACCAGCATCAGAAGCTAACCAACCACACAAACAACAAATGATCTTCCTCTTCGCCTAAGACTGCCCCAGACAAACATCCTAGGGAGGTGGCCCCTCCAACTCTTACCACTTTTGCCAGAGTCTGGTTCTGTTTCCACCCTGGCTTACAAATTGAAGCCTCTCCCAGTGAAAGACCTCAGAAGATGACAAAAGGCTCGAAAGAATGTAAATGGCTAAAATTGCCTACTAGAAATGAACATTATTAACTGGGGAAGAAATCTCTAATGTGAGAGTTTTAGGGTTGGGGGCCAGGCTAGAGAAGATGATGATTTTTAGGGAAGGCAAAGCTCTTTTCTGTAACTCCCTGACGCCAACTCTATCTGCATCCCGAGCCTCAGGATGCTCAGGAAGAGAGAGGAGGCCAGCGAGGCTGTTGCACACATAGCATGACGTTTGGATTCAAATGCCAGAATAGCTTTATTCTACCAAAATATTACTTTTCTGACTCAATAAAGTAATTAGAAATAAAGCATTCTTGTTTAAAAGTAGAATTCAGTATCACCTACTTTTTAATGGTGGTCTAAAATAAATCCAAAGCGCTCCCAGAATGTTGTTACTGTTTTCTTATGTTAGCACAATTGTATGACAGTTCTAAAAGAAGCAATGAAGACAAAGTTCCCAGTCCTTTTAAGCCTCCAACTACACCAGTCACAGATAAGTGATCTCATGAAATTTTCCTGTTAACTGCATATCAAATTCTTCCCAGCCTTCTTAGCCTCTATAAAGTCAGTCTTTACTTTCCAAAGTCCCGGTCCATGCTAATAGTCATGAAATTTAGCAGTCACAAAAGTCAATGTCAAATAGATTCCACATTCAAACTCATTGCCGACCAATGCCAGCATCTCTCAAAGAGTTCAGACAAGAAAAACAAAGTGGAGGCTCCTTTCAGTAATGCCTTCTCACATATGATTATTTCAGGGGAGACCCTTTAACTCAAGCACAGCTTTTCCCAGACACATTTTTAAAAGTCCGTGATCTCCTAATTGAGCTGGTCCGGAGACGGCCATGCTATCGCATCATCTATGACTCGAATTCCAAATTCAAAATTTCAAATCCTGATTCAGATTATAAAACGAAACTGCTCTGAAGGATTTCCTATGACAGACACACAGTACTCTTCCTTTTATAATAATTCCCACATCATTATTTACAGAACATTTGTCTGAAACATTTTGTACAAGTCAACTTAGAATCATTTGGGAACTCCATTTCCAAGCCTCCGTTATTTGCTTATGGTCCTGGGTTGCTAAATCTGTAATCACTCTTGTTGATGTGGCTGCACAACGCAAATACCAACTTTCTTATATCCTACCCTGTTGTTGTAGCATCTGGATGAAAGACATTATATGTCTGAGCAATTTAAATGCAGGGCTGGCCTACAAATATCAAAAAGGTTTCTGCCTGACCCATGGATACTGTAATCATCCCTGAATATGTAAGTTTTGAGATGTTATTAAAGCGGTGTTAATTCTCACGAGAATCTGAATGTTTCCATTGACTTTACATGCTTAGCAAAGCCCTCACATGCTCCAGACACAGCATGTTGACGATCGCAATGTCAGAGCTCGAGTGAGTGTTGTACTGTCTTCTGTAATTTCACAAAGACCTGAAAGAAATTAAAACATACCCATTTGTCCTGTTCAAGGTTTCAGGCTCTGTATAACTATACTCCTAGGAATGAAGACGAGCTGGAACTCAGAGAAAGCGATGTCATTGACGTGATGGAAAAGTGTGATGATGGATGGTTTGTGGGTATGTGCTCGTTTCTTCTCAGACGCGTTTAGCCGTTTCATCATCTGCCTGAGTTTGCTCCTTTGCATGGTTCACTCTGAGAGTCGCTCTCTCTCTAAATTCATAGTGTTGCATGGTCTCTCTTTAACTTCATGGTGTACTATAAATGCCCAAAGCCACTGCATTTAAATATACCTTCCCATTTACTGCTTCGGGTATATGTGATTTTCTACTAGTTTTACTTCAACCCACTAAGAAAACTTCTTAAAATAAAACCAACCAGCAATGGCTGTGAAGTCACAGTAACAGTATCATGGGAAACATTAGTTGTCAGCAGGGGGAAATGTCATTTGGTGGGGAGCAAGATGGAAGGAAAACTAGCCCATTTGCTAGGACTGCTAGCAGCCCTAAAAATCCAGGGATACCCCTCAGCTTCAGTTAGGAGAAGGGAGAAGTACCTTTCTTGCCACTTCAAAGGCACGTCCACTGTTACCATCTTAAAAGACTGAAAGCTCAGCCATGGAGCACATGCTTAACATTCCACACTGTTTGTATGGGAGGAAGAGAGGGAGGAAGAGAGGGATGATGAGGAGCAAGAAGGATGAGGAGGAGACCATGTGAGGTCTTCTGAGAAAATACTTGTAGACAAAAATATACACTCAGACACAGAGGAGAAAGGTGGAAAGAAAGGTATGGGATGGGCTGGAGGGTGCTCAGCTGTTAAGATGACCCAGGCTCCATTCTGAGCATCCACATGATGGCTATTACCTGTCTATAACTCTAGTTCCAGGAGGTCCAATGCTCTCTCCAGCTTCCATAGACACAATGTGCTAGCGGTGCATAGACATGCATGCCGGCAAAGCACCCATGCCCGTACATTTTTTTTTAATACAATAAAAATGTGGGAACAAAAACCTTCTCTGGACTGGCCCAGCAGTTGTGAGATTATGAAAGAACTGAGACCACATATATTCCATTATTCTATCAATCCCCATCTAGAAGGAAAGAGAAGTGGTTCACATACATGCTTTGCAGGAGTCGTAACCAAACCAAATCAACGAATTACAGAATGTTAATGAGAAATGAAATTTTAGAATCCCTACCCTATGTACTATGCTGAAATACAGAAGAATTTAGTCTACAGACTTTATAGAAAGTATCCAAAGAACTGTGACATTTGAAACCGAAGGTGACGTCAAGAAGCCATGTGTGCCCTTGGCTTAACTGGCCATGTTAGAAGTCGCTCTCGGGTTGAACTCCATGCCACATGCCCACACAACTAGTGGTCAATCTTCCACTCTTTAAAATTTAGTGATTTTGAATTGCTCAGAATTCTGTATTTTGCTAAGAAACATAACCCTGCTTTTTTTGTGGGGGGAGGGAAGGTAGCACTGAGCTTGAGATTATAAGGCTGTTCTGATATTTGCAGCATCTTAGGTAGTGGTCAGTGTGGCCTCCTGCTCCTGAACCAACCCTTACTCTTGTGTTTTATCCGTCATCTCATGCCCTTGCTAGCCACACAGTCACCCCTCATTCCGTGTTTGGCATCATGGTGACTTGAGTCCTACCACCCAGCTCTCCTGCACAACTGTACCCATCTCTGGACTGAGAGGCTAGGCGTCCCCATTCAGCCTGATATCATTTTTGCTCGTGAAACAATGATTGCATTAGGCAAGACAACTAAATTGCCCACTTTCTCTTAAAAGTGAGTTTTCTTCATTCTTTTCCATACTATTTAGGGCTTGCTTTCTCATGGAACCCTTATAGCTGGAAAGTCTTCAAGCTGGCATAGTGCCTGACATGTTGTTGCTGTTACAGCCTTTCATTTATCGCTTCTGTTTTTAGGAACTTCAAGAAGAACCAAATTCTTTGGTACTTTTCCCGGAAACTATGTCAAGAGGCTGTGACTCACCGCCCTCCTTATTTCCCGGGCATTTCAGCAACACACCTGCGTAACTCACCTGAACATCCCAGCAGGCCTGTCGCTGTCCTGCCTTATGGTTTCCAATAGGCTGTCTCCACCTGCTGCCACCAACTCACCAGCAGAGTGACTGCCACTGTAAGCCTTAGGGAGGCAGGGAGCTCTAGGGAGATGTGGCAAGCTTGCACCCACTTAAGTATGCAGTTTCCTGCTTTCTGCCCTCAACTTTGAAATATTTGTGTATGGAATCAGATTGAAATTCGTCATACTTAGAAAAGAGTGAAGTAGTTAAAGCAGAGAGAGAGAAAAAGAAAGAAAGAAAAAAGGAGAAAGGAGAGAGAAAGAAGAGACTCCAGGAGACTGTCTGGTCTCATGGCTCTGTGCCCACCTCTCGGGAAGGTGTTCTGTCCTCAGGAAGCCAGAAGATGGATTTCTGAAATGCTGCGGTTTGCATTTTCACTCTCGGCTTGGCAGTATATTTTCCTTTCACGAGTTTGCCTAGTGCCCTGGTTTACACTATGTGACAACTATACTTCAGCTACTGTTTGCCTGCACTTATATGTTGTTTTATGCACAGTGGTTACAAAATCTAGAGCGAGTAGGAGAGTTACTTTGAATGGGTGTGATTTCCGTCAATCACATTAAGTTTTCACATTAGAAGTCTTTTCCTGCCTCCCTCCTTTTGTACTTATTAGAAGTACAAACAGTGAGTAATTGAGAGCCGTTGATCGCAATCATGAGACTACAAAAGGTTTAGCCACACTGCAGGACAAATCATGTTGTAAATTTGCATTGCTGTTTTATATTAAAATGTAATCATCAGCATCATGAAAAATGAGCTCTTAGTGTTTTTATTTATCTGTTAAAGCTTAAAAGCAGTGTTAGTGAGAGGCAAAGAGCTATTCTAACATAGACACTCGAAAGTAATACCAGTAGGTAAGTTTCACTGAGTGTACACTTACACATTTGAGATTGTATGAGGACATATAGTTCATACGCTATGTTGTACATTTTATGGAAATGTAAAGGAATCCCACGTTATTTTATAGAGTACTTCAGGACCATCCTGAGTGTTAAGGTTGACTTTAGCAAAGGTTATGATCAATACAATTATTTTTACTATGATAATTATTTTTCTTCTATGGAACCCAGAATCCTGACTCCATTTACAGACAGGAATATACATGTTGAGCCTGATTTCTCTGGTGTGTGTAAAATACTTCCTAGGAATAAATTAGGCACTTTGGGAAACAATGGTTAAATCATTCAGGTTATATTTCCTGCCCCCAAACAAAATAATCTACAAAATGATACCGAACCTGAAAGATTTAATGGATTCACAGTGCCTGCATTCCGCATACCTTGAGACTTAGCATTGTATTTCATATGAATTTGCATAAGACCTGTTCATCTTTGAATCTTTAGCATCTTGTAGACAAAACTTTTTATGGCTTTCCTCCCATGGGCAATGCTTGATCTTACACAACATATATACTCTAGAGTTTTGTACATATGTTGGTGGGTTGTTTTGGTTTTTTGGTTTGTTTGGTTTTTTTTTGGTACAAACTACTTGTTCAGAGAACAGGGAGATTTCCTAATTTGGTCTTTATCCTGCACTTAAAATGAGTTAAAACTCTTTCAGCAAATCACCTTTAGTATATCATCATAGGTCACAAGCCAGTATGAATCAAGAAGATAGCATTTACACAGAATTTATGGGTTTAAAAGATCTTTGTGGCCGAAATGAAATGCATATAAATGCTAGTTATAGAGGAACATCATTAAGGGTTTGTTTTCTTTTTTAAAGGTAAAGAAACGTCTTTGAGAAGCCCACTTTACAATTCAGTTCACAACCAGCTTTTTATTAGGAAAACTTGGGATTGGAAAAAATCAGTCAGCTAGCCACACACAGCTTTGCTGATAAGCAAACAATACTTTTTCAGAGCATTTATGAGATGAATTTCCAACTCTGTTGCCTGTTATATAAGAATATTTGCTGTTTCTACTCTCTGTATCTGATTTTAAAAGGAAAAATAATACCTGGCTTTCAGGTAATTGACTTTGAATTCTTACAAGCAAAGGTCGTTGTGTTTTTCGTGAGTAGATATCTAATAAATTTTGCTTGAAAGGACTTCCACTTTCCTTTGGCATTTATGTAAACTCTGTGTCTTATTCCAAGGTATTAGTTAAAAGTACTGCATTTGGTCTGTGTTCTCTTAACACACCACTGGAGAAATACGTGTTCACTGCATCTCAGAGGAGCACTTTAAAATTTACTACCAAAGCCTACTTACTAAAACCTCTTTACCTAAATATTCCTCTTCTGCCAAAGTCACACATCTTAAGATATTTTTGCCTCAAAACTGGCTATTTTCTATAAAAGATTAGTTACAAAAATTAAGTTATAAGCACCTGTCTTGAAACTTTTAAATGCTTATCCTAAAGAAATTTACCATCACTGGTCTTTCGGTGAAATTTCAAAACTCCTGCCACAGAAGGAGCACCCCTTTCCTGTCATACAAGTAGTGAAGAGTGACCACTCGCTCATGGGTCCATGATCCATCTGTTTCAACCCATGTCTGTATCTGCCAAATATTCAGAAACATGGTCCTCTCTTGGCGTATCAGTTCATAAATATGACTCGTTGCTTTAATAGCCACTCAGGTCTCCTCTATTCCGTTGGATAATTTCTACTACATGTGGCTCTCCAGAGACATGCTCCCTTGTGGGAAGAATACACGTCACAGAATTTTATGGTCCTGTTTTCACCTGAGCTCTAGCTGGTCACTTAAGTCTGTAAATCTGAATCTGTCCTTCCAGGTCATTGGGAGGCTAACAGGAAGGGACTCTGATATTTGCGTACCAAATGTTAAGCCCTGCTTTACCTCCATGTCACTGAAAACAGGCCTGTCCTTTTCTTACTTGATCAAAAGCAGAGAGAATCTGTGTAAGTGGCCGTCTGCTTTCATAACTATCCACTGCTTGATCCCTCTTTGTAGGTGGTCAGTTTGTGTGGCCTGATAATTTCTTCCCATGCTTTTCCAGATTTCAGCCACAAAGGAGGATATTATTTAAAGAATCATTTGATTGCAAAAGATTAAGTACTCTGACAGCTGCTCAGGGTCCGTTTATTTGAAGAATTATTGCAGCCTCCTCTCCAGATGGTAACTCTTTAAGAATTGTTTATGTATAAATTATATTTTCAAATCATTTTACTCTAATAATGAAGGTCAGAGCACAAGGAGAGATTGGCCTTAGTAGTAAAACGTCCCGTAGTAGGGATTTATTTATGGAACAAATCCAGTCTGCTAGCTAGTATTGGATATCCTACAATTTAAGAATGGTTCTTACAGAGAACAGTGGCCATCAATTTGATGATAGAAAGCCCTAACTCTGAACCCTTAGTTAAGTAAAATGCTATTCCCCCAAGTAATTCCTTTATTTTCATTTCATATTATGTTAGAAAGGTTTATATTAGAAGAAAATTATACATCATGTTTGTGCTCCTATTCTTCCTTTTATTGATGAAAACTGACATGTGTTTTCTCTTTGTAATGTAAGTGTATGCATGGGACCCTCGGTTTTCTCTTCTGTCCCACAAAACCTGGAATCTGTATTCTCCAACCCTTTACAGAAGACAGCTTGTGAGTTTGTGACTGATGCTAATTGTCAGCCACAAACCTGGAAAGTGACCAGAGAGAAAGGAAGATAAGCAGCCGCTGTCCACCGGCTCTTACTTATCCACATTGTGTCTTATCCTCACAGGAAATCTAGGAGGAAATCTGTGTTGTGCCTGGTCTGTAGATGACCAAGTTAGAGTTACAAGAGGCTGAATAGCTTCTTCGTCATGGTAGTGGATGGTAAATATTGGAGTGAGGGCCTGATGTGTCTCTCTCCCAAGCCTGTATGCTATCTTCTGTATCACCCAGACTTGGTGGAAAGCACATCATTGATCAAACCGTGTAGTCAGAATTAAATCCGCTCTTCCCCTTCCCAGGTACTCTGCTTGCAGCTGCTTCCTAACAGTGTGTTACAATGCACATGCGATGAGAAGGTATGCCCAATGTTTCACTAAAACGTCTCTTTAAGGAAAGCTCACTCGGGTTTCTAAAAGTACACAGTATCTGTGTGTCTGTGAGCTCTGGTTCACTGAGGCTCTGGTCCATGGCCAGTGAGCCAGCTCAGCAGCTGATGGAGTTTCAGGGAAGCGTTTGGAATTCAAGCCACTTGGAGACAGGCAAGCCCAACATGCTCTACGAACAGAGTGTACTCACTGGACAGCTTTTAAATACACACAGTCCCAGGATACACTAGCCATTCCCTGCTGGGTGACTCGTTACGTGGCTCAGAGTCTTAGCTCACTGCTAAATTCAGCCCCTCAGGAGCTCAGGAAAGTTCCATCTGAGCTCACACACATACATATGTCTTGACCCATAAAACTTGGAGCATGAGCTAGAAATCAGCCTAGCAGATCTTCACCTGTTCCTTTGGGGTTTCTTGTTTCATCTTTCCCCCTAAAACATGATGGGTGACTCAGTCATCCCTGTGTCTTCTAAAAATAAATGCCATTTCAATCAAACTCGTGTTACTATTAACACGCTTAGACAGGTGTCAGATCTTGAATAATATTGCAGAGAGCTCGAGAATGACTCCTTGAAGCATTTTTAATCTTTTAAATTTATTGTAGAAAAAAAAACAGAAAATAGAAATAGCCAAAAAGAGGAAACCCTACAAATCCCACTTGAATGAGTATTATGCTTTGACTCCAGAGTATTTTCATATACATCCGTGTGTGTGTGTGTGTGTGTGTGTGTGTGTGTGTGTGTGTGTGTGAGCGCACATGAGCTTGTACATCCAGTGTGCACAACTGTATTCTACAACTATCCTTGAGTGGGACTCTAGGGTCAAGTGGCTAAGTGAATTTGATATTAACAAAGCCTATAAAGAAAAGAAGGAAAGGTCAACTTCGATTCCAGGGATTCATAAAACTGCAATCAACTCAAATTCCCAAGCCCAGGAAATGCTCAGTTTTAACCAGATGGAAAACCTAATGTCATCAGAAGAGTTGATCAAGGAGAGATGAACAGGGGAGAGAAAATACTGTCTGTCATCTCCTTTCATGCATTAGGCAGTTTTCCAGCTACGTGGTGGCTAGACGAAGATATCAAGTTGAGAAATGCAGAAACTGCAGAGCAGTTAGGTGTCAAACAATCCTGGAAGGCTGCAAAGGGCTCAAGTTCCGAATCAATCCTGCCAGAAGAGATGACTTATTTTGAAAATAAACATATCATAAGAGTTATAAATAAAATATTTTCATGGGTAACCATGGTTGTTCTCACCTGGAAGATTTTGTCCCTTCACTGGGACATTTGGCAAGGTAAGGAGACATTTGTGATAATCAAAAATGGGGGTGCTCTTGTTATCTAGTGTATGTAGAGACCAAGGATACTAACAACTTCCAACAAAGCCAGGGATGCTGACAATGCCCCACAGTGCACAGGAAGGCCTCTACAACAAAGAATCATCTAGCTAACTATCTCTACTGTTGAGGGCCAGAAATTCTGCCCTAGAGTGACTCAGATGTTTGGAGGGGATTTGTATGATAAATCATACTAGGCAAGGTTATTTTAATCCTGAATTAATGACTGGGTGGCTGTAACCATAATAGTTACTATCTTTTGCCCAATGACTGATAGATTCAGACCCTCTGACAGAAAACAACTACTCCTCCCTTATTCTGGAAGACCGGAATACAATCAGGAAAGAGACAATAACTGAGAAGGCATAACAAAGTGTGAACTAAATGATGTCTGCAGGTAAACCACCATCTTTGCAATGTGTCTTAGAGAAGGGAAAGTCCAAGATCAAAGTGCCAGCAAACTTGATGTCTGAGAGGACACCCTAATAATGGTCATGTCCTTCCTGTGTCCTCTCTCTTGGAGGAAGAAGGGGGCTCTCAGTTCCTCTTTTGTAAGGCACTAATCCTATTCCTGATACCTCTGCTCCCATTACCTACTCAACTCCAGAAGGTCCCATTTCCATATGCTATCATAGTGGGGTTTAACATAGGATCTGATGGAGGACATGGGCATTCGGTTTACTTGCACCAGGCTCATTTCATGAGTGCTTCTTCCATGACATGTCCTCAACAAGACCCACAACCTATTTCTAAGTCACAGGCGCATAACTAAGAAAAGACATACTGAGGGCTAGAGAGATGACTCCAGTGAATTGCATGTGGGCCCAAGGAGGAAGACTTGAGAGTTAAGATCTCTACCATCATCTATGAGGCAGCATGGCTTTGAGCTTCAAGTTGGAGAGGCAGGTTTCCTGGATTTACTGGTCAGGCAGCCTAGCCAATTGGTGAACTCCAGGTGCAATGAGAGATTGTCACAAAATAAAGAAAAAAGGAAAAAAAAAAAAGCAATGCAAAGAATGATCTAGAAAGATACCTGAGCTTCCACACCAAGTGTACACACACACACACACACACAATTTAAAAGATGTGTGCTCAAGAGGCAAAAAATAAAAGTAGGAAATGGGTCCCTTGTGCTCTTCCCATAATGCTTCAGAGGCTGTTTCTGGTTCTTTAATTGGCCCCCAATCCCATAGGACCAGACTCTTTAAACTCCTTTATTTCATCTTGTGCTCTCAATCACTTACTTACAGAAGCAATCTCAAATGAACTTTTAGAAAGGCTACCGAGAGGGATTATCAGCACTATAATGTCCATCCAGCAAGAAACAGAGAATGGCACTGAGACATTGGGTCATCTATGAATGATCCCCTTCACGAGTGCGGCTTTGAGCGCTCAGAATACTGTATGTATTACATATGAAGCATTAAAATAAAGTGAGGTCAAATATTATAAGGTATTCCAAATATTATAAACAAATAGTATATTACTAGATAACTATAAAATGTCAATATTCTTTACCAATATGTAACAATAGATAAGGTCATGGTGAAATATAAATACGTTTGATAAACTCTCAAAATTTATCAACATTGCCCTGGAGAAAATAGCAAGTACTTTTTATTGCTGGCTATTCTTAGGTCATTATTGGGGAAAACTGGTCTCAAGATTAGATGGCTATAAATATTCAGAGTTTGTTTGGAAGGTGTCTATGAGACACGGTCAACCAGCAGCATTTGTTTTTACCAGCACCAAAGAGTCTAGATTTGAAGCAATACCATTCCTTTTTTTTTTTTTTAACAGATGAACTTTCATACAAGATATGGGACACAAAGACCAAAATTCCATTAAAACCTGCCATCCACAGATGATGCTCATCCTGGTGACTCAGTATCAATTTCAAAATGCAGGGAAGCACACACAAACACCAATCTATTCAGAAACGGAACCTGCTATGTCCTTATAGGTCACACTGGGAACATGAGAATTTTCTACTTAAAAGAAAAAAGAAAGAAAAAGAAGAAATCTCTTCACTAACTGCTCCTAAGCAAATTTAACCTGTTAGGAACTTATCAGAGTTGCTGATAGCAGAATTTGCCCCTAGAATTATTGGCTTTTTTTCCCTAACCCTTCAGCACAAAAAGTTAGCTGCTGGCACATAGAAATGAGTGGGAACTGGCAAGGTTAACTTTGCCCTATTCCCTAGGAACACACCAGTACTCTTTGGTCAAATTTATAATTAGATCCATAAAATACTTTTCTCTCTCTACCATTCATTCCCTCTTTCTACTTACTAATGGATAACTCTCACAATGCTTATGAATTCTAGGATCATTGATATCCAAAACTCCTGGCCACCCATTACTTACACACACACACTGATACACATGCGCACACACATGTGCAAACACACTTAAGCCTTTGGTCGGCTGTCAGATGCTTTGACAAAGCTTGACAGACATCTGCTCATGTATTCATGGATATAGCATTTCCTTCACTGTCAAAGATAAATTGCTAGACAGCTGTATTGACAACCACAGCATACTTCTCGGCCTAGATGATACACAGATGAGATGACCTATTTTCTAAATGGAATCATGAATACTAAATGGAATCTTCCTACTTCAGGGACCATAGTTTTTCCCTGTAAGAATGTCTAAAGACAACAACAAGGATCACTGTATAGGCTCCAAATACTAAAATGTCAAAGCTTCCTTTTTCATGGCTGTACGAATACTAATAATTGTGTATAATTTAGGATTGTTCTGGAACTCCACATTTACAAAAGTATATTTTAACTTCAAAAAAATTCAAAAAGAGAAAAAGAATGTCTCACTTTATCAATGTAACTCCTCTTAATGTCATGAAAAGTACAGTTTTCGAACTTATGATCAGTTTCTTCTTAACTGGCAAGAGTTTCGGTCAGCTTGTATATCGGGTAGAATAAAGATAATTATCACATAATGTCCATCTGAGAAGTGAAAAAGATAGAATACACAAACATCTAAACACATAGTTGGCACTGAAAAGCTAGATCTCTATCTTTTTTCTTTTGAAGTTACCACGTTGGCTGTTAAATCCTCTTGGCTCACTGACCAGCTTAGTCAGGCTGGAAGATCATAGGGAGGATTAGAATGTGGCCTTTGAAATGTCTCAAGCCAAGAAGAGATTTTAAAACAAGATATCGTAAAAACATTCTTTTACAGTAAACCAATCAGTTCTTAAGAAAGAAGGACCATTAAAACGACTCAAAGAAAGGGGAAAAAAAAAAAAAAAAAAGGCAATCTGAATATTGTCCTATCGGCCAGTGTCCTATTTTGGTGGCTCCTCTACAGAGATCTGGTCCATGAGAGACTGCAGGATGCTGAGGGACGATGGAGGCCAGTAACCTACTCTTTGGAGCCCTGTACCCTCCCTCATGCGAGCTGTGACATTGAGACAGTCCTTAGCAAAGCTGTACGCTAGCCCCCTCGGGTTACCTGAAGAAAACATCAAGATCTCTCCACTTCCCGTCTGTGAACTCTGAGTTAGAAATATTTCATGGAAAGATACTAGCAGATAAAAATAAACGTCTAACAACTCTAGGGACAGCAATCCTGCACGAGAACTAGTGACCTGAAGAGGATGTGGTGGTTCACATCTACAGTGCCAGCGCTCTTCAGGAGGAGGAGGGAGAGGGGGGAGGGGAAGGGGGAGTGGCAAGCTCAAAGCAAGCTTGTACTACACTGAGTACCATCTCCAAAGGGAGGGAGGGAGGGACCAGAGGCCAGACTGCAAAGTTTACAGCCTATGGAGGCTGGACTGATCCAGTCCTAGCAACAAATGCATGAAGAAACATTGTTTTTAAAAAAAGACTAAAGACGTACAGAGCTGCTAAATATCTGAATACCCAGTCTTAGCAACAAAAAAAGGAAAATAAATTAAAGCTTTTCACACAGCAAACTGGCAGCTATGCAAAAATTTATCCTTAGAGCATGCTCACAGGAATGGAATTTGATAAAATATAGTCAATTAATAAGAAAAACTTTAAAATAATATATATCTATTGACCCAGCTGCATTATTCTATGCATCTATTAAGAGGGAGTTATTATAAATATATTCTATTTTTAACTATAATTTTATGTATTTTCATGTCAATTCTGCTATTACATACTTATTTTAAAAGCCTAAATACCAAAAATATAGACTTTTTACCAGTAGATATTTTGATACTATTTCTGTAATAAAGTGGATGTGAATTACTGTTATCATTTTAAAATGGAATCATAGGAAGGTAATGATGTAAAAAGATATTCTCAATACGCTGTTAAGTCAAAAAATTACAAATATGTCCTTGTTCATACAAGGAAAATGTATGTTTACCTATGTGCATATGCATATAGAACATGAAGATGTGTGTGTGTGCTGTGTGTTCCATGCCTGCATTCCCATAGACTGTATTACCCATGAAACATCCAATTCCATAAGCCAAAGTAGTAAAACACCAGTAATTTTTTTATAGGTTACAACTGAATAAATGAATATATACACATTGAAATAGACTAAAATTTCACAAAAAATGAGTTTTTTATGATAAGACTATGGCTAGGTTTTCAGTGATTAAAGATACATTTAGGATTTTAAGCTTTTACAGTTAATACTTTAATCTCAAACAAAAAGTTGTGGTAACGTAAAATATTTGTTGCATTCAAGCCTCAAAAGCCTACAAGAGTTTCTTCTTTACTCTGGCTTTCAAATTATCATCTCTAATTATCAGAAATTATATACAACAAACAGTTACTTATAAAAGACAGACATATAATGGATATATACATAATCAAAATTTTAGTGCAATCTATTCTATAAAGATTTCAGTATTCACTTTCAGAAAGAATCACTCATCAGAATTAAAATGCCTAGTCTTCCATAGGAGGGACACTCCCTCGGCCCCTGATTATACTTCATCCCATGGTAGCTCTAGCCAGAGGTGTGAGGCAAATTAACATCCTCAGGTGGTGGGGGAAACCTGGGCTCTTGGTCCGGATGTCCTCTACCTCTTCTCAGTCCAGGGCTGTGTCCCTTGTCCCCTGCATAGCTCCCGGGCTTCAAGGCGGAAATGTGAGAGGGGTGTAGCTGGTAGTCTGCTCTCCCCTTGTGAGGACAATCGCCTCCTGCTGACTCAGCTCTACCAGTCTGAAGAGAGTAGCACATCTGCAGATCCTCCAGAACCAGCCTGGGACTGCTGTGAGGTCACCTCACCTTGCTGTGTTGTCAATCTTGCACTTCTCAATCCTGCTCTCTTGATATGACTGAAGTCTGGATTGCTGCTTTAACTACTTTAAACAGATGTCCCAATCTCTCTCCCTCTCTCTCCCTCTCTCTCTCTCCCCTCTCTCTCTCTCTCTCCCTCCCTCTCTCCCTCTCTCTCTCTCTCACACACACACACACTCACACACTATTCCTCAGGAGAGAGAATATAACCAGACTTTTCTTTTGCTGTGTCTTTTGTTCCTAACCACAAGACAGATATGCAGATATTTTGTAGGATTTTTGTCTTGTTTTGTTTTGTTTGGCGGGAAGTGGGGGTGGGGTAAAGAACTCTTTGAATGAATAGTGCTCAGTGGTTAATTCGGTAAAGACTAAGGATCCTTGCTCAGAGTAATAACTTATGTCATTCTTTCCTAAACTTGTCAAAATTTATTTTAAATATTTGGTCCACCCTTGCCATTTCATCTATAAAAATATGCTTAACTGAATGGATGGTGATAGAAAAATCAAGTTTCTGACTCATTAAGGAAAACAATTGGAACCTTGTGACCATTGGAAAGTTATTTAAGAAAAAAAAAAAAAAAAGTCATCCAAAACATGTATCTCTCTGAAAACAGGAGAGAACCAGAAAAGGAGAAAGGCTGCTTTCACTTGAAAGCTGGAGGATTCTGAAACTCAAAGTGGGTTAAGAAAAACAAGTACGAGATATAGGAAAACTCACGGTATCGATCGGAAGCGTCTTGTGTATATTTGTCTGTAAATGGCATGTCTCTCTACACATGCGAGCACTTCAGAGAGGTCCATTATGAGCCACACAACCTGTCGTCAGCGCAAAACTTCCAAAAGCACCTGTGTCCACATTTCATATCTACACCAACTCGTTCAAGAATGAATCGCAAGCAGCCTACAGGGTTCTTCTGATCAGTGGGGGACCAAAAGGCTTCAAAGGAAAACAAATAATAATAAAAACAAAAAAAACACAGTCTTTGCAAAAGACAGTTAGTAATCATAAACTCCCAGGGCTGTAAAGATAAAATAGAATTAAAAAGGAAAAGTTAGGAAACGATAGTTTTATTAAGTTAAAAAAAAAATAGGTGCAGAAGTAAGAGCTAATTAAACCAGAGTTAAAGAGGGTGAGAGTCCCGGCGACTGTGCTGGTGAGGAGACTCCAGAGCACGGAGGAGCAAGATGGGGCCAACTGACATACAGGTGTAGGTGCAGTAAATCACCGCAGAAGTCAGGGGAGCCGTGTGAGAGGCATCAGAGAGGTGAAGCTGAGCAAGGCTCGGCCACTGGTTGGCTCCAGGGCTTGAGGCGGAAGTGACTGTGAGGATGGAGATAGGTCCAGTGCATGAGGGGTGAAAATGGACACATGTCCTTCTTGCTTTTAGTACAAGAATGATAGCAATTGTTTCCACATAGAATATAAAAACCTGGGACTAGAGACATGGCTCAGGGGTTAAGAGCACTGCCTGCTCTTCCAGAGGACACAGGTTCAATTCTGAGCACCCACAGTGGCAGCTCACAACTGTCTGTTAACCCCTGTTCCAGGGAATCTGATGCCCTCTACTGGCTTCTGTGAGCACTACATGCACCTGGTATATACAAAAGCAGCCAGGACTCTCATACGCATAAAATAAAAATAAATAAATCTTTTTTAAAAAGTTACAAAGACCTAAAAGGAAAAAAACTTAATTCAAAAATTTGTAATGACTAGATGTAGTCAATGGTTTTAAGAAATACAAGGCAGTGATGGCTCACACCTTTAATCCTAGCACTCGGGAGGGAAGTGGATCACTGTAAGCTCGAGGCCAGCCTGGTCTACAGAGTGAGTTCCAGGACAAAAGAGAAACCCTGTCTCAAACCCTGTCTTGAAAATAAAAAAAAAATTAAAAAAAAAGAAATACAATGGATACGTTTTTATCAAGCATGGGATATAAGACTTACCTATTTTATTCAAAGCTCATGGGGAAATCAAGAGGGGAGATGCTGATTTAAAGTATCTGAGTTTGCACATGTAACCTCACACTGACATCCGAAACCTGCACACTGCTTCCTTAGCGTTAGAATTTGTTTTCTATGCACTGCAGCCGAAGTGAACTAGGATGCCGGCTTATTGTTTGAATAGGAGTGATGTAAATGGAATTGCGAAATTTTATCTGACTTGTTACAACTTCGGGATAGTTGGAAAAAATCAGTGTCAGAGATAATGGACCTCATTTATCTCACTTTTCAGACATACAAAGGAAATCTCCGCTTCCCTGTTTTCTTTTAACCAGTCTAATTATTGTGTTTTCACTGAGATACAAGTCGCAGAGCAGAACTCTTTAAAGTATCGGGCTCACAAATCTGTGTGATCATTGCCCTTATCTAATTCTAAAACACTTTCATCACCCCCAAAAGAAAACTTCCAAACGCATTAGCAACCACGCCCACTTCCGTCCCACACAGCCCCTGATAAACACTAATCTACTTTCTGTCTCCATGGATTTCCTGCTTTAGATGCTTAAACAAATGTAAACATAACTGTGTGACCCCCCTGAGTTCCCCTCCGAACTCCCATCCAGTGTGGGCAGCAGTAAAGCTTGAGCTCAAACTTAGCAATCAACATCACCTCAGACTTTTCCAGCTCAAGACAATTTAGTTTCCATAAACACTCAAAGCTTAAAGTACATTCACGTGCATGATGTCCCTTCCTTCTCAAGTTCATCTAGATACCGGGGACAGCTAGATGGCGGTGTGATGATCTAAGGGTGGGTGGCATTGTTTCTAGCCTCTGCAGGGAGGAGGGTTGGCAACTCTGGCCTCTGGACCAGTGCCCCTCGGGAACAACTGGTCCTGGTTGGACTCTTGGATGATGATGGGACCTCAGGTCTGAGCCCAACATCCCTCTATCCACCGAGACTATGGCTATCTGCTCTAGTGAAGTCCAGGCCTTGCCTAATCGTGGCCTCTCTGTATCTATGTTTTTGGTTGTTCTGTTTGCTTTGCTTTGCTTTGGTTTTTTACCACTATATATGCCACATCTGCTTAGATGTCTGGCATTCAGCATGCATTCAACAATGTCTTGAAAACGAGTAAATAAATCCTTCAAAACGCAGCTCAGACATTATCTTCCCTATGAACCATTTCTTCCCCTTTCCCTCACTCCTTCCTCCAAGCTCCCATCAGATGATAGTCTTGCTGCTCATTAGAGTATCTGATGGCTCCTATTACAATACTCTGTAAATGTTCACCACCTCTATGCTAGGAGTCCCAAGAATCCCTTCAGACCCTCGCCACATAAATGATATGCTCCATAATGTTCTGGGAATAAAACTTGTGTCCTGATGCTTATTCAGGAAGCAACTTTACCGTATGAGTGTCTGGCACCCGGTTGATAGTCTGTCCCTCACCCATGAGGCTATTCTGGATGCTGCTGTCCCCAACTGAAGCTAAGACACCCGTCACATTCCCACTAGACCTCATCTTCAATAAGCAGCATTACAGGACCCTTGACTCTCCCTCGGGCAACCATTTATACTCTAATTATGAGACTGAAGAACCCAAATGCTCACTGTCCAAGCCCATTTAGTGAAGCTTCAACAGAATATTTAAGGTAAGAATGATTTACAAAGAACAGAGGTTTCTATGGTTCTAGAGACTGAGAGGCCAAGATCAAGGGCTCGATCTGGCGATGGCATTCTTTCTGTGTGATTCCTTGGAGGAAGGTAGGAGAGAGGAGGAAAGAGAAGAGGAGACAGGAGGAGGAGAGGGATAACGTGGAGTGTGAAGTCATGCTTTTATTAGGAACCTGTTCCTGTGATAACTAATGCACTCCCTCAGTTCATTAGGTATCCCAGGATATCCCATTCACAAGGACAAATCCCTCACAACCTAATCATCTCTTAAAAGTCCCACCGCCAACACTTGCAACGCCTTCAGTAGGGACGGAGTTCTAACATGCACATTCACCACACCATCCACTCATGCACCGGGGATAACGAGAAAGATGTCGCCATTCTCTTTTCTTTGTGGTTCCATCACTATGGCCCTGCTCTAAGGCAAACAACAACAAAAACAAAGTGGAATAAGCCGGACATGGTAGCATCAGCCTTTAAGCCCAGGGCTTCAGAAGCAGGGCCAGGCAGAGCTTTATGAGTTCAAGACCAGCCTAGTCTACAGAATGGGTTCTAGTCTAGCCAGGGTTACATAAGTGAGACCCTGTCTCAGAAAGAAAATGGAATAACTCCCCTAAACAAAAAGACAAGAGCAGCACATATGGCTACACCTACCCTGGGGTTGCCTACATTAGACTATGAAGTTCCAGCCTTTGCCCCAAAGAGCAAAGAAACTGGATACAAACAAACACTGAGTTTTGGCTCCCATGTTTCTCTAAGATGCAAAGAGGGAAAACACAAAAAACAAAAATCTCTTCTCCTTTATAGTGTGGTCAAGTTTTATACAAGCATGGCTGATTTGTGGAAATAAATTTGTCACTGAGGGCATAAGGCAAACACCTTTTTGAATTCTATCAAGCAGTCTATGCACCCATGATGCCAGCCCACGCTCTCAAAGGCCTCATTGTGGGCCTTTGTGCTCCGGGCTGCTAATTGCTGGCCTCCTTCCACCCTTTCCTGCAAGCACAGCACCATATTTGTCGTTCAGCTGCCAGGATTTGTTAGGAGCCTATAAACAGAGAAGAGTCTTTCTTAGCAACCACTTTGAAAGAGTACAGCTACCCCGTCCCCAAGAGGAAATCCTGAGATGGGGAATAAGGGATTGGGGGGAGGAGGGGCGCAACCAGAAGTTACTCCTGAAAGTCAAAATGGCAAACCCCAATGTGCAAACTTCTAACACTGTTGGCTGCTTTTGTCTTGAGGGGGTTAAAAAAAAAAATTAAAAGTAAATAAGACCCTCTCAGAATGCTTTCAGAAGCCATCTGCGAACAGATTAAGAGGCGGCTAGAAATGATCTCACCACCATTTGCAGACGTCTGGTCACGCGGATATCTGCAAGATAACCAAGAATAATCCAGTTATGTTATTCAACTTTATCTCCTTGGAGAACACGCCAGGCTTCGTCTTGCTATTTTTAGTCTTCAGCGTCAAACACCATGGGAAGCATCATCGTCAAGAGAGCTGGAAGATTATGTGTTTGCAACAACAGGTAAAGCTCTGAGAAGTGGAAAACTTGCTCACCCAAAGAACAGCTGGAGTCCAGAGCACGGGTGGAGAGGGAAGAGGGCCTTTCATTGGCAGCTGCGGGGGGGAAAGGTTTTGATGGATGTTACGTTTCAGCTGGAGAAGTGCGGGGAAATCATCACATTTATAAAGAGCTCATGGACCTTCCCAGAGAGCACCGCAGAGGATCTGTGGGAGTGCTCACGGCCAGTTAATCTCTCTGAAAGTTGGAATGTTTCTGCACTTAAGTCAGTTCCCTCTTGCCAGCCTGAGAACTGGCTAGTTGAGAAAACAGGACGGGTAGGCATGGAAACCTCTGGGATCGTGGTAACAAAACTTACTCCAGGGTTTGCTGGAGAAAAACATGGAGAATCTTCGAGAGGAGAGGCTAAGTTTGGTGCTGTCTGGGAGACCAGACAGAATGGAAGCTCAAAGGAAGAGAGCCATGGTATGCCAAGTTTTTGTGATTCAGTGGGAATAATTAACCTTTTGTGAGCCATCATCTTTCTCCTTCATGTTGCCTGTCCCCAAGCACTGAGGCTGCCAAAAATCAGAAAGTGAAGACACCAGAAGGACTTTTTTCATCCTGTTTTCCTACTATGTCCTTGAAAGCATGACAAGAAATGGTCAGAACTGAACATTCATGAACGTTTAAAAATAGGAAAGAATTCTGAACAGAAAGACCACTCACACAGTGTCCCGACTCTCATCTCTATGATCTCCATGGTAGACATTTGTAAGTGTACATCATCTGCAAGGAAGTAACTAAATCAGAGGAAACTGAGGTCAAGAAACAGCGGAGCCAGGCTGCCGCCCTCAGACCAACCTCCCCTTCCTCAGCCTCCATCCCACACGAGCCGAGCATTGGGTAGGAAGGCACAGACGGTACCAACACTACACACCAGGCACCACAGGGCTGGGACTCAGCACGAAAGCCACTGCAATAGCATGTAGAAGTATTAGCTACTCAATGTATAAAAATAAAAGATCTGGTCTTGTGGTTTCATGTATCCCAGCTCATGATAAATCGGTCTGATTGGGGGACGGGGGGAAAGCAATGACAAAGCCACATAATATAACAGAAATGTGGGGCAGAACAGAAATACTTACCATATGGCCAAGACATGAGAGACAGAATGAAGAAAAGATGGGGGCCTCTAGCCTCTTAAAGAGGATACTCAATGGCCAGAATATTTTCTTCTAGACCCAACCTCTTTTTTAGCATAATATTTTTTTTATTAATTTTGAGAATTTCATGCAACATGTTTTGATTATATTCACCCCAACTCCTCCTAGGTCCCCCTCACCTCCCCACCAACTCCCCCAACCCACTGAGTCCAATTCATGCTCCCGATATAGTCCTAAGTGTGAGGCCAGCACCAGAGCCTGGTCAACCCACAGGAGGCCACACCCTCAAAAGACAACTGGTTCTCTCTTCCAGAAGCCAGCAATCATCTATGATCCCCATTTAGAGATGGGGGCTTGTCTTATGTAGGGTTATTATTGCTGTGACGAAGCACTATGACCAAAAGCAACGTGAGGTGTGCAGGGCTTGCTTGGCTTACATATCCTGCATCGTAGTCCATGGAGGGAAGCCAAAGCAGGAATGCACACTGAGCAGGAACCTGGAGGCAGGGACTGATGCAGAGACCTAATTTCTTATAGAAGCCCAGGGTTGGTACCACCACAATGACCTGGGCCCTCTTACATCAATCACTGATTAAGAAAATAATCTGCAGGCTTGCTTACAGCCGGATCTTAAGGAGGTATTTTCTCAATTCAGGTTCCCTCCTCTCAGATGACTCTAGCTTGTGTCTAGCCAGCACAAACACATCACTGGTAAGCTATATAACTTTTTTTCTTACTCCTCACCAAGATCGCATATTATCATCAACATCGCAATATAAAACATTCCAACTTTAAAAATTCGAACACTTAAAAGTTCACAATCTCTCAACTATGGACGCCTGAAAAATCAAAATAAATTGTTTTCTTATTCTAATAAGAAAGAACCATGACACAATATAATGAAATCAAAGTAAAAACCAACCCCCAACAGTGTATATAACTCTGAGGTTCACTTACGATCTATGGGCTCCTCCAACGGCCTGCGTCATATCCAGCTCCACTCTCAGTAGCCCACACCAAGTATCTCCTAGACTCAGGCCTGCTCCTCTCCACTGCTGCTGCAGTTCTTGGCAGTCCTCCCATGGTACTGGCATCTCCAAAGTGTTGGGGTCTTCTGCTGCAACTGGGCTGCATCTTCACCAATGGCCTCTCCTGGGCTCTCTTCAAGGACTCTAGCCCTGCCATACAGCACCATGTGTCAGCTATTCTCCATGACCCCTCATGCCTTCAAAACCAGTACCACATCTGGGTGACTCTTGCACTACCAAGTTCAGCTACCAGAGCAGGGTACCACCTTGGTCCCCTCTGGAACACGGCTTCTGCGTGCTGACCCTGAGGAAACACTTCCCAGAAGACTTCACCTCAGAGATGTTGATCTCTTCTTCATTACAGCTGAGCTCTCTGCTCCAGCTGAGAAGTATTAAGTGTCCCAGAAACTCAACAGCTTTACATCAACAGTGCTGATCTCTTGTTATTCGCAGCTGATTCTTCAGCCCTGGCTGATCAGAACCACAGATTCTTAATTCAAAATCTCAAATGGCCCTGATAGTCTTTGCTTCCCTCTGCAGATTCACAGGCCAGGCCCCTATCAGCATTGTCCTCTAATCTTCCAAGTTCCCACAAGTTTGCCCAGCTTTAAAAATCCAACGGCTTCTCTACCCGAAGTTCCAAAGGCTTTCCATAGTCCTCCTCCAAACACGTGGTCATGTCTGTCACAGCAATCTCCCATGATCCTGATACAAACTTCTGTCTTGGTTAGGGTTCTTATTGCTGTGATGAAACACCACCACCAAAAACAACTTGGAGAGGGAAGGGGTTATTTGGTTTCCATACCCTGAATCACTTGAGGGACGCCAAGGCAGGAACGCAAACCAAGTAGGAACCTGGAGGCAGAAACTGACGTTATGCTCAAGGAGGAGTGCTGTTCACTGGCTCGTTCCTCCACGGTTTGCTCAGGTTTCTTATAGAACCCAGAACCGCCAGCCCAGCGTGGTACCACCCACAATGGGCTGGGCCCTCCCATCTCAATCACTGATAAAGAAAATGCCCTACAGACTTGCCTACAGCTGGATCTTATGGAGGCATTTTCTCAGTTAAGGTTCCCTCCTCCCAGATGATTATAGTTTTTATCAAGTTGACATAAAAATCAAGACTCCTCAGAGCACTTGCCGTAGCCAGATGGAGCCTCGGTGCCCACTCCACTCACGCCTTCCTCTCCTCTGATCTATTTGATTGTCACTGCATAGTAGAGACCGTAGTGAGCAGTCACGGGACCTAGAGGCAAAACAGAAAATTAGTTGCATCTGCTGCTGCTTCTCACAACTCTTGGCCTCTAAAACCTTTGTAAGCATGGCTAGAGGGATGGTGGAGGTGAAAACCTGGAGGAAAACAACCTAGAGGGTAGCTTAAAATTCACTCTGCATCCAGCCTTGGAAATCTGTAGGCGCAGCTACAGTTTGAAGATGGGAGTGTGGCAATCATCATTTGAGAATTGTCACATTGCAATCTAGTTCCCCTATCTCGTAATAGTTGTATTTTTTCGCTCTCATAATTTTTAATATGTTCTTGCTGTTTATCCCTCCCTAGTTGTAACTCTACAGGCTAAAGTGTATGTGGGGGTTCTCCGACGCTTTTGCCTGCCTTTGGGACCCATTTCCTCCAGCTGGGTTGCCTAGTCTACCCTTGATGTAGGGACTGGTGCCCGGCCTTGTCCCGTCTTGTTGTGCCCTGTTTGAGCAGTGACCCTGGGAGGACTGTGCTCTTCTATGGGGGAGAAGCAGGAGTGGGGATGAGTGGGGGAGAGTGGGGAGGGTATATAATAGGAAGAGAGGGAAGATGGGGGGTGTTGGGAGGAATGGAGGGAGGGTAGGAAGGGTGTTGATACGTATTATATGAGAGAAGAAAAATGAACTAAAAAATAAAGAAAGAAAGAAAAAGAAATTCTATTTTCTGGTTAGAATCTTAAAAATCATGTCATTGGTTAACCACCACTCCAATGAGTTATAGATCCCCAGGAAACTTAGGGAATATGACACTCCCTTCCTGGTATCTGATTTAATTTAACTTAAAGGATAAAGGGGAGATGATAGCTCCAAAACTCTCTTCATCCACCAAAAGCCAAAAGTTATCCAGGAATATTTATGCTATACATAATCAAATTATATTTATAACAATCACTCTACATGAATTTACACCTTAATAAGAAGTGATGTATATTATATTACAATGCCAAATGTTATATGTAAGAAGATATTATAATGAAACCCACTATTTTGTATGCTAAATCCAAACATTATCAAAAAAAAAATGGAGGGAGAGAGGGAAATGTCAAATGTTGGTAGAGATATGGAGCCACTAGAACTCAAACACTGCCGAATTTAGATACTGAAACCACGCTGGAAAACCATGCGGTAGTCTCTGTCAAAGAGGAATATACATGTGTGGAATCATGTTAGTCCATCCTAGATACTCACCTGGAGAAATGAAAATAAAAATCCACACAAAGTCATACGTCAATGTTCGCAGCCACATCATTTAAAACAAGCCTACAACAAACCTCATCAACAGGTGGGGATAAACAAGCCTTGGTGTGTCCATATGACAGAAGGCCACTTAGCAAAAACTGGAGAAAGGCTACAGGATCAGAGGAGTATTAGACACTTGTCACCCAGGTGAACTTTAAATCATTATATTTAAAAATCCATGGTTGTGAGCAAACACCTGACAGGAAGCAACTTAAGAGAGAAAAGGCTTATAGTGGAGATATGGTCCATCACATTAGAGAGGGTGGGCGCGGCTCATGACTACAAAGAAGAGAAGGTATGGTGGCTAGCTACATCCTGTTGATAGAAAGTAAAGAGAGATGAACACCAGAGTTCTTTGAATTTTCTCCTTTCCCCCCTTTTTATTCAGTCTGAGACCTCAGCTCATGGAATGCTGCTCCCCATATTCAGGGTGTGTCTTCTCAGTTACACTGCTCTGAAAACAGACTTATATGCTCTCCCGGAGGTGTGTCTCCTAGGTGATTCTAAATCCAGTTACACTGACAACGAAGACTAGCCATCGCAATCATTATGAATGGCAATTCAGTGATGACAGAAGCCAGACATGGAAATGTCCCCACTGTAGGATACTATCTAGTTAAAATTCAAGAAAATACAAATCAAGTCAGTGGTGACAAAAAGCAGATCAACCATTGCCTGAGGCTAGAGAGAGGAGGTGAGAACTTCAAAGGGACAGAAGAAAATGTTCTGGGGCAATGAAAATATTCTACATATTAATCTGAGCAGTGACTTCATAGGCTTGTACTAATGTGAAAGCATGGCTCATTGTATCCTTTAGATAAATTGAATTTTTACTCTTTAAGTGGGTGCTTTTTACTGTATATAAACTTTACCTCAATAAAACAGAATGTAAAATATCAGCTAATAAATTTTAATTGAGTGTTTATATTTGGGCAACATTCTTCTCATTAGAAGAGAAGTCATTCTCCACAGAATCTCTTTACAGCTCTGGAACAATTCAGTTCAGAGTCCATTATCATCATGGTGGGAAGCATGGCAGCATGCAGGCAGACATGATGCTGGAGAAGGAACTGAGAGTTTTACATCTAGATCAGCAGGAAGAGAGAGTTAGCCACTGGGCTTGGCTTGAGCATTCGAAACCTCAAAGCCCAGCCCCAATGGCATATTTCCTCCAACAAGGCCACATCTACTCCAACAAGGCCACACTTCCAAATAATGCCACTCCCTATGAGCCTATGGAGGCAATTTTCATTCAAATCACCACATTATCCTTGTTAGGTATTCCCCACTGACCAACCTCCATTCTGGCTTTGAATGCTCCTCTTTAATCAGCTAACATAGCCTCTTTCAAGAGGACCCTGCTTTAGAAATCACTGTCACAGGTGCAGATAGGATCACTATTTTACATTTTAGGAGGTTGTTTTCCGTCCCAAAGCTGTCTGGCAACTGTCTGAGTCAACTCCTCTCTGTCTATGGAATGCTTTTACTTTTTCAGCATCTCTCCCCCAGGTCTGAGAAGCAGACTCTGGCAAATACTCCCTGTGAGCGCAGTGTAGAGGTGTGGTCATCTGTGAAGACTCAGGACTGACTGGGTTCTGCCTCAGAGATACCAGGCAAGAACACTGAACACTGTATTCAGTGTTTAGTATCTGCAGGCTTGAATATGATTCTCAGAGCAGCAGGCCCATGCCTAGGAAACAATGAGTAAAGGCTCCAGGAACATGTCCCTCCACCCTGGGGTTGGGAATAAGACAGAAGTCAGCTATGATAGTGGTTCTTTGGAGTGGAACCATCTAGAAAGACTCTGCTTGATTAACAAGGTTTCATGGATGTTGAAGTGTTAAACCCAGAAAAAGAAAAAAATGAAATACAGTTAGAAGACTCAAGAGTAAAAGCAGTTACCTACAAGTAAATGGCACTGTGTGTGATATTCAGTCGTTAACGTATAGATCTAAGTCCAATCCCTCATTACTCTCTCATTGGGACATGGAAGCATTCTGGGTCTTGCCCACTTTGAGGGGAGGAGATAGATGTCACTGTCCATCAGCATATCTATGTGCATTTTACCCACTGAAGCTCCTGAGTCCTGCCTCATGCCCATGTTTTATTTCACAAGGATGAACTTCCAAAGAAGCAGGAGACCCAGAAGAGAAGAGATCAGGGTCTGAACCTTCTTGCTTAAGGATGAATGATATCAAACATACTCGATGGACTAGGATAGCAGTGAGACTTAAGAACAGAAGAGCAATGGGCATATTGAGCATAATGATGAGGAAGGGAAATCCAGAGTGTGGATGTAAACACCACAGCAGGACCAGGCAGTATATGAAGTTGTTGGTCCTGGGGTCATTATGCACCCACTGCTGGCAGAGTGCAGTCTCAAATACTTTGTCCAACCAAAGGTATCAAAAAGATAATGGCTGCATACCAAAATGGAAAGGATGTGTCACCAAGAATTATGACATCAATAGATGCTCAGAGCTCAGAGAGCTGTGTTGTGGTTATTCTTGGCTGAACGTGAACACGAGAGTTCATGCTCATGTTCATTCTCTGTGGCCATCTCCGGAAGGCTGGGATGCTATGGTGTAGGACGGGTGACTGTGCCTCGTCCAGTTTCAAAGGACCACAGTATTGGCTTCAACTCAGGGCCTTCCTTTTCCCAAAGAATGCTAAGCACCTACCTGCTGGGCTAGCACCATCATCTACAGGTCAGTAAACAGAACAGAAAGCAGGAGAGAACTCGCTCACCACTTACATGAGGCTGTCTTGAGGCTGAAGAGACGGAGAGATATCAGTGCTAATGTGTGGTGAGAATTAGTGCCACAGGACTAGACTCAGGCCCTGTGGGAAAACAGCATTTGAAGGCTTACAACAAGCCCTTCCCCCCACATCACCCCATTACAGAGACCCAGAGATTCTCCACCCTTTGCCTGCAACAGAATGCTAATGCCAACAGAAAAGGAGGGGCCAGTAAGGAACCCCTTGATTGGGGCAGAGAGACAACCATTTCTTTACTTACCATTAATTTTAGATTTTCTAAATGAAAATTCAAATATTAAAAAAAACAAACAAACAGTTTTTAACATAGCTTCCTTGAAGTCTATGATTTTATTCTTGACTTATTCCCAAGTACAATCCGTGCTTAGCTGGCCAAGTTGTGGGAGATAGAGAGGAGGAATGCATGTCCTTTCCAGTTTGGGAAAGAATGTGTACTTTGTATGCATTATTCTTCCTTATCGAGTTTGTTCAAGGCCTTTTGCTCAGGAACCGCAACATAGATTTAAATAACGCAAAAAGGAAATTGGATTCCATCTATCAGTTCGCTATAACACAACCAAAATTGGATGTCTTGGAGTTGCACAGTTTCTTCATTTATAATTAATATTGTTTGTAAGTCCCAGTCTGAGACAGTATTTGTTTAACTTTCCATTTCCTGCAAAGTAATTCATCTTCCAGCTACCATTCACAAATGAAAAATTACACAGTGAGCCAGGAGAGAGAAAGAGAGAGAGAGAGAGAACTGCTTCTTTGCTTACTTTTAAGGTACAATATGCTACAGACATACCTTCTTTCACCTAAATAAAAGATGATTTGGCTTTGACACTCTGTCTTCTTTTTTAAAAAATGTCTAACTTCCAAGTTACAGTAGTTTTTGGCCATGTCATCGCTCTTTTGCTCAAACCAAAGTTCAATGCTGACATTTAAATGAGAAATAAATAAAAGTAAATTGTCGTAGCATACGTTTGTTCCTTTTCACTAGAAATACTCTTTTTCTTAGATCAGGAGAAAAGTTTCTATGTTTTCTTCACAAAATATGGCACCCAAGAGCACTACGCATACAGCTACTGGACACAGTACAGTACTGGATACAGCTCAGGAGGGGCTGATAACAGAGTTCTGTATTTCCTTCATGAGACCAGCTGAGTAGCAGCTACTAAGACACTGTTTTCTTTTGGTTTTATCATCATGTCCCTCTCATTTCTCTTAGTAGGATCTGAGTCAGGGATCCTAGCTAGCTGTCCAACCACATGCAAATTAGTCACCTCTATGACTCCAAGTCTGACCACTGCAGACTCCAGCTTCTACAGGACTTCATATCTAGAGTTACCACCCAGGAGCCCAGGGAACAGCAGCTGGTGGCAGTGGTGGGGCTCATGAGTCAAGGCTGGCTCCAGGTTTTATACTCCCAGTTTAACAACAAATAAGTTCTGAGTAGATGTCAAATAAATGCTATTCAGTCAATTCACAGATACATCTGAATGAACGTTCACACTAATGGAGCGCAGGACAGAATTGGCTCTGTTCTGTTATGTGAAATACGTTTTCACAAGACTATGAGAACAGCTCTGAAGGACAAAGAATATGACACCCTGACTTTTAGAATTCTCTGAGTGGACTGCATCAGCACTGACCAGAAACTTCCAAAAGGTTCAGCACCATCTATAAACTACATAGAATGAACATGTAGAATCTTGGTTAAGATGAAAGCGTGAAGTTCAGAGTTACAACTACCTGGAGTCCCAGCTTGCTTCACTGAGCTTTCCTAAAGAAGTGTTTCGTGTTTTCTGAGTTAGCTTCCTCATAAGTCAAATGGGAATTTTAATACATTCCTCATAGTGTTAGGGAGAGTATGAAATGAGCTAATGTGCATCTTCAGAGCTTAACCAGAATGTGAGAAGCCCTCAATAAACATTAACAGTTGAAGTTCAACTAAACTTTATGGAGATTCCACTAGACATCAGGGCCTGCACTGAGCACTACAAATACAAACATCAGGAAAGGAAGAAGGAAAAATTAACATTGGAGTTGCTATGAACCCATCACTATGATCTATACTTTTTATACATGATCTGAATTAGGTTTTAATCAGAAACTTTATTGGGTATGTATCATTAACTGTTATAACTGAAGGGTTAGGGCAAAGGAATATAAGGTCTCTGAGAGAACAAGAGATGCCACAGGGACTCCAAGCAATGACTAACCCCATTCCTGCACTTGTCATCAATAAGACAGACCCCATCCTTGAAGAACCATCGAAGGCAACGGTTCTCAACCTGTGGGTCATGGTCCCCTTGGAGGTCAAATGACCCTTTCACAGGTGTCGCCTAAGACCATCTGTATATCAGATATTTACATTGTGATTCATAACAGTAGCAAAATTACAGTTATGAATGAGCAATGAAAATAATTTTATGGTTGGGGGTCAGCACAACATGAGGAACCATATTAAAAGGGTCACAGATTAGGAAGGTTGAGAATCACTGCTCTAGGATGAAAGAGTTGCGCGTAAAGACTAAATATAACACGATGTTAGGTGCCAAGGACAGAGATCAACTAACCAGAAAATATATACCTAGACAACAGAGACTTCTTGCCATGTTAGATGAGTAACAACTGAAACATGAAAATAATTTGTCTTGACAAATAAGTGCATTAAGGAGTGGAAAAATATGAAGAATCAGATTCTGAGGCATCAAAAACATCAGGGGTGGTGACAGTACACACTCATCTGCAAGTACAATGGGCTACGTTTGTAGCTATCCTGGGATGCAGGAGGCTCTGGGCCCCAGGTTGGACATGGCTGCGAGGAGGACGGCAGCCTCTGTGAAGGTAACTTGGTGGAGGCCACCAGTCCTTTCCCACAAAGCATCTTGCTACTTGCAGCACCGCCTGAGACTCATCTGTGCTTCCAACATGAGCAGGTTCTAACGGTAAGCACCGGGACCTGTTTGAAGCAGACCAAACCTAGGTCTACTGCACATTTGACCTTTGTTGTCTTCAAGCCCTCTCCGCTGTCCTCTCGCTCCGTGGTCCCCTAAGTTACCGTACTTGCTCGGTTCTCGCTGTGTGTGAATTGCCCCACAAGACATTTTACAAGCCTGTGTCATCACTTCCATCTGTTGAAGGACATTTGTTTTCTTCAAGATGTCTTAGCCCTCCCTCCACTCCAGGCAAAATGAATCCTTCTGCTTAAATTAATCTTTGTTACCAGGCTACTTTCTACAGACCACATAATTAAATTGAAAATGGCTGTCTAATGCCTCTGTGTGTGTGTGTTTGTGTGTGTGTGTGTGTGTGTGTGTGTGTTGAGTCTGTCTGTTCCCCTCTCTGCCTGTCTCTGTCTCTGTGTCTCTTTGTCCCTCTTTCTCTCTCTCTCTCTTTCTGTCTTTCTCCCTTTCCCTTCCCTTCTCCCTCTATCTGAAGATAAACATTATTCTTGTTCATGTCTAACATTTAGTCCAAAGTTTAACACTGAATCATTTGGCTCGTAAACAAGGGAAGGATAGTGCAGAGGCCACACATTGAAGCCTGCCCTCCTCCATTCAACCTGTCCAATGTTCCCTTCCAATACTGCTAACAAGGAAATGTCAGAATGGTCTTCTCATTACTCAGCGCTTCTAGCATTCATTCCAACTTTAGGTTCCCACCGCCTCTTTCTTTCCCTTCATTCATATAAGACGCTTTTACACTCGCTATTACCTATAAGCCTTGCTATTCAAATCAAATATTTCTTCTCTGCTAAAGTATCCAATATCTTGTTTATGATATGAAAAACACCGAAGTATCTTTTCCTATATATTTATTGTTATTTTTCAGAATCGGTTTTATTTTCAAAGCCTCAGTTTACCCTTGTATTACCCTCTATTCCTCCACAAAGCATGTCCTACCTTCTCAAAGGCAGAGGATAACTTTATTAGACCATCAAATAAATAAGAAGCGAGTGGATTCACTTTGACAAGTTATGGCAGTTTGAGACAATATTACACAAAATATTTCTAGTAACAATAGTATGACACACTTATTAATATCAGTGTGAGTAGCCGTGAAGTTTTGTGAGGAACCATCTAGGACCTGACTTTCCCATGCGTAAATGTCTCCCCGAGATATGATATCACATCTCACTCCTATGACTACAATAGTGCCATGGGTATGACTTCTAGGATTGAAAATATTTTGATTTTTTCAAAACCAGCATTTCTACTTTAATTTTACCTTTATGTGTGTTCTGTCTGCATGTATATCTGCGTACCTCTTGTGTGTCTAGTGCCCTCAGAGGTCAGAACAGGGCGTTGGGTCCCCTGATACTGGGATTACAGATAGTTATATACCACCATGTGGGTGCTGGAAATTGAACATGAGTCCTCTAGAAGAGGAGCCAGTGCTCTTAACCGCTGGACCACATCTCAGGCCCCTAAAACCAGTACTTTTTATCCTTGAAAGTTTCCTACATTTATACAATATACACCGGCCATATCCATCCGCCACTATCTCCCTGCAACTCACCCTTGTTCTTCCCATTCTGCTTCCCTCCCAACCTTAAATCTTCTTTTCCATTTTTTGTCTATGTTACTAATAACCCTTGAGTCCAATTACCACTGGCATGTACCCATTCACTAACATATGAACAATCTACCATAAACCAAGTTCTGGCAGGAGAGTGTCCCTCCCTCAGCAGTCACCAGCTGCCAATGGTTTCTCAGATAGAGGCAGAGCCTCAAGGGTCCCTAGCCCATCCTTACTGGAATTTGTTGTCGTCTTGGCGACAGTATCTCTACTACTCTCAACTGGCCTGGACCTCCCTATGTAGACCAGACTGGCCTCAAACTCACAAGCATCTTCCTGCCTCTGCCTCCAGAGTGCTGGGACTAAAGGCACATGCCACCACACCCAGCTCACGCTTGAATTTTGACTGACTTGATCTTGTAGTACAGACTTTCTTGAATGTTTTCTACTCATGATCCCTTTTCACGTTAGAAATTGTTATTCAACCCTGGGCATACAAGTATTTTAAATAGGTATACAAATCATTTAGTGATAATAAATCATTAACAAGTTATTTAAAGATAATTCTTCAATATATGTATGCTTTTATTATTTTTTTAAAAAATAAAGAAAATTTGCATACTGTTAATATGGAAGCGCTTGATTGTTTTTACAAAAAAAAAATTAAATGTTGGCTGAACATTTGATGCTACAGGACATAGAGCCTCTTCAGCCTTTCTCGGCATTTCTCATTAATGCTAAGAAAAATCACTTTACATAAATATGTATCATGTAGTAGAAATATCGTAGTGGCCATTTCAGAACTCTGTGGGAACTCTGTGTTGACCTCAAACAAAAATTCACTTAATGATTTAATAATCTTTTATGAAACTCAAGTCAGCAACTCAAATGGCAATTTTTTTGTTTTTGTTTTTAAATAGATGTCAAACTCCTTTTTAATTATTTATTTTTATTTTATGTGCATTAGTGTTTTGCCTACATGTATGTTTGTGTGCAGGTGTCAGATCCCCTGGAACAGGAGTCACAGACAGTTGTGAGCTGCCATGTGGGTGCTAAGAATTGAACCTGGGTCCCCTGGAAGAGCAGCCCGTGCTCCTAACCACTGAGCCATCTCTCCAGCCCCTCAAATGGCAATTTTTAAAATCAAGCATTTTAACACAATATAACCCAAGTATATACAGATGTAATACTCATACTCTGAGGAATAATGATAAGAAATATTAAAATTCTTTGTTTTCTATAATTAAACCATTATGTTTCTACAAAAGTGGAAAACTTTGCATGCACAATAAAAGCAAGCAATTCATGTAGCCTGCACTGGTCTCCAATGTGAGGCTAGATGTTACAAACAGCAATTATTAGGATAGCATCACTCATGATGGGAAGTCTATGTGTACTGTGTGTTCAGAACCAAGGTTACAATGAGGTCACATGATGCAACATGACTGAGCACTACCAGGACTACCTTATGGTCATTTGCTTTTGATTTGGAATTAGTTTGTGGTCATGACAAATTCAGAAAGTTTTCATCATCACCAAATTTTTGCAACCCCCACATTCAGTTACACAGCTCCGTATGGGACCACGGCCCGCAGATTAAAAGTCTGCATTTTATCACCCAGTGTCCAGCGTCTACAGATCTCACTGTAACCCCGGAGGGTATAACTCACAAGACTGCACAGCCAGCCTCCCTTCTGATCCTCGCTGCTCTGGCAGACTTCCACGATGTTTCAATCCAAGCCATCTCTTCTGGAACAAGTAAAGTTCCATCTTTGCCAGAATAGGTCTTAGCCCTAAACCAAACTGGGCAGCTGTTTGCCAAAATCGGCGGTGATGTTTGATGGTAACGATCAACACGGAGCTAAGGCCCTGGGAGTGGGTGATGGAATGGAAAGTGATGTGGGTTGATTTTCCAGTAACAGTTATAACATATTTATAACATAATATAACATAGGATCTCTTAGTTGGCTCTGGCCTGCAGGGCATCAATAAAACTTATCTTCATTTATTATTCTTCTATATTTGTAGAAAGAATGTTAATGAAACATTTGCTTTATAAAAGACCCTTGGTATAAAATGTTAGAAATTGAAGTTAAGGAGATCTTAAGCATTGTTAAGATATATAAAAGGAAAGTTGAAAGAAAACAAATGAAAGGGGATGCATTAAGATTCTTTCTTCATACTTTTTTCTTGGGAGAAATGGGTAATCAATGCTGGCCTCAAACAAGATCGCCCTCCTTTAGCCTCACAGCTGCTGAGAGTTCAGGCTTGTCCTGCCATCTTTCTCTGTGAGCCATTCTCTCTACGTGCGCCTTCATCCTCAACACATTAAAGTTTAAGCTGGGTAGCGCACCCACATTGGTCAAATACAATTCTGGGGTTGTTCTAACTTGGGATAAAAAGAAAGCCACAATTAAAAGCAGCAAACTATAATGCTGGTTCTGAGACCTCAATTTTGTAGGAATTCCAACTCTCTTTGAACCCCTATATAATTCTTAACTTCCAAAGTGAAGCTCACATATACATCTGCAAGTTGTATACCAATAGTAGAAACATGTACTAGGTGATATCTGGATTTCTCACATTCTCAGAGAACAAATCAAGTATATGCTCATTTCATCTATGAATATGTCTATGGATATATATGAGTATTCAATAGATGATATAGGTTTATTATAAAATACTAGTTGGTATATTTGTGGAAGCTAAGAAGTTCCATGATTTTCATCTGCATGCTTGAGATACAGGAAAGTCAATAGTGTAGCTCAAAGACCCTAGCACTGAAGAGCTAATGATGAGATTTCAGAGCAGGGATGAAGATCTAAGAGTAAGAAGTTCAAGAGTAGACAATAGTTTTCCCACCCGAAGCAGCTGGGGTACATTCAACCCTTCTCCAACTTTTTGTTCTATTTAGCCCCTCAATGGATTGACTGATGGTTACTAGCATTGAGACAGTCATCTACTTTGCTGGATTCACCCATTCAAATACTAATTTCTTCAGGAAACACTGTCAGACACCCACCCCCCAGAGATCATGTTTAATCAGCTATTTGGGCATCCTATGGCCTAGCCAAGAAGGCACAAAGCCAAACCCATTGTCATCGCCGGGAGATGGTGCCACACGCCTTTACTAAAGCACCAATCCTAACAATTTCTAGAAAAACAGGTAACCAGACTGCCAAGTCCATGATGTGTTTGCCCACGCAGACACTATGCCATTACTGTTAATGTCTAGCTACTAATGTTACAAGGCCAACAATGTGCAACAGTTGCTTATGCCCTTGTCAAGTGTGGTCTTTTGAAGCCATCATGTTTTTGACACTATTTTAAGTAGCAGAAATGTGTGCTTAAATTCCATGAAGTCACTTTTTCCTCACTCTTTTTGTTCTCATTTATTGCCTTAGGATTCAGACATGTCTTTTACTCCAAAAAGATACCTACCTGCTATACTGATAATTACCTCTCGCCTTTAAGACAATCCATGGACTTGCTATGACCTTTGAGTGTATATCCAACCTCTTGCTCTCTTCCTTTAGGTCTAGCACACCCAGAAGGAGTTGTTCAAGTAAACACTCTTTACTGAAATGCCCACTGAGTGTCCGGTGGGCTCACAAGTCCTCCACACGTGTCCAGGCAACCTTCTAATACAGCACACTCATGTTGCAAATATGCATTTTTTTTCATTGAGAGTATCTGCTTCAAAAGAGAGATTATTCAAGGAAAATAACAAGAAATACTCTATTCACACTGACTAGAGGAGGAACTTAAAGGCACAAAATTTGAGTTGTAAAAATCCTAAGTATTCATCTCAGTTTTGAACTTTGGTTGTATTTTTTTTTCTTGGTGTTCCCCAAAATATCACCATAACCTTCTTTAAGCAAATGGCAATGCCTTAATTCTCGATGTATTATAAGGCCCTAGGGTCTCTTTCATCCTTGTCAAGGAAGTGCTAAGGAGAAGCTGCCTTTTACATAACACACCATGGCCTTCTTAAATTACACAACACACCATAGTCTTCTTTAAATAAATTAAAATATGCTCACCAAAGGACCCATCAAGATCTTAATACAAGATAGGAAAATAATAATAGAAAAAGTTCCAAGTTGGATTTCATAAGAGTATAACAACATGGAATTCTCAGGACTTTCTTAAGCAATTTTTAGTCATGATATTGTTTCTAAATTGAGGGCCACAGGGGAACAGCAGCAAGAGGAAGACATTATATCAAGGATTCTGAATGTCCCGGTTGCCAGTACTCTGGCTTCCCAGTGCAGCTGGATGACAAAGCAACCAAACCCCCTGGAAGGGTTACTCTGTGTCTTCTTTTTTGTTTGCTTTGTGTTGTGATGTGTTTGTGAATGTAAGTATTTTTACTGGTGCATATTCACTGTACACAGTTCTGCATTTTATAATATAACTATAGCTTCTACTTTAAATTGCTTTATACAATAAAATGGGAAATTAACTCTGGCTGTAGGAATGCCCACTAAGCTTCCTACCAACTTTTTAAGTCAATCATCCACCTTCAAAAAAATAGTTAGCTCAAGGATCTCTCTGTTCCTATATTACTGTGCAGCGTAAGTTAGAGTTAAATTAAATGCATGAGACAAACAATGCAGCATTTTTTTTCAGACAAAGGAGGATATCATCAAATGTGTTGTGTGAATGGGAAGGAAGTCATAAGAGTTGCTTTTTTCTGGCAGTTATAGCTGTAAATCTCCTCTTAAGTTTGGCTTCTTTCGAATTTCATGCTTCTGGAGAAATGTACAATTCATCACTTATATTTCACTTGTAGACAAACATTACATTAAAGATGATTTGCTTATTTTTAAGCAGTGAACGATGTCAAGAAATACATAGTAAATGGATGCATTTCTTAAAGATGTCTAGATTATCTCAAAATAGTGTTAAAATCATTTTACAGTTTAATTTTCAGGAGATTTGTAATCTGCCCTGAGTCAGTTCCCTTGTCAAAAAAAAATATTAATTAAAGGACCACAAACCATGAGTTTTAAATCCAACATTAACTAACTTCAACGTATTCCAAAAAGACTTAGACCACAGCCGTGAGTACAGACAACTATGGGAGACATGCAGGCCCCTTCCTTAGATAGAGAAAAACTAGATGAAAATGCATATGCCGACAGCAAAATTCAGTGGAGTCAGTTTAAAAATAACTGAAAAAAATGGTCTTGTGATAGATGATCAGTTTTGCACGTACAGGAATATATAATGTATATTGACTTTCTCTCATTTTCAGAGAATAGAAGCAACTCTGTTAGTTTTCTATTATCCCAAGAGTTGAAAACACATACCAATTTAACACAGATTATTGTCTTCCAGGTAATCAACCCCAAGAAGTTAGTACTCCATTGCTGTGGGAACTCAGAAAATCTTCAAAGAAGATTACAAACTCCAGTCGAACATCATAGTCAGGAGTTTATTAAAAGCATGAAAGAACTTCAGTTGCCTTGTTAGGCACTTTTTCTAAGCTGAACTTGGAATTTATAAATTCAATCTCTATCTTGATCCTACCTAGTATTTGAAGGATTCCTTGTGGTCTCCATGTCTGCAGTAAAACATTATTTACTGGACATGACAGGACCATTGCACGCATGAACTCATAGCAGTTATGACTAAGACCTGCACAAGAGCAAGCCAGTCAAGATCCCAGCAGGAACAAGAGAGGCGGTCTTGAAGTCTCACCCTAGCTGAGAAGCTGCTGGTAATTGATGGGTGCTGAGGAGAGAAAAGTTTCCTTCAGGGATGTTGAGCCTGTAAGGCTGTACATGCTCCAGGAGATGGTCCCACACACATGTACACACTGGCAGTAAGAGGCGCAGTGGTTAGAGAGAGGGGGAGAGAAAGAAAAAGAAAGAATCTGAACTTGGGAGGAAAAGTGATGGGGAGGCTAGGGGAGAAGCTGGAGGGGAGGTAATTTGATTAAAACACATTATATACATTATGAAGTTATCACTAGAGAGGGAACAGAATGAGACAAGAACAATGAGTTTCATATCAGAATTGTATGTTTAACACTTATTGGACACTTGTGAGATATAAATCACATGGAGTATGAGGATCAGGAAGAGACTAACAGTGGTCTGATCTTTAAAAGTTTAATCCCATCAGGAGGTGGAGGCATACTCCTTAATCTCAGCACTCAGGAGGCAGAGGCGGGCGGCTCTCTGTGAGTTCAAGGCCAGCCTGGTCTACAGAGTGAATTCCAGGACAGCCAGAGTTACAACAGAGAAACCTGTCTCAAAAAAACAAAAAAGAAAAGAAGGAGGAGGAGAAGGGAGAAGACGAAGAGGAGGAGAAATTTAATGCTTGCTGGGCATAATGGCACACATCTGTCATCTCAGAACCCGAGAGTCCGAGGCAGGAAAATCACTGCAAATTGAGACATGACAGTCTACACAAGACTCTGTTTCAAAAAAGTTAAAAATTTTAAAACGTTTGATGCCTTTGGAAACTCTTTACTGCTGGTATAAAATAGGCTGTATGTGGACATTTGTGGCTTTATCTCTACAGAGAGAGCATATAAGAAGCGATTGCATTACTGTTTGCAGTTTAACAAGCTAGAGGAATGTGCACGATCCTGTACACAAAAGACAGGCACATATAGCCACACTGGAGAGTGCAGAAGGTCAGATAACACTTCCTAGATGAAGTTAAACTTAAAGCCAAGATTAGAAGGTTCTATGGAGGAAATGAAGGATTTCAAGGAAGATGGAAATCAAAGCATCTCTCCCAGGATAAAGCTGATGGAAGAAACAGATTTCATTTGTAGTTAACTGAGCCTGCTATTATCTGCCCACCAAGGCCATCCCAGGCTGGGCACTGTCTCCTCTCAGCAGAGATCTCTGTTAAAATAGACTTGTGCTCAGAGAATACTGTAAGAGAAAGGGCTTAGAGAGTCACATATACACCTTATCTAATAATACCCACAATCTCACCACTCAAGTTCATTGCCTTTATAACCTTCAGATCTAGACTTTCCTATATATCCTGCGCTGTCTTTGTCTACTAGAACGTGAGCTTCACAACAGAAGGACCTTCATCAAGTTCGTGTTCACTGCTAGATTCCCAGTCACTGGAAAGTGCCTGCAGCAGAATAAACACTCCACAACAGTCGCCACTCATTATCAATTACTTATTAAATGAACGAATAAATGAATTCCAGACCAAAGAAGATTGTGGGTTGAGAATGTAAATACTAAGTTCCATTAAGCATCAGATTCGCTTTATTTTGAATCTGGGTCTCATTCTAGAACTCACTATAGAGCCCAGCTGGCTTCAAACTTATGGTGATCCCCACCCCATCCCACCCCAGTCTGAAATCACAGCCATGAGACACCACACATGCTACGCACAAGACATTTTAGAAGGTTGGAGTTACTCAGCAAGTTGTTGGAGTATAAAGTGGATAACAAGCTTGAGAAACACCTTCAAGCTCCTGTGAGCTTATCCAAGGGCTTCTCTGTTTGTCTTGAAAGCTACAGCTGCTGTCGCCAGCCCCTGAGGAATTTTAAGCAAGTACATAGTTATACCTTATGAAATATTACAGCAGCAGAGAAAGAAATGGGAAGAAATTGTGACTGCCTGTCAAGAAAGAGAAGGGTTTGGATGCAGGGCTGATCATGTACCAAAGCGATCCCTGGTGCTTGGTGACCTATCACACATTCAAGGTGCAGGAAGTAAGGAGGAAAACCTGCAGTAAGGCCTGAGCCTTGTCAGATTACAGGAGTGCTGTTCACCAGAACAGAAAGGAGGAAGGGGTGGGATGAGAAGATTTGGATTCTAGAAAAGCTTGCTTAGAGTTTTTCTGATATTAAAAATCAAGTAGATACTTCAATATATGATCCTCAAATCCAGCCAAAAGAGAGAAGGCATGGAGGAGAGTCAGGGCAGAAGGGAAAGAAATAGGAGAAGGAAAGGAAGAGAAGAGAGGAAAGCAAAGCAGGGAAGAGAATAGAGCGGGGGATGAGAGAAGAATGTGTGGGAATAAAAGGGAGGGAGGGAGGACAGGACAGGACAGGACAGGACAACTTGGTTGGGAAAAAAAGGCTTTATTTTCAAGAGGGGAGTCCATGGATTTTGAAGAAACTGCCGGCAAGAGTTCAAAGCATGATATGAATTCGGCAATGGATGACATTCCGGAGGCAAATGCACGAGCTCTAAGAAGCATCTGGGGATGAACGTCAGCGAAAACAATCTAGCCGATCCTGGTGGCTGGATTCCAGAGAAGGACATGTTTAACAGGATACTCGAGCCCCAGAGCCTTCACCAAGTTTGACTTAAATTCATACCATGAATATCTAAAGTGTATCTGAAAGTCGGTGATGAGCACACAGAGAGAGAAGACAGTCCCTCCAGCTATGAACAGGATATAAACTGAAAATGTTCATTTCCTGCCCCATGCCACTAGAGAACTGGCGAAATCAGAGCAGAAGCTCTACCTTCCTTCCTAATACACCTGCCTTTGATAAGACCTTGGGGCTTTTATTCTACAATAAGACTACAGCTTTTTCCATGGACTTCACATGTGTACTGTAAAAATTAGTCATGAGTTATTATAATCATTTTTCATCTTCAGTTAAGGGACTTTTTCAAAAATAGAACCAGACACTACTCAGAGTGAAACTGAGCTCTCTCTCCACTTAACTGACTTATCTAGTGCAGAACACACACGGTTGATTTCATCAGAGGCCAGTGTGGGTCTGGTGGATCACAGGTGGAAGCGCTCAGGGCAAGGGCCTCAATGGACGGAATGCTAGCATGCGTGCTTCGCTCAGTGACTAACCAAGGCCAGGCATTCTGCCATCTACACCCAGAGCTCCCTGTAAAATTCCCCGGGGTTTCTGTCCACTCTGTTCTCATTTGAAATGTTTTTATAGCTATGATAAACGAACTCCAACTAGGAACGCTTCAGAACACATGGTCTCTGTTACTGAAGAGTAGGTTCAGATGTGTTTCTGCTGTAAATATGAACCCTGGTTCTTCTGATTGCTCTCTGGGGTCATTAAAAGCACATGAAGGAACACGGAGAAAGAGTCAAAGGCCTATTAACCCCAGCAAGTGAAACACCATTCATTGGAAGATTGGGTATTTCTAATTGTCTGAAACCCATTCTGGCAGGAATTTCCGGATTCCTGCCCACAGAATTCACAGGCTGCTCTGAGACCAATGCCAGCAACATTCAGAGTCTCTAGTGTTTTGTGGCTCCTCTACCTTTGTTCCTGGAGAGAATAAAACTTCAATGGGAGAGCTCTGACAGACTTTCATGAATTCAAACTGTTGCAGCAAACAGCTAATGAAGGTTAGAGGAGTCTAGGACCGATGAGCCCCAGCATGCGTGTGCTCTCAGGATGCAACATGAGGAGGTCTAAGAAAATGGACACTGCAGACAGCAGCGGAGCCACGCTGGAATCCAACTGCCCAGGACTCCCTGGTCTTTCCATAAGCCCTGTGCCCCAGGGTTATAATACCAGTTTTTCAAGATGGCTTTAAGAATTAGAAACAATGACCATGTTAACTGCTTAGCGCTTTGCCTGACATTTCATGGCAGTCCCTGATTCAGTTCACCATCATAGAGCCAGAACAGATATTCAGCAATAGTAATACGACCACTAAGAAGCACTTCTCACACTGCTAGTGGCAAGTAATGACATGCTTTCTCTTCAGCTTGCAATCCAAGCTAAGGGTACCCCAGCAAAGGCAAAAACAAAGATGCCCCCTGGTAAGTTCCTTCAGTGGGAAAATAGGCTAAAATTAATTTCTCTCTATTTGTACACACCTTCTTTCCTCACAACTGTATAGTCAGCAAGTGAACTGATCTTAATACTGCAGCCATCTCAACAACAGGATCTGGAGGCCAGAAGAGGCCCCAGCTCATACCACAAAGCTCCAATTCGTGTTTCCCAGAATCCAAATGACTCCCTTGATTGTTATTAGTTAATTCAGAACTAACAGTGGAAAAACCCAATGACATCTCAGAGCAGACTACCAAATGAACTTGAGCTGAACCATCCCATCGTCCCCTCTCAAGGAGTGAGAGGACGTGGGAATGAAACAATACAGGCTCCTGCCAGGACAGAGGGCAGACAAAGCATGGAATTCAGTGTAGCTAATTCCCCAGGAGAGCTTTCACAAGGTCCCAAATCTTCCAAAGCATAAAAATCACATGGGCTTTTACCAAAGAGGAAGTCAGACACAATGCAGGGAAGGGCTTGGGAGCATTGGCTGGCTGCCCAGGCCCTTGAATGTGTTGGTTTGTCCAGCCAGACCAGCAAGTACATGCAAATGCAGCCACAAAGCAGAGTGGAGCTGAGGGAGGTGAAACCATTAACAATAGGGAAAGTGGCAATTCTCAAGAAACATGTTCCTTAGCAGTCTATTGTTGAAGGAGGAGTTGAAAAGGAAGTATTAGCTTCCCAGTACAACAAATCTCCGATCCAAAAGCTGTTTTCCACCCAATCACTGACAAACACCCAGTGTCCAGCTCTGGGATGTCTGTAGGGTAGATTCTAAAGAATTCAGGCCTTCCCTGAAATCCAGCCCAATGTGTGATAGGGAATGTAAAAACCACCCTCACAAAAAGGCAACCTCGTTGAAATACATGCCTCTCAAAATTCAGATCCATGTTTTATTCATTGTTTAGTCTCCAGCATCTGCCACCCATTGCCAGGTGATTGGCTAAAGAGAAGGAAAGTTAAGTTCAAAACAATGTGATATTAACCATATACTAGAGCTGAGTCGTGAACATATAGACGGATGAAAATAACACTTCCCTGGCGTGTGTGAAGACCTAGGTTTGATTCCCTACCGTTACACACACAAAAAAATAATAAAACAAAAGTTAAATAAGGAGAAAGATTAATGTAGAAACCGATGGGTCAATTGAGTTTTCCCAGAAAAAGTGAAGATACAATAGGATGTTATAGACAAAAGAAAATATTCCAGAAAGAAGGGAAAATATAAGACTATGTGTGTATAAATACATAAGAACTTAGAATCCCGTGTGTTGATTTGAGTTTCTGTTTCTTAATGTGTGGTCGGCAGGCCACCCACAATGAATTTTGACTTTACGATTAAATTCAAATCTCTTGAATGGAGAGCCTAGAATTTTTTCCCTTCTAATAAGCATCTAATTTGTTTTAATCTACATAAATATGAAGCTGGCTAAGGGGAAAAGGGCAAATTCAAACAAATGTATAGTCTTCCCTTAATAGTAGGCACAAAGAAAAGTAGGTAAGGGAAGAAAAAGAGAATAAAGAAGGAAAGAAGGGAGTGAATTTAAGTACTATATAGAAGACTGGTAAAGGAGTCCGAGTCCACGCTACCTGCTAGTCCGTGCAGTGACTGCTGTGCTGAGACCAAATAGGTCATCTGTGGCATGTGGAAAGCAATGAGAGTTCTTCCAAGCCATTATTAGCAGAATTTTTTGCTCTATCCTAGGGGCAGTGAAACTCTAGTGTAGGTTCCTAATCAAGATATTGACTGTCTCAGTCTCTCAAGCCAAGTAAGGGGAGGGGAGAAAGCAAGAAAGAAAGGAAGGAGGGAAGAAAAAGGGAAGGAGAGAGAGGGGGGAGGGAGAGAGAGAAACAAAGAAACAAAAAAAGAGAACAAGAAGAGAGAGTGGGAGTTTTCTTCTGACCAGCACCCCCATTGCTGACTTCCCCAGGACCCCCTCCCTTTCCTGTCATAACAAGCCTTGAAAGGATTTCTTATATTCACCTCTCCGTCTACTAGCCTTCGAACCATGGCAGACTCCCTCTGCCCTCACCATTCCCTTGACATGGCTCTGAACCCTCCAGTAACTTAATAATTGCCAAATCTGTCAGGCATCCTCTGATGCTGGCCTTCTCTCCTTGACTCCCTCCAGGTCAATACTTTAAACTTGGTGTAAGAGGACCCACACCATCAATAGTCTTCTCACTCCCCTGTGCTTGCAATGCTTCTGTTTCTATTGCTCCTCGTTTTTCTAAATCAATGAACGTCTGTTCTTGCCTAGCATACCTAATTTCTGTGAGCAAGTTAATCCAGTACCTGCCACTATTGTCTCGGTCAAAAAAAAAAAAATGCTCTAACTTTTAGAAGCTTAAAAACACCCATTTTATTATGTTCCCACACACTGTGGGCCAAGAATCTGGAAAGGGTACAGTGAGGATGAGTCCTCTTTCCCCAAAATGTCTGAGCCTAAGCTGAGAGGACTCAAGGCTCACAGGCCAGTCATGCGTGGGGGACAAAATGTGTGCAACCCCAGACATTCACACCTGGAAACCCTAACCTCAATGCAGTGCTACTCTGAGAACGAGGAAGTGAAACCTTTGAAGGGAAATTGGGTTTGGATGAGATTTGAGGGTGAGGGCATCATACTGAGATTTGTTTCCTTGGAAAAAGAGGAAGAGAGTATAGCTTTCTCTCCAGGCTGCAGCAAAAGGAGGCCATCTGCAAGCCAGGAGGAGGACACTCACCAGACACAAGAGCTACCAGCACCTTGATCTTGGATGCTAAGGCACCAGAGATAGGAGAATTTGCTATTATATTCTGTTACCCTGTCAATGGTATTTTTGTCACAGAAACCCAAATGGACTAAGCAGACTAGAGAGAGGAATCTTTGCTGGTGTTTGATACCTAGTTGGAGTGACCGGGACTTGTTCCACCTTGTGACCTCTCCTTGAAGCCTGGGCTTCTCCGAAAGGAAGGGGACATACACTCCATTCCTTGAAATGAAGAATGTCAAGCAATATACAAGACTTTGTAAAAGACATCTAACATCCAAAGCCACAGATTTTATGTAACTTCAAAATATTCATGTCAAGCCTGGCTCTAGATTTATATGTCCAATTTATTGCAATAATAATAGTAGTTATTATTATTATTATTATTTAAAAACAAAATATAATTATAGCTACTTGGAAAGTGCCCAGCCAAGTTCTAAGTATCTGATATGCATTAAGTCATGCAAACACCACAATGACACTAAGATGTCAAAACTATTATCATTACTATTTGAAAATATTTTTAAATTATTTCAATTGGCATACAATAATTGTACATATTTAGAGGAAACTGTAGTGTGCTGCAGAACTATCTTTTTAGTTGTGTTTAAAATATTGTTTGTGCACTGTTGGGTGAGGGGCTGCTTAGGTCTTGGTGTTTTGTATTGTCTGCAGGTGTTGGATTTATGTGGGGAATGTTTGATTGCTAATGATCTGCATGTGCTATCAGTAGAACACCTGAGGAGTTCTGGATCAATAAAAAACATCTGAGCTCAGACACTCCAGGTTCCACTGCTGAGTATGGTGTTGGCCATGATGGTGGTTCCCTCTGTTGAGGTCTGACAAGGCTTATATATATGAATATGCCTCCACATCTTCTTTGGTGAGCCTACACAACAGCATACAACTAAAGTAATGTATGCATGTATTCAATGTATAATTATCAAATAAAGATAACTAACATTCTCATCATATCAAACATTCATTGTTTGCTTTGGAAGCATCAAAATCTTTTCATCTAACTATTTTGAATTGTATAATAAGCTATTATTAAATGTAGTCATCCCACTGTATCATAGAGTACTAGAACTTCTTCCCTTATCAAACGTCTCTTTGTACTTGACCACCATCTCCATTCCCCATCCCCAACCTCTGGAAGCCACTACTCTCTCTTCTTCTATAGGTCAGCCTATATAGTTTCTGTATCTGAGTGACGACATGTGGTACTTGCCTCTCTATACTGATCATCACTATTTTTAGAAGATGTTAAATGATGCACATTAAAGTCACCCAGAAAACACAATGGAACTATTCTGGGCCCAAGCAGTCTGTCTCCAGATCTTAGTCTTTTAACCTTTTAACATCTGTGCCAGGAAGCTACATTCCACAGGCATGTCAAAAATCAGTTCAATCAAATAATGTTTTAGTCTACCATTTCACTATTAAAATAAAAATATCTTACTGTATTTCTTACATGTTCTCTCCTTATTAAAACTTTTACCATTCGTGTAAAGTCAAAACAACAGGTTGAAAGCCAAACAAAACTCCCAGCCTCTACAAATCTCCAGACTACATCAATAGACCTCTTAAGGATTCCCATTCTCCCCCGTTGTTTCCCATCTGGGCACCCATGAACATCTTCCCCTTGGTATATTATATTAAGTTCCATCTGAACCTCCTACTTCCTATCTCCTTCTATGATATTATTTATAAACTTAAAATCGATTCTTATACCCATTGCTTAAAACTTTCCAAAGGCTTCTGTTGGAATAAAGTAAAAATGTTAATTCACCCCACAAAACCCCCTCTGATGTGGCCTGACCCTGTCCTTTCTCTCTCACACTTGTCAACCTCTAGCTCTGAGAGGTTGCTTCCTGCCTTCCCATAGAAACGCTATGTTCTCCTTCCTAATCCTGTCCCAGTTCACACGACTGGAAAACTGTTACTTTAAAAATAGGTAGCCAGGCAGACATGAGCAGGAGGGAGGAGGCTGTTGTGAATACTGAGTACACTCTTATTGGGTTAGGGAGTCAAATGTCAGATAATCAGGGAAATTACGCTATCCCCTGGTTGTTAGTGTTTTTATCCAGCTCTGACAGAGATGGAAAAGTGGCCTGGCACTGGGAGTCTAGGAACCACACAGCTCTTACAAGAAGGTGCACCAGCAGTCTGGAGCCCAGGGACCATACAACTCTGAGGTGGGGAAGGTGTCCCCAATGGGAAGGTATCCTGACAATCGGAAAGCCAGGAACCATAAAGTTCTCACAGCTCTGAGGCAGGGAAGGTTTCCCCAGCTGAGCTCTGCTCTGCTTTGAGGGGAGAGGCTTCCTCAGTGCTGCAGTTCTGAAGGGAAATGTCTCTGGTGAACTGAGGTGTTCTGGATGAGCTGAGGTGTTCTGGCTGAGCTGGGGTGTTCTTGCTTCTGGCTCAGCTGAGGTGTTCTTCATGCTTCTTCTGTTTCTCCTCTTAGTGGTTGCCACCACTTGGGAGGAAGGCAACAGCTGAAGCTGCCTACCACTCGCCATGCCCCCCCAGGCAGAGTGCTGAAAGGTGCTCTTTATATAGTGCCCTCCCCAGGAGGCAGAGTTTTCCAGGGTGGCCTGTGATTGGTGGGATTTTTTTGGAATTCTTTGGCTAGTCTGGAGAGGGTTGAGGGGCCCAGCTTAGGATCATGTGTGTTAGTTGGGGCCACTTCTGCACTGTTCTGCCAGGTTGTAGGGGACCCCAAAGCTGACTGGGAATGCGGTCCCTGATAGTCCCATGGGGGAGCTTCCTTATGGGGAGTGGGGAAGTTCTCAAGTCCCAGAGTTCCCCAGCCTTGCCAAGCCAGACTTCCACAAAGGGAAAATATGCTGGTTCCCCAGTAGTCCTCATGGTAGCCAGGGCCCCAGGGTCCCCAGCAGGGTAGCAAGAGAACCAAGCAGCAGCCCTGAAAGGCAGCTGGGAAAAGTCACATTTGCTCCCTGGCATAAACACAGATGGCAGTGCAGTGCCATTCTGGGCTGGGAATAGGCAGCCAGCAGCCCAGTCCTCACCTGGGTCTGCCTGCTGCCATGGCTGCTTACAGGGCCCACCATGAAGCAGTCCACAGACATGGGCTGAGGCAGCTTGACTGCTGTACACCTGGAGGAGGCAGGGCCAGGAGGGTTGGGCCTGGAAGAGGGCAGGGCTGAAGAGGAGCTCCCTCCACACAGAGCCCCAGCTGTGGACCGCTCGGGGGGTGTGGATCTGGAGCCCAAACCACACACACACACACACACACACACACACACACTCAGTATGTAGAGAGGGCCATGTGGGGGGCTGAGTCCTCCACAGAGGTAGGAGCCCTATGCTGCAGACTCCACAGCCTACAGAGCCCCTACACTAGTATCTTTATCTCTTGATGGTTAAAAAGCCTCTTTGTGACTCAATACCCTTGAAGCTACAGTTAGGTTCTTCCCACCAAACCAGAAATTCAGATACCAGGACACCTTCACCATGACTATCCATGTCCCTCAAAGAACATCTTGATAAGCAGAGAAAGAAAACACTCACAGGAACATCTTAACCCCAAAGCATATAGCTTAGAGTGGGATGAAGGTTGTACCCAAGGGGAGAAACTTATTGATGACATCACAAGAGGGAAGGTACCAAAGAAAACTTCTTTAAAATCTACAATGCAAAACTCAACAGGCCTCTGTCCCCTTTCAAGTTCCCACTCATCTTTCATTGGAATATTTTGCTTTGCTTTGCTTTGCTTTGCTTTGCTAAATAAACTTCTGCTTAAATTGCCCATGTCTCTTGGTTTAATTATTTCCTTGAAAAAGACAGAAACTGAGGAGAAATCCAGCCTGGTGGTACAGGCTGCAATCTGAATACTCAGGAGTGTGAGGCAAAGGATTGTTGTGAGTTTGAGGCCAAGCTGGACTATAGATCTCGGGTTCCAGCCAGAATTACAACAGAGAAATATTGTCGAGAGAGAATAAAAAAATGTTTATTTATGTGTGTATGTGCATGCACAACTGGGTATGTGTACCTGTGTATGTACACAGAGGCCAGAAAATAGTGTGTGTGTCTTCCTCTACCATTCTCTGTCTATCCCTGTGAGGCCAGGTCTCTCCCTGCACCTTGTGGTAATGTCTACTGGGAAAGGCTCAGAGCCAACAAGCTCAAACAAGCCATCCTCTTGTCTCTGCCCACCTTGGAGCTGGGGTTGCAGACTTTAGCCAAATGCCCCTCCTGTTAAGGGGTTGTTAAGATCCTAATGCTAGGATCTGAACTTCAGTCCTCTTGACGACACAGTAAATACTTCTGTTGAGCCACCTCTCATCTCAAATCACGACTTACTAAACTCTGTGTTGTAACCTCATTTGGGTCTCATGGAACAAAATGTGCAGATCACCAGAAAAGGCAACAGTAAAAGGGTTTTGAATACTCAGTGACCCAGGATTAATTAAAAAGCAAACATGTAACGAGTCTGACGTGTCTCTGGAAAGGCTGGTCCATGTTGCGTCTCATGACTGCACTCTAGTCTTGGGTCTGAGCACACGTGTGCCCCGGGCACTGTACACGCCATCACACCACACAGCACTAACGACGGCTGCCTGGAACCTCCGCTCACACAGACTGTGTCGCGTGCTGTAAATTGCAAGGTCTTTACTCTACAAAAACTTCCTGCCTTTAGGGAAAAGTAATGGTTTAATCAAAGAAAACAAAGGCTTTTCATGCTTTTCTATCATCATTTTTATCCCATCGCTACGAAACACTGTTCTCTTGTTTCCTTTATAAAGGAGAAAAAAGAAGATGAAAATGACATGTAACTAGGTCTTAGGATGTTTGGTTTTTGTTTGTTTCGAGACAAGGTTTCTCTGTTGTAACTCTGGCTGTCCTGGCACTCACTCTGTAGACTAGGCTGGCATTGAACTCACAGAGATCCATCTGCCTCTGCCTCCCAAGTGCTGGGATTAAAGGCATGTGCCACCACTGCCCAGCAGGATGTTTGAATTTTATAACTGTGGTTTAAGTCACAGACTCAAATGATACAAAAATTATTAAAGTATTTTTGGCATGGAATCAGCACAGAATTTTCAAACCTTTCTGACATGGCCGTAAATATCATCCAATCCTACATATTCATGAGAAGTGATATTCTAAGCACACGCAATTATAAAAGTAAAATAGCGTTCAACTCTGAAAAATATCGTCTGTGTTCAGCGGTACCAAATATTGAGGCAGGGTTTAAATGTTTATGTAAAAATGAACAAATACAGCCATTTCATCAGCATATAAGCTTGCCTTTCTCCTTAAGGGTATATGCATACCAAAGAACTGTTTTCAGGTGGATTTCTTTATGATTTATTATCACTGTATTTTGGTTTGTATACCTATATTGCACAGATACTATGTATGTGTTTACGTATGCATGACAATTGTGTATATGTATATATGTATGCATGGTGTATGTATGTGCATGCGTGTGCATGTATGTGTATGTATGTATATGAATGTATGTATGTATGTATATTCAGGTTAATATAAAATTTCCTGGACAAAAACGGGTCATTAGTGCAAAAGATTTAAGAAGTTCTGATTTAATGGCAACAAATAATTGGTACAAAGATAAAGAAGTATATTGTAACCAACCTGTCCTACAAGCCAGCTCATGAGAGAGGTAATGTGTGGTGTGTGTGTGCATGTGTGTGTATAAAGACCTAGCCAGTGACTGACGAAGGAAATGTGTTCTGCCATCAGAAACCCATTCAAAGTAGAAAAAATAAGCAGAATATATTATGTTTATTTTACTGATAATTCAATATGGGTGGTGCACTGGGAAACACCTGGAACTAGAAAATCACCTATCCCCTGAGACCTGTACAACCCACCAGAGCAGGGAAAGTGATGTCATTCCTGGTTCTCGGTCCTGCACTTTCCCAGACTGATCCACTCTGCTTATAGATTCCTGAATCTCCTTTTTCTTTTCTCAAAGCACATCCAAACAGAATGCTTTATTGAAAGTGCTCTGCTCTCCTGAGCTAGGATGGCCCTATTCTACTGGACATTAAGTCCAAGACCCTCCTTCTTGGGTTTTTAAACATTTTATACTTCTCTTTCCAGATCCTTGCCTCTTTTCTTGGGAATCAGAGCATTCTGACCCATAGCACCAGATGTACTTGATTCCACACTACCAGTGAACCAGAATGCTACTCAGACTCTCCTGCCCTTTATCCCTATACCAGGCAAACACTGGAGCTGAGCCAATCTGAATTGTTTATTCCACTTCTACCATTTGTTAGCGATGTGGTCTTGTGTAAGTTATTCTGATTCAGAGGCATTATTCCCTAGCCTATGAAATGATACTAACCATAGCAACCATGGGCTGGTGGAGATGAACAAAGACACAGTTAAACAATCATTACCACACCTGGACCACAGAGGCGACCAGCAAACAGCCATCTCCCTTCTGACCCACTGTCGTTCCCCTAGTCTGAGGGTCCTATGGGTCCCTTTAATTCCCACTCCTGCAGGCACTCCTCTCTCATTTTGGCTGCAGCTCCCATAAAGAGAAGCTTCAACCCCTAGATCATTCTGACGCTTGCCTCTATGTACCAAACAGTTGTGTCCAACCTGCGGCTCCTGGGCAGTATGCTGCCACCTGGAGCTGGGGATCGCGATGAGTGTAGCACCAAATCGAAAACTTACTTAACACATGATGAGATTTTTGAGGGTGTGGTGTAAACAGTGCACAAGAGGAGGTAATTCCAAGCATAAACTTCACAGATAGCAAAGTCATGTTCATGTCACAAGGTCAGACATGCCTGATTGGGCACACATATTTTAATTGCAGAAATACTTGGTACTTATTTTTTATGCTGTGTGGGGGGCACTGCGCAAAAGAACATTTCATTTTACTGTCACGTAATTCTCACAATGCTCCTACAAGTACAATAATTATCCCTGTTTTACAGATGAAGAAATGAAAGCCTACAGACTTTAGCTTGAACAACGTCACATAGCTAGATTGTAAGAAAATATTAACGCACTCAAAACTGCTAAATTCCTCGGTGCCTGAAGGCGCCTGTGTTTTATTTTAATTGAAAGCATGGAGGCTGTGGTTGTATTGCTTTTAACTTCCCAGTAAAGTGTACTGCTGAGCAAGTAGACGATAAATAGGAGGACAGGTGTTACTTAGGGGGGGGAGGATGAGAGAAGCTGTAACCTGAAGCCTCCTTGGGCGGGGAGAAGTCTGGGCGACTGCGCCCAGTTGGGAGCTCCTCTGGCCAGGCGCTGTCTCTCACTTCCAAAGTTGGAGCTCTCCTTGGTGGGAGGGGGCGGGGAGGAGGGGAGGCCAGTGACGTCACTCCACAGCAGGGATAAAACTCTCCGACAGCATTCCCAGCTAGGTCGCAGCCCTGGGAGCTAAGTGGGTTGTCAGATTCCAGGACACGCAGTGTGCAGAGCCACCCATCGCTGGACCCCCTCGCAGGAAGGCATCATGCCCCAGAATGTGGTTCTCCCGGGCCCTGCGCCCTGGGGTTTCAGACTCTCAGGGGGCATAGACTTCAACCAGCCTTTGGTCATCACCAGGGTAGGTGTTTTCCGTTCCGATTTTTGCTGCAAGTCACCTGGAGTCCAGGAGGCACAATAAGGGAGTCTGGAGCTAAGGGAGAGTAGCGAAGAAGCCCGGGAGGGAGACAGGATGGTGCACTGGAGGTAGGGATTGTTGAACTTCTGGCACCCAGTTGGACTTCAGCAAAAAGCTAAGAAAATGTGAAGCAGTTTTGTTGAAATTTAACCAAGTCTGCTTACACACTCTACCTCGCTTTTTCTTGGTCCCCTAGCCACACTTCCAGGAGAGGTCAACTGACAGTAAGAAGAATTCCTGGCTCAGAGGAGGGTGCCAGAGATGGGGTGCTTTGGGCTCTCCGCACCCCACTTTCTTTCATGTCAAACAGATGCAGGGAACAAGAAAGAGGAGCCGAGGACTCGCAGTTATTTGGTAGCTCTAAACTTACATCCGAGCAATTTTCTTGCCTGGATGAGAACTTCAGCAGGGTGCTGTTCACAGGGCACAGCTTGGATTCACCGAGTTAGAACCACTCGTATCAGCCCAGAGAGGGAAAATATTACTAATGTGTATTCCTCCGTTTCCAGGCATTTTAAATAAATATTTTCCAAAGCTGGGAATTTGGCCGAGTATAATTCAAACTACAAAGAAAGCCTATGCAATAGTTTACCTGATGGGGAGCAACCACTCAGTCTAATAACTTTGAAAATGAGACTTTAGTAGCAAAGCCAAACTGCCTTACCCCATGTTATCTAGAGCAGAACCTAGCAAGAGGAGGGAGGGTGTAAAAATGAAGCCCAGGGCTCCTTCCGTGTCAACACGTTCCTAGACTAATTGTAAAGCAGTACTCGTTCTAGTTGATAGTTTCTCAACTTTTTTAAAGCAAGCATCTCAGTTACCACATTCAAGCCATTTCAAACATAAAGACAGAAACTTTCAAATATTATAGCTGTATACTCTAAATGTTATACTTTTCTTACTGCTCATATTATGTTTTATGAGTTTATGCTTTATAATCTGATCATTCACAGATTTTTGAATAGGCGATGCATGTATATCAATATCATTTGGGACGCGCTGTGCTTTTTAAAAATCTCAAAGTAGGTATCGTAGAGATGCATACAATGGGTCGTTTCAAGCTTTGTTTTACATCTTTCAAAAACATATAAACACATCTGACATGTGTTTTTATACGAGACATGAAAACATACCCCCAGAAATGCTCTTAAGTAAATTAAGAAGAAAATGCTTCCATGGTCTGGGTCAAGCAATTCCTTTTATAGATTTACCAAGGAAAACAGTTTCCACTCTCCCTGCTAAGAAAGATGTTTAGTTTATAAAGTTTTCACTTGCTCATATTAAGTAACAGAAGCTCTTGAATCCTAACAAATAATAAATCACATTTTAAATTAAATCCTAAAAAATGAATACATAATTATGACATACATAAAGACCTTTGAAGAAATTTATAAAGGAATTATCTTACTATTAGTCTGTAACATATCTGTCTAGTGAATCATGTGTTTGAAACTTGAGATTGTTGACACTAAAAGCAACATTTATCATAAAGCAATCTTACATCTGCATTTAGACTACAAAGGCTATTGGGAAATGTATTTGATGTGATGACAATTTTATTTGAAGAGCCATTCTGTCTTAGATTTCTAATTCATATCTAATATGTGCCACAACTGTGGACACTTGATTCAATAAAACACCAGACATTATTTATTTAAAATCTGCCTTTTCAATTATTTTAACATCTAGGGAACAGATAATGCTGAATTGTTTGACCCAAGTGTCCTTGAAACCATTACTAGTAGGGATTCCTGTTGAATAACTGTATGCCTACTCCCTTGGGCTCTTATGCCTTCATGGATACTTATTAAAAAATGTGTACACTGAAATTACACAGACATGAGAAATCATTTGGATAAAAACCTAGGAGGTAGTAGTAAAAAATAGCCAGTGTACTCGGTAGTACAATCATCTCATTTTGTAATTTGTATATTACTCTGGAAAATGCGGATTAACATAGGGTGAATTGTTACTTTTTTTTGCCTGCCACACATTCCTCTAAGACTGTTGGTTACATTTGTTAACTTCAAGCTCACACCATCCCTAAAAGAGCAGAAAGAACAGGGTCCACTTTGACAAAGTAGAGGACTGAGGCTTTACGGCAGACTTCAGCCCACCATTGTTAACAAGTGGAGGCCAGGTCTGCCTCGCATCCCTCACTGTTCCCTGTGACATCCAACACGTCAGTGACCCTGTCTATTCTACTTCAAAATCCACTTCTGTTCTTTGGGCTGCTGTCTTTATGTAAGGTATCATAACTTCCTTCCTAGAAGCCTTCCTGCCTTCTTAATTCACCCAACATATTCATCCCATCCATCTTTGAATAGTACAAGGGACCTTTTCATCCTTCCCATTAAACATCCTTCCTGACATCACTAGCTTACAGAGAACAAAAGGTGTGCTCTTCAGCATGGCTTTTTACTATCTGTTATGACTTCCTTCCTTCCCTGTCTCTCCTCTCCCTTTCCTTCTCTCACTCCATACATGGACAATGATGCCACAGCTCTGGGCTGCTTATGATCTCTCTAGCATGAATGTGCTTCTGATGCTCATCACTTTCTCCCAGAATTCTTTTCTCTGCCCTCACCCCATGGTCTTCTATGCCTATGAAAACTTATTCAAAACTTCTTCCCAAGATCTCCTCCAGTCGTGGTCATTTCATTTATTGCCTGACCACAGCTTTCCTCCTGTCCTCTCTTATTATCATGCCTATACACAGATACAGAGGCATATCCTACTCCATCACTTGCTCCTTGAGGGCAGGAACCTTCTACACTGGAAATTGTTCAATACATAGCAGTGTCTGCTACATCATTTTTGGTATAAAACAAATGTAGCCATAATATGAATGACTAACTTGATCACCTTTTACATTAACTTTATTGCTATACATAGGTAGATTCTGCTCTCAAAATAGTCACTCTACAATAAAGGTGACTGGAAGTTATTTTGTTAGTTATTTGTCTGTTTGTTTAAGTGCTTAAGGACACAAAGCACTGACATTTCAATAGCCATATTTAATGTCACAGGAAGTTCCATATGTGAGAAGTATTTTCTCAAGCCATTTAAATCAGTTTTTGTCCTCCTAAAAGCTATGTTGTATGTACCCTGTCTGCTCTGTGCTGTATAAATGCAGACTATGGAGGGTTCCCAGTTCATGACCCTGTCACTTTAGAATAGTATGAAAGTGACACACCCCTTTAGTTCAGACCATACTTAGAGTTTTGCCTCTGTCTGGGCTAGCAACTGGGAACGTGCTACTCTATCTTGATGCTCGATGGTGGCAAAAAGCTATAGCTAGAGTGGACCATGTGATTAAGAGAGCAACAGTGAGCCTCCATAGTGCATTGCTCTGCTCTAGATTAGGATGCTTAGTAGGCTTGGTATATTAAATGTCTGCTAATTTAAAGTGTTTTCAACCGCATAAAGAAGTTGCAGTTGGTTGAGATATAACCCCATCTTAAGTCAAGAAACCTGTGGATAGCAGTGCTCCTTAGGACACAATGGAGCTCCAACCAGAGCTTGTAGGGGTGGGGTTAAGGGTGGACAAGGTCTGGGCCAATGCCTCAAGGTTCTTGGCCCCTTATCCAAAGAATTGAAAATAGGGGCTTACACAGACTTGTAAAAATAGCAAGATAACTTTCTTCTGAGTACAGATTAGAGAGGGAGACACTGTCAAAAACTGACAGAGGCCACATGAGTGAGACTACTCAAGGACCCCGATCATTGTTCTGGGCCTCTTTTATAGGATTTGGAAGAAGGAGTTGGTTTTACCAAGGGGTGTATAGTTTGGGTAGTTCCATGTTGATTGATAGATTAGGATATATAATCATTTTTCCTGCTGTGCATATCCCTCCCTATAGTGCAGCTGGTTTTAAATGTATACCTAATCAGTTATACAAAGATATAAGATGGTAAATAGGAATTCTAAAAGTTTACTAGAACACACAGTTTTGCCTTATTGTGCATGTACCCAAAACAAGATCAGGATGAATAGCCCTTCTACACTTCACCCATGGATGTGATGGGGAATGCACTTGAATAGAAACTATCTGCATTTGATTGCTACTGAGGGTGAGGAAAGTCATACACTCATTTCATGATGTGTGAACAGCATGCATTCCATGTTGGAATTTTACAAATGTCAACAATTTGTGACTTGTCTGTTAAAGCAAACCCACTTCCTGGTTGGTTAAGAAACTTCCTGAAGAACCCTTAGAATCTTCTTACAAAAAAAACGAAGAAGAAAAAGAAGGAGGAGGCGCAGTTCCTGACAGTAAATTCTTTTCATCCCAGACTGCACATTGGAATCACAGAAATCACTTTGAAAACACCTATGCCCAGGGTCGTGAAGAGATTCTATTGTAAATGACATGAAATGTTACTCTAGAAACTTCCATAGTACCCAGGGCCTTGAAGGGATTTATATGCCTTGCAAGGCTTCTAAAATTCATTTGGTAGAGAATGGGGGACAACTAAATAGGTTAACATGAAGAGCTAAAATCAACTAAGCCTAGGTATTTGTAAATAGCATAGTTTCTGGATCATTTCTAGAGATTCTGAGTTTTGATTCCAGACATCCGGTACAGGATGGACTCTTTGTGGCCAACAAGGACCCCAGGTGATTCTTGTAACAGGGATATTTTAAATTATGATGTTAAGTGGTTGACTCCAGGATTAAGGCCAATTATATCTCTGGTAACTTTAATAGCTAAGACCTTGACGTGCCCAAATATAAAATAACTCATTTTAAAACCCTTAAAAACTTCATGTCACCTCTCTATTCTCTCAATTGGAGAAAACATAGTAATAAAAAAATAGTAATAAAAACACAGTAATAAAAAAACAAAAATAAAAAATCTGAGCACACTACAAAGACACAATGTTATAATATAATGGTAGACCATTAAAATAAAACAATAATATAAATTAATCATTAATAATGGATTTTTATACCTCAGTAAATGGTTTAACTTACAAAAAACAAAGTCAGGTTAGCAGTCATTTTAGTCATTAGTCATTCTAATGATCAGCTTTGCTGACCAGGAGACCTAGGGACAATAAAGGCATTGTACGCCTCCTTTTCTCTACATCCATTTTCTGCCTGGTCCATCCACCTGTGGAGGACTAAAGACAGTGAGTACCAAGTCAGAAGTAGGTTCTGGCCATCACTAGCCACATTCCCTAGCTGACTTCTGAGCTAGTTTCATCTCTGTTGCTGTAATAAAACACTCTGATCAAAAGAAGTGTGGAAGAAAGGCTTTGTTTCAGCTTCCAATTTCAGATCACAGTCTATCATTGAAGGAAATAAGAGGGAAACTGACACAGCATTAAGAATTCATTTCACAGCAAAGATACACAGCAGGAACTGCAGAGGAAGCTGCTTGCTAGCTGGACAGCTTGTACTGCTGACAATGACTTGGCCTCCCTACATTAAGCAACAAGACAATCCCCTAGAGACATGTCCACAGGTCAATTTTATCTAGGTGATTCCTCAATTAAGGTTGTCCTTTCTGTGCCAAGATGACAATTAAAGCTAATCAACCCAGCTTCTGAAATGCCCTGTGACATGCACCTGTAGCTGCTCTCAGTGCAGCAGGAAGCCCTGGGTTACTCAGACATGTCTCTTTCTTGCAGAAAGCACAACAGTCTTTTCTGCTCACCTATTATAGAGCATTGTTGAAGCAATGAAACCCATTTTTAAGATGTAGCATTTTGTACAAAGATAAGATGAAATTCTTAACTTTAGTATTTACTGTTAATAAATGTTAGTGCCTTCTAGTATCTAAACTATCCAACTTTGATATCTGATGTCTGTTTGTATATAAAGTCAGTATTTATTACTTGTTCAATATTTAAGTTCTGATGTCTGCTTAAAATGTATGTAGACATTTGACCCACCCAACAGCATCTCTGACAAACACAGACAGACACACATATACACACAGCTCTATCTTCCACTCATCATAACCAAAGCGAAAACAGAAATAAAAAAAAAGTTAACCATTTTTAGATCAGGATTGATTGTTCTACAACTTGAGTCTGTTCGACAGTATTATTCAACCTAAGAGGAGCTTCACAAGCAAACACACTAAGTCATATTTAATGTTTTAGCCCAAATGAAGCTTTCTGGTCTTAGAAGCTTAAAAATAGAAAGTACTGCCCTTGACATTCTATATTGGAAGACTATTAAAAGACTAGGATTATTTTTGTCCGTACAAGATCCATTGAGGATGGAAACTTTGTTCTTACAGTCCTGGGTCCAGGAAAACTAAATGAAAAGTAGCTAGGAAAAGACTTTCAAAGATGTAATAAGCCCAGTTGTCTTCATCAAGCTTCTATTAACTGTTCCCACTAGAAAAATCTTCATGACACAGGAAATAACCAAGCACGGTAAACAATCTAACGATAGTTCTGGAGACCAAGGACACATGAGAACTTAGTATTTTTGCAATTTTATTTATTTAGATGAACTTGAATCTCTCTAGAGACTCAGAATGGAATAGAATAAGCAAATAGAAAATAGTAAATTAGCTATTAATTCTAAAGTAACATAATAGGAACAATAGAGTTTAATTCCTGGAGCAATTTGAGGTTTAAAATAAGACTCACGGGTAACTTTGATTTACTATTGCCAGTTTCCAAACATAATGGTACATTCACAATAATAAACATGAACTAGGCTGGGAACGATGGCTGGGTAGTTGATGCACAAGCTTGATGATCTTAGTTTAGATCCCCAGCACCCATGTAAAATGTAAAAATGTGGGCATGGCTAGACCTACAACCCAATCACTATAGAGTGGTGGGAACAAGAGGGTCACTAGGGCTTCTACCCCGCCAGCCTCACAGAAAAATGGGAAGCTACAGGTTCAGTAAAAGGTCCTGTCTCAAAATAAATGAGGAAGAAAATAATAAAGCAGGACAACTGATGCCCCTCTCTGTTCTCAGATCACGCATGAGCCTGTGCATGCACATGGCGTGCACGCGCGCGCACACACACACACAGGGATTACACACACACACACACACACACACAATTTATGGATATCAGCTTTTTCTTCATAATCTCTGACTTAAATTACCTTTTCATTCATTCTTCAGTTTTTCATTTATTATATCTAAGACACCGTGATGCATTAGAGATACAGAGACTCCTTGACCTATGATGGGATTTCATCCTGATAATACCATCAAATGTTGAAAGTATTAAAAGTTAAAAATGCATACTGCATCTTGTTAGATTTAACACATCCAACACCACAGCTAACAAGCACGGTACACTTACAGAGTACTTGTTTACCAACCTACCCTGAACTTCACAATCAGATACACCTCTCTCTCTCTCTCTCTCTCTCTCTCTCTCTCTCTCTCTCTCTCTCTCACTGGATGGCCCCCTCTCTCTCCTGGCTGGACCTGGGGCTCTGCTGTTATCTCCCAACATCATGAGCAAGTATTATACTGTAGATCACTGGCTAAACAAAAGATCAAACTACAGAACCTAAAGTATGGTTCATCCTGAATTTATACACCTTTTGAACCATGGTAAAGTTGAAAAAATCACCAGACAAATCAGCAGAAGTCAGGGACTGTTCTTTGGATAATCTTGCAGTCTACTTTAAAAGACAGTAATACACAAGTAACTAAACAAATACAAAATTAAAGGTAATTTTCATAAAGGAAATAAACAAGATATAAAGATAAATAATGAGGTTGGGAGACTAAATAACGAGGCTGGGAGACTAGAGAAAAGACACTTCAGAACTTTTGGAGAATTTTCTAAAATTCATCATTTGTACCTAAACCTAAAGAATAAAAAGGAGACACCAGGTGAGGCGTATTTAAGACAGAAATAATATGCATATGCATGTAAAGTCTTGAGGAGGTACAGGATTGCTCTGCTTGAGGAACCAAAAGGAAATCAGAAAGGCCATTGCATCTTGGATAAAGGAGAGTAGGAATGGTGTCTGATGACTGGACAGTCAGATAGAGAGATAGCCATTCAAGTACAAGACAGAAAAATGAGAGAAAATTTATGTAGAAAAATGAGAGTATGAATAATTAAAACAACCTTCGATTTTTAACTAGATATTCAGCATACTAATATTCCACATTTTGTATTTCTAAACATTAAAAATATTGTAATGTATATTTTCCTATCCCCTGAAGGACTCCTTTCAGTTTCCACTTCTAAAATAAATCATATACATTTCCGATAAAAAGAAAAAAATGAATCCTGCTTTTCCCCTATTTTGAAAAAAAAAAAATCTATGATTTTTAAGTAATATCTTTAGACCATTTATATTTAATGTAGTTACTGATCCATTTTAATTAAAACCTACTACCTTATAAGATATAAGATGTTTTCTACTTATTACACCTGCTCTTCATTCATTCAGGAGATACCACAACTGAAAACAAACTTCCTTTGTGTCATTGGTTCCCAGGGGTTCTTTTCATTCATGCTAACTCACACCAAACCATTAGCAATGTATCCGTTTACTTGAGTTTTTCTTAACAGCTATTAAGATGGCCACTTTTTCCACCATGTTCCATCACAGGTGAGCCTATGCTATGGAATGGGCTTTTCCTTCCTTGGAGATATTTTATCTTTCTTTGAATTTATGCTTTTCTTCTCAATGTCTTCAGTTCCATAGAATGTTATAAATATTTATATTGTCAGGCTTCTTTCCATCAGTTCAAGACTGACTCTCTCCCCATACTTCTACACATAGATGCTCTGTCTGAGTTTAAGCTATTATAGCTGGGCGTCTTTTCAACAACTAAAAAATGTTTCTTATTACTTCTAACAGCTAGAAACCTGAAGTTAGGATATCAATATGGTTGGGTCCTTGGAAAGACCCTCTTCCAGATTTCAAATAACCAACTTCTCCCATTGTCCCCCCCACCCCCGCAAAATGGCAGAAAAACCACAAAGCTCTTTTGGAGGTCTGTTTGTAAGGGTGACAGTCCCTCAGTCATGATGGTTCCAGACTGCTGACCCTCCCATGATCTTCTCCTCCAAAAGCCATCACTTTGAAAGAAATTCAGCATATAAATTGGACCATAAATATCCAACCCATGCTGCCTCCCTCAGGATAATGCTAAAAACGAAAACTTACTATGTTGCTAAAGCAGTTTCAAGTACCAAAGTTGCCAAAATGTAGAAAAACTCTATATCTAAATACAAAGTTCTGGCCAATAAAAAAAAGCTTTAAAATTATTGGTCTTCAACAGAGAAAATATTCACAGATATAGTTACAGAAAAATATTTAAAAGATTACAAGAAATACAATGGTACTTAAAATATGGCCAGATGGTGGTGGTATACACCTTAAATCCCAGCACTTGGGAAGCAGAGGCAGGCAGATCTCTGAGTCCAAGGCCAGCCTGGTGTACAGAGCAAGTTCCAGAACAGCCATGGCGACGCAGAGAAACCCTGTCTCAAAAAAAAAAAAATTCAGAAAATATGGCTAGTATGAAACAAAATTATTTAACATAATAAAATAGCACTAACACAATTGATCGACTGAGAGTCAGCATTTTTTTTTTAATTAGTTTAAGGTTTCACAAGTAAAACACTGAAAAAATTTGCCAGGATAACATACAAATACTATGTATAAAACTCAAGATACTGCTGGATATTGGATTTTAAATGGTGTCTTGATTTTTTCCAGATCACTCCAGGAAGCAAGGCGGCAGCTGCTAACCTGTGTCCTGGAGACGTCATCCTGGCTATTGACGGCTTTGGTACAGAGTCCATGACTCACGCGGATGCACAGGACAGGATTAAGGCAGCAGGGTACCAGCTGTGTCTCAAGATTGACAGGTGCGCCTCGGCTAGTGCTGTCAAAACTTGATCTGCTTCTCAGGAGTGCCTGAATCAGAGCTCTAAATGGACTCATCTACCTTCTGAGAAATGTCATAGACCTAGAATTTTGATGGAGTTATTTTATGTATTGGCCACTTTATCCTTGAATTCACTGAAATTGGTGAATCTAGCATTTGTGGATAAACCATTTTCAAAAAAAATTCTCTGAAATGTTAAAATTAAAATGGCGTGGAGGAGGGAGGGACTTCTTTAGCCCAGTGACTTCATTGTGAAGATAATTATAGCCGTAAAAACACAAAGAGGAATGGACAGCTGACCACATTTCTGTGGTATGTAATAGGATTGAGAGATACTTCTTAAAGAATCTCTTGATTTGCCCAAATGTTAAATTAGGTTGCTAATACCTTTTATACTGTTAGCTGTTCTGCACAGGCTCATCCTGAGAGACTCTTCCAAAGTAAAAGGAATACATGAGCATATGTTAAATATCAAGCTATTACCAGCCCAGCTCCCAAAGTAGAAATTTGAGCCCAACTTCTTGTTATGAAAGCCTTGATATGAAGCTGAAAATAATTATTTCATTCATTGGTTTTAGTGGTCATGTGCCTGCGGTTATCATGTTGCTGTTGGACTCACAATCGTCCCCACTGGTACAGAAGACTGCATCCATTAGCTATCCATAAGCTTCATGAAGTGAAATAGATTCTTTTCTCTCTGTGCCTCTGCTTCTGAGTCACAGACACATGAGAAGAGCTGGACAAGCCACGGCTCTTTGATGCCAGTCACACAACCATGTGGCCAGTCTCTTCCTGGCTGCTGTGATGGCCCTAGTAGGGTGGGAGAGAAGAAAGACCCAGGGAGCTAGCCTCCTGGTATCTGTGGTATGTCTCTAAGTCTCCCTCTTCTGTTGTTCTCACACGTACTGGAGGGGTACTTTCTCCAGCAACCACACTAAGCACCCTAGGCAGTGTTAATCTCATCTCAAGGACTCAGAAAGATGCTAAAGATAGAAGACTAACTAACTGGGTAAAACATAAGTCCTTTTGGTTTAAATTAGCAGAGGTTACTGTTTCCCACAAACATAGTGGGAAATAGTCTATATTTAAAGAGAAGTGCTGTTTGGATTTCAAGCTTGCAAACTTGGTTTTATTTACAGGGCAGAAACTCGCTTGTGGTCTCCGCAGGTGTCTGAAGATGGAAAAACACATCCTTTCAAAATCAACCTAGAAGCCGAACCACAGGTATGAAGTTCAGAGGAAACGATATCACATCGAATTTTCTGTTTAAGGGTGGGGAGGCTTCCCAGGGGAAGAAGTGGCAAATCTAAAAGTTAGAACAAGTTACATATGAAGCCACAGTTGGTCTCTACTCTCTGAGATTAATTTGTATGATTCATATTTTCTTACATCCAGGAAAAAAGAGAGAGACTACCTAGGCAAATGTCTCCTTAAAAGTCACCTCTAGTCTCCACTGGGCATGTTAATGTAAATCTATAATCCCAGAACTAGGGAGAGGGAGGTCGGAGGATTGCTACAAGTTCGATGCCAGTCTGGAATAGACAGAAAGTTTCAGGCCAGGGCTACATATTGAAACCATGACACATACAGAAAGGGGGAAACGCACATTCTCATTAAGGAAAATTTGATTAAACCTGTGAGAAGTCCACTCTTTTTTTTCTTTTTCATGCCTTGTGACAGACTTCTGCCAAATAGATGGTCATGATGTAATCTAAGAACTTTAAATTGTTCAAATAAAGACAAAAAATAGGCTGTGCCATTTGAAGCAGGTGTCTGTAATCTAATAGTTTTTATGAACTTCGATCCTTTAAGGTCTTTGCATGGGTCTTATTTTGACACCTTTCTTTAATTCTCAGTTCTGACATTCTATAATTAAATTTACCTTACCCCAGAAGACTTGAATTTTATTGTCACAGAGATATTCCGCTCATGCAGCTGACTTATCAAAGATAAAGGGTTTTTCCCTTGAGGTGACCCTGTCTCAGAAGCCACATGAGCCGAATCATCTGATGCTTATCTGGCTATGTCTACTTTCAGAAATCCCCCCCGCCAAAAAAAACTGAAATTGAATCAAACCTCAATTACAATACACTGGAAACTCTAATTAAGAACAGGGTTTTTAGAACCTCTGCTTAGAAGTTGCCGCAGCTAAAAGACAAAAAAGATATGTGCTTAATATGATCTGTGAAGCAAGCTTTTCCTATGAAACTGCCTTCTATTCCTAGCATGTAGTTTTCTGTGTATCTAATGAATGCATTTATAATACACACGTCAACATTCCAACCCTTGTCAGGCTCATCAGCTTCTGAGTTTGTCCTCTGTGTCTTCTACTTACCCCAGTAAGCCTCAGTTTTCCCTTCATAAAACAGACATCGCACGGCACAAGTACAAGTATCTCATAGGCTGTTCAAAGACTTAAATAAAGCACTATAAGCAAAACAGCTAGTCGAATGAGTGGGTGTTCTCATGCTTCGTGACCCCCAAGCTGTGGTCAGAAGCCTCCCTCACTTTCTGGACAAATAAATGCACCTGCTGACACGAGGATCTTTTGTCTTCGCTTCTGCTGTGTGACAAGAATCCCTTCCTCGTGACCATTATGGAGGTCGTTATATAGTGGGTTCCTTCAAAGCTTTGTCTTAGTTAATGTACAGTCCCCTCCCTGACCTACACACAGAAAAGGAGTTTACAAGGTTTTTTTCCTCATCTTTGACTAAAAGGAAAGGGAGAGTAAGCACCTAAAAATTATGAGCAAAAAGAAGAGAAAACAAGGCCTCAAAGGAAGTGAACAGGGTAGAGAATATTCTAAAGACAGGAGCCATGTGTCTGCTCTCCTGAGACCCCAAAGGCGTAGCCCACAGCAAACACCCAGTTAACTGCAGACCAGTGAATGAGTGAAATTAGAGGGTCGGAGGACAAACTGCATTTCCTAGCAATGGTCAGGCCCTGTTCTCTGAATGACTTCTACTTCCAACTGTTATGGTTAAGTTCTGACTGTCATCTTGGAAGGTAAGTCTTGTATTTAGGTCAGATAAGTCTTTTATTCTTCAAAGTATATGAGCAAATGATGAGAAGGAGGGGAGAGGTAACATAGATTGACTGTCCCATATTAAACATGGAGGTTCCAGATTGCTTTAGTTTTGAAACATTTGCATACACACAGTGAGATGCTTTACCGAAGAGACTCAAGCCGAAACGCAAAATTTGAGTTTCCCTTTTATACATCTTGACACGTAGGATGAGGGTAATTAGCCCTCCCATTCAGTCTCACTTAGACCCCTTGCAAGAAATTTTCTACTTATCACATCATGTCATCACTCCAAATATTTCTCTTGTTGGAGCAGTTTGGATTTCTGAGTTTTTGGATTAGAGATGTTCAACCTGTAAACATAGTGAAAAGAGATCTGAAAGCTAATCGTGGCTCCACCTGGCATGCTAAGGTCCTGCGGGTTGGTGACTAGCAACACCTCTAATCAGCACTTAATTTGATCCAAGGAAAGGTTAGATAAACCACAAAGTTCTAAATACATCCCTGCCGTGTACACACAGCCCTTTGTGGGAAAGCACAAGCCCGCTTACTCCCCATCCATGCAAGTTCATCATTTAGAGGCAACACAAGTGAAAAGGGGATCTCTGTGGCCCCTCTGCATGCATCTGTTGACTGTCCAAACTTGGAGTCTCTAGAATGATTGGATGAAATTCCCCGTGTCTCTGTCCACTCACAACACACACTGGACACACTACCCTTTTGCAAATTTCTTTCCTACCCCAAATATCTCCTTGTGTTTAAACTCTAACTCACCAATATGAGACGTAAGGTCTGGGGTAACTAGACAGGTTCAATGAATGGGCCAACGCCCAGGTGATACTTAACCATAGTTGCCACTCCCACCCCAGTAAGGATTTATTAAACCAAGATGTAGAAGAAGTCTGTGTTTTGCTACCATCTCTTCAGAATTAAGGGTCAGTGATAATTCCTGAGCTGGAGTGAGAGAAGAGATCTCTTGCAAATCTGTATATATTAACTTATGACTATCACGTTTCTAAGAATTAGCTTTGAAGGCATAATTCTGATTTTAAAAATTCTAGCTGCTTGTTAGTCATGTTACTAGCCCAGATGTCCTATACCTGAGGGTTAGAATGAAAAGGATATTTACAATTGTACAAATATGGAAAAGGAAATGAATCTCTCTCTCTCTCTCTTTTTAAGTGAAAAAGGTGACCATTAGGTTAACAACTATAGCAGGCATTCAGATGGAGCCTCTTAAAATTCCGTTCATTTGAGTCATGCCTAGTTCTGACTGGCTCCCTCTCCAAGAAGCCAGTGTTGGAAGGGCTCAGAGATAAGAACACTTTTTCAGCTCTCCTAATCATCAAAGGGTTGCTCCTTATGCGGCTCTTCAGCCAGACTGCAGTGTGACTTGTTCACACGGCACAGACATTTGAGCCACAAAACAGCTAAACATCAGTGAAGCTCTGCCATCTGAGATTCCTGGTCACAACATAGAACAACTTTCTTCTAACAGATTATACATCTGTGGCCTTTGCATTTGAAGAAACTAAATTTCAAGTAATGCAATGCCTTACAAAAAGATTTATTTTGCTCTCTTAATGAGAACTATGTAAATAGAGCAAACCTTCTGGAAAGCAGAGGCATGCCAGCTAGGGAAACAAATGTCATCAGTCTTCTTTTAAATGCTATTGTAGGTGAATGGTAAAATGCCAACAAGCAACAGAATCCTTGTGTTCTTGTTTCTCAATCCAAGACAGATTGTCATAGTATGTAGTGTAATCTTTGGTATGGGATAAAATATTCTTTCTTGCTTTAAACATACTCTCTACTCACTGAAGGTGAAACACTGTGTCCCAACCAAGACCAAGTAACAGCATATTGGTGTGTGTGTGTGTGTGTGTCTGTGTCTGTGTGTGTGTGTGTATGTGTGTATGTGTGTATGTGTGTATCTGTATGTATGTTTCCATATAAGTTTAAACTTAGAAGACTTTTTGTTACACAATTATAATAATTGATATAAAGTTTTAATGGCTAGATTTTTTTATCTTTTCACACTATCACTAAATAGAGAACTTTGTTTTTATAGATTCTCAGATTTGAGTTGTAGGCTTCTCAGAGACCTTAGAAGTTGTTCAGGTCAGTTTCCAACAACTGAATAAATCTGGTCCCCATGAGCCTGGTGGTCTGTGCACAGGCGCTGGCATTTTTCTAAACAAGGCATCACTCCAGACGCGTGTGTTGTTAGTCCTTCTTCTAAGCTTCCTTTCTTACTTTCATCCCTGCTTAATACCAGCCAGATAACTCAAAGGTATGATGAGCCTATTAGAGCAAGAAAGGTGCTCTTCAAAAACAAAAGAAAACAAACAAAAAAATGGCTCTATCTACGCAAGAAGAACATTACGCCCATGTCTGTGTAAAGGGCTTTGTCTTCCTATTAAAGATGCCCTTACATGTGCTGTCACGGTTTGTTTTCATAAAATTAACTTCAATCTACACTGTTTTGATAGCTAGAAGGCACTTTACAAAGACAGCTTTCATAAACATTTCCCCTAATGCTCCTCTACCAGGGAGAGGAAACACTTGAAGTCCATCTCTAGAGGAAAACAATGGTTTTGAGGGTGGCTTTGTTTTTCATCTGAAGGGCGGTTATTCATAAACTTCAAACTTGATGATACAGATCCATTGCCTCGCTGTGGCCCGATCAAATGTTTGCTCGCTCCACATCATTTGTTTCTTGTTACCCTGAGGTTTTCATATGAAAGATTCAGAAAATGGTAGGTAAATAAGAAATAAAGTGTACAAGTCAGACACACTGCTTCTGATGAAGATGGTGATGGCCTTGATCCATCTGAGGATCTATGAACGATGTCATCAAGTAAGAAATTGAAGGTGAACTGTCTTTGAGTGTGGTCCTTGTCCAGGTCATTACCAGGACTTGGGAAGCCAATGGCAAAAAAGCCCCGTTTTTCTGTCGTCGATGGTGTTCCACCAGATGCATAACTTTCACCCTGGCTGCTCCAACATTTCACTCCTTCAAATCATCGTTCCTTAATATAAGCCCTAACATCTAAAAACCATACTTTAAAACTGAGAATTAATTTAAATGACTACTTTTTGATAAGAATCATGTGACGGCTTTGAGTAGAATAAACGCAAAAGCTAGACTATATAGAAACTGCTCTGTAAAAACTTCGTGTCACATGTGCTTTTCCAAGAAAAGTTAAAAAAAAAAAAGAAAGTAGACTAGCAGGCGTCCAATTGGGCTTTGTCTTTTGATTCTGTTTGGCCATTAACACTGATGTAAGACTTGGACAGAATGCTGCCTCTCTGTGCCATCGCTAAGTCTCTTGTTTAACTTCGTTGTATACACTGCATTGTGCTCTGGGGAGTGACTCTGGAGGCCCATAAACCAATGCTTTGCAAAAGCCTAAACAAAATGTTTTAAGTCTGTATTAGAAAGACTTCCTTTTATGATGTGAGTAGAAAATAAAGGGCTTTTTTTTTCTTTTAACCAATTAAACATTTGTAATGAGTGTGTGTGTGTGTGTGTGTGTGTGTGTGTGTGTGTGTGTTTTTATGTGTGTGTGAAACCAAAACTGAAAATCACAAAGAAAAAGCTTGAAGCTGGTTGATTAATGCACTGTCATTTGGAAGTCCTGTTGGGGACTACGAATGCATAAATGCCTTCCAAGGAGCTGGTTTATAGGACAATCACTACCCATGTTCATTTATCATTTGAAGCTTTAAGAAACAAAAGCTGAAAGCATATCTGCTTTTTTTCCCCAATCAAGCCATCAGAGTGCATTAACCAGTTATTATGAATGTAATGCTATTTACCAAGATTTTAAAGACGTTTCAAACTTAGTTTCATACTAGTTTCCACAAAGCTTGAATGGCTTGTTTGATCCTGACTGATTCATTCTATAATTAGCACGGAAGATTTATAATCCATCAAAGTTAAAGTGGGCAATTAGCCTCTGTCTTCTTTCATATCAAAAAGGGTTACCAAGGCTCAAACCCATGATTACTATCCTTACATACAATTATTTCCAGCACACTTTTTTCAAGCCATGATAATGATAAGCCAAAATCACAGAACACAGCCAATCCAAACTCATTATGAAATCAGCTAACACCCTCAGACTGTACAACTAGCTATGTATTTAGCTGCATGCATTTTGACATGTCATGTGACACAAAGCTAGGGCATTTCTAAAATTAAGTTTGGCAGCTTCGGTCCTCTTGTTACCTAGTGGCAGCAAGAATAACGTCATCCAGCCTCTGCCTCAGCGTCAAGCCATTCTTGTAGAGCGGGAAAAAGTCAGATGAACAAGGCATCAGTCAGTCTAATAACACTATAACGCTGTAGGCTAGGTTGTATTCAACTTAAACTTTTTGAGCTTCAGAAGACTTTGCCACACACGCCCCATGTTGAGGAGACAAACCCCGTTCTTCACGTCATCACAGACTCGCAGGTGTCATGACACTGGAGAAATAACTCAGCCACTAGTAGTTCAAGCTGTGCCCATTTGCACTGTTGTAACTATGTTTAACATGGTCCATAGGCCTGTGTGGGGAAACATTTCAAATAATTATGCATTATTTCCAATCTGTGAACCACACTGACCGCACATTCGCAAAAGAAATGAAGATGATAAAGATGAATAGAGCTGCTTCTGCCAAATAGGAGCACCTGTACAGAGAACAGCCTCGTGCTTATTTTACCATCCCTACTAGCTTCCTCTGTTCTGCTAGGACAAAAATTAACAGTTTTGAAAATTATCCACGTATTCAAAACTAGGAAACATTACTCCTAAACTTAGACTGCCCAACATTCGGCCATGTTTCAAACTCAAAGCTTGAGACTGCTATGTGATTCCCTTTCTCAGGCAACAGAAAAAAAACAAACCTGTCTTTAATTATATATGTGTATGTATACACATATATATATAATTAAACATATGTAGAATTATACACACACATATATATGTATATATATATCTTATATATATATATAAGTAATTCTATGTGTAGTGGTCTGCTTTCATATAGCCTTTTCATTCTTTTTACTTTTTAAAAGTATAGCCTCACTCAAATTAAATTAAAAATTTGAGTTGTGTTGTTGTAGATATTTTTTAAAATAAAATAATTTTTGCCTAGATTAGTTTAAATAATTCACAATACTTATTCACAAATGCTCATTTGCTTTCTGACTTTTATCCTCTCGCTTCTTAAAGCGGAGGAAAATCCATTAAGATGTGGTGGAAGCATGCTTGCCTGGTGTGTGCTGGACCCTGGGTTCAGTCACCAGGATCACAGAGGCAAAAATGTAAAAAAGGTTATAAAAAAAAAAAAGCCAAAAAAAAAGAGAGATGTAACCTAAGCTGGAGAGATTATTCAGTCTGTTAATTTTTTTCTTAACTAAAAATCTCATTTATAATACACTGTTTTGGGAGTTTCATGAAAGGGGATGAAGTCAAAAAAGACCAGACAGATGATGTTTGAGTTTTGAGATGTCAAATGAGGTCCAGTCCACTACAGCTAACATTTGGGAGATAAACGTAGCATGTGTAAACTTCAGCGACATGGTAGACGGAAGGACCCTAACTCCTCTCTAACCTTCTCGCTAATCCTGTGTCAGGGAAGGATGCCTTAATTAATCCTGTAGCAGGGAAGGATGCCTTAACAGTAGCGTTGCTACCAGTGTTGTTCATTAACAGCTCTGTTGTGCGTTTTGTGGCTGTGTATTTTGTCTGCCATGTACAGGAATTCAAACCCATTGGTACCGCGCACAACAGAAGGGCCCAGCCTTTCGTAGCAGCAGCAAACATTGATGACAAAAGACAGGTAGTGAGCGCTTCCTATAACTCGCCAATTGGGCTCTATTCAACTAGCAATATCCAAGACGCGCTCCATGGACAGCTGCGGGGTCTCATCCCCAGTTCACCTCAACAGTAAGTACGGACGCTCAGCTCTGGCCAGTGTTCTTCATGGTGTGGTTGCTTTTCCAAAGTCCAGATCTTGTCGTTTCCTCCTTTACTTCCTTTGAAGGTACTAGCAGATTTTTTGATTTTAAAGAGAAGCATCTAGAATTTAGCTCTAATTTTTCTGGAGCCCAGTCAGCCAGTTCCTGAATATTTAGTGGCCACATGGTTTGAATAAAAAAGGGAAACTCCGGTTTAAAAAAGAAACCTCTGGTTCCATCATCAGCCTTCTCAGTCATGGCAATCTCTCCACACAATTCTCACGTGCTTACTTTTACCCCCAAAAGATCACACTTCCACTGAGGGTTTTTTTCTCTAATCCTTTGTTTTTTACAGGATGTGAACTACTTTGAACACAAGCACAATATTCGGCCCAAACCTTTCATAATTCCAGGCCGAACCAGGTCATAAATTCTGAGATTGTGAAGCTTGAAGTGCATGTTGCTTTAATCAATTCTCACTAATCACCTGGAAGGGTAACTTCTAGGTCTCTGGAGTGTCTTTTCATTGTGAAGCTTATTTCAAAAGCAAAAAGAAACAACACACTTAGTAGCCAATAGTAGCCAAATAGCATCCATTACTGAGGGTAAATATTGACTAGATGACAGGGCTGTGACATTTTATGTGATCACCAGGTATATTTATAACCAGTGCCCCAGAAGCTCTGGGGATCCCATCCAGAACACAGTGACCTTTGAGTTGGGCAGATGCACCCTGTCCCAGGTCAGGAAAACCCAGCCTGCAGAGACAAAAATGGAAACCGGACCCAGGTAGTAGCGAGGGGAAGCCAGGATTGCATTGTGTGTTCTACAGACTCTGGCTATCCCACAGCAGTGCCTGCTTCTCTTTGCACCTTCAAAGCCACTAATTTCAGCCCCTGTATAAGAACAACTGTGCACACATCTGGATCCTTGCAAAGGAAGAAAGGCCCCTTGAGACGGAGACTTTTCTGTCCTGTGGAAAATCAATACGAAAGTGGGAATGCAGTTACTGTGAGGATTGCTGGCTCTCATGGAATATGTCATGTAAACCATAGCAACAATAACGAATGAAATCTACATTCTTATCTGTCAATCAGAGAAGCGGCCGCAGCTACACAATCTTTTCCAGAATCTTCTCTAGAAATTGAACTTTAGTTGAAATGAATGTCAAAACAGCAACTTCAGGAAACCTCAAATCCCTCACTCTGACCTTCAGTTAGTTAACCCAAGGAAGCGGTTGGTCAGATCTTATCTGGTCAGAAATATTGCACAATGGTTTGCATCAGGTGCCCTCAACTGGTGGCCCATAGGTGAGCTCATTCCATAGGCATGATTTATTTAATCCTGCCATTGTTTGCTCTGGAAGGGGTTAAACACTTTTATGTGCCAGCTTATCTAAATGCTCGCCACTGTTAAATACACGTTAACTGATACACTTCACGATTATGTGACTGACCCTGCAGATACTTAACTCTTCGTGTGGGTAGGTAACCATCACTTAATATGTTTTTTAAGTATAGGCCCTTCAATAAGCCAGAAAATTGTCTCTGTGTCTACAAATAAACCACACAATTTTTGTACCGTCAGACACAGAGAGGAACATGAATTCGAGACTAGGAGAAATATGCTAAGGAGGCTATGGTTTCAAGTGAGGGTCTTTGTCTGACCGGCTCCATGCTGTATTCCCAAAATAATAACGAATGCTCATCACATGTGCGTTGAATAAAGGAACAAGATCCTAAGAGTACCCAGCAGTCCCTGAGTGCGAGACACAAGGAATCAGGAGCTGCTCTCCTCCTCCCCCGCTTTCAACTCCACACCATCTTTGTTCCCTGTTCCCGTTCCTTTTTCGCCTTCATCTTTTCCCTTCTTTTCCAATACTACCCTTACAGCAGTCCACATTCAGTCACGTGACACATCTCATTAAAAGTTCAAAATCCTGCCTGGCATTGGTGGCGCACCCTTTTAATCCCAGCGCTCGGGGTCTACAGAGTGAGTTCCAACAGAGCAGCAACAGAGAAACCCTGCCTCAAAAGAGAAAAAAAATGTTCAAAATGCTACTTTACTATTGAATAATATACAGCTAAATGTATTGAGTAAATCTAAAGACCTAGGATACATTTAATTGTACAAAAAATTCAAAGGGTCAGGAGAGATTTCTCCTGTGCTTTCGACCTAACTTTCACATGGCGATAAGGACAAAGCGTTTACGAGTTTGTCACTTGAAGGTACCTCTAAGTACAGCAGAATTTAGAAGAAGAGGAATCATCTAAAAATAGGCAAATAAATGACAGGCACCTGTGTACAGATCCTAGCGACTGGTGGAAACGCCTCTCCGCTCTTCCTTTCTCCCCATCCCCCTCACGATTTTCCCTAGCTTCGGAACTTTTTGCTCTCTCCAAGTGATTTTTCATCAAGGTAGAATTTTGAGAGGCCGCATGCCAAGCTGCTGCCACACTATGAATGCACAACTTGTTGAATCCGAAGCGAGACGGGTGTAGAGGATTTACGTGTCAACGGGCCTGGTGTTTTAGTGCTCGCTCCGGGCTTGCGCGATTACTTCATCACAGGTGAAGTCCTTTAAAGCGCCAGCATTTTTTTTTTTTTTAATACTGAAATAGGCAACATTTTTAAAGCCAAAGTGACAACTCGAAATAGGCACAAGACATTTCTATATGTAAATGTAAAATGTAACAAAGGAAGTATTTTCTGGGTAGTTTTACACAAGTTCCGTCTAGAAATATGCCCCCCTCTGCACCGAAAGTCTGGACACATTTCCTAGAGGAGTTTGTGGTCTGTAGAAGGACCCATCTGATTGTGAAGTGATTGCGGTCACCTGTGCATTTCCTGGTGGTCTTGGCACGTTACTAAAACAGCCTCAGGAGATTGCATTAGAATCTGCATTCCAGAGTCATTAAGCACAAGTCCCTGGACTCAAGAGGATATATATTCCAAAGTCCCTAAAGGCCCTGGGAACCATTCTATTTAAACCATCGACACAGGAACTCTTTTTAATATTGTCTTGCGTATTTATAAAAGGTCACCCTTATTGGTGTTACATCATTTCCTCCATTTCATAGACGCATAGATCCCTAATTTGAACTATAAAGGAAAGAAAAATAGAAGGCACAATCTTTGACAAATTAAAACATATGCACATATATATCAATAAACAATCCCTAATAACAGAAAAAGATGACTAATTACAACTCGAAATAGGGCATGAATGTGAGTTCATGCTGACAATAGCACATCCAGCATCCAGCCTCATTACACTCCCATCAAATCATTTCATCCTGACCAAACTTCTCTACAACAGAAATTGTTCTTCTCTCTTAGCAGTTAAGTCACTTTCAGAGATTAGTACTGAGCCTAAAAAACGGTAAAGAAGGCTGGATGGTATTTGGTATGTGATCTATAATGTCCTGGCTAGATATTACTTTAATTTTTATATTTAATATTTTTAAACAAATTCTCAACAGGCAGGAGCTAAAGGGATGGTGTAGGAAGTTGGATCGTGTAACACAAGACCCTAAAAATAATTAACTTATTTATTGACAGTATTGTCCGAACTAACCAGGCTGCAACATGGATTTTTAAAAGTCACTGCCAGCATCCTTGGTGTCTAATGTGGGGCTGTGATTAGCAGTAGCCTTTAAAGAAAATGCAAAGACGGGAACCCATACTTGACAGCTGAGGTTGCTGACTTTAAGGCTATCATATCACATACATGTATGTGTCTCAAGTTCACAGCAGCACTAACAGGCACTCATAACAGAGGTTTACATTAATATGGACACTTCTTTTTGCTTTATTCTAAATGGCTGTGCATTTTTGAAGACTCTCTTAATGCATTCTGTTTGCCCTTAGAATTTATCTCTATGTACCTGTAAAAGTCTGAGAATGTAGCTTTGTGATAGAGTGATTACCTAGCATGTGTGAAGCCCCTAGATTCAATCCCCAGTGCCAAAATAATTACTTATTTAACAAATGCATGTCTGTCTGCATGGCTGGTCTCCAAATCAATTTCATAAAAAAACACAAAATCTTCGTGGTTCTTGACTAGGATGACCAATCTCTGTGATATTTTAAAAGTTCCTAACCTTTGTCCTGAAAAGGAAATAAAAAAATATGCATGGGAATTTATGTGTGTGTCCAAAATCTTGCATGAAACAGCTGTGTACACAGGAAACAAACCTTAGTCTAGAATAACACCCAGACAATCTGAGACTGCCTATTTCTTCTCTAATCACCAACTGCAAGGTGATAAGCATTTATTGGCTGTTTCTACTTCCTGTATTAAGTTACAGAACAGTTTTTAAAAGTATGTTCTTAACAAAATGAGTGAACAAAAATATATTGAAGTAGTAACAATAAAGCATTGATAAAATAACTCTAAGATATGTTTAATAGCCTTATTATTTAGCATTATTATGTTATTTAGCCTTACCTACAAGTTGCCAATTACTGTTCAGTCATGGCTTGACCCTATGACTGAAGCATGCTTATTTTAAAACGTTTAGCCTGAATCTTTGGGCCATATAGTATCACTATTTGTGAAATACCATTCATTAATACTTTAATTATAAAATTCAGAGGATATCTAGCTAATCCATTTACCTCCACCATTTACTTGTGATATCGTCATAAATTAAATTATTCGGCCTATTTTTTTTTTAAAATGATGATCACATCTGTTTTCCTACCTACTCTGTGTACGACTCTTTCTACATGTTAACCCTCAACTTGATAGAATCAAGCCAACAAATGCAATGTCACCTGCAACTTTTAATTTTGTTCACTTTTTTTCGAGCATGAGTTTTCCCGTCATCCTTTTTTAGAAACACGTTCTAGCCCGGGTGTTAGACTGATCGATCACCTCCCCAGTTCCTCCTAACCTATCTGTACTTTTCTGTGTTCTTCCGGTCCCTTGTGTCATCTCTGTGTGACGTGGTCATTAACACAGTGGCTGCAGCACTCCTTCCGGTTTTGACTGTAGCAGCGGACGTAGCACTCCTTCTTCAGTCAGTACCATTAGTACGATCTGCCCAGGTGACTTGAAAGTCGCTGCTAAGATGGCCCCTAACATTCCTTTGGAAATGGAGCTTCCTGGTGTGAAGATTGTACATGCTCAGTTTAATACACCTATGCAGTTGTACTCAGATGACAATATTATGGAAACACTTCAGGGTCAGGTTTCCACAGCTCTGGGGGAGACACCCTCGATGAGGTAATACGAGTCTTTTTGAACCGTGGGCATATTGACTAAACGCATGGGCGATGTCGACTTTTATGGTGTCTTTTAACATTGTCTTGATGGAAAGGAAGCTTTAAAGAAAAGAATTATTGCAAACTTTTAAGCCTGGTAATAAAACTTACCTACATAGGGAATAGGACAAGTAGAAATGAAATGAAATCACGGAAAGACCAAACTTATGTCTTTTAAGAGCTGTGGTGTACTTGATAAATGCCTGAGTTAGTATTTACAGAAGTAACTTGTGATCTCATATCTGTCTTTTGTAGGTAAAAAGATGGGAGGAGGGGAGAAGGGGGAGGGAGAGGGAGGGGGGTAAGCCACTATTATGAGTTGACTCTTTCTTTTTCCAATGGGAGTATGTGGAAAGGAATTGTTTTGCCCTTTAAAATGTTTGCATTTCATTAAGTTTTTATAGGCAAATGCTTCAAGCTGTTAGTGAAGATATTCAGTTCCCATTAGACTTTATTTTGACTAGTTTCTTCTTTGTTATTAATGTCTGTTCCAAATTCCTTTGCCACTAAGCTTTTCCAATTAAAAAGATTTATTACAGAATGAAATCCCATTGCTTCTTTTAATATTGCAAAATCACTTTTTATAAATTATTGTGATACTTAAGAATGCTATGTAGCAATATCTCAGTTGTCTCAGGGTTTAAACAGTGTGTTAATCCTAAAGCCAATTTGCAAATATATATATATATATATATTATTTTTAAATATAACATAGGTGATTAAAATATATACAGATAAATCTCTAGGTAATACATTTAAATAACATCAAGAATTTAGTGCCTAACAAATAGTATTATGATGACATTTTTAATTGCTCACTGTTAATATATTTACTGAAAACAGTAAAACTGCTCTCTCTATTACTAATGTGACTACTTTTAAAATAGAATAATCGGTTTAGCAAACCTATTGATGAAAGTTGCTGCACTATGTGGTTTGAAACACTGTCAGGTGAATTTCATCAACTTACAAATCATATGAAAATTGGCTTTATATCAAAAATGGGGATATTTAAATTTCTCTGAGTGAGAATAACCAAAATGAGCTCACTCCTGTACTGCTGTGTCTCCTGTCTTTTTCAGGAAAAAAAAAAAAAAGCAGTTTTGTTCACATCTATAATTACATAGCCATCAGACACAAGTCTTGTTTTTTAAATTACCAGGCACTGACAGCAGCCACCTATGTGAATTCACACAGTGTTTCTTATACTAGAGATTCACTTGAGAGTAAGCCCTGCTCGGCTCCTGCCATAAACAGAGGATGATGCTTGTTTTCGAGTGGAGCTCCTGATGCTGCGTCACCAGCTCTCTTTGTGTTTCAGTGAACCCACAGCCTCAGTGCCCCCTCAGTCAGATGTCTACCGCATGCTCCATGACAATCGCGATGAACCAACTGCTCCTCGCCAGTCGGGATCCTTCAGGGTGCTTCAAGAACTAGTGAATGACGGGCCTGGTGAGCCACTACTAGTATCTACTGACATGTTTGTAAAGGCCCTTGGATGGGTGAGAAAGAAGAATCAAGCAACAGGGAATGGATGTCTGAAAACTGGTTTTAGTCAGTAATCAAATAAGTCTTTGCTCAAAAGGATTTAGGGAAACGACTTTTAGGAAACCCAGTGCAAAGTACCTTACACAAAGTATTCACCAAATTTTCACAACACAGGAAGGTAGAAAGTATATTTGCTCCATCTGACAAATAAGAAACAGAGACATAAGAAAAGTGGACAAAGGGACTTGGGAGATGGCTGTGGCTAGAGAGATATCTCAGCAGTTAAGAGCACTGGCTGCTCTTCCAGAGGACCTGGGTTCAATTCCCAGCACCCACGTGGCAGCTCACAACTGTCTGTAACTCCAGTTCCAGGGGACCTAACACCCTCACACAGATATGCAGGTATCAAAACATCAATGCACATAAAATAAAAATAAATAAAAGTGAACTTAGATGAGATCACATGGTCATACTTAGGAGAGCTGACCTCACAACCGCTTCTGTTGTCCTCTTATACTTCAGCCTAGGCTTTTTGTACCCCAAAAGTTATATACTGCCCTTGAAGAGTCACACAAAAGGTAAAAATGCCTCATTAAGATGGGTACAAAAGTGGAAAAAGCTGTTGGTGAGGTTCTAGAAATAATAGCAAACTGTGCTTTGCTATCGTGGCTGTGAATGATTCGACCATTGTGGAAAGCAGAGCAGTTGCTCCTTAGAAAGTTCATTAAGAAATGGCCCAGCAATTCTCAAAGCAGAAATGAAAACACACATTTGTCCAGTGGCGTTCCCATTATTCTAAAAGACCAAATGAGTGGAAACATTCAAATACCATTGAGAAACAAGTAGATAATCAAAATGCGCTAACATACCTGGGACGGAGTGTTATCCCACCTTTCAAAGGAATGAAATTCTGATCGATGCAAGAATCTTGATGAACCTTGCAAGCATTATGCTAAGTGAAAGAAACCGGACATGAAAGGAAAGATCTCCTTGGTTCTATTTATATGAGACAACTAGAACAGACAAACTCACAGATAGAAAGTGGAGAAGGGGTTCCAGGAGCTGAGAGGGAGGGGAAGGACTCTTCGTGATCGGTGGTTACACCGTCCCCAGTTTCGGTCAGCAGATGGCGAACATGTGCCAACAGTACAGCCACGTTTTCACGGCAAGTGAGCCGCGTTCTCAAAAGCCACTGGAGTGCTACATGTTATGACATATATTTTTTCCAAATGACTTCAAGTGAAAGATGACCTCTGCTCCTTTAGAGCACCTTGCAACAGTTCCCAAGGGCACGTTTTGTCACAGTTCATCGTAAAAGGGCCTGCTTCAGGACCAAGCCTCTTCCTCACCAATGGGTCCTGCTCCTTTTGAAACCACAGTGCAGATGCAGCTCAAGAATTCCTGAGGCTGAAGTGCGCACTTTAAAATAGACGTTAAAGTGCTTACTTTAAAATAGACTGCAGTCATAAACTGCAGCCAGCTGTTCCCCACCATAAATGGAAACACTTTGTTTTTCAGATGACCGTCCTGCTGGAACTCGAAGCGTGAGGGCTCCGGTTACTAAAGCCCACGGTGGGGCGGGCAGCGCCCAGAGGATGCCACTCTGCGACAAGTGTGGGAGTGGCATTGTGTACGTCTTACTTTTTACTCAGGAATTCACTCTGATGCTTGTTGGCAGTGCTTCATTGCTTGTGTTTTTAAGTCTTTATACAGAAAAGGCAATTTTGAAAAAGTCAAATCTCTATTCAACTTAAAATAGAACATCTACGACACTTGGGTGCATTCCACCAGAGCGCCTTGGTCATAACCTCAGATTGGAACAGTGTGAGTCGGCAGTCTGTACCTTCAGAAATACTTCTGTGAAGGAAAAAAAAAAAATCTGCCTAAACTTGTATATGAAAAAAATTCCCAAAAACCGTGATTTCCACTTTAAAAGTTAATTTCATTAACGTATAATCTTTGAATGTTTAATTTTATATAGAGAAGAGGAATGAATGCAGGGGCTGTGGGTTGTGAATTAAAATGCAGTTTGTGACCAATTATTTTAATTATACAAATATCAAGATGTGAATTTTTAAAAAACAGCCAGCTTCTATCCTCAAGAAAGTCTGCGTGTAAACAGCTACCTTGCTAATTCAGACTCTTCACTGCGTCATATTATCCTAAATGAGTCTCACATGGCCACTTCTCCGGCCTTTTTATCCTGCTCCCTCACCACAAGCAGAGATAAAATCTACCAGTTATCTAAGAGAGCAGTGGGGGCCGGGGGAGGTCCTGGTTAGAACCAAGGGAATGGGAGGGGGCAGAAAGAAAAGACTTAAAGCACCTCTGAAAACATGCGACTCATGGTGTCACCAAAAGTAATAATTGCTCCTAAATATAAATGAACTGTCCTTGGTTAAGGTGAGCCCACCCACTGGGTGCGCCATATTTACTCAGTAGAGTGGCTGCTGGACCATCAGAATAGAAAACCATTACCTATCTTGGAAAAGTGGGGGGTATAGATCTGGGGAAAAGAGGAGTGGGGAGCTGGGAGGAGCAAAGGAAGGGGAGGAGGGAGGTCAGATATATAAGAGAAGAAAAATAAATTAATTGATTTAAAATAAGAAAGAAAGCCTTAGCTCAGCCATGGTGGCACACAATTTAATCTAAGCACGGGGTGGCAGAGGCAAGCTGATCTCTGTGAGTTTGAGGCCAGCCTGGTCTACAGAGAGAGTTCCAGGACAGCCAGAGTTACAGCAGAGAGACCCTGTCTTGAAAAACAAAAACAACAACAACCAAAAAAAAAAAAAAAAAAACCAAGAAAGAAAGAAGGAATAAGTAAGGAGGGAAGGAGAGAGGGAGAAAGGAATCGAGGGAGGGAGAGAGGAAGGGAGGGAGGGAGGGAGGGAGGAAGGAAGGAAGGAAGCCATCAGGAGAACTTCCAATTATGCAGCCCACAGCCTGGTTCAAAGTCACCACCAACTCTTTATAGGGCTTGGCTTCCATACACCATGTCTCCCATTTGTAAAAAATGGGGGAGGGGACAGGAAAATTAGTGTTGGAGACTCTGAAGACTATTTCCACCTCAGCGTGAGAGAGAAAGGTGATGGGATGGTGTGGTGGCGTTGTGACACGCAAACACAGACGTGCACTGTGGTTCCTTGACTGTGTTCTCCTGTGTCTGTCCCCGTGTCTTCTCCCCACAGAGGTGCTGTTGTCAAGGCTCGAGATAAGTACCGACACCCCGAGTGTTTCGTGTGTGCCGACTGCAACCTCAACCTCAAGCAGAAGGGCTACTTCTTCGTGGAGGGGGAGCTGTACTGTGAGACCCACGCAAGAGCCCGCACGAGGCCCCCAGAAGGCTATGACACTGTCACTCTGTACCCCAAAGCTTAAGTCCTTTACAGACGGGAACATGCATGCACGCACCCACGCACACTGACACGGGACAACGATAAGAATGGCTTTGAGCAGAAGGGGAGCAGTCACCTCCCAATCTGAAGCTAAGGCTTTTAGACATTTATCCTATTGCATAGTGAGGGAAAGAAAAGGGGGGGTGGGCAAAGGCCTGCCAGGTGACAGAAAACAAGCGTCATCTATGATTTGCAACTCTTTAACTTTGGGAGCAGCAATGGTGACATTTAAAGCAATAATATTTTGATGCCATGCTCCACAATTTCCAATTCTCGTGCAACCATGCCACGTGTAAACACCTGGATATTTGGGGGAGTCAAGTTGTTTTTCCTTGAAAGTTGCTTTTGATAATTGTAGTAAGTAATGACAAATAACAATCTTGTATTCTAACAAAATCTTCAGGAGTCTGTGTCTGTTTTTCCTGAAGTGCATGTCAGGAAGACATTTCCAGGATTTCACTGTTTTATATGCAAACAGCTGTGGCACAAATAACACGAGCATAATAAACACATGACGCATGTGCTGGAATTCATAGCGAAGTGGTAATCAATGGATTCATCGCTTCACCAAGAAGGCCCACTCCTATGTTAGATTTTATACTAACTAAATATTTAAGGAATCTGTGTCCCGGAGAGGTTTAGGTAGCAAGGAGGGGTCTAAGTCGGGGTGGGGGTGGGGTGTTGGAGGAGTAGAGGAGAGGGGTATGTGTGCATAGATCTCCATGGGAAGGGAAAATAGAACAGATTTTGTGGGTGGACTAGAGGCAGGAGGGGATGGGAACAGAAGAGATTAGCTGAAGTGGAAAGGTGGTAGGAGAATACTCATGAGGAGAGAGAATGAACCTTGGGGGCATTTCAGAGGAGATGAAGTAACCTAGTGCAAAGAAAACTCCCAAGAATTCACGAGGGGGCCATAGTGGAGCCTCCTAGTAGCAAAGGAAACGGAGCCTGAACCAGCCATCTTCAGTAACCAGGCAAGGCTTCCAGTGGTAGGACCAGGTCACCAACCACAAAACCTTCAACTGACACTGTCCTTCCTGTAAGATGTGCTGAGGCGATGGTGGCACAGAACGAGGGGGAGTGGCCACCAATGATTGGTCCAAAATAATGCTGTGAGAGGGAGCCCAAGCCTGACACTGCCCGGATGGCTGGGAACAGGAGGCTGGATAGCCCTAGGACCTAGGGTAGAACCAAAAACAACTGGAGGAAAAATCGTTGAAACGCTTCGTAATGATACTCTGCTATAGTCCTAGATGGGTGCCTAGCCCAATTGTCCCAGAGAGGCTCCTGCCAGCAGCTAATGGGAGCAGATGCGGAGTCCCACAGCCAAAAATTAGGTGGAGAGAGAGTCTAAAGTGGAGATACCCATAGGAACCCTCCCTGCGGAGCTTGGGGAACCCCACAAATGAGGAGGAGAAAGTATAAGAACCAGAGGATCAAGGACATCAGGAGAACATGGCCCACAGAATCAACTAAGCAGAGCTCACAGAGACTGAAGCAGCAATCACAGACTCAGCGTGGGTCGGCACTGGGTCCCCTGTTAAGGTTGATAGCTGAGTGTTTTTCTGGAACTCCTAATAGTAGAAATAGGTGTGCCTCTACCCGTTTACCTGCTCTTGGGACCCTTTTCTGCCTACTGGGTTACTTGTCCAGCCTTGGCATGAGAGTTGGTGCTTAACCTGATTGTGTCCTATTATACCATGTTCGGTTGATATCCTTGGGAGGCCTGCTCCTTTCTAAAGGGACCTGAAGGGGGAGAGGAACTGGGTAGGTGGGTGGGGACTGGGTGGAAGGGAGGGAGAGGAAATGGACCAGGAGTTATTGTACAGGAGAACAATAAATAGAATTTTTTAAAAATTAAAATTAAAAAGCCGCGGTGATGACGCATGCCTTTAACCGCAGCACTTGGAAGGCAGAGGCAGGAGGATCTCTGTGAGTTTGGTTCCAGAACAGCTAGAGTCACAACAGAGAAACCCTGTCTCAAAATTTAAAAAAAATTAATTAAAATAAAAATAAAAAATAAATCCATGCCCTCTTTAGATTTTATAGCTCAGTTGTCTGTGTGCGTGGTAGGGTTTAGGACGTGTTCACGTGTGTAGGAGGGTCTGAGCAGATGTGATCATGCTGGTGGAGGCCAGAGATCAACCTTCTTCCTGTCGTTCTTCAGGAGCCATCAGCCTTGGCTTTTGAGACAAGACCTCTCCCTGGGACTCGGGGCTCACTGATGGGCAGGGCTGGATGGTCAGCAAGCCCAGGGGTCTGCCCTTCTCTGCATCCACAGGTGGCATTACATACAAGCAGCTCTGAGCACCCCTGCCTTTGTACAGGGTGCTGAGGGTCAAACCCCCTTCCTCGTGCTCCATAGGCAAGAGCCGTACTGCCTGGGGAACTCCTTCAGCTTCCTCACTGTTTCTAAGGAACCCTAAATTCCTGCTGATGGAAGGGATACTGAAATTTTCTAGTTTAAGAAACTGCAATACCTTTCCCATCATACTTTTTTTTTTTTTTTTTTTGCTTTGGCATGAGCTCTTTTTAATTTTTAAGTTTATTGACTTTACTGTATGAGTGTTTTGCCTGCAAGTATGTATGTGTACCACATGCATGCCTGTTACCTCCAGAGGTCAGAAGAGGGTGACAGGTCCCCCTGGAACTGGAGTTATGGAGGGTTGTAAAACACTGTGTAGGTGCCAGGAACTGAACTCTGGTCCTTTGCAAGAATAACGACGGATCTGAACTCATGAGCCATCTCTCCAATCCCCAGCAAGGGCTCTTTTGATTGAAATATCTCTTTCACATAAACTTTCAGTGAAATTACAAGTTCAAGGTCCATCAGGATTGTTTCTCTCTGTGTGACTTAGTGGTGCCATCTTCTCCATCCCAAGATGGCATCTCTATGAGGAGGTCGTCCTGAAGAAGGGCCGTACTGCTGGTCTGCTGGTACCCACAGCTGATCTCCAGGCCTTTGCTGCCGTCTGTTCTCTTGGCACAGTTCAGGCCGGGCCTTAACTTTGCCTCCTCTGTAACCTCCGAAACTCTTAGGTCAGTCTTCCAAGATGTCTTAAATCTGGACATGAACTCTGTCTGGGCCATGGCCAGGACAGTGCCATGTACGTCCTGCTAGGACTAACCTTCCCTGTCACCCAAGGTTGCCCCACGGTAGCCTTTTCCTTGGACCTCTCACCTACTTTCTTCACCAGCGACACGAGGACACTTCCAATGTCCTTCTAAAGTTCATTCCTTGGGGAAGCAGTGGGGTGGGTGATAAGGACTGTCTCACACTTTCTGCCTTTCACAGTGTCGCACGGCGTGCCTTTCCGCTGTAGCTGCTGCTTGCTACTCTACAGCAAGTGTCTTCCTTCTAGAGTGTCCGGTAGGAGACACTTAACTAATTGTCTCTGACCCTGATTTCTCCAGAAAATACCTGCCTGGCTCCCACAGGCATCTGAGAGTGTCACCTCTGCAGCAGGCCATGTTTGTTACTCGAGCTTTTAAAAACAGTAAGTGCTTAGTGAGTTCTAGGATATAGATACATGTTTTAAAAAAAATGCATTTCATTTTTGCACAGAAGGTTATTTTCAAGAGTTTTTTTCGTGGAAAACAAAGTTTTAGAAAATAAACGGATGGTAACTGACTTAGAAAATATGAGACAATTAAAACCAAAAAATAGCAAGTGAGAAAATAGAAATGCAATTGAATTTACTTTCTGAACTCTTGAAAAGCATAAGAATTGACAACACTAGGAGCTCCTGAGCTAGGGGTTAGGGTGGGGGCACTGGGTGCCTGGGCGATGTCTGGGTGCCTGCTTGAGGCCTGGGGGCTTACGGGCTTAGACAGTGAGGCCCAATTTGGATTGAACTGCATCAGGCTTGGTCTTAGCTAGTGTGGGCCAGGTGAGTGTCCATGACCAGAGCAGCCTGCTGCCTTAAAGACCACGGTGATGCCCGCGATCCACGCCTCTGCCACACAAGCTGGACTTTTGTTTTTGTTATTGTTTGAGGGTGCAAAGGAGGGAGGGTGGGACAAGGAGGAATGGGAAAAGGGTGTGATTGAGATACACTGTACGAAACTCAAATTACTAATAAAAGCTTTATACAAAATTTTAAAGTTTTCACGTATAAAACGGGAGGGATACTAATGGAGAAATGGATGGAAGACGCACATAAAGGCTGAGGACGCAGCTCAGTCGGAGGAGTGCTCGCCTCCTGTACACAAAGCCCCGGGTTGATCCCCGACATTAAATAATTAGAGCGTGGGGGAGCGTATCTGTAATCCTAGCACTCAGCGCATCTGTAATCCATGAGGATCAAAAGTTCAAGGTCATCCTCAGCTACACAGCTCTTCAGCACCAGATACCCAGGGCTCTGTTTCAAACCACAAACAACAACAGAGAGGGACTTGGTGTCTACACACTCCCCCCCTGACCCCTGTACACCCACACTCCCTCCAGTGAGGCAGCGAGCCTTACACAGAAAGAGGAAGCAGAGCTCTGCTGACCAGAAGAGGAACCTCAGAAGACAGTAGCATACTGCACTGAAAATACAACAAATTAACACTGAAATGCTCATGAAGAAACATTAGACATTACTGGACACAGTGTGTTGAGCATTAGATAGTATTTTCCAAGCTGAGTGGTGAAAACATATGCCTGTAATCCCAGCATGTGAGACTGAGAAAGAGCATCTTGAGATTTTGGGCTAGCCTGGGCTACGTATTGAGACTTTGTCTCATTCTACCAGTCAATAAACAAAGAAATCATATTTTCCTTTAAATTAAAGCTCATATATTTTAAATGTAGCAGAGTATACCACGAATTGCTCATACTCAAGTTTAAAAAGGAACTTATTATTGTAATAGAATAGTGTCTTTCAAATCTGAAATTTCAGAGAGAAATGGCTGTAATTAGATAATTTAGATTATATGGTTAAGGTCTGTGAGGCCTGCCCTAAAACTGAACAGTCATTATTTGGAATAAACACTAAGGGCCTGGAGAGATGGCTCAGTGGTCAGGAGCACTGACTGCTCCTCCAGAGGACCTGAGTTCAATTTCCAGCAACCAAATGGTGGCTCACAACCATCTATATAATGGGATCTGATGCCCTCTTCTGGCATACGTTACAGGCAGATGGAATAAACACTATTCAAACAGTTCAGTCTAAAATTCTTAATATATAGAAGAATTAGCTAAAGTTAAAAGAAAGAAATGAATGTCATATGAAGATTATTTTTAAGACATAAGACATAAAAATATCAATGATAAAAATGAAAAGATGTTTTAAAAAGTAATTTATTGAGCATTTTATCTTTTATTTTTGTGTGTATAGGTGATTTCCCTGCATGTATGTCTGTGCACCGTATGTACATAGTGCCCACAGAGGCCAGAAAAGGAGCTGGATTCCCTGGAAGTAGAGTAACAGGTGGTTGTGAACCACCGTGTGGGTGCTACGAATCAAACCTGATTGAAAAGCCAATCTTAAACACTGAGCCATTTCTCCAGCCTGAAGATTTTTTAAAAACAAACAAATAAGAACGAAATATTCTCCTTGTAGTTCATCCTTCAGTAACGAATTCATATCAGAACTTCTATGTAGAAACTCGTGTCAAGGGCAAAAAAGGACAATCGATTTTGACTTAGCTCACAGAAGAATATATTCTCTTGGCAAAAAAAGAAAACAAGGCTTGCATATTGTTTTGATTTACAAGCTTTAGAAAGCCAAAATACTCAGCAAAATTGCCCACACCACCATGTATTTTTGCACCAGATAAGTAGGGGAGGGAGCATAAAACATACTAGTTTTAAAACATGCCCCCCGCCCCGTAACAGCTTACTCATCTCTTACACAAGGTAAAGTTTCTCAGTTGCCCAACACGAGAATACTGGATGTTAAGTAGGACATAGCTCTGGGTCTTTTTATTAACAATTTTAGTTACAAATGTTCAGCACAGGGCTGGAGATACGACTGAATGTTAGAAATATGTATTGTTCTTACAGAGAACCCGAGTTCAATTCCCAGAAACCACATCTGGTAGCTCACAACTGCTTATAGCTCCAGTTCCAGGGGACACCTCTAAACTCAAGCAAATGCACATATACAGACGCACACACATATATACGTGTAAATAATTAATCATTAAAAATGTGTTTAAAGAAACAAGTGTCTGGCATGCTATCCTTTGAACCAATCTGATTTTGATCAAGAAGTTGCTTCTCATAACCATTGCTCTATTACTGTATCATCATGGCCGAATTCCTTTATTTATACTGTATTGCCTGCATCTTAACTTAAAAGAAGGAAAAAACACCGAGGAGAGAATAAAGGGACAAAAAGAATTCAAGTAAACGAGCCTCGCCTGCCTTCCATGGCTGCGTCACAGTAATGCCCTCGGGTCTCTGATCGCCCTGGGGACACTTCAGTAAACACACACTGGAAACTGACAAGCAAGAAGTGTGGAGACCAGACACAGCAAGTTATTTTCCTACGCCCGTCCGTTTTTACAGACCCCACTCTTCAAAGCTCATGAGAGCGCTTCTTGTGATTAGTTTATAAAACCAAGTACCTTTAAGAGGGGCTACTTGATCTTAGTTATTTTTGGATGTGGAGGGAACATTATCAACCATTTTATTTGATTACTTGATAAACAATCAAACATAAAATCAGAGGCCACTGAGATGGCTCAGCAGGTCAAGGTGTTTCCTGCCAAACCTGATAACCTGAGTTCAATCTCTGAGGCCCACACAACAGAAGAGAACGAACTCCTGAAACCCGTCCTGGGACATTCACACTCTCAGCGTGACACATGCACACCCACATGTACAAGCATGGTGGATGCATACCTGTGAACACACACACACACACACACACACACACACACACTAAGTAAAGAAATGTGAAAAACAAAAAAAAAATCAGATATTAGCATTAACTTTTTAAATAACTTAGAACTCGGTCTAAGTATGCAGAGGATATCCAAAGTGCATTTTCCTTTCTCTAAGAGTTAAAGCATAACAGGCACTGTAAGTAACAAAATGCAGAAAGTACAATTCCATATCCATCATTCAAAGTGTACCAAAGTGTATGCCTCATCTAACCTTAGTTACTACCCCAGAAGAAGCATCTGACATACAAACGTTTTAAAATAAGAATATATGAAATATTTGCTGGCCACAGTGGTGGTGCACACCTTTGATGCCAGCACTCAGGAGGCAGAGGCAGGAGGATCTCTGTGAGTTTGAGGCCAGCCTGATCCAGATAGCTAGTGCTAGGCCAGTCATGGATACATAGTGAGATGCTGACTCAAAAAGGGGGGGTGGGAGAGGAATGTAAAATAAGAGTCAGCAAGATGACTTGGCGTAAAGATTCTTGCCATGCAAGCCTGGAAACCTGCATTCAACCCCCAGGACCCTTGTAAAGGGAAAGGAAAAAACTGACGCTACAGAGTTGCCATCTGATTTACACAAACACATCATAATAATAATAAGTTTTAAATATCATATAAACTACAAGTTATTTATTTTAAAATGAAAATTACTTCTTTCTTTAAAAAAAGAAAGTCAAGCAAGCAGAGCTTACTGAGCAGCAGCACCGTCCTGTAGCCGGGAGAGGCTTTGACAGTGAGTGGCCCTTCATTCTTTTATTTCTTTGATTATCCACCTAGCAAAGAAGTGTATACAGGTGGCCTAACTCTGCAGCAAGAGCAAAATTACAGTGTAAGCTTAAGGACTAACTTTCACCAGGCCGAACTCCCATTCCATGCCGTGTTACGAAGAATGCAAGTTCAAAAGTGAGAGTATGTGGAGCTTGGCCACCACAGGCACGTTCACCAGGTGTGTGCATTCCAGTGGCTCATTAAACCCCGAACATCTGCAGGCGTCCTCGCCGGCAGCTGCCTGCACTGTGCGCAGCTATGTCAGGGAGTGTTCCTTCAGCCTGCCTGGCAGCCAACGCTCCAGCTCCTGCTGTGTAAGTTCCTAAAGCAGTAAGCCCAACAACACACTTCCAGAGATCCTAATCATGCCTCAAGCCCCTCCTCATGAAACCTGACATAAAAACATCATGTGGCACAGACGCCATGATTAGTCTCTGCTTCCCTGCTTACCGTCTGTCACTGCATTTCCACGTTTCTGCCTTCCCCCAGAGCCCCGTTTACTCTCTGGGGCAGAAGGATACCCTGATACCTTTTTACTTCACTGTCATTTGTGAAATGCTACTGCAATCAGTAAAGAATTCTAGGTTGGTGGTTTTACTTTTTACTGTTTTTTATTGTGGTAAAGCATACATGACACGAAATCATCAGTTTTTAATTCAATGGCCTCAAATGCACTTACAACACAGAGCGATCATCACGCAGTCACTTGCAGAATGTTATCGTCCTCAAGCAGACACTGTGCTCAGGTTAAATACAGTAACTCCCAGTCCCCCAGCTCAGCGCCTGGCAACGTCCGTTATACTCTGCGACCCTGTGAATGTGACATCCAGACACCCTTCTGTAAGTAGAACCACGCAATATTTGTCTTTCTGTTCCTGGATCCCTTCACTTTGCGTAGTATTTTCAAAAATCATCTATGGAGATATTACATCATGGAGAAAGCTTTCATTTTTTAAACCGTACATAATATCCCATTATATAAGTCATACCGTATCTTATCGACCCAAGAATCTGTCTCTTGGGGAGTCCTACAGGCTGCTCTCGCTTTTTTGTGTGTGACCTTTAATAGACAAGGTTGCTATAAACATTTCCGTGTAGATGGCAGATATTTTATTTTAGCACCTTTATTTTCTTTTCTATAATTTATTTATTTTTGTTTTATATGTACATTGGTGTTTTGCCTACATATATGTCTGTGTGAGGGTGTCAGATCCCCTGGAACCAGAGTTACAGACAGCTGTGAGCTGCCATGTGGGTGCTGGGAATTGAACCCAGGTCTTCTGGAAGAGCAGCCAGTGCTCTTAACCACTGAGCCATCTCTCCAGCGCCAAGCACCTTTATTTTCAAAGATTATATTACTAATGATGACTAAATTATAATCAAAGACTGTAAAGCAATACGAATGTTAAAAAACAGGATGTAGCATCAACAATCACCAGGTATATGAGGTTTATAACCCTGGAGACTCAAAGAGAACCAAGGGCCTTTCGCTGGCTGCATGTTTCAATTAAGTATATTATCCTAGGCATTGTTCTATTGTTATGAAATCTTTAAGCCTCTGAAGTTTATTCTGAGTCTTAAGGTTCTTCCTTTCTATTGAGTTGCCTGATATATTCATGCCATTGTTAACCGGAACAATGGCTTGTTCTGTTTATACCAAAAATCATTTCTTCGGTTAGTGAAAAGCCAGGGAAAATAGTGTGGAATAATAAAAATATCAAGCAATGGTATTGAGTAATGAGAGAATTGCCGTGGAAAGAGCTCAGGATGGGACTTGGATTCTGACTGCTGCTCGGACCCTGGTCCCTAACTTCCTCCTCTGCAGAATGGGGGATGAAGACGGAGTGACGCTGGAGGCTTCCGCTAGCTCACTCCATCACTCAGTGAGTGATCACTCACTCCATCAAATCCAGGCCTGAATTTGATACTGTCTTTATCATTCCAGACTGGACCAGCCTCGGCAACGCAGCCAGGTTCTTGGTTCAGTTTAGACATTTCTTTCTGGTTCATACAAATACCACTCTGACTCATCTGTGGTTCACGGTGGAGGCACAATAGTGAGCATGGCTTTGTTATGTCGAGTGCATCAGCTCCGCGGAATGTAGACACTAATGTCCCATTGTATATAGGGAAATTTTTGCCATTTTAGCCAGGATGCTGCAGAGTAAACAGAGGCAGAAGATGTCCATGAGTGTCTCAAAAAGTGGAAAAGAACTCATCACTGAGGAGAAGAGGACTCGGGACTCGGGAGGGGAATGAAAGCTTCCTCAGTTGTCACCATCGAGACTCCTCTCCTGCGTGTTCCCAGCGGTAGCTCTTCCGCCTGGAAAGGTGGCGGCCAGCCCGAGGTCCACCTTCTCTAGGCGGGAAATCCACACAGAGTGGCATGCTGCAGTTTCCCTGTATTCTCTTCCTGCCTCTGGGGGAGCCCAGTAAGTCAGCCAGTACACAGGACCTCCGGAGAAAAGGCGACTGGGGGCAATCTCAACTTTAATGCAGCCTGAGGGCACATTTATAGGGGTAAAGGGGTGGGGGAATGCATAGGTTTAAGACAGGTATGCAATTCTGCCAATCACAGGGCTGGATCTTGGGTGGGGAACCCAGGTTTGTGACACAGAGGGAGGAGGGAGAGGCCCACGTTCCTTTTTCCGTTCTGAGAGCAGAAAGACACTGGCGACCTCTGACCTTTCTGCTTGACTTTCCTGGGGTCCCACACTCAGGACAGGGGTGACTTGCCTCTGTGTGTGCTCACACAGCACCTCCTCCCCAACTGGTGACTTCACAGACAGAATCTGCCTGGTCCAAGTACCTCCTTACAGAGAAAGTGTCTTCACTTTTCTTCTGTCAATTTTACCAAATGGCAGTACATGTTCAACCCAGCTCCTCATTCTCCTCTCTTTCCTGACAGAAATCATATCTGATGTTCTATTATTCATGTCTCTTTCCAGCTCAATGTATCTGCTTCAGTCTCTGGCATGTTGTTGTTCTTGTTGTTTTGTTTTGTTTTGTTGTTGTTTTTGTTTTGTCTTGTTTTTTTGTTTTTCAGTTTTTCAAGACAGGGTTTCTCTGTTGTAACTCTGGCTGTCCTGGAACTCACTCTGTAGACCAGGCTGGCCTCACATTCATAGAAATCCGCCTGCCTCTGCCTCCCAAGTGCTAGGATTAAAGGCTTGAGCCACTATCACCCAGCTGTGGTTCTTAAACTTAATATACAAACATATTCACATACTTCATTTGTGAAAGTCTCTCTTTCCCTAACACCAATTTGTCTCCAAGATCTTAGTGTTTCTCAAACTATCCTTTTAGCATGCTAAACTTCCTACAGTCAGCCCAACTCAATTCTCTCAGACCTGCTCCCTTTCCTCTAAACAAGACCTTTTCAAAGCAGTGATCAGCTGCCTAAGAGCCAAAGCTAGTTACTATCCTGCATGAGTCATGGCATTCCATCTCTCAATAGACAAAATTGGGTTGGAACTAACGCTGCCAGCAACTTAATGAGAACTGGATGGAGAGATGTCTTCATTCGGATCAAGTCTTGAGCTGTTGAAGTTACTTCTGTAATCCACCGATGACTTCCCAGGTCAATGTCATGAGGCTCCCTTTTACATCAAAACACAAGCCTTAGGAACACTTGTCATATCGTTACATCCTCGGGGTGAGTTGGTAAGTATCACACTACTGTAGATTCCATCTATGCTAGTGATAGGCCTATAATCCCAGGTTTAAAAAAAGAGCTCATGAAGCTGAAAACCCCAGACATCTTGTAGTCTGGTCTTAAGCTGCTAAGAATAGATCTGACGAGCTTGTTTTTGTGCAATGCTCTTGAGTTCGTTCCAAATTCTTGAACCTGCAGCTGTTGGTCAACAGGTGAAAGTATATTTTTCTGAAAGGAAAATTTGAAGATTTTATTGTGACTCTCAGCTTTAAAAAATGGTAATGTAGATTTTAATTCTACCCTATAGGAATGGACTTCACGATAAAAAGTCAGGCGTTTTATAAGATGATTGGGGAAACGATCAAAATACTTGGCCAGAGAAATCATAATCCTGACAAAGTATACTTTGGTGTCTTTGTGATGTGAGGCTTAATTAAACAAAGAAATTGTCACTGGCCAAATCAGGAAAATTTGAGCAATAACACAAGTAATATTAGCAACTGAATAAAATCCACCTTTATCTACTAAATAACATAAGAAGCATTGATCCATACAGATAATTATAAGTAAATTAGCAAACCAAAAGCTTAGGATGAATGGAATTATTACATAAGTCAATATAGTTTACACAAACTATTTCTTAATCAAAAAAGAAGAAAGGTTAAATATCTTTGCAGTGGAGATTAGTAAGTCATCCAATGAGCACAGGCAGACCACAGTGTTATTGTGCAGACCACAGTAATGGCCACCTGATAGATCGCAATGAGAACAAACAGCCATCATGACACCCTGATAAGGATGCATGGAAGCAGGACCTTTTGAAGTGTCCTTCCTTATAATTGGATGCCGCTTGGACTTCTGGGAACAGCTTAGGGATAAATGAGGCGGTGGCGGTTGGAATTGTCAGTTAGTGACAAGGAAACTGGTGGCAGAGGACGATGATGAGAAGGCAGGCAGGAACTAGGCTCAGATAAAAGACAGTTGGCAATTTCTGGGAAGGCTCAGACAGAGGAGTTAGCGGCAGAGGATGATGATGGGAAAGCACGTTATGGGAGAGTTAATGGGGTAGAAGATTTTAGAAGTTGGTCCAGTTCTCCAGGTTTAGACAGATAAAGACAGCCAGAAGGGGCTGTAAAGATTTCTTCCTTTCTTTCTTTCCCTTTCTAACCTCTTAAAGCTGGAGAGAGGGGAAAAAAATAATCTCCAAGAATCTGTCTCAGTAGCAGTTGGGGCAGAGGCAGAAGAAGCAGGAGGCAGAGTTCAATTCGAGAGAAAAAGTAACAGTTACAATTGGCTCCAAACAAATAGGGCTTCAGAGCTCAGATAACAGTGTCTGAAACAGCTACAGCTGCATGACCTGAACCTACCTACTAGAAAACATCCACAAAAGACACAAAAACGTTTTACAGAATAATTGGTCTAGAATGTTCTAAACTGTTAAGACCATAGAAATTCAAAGTAAAGCAAACTGATCAGACTGAAACCTATTAAACAGACAGATCATTGTGATTAAATGTAATGCAGGCTCTTGGGCTAGGACTTGTGGCTGCCCAAGGCATTATTGCTAGAACTTCAGTGAGGTATGAGGACTATAGGGTGATTTGCATCAATGCTAGTCTCGGAATAATAACGGCTATATTGTGCTTCTTTTCGATATCCTTGTAAAGTATGCACCCAAGTGTTCAGGAGAGATGGGATATGAAGTCAGAAATTTACTCTTGATAGTTCAAGAGGACAGAGGAGATGGCTCAGTTGGTGGACAGCTTATTCTACACAAGCAGGAAGACCTGAGTTTGATGCCCAGCACCCATATAAAAAGCCAGGTACAACAGCACATGCCTGTAACCCAGTGCATTGAGTATCCCTGGGGCTCACTGGCTGCCAATATAAACAATTGGTGAGCACCAGGTTCAGTGAAAGACTGTGTAAAAAAAGTAAGGTGGAGATCAGTAGAATATATACAATATATTGACTCCCACACTCACATACACTTGCATGAACACACATACACATGCATGCACATACACCACACACATACACAAAATAAATAAATGGATAGATAAATAAAAATTTAAAAATTAAAGTAAATCTTGCTAGAGGTCATTTTTCTGATAGACTAATTGAGAAGTTATCTTAAAATACAAGTAGGTTTCTGTAAAGACTAGTGCAAGGATTAAATCTGAATTTGACATTGTACGTACTTATCATTTGTGATGTATCTTCTATGCCACCTGCTGTGACTTAGGCATCTCACGAAAATCTCCAGGTAGTTTCTACATAATAGCCAATACTCAATTACCATTACCATCCACAAGTACTGCACAGAAATTAGAGTTGTCACACAGTGTTTCATTGTTACCATTTTATGGATGATACGTCACATTAAATGAACTATATTATTCATTTTCTTTAGAATAGTAGTGTAACAGACATGTCAGATTGAAAAATTAAAATTTATTAAAACTGTCCACAATGCCACAAAAAAAGACTGACAAGTCTTACTGAGACCATTGCTTTAGAAAACAGGAAATTATAGCTAGTGAACATTAAACTATCATGTTTCCTTCCCTTAAGTAAGCTATGTGTAATTTACTAAGTGATAAATTACTATATTATACTGACTGTCAACTTCTACTCTTTGCGATTTAAGTCAATTCTCAGTGACTGTATATTCTCTCTGACGTAAACTGATTTTTGCAAAATAAGTCATATGTACTTATTAAAAACTTTTACTTAAAGATCAGGTTTGCCAACCAGTCAGTTAAGCAGGCTCTACTTGCCAGGGCAACATATGCCTTTTAAACAAGTGGCTTATGGAGCGCACAGGAAATAAATGAAGACCAATCACATCCTGCGCATCAGGGGTGGGGGTGGCGACCTCTCCGTTACTAGGCAACGGGATGCTGCGGCTTCAAGCCGCAGAGCTGAATACTTGGGCCAAGGCAGTTGGTAGAGAGATCTTAAGCAACAGAAATGAGCCCGGGTAAGAGCGATCCAGGAGGCAGTCCTGGAGGGGGAACTGTGGGAAGTGGAGGATAGTGGAGAGCCGCACCCGGGTCCCTTCACCCACAAGCCTCCCGGGTTTCCCAGGTGGGTCTGGAGTGCAGAATTTCCCGACCTCACATCCTCTGCTCAGTGAGAAAGCATCCGCCCGCCCTCTGGCGTCCCCTTCCGCCTCCAGTCCTACTTGCAGAGTCAGCGTCTCTACCCGGCCCCAGCGCGCCCTCCAGTGGCCACCGAGGGCGTGGGGACCCGAATCTCCGTGCCTCGCTTCCTTCCTCACCTTCGCAGGCTACCTTCCAGCTCCTCGCCAAAAGCTGTGCTTGGTTCTGTTCCAGAAAAGCATCTTGCGGAAGAGGATGAAGTTGACTCCGTCCTCCTTTCAGCATCTAAGATCCTGAATTCCTCTGAGGGGTTAAAGGAAGGTGGGGGCAGTGAACCAGGTACATTCTCTGGGTAGGACAAAAAAAAGTTGGGGTTTTGCTGTTTCATTTTGGTTTGGTTTAGTTTAGTTTGGTTTGATCTCAGTTTTGGACAGACATTTAAAAGATACATGGTTTTTCTAACAAAATCTTTTGACAGTAAATATTTGTGGAATATGAGCTATCACATAGGGAGGATATTTGAAAGAATCCAAATAGCCACGCTTTCCGATACACCGAGAATCAGATGTGTAGAGTAGCCAGAGGAACCAGAGAACACTGACAGTGGAAGTGGCAACACTCCTCTCACGTGGATCTGGAGCTCAGTGGGACATCAAGGGTAGGAGCCAGAGCTCATGAACAAAGGTGGCTTTTAGACTGATGGGTAGGACCCCCGTTTGCGGGTCTCTGGTGTGAGACATTTGGCAATGAGATGAGAAGCTTGGGCTTGGGACAGGACTTTTTTTTTTTTTTTTCCCTGCACCTTGGCCAATCTAGAATTTCACGATGCCTGGGCAAGGACCCTGAGAGAAGAAGCCAGAGAGGCCACACCTCAACTGATTTAAAAAAAAAAAAAAAAATCAGCTTGATTCAGGTTGAGGAGCATAGAGGAAGACAGGTCCAGAGCCCTCTGCAGCCCTCTGTCACCAGTCATGGAGATCTGTAATTTTCCACGAGCAACCAGGAAATGGAAAGGGGATGAGGCAAAAGATCATCGCAGAAAAGTTTAGACATTAAATTGGCCCAGTATTTACCTGTGAGGTCACCAAAGGTCAGAAAGGTTGAGTTGCCGCAATACGGCAAGGACATGTTTTCTGCACTTAGAGGCTGAGATGGTTTAATGAGTGAAGCTCTTATTGAGCAAGCGTAAGGACTGAGTTCAAATCCCCAGAGTCCATGTAAAAGCCAGGCTCTTTGGAGACAGCAGAATCCCAGGAAGCCCACAGGCCATCTAGCCTCGTGAATACAAGCAGCAAATAATTGACTCAAATCCCGTGGAAGGTGAGGACTGACACCTAGTGACCCATGCTACTCGATAGCATGAGTTATACAAATAAGAACGAACATAACTAACTGATGAACAACTAACCTTTGACTTGTCGGAATGGGCATTTCAGGGGTACTTTTAAACTTCAGCATGACCAGTATGTTGGTTCTGGCACTCCTGTTCTGCTTCTGAACCTCCATCCATTTGCTCACCTGCCAAGGGTTTTTAAGTACGTGCTGTATCCAGCCCTGTTCTAGGTGTCTTACATCCGTCATTGTCAGTGTTAGCTGTCAACTTGGCAGAATCTAGAACCACCTGGGAAATGGCCCTCTGGGCCTGCCTGTCAGGGTCATATTGATGTGGATGACGGAGATGGGACGGTGCCCATTGTGGGTGCACCATCTTTGGCTGTGTTCTAGATAGCACACATGGAGAAAAGGAAGTTGAGTGCCAGCATGAATCCATCCCTTGCTCTCTGCTTATTTACTGTGGATACAATTCAGCTAGCTGTCCCAAGCTCCTCCCACTGCGACTCACCCTGAAATAATGGCCTTGTACCCTTGAGCTGCACACTGAAATAAACCCTTTCCCACTTAGTTTTCTTTTGTCAGAGTATTTTATAGTAGAACAGGAGAGAACTAAGACAGGATCCGAGACAGCATATTCAAGGTCCCTGCTCTCGTTCAGCTTAGCTATCAGTGGGAGAGCAGACAGTTTACAATATAGCGGTCATTCCTATGGGAAAAGAGAAGGTAGAAGCATCTGGAGCATCATAGGTGGGTGAGGGTTCTTCTGTTTTAAAAGGGGAAGGTGACAGGAGAGGGCTTCGTTCATCAGGTCCAATCTGAGCGAAGACCAGAGGAGGTAAAGAACAAACGTGCAAAATTCTAGAAAAGAACATTCCAAGCATCAAGACCGGCAACATCCAGGGGTCTAAGGTGGGAGTATGGCTGGTGTGTTTGAGGGCTAGCTCCTATTCATGGGGAAGATGAATAAGGGAGAGGTAGCTGGAGGGGCTGGATCTGGATCATAGAGGGGAGACTGTAACTCCAGGCCACGATTTGGGGTTCTATTCTGAACAAAGAGGAAAGCACTAGAAAGTTCTGAGTAGCCGCTTCTGTCTTAACAAGAGTTGTTATGGTGAATGCATATTCTTTGAGTATTTACTTCATGCTGTGTGTCATGCTGAGGGTGTTCCCTACAAACCAGATACATGTTAGAGTTATCTATCACAGTATGTTATACAGCCAGGACTCAGTGTCCAGGCAGCCTGACTCCATGGCAAAGTGCACTCTGACTCACGGGCCTTCTACAGAACTTACTAGGACTGTCACAGCAACGCTATTGTTCGCACTTGAGAACCATTCCATGCTGCACTCTCTAAAACTCGCCGTGTTCTCTTATCTTTAGTCACAAGCATACAATTAACACGTTCTGCATATGCTGAATATGACATAATTTTCTGTAAGCTTGAAAATAAATTCCCCTGTATTTCAAAAAGGTCAATTTTCAACATTTAAATATGAAAAATAAATTGTGAGCTGGATAGGAATATTTTTACATTTACATATATAAGCTTCTTCAGGGGCGGGGCCGCATGCTCCGCTCCCTCTCAGTGCTCCCCAATGTTGTACATTGGGCAGAGACTTAGTAAATGCTGAAATGTGGTTCTGTGCTGTCTCCCGTGGGCCTCGGATCATCCCCCTCCCAATTCAAGAACCATAGAGTTCCGTGTGGCTCTCGCTAAGCATTATTGAATTTTAAAAGTACTTTTCCTTAGAATAAATCCTTTTTCAAATGCTCCCTCCCCCCCCCCCCGAGATAACTATGTCATTCTCCTCCCAACACCCTCTAGACTCATAGTGTGATCTCATAGCATATGAAAAGGGTAGAAACAACCAGGCCAAAATCCCCTAGTCCCTACCCTCCAAAGCTGCTGAGCTCCCTTCTTCCCGTCTCAATGGAAAAAAATCACCCCTCCTCAGTCAATGACCATTCTATCCAGATCCTGTCTTATCCAGAATTCTCCTGCCTCCCTCATTCCCCAGAATCACTCTTTCCTTCTCTTTCTGCAGAATGTTTCTGGAACACAAGCATGTTAGAATCTCCGATAGCTAAAATAAAAATAGTTAAAAATAAATCCTCTTGGGCTGGTGAGATGGCCTGGCAGGCCAGGCTTGCTGCCAAGCTTACCAGCTTCCCTGCAACCCCTGGGTGAGAAAACAGAACCAACTTCTGCAATTGTTTTCTGACCTTCACACGAACCTCTTGGCAGTGCACACACACACACACACACACACACACACGCATGCACAATAAATAAGTAAATATAATTTTTAATTTTTAAAAAATTTTTCTTGACCGTGTGTTTTCTAGTGCAAACCTATTCTACTATAATCCCTCCTCCGGTGCACAGTAAAAGTTGGGGAAAGCTGCCCGTACTTGGGGGCCACAAATCTTCATATAGCATCCTCACTGGAAAGCCAGTTCACCTGTGCTTCATCAGCAACCCCCCCGCCCCCGTAAAAAGTGTCTTTATCTAGGACAGCAGCAACACCCACATTGCCCATTGGTGTTTGCTACCATCCTATAAATGACATACCCAACGGAGTACTTGGCGTTTCTGATAGACGACTTCATTTTAGAATATCTCAAAGAGGTTTTCTCTCTCTTAAAACATAAACAAAGTGATCACACCCCCAGCAAAGACTTTCAGCATTCCTCCAAAAATTTTTTTCACCTGCACCAATTTCTACCCTGGTCCTGAGGGAATCGATCAAAGGGCTCAGCTCAGGGAATCGATCACTATGGGTCAGGAAAGGATGCCATAAGAAATTAGCTACAGGGACCAGACAGGTGATTCAGCAGTTAAGAGCACTTGCTGGTCTTCCAGAGAACCCATGGGTTCTATTCCCAACACCCACACGATGGCTCACAACCACCTATAACTCCAGCTCAGAGAATCTAATGCCCTGCTGATCTGGGGCACCAAACACATATGAGGTGCGCAGACATCTGTGCAGGCAGAACACCTGAACACATAAAAAGAATTTCAAAATAAATCATCTACATTATGTCAAAGAAAATAGCCAATCCATTTCCCAGACTATGGAAATCAACACATGCTAATTTTCTCGTCTTTCTTAGTAGGAAGTAAACCAACTCAGAGTACAGTGGAATTGTATGTCTTCAAGCTCTTAATGTTTTCCATGGTGTATTTTTACTGGCATACACTAATTGCATATTCGTGGGATACATTAAAACCTTTAAATACATGTATATAGCATAATGATTATATAAGATAATTGATATATCTAGCCCATCAAATGTTTATCGTTTCTTTTTGTGATGTACATTCAAATTCATCAGCTATTTTGAAATGATCAATTAATTGTTATCAGTTATAACCACCCCTATTAACCACCTATTAACCACCGTCTCTGTCCCTCACATCCTTTCCCAGACTGTGGTAATCACCAATATATTCTCTACATACAGAGATACACGCAGGCAAAACACCTATACATATATTTTTTGTTAAAGGATTGTTTAAATTAATTGTTGAAAGGTAGATTTTCATTTTTTTTTAGCTCACTGTGTATGCACCCCATATTGTCCATTCATTGGGAAATGGACACTAAGGTTGATTTAATTTCTTGGCTGTTGTAAATGGTTCCTCAATAAACTTGCAGGTGAAAATAGCTCTTAAAGGTCTTGATTTCATTTCTCTTGGGTATATACCTGCAGTGGTACTGCCAGATATTTATGCTAGTTAATTTCAATTGTTTAAGGTACCTCCATACTATTCTCTGTAACAGGCATGCGAATTAATGTTCCCTCCATCATTGTATAAGAGATTCCCTTGATGCTGAAGGGTTATCTAAAATTAACAGTGGCTGGTTCTGGATGGTAGGGTTCTAGGTAACATTTCTTTTTTCATGACCAATAAGAGTGCATTAGAACAGGTTTGTTTAGAGTCTAAAAATCTTTAAAATGCTTCCCACTTTGGTCTCAGCTTCCTAGTGAGAGAGGCAGAAATAAGCAATATTCAGATAAGCTCTCTATCCCTCCCTGTTCTCCAGCTGAAGGTAGAATTCCTCAGCTGCCCACAAGTCTCCAGGTTCTGAACTGATGTTGTCTTGTAGTGATGTGGACCACAATGGCAAAGGGGGTGTCTGCACTTAGCAACCAACTTCTGTACCATCTAGCAGACCGCTAATCCAAAAGAGAAAGCCATATCTCCAGGCCCCAACATGGGGATCACTAATTGCTGTGGGTTTGGGTTCTTTTTTTTTTTTAAGACTGAAGTGTGTAGCTCAAAAACAGAACTATTTGAGATTTTTGAGACATTACAAGTTAATGGTTTCTTACAAACACAAAAGCATTGCTATAACCTCAAGTAAATATTTTCTTTTTATAATTTTTTAATTTTGTAAAATATAGAATCTCTCTCTCTCTCTCTCTCTCTCTCTCTCTCTCTCACACACACACACACACACACACACACACACACACACACACACACATACCAGCACTCAGAATGCAAAAGTAGGTGGATCTCTGTAAATTCAAGGCCAGCCTGGTCTACATAGTGGGTTCCAGGCCAGCCAGGTAACACAGTGAGAAATCCTGTCTCAAAAAACTATTTTTTATTTTGGGCTGCTGAGAGGGCTCAGTGGATATCAGTGCTTTCTGGCAAGCCTGACAACCCGAGTTTTACCCACATGGTAGAAGAAAAAAGCTGCTACGGAAAGTCTCCTTCTGCCACCCCCCCCCCCACACACACACACATGTTATGGACATGTGCACTGATCCTCCAAAGCACATACATTTCAATTGTTTTTAAGTAGTAAACTGGGGGGGGGGGCAATGCACACTCATGCCATGGTGCAATTGTGGAGGTCAGAGGACAAGCTTATGGAGTCAGTTCTCTCCTTCCATCTTTACACGGGTTCCTGGAATCGAACTGAAACTGTCAGGTTTGAGTATCAAGCACTTTAACCGGCTCTGTCATCTCCCTGTCCCCACAGGTAGGTACTTCTTAAAGCTATCCTTAAATTTAATGTATGACTAAGATAATGCATCAAGCAGTCTCTCTCCTCACTATCTTAAGTTAAGAGAATGCTTTCTGGGCTGGAGAGGTGATTCAGCATTAAGAACACTGGCAGCTCTTCCAGAAAACTCGGGTTCAATTCCCAGTGCCCACGTGGTGGCTCACAACTATCTGTAGCTCCAGTTCTAGGTGATCTGACACCCTCACGCCAATGCACATAGAATAAAATTAAATACTTTTTTTTTAAAGAGTGTGCTTTCTGTAGCAATTTCTGCAAAACAAAATTTAAGAATTAAATGATGCATGTTCTTTGTCTTGCTCCTTAGAATATGGCTGCTTATCAGAACCAGAAAATCAAATCCAGCCACAATCAGCATTGAAAGTGAGTCTGTTTCATTTTATTGTACGCAAAGTCCTTCCTAAATGAATATTGGGTCTTCAACACTAATCTCACGAAAACCTCCACGTGCTTAGAGAGTCGGCAGCACAGCTAAGAAAGTTAGCTGACTCGTGTGATCCTCTTTGGAAACAAGCCACCTTGGGGATTTTTTTTTTAATCATAGCAATTGAAGACTATGTTTAGCCTCCTGAAAGTGTTCCATTTGACACTTTGTTAAATTTCATTATAGGTCCTTCAGCATCAGCTGGAGTCATTTCAGGCTCTGCGGATGCAGACTCTACAGAACGTTAGTATGGTATGATTGTTGTAGTCCATATGTAGGAAATCTCAAAGTTTAAGGTACCAAACCATCTTCTAAACCAATCAGTCGCCAGTTGTTAAGTTGATACGTTTGATCTACTAGAGGTGACAATGTATTTCAGGCCCAAACTTTATTTAGAGTGAACTACATTCTCCTATCTTTTTTGGATTGGAGACAGAAAGAAAAGACACTCATATCTAAAGTCCTACCTGGGGCAGATGTGGCTCAGTGGTTAGTGTTTGCCTAGCATGTGAAGAGCCTTGGGTTTTACCCTGGCTCTGCAAATAAAAAACAGTGCTTCCTACATACACTCTACGAGTAGAGACTGTCACTGTAATGTTTAAACTAGAACTCAAAGTAGCTCCAGGGGGAAATATATGCTACCACCTAAAATCACTGAAGACCCTAGGAACAGCTCACTTCTGGTGGCATGATTCTATGATCAAGACTTTGGTCATAAAGAGCAAGTCTCAGCCACACCTTGATCTGCTTTCCAGGATAGTGCGTTGTCAGATCCCACATCTTGGTAGAAGGGTTGGAAGGAGCTCCAAGTCTTTGTCTTCCTAAATTCAAGTTAGAAGAAAGGGGAGTGGGGGGCAGTGAGGGTGAGGAAATGGAAAGGGGAGGAAGAGGGAGAGGAGGAGGGGAAGGGAGAGAAAGCACTTTGTTCTGATAATAGGTTATACTAAGGACCCTTGCTCTAATTCTCAGTGCCACAGATTGGTTCAGATGCCATTCATGACCATCACTCTGTAGAGAGAGACGCAAAACTGAGTCACAGACCCAGCCTTGGAGCTAAAGGCAGAACTGGTACCCTCAAATGCACACAGGCTTCACTGAAGAAATTAGAACAGAACAGAGAATGCATATCATGTGTACCAAACACAACACATAATCACTAAAATCCTGGCACCAGCTTTGACGCAGTGTCCATGTACTGCAGGGAAGTAGAAGACAAACTTCTGCCACAGATGACAGAATGCGCTCTGTATTGATGATGGGCGCCAAAGATTTGTTATTTACTCCACAATGTAACAAGTAAAGCCTCTAAAATTGTTTAACTAGTTTACAAAAATCTTAGTTTTACTATATTCTTCTGATTTGTATCACAAACACATTTTTTCTTGAGAGTCCTTTAATGACAGAGATTACGATAAATAAGTTCACCTTACTCTCTTAATGGCAAAGAACTTGTTATATGCAGGAAACGTAAAGGTATCTTTCAACTGTGTGCTTCTGTATACCTACAAACTCACAAATCCGAACTCAAATTCTAACATTTTTCACTTATCTTTTTAAAGGTACAGTCTGAAATCAGTGAAATATTGAACAAAAGTATTGTTGAAGTAGAAAACCCACAGTTTAACTCAGAAAAAAACCTAGTATTCAGCACGCATGCTGAAAAGGATTTGGTACGTTTTTCTACAAACCATTCCTCCCTTCTGGCATTTAAAAACCATGCCTGCAACGGGTTTGCTTTCATCTTTGCATCCTCTCTTCACAGGAACAATGGATGATCAGAGATGCAACTGAGGGGGTACCTGTCCTGAAAAATTTTAAAAAAGTGTGTTTATCTCTGTACTTCTAGAATTGGACTATTTCTTCTAGGAGGGTGTGAGAGGCAATTCGTTTCATCTAGATGCTGAAGATTCCCAAGCAAATTCAAGGCAGTTTGGGTAGGCTACCTGTCTAGAGAGGGTTGACAAAACAGGGATCAATTCTATGGAAAAATTCTAAATCAGAACGGTCAGTATTGTCCATGCTGGTTAGGAAATCACATTTCCAGACACTTGTGGTCTTAAAAATCACCCTTTCGAAACCAGGAGTGAAAGAAAAGGCTAACAAATAGCCTGCTAGCAGAAACACTTGTTTTCCTTGAATTCCCACTTGGCCTATCTACCTAGGGTAATCCATTTACTACATTTTCTGCCTCCAAAACTAAGAGTTTGTCCCAGTTCACTCGCCCTCTAAGAATGGAAGGGCAATCCCAAAGCATTGTGAAGGCTGGAGACGCAGATCTCAAGATAGTTGGTGTTGGTTTGTTGTTAGTTTGTTCATGGCCAGCTATAAAGACAGGGACACACATGCAGGCTTTTTTGATTAGTTAATAAAACTGTTCAACATGGTTGTATACATAAATCTTCCCCAAATTTTTATCTTCATTTCTCTATCATGTGGCAAATGATGATATATTTATAGTATACTTTTTATTGCTACTAGCCTAATGAGAAGCAAGAAGGAATACTTTCTATCCAGAAAAGTAATCATTTCGAGGACCCCAAGATTCTTCAATCAATAGAAGGAAACTTTAGTAGTAATAATGCCAATGGTCTCTCTCAAACCCTAAATATTCCATCCCAGATTCACATCAAGGACAAGTTAGCTCTACAGAGTCTGAGAACTGCAGCAGATAAGTCACCTCCCAACAAAGCTATGAGCACTTCGGAACAGCCCAACACCATGAAGAATTTCAGTCTTTATCAGTTTCTATCCCCAGTTCCTCAAACTGTAACAACTCAAGCTGGCCCTGTGATTCTGGATCAATCCACAATCACAGTCCCTTCTCGGAAGCACGAATTTTGTGAAAACTTAGATGATATTTGCCACTCTATTAAACACATGAAGGCGGAGCTTCAAAAGTCCAACGACAGGGAACTGGCCCTTACGAATGAACTTCACACTTTCCAGTCTGATAGAAATATGCAAGGTCACAGTAAATACGAGCTATTTCCCATGCATAACTCACAACTTAACTTTATTCAGGAAGAAAACATGAAAGGTAACTTAAGTGAAGATATCAAATCGAAGAGAATTTCTGAATTAGAGGCATTAGTAACCAAATTACTCCCATTCAGGGAAACAGTGTCAAAATTGCATGTGAACTTTTGTAGGAAATGTAAAAAATTATCTAGGAGCGACATATGCCGGGTGAAAAGGAATGAGAAAAATAAAGACATCCCCATCACCAACAAAAATATTATGGACTTAAAACTCCACTCTCGAGCTCCAAGGCACACTGTGTCGTTCCTTGACCCAGTGAAATACGAAATGAAGGACAAAGGACAGCCATCATTTGTAGTAAACCAGGGATCAGCAACACCAGAAAATGAGAGGACACCACAAGCCAATTGTGTCAGCGAGCAGTGTGTTGCCAAAATTCATTATCTGCAGAATTACCTAAAAGAATCCGTGCAGATTCAGAAAAGGGTGACAGAACTGGAGAATGAAAACCTAGCCCTGAAGGCCAAAATGAAACCCCTCATCTTCACCACACAATCCCTGATACAGAAGGTGGAAACCTACGAGAAGCAACTGAGGTCTCTGGTTGAGGAGAAGGGCACTCTTCAGTCCAAGTTAGCTAAGGCGGAAGAAGAAAGCAGTGACTGCCTCAGGGAACTTAAAAAAATCGTCAGCACGTATAACGTCCTCCAAGGCCAACATAAAACGCTAGAGGAAAAGAACAGCCAACTTTCTTCGGAAAAGCAACAGATGATGGAAACAATCGATCATCTGAAAAGCAAGGAGCACAAGTCCCAAAATGACATGGCGGTTCTCAAAAACGAAAACAACAGAATGGATATAGAAATAGAGGCAATGAAGACAAACGCTCTGTTGATTCGAGATGAAAGAGGAATCCTGGAGAAAAACGTGTACCAACTCCTGAAGGACAAAGGCTCACTGGAGAGTGAGCTGAAGGAGAGCCAGCTGCAGGCCCTCCAGCTGAAAGAGCGAGAGAGGCTGGCCAAAGCCGAGCAGGAGTCACTTCTTCACATACTAGAAGCAGCGAAAACTGAAAAGCTGAGTCTCGAGGCGACCTTACAAGAATCCGCCTCTGCCAGGCAGAGGCTGGAAAGAGAACTCGAGGATATTCGAAAGTACCAGTCTGCCGCAGAAGAGAACTTCGTAAAAGAGATCAAAAGCGCAAAATCAGAGACTAGCATTTACAAGAACAACCTGGCCGAAATCAGCAAGGAATGTGAGGTGTTGTCCAAAATGGTCTTGGAGATTAAGACAGATAACCAGATCCTGAAAGAGGAGCTAAAGAAACACAGTCAAGAAAGCATCAAGTTTGAAAACAGCATCAGTCGACTCACCGAGGACAAAATGCTCCTGGAAAACTACGTGAGAAGTATAGAAAATGAGAGGGATACCTTGGAGTTTGAGATGCGGAACCTTCAGAGAGAGTATTTGAGCTTAAGTGATAAAGTTTCGAATCACAACAACGGTCTGTCAAAATCGGCTTATATCTCAAGACGAGAGAAACTCTATTTTGACAACTATGACGCATATGACGACGCTTCCAATCCCAGGAGTAGGCCTTTGGCTCCTGATCTGAAAGGTGCGTACATTCCGATAGATTAGTAGAGGCATCGTTAAGACTCTTTTTAGCTCACTGGCACTAACCAGAGCATAGAAATAAGAGAGGTGGCTCAGAGGTTAGGAGTGTGCACTGCTCTTGCAGAGGGCCCAAGTTGGGTTCCTAGCACACATCCAGCTGCAAGTCCAGCTCCAGGGAACCCAGCACCCTCTTCCAGGGACACCTAGTGCAAACCTGCACACAGACACACATATGCACACATAACAAAAAAATAAATCCTTTAGAGAGGTAAGAAGAGAACATGAAGGTGGATAGAATTTAGTTTTGTAAGATTTTTTTATCTGATTTGTTATATTGAAATCATCTAGGAATTTTGTTTCTAGATAAAAATCCATATTCTTCTTGCATTACGTATATACACTGAGTGCACACACAGCACCTTTGGCAGGGAAAAGTTTTTACATCCTTGTTTAGAAGTATATTTAGCATTCACAGCTTTAACACATTTCCTTTTCTTTTTCAGGAATTCCACATAAACAGTATCAATGGCTTCCATCCAAGATATGTAAATAAATTTCAAAAGAAATCAGTGTTTTAAAAACTTTTTTCTAAGTACTTATTCCCCCACTAAAAAACAAAAACAAAACATACACACACACACACACACACACACACACACACACACACACTGAAGTAACTTTAACCTCTGGTTCTAAAGACTGCATGGTTAAATTAGTTTTAAAATAGACATTAGAATTAGATTAGATTGTCAAGAACTGTGAAAAATCTGGCATCAGACTTGACTGATAAGCTCGTGTGTTGCTCTTCCACGGTTTCATGGGAACTAATGGGAGACTGGAGCTCTGATCAGAGAGAGAAGAGCTTGCTACTCAATGGCCAAAGCATCCTCACATTTGTGTTGGTCCTCCAAACAGATTCCCACAGCCACCTGAGAGAGCCACAGAGCAGGTTGCTTGTAGGGGAGAATCCTGCCCTGTCTCAATAGAGACCCAAGGATGCATAACCACAGTTGCCCTCTGCTGTAAGGACCACACTATCTCCCCTATTTTGGCTCTGTGATGCCCTGCTTAATTTTGTTAAATGCTCTTTATCCCTTTATTGAAGTAATGATTTTTTTTCTCCTTAATATGCTGTCATATTAGTTTTAACACACTTCCCATTCCTGGGATTAAACCCTACTAGGCTATATTATTATTCATTTAATATATACTCCTGAGTTCATGTAACTTTATATCAATAATTATGGACTTCTTCTACAATAGGACATTGGTTTGTGTATTTTCTTGCAGTGACTTTGTCTGGTTTTTGTATTAGGAAATCTTGGTCTCTAAATTGCAGGTGTATCCTTCCACATTTCCTATTGTATATCAGCGTCAGAACTACTCCTGGAATGCAGTAACCATTTGGTGTTTGTAAATGGATGGTGAATGAATTAACTGCTCTCATACTAGAGAGTATCATGGTGGAACATTCACTTGGTAAAATAGTGATTTAGAACTTTGGACATAAAAAGGATTGCAAATTTCCTTTGAAGATTTAAATGAAATAATTATTGTTCTCTTCCCATCTCCCATAGGTTTCTAATCAGTGTCCTCAATAAGGTATGCCACATAGAACACTGGGAGCAGGCCTTCCCGTTTTGATTTTTTGTTTTGTTTTGTTTTTTGTCTTTTTGCCAACTAGTTTACATTCTATATTTGATTTTCTACAAGAAAATAAATTATATTGCCCTGATCTCTAATTTTGATAACAGCTATACAAGGGATACTGTAACCTGAAATCATTTAAAATCCTCTCAATTGTGGAAAACTGAAGAATCTGTCTGGGAAGGCGATATAATGATCAATTGATAGTTCCAGGCAGCCAGAATGCCTGGCTTTCCCACTGCTGGGAAACCACTGCTGGTTGTACTACCTCGAGCATGAGATTCAACCTTTCTCTGCCTCCATTTCTTCGTTTGTTACAGGAACACCAAATGATTGACAACCACAAATATATTAAAACAGAATGATACATGGAAGGGCTCCCAACACATAGTAAGCATTACATAAGTATTACTATTACTTCCTCTTTGATATTTTAAACAAAATAAATAATAAAAATTCAGATTAATAAATAAACTTATAAAAATAATTTGGTATATAATAATGATAAAGGCTGTTAAAGTATATGTTAGAGCTTGGGAAATGCTTTTATTCAGTCTTCATGATAATTATTTCTGGTAAGTAGTGCAGATAAGGAAAGTCTAAAAAGGTTCATTTTTTCCAAACACACAGCTCGCACAGACCATTTAAACACACACGTATATACATAGCTGGTATAACTGCAACATTTACATATAAAAAGGCCAACCAGCATCTGTAGAAGCAGCAATCTTGGTAATATTTCCAAAAATAAACTATATGAGGGCTGAACTTTACAGCTGCTTTTAAAATGCCTTGCTCCTCATGTTTTTTTAAAGACTTTATTCCTTGAGAATTTCATACAGTATATTTTTATCATATTCTTCCCACCCCACCCCCTAAATCCTCCCAGACCCCCTTTCCTATCTACCTAATTTCAGATTCTCTTTCTTTAAAAATAAATTTAAAAAAAGAAAGAAAAGAAAAAGCCACTAAAAAACGTGGAGTCCAATTTGTGTTGACCAACTACTCCTGAGTGTGGGGCCTGCCCTGGAATGTGGTTGATATACGCAGTGTAAACCATTGAAGAGAACAATCCATTCCCCAGCAGCTATGATTGGTGAATAGCTTCTTGTCTAGGATGGGACTGTGCTGAGATTTTGTCTGGCTTCAGCTTGTGCAGGTCTTGTGAGTCATATGTGCACATATGTTGTGTCTGGGGGATGCTGTTTTCTTGAAGTCATCTGCCACCTCCGGATCTTACAACCTTTCTGCCTCCTCTTCACATTGACCCCTGAACCCTTAGGGGAGGGAAGTAGTAGAGACATCATTCAGTCCCTGCACACTGTCCAGTCGTGGGTCTCTGTGTCGATCACTACCTACTGCAAGAAAACAGTTCTCTGATAAGAGTTGAGAGACACACTGATCCTCTGTCAGATGTATCATTTAGTAATTTATTTTTCCCCCTTTTTGGTTTTCTTCCTGCCTTCCTATGGTGGTTTTTGTCTCAGAGACATGTGGATTTGCCCCACTGAAAGCAAGATGTCCTCAGGAAGTGCCAAAAATGGGCATCCTTCCCCCAAAATTCCAAGCTACAGTTGTTGCTAGATGGCCAATTCAAAGATATCAGATGGATACAAAAGAAAATAAGTTGAGTTCTTTTTTACCCTCGTAGCTTCACTTTTGTGTGTCTCATGAAGATCATTGCTTTCAGTGATAGGGCAAGTTAATTTAGGGAACACAACTGCAAAGTGATTGGCACTTCTGTGTCTTCTCACTTCTGTTGTCTGGCATGGATCAATGTACTCATGAGAGAAACAAGGATTGGGACCCATGGGTATTCCCTTCACAGCAGATCCCAAGTGTTCCCTTGCTCTGAATATAAAATCTAATGAAGGCATCTCCTTCAGGGGCCTCTTCATCAATGACAATTAAGGTATCGTTTGCCAGATAACTTCAAATAATCTTTCTCTTGACTGGCAATTGGATGAGATTCTGAAACTAGTTCAGGCCTTCTAGTTCACTGATGAAACGTGATGAAGAATGGCTGGCTGGCTGGAAACCGGACAGTGATACCAGTAAGACTGATGTCCTAAAGAGCAAAGACTACTTCTCCATGCAAAAGTAAGCACTGGGCTGTTTTTATGCCGGGCTTTATTGAGCATCCAGGAAAAGAAAATTTCTCTTCAGCCCTCTATATATGCTTAAGCATGAAATATGGTGTGATTCAAGACATGTCCTTCCTGCAGGGTGGGGGGAGGGGGATCAGCCTTTCTTCCACCGGTGGGAATAGCCTGAGCTATGTTGTGGGAACCATTTGATGTGTTCTTTTGTAATGGCTACTAAACCTGAACTGAGGGAAATAAAGATTTCTTTCTCATTCTGTAAGCTGCATCTTTTTCATACGATGGTGTCCTTTGCTGTACAGAAGTTTTGTTTCATAAGGTCCCACTTATTATTTGTCGATCTTAATGTCTGCATTTTTGGAATCCTCAGAAAGTCTTTCCTCAGTCTTTTCCTGTGCCAATGAGTTCAAACCTATTCCTACTTTTTTTTTCTATCAAATTGGTTGGTTCTTCCATGGTCCAGTTAACATCCACTTGGAAACTTTGTTTCAAGTATTGAACAGTGTTGTTAGATGCTTTGTATCAGAGAGCAATGTCCAGCTAGCAAGTTTATATCATCCCTTATTCAGTGGTGGTGGGTAAGAAAACTACCCAAGTCATATCTACACCATAATGGAAAAGAAGATACAGTCTTAAGTTGTCCAAAGATAGACCATCAGTCACCAGTCCCATTGCCTGAGTGATTTGTGTCCAAGAAGGAACAATAAAGCTGTTTTGCAAGAAACTACATAATGCTGGGTATTTGCATTTTCAAAACTAAAATGAGAAAGAAACATTGTAAGGAAACAGTGAACCTCTCAAACCGAATGTGTATTTCACCCCCGTACTGTGTGAATCTGAATTTCTTCATATTTCTTCACTACTCCTATCACGGGATTCGGCATTTGTTTTGCTATCAGTTGATACAATAATGTACACTCTAGACAAAAATCAGCCGATTGCCATATTACTTCTTACACCTTTCAACACCCTATCTCCATCCCACCCTTGAGTTCTGAGGTTCTGACTTTTCCTTCGTGTGCCTCATCCCTTTAAAGATATCTGTTCTCAAGAGCAGGGTTTAAACATATTACCATTTACCTTAACTCATAGTAAGACCTCATATCAATAGTTTTCATTCAGCATGGGTTAGAGTTGGTGTTTGTACTTGAAAAGGGGAAATTTAAAGCATTAAAACATATTGGGGAAGGTATTTCCCAGCAAAGGTGTTTTCTGAGTCCTTGTCTGTCTGCCTGTCTAACCTGTCTGAGAGTTGAAAATCACCCCATACAGATGTGCCAGGGCTCCTCTTTGGAGTCCATATTTCTCAGTGGTGGAGCTATGTTAAACCAGATGTGTACCCGGCTTTAACAGGGTGAAGCTAATAGCAGAACATGTTTACCATTGTTAAACTTGTTTTGAAACAGTTCATGATGAGTATCTTAAAGACATCCTCATTCGTGTAATTGAATGTGATTCATTGGTGATATTGCTCTTCAAAACAGGGATGTCTTTACTAGTTCCATACACTCAAATCAAATTTGTAGCTGTGTACATTAATAGACAATACCAAACAAGCTCTACACATATATGTATTTTCTGTATGATAGGCTTGCATTTGTAGATTTTATTAAAATCTATACTGCCCATTTAACTGTGTGATTTGTGAGCTACAGCTAATTACAATTCTACCTTTTAAAGCAGAACTCAAGGGTAGGACTGAGATGGAATGCTGCAAGAGACAGTTTGGGGCAGCTAGTGAGGAATAGGACAGGCCACCAAAGATGCAGTTTACCTATCCTGCTGTAGTTAAGAGTCCGCCCGTCAGCTCGTGCCAGCATTAACATGGATGAAGTAATCCTGGCCTTTGCCCAAGTTGTAAATAGAAGGCACAACAGTATTCAGATAGAAGCACACATCTCACTACAGTGTTCTATATGCTCATAAGTTATGCCATATAAGTGGATCTAATATTTGACCTTGATATTAAGAGGGTTTTAATAGGCTATGAAACCCAGGTAACTCTCAATATCATTTTCAACTATTTCTAAGAGGACACAGAAGGAATTTGCTGTGTAATATATACCACTCCAGGCCCTATCTTTTCCTCTCTCCTCCTACCCTACAATTCCTTTCCATAAGGAGTAAAAACCTTTTTAATGATTTTTTATTGTTTATTTTTATTTTATGTACATTGATGTTTTATCTGAATGCATGTCTATGTGAGCGTGTCAGATCCCCTGGAACAGGAGTTACAGACAGCTGTGAGATGCCATGTAGATATGGTGCTCTTAACTGTTAAGCCATCTCTCCAGCCCTAAGGAGTAAAACTTTTCAAATAGAAAATTACATATCAAGATTTGACAATTTTTTTAAAGATTGCATTCTACCTAAAACTATAGATCTAAAAATATAGGTCAGCAACTCCAGATTAAGTCATTAGCCAACACTATTTATTAATCAGCATTAAATCAGGAAGGGTATTAGAGTTGAGTCGCATGTTTAAATGCTATGGAACCACGTGTTCCATAGCACTGTGTATTCCAGGGAGTTACTGAGAGGACTAGAAGACTAACTGCTTTCCCAGCATGTCCCCGGAGGCCGTCTTGTAGTTCTTGATGTTCAGTGCCCTAAAATTAGTAAACAGATGACATTTAATCTTATTAGTCTGGATAATGTACCTTCACATTCTCCGAATATTTGCATTAAAAGGCTAAACTAATATGTTTTATAACATTAAAACCCATAGCGATTTGTCTGTGGTCCTGTTGTTAAACTCAGCACCTCACGCTTACCAGACAAGGAATCTGTCACTGAGTTCTGTGGAACTCTAGCCCACAAGCAAAATAATCTCATCAATTTAAAAAACTTTGCATTAAAGTCAGGTATACTTAGAAAAATCTAAGAAGAAAAATTATTTTATTATGAATATTTTCACTACTAGTATCCATGAGTTCATTAGTTTTTAAGTTAGTATGGAAGAACTTACTGGATTTAGGATGATTATGACCATGTAAAATGAGAATTCAATAACCTTGAAGTTACTAACATACAATAAACTTTTGGTTTTTCCAAGGAATAGTCAATTGCTACTTCTCTGCTCTAAACATATTTCCAGTGTCAGAGGACCTTCTTGGGTTTGTTGTTGGGTAGAGGAGACCACAGAAAACTTGACACTGCCCCACAAAATGTCCCATTTGAATGTGGGTGCGATGGAGAAAAATTCCAATTTCCTTATCTGTTCTATTAGATAAAGTTGGCAGAGTACTGACAGGTGGCATATCAGAAAGATAAGGCTAAAGGATGTAGAAAAAGAGTGTCATGTCTCCTATTTCCAGATCCAATCCTCTGCCAACTGACCCACACAGAACAGCATTCCTAAACACAGCAGCTTCAGTGACAAATTTAATATGCAGAGTAACTGAATCACCTGGCTTTTTAAGGAAAAGCTGTCCAGAGAAATGGCTCGATTTTAATTTGTTCTTTCAGAATATTTTAATTGTGTTAAAGCAAAATCTACTTCACTTCACAAAACTGTAAAGTACTTGGAAGAATAGATGACATATATATAAATCAGCTACATCATCATCATCATGAACTACCAACAAACTATATCCCCAAAACCTGTTCATCTGAACCTACATGAAGGATCAGTAATGCATAGCAATCTTGGAATTAGGTCCATTTCGCATCTAATGAAGACCTGTTGTTTCAACATTGCGTTGTAAGGCGGAGACTTTGCTCAAATTGTACAGCCTGTTCTATTTACAATTTGATGATTTCATAGCTACTTAAAGTATTTCATATTGGTGTTTGTAAAAGTGGTTACTTAACATAAAATTTGAATGTACTACATTCTAGAAAATTATAGAGATTAGGGTTTATTATAAAAATTCTAGACATTAATTATAATATTGCTAATGAAGTTTAACACAAATGTACATGTAATAATCACAAGGTTAAGGCGATAGAAATACATAGCCTTCTGTGGTTAACACTGTTGACATTTACGAACAATCAAGAAATAACTATTAAATGCTATGAACTTAGCATTTGGTTTAATAAATGGCTATATGTGCAAAAATACCTATAATGTAATATAATGTCTAACATACAATAATAATCCATAATAGACCAGTTATATGGAGGGCTTCAGTAGAAGATTTACCTGAGGATATTAGCAAAGAATGTAAGAAAAAGCCAGTAGAAAGTAAGTGGGAAGCAGATGAACCAACTTATTAGCAATCTAGCAAGCAGGCTAAATAATAGTTGATATAATAGGAATTTCATGTGACTGAAGCAAAGGAGGCATTTGAGTAAGAGGAAGGAGAGCATAGAAGGTTACAGCCACTCTTTGAAATGGCCTTCAGGTTCTACTTACAAAATACTGTAAACACGATAGCATTTAATAATAAACATATATCTCTACTAAAAGCATATTTATATTTTTAACTAGCTAGAATATATCCTATTTTTACAGATATTTCAAAATTCAGACAAAACTCTCAAGGGTCACTAGCATTCCACAAAATTGCTGAGAAATAATGTAGATATCCAAGTAGTCTCAAGTGGCTCATAATAATATGCCTTCCATAAGCGAAGGCAGGTGTGTGGAATTTGCTGGGATTTCCCTAGTTTTAAGATTTTTTATTTTATGTGTATGAGTGTTTTGCCTGCATGTATGTCTGTGCTCTACAAGGTGTCTGCAGAGGACAGAGGAGGGCCTCAGATTCCCTGGGACTGGAGTTACAGATAGTTATGAGCCACCACATGGGTTCTGGGAATCAAATCTAGGTTCTCTAGGAAAGCAGCCAGTGCTCTTAACCACTGAGCCATCTCTCCAGTCCCTGAACTCAGATCTGCCATTTTAAAAGCTGTGTATTATGGAACCAGAGATACCTCAGTGGTTTACAGAACTTGCCGGTTTTGCAGAGGACCCAGCTTCAGTTCCCACCACCCACATGGCAGCCCATAACCGTCTGTAACTCCAGTTCCAAGGGGTCAGATTCCCTCTCCTGGCTTATTCAGGTACCAGGCACACACAGGAACACATACATACATATAGGAAAACACTCATACACATAAAATTAAAATAAATTAACTAAAGTATTTTTAAAGTATCTAAAAGATACCTTAGAAAATTAGAAAACTTTAGAAATAATTTTTCTAGGTTCACAGACTAAATATAAGCCTACCTTTTGACATTCAGTGCCATTATACTTTCAATGGGTCTGCTTTTTGGTCCATTTGGTGGGTGGAAAATCTTTTCACCTTTCCCAGCAATCCCCCTTCCCAGTTTAACCACATAAGGGTCAGCTGAGTGTGCTGGATAAGGTTCAAATGTCCCTGCCTTCATTCCACCAGCCTGTAAGTAAAAACAACATAATGCAATATAAGTTTATAAAATGCGTCTACAAAATTACATAGTGAAGAAGTTCATATATACTTTTCTAGTTGATGGAGCTGGTTTTACATTTAAAGAAAGTTATCCATTTTGTACAAGTACTAGCAAAGAGCCTCTCTACTTCCAATTCTGTAGGATCCAAGCAACGTAAATCTAGTATTTTCCTATAAAAGCATAAATGTTTATAGGAGATAATATTCTCTGCTGTGCCAAGCATTGATTTTTTTTGCAATTTTAATTAAGCTGTCAACTAGTGATTTAGTAAGTCTATTAATGAAGGGATGAAGCCTACATGAGATATATTTCTCTGTGGAAGGGGATAGGAAGCTTGGCATTAACATGCTGATGCTGAATTTTAGATAGTGATAGCAACAAGATTCCCCCCCAAAAAAAAACAAATGCCCAGAACAGACATAGATGGTGAGAGCAAAATGTGATCTACTCTAAAATATCCTTGTGGTCTAGTAAGAAAACCCATTGCAAATATTTTTCTACCTGTACATGAGTTAGACCAGAAATTACTTGAACTTTTAAAAACTGATTTGATAGGATTTTGATCTTTATGTTATATAGTCATTAAGATAATTCTATGTGGTGACATATGGCTGTAATCTCAGCCAAAGATGAAAGATCTCAATTTCAAGGCCTGCCTGGGATTCTTATGACTAGACCATGTGAGAAGAGAAGGAGGGAGAAGTTGGGGAGGATGACTGTGGGAGGAGGAAAAAAAGAAGATAGGGGTAGGCTCTCAAGGCCAGAGCACTTGCCTACTGAGTGCGAAGCCCTCAGTTTGATCCCGTGTAATGAAAGGAAGGAAAGAAGCAAGCAAGCAAACCAATTAATTCTGTGTAATTATAAACCATTTAACTAAGAATCCCTTTGTTTGCAATATCTAAGCCAAAATACATGTAGATTAAAACATGATGGTATTTAATGATATACATGTGTCTTTTCTCAAATGCTAAATGCACATTTTTAATTAACCAGAATATTCTTCTACTTTCAAAGTCTTTTGTTTCAATAGTTAGCATAGAACGTTCAAGCACTCTTAGGAAACATCCTATGAGAAAAATAATGCTAGTATGTACTAATACCGGAAACACAAACACCCAAGAAATCACAATAAAACACCTTCTACAAAGGAGATATTGTGATGGCTGATTTTTATGTCAATATGACATAGGTAAGGTCATCTGGGAAGAAGGAATCTTTAAAAAACAAATGTCTCCGCAAGACTGGCTTGTTGAACATTCTCTTGATCAATGATTGATGTGGGAAGGCCCAGCCAACTGTAAGAGGTACCACCCCTGGGCAGGTGGTCTAGGGGTGTATAACCCAGTGCCTGAGCAAGATAGTAAGCAATTCTCCTCTATGGTTTCTGCTTCAGTTCCTGCCTCCAGGCTCCTGACTCTGTGATCTTGTGGGCATGTCTAAGGGCTAAGCATGTGTCAAAGCTGGCTTTTGAACCCCTCATCGCCCCTAGGGTTTGAATATGGGAGGTGTTCAGCTGCTCCACACCTTAGTCCTGGCCTAAACCCAGCTAAATTATTAGATATGCTCCTCTGACAGCCTCTCCCAAGAGTCTGATCCACTCTCATCTGCCCTTAGTCCTCTGATCTGGGACCTTGCAGGATGAGTTGACCCACACCCTGCGTTTTCCTTCCCAGAGGCTGAGCTGGCAGCCAGTAGCTCAGTCATGCTCCGGGGAGGGAAGCAAGAAAAAGAAAACAACATGACCTGAGATTTGTAGGCCAAAATAAACTTTTTCCTTCTCAGGTTGCTTTTGGACATGGTGTTTCATCACAGCAATAATAATCCTAAGAAAGATAGAAATTGGTACCATGATTGTGGGGCTGTGACAGACCTGACCATGCTGTTTTGGGAGGAATGTGGAAGGACTTTTGGAACTTTGGGTTAGAAAAACTATTGAGCACACAGACACCAGTTTGCTATTCTGTGGGAGCTTGGTATAATATACCAAGATAGGAATGTTGCAGAGGACAGAGGCCTGGCTTGTGAAGCCCCAGAAAGAAGCTTGAGACTCCTATAAAGACTTTAGCAGGGCCATTGGACATTTTGAATTAAGAAGCACTAAGGTGAAACCTTTGCTTTGCTGTAACAATTGATTCTGGTTAGCAGAAGCTGAGAAATTAGCATTATGAAGAGACCAGCATCTTGTTAATGTCAGCTGATTCTTTTGCCCCAGCTGACTAGAACCCCGGATTCTTAATTCAAAATCCTGCCTCCATGCTCCTGCGTTCTTCAGTCCCTGTCCCAACTTCCCTCAGCAATGAACTAATTGTGAACTGAAATAACCCTTCCCTCCCGAAGTGTGTTGGGTGATGGTGTTTTACCACAGCAATGGACATGCTAACTAAGCAGACATTCTTGTGATTTCCAAGTCTTCTTCATTTGGAGCACATGGATTATTTTGAAAAGCTATAAGGAATTTTCAGGAAAATAAAAATAAACAAATCAAAAAATATACAACATAAAATGAATTAAAAATAAACTGTTAGCTGGGTGGTGGTGGTGCACACCTTTAGTCCCAGAAACAAAGGCAGGTGTGTCTCTGTGAGTTTGAGGCCACCTGGTCTACAGACTGAGTTCCAGGACAGCCAGAATTACAACAGAGAAACCCTGCCTTGAAAAACAAAAACAAAAAATAACAATAAATAAATATATAAATAAACTGTATATGGTAATTACAATCATCCAATAAAGCTTTGAAGAATAAGATAAATAATAAAGCAATGGAAATCTGTACTTATATAAAATCTCAAAAATATAAAATAATTTATAATTTTTTATTAACAAGTTTTGAAACCTGAAGGAAATAGATGATTTTTAAGAAAATGTAAATTATTAAAATTGACCAAAATGAGATAGAGAAACTGTAAAACTCAGGAGGAAAAGTTGAAAGAATTGAGAAAGTTAGCAAGAGCTCCCCTGAAATAGGGGAGCCCAGCAGGAGAGCCCAGAACTCCCCTGCGAATCTCTGCAAGGCTTTGTGAGGAATAGAAATACCCAGTACTATTTAAATTGTTATAAAAGAAGGAGCCCTCCATAATTACATGACTATTGGCATCCACCTTCTATACGGAATAGAAGAAGGAATTTAAAAATAATTCAAACTTATTGGTGCAAAGGGTGGGAATGTAAATCCTCCGCCATCCTTGTGTAGTGTGGAGGGCCACAGGTTTGATCCCCAGTACCACAGAAATGAGGGGGAGACAGGAAAGAAGAGAAAGAAAGGAAAATGGGAAAGGGGAAATAAACTTGGGGGTACTGTAGAGACAGGTTGGCTATTAAGAGTACATACTGCGCCAGGAGGTGATGGCACATGCCTTTAATCCCAGCTCTCAGGAGGCAGAGCCAGTTGGATCACTGTGAGTTCAAGGACAGCCTAGTCTACAGAGTGAGTTCCAGGACAGCCAAATTTACAACAGAGAAACACTGTCTTGAAAAACCAAAAAAAGAAAAAGAAAGAAATGAAAGAAAAAAAAAGAATGCATATTGCTGTTGGCAGCCATCTTCAAAGCCTGCTTTGTGGCTTCATATGGCTTTGTAAAACCTCATACAAAGAAAGACTTATTTACATGGCACTACAATAATTTGACAGCAAAAGACAGGTTCCCTCCCCACTCCATTGCCCTCCCTCATTCCCTCTGGTCTTGCTATGGTGCCCAGGCTGGGCTTGAACTCAAAATCCTCCTGCCTCAGCTACCCAAGTGCCAGGATAGGGATTACAGGCATAGGCACCTACACTCCGCTTGAAATGCTATTTCTTTAAAATGCTCAAATACCTTTTTACCAGGAGAGGAGGGCTTAAAAGGCCCTCCTTTAAAGGGGGATTCCTTCTTTTCTTCTCTTCTAAGTGGGGGTAAAGGAGTTTCTAGAAAATAAGGATTAGCATCAAAATAGTCCTTTGGGTGAAGATTTAACTTGAAAGGTGACCCTTTGAGTAGCTGGTGGTGTTCTTCATTGTCTTTCTGTAAATTAGAGTTTGAAAGTACACAACATAAGTTACACAAGTTGGACAAAATATAAGGCTAAAATCACTTTTTAAATTAATTATACACACGCATATTCTAAAACATGGACCATTGGAATACTGTTGAAAACATTCCCTTGAAGTTCAACTTTTATGGTAAAAATGACATGCCTACTTATGAATAAGCACAACTCTGATTTGGGACAGAATCTACTTGAGATATAGCATTCTATCACCTAAACAAATCCTTACTACATAACCAGACAGCAGGAAGGAAAAGGATTGATCTCTAAGTCAAATCCCAGCTCCTTCCTGCTTCTTAGCATTTTTCAGGAATTAATGGACACTGCTGACCTTTGGTGTGGTGTCACATCTTCAAATGTAAATAAGAATACTATTTCCCTCAACGTTGTTAAAGATTAAGTGAGATTATGTAGAGAAGGCATTTGACACATGGTTGGCCCTTAGTAAATATCAGTTTTTAGTCCTAAGTCCAATAAATACTTGGTGCTTACATTATAACATTTTCATATTGTAGTATTTTTAGCTACCTAATACTCAAACAAAACAAAACAAAGACTTTTTTGGTCTTCTATCGCAACCCTCTCTATGTGGAAGAACTAAGTTTAAAAACTGCCAGTTCTTAATAAAATAAAATAAAAAGTTGTAAAATTCAGATTTAGAAAGATGAAATATTTTTTCATTTTTACACACATGAAATTTGATGTTGCATCCTTCAACGGGTTGAACAGAAATCAGTTAAATGAGATTAAAGTGAAGATGTCTATTCCCTTAGCAGTCTGTGTTGGCTAGTTTTATGTCAACTTGACACAAGCTAGAACCATTTGGCAAGAGGGACTTTCCATTGAGAAAATGTCTCTATAACATTGTCCAGTAGCATAAAAACAGACATATTGATCAATGGAATCGAATTGAAGATCCAGACATAAATTCACACACCTAGGAACACCTCATTTTAGACAAAGGATCCAAAAGTACAGACTAGACGAAAGACAGCATCTTCAACAACTGCTGTTGGTCAAACAGAATGGCAACATATAGAAGAATAGTAATAGATTGATATTTGTCACCCTGAACAAAATCCAACTCCAAATGGATCAAGGACCTCAACATAAAACCAGACATACTGAATCTGATAGAAAAGAAAGTGAGGAATAGACTTGAATTCCTTGACATAGAAAAGGACTGTCTCAGCAGAACATCAATAGCAAAAGCACTAAGAACAGCAATTAATACATGAGACCTCATGAAGCTCAAAAATTTCTGTAAATGGCCATAATCATTTGAGCAAAGCAGCAGTCTACAGAATGGTAAAAGATCTTCTCCGATTATACAGGTATTAAAGGATTAGTATCTAAGATATATAAAGAACTACATAAACTGAATATCAAGAAAATAAATAACTCAACTGAAAACAACTAAGAAGAGAGTTCTCAAAAGATGAAGCACACATAGCTGAGAAACTTAAAGAACTGTTCAACATTCTTAGCAATCAAGGAAGTATAAATTAAAACTACTTTGAGATTTCATCTTACACCTGTCAGTATGGCCAAGATCATGATAATGAGGATGTGGAGTAAGTGAAAAACTCATCCATTGTTGGTAGGATTGCAAACTTGTGTAGCCACTGTGGAAATCAGTGTGGCAGTTACTCAGAAGATCTACCTCAAGATCCAGTTATACCACTCTTGGGCTTATACCCAACAGTTACTTTATCGCACCTCAGAGACACATATTCAACCATGTTCATTGCTGCTCTATTCATAATAGCCAGAAATTGGAAACAGCCTAGCTGTTCATCACGTAATGAATGGATAATGAAAATGTGGCAATTTACACAATGGAATATTATTTGACTACTCAGAAATATGAAATTCTCCAGTAAATGGATGGAACTAGAAAAAAAAATCATACCAAGTGAGGTAACCCAAACTCCAAAAGACAAATACTATATTTTCTCTTCTATGTGTATGTTAGCATCTAAGCCTTTCATGTGTGTGCTACAATCTGAATGTCCACAGAGGTTAGGTACCTAGTATGGGACCAGCAGGGAAGAGAGGATCTTCCAAGGAAGACACACACACACATACACACACACATACACACACACACACACACACACACACACACACACACACACATACATACACAGAGAGAGAGGGAGAAAGAGAGAGAGAAAACAAAAGAACAAAAGGTTGGGTAGGTAGGGAGGTGGGGATGATCTTGGAGGAATTTAAGAAGGAAAAAACATGATCAAAATATATTGCATGAAAAAAATTTCCAATTAAAAACAAAAGATTGGCCCACAGGCAAGTGTATAGTACATTTTCTTATTTAGTGATTAACATGGGAGGGCCCAGCTCATTACAAATGGTGTTACCCTTGAGCTGGTGGTCCTAGGTCATATGAAAAAGCAGGCTAAGTAAGCCAGTAAGCAGCATGGCTTTTGCTTCAGCTCCAACTTCCAGATTCTTCCCAACCTGCCCCAGTGTCTCTCAATGATGGTGTGTGACCTGAAAGTTGTAAGCTTTAATTAAGCCCTTTCATCCCCATGATGCTTTGGTAACAGTGTTTTATCACAGCAATGGAAACTCTAAGACATAAGTGCATGCTTAGCTCTCTCGAGAGTTCTTACTCCTCTTGGAGTCTTCCCCTGCTTTGTACATCCTCTATTTCCCCAGTGAAACAGAGTGAACGCTGTGCACTCCTAGCCACTGCCTTCCTCTTTCCACACTGGAGCAGTGGTATTGATCTTTTAGCCATGTGCATCCTTTGGACAGTGTTCCTTAAAATTTACTTTTTATAGGATTCAACTGATAATCGGTTCAGATTATAAATTATCAAAATCTTCCCTCAAAGACTGTGGTTACATTGATCTAGTGTGTGGCCTTTTCATCAGAAATGTTAACATTCACCTTATGTGACTCTAATGCCTGTTATTATAACGTAATTTTAAAAAAAAATTATGAGTATGGGTCTTTTGCCTACATTTATATCTATTAACCACCTATGCATCTATTGCTGACAGAGGCCAGAAGAGGGCATCAGATCCCCCTGGAATTAGAGTTGTGAACTGCTGAGTGCTAGGAATCAAATCTGGGTCTTCTAGAAGAGTAGCCAGTGCTTTTAACCACTGGTCAATCTCTCTAGCCCCAAATAGTAATGTTTTAAGAATCCTATTACTATACTGTGATTGTGTTTTATCAGAACATGGTAATTGTTTCACTAACTGATGGCCTAGAATATTCCTGATCAACACATAGATTCCTTAGTGATCAAAAGAGAACAAAATAAAATTTTATTTAGAACTCATTTTCAGAGTTGAACAAATAAAGTTTGAAAAGTTCAAAACAGATGATTTTACCTTAAAATTCAGTTTTGCTGCATCATATAAGTCAGCAGAGTGTGAAAGCTGTTTGCCTATGGTAATATTGGCATAGCTAAACAAAAAAGAAAGTAATGGTGAATTCAGGATTCAAATGATTTTTTTTAATTAAAAACAAATTTTATAAAGGTACTTAGACTATCTTACCCATATCCAGTTCCTTTCTTTCCTGGGTTAGTATATAAATTCTTCCCAGGTGGCTGATATTTGTCCTTGGGTTTTATCTGTGCACTGAAGAATGGGACAGGGCCACCTATTGTTCCATAATAGCTTCCTAATCCACTCCTTCAATACCGTTTGGGATTTTAAAAAGGAAGATATTAAAATGTTAAATTTCATGTTATATATTTCATCACAATTTTTAAACACATTTTAAAAGATGGAAAAAAAAGGCTAGATTTACTATACCAGGCATGCATTTCCTCCTAGGGAATGGACCTAAAATCCAACCAGAAATCAGTTGGTTGCCCCTATACTATTCATGCCACTATTGTACCTTTGGGGATATCTTGTCACATCGGTCATTATTGGACCTTATAGCTGGATAAGACTATTGATGACTTTTGTCCTGACAGCAGGCTGCATAGCACCTTTTAGGACTATGAGAGCTCATCAGGAAGGAAATTTCTAGATCAATACCAACTTAATTTCTCCATGTTCTATGATATATATATCATAGAACATGGTATTCCATATATATATATGGAATAACCCTACATAGCAGATAATGTTCCTCCAAGAAGCCATAGGTTGTCAAATAAAAAACCCAGTGCCAGATGTGGGATACTTCCCCTCGACTTTTTGGTCATGGCTGTCTTTGAGAATCCTTCAAATAATACATGCTATTTCCATTGCTCTTGGATGTCCAAAAGAACTTGATGTTTTAGACCCTATACATGGATCATAAAACATGAAGAAATTAGGTTGGTACTGACCAGAAAGCTTTCTTCCTGATGAGCTCTCATAGTCCCCAAAGTGCTATGTAGCCTGCTGTGGAGAAAAAAAGCCATCAATAGTCTTATCCAGCTATGAGCTCTGATAAAAACCAATGCGACAAGATATCCCCATGGGTACAATAGCAACATGAATAGTATAGGGTACCAACTGATTTCTGGTTGGATTTGAGACCCACTCCCCAGGAAGAAACATACCGGGTACAGTAAATCTAGCTAAGAACTCATGATGGGGATTCTCACAGTTCCTGGGAGTGAATCTATCACTAGTATTCCACTAAATACACATAGGATCAAATTGCTCTCTAAATTTCTATCTCTATACTCATAGATTAATACAGCTTTCAAACACCATCAGAGTAATTTCTTTCCGCAGTGGATGGTGGTTAATTCAGAAACTCACACCTGGTCAAAGTGCAGAGAATAAGTATCAGTTGCGTGCTCATCCACAAATAGGGCATCAGAATAGAGGATGGAAAGATTGTAAGAGGACAAGGAGGGTCAGAGCCAAACTGTGTCTGAACATGACAGAACCACTGCACTCCTGAACTCAAAGCGTCTGTAGCTGTCTGTACAAGACCTTCACAAGATCAAGCCATCAACACTGTAGCATGAAAGGAGGAGGAGCCTATGCGCTCCCACCCCTAACTGAGAAACTATGGACAGAGAGTGGCTTCTGGGAAAGGAGAATTGGCTTTCTTTAAGTGTGTGATACCTAGTGAATCCACCAAGCCCCAGTGGATGGTCCCACACCCAGCAGCACTCATGAACTGCTCATGTTATTTAAAAAGAAAAAGGAGACATGGGGTTGTAGAGGATGGAGACATAGAGGGTGGGGAAGGGAGGAGGGACAAATATGATTAAAATATGTTAATTTTTCAATGAATTAATAAAAATATTGCATTTATAAAAGATTACCTGTTAGACGGAAGTCTGAACTATAAAAATGGAGTTACACTAATGTCAAGCACATAAGCATGAAATTAGACTTTGATCAGTCCTCACCCACCATAAATTCTAAACTGAGAAAATCAAACTTATCAAGTGTGAATGAAAATCATATTCTAAGTCTTAGCTAAATAATATAATGTAGCATATACTACAGTCTTGTGATTTAATGAAAAAAAAAGAATTTTCACATTGACAGATGTCATAATTCAAATACTGGTAAATCCCATGATTGTATCATCACAGTTATTTAAAAACAATATAGCAGTGATAAATTATTTCTTTGTCTGAAAAGGGTTTCCTCTTCATTTCACATTATTATTCATAATTTTTACAAGTTGAAATAAATATACAAGTACATAAACATGGTGACCCAAGGCATTTTCTCCCATAGTCACTTTTGCAAAATTTTTGAAAAATTTATCTTCATTATTTAGTTGGATTTTATTTATAGACTAATATATAAACTAATAGAAAACAGTGACCCGGATAATTAAAAAATAATAATACCATAAAGATCTATTAAAATTGCCTATCCGTCTATATCACCCAATGTAACTGTCTCCACGAACAGTGATCCTAGTTAAAAATTAAGTCCTACAGGAAAACATCTACTTTAAATTAGAGAAAGATGAAAAAGATAGGTAAGACACTGTCCCGGATACTCACGGCTTCTTCTCTCCACTACTAGGGATGAAGGCTTTGCTTAGGTTTTTTTTGGCTTCTTCCATCATCTGGCGTCTCCTCACTTGATTCAGATTCACATAGCCTTCCCCTTCAAAAATCCTTGTAAACTGGGCATCGAAGTATCCTCCTTGGAGATTTGACATTTCTTTGGTTCCCCCGGGTAGCATCTGTCTATTTTTGCTTGCAGCTTCATTAAAGGGCCCTTTAAAATTCAAAAATAAAGAACATTATAATTTTGATTTCAATACTAATTAAAGGGCATTAAAACAAAAACAGAAAAATTCTCAGTATGAGCCAACTAAGAGTTTGATCTGTAAAACACTAAAAACTCTCCAAGCAACAGTGATAGTAAAATCTAAAAGGTTTTCTTGAAAACATTTAACTTTTGAACTGAAGTTCTTTTGTTTTTTAACTTGATTTTTTTTTCAAGACAGTTTCTCTCTGTGTAGCTCTCGCTGTCCTGGAATTTACTCTGTAGACCAGACTGGCCTGGAACTCACATATCTGCCTGCCTCTGTAGGCCTGAGCCACCATGCTCAGCTAGGGTGAAGTCTTATACATGTTGAACTTCAGAGCTGAAAGAGACCTTAAAAGATAATTTAGCCCAGCGGTTCCCCACGGTTCCCCCCAACGAGTGCCCATCAGGAAGACGTGTCATTTCCTAGGTGCATTCTGAAGACCCTAGTGCCTATGTTCACTAAGAGCCCAGAATGAGTGTTCACAGTGCTTTCATTCTTAAGAAACACAAGAAACTCTCTAGATGATAAATTTTCACCTGTCATATTAGCACAACAAAATAGCATAATTCCAGGGATTTGTTTAAAGGCTGCTTTTTGTGAATATGTAGATTTTCATATGAAATGGCCCCAACAAAAAAATCTAGGGCCAAGCCAAGGCTATATTCTCACAGAAAGAGGGCTCAGATTCCCAGAGTCAAGCTAACTGGGACCCATACCCCTCCTTGATTGTGTGCCTTCCTGATAAGGTTATACACAGGATGTTTTCTGTGAATTGATAGAATGTGATTGATCTTCATGTCTCAGGCTCAGGGTGTTGTTTGTTAATGGTGGATTAAAAATACGACCACCTTCTGCTTTTGTTGACACAGGTGGTTTTGAGTTTTACCTGAAAAACCTCTAAAATTCCAACCCAGTGTCACAGTCCTGAACTTAGTTCTAAGACTGTGCCACTAGCTCTTTCCAGCCAGCTCTTGCTTTGCTAGCCAGTCTTTTTTCTATTTTTCCTTTTTTTTCATTTTTAACTCAAGCAAAAATGTTCTTTATTAACGACTTTCTGTGTCATGTAGTAATTGGATCATCAGAACCTATAACACATAATATGAATCTTAGAGACCTTAACTTCCAAAGTGCAAAGAATTGTTTGAAGTTTACACAATCATCAATTCAAGTGGCTACTGAAATGTGAATTTGCTTACTGATTTTGGTAACATAAATTTTTGTTTTCTTGTTTATATTATTTTTTATTAGATCCCCCCTCATACAATACATCCCAACCCCATCCTGCTCTCCGAACACTCCTCCCAGCTAACTCCATCTCTCCTCTCCCCCATATCCATCCCCCGCCCCACCCCACCCCACCCTTCTTCCCCTCAGAACAGACCATTCCAACAAGATAGAACAAGGCCAGGCTCAAGCCCCTACAACAAGGCTGGACAAAGGAGCCCAGCAGGAGGAAAGGGTTCCATGGGCAGGTAACAGAGTTAAAGACCCTTTGTTGGTTTTCAGTTGACTAGTTTTTTTGGTTTTGTTTGTTTTTGCTTTTGTTTGTTTTGGTGTCTGTTTGTTTTAAACAGGGTCTCACTATGTATCTTTGGCTGGCCTGGAGTTCTCAATGTAGACCAGACTGGCCTTGAATTCTTGTTAACTTAAAATTTTGAAAAGGTTGTACATATCACCTCAAATTCTACCATGTAAGCATCTAAGCATCTTATAGAGTTTTTTTTTTTTTTTCCTGTGCTGATCACTCATTTTCCTTTCACAGGTAATGATATTAATTTTGTCTCCCAGAGAATGTCCAAATACGCTTATAAATATTATGTACCACTTTTTCATTGTTTTAATGCTTAGCATAATACATATACTGTTCTATACCTTGCTTTTCTAGTTAATCATTTACCTTGGACATGTTTCTATATCAGTTAAGTTTTGTTTTTTTGGCTTGTTTTTGTTTTTGTTTTTTTGATATACAAAAAAACTTTGAAAATATATATTTAGATTTTTTTTCTTTTTCTTGAGGCAGGATGTCCTGCAGCCCAGGCTGACCCTAAACTCCCAATCCTTCTGTCTCTACCTCCAAGTACAAGGGATTATTCTCATGGATCGCATAACCCAGATAATTTAGATTTTTTTTTTCAAGACAGGATTTCTCTATTCTAACTCTGGCTGTCCTGGAAGGCCTCGAATTCACATCATTTCACCTGTCTCTGCCCTAGTACCTGGCTAACTTTGATCTTTTTATTATGATTTTTCTTTAAAAAGTTGTTTCATTTAGTTTTGTTTTGTTTTTTTCCAGAAAAGTGAGAATGGATATCTTTCACGGATTCAAATGCTTTCTGTAGAGTACTAGCCCATCAAAGACCAAAAACCCTAAACATGGGGCTGGAGAGATGTTTAAGAGTACTTAATGTTTAAGAGTACTTGCTGCTCTGACAGAGGACCTGGATTCCCAGAACTTTAGTTTCAGGGAATCGGATATTCCCTTCAGACTTCATGGACCCCAGCACACATGTGTAGCCAAATACTCATGCACATTAAATAAATAAAAATTCAAAGAGCTAAAGGTACAATATTCTAGAAGATAACAAGGAAAGAAAGAAAGTTACCCATGAAGAATAAATGAAGGTGAAGAATAAATGAAGGTGGAGATGGAGAGATGGCTCATGGGTTAAGAGTACTTGTTTCTCAGCACCTACATAGCAGGTAATAATCATCTGTGACTCCAGTTCCAAGAGAGCCTCTTCTGGCCTGCTCAGGCACCATGTATACACATGGTACACAGACACATGTGCAGACAATAGAATCATACACATAAAAGTAAAATTAATACACCTAGAAAAGGAATAAATGAAGGTAAAGGAGCCCAATAAAATGAGCCTCTCACTTTTACAAAATTAAGTTCTTAACTCTGCTGCAGTATCACAACACTGATTGGTCAACATTACAACTCAGTGCTCTAAAATATATACCATTAAAAATAAATACTGCCAACCATGGTGGCACACAACTTTGATCCCAGCACTTGGTATGCAGAGGCAGGCAGATCTTTGAGAGTTCAAGGCCATCCTAGTCTACACAGCCAGTTCTAGGACAACCAGAAATACATAATAGAAAGAACCTGTCTCATATACATATGTATGTATATGCATATGTGTACGTATATATGTGTATATGCATATATATATATGTGTGTGTGTGTGTGTGTATTTATACCTTGAAATTAAAATCAAAATTTTTGTATGGGAAATGCATCCTATTTAACTATTAAAAAATACTAAAGATACTCACGACTATATGGTGACACATATTTATCACCCACTGTAATGTATTCCATCTCACTGAAGAGGCCAATCCTCTCCATATCCGTTTTTCCTCCTTCCCCAGGCATGATTGCTTCCTGTGGTGGTTACCTTCAAAAAGTTCTTTAGATCTTCCTTTGCAGCAAAATCCTATTTTATATAGAAAACTACAGGGAATTTCTTTAGTGAAAAGAATGACTATGAAATTTCAAACCTTATTCTTCTTAGTTTTCGGATTGGTCAGTTTGTTCATCATTTCGTTTATCCCTCCACCCCTGCCCTCCATCAGATCAGCTTGTGCACAACCTTCCCAAACTTCGTTGTGGTCCTCTAACATCAGTCCTGTAGGCACCCTTTGTTTTCCCCAGATGGCTCCACAGTTGGGAACCACAGTATGAGTGAGTTTGAATCCTCTTCACCACGTTCTTGAGGCAAAGGTCTTCACTAAGCTGCCCAGACTGGAATGGAACTCCTGAAACCAAGGGAATCTCTGGCCTACCCTCCAGAGTGGCTGGAACGACTCAACACCACCCATCACTGCGTTAGTTATTCCCCAACCTCATCCCAGTGCCTGCACAGCCAGGGATGAAGGCTCTTGCCTTCAACTTTGTCCAGACTTTAACTCTTAGGTAAAACTTACAAAGCTTACATTCGCACATTTAACAAATACTTTGCAAACCTCTCCCTCCTGGTCAGGTAGAAGTAGGAAAACAGACTTTAAATGGCATAAATCTTGGCTTATAATCAAATACACAAGAAAATCGTGAAATTCCACACAAGTAGACTATGGCAAATTCCCTTAAAGTTTGGACCAGAAGGTTCTTCTGTTATAGCCTTCCTACTGCTCAATTATTTACTCAATAAATTGTTTCTATGCCAAGAAAAAAAAAAAAGTTGGCTAAAAGGAAGACGGTGCAGAAAATATATGAACTGGTGTGAAGCTATTTCCCACTAGGAAAAGGAGACTTGAAGCAGGCAGGTATCTAAGGAACACCCTATATCCGGGAGGCCAAATCACCTCTCCAAAGGGCACCTAAACCCACAACCAGGATCAGCCAGCACCAGCTCCAGCAGTGGTTCACGCCAGTGAAGAGCTCCGGGAGCTCGGTCTGCGCCAGCGCCCGCGCCCGCGCTCGCGCCCACAGCACAGCTGCAGAACGTCCTGCGCCGCACAGTTCCTAGAGCAGCAGCTGGCTCTTGTTGGGCCGCGGTGCCCTGGGAACGGGAGAAACCATTCTCAACATGCTACGGATCATTCAAATTCGCACACACCCCCTGCCATGATCGATGAACGTCCATGGGGCACAAACGTCTCAGCTAATAAAACCTCCGAAATGAAGCCTTCCGTTCCCCGGCCCTCTTAACTGTTGACGCATAGTGGCAGCGTGGTAGGCTCCATGACGCGCAATGCAAGGCATGCTGGGAGTTGTAGTCCATCTTCCGGAGCCCGGCCTTTGGCGGGCGTGACGCCACTTCCGGGCTGGCTGGCCCTCGTTCCAGTGAAGTCTGCGTTCTTGACATCACCAAGTGGTGACCCTGGTAAGTGGTTATGTTTGTCGGTGACTCCTAGTGTTTCTCCCTAGGACTTTGGCAACCGTCAGGAAAATGGCTCCAGGCGCCTGAGAGGATCCGGCCTTGAGGGGCCAACTGTGTCAGTGCGAAATCAAACGCGGGTCTCCGTTGCCTCGCTCCCGCCCTCAGCAGCACCTGGACCGGACACGCGACGCCCCGGACCGGCAATGCATCTTGACCGTGAAGCACTATTTGGCGTATTTGGAAGCTGTGCAGAAAGAACATTTTATTTTAGAAAGAAAAGCGTAACTTCCTTCAGATAGTCTACTCCCTTGCTTCCCTGGCCGTGCACTCTCCTTTCCGTCCTCTTTTCTCCTAGCCCAGCCATGTCCTGCCATCTGTTTTGTAGAAGTTCATCTTCTTCAGATAACTTTACCCCCTGAGCTTTCTCTCCTCTCTTCTGAACCCAATTCATAAATCTAACTGACTGGTTCCACTTACAAACTCAGCAGTTGCAGAGCTGACTCGTCATTCTGTTTGATGAGGTTAATGACCTCTCCTCTCTCCACTCTTCTTTCAGAAATCCCATCTCTCAGATAACACAGCTCACCTCTCTTGTGCCCACCAAACACTTGACAAACCTACCTCATTTCAAAAACAGTCACTAATCAAATCTTTCGGACTCTGCTTCTGGGTGTCTGTAACACCCTCTTTTCCCTTTCCATCCTTGACCTTTGTCCTTGTCATCATCCAATTGAGTTCTCAGTGATTTTTTTGCTTTGCCTTGGTTTGGTTTTAAGACAGGGTCTCACAAAGCCCAGGCTGTCCTCGAACTGGCTATATAGCCAGGGATGAATTAAAAATTCCATCTTCCTGCCTCCACCTCCCAAGTGTTGGGATTACAGTCCTATACCTCCACATCAGTCTTTGTAGACATTTAAGCAGGCCTTCGGCAGTTGGTCATGTCACTCTGCCTGGAATGGGCACTCACATACATAAACACATGCACACACACACCTACACACCTACACCTCTTTCCTTTGGAAATTTTAAGCCTTCTTTTACTGGCTACTTGCCCTTAAGGTTTCAGCTCACATATTATATCTTCTGAGAGGATCTTGAATTGGAAGCCTTAAGAGACTCTGGGGCTTTCACGTATGATTCTTAGGGAATCTTCATAACAACCCTGGGAGTTGTATCTTTTTTTCCAAATTTACAGAGAATAGACATGGCTAATTTAGTTAGCCAAAATCATACAGTAAGTACCTGAGTTAAATTTTATTCTTGCTTGTCTTTTAAATCTTCAGCTTATTTATGTTTTTTATTCAAATAGTAGTGTTGTTCTTTATCAAACTTCTTACTGGTAGCTCTCACAGTACTTTCCAATTTTGGAGCATTTGGTTTCTTATGGTAAACAATAGTAGGATAAATGAAGAACATTATGTATTGAACTTTTTATTGTTTGCTTAGAATAAATTCAACTAAGTGAAATTGGGACATACGGTATGACCTTTCAACAGGTTACAGCGTATAAAATAAGTAAAAACAGTCATTCTTACAAGGAATTTGACAAGGAATTTTCAAAATGAAAAACTGTACTTCAAAATGTTCTGAGGATCAAAGATAATATATGTCCAATGTCCGGTCATTTAGTGCGATAGGTTTAGTACTTGCTCATTCGTTTTAGAATAGAGTTTGTGTGTGTGTGTGTGTGTGTGTTAATATCTTTTCAATCGTTGTAATAAGACACCATGCACCATGACCAAGAGTTTAGTTGAGCTTATGGTTCCAGAGAGAGTCTATGATGGTGGATCATAGGCATGGCCAAGCTTCTGGAGCAGCAAAGGAGACTTAACGTCTTGATCCACAAGCAGGAGGCAGGAGGCATACTCAGAGTGGTGGGAGACTTTTAAAACCTCAAAGCTTGCCTCCTGACTCACCTCCTCCAGCCTCTTAATCCTTCCCAAACAGTTCCACCAACTGGCAACCAAGTATTCAAACACGAGCCTATGGGGGTCATTCTCATTCAAGCACCGAAGGTTCTTTGTGTAGTTGTGTAACGCCGTTCTTTAGCCTGTTTGGGACATATTTTAAGATTCTGATAAAAGCTTTGTAATTTTTCCTCAAGATCTCTCTTCCTCCCTGTCTCTCTGTCTCACCCCCCCCACACACAAATGTACATTGTACACATCTTTTGTCATATATCATTTGCTACTTGAAACTCCACATATGTATCCAAGAACTGCAAGTCTCTTCCATTTTGCAGATTTCTTTTCTCTGTATCCAGTGGCAACCATTGTCCCATGCCATGTAAATTCTGTGTAACATGCTTTCCTTAGTTGTGTGCTATTCATGTTGCTGGCAGTTGGGTTAATATCCTTATACTGTAATCTTGATGTACTTTCTAAATGTAAAGTCACTGTTAGACCTTTTAAGATGATGAGTTCTACCAGTGGTTCACCATCAGTAGTTACTTTTCTCTCACTGGCTTAGCCACATTCTCTCACCATGTTAGACTCTTTGTTCTTGTCATGTTCTTAAACTAGTTTTTTTTGTTGTTTTATCACTGATGCTTTCTTGTCATTGCCAAATGTATCTATGATTAGATAGATACACTATGATTAGAAATTTAATGCACTGATTCTGAACCTGCTTCACATTGTAAGCAGTATGGAAAGAAGCAGTGGAGACTGTTACATATCCTTGTGCCTGGGGCAGTCTTATGCCAATTATTGAGACTCTCTGGCAGTACCTCCCGGGTGTCAGAATTTTAAGCTCCCCAGGTAATTTCAATATGGAATTGGAAAGGTTTGAAAATCCTTTTTTGGAATTTACAAAGGTTGTTGTATGTTTATAACATACAACATTATATGTGCACTTCATACATAGTGCACTTTATCCGGTGAGTATTGAGTTTCTGGGAATGTTTTCAAAGCATCATTTTATACTTGTAAATGTCTTTGTATATTAAAGGAATTAACTAATGAAATAGGTAAATGAATCAAGTTTAATTAATGACTTATTCCAAACTGAAGTAGATTCTAATTTATATGAAGATGAATTTGTCTTGCTCTATAAGGGAGTTGTGGTTTCATTTGTTCTAGGTGATTTCACAAAACTATGGATATTCTCTTCAGAATAAGAGGAGGCTTTGATCTAGCTTTTCAGCTAGCACCTAATAGTGGTACGTCTTTGAAAAAATTCTCCTTTTATCAAATTTATAATGATATAATATTGAGAGTCCCTCCATTTCACAAATAAAAATGAGTTAATGAGATAGGAAAAACAAACTGAACTCAAATTTAGGTTTTATATTTTAACTCCCTTAGCAGCCCACAGGGCATCTTTGTGTGAATGAAAAGATTTAACCTTCCTTGTGAACCTTTAAGGCTGTCTTGAAGAAAACTCTCACCAAAAAAGTAAAATATCCCTAATGAAGACAATGTAAATGAAACTACATGGAACTGTACATTCAGACTTGTAGTTGTGTATTATCCAGTGTTCTGGTGCCCAACTCTTTTAAATACTGTAGTTCATTGGAATGTTAGAAGAAATTTGGAAAAGAAAATCAGCATTTGTATAAATTTGTATAACACAAATTCCAGGAAGTTTTCCAGCTTCTGGCTGAGGCTGAGGCCAAACGCTGAGCTGAAGAGTGTCCAGGGAGGAGTGTGGCGAGCTACGGCTGAGATGTGAAACTTCTGAGATGCCACCAGGACACCAGGTTCAGCTTTCCAATGAGCGCTTGGTTGAATCTGAAACTTAGGGAAGAGTTCGAACAGGAGGAGGAGAGCATGAGGTCGGAAGGACAACAGCTCTCTGATAATAAATCATTCCCAAAAAGTGCCTTCTGCCATGCTAGAGCCACAGAGGCCCAAAAGGATGAAAAGTGAAGGGGCTGAAGACTGACTGCAAACAGGGGCAGGATTTCTTTTTGAGGCAATGAAAAGCTTTTCATTTTACATAGCTTTTGTACATAGTTTTACATAGTTTTACATAGCTATTGTAAAAAAAAAAAAAAACACATTTAGTAGTGATGGCATACTTTTATAGATAAATTTAAAGCCATTGAATGAGGTTTATGGTCTCAGAACTCTAAAGACAGAGAGGCCAAAACTTCAGTAGTGATTGAAAATAGGGGATGGTATTCGAGAGTCGTGTTTACTGTCTTCTACTTCTGTGTTGTCTAAAACATCCATGTCCAAAGTTAAACTTCTTATAACTTGCTTGCTTTTAATTTAGAAATGTTTGTCAAGAACGCACTAAGACAGGTATTGAATGACCTGACTGCCAAGCTGTCTTCAGATGCTCTTGTATTAAGGATTTGCAACAGTTCTGTGTATCTCTGGCCCAACAGTGACGTAAACACCATCACAGGAGAGCTGACTGACAGCTCTGCCTGTAAGAACATAGTGCACTTCATCCGGTGAGTGCTGAAAGAGTTTCTGGGAATGTTTTCAAAGCATCATTTTATACTTGTAAATGTCTTTGTATATTAAAATTTAGATTTGAGCAGGAAGAGGATTCAAAACGAAAATTCCTGAAAAAGAAAGACAAAAAGTTATCAGACATGGTAAGCAAATCTGTCTTCTCTACTAATTAAAAAAAACTAAATCTTTGGATTTGGAGTTAAGCGAGGTGTGATGATAATTTAATCTTGCCCCTCTAGAATATTGAGGCCCAGAAATGCTACATGTCTGTTTTACATATCTAAACTTTTTCCTATTGCAATATATAACTTTGAAGGTTTTATTTTATTTTGTTCCTTCAAACCAAAACTGATTTATAAGTTGCTTAAAAGAGAAAAAGAAGGACCCATTTGTAAACGTAACAAAGTGATACATTATGTAATACAAGACAACAAATGTTAAGGGATTTCTGTTTTCATGTTGTCAGTTCTACTGATTTTTAAACTGGTATTGTGGAGCCCCTACCACATGTGTAACTTCCAGAGACATTTCTTCAAGGTAGGAAGTTGTGCAAAGTTACTGTCACTGTGGTGTTTTTCTAGGCTGATAGGTAGAGAACAGATGGACAGGAGGCATTAACTAAACCACTAGGTATGATTATGAAAGTGGTAAGACCTGACCAGTCTTGGCTTCATTTCCCACTGCTGTGATAGAATACTCTGACCATAGCAACTTAAGAAATTTCATTTTGGCTCATGGAGGGGAAGTCAGGCAGCAGGAACTTGACGCAGCTGGTTAGAATGAAAGAGCAGAAATGCTTGCTGCTGCTCAGTTTCCTTAATTTATACACTCTGGGATCCCAGTCCGGGAATGGTGCCACCTCATTTAACCTAATCAAGACAATCCCCACAAGCATGCCCAGAAGCCCATCTCCCAGGTGATTTTAGACTTGCCAGTCAATGCTAACTACCAGACATATTTAGGAGACACAATGAGCTGCTCTTAAAACTAACTGGATATGGCGTAACCAGTTCCTTCCTTGAGTAGACATAGAAAGTGGGTGTTCTAGCTTGCTTTCTGTTTCTTTGATAAACCTCATGACCAGAAGCAACTTGGGGATGGGAGTGGAGCTTATTGGGTTTACAAGTCTCAAGCACAGATCACCGAGGGAAGGCAGGGCAGGAACAGGAACAGGAACAGGGAGGAAAGCTGCTAACTGGCTTGCTATCCTGGCTCATGCTCAGCCAGCTTTCTGATACTACCCAGAACCACCTGCCCAGGGATGGTACCACCCACAGTGGGCTGAGCCCTCCTACGTCAGTTGGCAATCAAGAAAATACCCACAGGTAGACCAGATGGAAACAGTTCTTCAGTTGGGTTTCCTCTTTCCAGATGTATCCAATTGATAGCAAAGACTGGCCTATCATGTTGGGGAAGATGAGATCAGTTTGGGTTATATCTAAGACACCACTGAGATATACTGAAAGCTGTTAAATTTAAAAACATGGAGTGTACAAAAGACATGGCTTAGGGATGATTTTGAAATTATTAAAAGGAGTATATACCTTGGGGAGTACATTGCAGTTACTTTATTTTATTTTGTGCTTGCTTGTGATTAGATTCCTGTATCATTAGCTGGCATATTATAAAAGTTATATTGTGTCCTAGAATATCATATTAAACAAGCAGGTGTTTTCAGTGTGTTCTATCTTGGTGATGTTGACATTTATATCAGTTACCTATGGTATTTGCCAGTTCAATCCACTGTAAAAGTACAGTGTTTTCTGTTATAGCTAATATCTCATGGAAAGGTACTGTGAGACCGTAGGTATACCTCATCATATTTTTTACCTACTACGTTTCATTCTCATTGATAATGATATTAATCCAATGGTTGAGAGACAGTGATTTTTCTAAGTCTGTCATTCCTTCTGTGTTTAACCAGATGACATTGTGCATAAAAGAACTTTCCTTTTTTCTCTTTAGTGTCTTAGAAACTTGGGTATTGTATAAATAGTCCCTTCCTTAGGTAGAAATGGAAGATGGAAACTCATGCAACAGATTGGATTCTGTTGCCATCATTATTTTGGGTTTTTTAAAAGATTTATTATTTTTAATTTTGTGTATGTGGCTCTGTGTATGTGAGTTCAGGTGCCCTTGGAGACACAAGGCATCAGATCCCACTGGAGGTGGGGTTGCAGGTGGTAGTGAGCCATCCAGTCCTCTGCAAGCGCAGTACGTCTCCTTAACCATTGAGCAATCTCTACAGCCCCCATTGTTAGCTATTTTGACATTCATATTTTCCAAGATTTTGTCAATAGAAGCTTCTTCAAAATGGCTCTGATATCCTTTTGAAATTATCTTTTTGGTGCTCCCTACTTTCATCCATAAATTGTTCTTGACGTGTCATGTACTTTCCCCCTTCCTGTTTAAGAATCAGCCATTCTCCATGGAGCACACACATGTATGTTTACTACACACCCAGAGACACACAGACAAAACACGTATTCACGTTTACCTATATAAATTGTATTTCTCACTCTTAATTCCACTTCAACTTCACAAATTTTCTAACTAATCTCCATGAGAAGCCTGGCTCCTAGTATCCTCTATTCTGCTAATTTGTTCAATACACAGAAAAGTAGTTTGAGAATTGTCCTATACCAAGAACATATAGTATTTGTTTTCATTATTTTCGCTTTGATTGGTGTATTGTTTTGAGTCAGGATCGCACCGTGCAACTCTGGCTGACTTGAAACTTGATAAGTAGACCAGGCTGTCCTCAAACTCACAGAAATCCACCTGCTGAGCGATTTTATTTGATGTTTTGTTTTAGGTCTGTGAAAAAGTGAAAAGAATAGCACAATAACCCAATGTGTCCTGCACACTGGCTCTAATACTTTTAAACATGTGGACAATTGATTCCATATCTGCTTACCAGTCACTCTGCATCTGTGCAGATTATTTTGAAGCAGAAAGGGATTTCCTGTAATTACTATGTATAATGTAGCTTTATGTATCATCCTGTAAAACTCTATTTACCCTTTATATTCAGTGTTTAATGTTCCACAAGTTGACTCTTTCTGTCTGTCTGTATAGCAACAAATAGTAAATATAGATCTCATGCTGGAAATATCAACCTCTTTGGGAGCTATAACCCCCATCATTGAAAGAGAAAATGAAGAACACCACTACATTAATATGAGCTTGCCAATCGATGCGGTTGTATCTGTTGCTCCAGAAGAAACATGGGGAAAGTAGGTATACTGCCACATTTAAATGAGGACCCTTCTGTAAAGTAATCAGAACTCAGTTTTAAAAAATATTACATAAGTCATATCCAGGTTCATGGGCTGTTTTTACTGTGATATACTCCTTGTTATCAGCCTGAGAGTCATCTAGCAGTTAAATATTTATTTGGAAGAAGTAGGGTAGCATGCTGAAACCTAGAAGGCTTCCCTTTGTCCCTCTTCCCCCAGAACAAATACAGTTAATTTAGACTTTGTTTGACAAATCTTGTCTAATGAAAGTTTTTTATTCTGTTCATGGCATATTAGCTATACATTTTCATTTCAGCCACTATACCTTTTGTTAATTCTCTTAAATATTTTCTTCTGCAGAGTTCGAAAACTTCTTGTGGATGCAGTTCTTAATCAACTAGTTGATGTGGAAAAATGCATTTTGAGATATATGAAAGGAACATCTATTGTGGTCCCTGAACCATTGCACTTTCTGTTACCAGGGAAGAAAAATCCTGTAACAGTTTTGTATCCATCAGGAATTCCAGATGCTCAGCTGCAGGCCTATAGAAAGGTAAAAGAAGACTATTTGTTACTAGAAAAAGTCTCTCGTTCATTTTGTGCTTAGTGATAATTTCCAGTAAATGTAAATTATTTTGTGATTTAATTTAAAAGTTTAGAAATGGGCTAATTTCTTTCGTGAAATTTTTTTCTTTGTAATGTGTTTAGTAATGAAAACATGCTAAGTTTAGTATAGCATATAATGTTTAGTTTCAAAGTGTTCAGCGTGGATCATGCAATTATGAAATTTTATCATTTTCCATAGTGAAAAATAGAAATAGAAAGATGTTCACATGCCTAGAGTAGCTGTTAAGAAATTCCTTCCACTCTGTTACTTCCAGATTTGTGAAAAAGGTAACAGTACGGTACGAAAGGAATGGCAGACTCTATACCAATTCTGATTATGATATATGGTAATTTTGTAACCACAATACAGTTATTTAAGTTTCATTAGAGAAGTTTTGGAGAAAACAAGTCCAGCATTAAAAGAAATGTGATTCATCAACAAAAGGACTTGTTTTACAAATATATCTTTTGGATCTGTGGTCTTGCCTGGCACTCATCAAATTATGCCCTAAACTCTGCTCCGAGAAAGTAGTATAACACTAACCTGCTATACTGCTCCAAAAGTTGGAGATAAACTGATTATCAGACACTTTGCAAGCTGTCCTGTTGAAACCACTAGAGTACAGTGGAGACTGGCCAGACCTGTAGAATAAAAATTGTGTATTTTTATGCAGTTGAGAGAAAATAGTATATTATAAACTTTGGTAAATGTTTCTATTCGTGCCATCGTGGTTGGTTAAATCACTAACTTCTACTCTGCATTAATCACTGCACTTGTGTGTAAAATATTGTAAACATGGTTTTTCAAAATACTTTGGCATATCATTGTGAATTATAATTTCTGATTTATAAAATACCCCACTTCTAACAATTATTTTTACGTTTCTGACTTCCCTTGTAGTCTTTACTAGAGGGATGTAAATTTGCTTTAATGTATTCACTCTCTGACCTTAATGAATTAAGTAGTGTTTTTGAAAACTTAGAGCTAACATATTTTCTGTCTTAGAATTCTTGAGTTTGAATGTATTAACTAAAATGCTAATATTCTATTTCTATTTTCTTTTCTATTGATTCTTATTTTATTTAGGAGTTACATGATCTCTTCAATCTGCCTCATGACAGACCTTATTTCAAGAGGGCTAATGCTTATCACTTTCCGGATGAACCATATCAAGATGGCTACATTAGAAACCCACACACTTGTCTGAGTCCACCTAACATAGAGGGTAGTGTGGTGAGTTTAACTAGATTTTATGAGAGTTAATTGATTGTTGTCATTCATTGTTTTGGATTGCTCCCTAAGAGAAGTTTTAAGAATATATTCATAATGTGTGTCATCCCTAAAAAATAATTTTTCACTTGTCTCTTTTAAGCCATTGTTTAAGACTTTGTTTTAAAATAGCTGGAAAATGGCTTGGTAGTTACAAATGTTTGCTGCTCTTCAAAGGACGAGTTCTGTTTCCAGCACTCACACCAGATGACTCACAGGTACCTGTTACTGCAGCTCTAGGAGACCCTATGCTGTCTTCCTGCATACACATGCATACACACACGTACAAATAAGTCTCCTTAAAAATAAGAAACTATAATTAGCTGAGAGTGGTAGCACACATGCCTTTAATCTTAGCAAGTTCCAGGCTAATCAGAGAGACCCTGCCTCAAAACAGATAGCAGTAATATATCTAAAAGGGTTATTTATATTTATCTTACAAAAATAAAATTCTCTGAGTTCTCTGAAGGCTTGTCCCTTTTTTCTCATTCTGCACCAGACAAATTATGCAAATTAAGGGCATAGTCTTCCCAGGCCACAGTGTAGATAAGACTAAGATGCCAGACTTCCAGTACCATACAGCATGTGTCTGGTTGCAAAGACAGATTCTTGATATAAGTAGCTTAGATAACTGGGTTGGTGGAGGACAGGGGTTAAATTAAGATACATGAATGCCACTAAAAAGAATCTGATTGTCATCCCAGAGTGGGAGCACAGGAACAGCCAGGCCTCTTAGAAACAGAGCAATACAGTGACTGGACCAGGCTCAGGCTCTCTAAAGGCCTAGCAGGCTCTTTGCTTGCATTCTGTTGCTTTGCCTGTGTGTGCTTTGGCCCGATTGCCCTTTTTCTCCTTGTCAGACCTCTACCTTCTGTATCTGCATTGCTATTGTTGTGTAGAGAACTTTTCACTATTCTTTGGGCTGCTCAGGATATATTCTTTTCAACTTTATCCGCTGCTCTTACTACTGAGTTTAACTGTGCATTTCTCAATTCAGACTCCAAAGGAAAAAAGTGTGATTGGCTCTCATTTGATGACATTCTTTCAGGAATGTCTTAAGAATCAAAATTAGTAAATGCTACGGTAACTGAGTGAGGACTGAAGAGCCCAGCTTTGGTCTTAGCTGTCAGTGCATACCTAGAGCAACAGCCCCATCTGCAAAGGTTGTGGGCAGACCAGCTTCCTTTAGAAATAGTATTAGCTGGACACTCACCATTACATGTGAGTCTATAGTCAATGTTTCAGAGGCGTTAAATGATTTCACTTATTTTGAGAAGAAAGGAAGAAATCCTGAAACCTAATTAACAAGAAACCAATTCTTGTTACAATCTTGCTGTGTCACAGAGTCAGGGAGCAGGAAAGAAGAGTTTGGAATGTTACAGTGAAACTCTTAATGCCCTTCTAGAAGCTCCTAACCTAACTATTTTTCCCTCAAACTGCTTTTAGAAGTCACATGGTATGTTTTACATCCCATATTTATTTTAAATTCTTAATAGTTACTTAACTAAAAACCCAGATACTCATTAAGTACTAAGTATATGCTGATTGATTTTAACATGAAGCAGATTCCTCATCCTCATTGAATGTTACACAATTCAAAAGGCATTTTTTACTTTAGTATTCATTCTATAGTATCTGACCTGTTATATAACACGCACACACATATGTGTGTGTACATATATTGATATATACATATATTTCACAGCATAGCAAAGCAATGAGTAGTCAGGAGTATTACTTAAGAGCCAGAACATTACCGATCCGTATGCATCTTTGTCTACCCACTTTCCTCAACATAGTCCCACAAGGAGCTCCCACACAGTCAGCCTCCGTGTCTGCTGGTTGCACATCTGTACATTTAGCCAATCCGAGATCAGAAATAATTGAAGAAAAAAAAATGTCTGCTCTGAATGTATATAGACTTTTTTGCCTTGCCATTATTTTCTAGAAAATATAGTAGCCATTTACATAGTACTTTCATTGTTTTTATCTGTGACAGGTAATATTAGATTATTTAAAATATATGAGACATTATGCCTAGATTATAGACAAATACTGTGCCATTTTTCATAAAGAGCCTAAGTATTCTAGGTTTTGTGTCTGTATCAGGTCCTGGGATAGTTGTCTCCGCATACTAAAGGACCATTACACAGAGATGCATTCATCCTTCTATTTTAGTTTTTTAACAGTTTCATGTGTGTGCATACAAAGAAGGTATATAATACTCTAGCAATATTTGTTTCATTTTGAGTTTTATGAGAATTGTAACCATTGTATATGTAGTCTTCTACAACTTGATTTTCCACTAAGCATTCTGTATCTAAAGTTTATCTTATTTTGTCTCACTCTGGATTTAGTTATCTTGATTCCTGTATGCTATACATTTGTACAATTTTTTCCAGGACTTTTGTGATTTAATCAGTCTTCTGTAAACATTTCCATCATGTCTCCTGTGCATGTGTATGTGAAACAATTGTCAATACCTGCTAATTTTTTCACTTTCAATACTTTCCTTATTCCACTGAAGTACTTCAGAGAAAATTAAAAACCTCATGTTATTAACCACCAAACACTTCATCTCATCTCCCAGTGATAATGGATTTGTGTTCGTTATATAAATCCAGTTACTATGTTCATTATTATGTCTTATTCACTGCTGGGTTCACTTTGATGTTTTGTTAAGATTTTTTTCATCTGTATTTGTTACTGATATTTCCTTACAATTTTCTTTTCTCTTAATTTAAAAAATTGTGTCAGTGATATACAACTAATTAAATGAGTTGGGGGACACTTTCTCTTTTAAATATCTAGAGTTTATATATAATTGACATGAGATTTCCTTGATCGTTTGATATGACTAGTCTGAAAAACAACCTGTACTTAGCATGTGAGAAGTTTAGCATTTGTGAGAATATTCTTTTTCTTAAGAGATTTTACTTTAAGCATGTATGTGTGTATATACAAGCATGTGTGAGTGTGTGTATGTATATGTGTATGTACACGAGCATGTGTGAAGTTGTGTGTGTGTATGTGTGTGTGTATACACGAGCATGTGTGACTATATGTGTGTGTGTATATACATGAGCATGTGTGAAGGTGTGTGCATGTGTGAAGGGGTGTGTGTGTGTGTATGTATCTGAGCATGTGTGAATGTGTGTGTGTGTATACACAAGCATGTATGAGTGTGTGTGTGTGAATGCATGTGTGTGTGTACTCAAGCATATGTGAAAGTGTGTATGTGTATATGTGTGTACACGAGCATGTGTGAAGGTGTGTATGTGTGTACATGAGCATGTGTGAAGGTGTGTGTGTGTATGTGTGTGTACACGAGCATGTGTGACTATATGTGTGTGTGTATGTACATGAGCATGTGTGAAGGTGTGTGCATGTGTGAAGGGGTGTGTGTGTGTGTGTGTGTATGTATCTGAGCATGTGTGAATGTGTGTGTGTGTATACACAAGCATGTGTGAATGCATGTGTGTGTGTACATGAGCATGTGTGAAGGTGTGTATGTGTGTGTACATGAGCACGTGTGAAGGTGTGTATGTGTATGTGTGTGTACACGAGCACGTGTGAAGGTGTGTATGTGTATATGTGTGTACACGAGCATGTGTGAAGGTGTGTATGTGTATATGTGTGTACACGAGCACGTGTGAAGGTGTGTGTGTGTGTATGTGTGTGTACACGAGCATGTGTGACTATATGTGTGTGTGTATGTACATGAGCATGTGTGAAGGTGTGTGCATGTGTGAAGGGGTGTGTGTGTGTGTGTGTACATGAGCATGTGTGAATGTGTGTGTGTGTATACACAAGCATGTGTGAATGCATGTGTGTGTGTGTACATGAGCATGTGTGAAGGTGTGTATGTGTGTGTACATGAGCATGTGTGAAGGGGTGTGTGTGTGTGTATGTATCTGAGCATGTGTGAATGTGTGTGTGTGTATACACAAGCATGTGTGAATGCATGTGTGTGTGTGTACATGAGCATGTGTGAAGGTGTGTATGTGTGTGTACATGAGCATGTGTGAAGGTGTGTATGTGTATATGTGTGTACATGAGCACGTGTGAAGGTGTGTATGTGTATATGTGTGTACACGAGCATGTGTGAAGGTGTGTATGTGTATATGTGTGTACACGAGCATGTGTGAAGGTGTGTGCATGTGTGAAGGTGTGTGTGTATGTACACGAGCATGTGTGAAGGTTGTGTGTGTGTGTGTGTACATGAGCATGTGTGAAGGTGACAGTGGAAACCAGACGTGCTGGAGCCCTCTTGAATTGGTGGGTGCTGGGAAGGACAGTATGCATGCTTACCTGCTGAGGCAGCACTCTGGTTTGTTTGTTTTTTTTCCCTGGAGACAGGGTTTCCCTGTTGTAACTCTGGCTGTCCTGGAACTCACTCTGCAGACCAGGCTGGCTTCGAACTCACAGAGACACCTGCCTCTGCCTCCTGAGTGCTGGGATTAAAGGCATGTGCCACCACCACCCGGCATGTCTAACTTCTTAAATTGGAGCTTCGCCTGTTGTTAATCTGTCCTGTTTTCGAATGTAGAATTTTAAATTTCCAATAGAGCTCTATTGTTGTATTCTATAATTTTAATTTGAAAGAGTTTTGTTTTATTCACTTCTGAGGATTTTTACATTTATATATGATGGTACTTCAAACTTTCTTTTAGAAAATTAATATCCAACATGTACCTGAATTTTTTTTCTTTCCCTGCTAGTTTATGACTTTTGACTACTGTTAGAAAGAATTTCTAAAGCAGAAGGCCCACTTGCTATGAATTCTGTGACAGCCACATATAGGTAGCTGCAGATAGTAGAATTCCAAAATTAGCATCACTTGGTTAACTACAAGTGTTCCCAGGACCATCCTCCCTCCACAGGCTTCTGAGGAACAGCCATTCTTCATCTTCTCAGCTTCAGGTAGTTGCTAGCATTCCTTGGCTGTGGTCACACCACTCAGAGCTGAGTCCTCCTATTCCTCTGTGATAAAAATGCCTACGCATGCATTTAGTGCCTACCTGGATAGACCAGAATAATCCTCCTAACGCTCCATCTTAAAATCGTTAATGTACATGTAATGTGGGGTTGTTGTTTTGGAGATTAGGACATAGATATCTTTGGGAGGAGCTACTTTTCTGCCTACCAAAATGCTCTAATTATATACATTTTCAGTTTTTCTTTGTCAACTTGTTGCCCAATTGTCTTATGAATGAGTGCCCTGTCTTTCTCCACAACTCTGAATTTTAAAAAATAATATCATTTATCAAAAAAAAATGTTCATTTTTAGCACTACTCCAAGGAAGAATCTTATGCCATCAGTCCCTATCCTGGTGATTAATAATGCACACACTTTAGCTACAATCACCGCAGAAACATTGTCCCTGTGTCCCGTTACACTTTTGTTTGTCTATGTGTTCCTTCATTTCTTCCTTTCTCCAGTCATCATTTACTCAGCAGCAACTTGTTTGTCAGCTGTGTGTCCCGCCTTTTGTGGAAGCTAGAGCCTAGAAATGAATAAGGTGCAGCATAGGCTGACTAGCTCACCTGCCAATGTGAGCTAAAAATATAATCAGTTGCAAAATAGCTATAATTACTTTGAAATTGTGTGTGTTTACGCGTGCGCATACACACATAGAGTCAGGAGAGAGGTAACAGCCATAACAAAGGGTAGCTGGTGAGAAAGTGAGCATGCCATTTTTTAAATAGGCTGGTCATAGAAGGCTAAAAGAAAAAAGGGTTCATGAGAAAAGGGTATTTCCAGCCAAGAAAATCATAAGGCTTCATGATCAGATAACCATTAGCATATTTAAAACTAAATTAAAGTAAGAAAGGGGAAAGTGTAGGAGCTGGAATTGTTAAACCAGAATGCATATCTTTCTAGCCAGGTTTCTAAGTAGGTCCATTGGTAAGGACTATGGACTTCTAAGAAAAAGCCAGAAGAATATAATATTAAGCTGTTGTTCTGTGAAGGTATTTTTATAAGGATTTAAAGTAATAGTCTAATTCTCAAAACAGTATTGAGACTGACTCAGGTATTTCCTCATAGGATGTACTTCCACCTTTAATATTGTACTCTTTTATAGATTTCTGTGGTCCAGGGCATCTATGCTTATCATCATTACATGCAGGATCGGATAGATGACAATGGCTGGGGCTGTGCGTATAGATCCCTACAGACTATCTGCTCATGGTTCAGACACCAGGGATATACAGAGAGGTCCATTCCAACACACAGAGAAATTCAGCAGGTACAGAATTTGCCATTTTAATTTATAACCAATTGTGTATTTCTGATAATTACTGTTACTCCATGGCGTAGATTTATTTTTATGCTGGAAAAAAATATGCTTTTACTGCTAATCAATCAAAATATCCTACGTCTAACTTTAATAGCTGTCTTATATACAAATTCTTTTGAATTTTTAATACATAAAGGCTCTGGTTGATGCTGGTGACAAACCAGCAACATTTGTCGGGTCACGGCAATGGATTGGATCTATTGAAGTGCAGCTGGTACTAAACCAACTGATTGGTGTAACCTCAAAAATACTGTTTGTCAGGTAAGGATACTTTATAACCCAGATAAATCATTTCTTGGTGACAGTTTATCATTTTTATTACAATAACAGAAGAATGACAATTTCCTTTATTTCTAATCATTGCTCTTCCTCATTATTTCACTGCTTTATAAATCTCATTTTTTAAAGTAAACCTTTATATACACATGTTCTCTAGGCCTAATTTTAGCCAATACAAGGAAAACTTAGAAATATGTTGTCTTGTGTGAAGTTCTGTATAAAAAACGTAGTTTAGTTTTCTAATGTTTTAATCTCCAAAAAGTCTTATAAGGAGAAAACCAAATATTGATCACTGATTAGAATGTTTTTCTTATGTTCTTTTTCTTGCTAAGATATTAATAAACCAACAATATGTACAAATAATATATTCAATTCATATTTCCTACAATTCTAATAATAAAATAACACCACATGGTATGTCTGCAAAAGTAATGATGATTCAGCTTGGTTTTTTTTTTTTTTTTTTTTTTTTTTTTTTTTACTTTCTTTATAATGATATGAAATTACTTTGAATTTTTTCATTTGATCTTTCAAATACACAGTACAAAACACTTTTTTGACCATGGGAAGTAGCAAAAAGTCTTTAGCTTCCAGTTAACTTTTCATGAAGGAAAATAAATGGGATGCATTGCTAAGCTCTGATGTTTGGTAGTTAGGTATTCTAAATAAATTTTTACTCACAGTGTTTTCAACTTGGGATATTGAAGAGTATATGTATTTTTCCTTCTGTCTTTCTCTTCTCAAAAGTAAAAGGAACTTAGTATATCCAAATACTCCATGAAATACATTGCACTTGAAAAGAGTTTGAAGTTTTCATAGAAGAATATATTAATCCTAAAATCTCCTCTATCCTGTACATGGGACAGGTGTTACTGATGTAATTTAAAGATAGATAGAACATAGAGTTTGAAAAATGACAGGTGACCATTTTCAATCTCATGTTAAAAATTCCAGAATTTTCACAGTTCCAGAGCAGGGAGCTGAAGTCTTTTTGTTTCTTCTCAGTTACAGCATTAAATTTTTAGGCTTTATGTTTCTTTAAGTTGGATCCGAATCAGGTCCCTACCACTTAATTTTTATTTTTATTTTCAAGATCCAAAAACAAAAGATTGAAAGTACCTCACACACACTCAAAGAAACTTATTACTTGACCTGAATGCTGTAAATAGTTGTCTGATAGATGATTTCTTTTTATTTAGCCAAGGTTCAGAAATGGCCTCTCAAGGACGGGAACTAGCCAACCATTTCCAGAATGAGGGCACTCCAGTAATGATTGGTAAGGTGGTTTGGATATGTTGGGTTCTTTTGGCAGAGTGGAGATAAGCAAAACTTATTTGTATAATGTTTTAATGTTACATAAAAACCAGTCAGTAGGTTTGGAGAGATGGCTCAGTGGTTAAGAGCACTGATGGCTCTTCCAGAGGACCTGGGTTCAGTAACTAGCACCCACATGGTGGCTCACAATCCTCTGACGTTCCAGTTCCAGGGAATCCAATGTCTCCTCTAGTCTCTGCAGGCAATGGCTCGTGTGATGCACAGACATACATGCAGGCAAAACACCCATGCACTAAAATAAAAATTACTTATTTATTATTTTTAATAAGACAGGATTTCCGTGTTGTAACTCTGGCCATCCTGGTACTCCCTCTGTAGACCAGGCTGGCCTCCAACTCTGCCTCTGCCTGGGATTAAAGGTGTGCACCACTACTGCCCGGCAATTTTAAAGTAAATTTATACACACTGCTCTTTGGATTTTAGTTTCCAAATGGTAGAGAAGTTGCAAAAAAATAAATGCTAAAAGGAAACTAATAACTGTTTTAAATATTTAAAGAGGTAAGAGTAATATTTAAACGAGGTGATGGCCACTCGACTAGCAGGTTTTGTGACACAACAGACGACTTACTTTTTCTTGTAAAATTTGATTGGATTAATTCAACTAAAGATACATGATTCCATGAAAATTAACAGAAGATGAACTGTACTGGTGTGTAAAAAATGGAGGTAGGTAGATGTCATCAGACTGTCACAGAGAACCTTGGTGAGTGGGTGGGCTGGAGTAGGTAGACGTCTTCAGACTGTCACAGAGAACCCAGTGATGGTGGGCTGGAGATGCTCAGCAGATGCACAAGGATCTGATGTGAAAGGTACCTCAGTGGTTGTCACTGCAATGGGAGGAGTTTGGCCCCTCTGTGGCCATTTCTCTGTCGGTTTTAGGGAATTATAGATACAGATATGTTTTATATGTAACACAGTGGTTGTTAAATATGTAGGCATATCCTTTCAGAGTATATTTGTCATCATGGTCTTTTACAATATTGGGCAGCTTGTTCTAATGCTGTCTTAAGTCAATTAATAGGTAAAATAATCAGTTTTTTATTTGAATTGAATAAGCAGTTGAAATTAATTTATACCATATTATATATTTCTTTTTTCTAGGGGGAGGAGTATTGGCCCACACAATACTAGGAGTCGCATGGAATGAAACTACAGGGCAGATAAAATTTCTAATTCTAGACCCACATTATACAGGTGCTGAGGATCTGCAGGTTATCTTGGAAAAGGTAAATATCTATATGACATAAATTTAAGACACAAGGCAAAGAGCCCAGAAAAGAAAGACCACGACTTGACTATTAGCAAAAATAATAAGCCAAGGGCAATGATCCTCACAGCACTGTTTCTAAATCTGTTGAGTAATTGTGTCTCTATGTAGGGAAGATAGGAAAGACAACAGAAATCACAAAAGACAAAATGGTTATGTTTATAAAAGCTTTGCTATTTACTAAGCTTCATAATAGAACACAAACTTCATGATGCATTTCCTTTGCATATTTTATAGTTCAAACAATTGCATTACAGCTAATCAATGTCTTAAAACAGGAGAGCAGAACATATTTTTATATATTTAAAATCAGGACTAAAGAGATGATTGAGCATCTTTCCCTTCTTGCAGAGGACCCAAGTTGAGTTTGAAGCATGCACTTTATGTGGCTCCCAACCACCTAAAACTATTTCCACAACCACCCATTTCCAAGTGATGGACACCTTGTGTACAGACACACACACACACACACACAGAGACATACACACACACACCCATAATAATTGTAGATCAGTTAATCAATAAATAAACAAAATGCCAGTCATTCTGAAGATGTGTGACTACTTCTCATTTTATGTACCTGTAATCATTCTATAAAGATTGGAAGTTGAGGCAACTTCAGAAGTATTTGTTGATATAATATTGACTGCGTGGGGTATAAATCCAAATTGATTTACAGGCAGTTGATTCTCATATGATAGGCTGATGAGATAGCTGAGAAGATGAAAACACTTTCTGTCAAGCCTAACAACCTGAGTTTGATCCCTAAAGCCCAGTTGGTAGATGAGAGCCAACTCCTCCAAGTTGTCCCCTGACCTCCATAAACATAAAATAAATAAATGTGATCTCTTAGATAATAGCAACCTTTGCCCTTTCAGTGGCAAAGTATTGATTTATCTGGCATTTATTAGTTCCCCAATACATGTCAGCTATTGTCCTGAGCACTCACAATATCATCTCTAAGAAGCTCTCAGTGTACTACAGAGGGGCAGAGGGAAGTTCAAAGGCATTCTCAAGACAGACCGCTGTGTAGGTTAGGCTTAGGAGACTGTGGAAGGACCCCTCAGATGAAGGGAAGGGAAAACATAACCTGCTCCCCAAACAAGATGAGCTACATGTGCTCAGCCCAGTGAGGAGGAATCAAGGGAGACAGACAGAAAAGCTGGGATTTAGATTTTATCTTAAATACAGGGAGAGCCCTTAATCATTTTCATCAGAGGAGTGGTACAGGTAAATTTGCTTCTATCTGGCGATTAATGGGCTTTGCCCTGAAGGAATTAGCCTGAGGCATGTAGATAAAGGGAGCCATTATCCCTGATTACTGTCTCTCAGAACTTTGCTAACCATATTATTGTAGAATGACTTAACAGCAGAAAGCCCCTTAACCCTCTGATACATAACAGGAAACTGAAGCCAAAGCATAGCCATCAATGGACTCTTGACTGTCCTTTGACTCCAGTAGATTATGGGGCTGTAAAGTAGGCAAGTTCTGCCTCTCCTCTCTTTACTCTCCAATCCTTGTTTGGTTTCTGTTGCTGTGCTAAAACATTGGCCAAAAGCTTACACTTCCTGATCTCAAGCTATCTGAGGGAAGGAGAGAAAGGACAGCAGGCACTCTAGGCAAGATCCTGAAGGCAGACTAAAAACTAAAATAGAGGAAGGACTCTGCTTACTGGCTTGCTTTCCATGGCTTGCTCAGCTTGTTATCTCACATAATTCGGGACTATCCAAAGGGTGGCACTACCCATAGTGAGCTAGCATTCCTCTATAAATTAGCAATCAGTTGTCCATGCCCACAGGCCAACTGATAGAGGCAGTTCCTCAGTTCACATTCCTTCCCAGGTATGTCAGATCACAACCAAGATTAGTCATAACACCTCCTATGGAGCTTTCCTGTTTGACTTCCCAGGCTGGTCACCCCGAAGTACAGCTCCATAGCCATGTCTTTTGGCATATACTTTGTGTAGTTCTTACTTCTTTAAAAAAAAAAAAAAAAAAAAAGTTACCAGAAAGTCTGTGTGACTATTCAAAAAGCCAAGGCAGAGAGTATAAAATGTTTTGTCTACTTTGTGTTTAAATGTTTATAATTAACAATTGGGGGTGGGGGAGGATGCTCAGTGAACTCTCCCTCTTCCAGGGCACTCTATAAACTCCAGGTCCCTTCCAAAAACCAGCAGCTTCAGTTAGAAGAGTACTTCAGGTCTCAGCCTCTGAAAGTATTCTGTGTTGCATTTGACCATGATATAATACAGACCAGTCAATCAGCTTTCTTTACTAAACAAAATCAATCTGGGCAAGGTAGATACACCTGCAGTCCTAGCCACAGAGGGTGAAGGTGTGGTGGGGAGGCCTAGGCTAAGCTACGTAATAATTCCAAGCCATTTTGAGCTAAAGTATAAGACTCTTGTCTCAGAAACAAAATAGAAAAATGAATGGCCCTATAAGAAATTTGATAAAACTTTCATATTTATAATAAAACCATTTAAAAACTGAAGACTGGAAAACAAGCAGCTTGAGAAGATAAAAACTACTCATGGGGCTGGCTCAGGTTTCTCACATTTCATTATATCTTAAGTGTCACTGAGTGGCACATATTTATAGTAAATCACCAATAAAGGTGTTACTGCTAATTGCCTATATCTTAAAACCAATGAAGTATAATGTCTGGACTAGTAATCACTAGAAGTGATTTTTGGTTTTTTGGGGGTTTTTTTTGTTGTTTTTATGAATTCTAGAGTTAAATACTGTAGGGGTTTTTTGTTTTTAGTTTAAAAATCTATGTAGAAAGAATGTCTTCATTTACTTGCTATTGCTGTGATAAATACCATAAATAAAAGCAACTAGGAGAGGAAAGGGCTTATTTCATCTTACAGTCCAGAAGTCAGGGCAGGAACTGAAGTCCATGGAGAGTGCCACTAGCCAGCTTGCTCAGCTTGCTTTTTTATATGACCCGGGACTACCTACCCAGGGCTGGCACTGCCCTCCCTCATCAATAAGACAATTTCCCACAGGCTAATCTGATGGAGGCACTCTTTCAGTTGAGGTTCTTCTTCCCAGATGATGTAGCTTTTATCACATTGACAAAGAACCAGCACAGGACCCAACAGTTTTCCTCACTTACAAAATCCTTGAGTTAGACCAGTATGAGGCTCATGACAAGGTCCTACTGGCAGAGCTTCGTGCTAAAGCTTCCAGCATGGAGGCTTGTGTTGTAAATGCTTTTGTTTCCTCTCTTCCAAATCCAGGGCTGGTGTGGATGGAAGAGCCCAGACTTTTGGAACAAGGATGCATACTATAACTTATGCCTTCCTCAACGACCAAATGCTGTTTAAATCATCTCGGAGTCAAGGCTATAAATATAAAAGTTGTTTTAATGTTAATAAAAGCAAGCATAATTTCAAATTAAATCTTGGCTGTGGTTTGATTGAAACTCTATTTTTTCAAAAGTAGTAAAGAATGCACAGAAAATTTTATTCCTTGAATATTGTTTTAATAAGTTAAATAACAAAGCATGCATAGCCAAAATATTATGGTCATGTAAATACATGTATTCATGAATGTTCTCTTCACTTGGAAGAAAGTTTTCCTCCTTAGGAGTTTAGCCATCCCAAGCCACGGCTTATAGACCTGTCTGAAGTGCAGCCCTCTTCAAGCCTCTTCTTGTCCAACAAGACATCTATTTTGGAAAAAAAAAAAAAACGAAACCTGTTAACATTAAAAATATTTTTAAGGGAGCTGGAGAAACGGCTTAGTGATAAGAGTGCTTGCTATATAATCACAAGGACTGGAGTTTGGATCCTAGCACCCAAGCAACAAGCCAGCTATCCTACAAATGCCTGGCCTGTACCCACAGCTCCAAGGGATCTCATGCCCTCCCCTGGCCTCCACATGCACTCCTGAACACACACAGGCACATGAGTGTATGTACACACACACACACACACACACGCACACACACGCACACGACCTAAAATAAAAAACCTTTAAAAGGAGGTATCTCCCCACGTTTCCACCATACAGGAAGAATTTTGGTCTTTAAAAGCTGGTAGTGACCAATGGTAAAAGTTTAAGAAAACAAAAAGTCTACTGGTTGTCATAGAATGCTAACACTAGGTGCAATCCCTGAAGAAGAAAGCAGCAGCTGGAAGGCACTTACCAGCACTTCCTTTTCAAAGCTCTATTCTCCACAGTTCGGAAACCCCGTTTCTGTCTGGGCACTGGAGCACAGGGATCACTCTTGAGTTGCTCACTTGAGGATTTTGTTGCCTGCATACATTTAATCGCTGTCAGAAACCTGGCACATTCTGGAAAGCCACACGACCAAGCAAGATCTTCAGCTGTTTGCCCATTCTTATTACATAAGCTGAAATTAGACAAAAATTGAGTTAAGTGAAAATTATTATTTTTGTATAATTTTTGTTGTATGCTCAGTGGCTAGCACATTCTGCACACCATGGACATTCCATTGTTATATTTTTATTCCATTATCATCTTTCACTCGTGAAGGAATCTGAATGACTACAAGAGTATTTGGTGTTCAATGCAATGAGTACCCAAATATAGTTAGAACTTCTATAGAAAGAGTCTTCCTAAACTAAAACTGTAGTGGAATCTGCTATGATGAAGACTTGTACCTCTTAATGTTCAGGATCTGTTTCCCACTTACTTGATTTTATAATATTCAATAATACTACTGAAAGAATAACATTAAATCACCAGTTATTATTTTTAAGATAATGTCTATAACTGGTTTTAGGACTGATTAGGTTTAATCCAAGAAAACACAAAACCTGGAGCCAGTGATTGTATACTCACTCAATCTGGGCATCACTGGCCACAAGGAGGCTAAGGCATTCCAGGCTCCCAACTTTTGCTGCTTTGTGAAGTGGAGTTTCTCCCAAAACATCCTTTAGGAGAAGACAGCCCATTAGTGTCACCCAACACTGTGGAAGCAGTGGGCGATCTCTTCTTAGCTATTTGAGGAAGCCAGTGAAACTGCCTTGGACCAGTTGACTTCTTTTATTCAATTGTATTTTTCATGATGGGCTCTCATTGTGCTAATACAAAGTTTCCATTAATAAAAACATATTACACATTTCACATATGTTAAAATTTAAGGGAACACCAGCAAATCAGTATTCTAGAGAAGTCAAAGGATTACAAATAAAAACTTCATCACACTTTAGTGAAGGTGAAATCTACTAGAAAAATTCATGGTGAGAATGTCCCCCAAGTTTTATTCCTGGTAGACTGAGACTTGGACAAACAGCAAGTACTTTTAAAACTACTGTAGACTGTAGATGTATGCTATATAGTATATATGTGTGTATATATATATATATATATACACACATATATATGTATATATATAGAGAGGAGAGATGCAGATACATAGCATATATAGATAGAGATATATAGTGTATATATCTCTATCTATAGTATCTATAGTATGCTATATAGTAGCCACCTATTGGTAAAAAGCATTTGAAATCTGGCTAGACTGAGTTGAGCTATAACATGGAAGTAAAATAAATACCAGATTGTGAAATGCAGTATGAAAGCAAACATGAAATAGCACATCAATCATTACTGATACAATTACACGCTGAAACAGTATTTAGTATTAAATCATTAGAATTAATCTCGTGGCTTGTTTTTGCTTTACTAATGTGGATACTAAAAAGTTTCAAGTTACCATCTTACAGTCTACATAGTTCTATTGGAAATTCTCATATGCATGTTTATACCAGCTGAAACTCTGGCAGCTAGGAAATGTTTGCGCAGACCCTGGGTGGAGGGTAGGGTCGGGTAGCAACAATCGGTTACCTAGTTACCTGTTGGTTGAGGTCAGCGCCTGTTTGCAGCTGCCAGAGAAGAAAGCAAGCAAAGCCGCCACCAGCAGCTAGATGAACAGGCGACTGATCGTGGGGATCCGGGGGTGCGTTGACTGATGCTCCTATCTCCAGCAAATTCCTGAGGCCATCTTCCTGCAGGAAGAGAACAGACTGTCACTGTCCTGTCCCGCTTGAGCCCTGAGCTGAAAATCCACCCCGGCACGAGAAAAAAAAAAATCTGAAAGGTTTGATTTGGTAGTCACTGTCACCCTTGTCACCTCGGTAAGATTTAACCTGCAGGACTTAAAGGGGCGGGAGTCTCACCTCCAAGCTGCAATTAAGGAACAGCATCGCCCACCTAAAGCAGAAGAGCCCCCGGGAGCGCAGGGAGGCCACACTGGCTGCACACTGGCAGGTAAGAGTGCCCGGGACGGCCCCGGTGCGGGAGAATTTAAAGCTCCCCTGTGCTAACAGGGCGGCTCCTCCCCGCCGCTCCCGAGAGCGGGAGGTCCCACAGCTTGTCTACGGCGCGGTTTCCCCAGCCCCCGGCGGCCTCACGTACCCAAACACAGACACGTGCAGCCCGAGCCCGGGAGCCAGAGGAGGGGGACGGGCCCGCTGCGCGCCCCCGCCAGCTGATTGGCCAATTCCAGGCCCCCCTGGGCCCGCCCCCTTTGGAGCCGAGCCCAGGAGGCCCCGGCACGCGTGCGCAGTGAAAGGCGGCGGGCGGGGACGGGGGTGGTGTTCGCCTTTGCTCTTTGGCGGCGGCCATGGTGATCGCTGAAGTAGGCACGTATCGCCGGGTCGCGCCAAGCACTTTAATCCCTCTGGAGAAGCGGAAGTCGCCTATGCAGGGTTTTGTGTCTGCGAACACGCACGTAGCCCGGAAAGGAGGGAAGCAGATGGAGCCCCCCCCGCGCAGGCCTTGCGTCCTCGGCCGGAAGGAGCCTGCACCGCCGCGGGCCTCAGCTGAGCAAGGGGACTCCACGTTTGGGGCGATGACTCTGACGAGGGGGTGAACACAGGAAACGCCCTCCCAAACCAAGTGAATTTTCTAGCCTGTGCTGCCAGGTTCTCAGAGGCCAGGGCGACAGTTCCTGTGAAATAAGCCACCCATTGTCATGCGTCCCTTCATAGAGGGCCTGAAGCACTCTCGGTCGGGAAGCAGCTAGTAAATAGAAGGAGTTTGCCAAGGCTGGGACAGCACGAAGGGCTCCTACTGTGATGGCCCGCACTCTGGTATTAGGAATAAAGGAAGGGGAAAAGAGGGTTACAGTGAAGAAAGCAGCCAAATACTATTTAGGCCAGGTCATCGTTAACATTAGGGACATGTTGACAGAGTGAACCCCCTGCACTGTGACATGAGAAGGCCTCCAGAACCCAGACCTCAAAACATCATCAGATAAGCCGGATGGAAAGGACGCTTCACTGGAGACTTGGCCAATACTACTCAAATCCGTCCACCATGATAAATCAGGAAGGTCTGACAAACAGACCAGAGGAAACACTATGTTAATTTAGGATGAGATGATTCCAAAACAGGAAAATGGCATTACTGGTAAAATTCTTAACAGTAATAACTATAGAGTTTGAAGTCCTGGTAATGTACTAGTGTTGACTTCTTATTGTGGTAAATGTAATGTCAACAACAGGGGTAAGAGACTATTCTGGTAAACCTCAAAATGTGTAATATATTTGAAACAAGACTAGAGGCAATTTAAAACAGTTATGTGTTGTGTTTCGTCCTGTAAGTCCTAGCTATTAAGGAAGTTTTATTAAAATATTTAGTTTCCCGTTTAAGTTTTCTTTCTCAATAGTTAAAATAGAAGATATCAGAACCAGTATAAAGCTAGTTTTAAAGGACGAGTTTATCACAATTAGTCAGTTCTCCCAACTAGTCACAAAGTTCTCAACCATTTAGTCTAGTCAATATATTTCTTCAATAAGACATACAGCCCATTATAGTGATCATTTGGCCGTCTCTAGGCTGTTCCCTGGAAAAGGCTTTCTTAAAGCTTTTTCCACTTACAGCCCCTCTTTGCTTGAGAAAATTGTATTTGACTCCAGTTGTATAGGGGTATAAAACAGGTACAAATCAAACATTTTCTGATAATAAATCTTATATTTGTTTTAACCCAATTATTTCATATATATATAACTTTATCATTTATAAGGCTGTAATGCAATTTTCATACTAACAAGATGGATATACTTGCCTATTTTTATATAAAGAAGTAAATAGGCTAGTATGAAGTATTACAACTTCAACATTTTTCAGAATAGGTGAAAATAAATTAACTGTAAAAGATGGAAAGAGGGGTTGGGGAGAAAAATTCCAATTGGTAAAGTGCTTACTGACATAAAAGGACCTGAACTGAATTTCCAGATCCCTCAAAACAAAATGAAACAAAAACAACAGCAAAAAACCCCACAAAACAAGTACCGCTACCTGCACCTGTAATTCCAGAACTGTAGGGGTAAGACTTACAGACTCTGTCTCAAAAAACAAACCAACCAACAAACTGCTATTTGAAAACTTGGCATCTAGACAGTAACAATGGCAAGTTCTACCTTAGGGCCTATGACTTCCCCATCCGTAGCCTTTTGACCAGGATTACAGTATCAAACATGATACTCTCTCCTGAGGAGCAGGCTTCAAATCCAGTCGGAAAGCAGTTAATTGCCCCATACAGCTGTGCCGCTGTTGCACCAGTGGGCACATCTTACTTGGCAGATAGGTACTGTAGCATTTGGATTCCAACACTGAATAAGACCACTGATATCTTTTCTCCTGAACAGACTGCACTGTACCTTCTGGCACTATGAAAGCTAGCTAGCAGAAAGGTAGTGTCCCAGTAAATTTGAGATTGCTATCTCTCTGTCCTACGGCCATGGGGTGTGGTTATCTTCAGCAATAGGGCCTTTCCATGTAGTTTGGCAATGGCAATAGCTGTGTTGTTTTGGAGACTTCTGAGGTCACCCAGAGGCATCCCATCCCTTGCATTGCAGTTTTCATTTACTCAGCCATAAATGGACATCTTGATCTACTCTTTTCCACCACCCTTTCCAAGGCTCTGGAAACGATGGTAAAGAAGTGTTGGAAAAGAATAGAAGCAGGAAGATGGGAAGGAGGTCTATAAAATGCTGACTTCTGGACATGGAATGGTTATCACATACATGGTCTCACATCTGCTGTTGTTAGCTATACTAGATTGAGCCAATATATAACTCCACTATAAACTGGGGATGCAGAGGAATTCTCTCCAGCCCTCATCCTTGTTGGATAGCTATTAGCAGTTGAAACGACTAAGGAAAAAAACTCATTCTTTTTTGTTTGCGTGATGGTGTGGTCACCGATTAAGATTCCTATGATTCAGCAGGTGGACCCGTACACATAGACAACATTAATTGGATTTAGTGGATTACTTTTGAAGGAGGAGGAGGAGGAGGAGATGATGGCATGATGTTGGGAGGGAAACATGTTAGGGAGACTGTGGGGAAGTTGAATGTGATCACTTTCATTGAATACACATATGAACTTCTCAAGAATAAAGAAAAAGAAAACTTAAGATAGAATTGAAGAAGACAGCCAAAGCTGACCTCTTGCCTTCACACACACAATGTCTTAATTACATTTCTCTTGCCATGAAGCAACAATATGACCAAGGCAACTTACAGAGGAAAGAGTTTATCGGAGGCTTACATTTTTGGAGGGTTAGAATCCATGATCATCACGGTGGGGAGCATAGCAGTAGGCAGTAAGCATGTCACTGGAGCAGTAGCTAAGAGCTTAAATCCTTATCCACAAGAGAGACATACACTGGGAATGGAATGGGCTCCTGCAACCTTAAAACTCACCCCCAATGACACACTTTCTCCAACAAGGCCACACCTATCTTTCCCAAATCGTTCCACCAGCTGAGGACCACATATGCAAACATATGAGCCTATGGAGGCCATTCTCATTCAAATCACACACATGCACATATGTGCTTTTGCAACCTCTCACATGAACATGTATACACAAATTAAATGAATTAACAAGTAATGCGGAAATGTAGTTCTACATTTGAGCATTTTCATGGGCATTTCAAAAGTCATACTTCTTTTAAGGCAACCTAATCATGCATCAGACCATGACGCAAGGAAGAAAAAGGCGAGTCTGAACTCTCACAGCTCAGCAGTACTTCAGTTGCTTCAGCATATATGAAAAGAGCAGAATATAACTACATTTTTATGTGCCGTAAATTAAAGTGTAACTTGTATGCTTGTGCGTTGTTTCATTGATCTCTGTTTTTTTTTTCTTGTTTAATTGACCCATTAATGCGTCAGAGGACATTTACTGTACTTATAATACATCCCATCTCTTTCATCTGAAGAACATAAATGGTCCCTGAGAGGGCTCAGGGAGTATAGGTGCTTGCTACCAAGCCTGACAAACTGAGTTCGAACCTGGAGACCTACGCGGTAGAACGCAAAAAACTACTCTAGCAACTTGTCCTCTGACCTCCAAACCCACGTGCACAAATGTGCATACACACATACATACTAACTGTAAAATAATGTTAAATAAAATGTTCATTTTCAGAATATAGTTTGCTTAACTTGAAATATTTTCTTATTAAAAACTCAAATATGTTGAAATATTGACATCACACTCAAACTTTGTTTCTCAGAGGAGAAAAATATAAGGTTGATTTTACTAGGCAGGTAATAGTTAAACCAAATGAAGAGCAGTGCAGTAGGCGATGTGAAGGTGAATTCCGCTCACAGTGTGCACTGAGCAGCCTGTATTTTCTGGGCCCTTTAAGTAGTGTGCATTTTAGTAAACAGACGAATGTCTAACTTTTAACATAATTTCCCAAATCATCTAACTGATTTTGGTTTGTTTGTTCTTGTTTTTGCTTTTTTAAGACAGCTTCTCTATATTTAGATTCCCCCGAGATCTCCTGCCTTTGCTCTCTGACTGCTGGGATTATAAGCATGAAACCACAGGCTTAGGAATAAATCATTTTAATCGTGAAATTATCTTATGCAAGTATAATTGACAATGTACATTTATGAGAAGCTTGATCACTTACAATTATTGCAATTATACACAGAAATTTTCTGTATGTGGCCATTTTTATGCCTTGATGAAATTTTGTTTCTTACCCGAAGGAATTAAAGTAGAGCATTCTTTAAAAAAAAAAAAAAAAAGATATCATCCAACTATTTAAAACTTCTAGAGTTATTTTTATTATAGAAGTAATTACAGCATAGTCATAGCCGTGTGCACTGGCAACTATCTATAGTTTAGAGATACATAGTTAGATTCAAACCTTAGCTCCATTACTGCCTAACATTGCAAAACTACTGAAAATTTACTGAGGATCAAATGACGCAGAGCCTGACAGAAGTCAGATAATAAAGAATTGTTTTTGTAATGAGATATGCTTTTAAAAATAATTGTGGAATTTTCCGTCTTGTATTTGTTCCTGTAGTTTCCTGATAGTTCCTGCATTTCCCTCATTTTTCTTGAAGGCAATAAGATTTTTACAGGAAAAGTAGAAATAAAAGAGTTCTTATTTAACTTTTGATGTGGAAAAATGATATCACATTAAGACATATATGTGTTGGAAGGAATTTTCTGAACTCCTTTAGAGTCTGCATTCTATTTGTTATCCATCAGGTTGTAGTACCCAGGCTCAGGTGATACACAGGAATTCTATACATTCAAGGTCCATACTAACTGAACTGTGTCTACTAAAATCCAAGATAAGAAGGTAGGCTAGCTATATACAGAGGAGAGAGGAGACAGAGAGACAGAGACAGAGACCAGCAATGAAATATACCTAAGATCCAAAGTGATCTATTGATTCACCTTTGACACTTTCTCAAACTGCTCAAAATACTTCCACCAGCTGATAAGCATGAATCAGGAGAGGACATTTCAGATTGAACCTGGAACAGTGAGAATAGAACCCGCCCCATTCTGATTGCAAATAGAAGACCGCCTTTTCTTTCTCAGAAATATCTCCTGTCTTGCTCTAAAAAAGACACACCTTTCCCAGGAAGACTAAAGCCACCTAGAGTTACTGGTTCCTCGTGATTGTCTAAGGATTTGGGGCAGTGAACACTAACCCGTGAGGCTGTCTAATCCTGAGTGTTTTCTAGATGGTTGACTTTCCCTGCTTGGTGTGTTTTTCATGGTCACTAGGACAACAGATCAATTTAAATTTTTACTGCTTCAGATTTTTGTCACTTTTTTTTTTATGATTGTATTCTCATCGGTTGGCACACTGGGAGGTGAGGAACAAGTTTCCATATAAAAGGGTTTTAGGCATGTACTTTACTACAAGATCTCTAAAAGTAGATCCCCCCCTCTCTCTCTTTCTGCCGTGTGTTTCACGACTACCATAGCATGAGCTTTTCTGTACAAACATTTATATATATTCAGGATATATACTGTATATACACATATGTGTCTGCGTGCATGTGCTTATGTATGTATTGGCTGTTGAATAAAATCCACCCAAGAGAGGAGCCTAAAGCAGCTCAGTTGGTAGAGTACTTACCTAATATTTTAGGCTCTAGGTTTAATCCCAGATGTAAAAGGGCAAAAATAAGGGTGCTAAAAATAGAAAGCAAAATTCCCCCGTGGAGCAGACAGACTCAACGTGCTTGAAGCCTGACTCAGTGGGAGATAGCCACTGGGGCTTCACCTCACGTGGCCAGTCTAGGGAGGAAACGCATTTTAAATCTTACTACCTCTGGATAGTGAACTGTCGCTTTGAACTCTATTCAAACATGACCCTACTCAAATGGCCCTGGAGGCGAGGTCAGGACACTTTACTGTCATAAAAAGACCTCCATCCTCTTTGAGGGCCACAACTCTCTGAGAATTCATCCGCTGTCTTTCTGTCTGCAGTTTCTATTAAAATTTTCCTCTCAATTTTCATGTGGGAAATACTTTTACACCCACACCTTGGGTTCATTGTGCCTGCTACAACACCCAATACTGAACACACAAAAGGAACTGGCAGCCACAACACAAGTTTGCAAACAGGAAATGGCTGGATGAAAGAATGGATGAAGCATGCAAATCCTATTTGTGCAATTGCTGTTAAGGTTTTTAATATATCACGATTCGTCATCTGTCCCATTGCTCACAGAATACAAAGTAAACTGGAGGAAAATCAAGGAAACCTCTGTTTGGCTCTCAGTGAGTGCTTACCGCAGCCTACTGGGTTGTAATAGACATCTCTTTCCTCCTGTTTTTTCTTTCTCATTTCAGAGAATGATGTAAACTTACCACGCCCAAAAGGAAGGACATGAGAGTAGGTATTTTAAGTAAACAAATGGGCTTTCCTGGAAAGGAAAGAATCATCACCTGCTTCAATACTGTCTTGAGCTTCCAGTGACAATGATTTTCCCTCACTCTCCCTCACGTATTATGCTTTCAGTTGATTCATGATTGTTACGAGCTTGTCTCATGGATACCGGAAGAAGACAAAACTCGTGGGTCAGAGACAGATAACTTTATTGTTCATTGTAAATGCAGTAGCCAGGATTGTCAGCGTGATAACTGAGCCAGTTCTACGGCCCACCCTGTTCCCCACTTCTCACAGAGATGACTCAAAAAGTCAATCATTTTGGATGCTGGTACACCCAGAAGACTGCATTTTAAGAGAGGCGAGCTAAGCATGGACAATTCAATGCCTGTTAGGAAGGCAAGCCTGCCCTTCGTCTGTGAGATACATAACCTTATCCTTTCATGTTACCAACTGAAGGCACACCCCTGAGAAAGGTCCAAGGAGGAGCACACAGCTCCTTGCATTCTTCACTGGTTCAGCAAGAATGTACAGGGGTTGCCTTACATGGATTATCTCCTTTAATGGAGCAATGCTCCAAGTGGTTTGTCTGCTAGAAAACTTTTCCTGGAGTGGGTGAACTCATGACTGACCAGGGACAGATCTATAGAAAGGGGTGGTGTGAGCTGTTGTCAGCATTCAGAGCAGCTGACTTCAGAGACATAGGAACCGTAAAGAGGATCTGAGAAGGGAATGTTGAAGTAGTATCTGCCTCATCTGCTCTTCCTTGCAAAGTCACAGTTTCCAGCTAGTGAGAAGCTCAGTGAGTAAAGGCACTGAGGGCCATGTCTTTAGCATCCGAGTTTGACCCCAGATTCCATGTGGTAGAAGGGGAGAACTGACCCCTGCAGCTTGTTCTCTGATCTCTGTGCTCCTGCATAAGCACACACACATAAATAAACATAATAAAAAATAAAATTCAAAATCCCAGGTTCTTTTCAGATTATATGTGACCAATGAATGCCCACAGTTTCTAAAACAGGATGTTCTAAGTTCATGACATAGTATGCACACAGCTGGTAAGCTTCGGGTGCTTTTATGCTTAATGTCAAAATTTGGCAGAATAAATACATACTCCCAAATTTAACATCTTTTCTTAGCTCTCTTCTACTCATCTTAAAAAGTACTAAATTTGAATTAGCCTCTAATAGCAGTCCTGCCTATTAGAAATCAAAGTGGAAATTACTCCTCAGGAATCAGCTTTGTTAGAGACAGCCTCGTGACTGTGGGGACCATGGTCAGACCTCGGGGTAAGAGAACATGTTGAGAACATTATGAGAACATTAAGAGAGTTAGATTAAAGTAAGAGAGAGAGAGAGAGAGAGAAAGAGAGAGAGAGAGAAAGAGAGAGAGAGAGAAACTGCTGAGAACAGCACTGGACAGAGGACCAAGATCTCAAAGAAAATCCCAAACCAAGGAGACAGGCTGGGTTTCAAAGCCCCCAAAGGAGATAGGTGAACTTTCATACTATCTTTGGGGAGGAGGGCTTGCTCTCCCCCACCAAGATACATGTGTTCACAGCATGGGGTGTAGTTCTCTGTCTCAGGGTACAAAACCAGAGGATGTAACACTGATTTCTATAGATCGCAGATCCAGTCTCTCAGAACACCCCACTTCTTAAAGAGGCAGGTCCACATTCTAATACAGGTTAAAAATCATATTCACTTGGCCTGTTTTTTTTTTTTTTTTGAGAGCTAAAACAAAATAATCCCTGGGTGGGTAGGGTGCCCAAATCACCTCTCTCTCCTGCCAGTTTCCTCCCGTATTTAACATTTCTCTGTATTTAACATCCCCATTTCTTCAAGTTTTACAGGAGTCAGTACTGATAAAGCACTGAGAAAACAAAGCGAAACAAAACCTGACATTTAGTAGGAGCTGCATGAATGTCTTCTCTGTTGTTTTTCAGACCCTCTGAAATACTTCTTTTTAAGCCACTGAAACAACAGGAATCATGTGCAGTCTTTTTGAGAGAAAAGACAAAGAGGTAAGGTGTTTGTTGTTTGTGCTTTGTGCCGAGGTATCTCTGAAGCCTTTTGGAAACAGTAGCACACACTGTGTTAATGTCTACTGTGACATGAAAACCTCCTGTCCTCTTTGTGAGTGGCAGTGGACAGTGGACAGTCTCTTTGGATTGTTTTCTTCTAAATATCTTACACGTTGCTTCACCCGAAAGCTCGTTGGGGATTCCTCATTCTTTAGTGGAAACAGATCCATATGAGCCAAAGACTCCATTTTTTTTTTTCAGATTTATTTTTATCGTTATGTGTATGTGTGTCTGCATGCACACATGTCACTTAGCGCCGGTGCCAGCAGAGGACAGAAGAGGACAGTCCTCTCCTAGAGGCGGAGCTAACCGTGACTGTGGCCCACCCAACATGGGTTCTGGGAACCAAACTCAGACCCCATGGAAGCATTTTTTTTTTTTATTAATTGCTTTTTATTTTATGAGTATGAGTGTTTTGCCTGCATGTATGTTTGTGCACCACATGTGCACATGTGCCTGTATAAGCCAGAACTTACTTAGTTAGAACTGGGAACTAAACCCTGGTACTCTTAACTGCTGAGCCATCTTTCTTGGGCCCTGTAACCAGTAACTTTGTTCATCTGGGGATGGGGACAGGGTCTCACAATGTAGACCAGGCTGGCCTTGAACTCACCAATCTGCCTGTCTCAGCTTCCTTGATGCTGGAATTAAAGACATTAAGCCACCATGCTGGGCCCATTAACTTTGTATATCAAGGAAAGAACACTTTAAGATTCTTTATATCAAACTACAGATAAACAAATTAGCTCTTAATTAACTCCTCCCACATACAGACATTTCAGTGATTTTTTTTTTTTCCGGCTAAGTTAGTAAACCATTTTTCATTTTCTTGAGTCCCACTCTCATCTAATGAAGCGTCTTATTGCCTAAAATAGTATCCTGTAAGTAAGTATATGAATACAGCTTTCCAATCACACAAAGTTTCTCTTGAGAACTTCTGTAGACCACCAATCAGGAACCTTGCCTGGGAGCTGGCTCCTAATTGGTGGATGTAAGTTGAAATAATAGAATGTCAAAGAGCAAAAGAAAAAGAAGGCATAGCAACAACAGAGTTTGCTATCCTCACTACCGTCAACCTAGGCCAACCTGGACTCCTTCATCCCAAATGAGGTGGTCCCTACATTTTATATGAAGGCTCTGATTTACCATACAGTGGTGATCCATCTGATAACATGGCAGTCCAGTATAGACTGGAAGAGAAAACTGAGCGATGCAGCTAAAATACAGTGTATTCCCAGGTAAAACAGACAAATGCTTTCATTTGATTACTCTGACAAGATGCCATTACGAAATAACAGAAAGTCCCCAGCGACAAGGACCCTCTCTCTGAGCAGTGTCCTGTGTTGCCACTAAGTGGCAGCAGTTGTGAATGACAGATCTCATTGCCAGGTGTGAACTCACACAGCCAGACAGGAGCAGCTATAGTTTGGTGTCCTGTGGCCAGACAATGTGGGGCAGATGCTTTTATAATGGATACCAACTGGGATTGAAGTCTCCCAGTGTGCTTTTCCCAAAGAAGTTTTAATCATCTTATGTGTCCTTCTTGTTTACAGGGTCCACATTGTGGAAACAGGATGAAGCTGACTAGTGAAAAGTTGCCCCAAAACTCTTTCTCTCTATCTCAGGATGCTGCTAAAAAACAAGTCTTCCAATGGAAGAAGGAAAAGCCTGGTATAAATCTGAATACTTAATTTTTGCTTGGAAAAGATTTCTTTCTGAAACTCCATGTCTACTAGAATTTGGTGACAGTCTCACTCAGACAGCAAACTGACCCTGGAAGTGTCTCACAGTTCAAGCTGATCATGGATATAATCATAGGACTCAGGACTTAAGGATATGCTTCTAAAGTTCTAAAAAAAAAAAAGAAGCTTCTCTCAGGGAGTGTAACACTGTACTTCACTTCAAATGGATATTTAAAGCTATTTTTATATGAGATGGTTAGCTCATTTGATTAATAGTTCTAAGTATGCTTAAGCTAAAAGTTTAACTCACCCGCAAGACACCCTTGCCCAATGCATGCATTTAGACTGCATTAGAGTGCCTACCGGGCGATGAACATGAGTCTCAAACCCAATCAGCATTTCTCAACTATGCTAGGTGTTGTGTTAGGCGCTCTGATCCTGATTTTCGTTGGGTTATGTTCTTCCTTTGAGCAAAGTTTTAGAAACTATAAGTTGGAAAGAAACTGCTACTAACAGCATCTAATAAAGTCTACGTTACATATGGCTTCAAGAGAGAATGCTCACCTTATATAGTTACTGCCGTTTTTACTTTTCTAAATCAGATTATTACCACCATGCTAATTTAGTGGATACCGCATTGCAGTTCCTGAAAGAAAGAATAAAAAAAGGAGATGAGATGGCATATTTTCTAAGAGGTCAACTCTATTTTGAAGAGGTACCGTTTGGGGTTATTTTTATCTTGTTTTGTTTTGTATAATTATATTGTAATGACTTAATTGCTGGGGTTAGTAGAGCAGGAGCGGAGCAATTGCATAGAGTAGACAAGGCCCTGGGTCCCAAGCCCAGCACCACACACAAAAGGCAGAGCCAGCAGGTAGATGGTCACGGCAAACTCTCAAGTGAGTTTCGTACATTGTTATGTCAGAGAAATTCTGCGTAATCACGTAGGCTATGGTTGTGGCTCTAAGGGTAGTGTACAGATATAAGATTAAGGAGATACCTGAACTTTCTTCACAAAATGTCATTCTAAAGGAGTCATTTTGAAAAACCCATTTTCACACTTTAAGTTGAAAACGTAAGTTTTATGGTTTTAGTAGTATTATTCATAAACTATTTGCATATTAACAATAACTGACGCTCCTGGTACATCATTTGGTACAAAAGTAGATTTTCATATATCCTATTCATCATGAGGAGACCATTTCCATATTCCACATTATGGTGGAATAGCTTGATAGGCAGCCTAGGAAAAATTCTATGTGCTATCATGTCAACCAGTAACAAAGTTTCAAGTTTTCATCAGACCCCGAGGGACTGTCCCTAATCCCTGGTGATCCTGTGAGCAGTTGATAATTTATTAATTCATATCTTCCTTGCTCTCTAACCTTTGATGCTGGCACCTTCATTGACCCCCAAAACAAATATCTTCCGAGGCCTCAGTGTGCACACACCACTCTGAGACGGCACAGCTTTGATGGCTTAAGAGAAAGTCTTCTCAGTTTGAGCCATCAGTTCCAATATGGCGGCATCACCTGTTAACTGTGTGTTAACTGGCCATTTGATGCTTCAAGTTGGGGTTACTTTAAATACATAATAAAATGAAATATTCTCCTGGGCTTTTAGGGATGGTATGAAGAAGCTTTAGCACAGTTTGAAGAAATCCAGGAGAAAGATCATCAAGCAATTTATCAGCTAGGAGTGATGTATTATGATGGGCTGGGGACGTTCCCAGATGCCGTAAGTTATTGTTTTGTTCATAGTATTTAAGATTTCACCATCAACGGATTACTTGATACAATCAAATTATTGTGTTTTCATGTGTTTTACATCTTAATATTTAATTTTTAGTATTTTAATGAGTATTGATATCACTATACACATATAAAAAACAAAGTTAATTTCTTTTGGTTCCTCTCCACTTCATCCACCTTCAACTCCAAATCTAAGCTAGCAGCTTCTTGGCATAACTAGATTCAACTATCAGAAGCAATGAGTCTCTTTGTACTTGAACTTCAGTGACCATCCCCATCTACTATAGAAATGCTTGATCCTTCCAGTGATCTCCTCTGTAGGGACAACAAGGAGTTGTTTAAGGATTAGCTTTCATGTTGAAGGTGCCACTATATTTTTGTTCACATAGTGGGCAAGTCTAGCAAAATAAACACCCGCTCCCACTTCCAGTTTATCAGATGCCACTTATGACCATTCCACCTCTCCTGGAAAACATCGCTGAACACTCAGTTCACTGTCTTGTGGTCCAGGGAAGGGCCAGAACTCAGACTTTTTCTGAGCATGGGTCTCATGGTTAGCAATATGTTCTTCTATATGTTGAAATGCTTCCTGAAAAGACTATAGATCTTCCTTCAACTCTCAGGTTAGAAATTTTTATTTTATCTTATTGTTTTGGTTTTTTTTTTTTTTTTCGAGACAGGGTTTCTCTGTTGTAACTCTGGCTGCCCTGGAACTCACTCTGTAGACCATGCTGACCTCGAATTCACAGGGATCCGCCTGCCTCTACCTGCCAAGTGCTGGGATTAGAAGTGTGTGTCACCACCACCCAGCTAGAAATTTTAAATAAAATTTACATAAAATAAATTCTTAGACAATGTATAAACAGTACAAATGTCTATAGTTCTAAATTTTGAGAGGCCAAAATTGGAAACAAGCACTATGGGGAAAGATTTTGATAATTTGTCTGAGATATTATGTTGTCAATTTGCCATAGATTTTTCTCAGTTGCACAATGTGAGTCTTTTATGGGTCATTTATAGGATTCTATAATTTACCACAAAAATGTTCCTTGTTATCATTAGCTCTCAACACGCTGTTGAAAATATTTCCCCTTATTTAAAAAAAAAAATGATTACAAAGCTATACACATATGGATAAGATACAGAAAATGAAAACTGAATCACTTCAGATTCCGCCAAGTATGAATACTTATTATTGGTACACAATTATGATGCAGGTATTGATACGATGACATAGATTGTGTTTATTGACAAAGGGCAACCGGAATTCTTAGATTAAAAAATGATATGGCTCATCAAAACAGCTAAGTGGGTAAAATGCTCGCCAAGCAAGCCAGGTAACTAACTGAAGTTCAATCCCTGGACCTCATGGTAAAAGGAGAAAATTCAGTCACAAAAGCTGGCCTCAGGCCTCCACACATGCACCAGAGTGAGTTTAGTTACGTACCCACACTCAATTTTTAATTTAAAAAATAATAAAAGTTAAAAACATTAAAATGGCGTGTATCGTACAGTCCTATATTAAAGTTTTCTGGTTGTATTTTTATAAGCAATCAATCAATAACAAGATATATGACTGATGTATCTTGATGATATGCAAATACTATGCCACTTTGTATAAGGGTCCTGAGCATCCATGACTTTTGTACCCATGGGGGTCATAGAACCAATCTCAGAGGATGTCAAAGAATAACTGTGTGTATGTATTGCATGTGTATATGTACACACACACACACACACACACACACACACACATTTATTTATATATACATAAACACTTTTGAAATAAGACCATACAATACATGCCAATTTGCAATATCTTTTTTTTTAAACCATAATAACGTTGCATGTCCTTCCTTGTTAATGAACATAATCTACATCGTCACTCTAATATGTGCACTGTAACCAATTGCTCATCAATAGTGATTTTGGGCCTTACGTTTGCAATCTTGTTGAAGACAAAAAGTAAGCAAACTGAGTTCTGGAGATCATTATGAAAGTTTTGATTTTTATCGGTCCAATTGCTTTTTCTCATTGTACAAAGAAATTTCACATGCTTCTCAAATGACAATTAAAAACTTAATTTTTAATTTTCAAAGGTACTTAGACATATATTTCTGTGTTCACTAGCAAAGCTGTCCTATCCGCAAAGGTCTAAAATTCCAAATGTGAAATGTACATTGGTTTTCTAATCTTGGCTTCCCCACAGATTTCAAACCTTGGCTTCACCACTTGCAGACTGGTCTTATGAATGTTACTTAATATTTCTGAACTCTGTAAGACAAGGATAAACTAATTTGGAGATATGCCTGCCACCAACCCTCTCCCTTGGCCATAGTGGTTCTTAAACTAGCCCGTGAAGGAGGGCTGGGCTGAGTGATTAAGAGCATGTACTGCTGTTGAGAAGACCCCAGGTTCAGTTGTCAACACCCAGGCTGGGCAGTTCACAACCACCTGTACCTCCAGCTCCAGGACAACAACACTCTTTTTTCTGAACTCCTTGGGTACCACACTCACATGTGACCATACATATACCCCACCCCAACCCCACACACACAATTTTAAATGATTTTAAAAAGACAAACAAATAGGAGCCGGAGAGATGGCTCAGTGATTAAGAGTACTAGTTGCTCCTCCAGAGGCCCTGGGTTTAATTCCCAGCACCCACATGGCTTCTCACAATCTGTGACTCCAGTTACAGGTGATCTCATGCCTTCTTCTGGCCTATGATGGCATCAGGCACACACAGGGTACACAGACACACATCCAGGCAAAACACCCATACACACACACACACACACACACACACACACACACATATACATACATACATATACAAAATGAGAAATTGCCCTTGAATGACATAAACAAAACTTGAAAGAGCCATCTTTACTTTCTGTGCCAGGAACACTTATATGCAGCCTGTGAGTTACATACGCAGCATTTGTGGACTGCATAGGCTGATTTCACTGGCTTTATGTAATTATGCCCAATGCCCAAACATTTTATGTTGAATGCCCTAACGTTACAGATGACATCAAAACAGTCCAAGGTGCTGGATAATCCAAAATGAGTAGGAAAGGGATTGGCAGTCTGGGGAAGACTATAAAAGAAGCTGAGTGTTGTGGACTAAGATACACATGTGCGCCAGGCACGAGGGCGTCGTCAAGGAGGTTTTCATCAAACAAGTGACACACGTTGACTGACCCTTTCTGATTAAAAAAGCATAGAGGGGAGGAAGGGCGTTTAGACGGAGGATGAAACTTGAGCAAAGTTGGGAGACATCATTCAGTAGCTGAGACCAAGTTTCTCTAGTCAAGTCAAGCATATCAACTAAAATAATCACGAAAAAACGTGACTGCCCATTAACAGTGTTAGAGATAAATAAGCTGTTTAGCCACTTGATGCTCCATGGAGCATCCTAGCTGTACTCTCTAAGGCTGTTTCCCTCTCATCTCACCATTAAAGCCTGTAACATCCATGAAATCACTGAAGTCAAGGGCTGAGAGTTTAGCTCAGCGGTGGAGCTGTTGGCCTGGGCCATGTTCTACTTCTGTTCCCAGCACTGCAAAATGAACAAAGGAAAGCAATTAAGGCCAGAAATGTAAATAGACACCCTCACTTCATCAATCTTTCAAAATCTTCAGATAACAAAGCAGCTTTTAGGGAACAGCATTAAAATCCGCTCCACTCTGGAAAACGTTGTGAGCAAGATTAATCACCAGTAAGACGAATAGTTGTTGACTGTGAGACCGTTACTCTATTAACTCACCAATTCATTCAGACATTTTAACATCTGGAAAAGCAAGCTAATCTCAGGTGATTGCATTCTCCCTCAGTTTGCTGGATTTATTAGATAGCAGTGGGTCCAACACAGGGAAGACCAAATGTACAATGCTTTATTCGGCAGAGGTTTCCTTGATCTACTAGATTTTCAAGGATAGTGTTCTTATATCAGCATTAAGTCATTACAAAACCCAGGGTGCTTTTAAAGAATGTTATCAGGGTCAGAATGTATCAGTGTGAGATGGCTCAGTAGGGGACGGTGCTTTCTGCCAAACCTGAGGGTCTGAGTTCACTCCCTGGAACTTGCGCGGTGGGAGGAGAGAACTGACTCCAAGTTGTCTGCTGGTCTCCACGCACAAGCCATGACATGTGCTCACCCCATATACATCCATGCATATATGCATGCATACACATATACATGTACTAAATAGAAATATATAAACAAATATAAATATATTAAATATAATACAAAAGATGGCTAAAGGTCTCAAGACCTGTTCTGATGTTCACTCTAGTGCCATACCATGTGCTTCTTTGGTATTTATTAGCATTGCAGTAACAAGATATCAGTTGGTTACCAAAATTAACTAAGAGGTAGAAGAATAGAAGACTTCACGGAGGACTTACGGATGAGGAATTGTGGATTCCTCCACGAAGCAAGCTGACGCCATAGCTTATTCCCACATTCACACCAGGCAGCTTCCCATGTCTTTAGAATGAGAATCACTTCCAAGCGCTGGATTTATTTTGACCTGGCCTTTCTAACCCAATGTGCCCTATTTACATCTAAATCACAGCAAGGCTCAATCATCACACAAGCTATAGGATCACTAACATGAAATTTAGAAATAAATACTAAGAAAACTACAGTAACGATAGGTTAATATCCACAGCCACATCTTTCTAAAATCTTCGGAATACTCACATCTAACCAGAAAGAATTTATCAAAAAAAGAACAATTTAAACCTACCAAAGAAAATAATAATCTGCGAACTTTAATCTGCTTCTCGTTCATATCTATTGTCATCCATGAAGGATTGCTTCCCGACTGAGTTATCTCATGATTCTGCAGAATCTTATCTTTCTAACCCATCCTTTCCTCTTTTTGTGTGTTCCCGTTTCACTTTCTCTTCCTCCGAAAGACAACTAAGTTGGTCCTACTTTCTCCCTCAGAGCATTGTTGTCATCCTTTCGTTTGCTTCTATTAATCCTGGTAGTTGATTAGATGTTTTCTTCTTAGAAGTTTGCTATGGTTGTACTGTAAAAAGCACCCTTTCCTTCTTCACTGCTGTAATGGCCACTTATATTTGTTTTGTTTAATTTATTGTTTCCTTATTGGAAAGCAATCTACACAGTTCAGGAACTTTGTCTTGTTTATTGCGATATGCCTAGGTCTACAGTAGACTCAGTGACTGTCTGACCTTTGGCCCCATAGTAACTCAGTATCTGACCTTGTGGTTCCATAGTAGACTCAGTGAGGTTTGACCTTGTGGTCACATAGTAGACCCAGTATCTGATCTTGTGGTCCCACAGTAGACTCAGTGAGTATCTAACCTTGTGCCCCCTTGCTGACACTGCTATCAAGGTCTTGCTTCCAGTGAGTTTTCAAGGAACTTTCCTAGAGAAACATTGTCTTCTGAGAAAAATTACTATCCCACCTGTTATTCTGGTAAAATGTTTTCTCTTGTTACAAATGGACTCAGTTACACAGGAAAAGAACAGCATATATCATAGCCTAGAATTTTAGTCAGAGTTTAATAATTCAACATAAGGGGGTGTGTAAATATACTACTTTGACAGTTTAAATGAAAGAAGCCATTATGGTTTCAGTGTGTGCTAAAACATTCCATGAAACTCTTCATTTATTCATGATAAACCCATTTTTAAAAATAATATTTACTCTCTCCCTAAAACAAAGCCTTAGAAAGTTAAAAGCAAAAAGGCAAATCTTTTCACAAACAGATTCTTTTCTGTAAACAACTGCTCATGCTGCGTTTTGAATATTCTCCATGTCTGTTCCAAGCCTTTATTCTCTACATTCTGTTTCTTCAGGCCCACAGTGCCCCTCACCTGGTTATAACATAAAGCGCACCTCTAATCTCTTCCCATACACTGAATTCATCATTCTTACAGCCACCAAAGCCAACTTTCTAAAATATAAGTCTGACTATGTCCTGTTTGAAAGGACCAGAGTCAGCACAGCAGGGTCCTAAGCAGGAAGGGAAAAAAGGAAGGTAGGCTGGAGAAGGGTTGTGGAGGCTGTCTCTAATTGACTCTTCTGATTGGAGAAGAACAAAGGAGAGGAAATAGCAGGCTCTTGGGGAGAGAAGGGGGTACTGTGAAGGGATTTTTGGGAGCTGGGACTTTGTTTGTGACAGACTGGAACTTTACTATGTCTGGCTGCACTTTTATGACCCATCACCATCTTGGGGTTATGTGGCAGATGGAATCAGGACCAACACTGTATACCTTTAAACAGTTCCCAAGACTTTTGTAGCAAAAGATTAAAGAAGGGGCTGGAGAAAGGGCTCAGCAGTAAATAGCACTTACTGCTCTTTCAGAGGACCATAGTTGGATTCTCAGCACCCACGTTTGTGGCTCACAGCAACCTGTAACTCCAACTTCTGGGTTTATTACCTTCTTCTGACCTCCACAGAAACCTGTACTCACATGAGCAGACACACAGACTCAGACGCTGACACAGATGCAGATGCACACACGGTGGTGGGGAGGGGAGGATGAAAAAAGATTTGAAAGAAGTACATAGTTCATTCTAGTTTCTATTCCCTCATATCCTCCTCAAAATTCTCTTGCCAGCTAAATACTGTGATAAAGGGTAAAAGCAGCAAAGTATTTTACTATTTCTGTGATTACATGAAATATAGCTCAACCATCCCCCCCCTCCAAAAAAAACTCTATAGTCAGAAAGTAAGGTAATGATTGTTGAAAAGGGTGATTTTGCATAAATCTTCCCATGGACAATAATGATTCAATCCTAGCGAGACACAATGAACAAAATATAAAGGCTGTGGAAACTGCACCAAAGTAAACTAGAGATGAGATTAGTCTTGAAAACTGCAATTAAAAGGGAACCAGAAAGTTCCATGAATCCCAGGTGGGACACACACACACACACACACACACACACACACACACACACACACACACTCTGCTTTTTCTTGGCTCACATCACAGTTAAATTGCTGAAAGTCAAAGATAAAGTATGGAATATAGCTAGAGAAAAAGGATGAATTATATGCAGAGAGACATCAGTGTGATGACTGACTGACTTCTCATGAGAAATGAAGGAAGACCAGAATACTGTAGAAAGACAGTTTAAGGCATATGGTTTGAGATGTTTCATGTGGAATGGTTTCAGATGATATTTAAGGCATGGCCATAGGTTGGCTAGCTGATGTAGAGTACACTGGAGATTCTCTGGACATGACAAGTAACACTCTGGCATTGGGTTTTATTTCCATCTTTGTGGTCACTAAGTCAGATCAAATGACAAAATGACATGTGGAGACCTAAACCAGGAGCTAAAGCCTTCCTGCAGATGCTGGGGGATGACCAGTGACCGGGAAAATGATAGAACTGGCAACACAGTGGGTTCGATGAACTATAAAGTAGTTAGTCTGTCTCCACTAGGGTGGAGATGAGATGATGCTCAGAAACTGGAAACAAAGGCAGCTCCATCTTTGAGCATTATTATATATCGGGAGAGTCGAAGTACTGCCTTCACTAAAGAGGGCTTCGTGGGACCACAGAGTTGAGGTAGGAAAAGTAAGAGACGTGGGGAAAAGGCTGAGGGTGTGGGGAGCAGCAGGAATGGAGGGGGAGGGGAGGCTGCCAGGACATTGTGGAATTAGGAATATGTGAGAAGACAGATGACTTGCAGACACATTTCGTGTGGTCTCCAAAATATCCAGCTGCGACAGTTGACGTTACTAACTAAGCTCGAGGCTCCAAACAGACTTCTGGTGCTGAGTTCAGCTATAGTCTCAGTGGCCTTAGCTTCAGGATAAGAAGCCCTCCTGCCCCCAAGATTGTCAGGCCATGAGAACAACCTCGGGGCTTCGAGGGGGTCGATTTGGAATGTCAGGTATTGGTTAAGAACCCAAAAGCCATTGCATGGACACAGTGATTATAGAATGCCATTCAGAGGAGTCACATTCAAGCAGAGACTTAACTGATGACAAAGGAACAAAAGGGAGAAAATCAGACAAACAGTTTTGCTTTGAGACCCAGAGCTGCCTTGACATTCCGGTGTGTGGATAATGAAGGAAGCCACCCAAAGCCAGGAATTCACTAACTTGGTTATGAAGATTGGTAAGGCCACGGAATGGACATTCCTGATCTGGAAAAACTAAAGGGAATGATTCTGGGCCAAGGGAGATTGACTGTGGAGCTGTCACATTAGGTGGTCTTTCGATAGCTTCCAATGGCAATGTACTAGTGATTCTCCTTTATTTTGACCTTTGAAAAAGACTTTATTATGGTGTATGTGTGTGTGTGTGTGTGTGTGTGTGTGTGTGTGTGTGTGTATAGTCTGTGTGTGTGTGTGTTGCCTGTGGAGGTCAGAAGAGAGCAATGGATATACTAGAACGGGAGTTACAGGTGCTTATGAACCAATTGGGTTCTAAGAATCAAATTAGAGTCCTCTGCAAGAGCAGCACAGGTGCCCATGCGCATGCACATGCACACACATGCACACAAACACACATGCATACACAAATACAGACACACACACACACACACACACACACACACACACACACACCTGCATCACACAGTATAGAGGTCAGAGGAGAAGCTGAAATGGGTTCCAGGGATCAAACTCAGGTCATGAGGCTTATTCACAAGTGCCATTACCAGGGGAGATGTGTTTGTCACTCATGGTTAGAATGCCACCTGTATGACTGTGCAGCTGTCATATGAGGGTTGGCATTTTGGACATTTTTTTACTAATGAGCACACTCAGTGAAAGCGAGCCTGGGAGAAGACAGTAGAAGATGTACACTGCACAGTTTCCAGAAATGCCTAACCAGCACATCCTTTTATACATCCTACCCTTCCTTGTCTTTATCCTTGAAAACCCAGAGCAAACATATCCCTAAGCATAGATGTGTGGTTTTTATACACCGTGTTAAACTTGAACCCTATGCACTATTAGGAAAAAAAGACATTCAGTTTGAGAAAAACTAAAAACTAGTGTTTTTGTTTTGTTTGTTTGTTCTTTTCCTTTGTGGAAGGAAAAAGGAGTGAACTATATGAAGAAAATTCTTGATTCGACATGCCCCCAAACAATGCACTTAAAATTCGCTGCTGCTTACAACCTTGGAAGAGCGTATTTTGAAGGAAAAGGTGTGAAACGATCAGACGCGGAAGCGGAGAGGTAATCTTCCCCAGAAGAAGTCTTTGAGCTACTGAAAAGCTGAAACAGAATAACTTGCTTGCTTTCTCTCTTAGACTGTGGCTGTTCGCTGCAGACAACGGAAACCCAAAAGCTAGCGTGAAGGCGCAAAGTATCCTAGGACTGTTTTATACAATGACGGAGCCCAAACAGTTAGAAAAGGTAACTTCCCCTGTTAAATTTTTAAACTGTATTTATTTTGGTAATGGCAAGCCCCAGCCTTGCCTGTGCTTAGGTAAACTCTCTGATACTGAACTACATCCCAACCCTCTTCTTTTTAATGCTAATATTATATCTAGACTAATAGTTTCACAGTTCTTTTCGGAAAAGACATCAAGTATGTAGGCTAAGACTCGAATATCCCTTGTATTTCCTAAACAGTGCAAAGGCAGCTCATTCTTCAGGATCTTGTGTTAAACTTCGCATCGCCATGACAAATATCCGACAGAGCAGCATATTGCTCAGTTCAATGCAGCCACAAAGCAGAAAGAGAGAATGCTTGCATTGGTGATCTTCCTCCAAGCCCCTCCCCCCTTTTGTCTCATCCTGGCCCTGATCCTACTGGATGGTATCAGGTCCCCCTTAACCTCCTTCGGAAACCCCTCACACGAATACTCAAGTGTGCTTTACTCTCTCAGAATTTCACAGCCCAATCAAATTGACAGTCAAGATTAATCATCGAAAAATCTCAAAGCTCAGCCCAGATTTCTCCCATGTGTGCAGATTCTGCCTTCCCTGCAAAGGAGACTGTGGGCGTGGGAATCTGTAAAGGTTCCATGTACAAAGCACAATACTGCAAAGATAGAATCAGCAACAGCAAAAGCATGTTCCTGAAATAATGGCCAGAGTTGTTAAAGTACGAGTTAAGTTCCTTTGCTTCCTTTAACCAAAGGAAGTACTTAATGGTGAGCAAAAGACATCAGGAGTTAAAGGTTAAGGCCACTGTACGTTTATAAAAATATACTCTCACAACAAAAATTGGAAGGAAATCCTACAATGAGGAGGAAATGTAGGGCTGAGTTTTATTGGTCAGTGAAGGGTTAATGTCAAATTCCTAACAGGCAAAAAATATCAGCCAGGACTGTCCCTCTAGACACCCGGCCTTCCTCTGCCTGGAAAGATGCTGGCCGGCAAAACTCACCTTGGCACTTTGAAGCGAGTGTAACTGTAGTCAAGGGCATTCCTGCAGGACTAGTTCCTGGAGCTACGTCACGTCTTTAGACTTTTTAGAACTTTTTCTTTCTACAACTCCCTGGTAATTTCATCCTGCAGATAATAAAATGAAACTCTGATTTCTCAGGCATTTTTCTGGCATTCGGAAGCTTGTGGCAATGGAAATCTGGAGTCCCAGGGTGCACTTGGCCTCATGTACTTTTATGGCCAGGGAATCCGCCAGGACACCGATGCTGCCCTGCGTTGCCTAAGGGAAGCCGCGGAACGAGGGAACGTCTACGCCCAGGGGACCCTCGTGGAGTACTACTACAAGATGAAGTTTTTTACCAAATGTGTTGCATTTTCCAAAAGGTGACTGTTGTAGTTCATGTTTCTCACATTTCTGTAGCCCAGAAGTCTGAGATCGAGGTGCTGACCGGTTCAGTTGGCTGCTGAAACCTGCGATCTCCAGTGGGGGAGAGATGTTGTGTCCTCATATGCAGGATGCCAGAGGGCAAGCCCCCATGTGCAGTCTTCGATAGAAGGGCAGGATTTCTACAGGTTGTTTCGTGAAAAATGTAAACCATGGCTGGTATCCTTTTCAATGTCACAATTTCACATCCCTTCAGGATAGCTGACTACGACGAGGTTCACGACATCCCCATGATAGCCCGCATCACAGACTGTCTCCCAGAGTTCATCCGCAAAGGCATGGCCATGGCGTCTTTCTACCATGCACGGTGTCTCCAGCTTGGCTTGGGCATTTCGAAAGATGAAACGGCTGCCAAACACTATTATTCTAAAGTAAGCCTGGGGACAAAACAGAAACGTACCTAACTGGAAACCACTGCATTTAGAGTGGAACAGCTCTTGGCTGTTGTTTCTAATCACTGTGCAGATATCCAGTCTATCCCAGGAGTCTGTGCAGGCTGCACGTAGTTCAGGTAGTTTCTTATCAAAATAATTAAGGACATTAAGCTCAGATGATAAAAAGTCCTATGTTGATGTAAATTTTTCTCCTTTTGTCTGCTGCCACCTGCACTGAAGGCCTATCATTGCCCTCAGGGCCTAAATGTTTGTCTTAAAAAAAAAAAGAGTAAAACCTACAACACCCATAACAAAGCTTCATGTGTGTGAGGTAATCGGTTACCCTCTCAATCCATGTAATCGGTTACCCATGCTTCAATCCATGTAATCACTTTCAGATCTGAAAGACTTTGGGGTGGGGCTGGGAGCCATTGTGATAGTAATGGCACTGAATATTTAAAAAAGAAAACTGAGCATGCCTTAGGTGTGTGATATTCCAGAGCACAAATTAGAATGGCATCACAATTAACACCGTGTGTAGTTATTCTTCGGTCGTAGATCTTGCTGCTGTAGCCCAGGCTGGCCTGGAATCTCACAACAATGCTGCCACTGTGGGCCCTGGACATTCTGGAATTAGAGGCTAATGCCAAGCCTTATTTCAGAAGAGTTAATCCATAGTGTCTGGGAGTGGGATGCTACCAACGTCTGCCAAAGCTTCCTAGAGTATTCTAGTGTGCACGCAAGCTTAGAAACCCCGAACTACTACTGTGTTTTAAACAAATTTCCAAAGTAACAAATTCAACTGATGTTTGGTGTATTTACCTCCACGCCATCTTTTTCTTGTGAGTAATGAGTGTACACAAAGTAACTTTCCTAAAAGTCTAAACGCTTTCTGCACCATACTAATCTCCAAACCAATCCAACTTCATGTTCTAGATATCCATCGTGTGCTTTGTAGATAAAGATGGGAGAAAATCTAACTTAAAAATGACTTGATATTTGGTATAAACATCCTGAAAAAGCTCAAACAAAGAGCAGTATTAGAATTGTTTTCCACCTATTGAGAGATAATGGCCCCACTGCTGTGCACTACACTACAGGTAGAACACAGTCCCCAGTTAGGCCTCTGTATACTATGGAAGATACTGATGAGGTAAAGAAAACCTAGAGGCAGCCAACGAGTGAAGGTGTATGAGGCATGTGAACAGAAAATATTTATGTTTCATTGAGGGCTAAACATGAAGGGGTTCTGACAGTGGTGGTCACCAAACTGAGAGTGTCTGGCTCAAAGGAACTGTGGTGCAGAGGGGGTGGAATTGGAGCTACACCAAAGATAGGGTAGTAAGAACCCAGGGTCCACTGGGTGGTAGTACACACCTTTAATCCCAGCACTCGGGAAGCTGAGGCAGGCGGATCTCTGTGAGTTTGCCAGCCTGGTCGACTGAGTGAGTTCCAGGACAGACAGAGTTACAACAGAGAAACTCTGTCTCGGAAAAAAAAAAAAAAAAAAAAAAAAAAAGAAGAACCCATTGTATATTCTCCTAGGACCCACAGTGATTCTAACGTATGTGGAGGGAAATTTCAGCTTAATATAAGGAAGAACCTTTTGATTTCACTGATTAAGAAAAAAATACAAAAGTTTTCTCTTAGAAGGTAATTTCTGGTCAATAGCAAGCAGCTAAGCTAAGTGTAAGACCAATGTCCTAGACACTGAAGAGACCATTTCTGCTCACATTGGTACTTGTACTATATAACCTCTGATGTTTCTGCCAAACACTTGTCATTCTAGAATCATGTACTTTCTCACTATTTAGCCATAATAAAACTATATATTTTAAGATAAAATTACTATAGATTTTTTCTGTTCCCATGATACAACAACAGCTTGAGAGCAAATGATTTCTATTTCTTATTTAATAATTCTTTCTTTTAGTTTAATTTTAAAAATATGTGTATGTTTGTCTATTTTTAAAGACAGAGGAACCAAGAGATGAGAATTCATCAAATACCTGACTCTCTTCTCTCTTTAATTTTAAGGCTTGCCATCTGAACCCTACATTGGCAGATGAACTTCACTCCTTACTTATTCACCAAAGAATTTAGACCACAATGCATTTCAACAGAGACCATCAATCCTAACCTGAAATAATGTGTATATGTTTACAGAAGCTACATCTGTTACGTTCTGTATCTGCATTATATTATCCTGGGTATTTTACAGATATGTTACCTTCATTCTTATATTTGTATTCTATAATTTTTACAAACTAAAATGTAGACACCTATCGAATTGCTAGGAAGAGTCCTCAGAGACCCACTTCTTAGCCTTTAGAATGGCCTGGCCTGGACTGAATCTAAAAGCACACCAAAAGCAAATGCCCCTTCGCCTTATGAAATGCAGTATCTGGGATGACTTAGCACAGATTGAGTTTTGTGATTTCAAAGTACTCGTGTTGCCAACTTATTTAAAAACAAAATTTGAAAGTTTAATTCTTTGTATTTTCTTGGGCATTTGTTTAATTTTATAAAGTTTACTAATTTTAAAAATGTATTTCATCATCTAAAATTTTTCACAAAATCAAATGAAGCTCTAAGAAAATTCAAAGACTAGGCTTTCAAATCCTATTTGTAGAAAGTGTAGAAAGCATGTCTACAACTTAGTAAAAGAGTCTTACAGATAACTGGCTAATTTGTAAATTTTTAAAAAAATGGATTTAAGAAATTATTTAGTATCATGTCCCTTCAAATGTGCCCTCAAATATCTTAATTCAATGAGCAAAAACCATCATGACCCCCCAAAAATTCAAGAATTACAGCAATATGCTTTTGTGTAAATTCATTTTCTATATAGTTTTTAAATCTTGGAAATGTTTCTGTAGAAGATAAAATATGAGGGAAAACATCTCATAAAGATCACTAGCCTAAGAACTACATCTAAATATTGTTTTGTAATGTAGCCTGAGAAAGCTTACTTAATAAAAGGATTATTTTCTTGTAAGTAATGTTTTAGATTAGCATGCAAAGGAATGGATTTCATAATGATATCTTTATACGTGCGTCACTATACTTTGCTCTCACTCCATCCCCCCTCTCCCTTCCTGGAGCACCCCACCACCCAACCCCTGATCCCAACCCCATCCCCCTCTTCCTTTTTCCCAATTAGCTTCTCCTTTTCCTTCTCTACCATGTGCTTTCTATTACTTATTTCCTACCTCCCTTAAGATCTCTTCCTCTCCTCTTATGATCCCCCGTCTATTTTCATGAGCTATAAACACATACATAAATACAAACACTCATCTATATGTACCTACACTGATCTACACACACACACACACACACACACACACACACACACACACACACACACACACACGCAAAGCTCAGTATCACATGTTTGCCCTTCAGAGTCTTATTTCCTTTAACATAGCATCCATTTTCCTCCAAGTATTTTTCATTGTGGCTCTGTCAACCTCCACTGCATTTGTTTCACATTTTCTTCATCCATTCATATGTTAAATGGACATCTAAGCCCATTGCATTTTTTAGCTACTGTGAATATCGAAGAGGTAAACGTGGACCTTTATCTCTGCGCTGTGTAGACTAGGTATACATCCAGGAGTGGTATAGCTGGGCAACATGGTAGTTCTTTCAGCCCATCTACTTGGTTGGATGATTCTAGTTTTTAGTGTTTAATTTTTGCAGTTTTTTTTAATATATTACAAATATTTAAGATGTATTAGTTGGTAAGGAATGTTTCCTATTTTGTAGACTTCCTCTTCACTCTAATGATTGTCTCCACTGTGCAGAAACTTCTAAATACTTAAAAAATAAATTAGCAAATGTTTTCCCCTATATTAGTGACACACGTCTAAATAATGTATAAAAAATAACGTGTTAAATTAGCAGGCTAGGTGGTAGCTGGGAGGCAGAGACAGGTGGGGCTCTTGGAGTGTGAGGTCAGTCCTGACAACATAGTGAATTCCAGGCCAGTCAGGACTATAGTGAGACTCTGCCTCAGAAAAATAAAAGAAAATTTAATTAGCAACAGGCTAACTTACTGTTAGTGTCAGTGAAATCTATTAAAGAAAAGATGGCAGTGAAAACATTAAGATCCATATGCCTTAGACTGTGTAGTGATACATGCTTGACATGTACTAAAAACAATAGGTTTAAAGATACTTTAATTCCTCCCCTTTGTCAGCATACAAGCTGGGATGATTTTACTTTATAAATTTCAATGTCATTTTCTTTTGAAAAATTAAAATTTATTTTATGTGTATGGGTTCTTGCCTACAGGTATGTCTGAACACGACACTCATGACTGGTACTGGCGAAGGCCACAAGAGGGTGTTAGATCCTCAGGAACTGGAGATATGGATGATTATAAGCTGCCCTTCAGAGCACATGGGTGCTGGGAATTGAACTCAGACCCTCTGGAAAAGCAGCTAGTGCTCTTAACCACTGAGCCATACAATGTCATTTTCAATGGTGGATAAATAAAAACAACATCTCTTAGTAGTGAGAAAACGGAATTTGTATGTGGTGGCATCTGCTAGAGCTGCTGCAGAACGGAAAAGCCTGGCCTTGGTTATGAACTTATATCATGTGAACTTTGTTTTTACATAAAGAGAACAAATAGTTGTGTACTTCTGTATTCTATCCAAAAGTCAGAGACTTAAACCCTGGAAGCAAGGCCTTTCCCTCTGTACCAGTCACCGAATACCCTATATTCCCTCCCAACATCCTGCTCAATATCTTAAGCCTAGCATAGATTATTACAGCTGGCTTAAGGGAAAACTGCCTCCATAAGCACTGATCCCCAATTGGCTGTGCTGTTTGGGGAGGTTTTCACTGTCACCTGGGCAGGCTTTGAGAGTGTAAAGTGTACTCTCTGCCTTTGGGCTCTCAGCTTGATGCTATGTCTCCCCACCATGGTGGACTCTATCCCTCTGGAGCTGCAAGCTGTAAACTGTAAGCTGTGATCCCCTTTTCCTTAAGTCACTTTGGTCATAGTGTTTTATCACAACAGCAGGAAAGAAATTAACACACCAGCATTGGGATTGGAGGAAAGAAGAAAGGGGGACCCTATCTTGAAGAAGAGGAGGAGGAGGAGGAGGAGGAGGAGGAGGAGGAGGATGACGACGACGACGACGGCAATCATAAATAAGTGCATCTACTTGGAAAGCTGATGTAGGAGGATCATAACTTTGGGGCCAGACTGGATAATTCAGCGAGTCTCAAAATAAAATAATTCTAAAAAGCAATACTCATGTTGTTTAGTAGTAAGCAACTTGCCTGGTATAGATGAGATCCTTGATCCAATCCCCAGTGTGAGAAAAATACAAGTGAAAGAAAGAAAGGAAGGAAAGAAAGGAAAAAGAAAGGAAGGAAGAAAGAAAGAAAAGAAGAGAAAGAGAAAGAAGGAAGTCAGTCAGTCTCAGAGAAGTGTAGCTCAAGGTGCATGCCTATCATGTGCCCTGAATTTGATTTCCCAGCACTGAAAAATAGTAAAATAAAAAAGAAACACAAGTCTCCCAAGTTTTTAATGTTGGGAATTTAACACGTGTATTAGTTACTTATCTGTTGTAACCAAGGAAACTTATCGAAGAAACAGTATATTTTGGCTTATGGTTCCGGAGAGTTAGAGTTCATAATGTAGAGGGGGAGGGGGCAGCAGGCGCGGCAGCAGAACAGGAAGCTGAGAACTCACATCTCAAACAGAGAGGTGGGCGACAGGGGTGGGGAGTAGGGGGAGCCTGGTGGGGGTGTGTGTGTGTGTGTGTGTGTGAGAACTGGCAACTCCCAAAGCTGGCTTCTAGCAACATGCTTCCTCTAACAACTCCATACTTCCAAAAACAGCACCGCCAACTAGGGGCCAACTGTACAAATACTGCGAACCTAACGGGGACGTTCTCACTGAAACCACAACAAGCTGTCGTATTTGGTAATACATGGGGACCCAGTGTGGAATTTTCAATTTCAGTATACAGTATTTGTCAGAGCTGACAGCCTGGCACCCAGAAGCCCCCACTGCTGCAGGCACTCCCCATGGAGTGCCAGTCTGTATCTCAAGTCACTTGAGGCTTCCCAGTTACTACTTTTTTTTTTTTTAAACATAAACTTCTAGCTTCATTATGGTTGATTATCAGACTCTGTCATAAAGAAACAGAGAAGTTAGAATATTTTTTTTATGTGCAGTTTAAATTTAAAACCCCAAATTTAAATGATGGCTTAGAATTATGCAAACGATGAGCTGGCAACTCCACATTATTTCTCTCCCCGGAATCTACTCGTAAGTGGTCTTTTCAATACCTCATTGAAAGATAATTCACAGAGTAGCCGACCTCAGTATGTCTGAAGTCTTAAATACCTAATCTTAGTTTGAAAATAAGGGACCAGAGAGCTACAATTAGAAGACTCTCAATGATGAAACTCGTACTGTTTTAATGTACTGTCTGTATCTAACTTTCAGAACTGTGTCTCATCAAGAACTTGTCAGTTATGAGCTATTAGTATGATAAACCTATACCAATGAATATATTTTTTCTTTTATTCAGATTTTTTTTTTCAGTTTTGCCTTTTGTTTTTCAGTATTTCTAGAAACTAGAGAAAGGATATTATGTGGTTATTGCTGCCTAACAGATGACAGAGCTCAGGAAAATTAATTCAGTGACTTGTCCATGGTCCCACTATCAGTGGCAAAGTCTAGCCCTGGGCCTCACTTAACGTCCTTGAAATGCACAAGACTTAAGTACTTAACAGGATCTTTCAACATTACGGAGCAACTTCCTTCTTCTGCCTGTTCCCCCATCTTTGAGGATAATTCTTCCAAGGCTCAGTTCACATCTCATCTCCCCAGACCAAATTGGCCTTTTCTGTGCACTAAAAAAATCAGGCAGCAAATTTTGCTCTTTCTTGCAGAAGTTTTCAGTGAACAATGCTTTCTATAAGAAGGCTCTCAGCAAATATGTGAGTTGTACCAGTGTCCAAGCTCTTTCTGAGACACAAGCATCTTAATATCTTTGAGCACTGGGATTCATTTTTTAAGTTTTATTGCTTCAAATGCTTCAAACTATGGGAAATCTTTGGTAAAAATAAAGACAATAAAATTTTCACAACAACTTTACACCAAGCATTGCACAACAGTGTTCTTCAATACACGGGAAACACAGGAATGTTCGGAATCCTCAGTGAGGAGATTAACTGTACAATATTCAGAGTTCCTCATTTAACAACAAAACTGTTTTCATAAATATTTAAAATATTTCCTAGGTTCTTATCACATATTAACATTTGTATTTCAATCAGCACGTTGAGCTTTGAAGTATTTATATCATTTAAAAACCAATAAACGTCAGTTTGTTTTTCTGTGGCCTACCACAGCATCGAGTCCTCCTCCCTCAGATTCTGCTTATTTCACATAAAACTAGAGGGAAGTACGTAAATAAAAATCAGTACGGTTCTTGTCGGGCCCTCTGTGGAAAAGAGGAAAATGTTTCATGTCTATTATTACACAGACATTTCTCTGGTGGTTGATTTGTGCAGTCTCAGACTGGACCAGCTTTGAATTGATCCAAGTGAGTTCTCAGCTCAGGACACAGCTCTGTCAGCAGCAGCTCCATCAGCACCTGTACCAAGAAAGGAGCAAAGAAGGGTGTGCGTGTGAGGGTTTAATCAGAATGTCCTTGTCTGAGAGAGAAGTCTAATTATAATTCTGAGATTATCCTTGTAAACAAGTGACTCTCAGAAGGAGTTGTAACTACTTAAACCCAATTTATTGCATGGTCTATTAGACACACCCAACTGTCTGTGACGTTTAATATTGGTATTTCTTCTTTGGTTTTGCTTTTTTTTGAAACAAGATGTCAGGTAGCACATACCGGCCTTGACCTCCTGATTACTTGGACCGCAGGCATATACCACAACACTTGGCTAATATTGGTAATTTTAATCAGAAAAATGATGGGAAACAGTTTCCTTTGCCAAAATAACAACAACTATACAGTCGAGCAGAGATGTTAAGTCAGAAGTCAACAGAGAACTTGCATGAGAACAGGACTGCCATGTCCCTGGGGATACTTTTACTCTTTTTAACCAAATGAGAGGACACACAAAAATAAAGCAGAAAAACAAACAAAAAAACAGGTTCAGAGTTCTAAGTGACAAAAGTAATTGAGAATATTAAGGATTACAAGTTATCCCAATATGCAAATAGAAATATAAAACCCAACATAGAGAGAGCCCCGGAGGCTCATTTACTCACATATAACAGGTGTTTATTGGCTCTTGTCTCTTGCAAAGCCTTGAATATTTTTATTATTCCATGGCGGGCATTTTGCTGTCCAACAAGGCTCTGAAGTGTATCTGGGAAAAGAAAATTTTGCATATGTTTTGCTGCACTGCTGAGGGTTGAACTCAAGACCTTGGACATGTTAAGCACATTTGTCACCTTCCCTGTTGCTGTGATAAAACACTCTGACAAAAGCAACATGGGGAGAAGATTCTTTTGGCTCACAGTTTGATGTATGGTCCAGCATGGTGAAGAGCTATAGCAGCTGGAAGCCTGGGAGAGGATCAGATAGCATCGATAAGGGGCGGAGAACACAGAGTGCCTGAGCTCAGCTCACTTCCTCCTTCATATACAGACAAGGGCCTCACCCCACGGGAGGGCACAGTTAAGGTGGGTATCCCTATCTCATTTAACCTAACCCACATAATCCATCATGGGCATGCCCAGAGGTTTGTCTCTGGTGAGTCTAGGTCCTGCCAAGGTGGCAGTATTAACCATCTTGCTAGTCAAGTGACCTGTATCCTGAGAAAATTAACTTTTTGTCCTCAAGTGATATTACACAACACACGAACAAAGCATGGAGACCTGAGTAGCATAACTGGTTACTTCTCTTGAATGTTTATAAACAAAAGTTTTAGGATTTTTTTTTTTTTTAAACCACAGGGCACTTATGAAAGCTACGTCAGCATTTTTGTACTACTTGTTTTAGTAATTAAATGTGTTTTAAGCACATTTCTAAAGTTTCATGATAAAGTTTATTCTGATCTCTAAAGCACAAAATGTGTTGTTAGCTCTAAACATTTCTGGAATGAAAAGTTCACATTAAGATTTTTGGTATGTCCCCGGCTGACGATGAGAAGCAGGCTCCTGGGAGGGACAGTAGCTCTCAACAGTGCTAACATCCTTCTCAGATCTCTCTTTAAGGCTAAGGCCTCACCTGGAATGTTTTCAAGTAGCTTTTGCTGAGCTCTCTGTTTTGTTTCCTGACTTTGTGCTTCGCTTCTGATTCTAGTTGGCGGTGCCAATTTTCCATTTGGCCAAAAAGCATCCCGGAAAGCACTGATGTAGTAAACCAGCATTTGCTCACTGAATATCCAGTTCACTGTGTCCCGGATTTGTCTTTTAAAGAAAAAAACATAACTTGGATGAAGTTTTAAAAACTGTATGCTGTATTCTCAGAATGCATTCGTCAATGATTGGTTAAGGTATATCCTGGTCTAAATGGTTGATGAATAAATTAATAATTTATTTTTAAATTTTGGCTATGAACGTTGTTTATTTTGGCAATCATGGATGACCAACTCATTCTTGGGGCTCACATGTTCACAGACTTCTGCTTCTTTTTCTTTCTCCTTTTTTATTGTTTGAGAATTTTATACATACACACAGCATGGGATTTACACATTTCAATGGCACCCACTTTTCCAAATGTTTGCCTCTAATCAGTATCGACAAGAAGAGAAGACTGAGCTTTGGCCAAAGGTTTCAGATGCCCTCATACATTAATTATCTCTCTATGAAGCTTAAACATTGGAAGCACAAGCCCACTTCCCAAGACTGATGAAAAGTGGTTTAGGAAACCCTCCTTGGGCCCCTGAAGTCCTGGAGGAGAACCATGATTTTTTTACTGGCCCTCTTAGAATGACTATGACAGAGAGGTCTGGGAGAAAAATACTCTGACCCAGGGGAAGCACCTTATGCTCTTGTTAAGGATAAAGGTTCAAAGATGGAACCTGGTCCAAAGATGGAACTCTGTTGCACCGACTGCAAAAGGTCACGGAGTGATGCTTTTAAAAGAGTAAGTACAGGTTTCAGGACATCTCCAAATGGATGTTTTAAGCCCAGCACTTGGTACACAGCAATCTATTCATGTTGGATAAATGATTAAATTTGGGGTCAAACTGTGCTGTTAACTGTTTCAAAGTGAAAATCAGAAATTACCAGATACTGTGCAATTCAAATCTAGACAAAGAAAATTGTTTATCTGTTTAAAGGGACTTTTGCCTTAAACGGTAGCCACCAACCTGCCTGCCCACCTGCCTAAGAAAGCTCTCTGTGTATCAACGACATGCTTTGATTTCTGGAGTGTTGCTCTGGGGGTTAACCACTGGCACTGCATGAAGACATGAAGAAATTTCCATTTGTGACTGACTATTAGGCAATTCTTAGCAAAGATCAGCACCCAAGTATGCTCTTTCTATCAGCCAGAAGGGTTGGAAGCCAATCAAGTGTGTGAGATCGTGGCTGCTTTAAGACAAGAGGCTGACAAACACTGCTACCTAATTTTATGATGTGTCATCCTCTGCAAAAGGCAAGAATAGCATGTACTAGGTGCTCCACAATTCCCTGCCTGGGAGCAAGCTCACTGGCGTGAACAGAAAGTTTTCTACAAGGCACTTCTCAATCTCATTTCAGGAGCAAGTGCCAGTGTTACCGGGGAACAAGGAAGTGCATGTGCTTTGCAGAGCCTGACAAGGAAATACATTAGCAGGGGCTCAAGTATGAGGGGGAAAAAGGTACATGGAAGTTTCTTTATCTGAGGCCTGTCAGTACTGATGAGTTTTTCCCAAGACATAAACAATACATTAAATGGGCTCTTCTTTTGGTCAAAGGACACTAAGTTGATTAAACAAGCTTCTGATGGGCAATTTCAACTATTTTTTTTTAATCTAGAAATAAAACAGAAGCAAATGTTTGTTGTGACCACAAGGGAAAAAAAAAACATTTTAAGTATAAATCAATACAAAAATAAGTTTTCTTTATAGTATTTCCATAAAATTGTTTAAGCTTACATAACAAAACTATCACATTAACATCTCACCAATGTTCAACAGTAAATTACTCTTTCGGGAAAATGATATTTTCATCTTAAAAACTTGTTTTACTAAACAAAAAAAAAGTGATTCTTCAAAAAAATTTTTTTAGATGTTCACTTACATTTCTATTCTGCAGAAAATCCTACCACTAATCTCTTGAAGATCTTTATTTTGGATAGTTATTTAAAGGAACCTGACAATAGTAGTTGTAAATCCCAGGCACAGACATAACGTGAAACGGGGCTGAGTCACTGGCCAGGAAGCCAGGTAAGTTCTACTGGAAAGTGAACTGGTCTCTTCCACTCAGATGAGGCATGAGACTAATCTCTTAAGCCAGTTCAGGACAGAAGCTTCTGCACTGTTTGCTCTGACTGCTGTCAATGGCATGCTCTTGTAGCCATGAGGAATGCCAACAGTTTCTTAGGAAGCCATGTTGACTGATCATGAGTTCTCACAAAGACCCAGAGCTTTCATGAATGAATGCCAAATGTGGAACACGTTATGAATAATGTGAAAATGTCCTGTAGATGATTACATGTACAGATACTTTCATATAAATGGACATTGCAATGCAGTTTAGAATCTATGAAGGCTTATGGTAGCACTATATGGGAGACAGCCCTCCACCATGGTTGTCTACATGTAAAGAAGAATTAACATTTTAATGCTACTTCAGCTCTTAAGAGTGAATATATGTTTTGTATTTCTCTTCAAGTAAATACTGGTCATCTGGTGAGCGCCCTACTTTCATTGAGGCTTAACCTTAGCCAGAGTTCCATCATGTGACATGACAAGAGAGTACCCAAGGCACCTATTATCCAAATGGAACTTTCCAGAACTTCTGAGCCTCATCAGCCAGAAGAAAGCTGGAACGAGCTCACATTTTTGTCATCTATTCACCAGGCATGCTGTAAGAGAAGTTCAGAACGCTGCTTCCTTGTGCAGCCTCAGCATTGTATCAGAAACAAAAGTACAAAAGAAAGAGAGCTTCCGTTAAATCCATCGGCTACTGTACCATAAGGTAATTCAGTATTCAAACAGAGGGTAACACATGTTTTCAAACGTTAATTTTGTTAAACTCACTTGTTGATGGTTCTTCCAAAAGTGACCTGAACGAGAGCAATTAACGTTCTTCGCACCCATTTAAACACTAAAATATAAAGCAGAAGAAAGTTGCTGTCACAGGCTATTCTAAGCACCGCCATTTCACAGCTGAGCAAAGCATACTGTCTTGTCACTTGATGCGGCCTGAGTCTAGGCATCAGTGACAGGCTCCATTTTCTGGAGACTGCATGTAAGCTAGCAAACCTGCTCAGGAAACTCTGACTAAGCTGCCATTTTTCACTGAGCAACTGGGGAGGTGAAACTTAAGAGGATTTTCCCCCCACCTCTTTTTTCTTCTGTCTACAGAAGAGCTGAAATCATACTTCCTGTGTCCCTGGGCTACTGATAATATGCCTGATCCCCACCAGCAGAAAGTACAGTTCCTGATGTAGATTTCTGCTAGGCTTTCTGCTTCCAATTTTCTAATAAAGAGTTCTCAATGAGAAATGTCTGTATTCAGATATTGACAAACATTACCAGATGTGACAGAAGTGGCAGCCCTGACTGTTCCCCTTGAGCACTCTAGTCTGTTCAACACTGTGCCCTTTTATATCTTATGTGCTTGTGGTGAGAAAGGGGGCTGTGAAGACAGAGTCCTGGGTAATATGCAAATTCCTTTCCTGTAACACCTTCCAGAGCGGCTGGGCACACATCACCTTCCTGAACCTTAGGCTCCTCATCTGGAGGAGGATGAGATTAAAGTGGGCTTGTATTCCTCAGGCCCCAAGGGTGTTTTCTGTGCATGAGGGCTTCTACTCATCACAACTTTTAACATTAACATAGAGCTGATACTTTTTATAGGTGCAGCCCATCGATGTAAACCAAAGAAGGAAAAAAACAAAACAAAACTGGTGATGCTTTATTGTTCATAAATTTGACTGTAAACCAATTCCTTTTTAATTTGTATTTTCATCTCTAGCCCCTGAAATGTTTAGTTACTAACACAGGAAGAAGTGAATAATTCAGACTTGGCAACAATGGAGCCAAAAGTTCAGGCCATCTGTATCCAGTATTGAAAGTAAAAAGGGGCAAATTCCCAAAGAGCCTTTCCCAAGGGCGACCACACAAGAGCAACAGCCAACACAGACCTCATACTAGATGAAAACATCTAAAGACATCCCTGACTTCTGAATGAATCTCAATGCCTAGTTAACATACTAACAGCCCCCAAATAAAAGTCAAGCCTTGGATCCGGAGTCATGCCTCAATGCCCAGAACATCCGTGTGGAAATTACCGGAATAGCAGCAAGCATGCAGATGTGTTTATTTCAGGCTGGCCTTTAGGCTAGAATGAACACTTCTGTTCATGATGATGACTTTGCTTGACCTTTCTAGGTCAGGAGAGAGGTAGCTCATAGCCAGCGGGTCTGATCACAAATGTAACTCTAGGAAGAATGCCTGACAGTTGAGGGGTTTAAAATAAAACTCGACCTTGTTCGGTCCTCCTGTTTACAGAACACAAGCAGGAACCAGAACATTTTGCTTCATTCTCTCCCATCACTGGAATCTCCTCACTCTACTTTTCCTGTCAGTTCCCAAGCCCCTGCCTGCCCAAATGGCCCCTTGATTCCTTTCAATGTCTTGTTTGCTCAAAGCACAGAGGAGGCTGCAGCAGCCTGAGGAGTCCCCTGACGGCAAATGTATCGCATCTCATTATCAAGGCCGTTCTATTTATTCCTCCCGGAAATGTCACTGAAAAACCAAACACACTTTGAGCAGACATTCCATCAAGGATGAGCAGCCTAAAATGCCGGCACTTAGAGTCCTCCTAAGGCTGTGACTGGCTCTGACACATTCACAATGTGTCTTCGTCTCTGAGTTTATGCAGAAGAACACAGCGATGCTAACAGAACGCTACACTCTTATTCTTCCCATTTGTGGAAATGGGAAGACTCACAGATCTGCAGGTGAGATTCACTGAGGATGAGAAAGACTGAGTGACTCTCTTTAAAGAATCTGAAATATGACAAGGTTATAAATTTTTCTCCCAAAAGAGTTTAATTATTTGGATGCTATTTTATCATGGACAGTTCTTAAACAATTAAACTAGTTTTCATTTCTAAAGTTTATTTTATCTCTATCTTTAGTTATTGAAATTAAGCTACCCCGAACCATGATGCTATAGGAATCTCCATGTTTCAAGGAACTCTGATGTTTGCTGATATTAATAAAGACAATAGTCTATTTCAGAGTTTTGTCCACTGACTCCTTTGCACAGAAACAGCCTATTCCCTTGAATGCCTGGGACTTTGGCTTTAAGGTGTTTTCCTCTGGTTTCTGTTCAGAGGCTGCTAGAGAACAGGACTAACTTGTAACTAACCAACCTACCAACTGCCAATTGCCTTTTCTCTCTTTTATGTTATAAAGTCCCCAAAGTCCATGTGACATCCAATCATAAGGAAGGCTGCACAGGACAAAAAATGTATTCAAAATGTCCTGCTACATTATAACTATATATATAGTTATATATATGTAGTTAAATATATATGGTTATTCTATAACTATATATAGTCATAGTTGAAGTTATAGTTATGACTATAGTTACAACTATGATTATATACATATAAAATTATAGCTATACCTATAACTATATATATAGTTATACCCATAACTATATATAATTATATAGTCATAGTTATACCTATAACTGTATATAATTATATATAACCATATATAACATATATATGATTATATAAATATACATATAACTATATATATGTGTGTGTGTGTGTATGATATACACATATTTGTATGTAATATCCTGGCATCAAAATTGTACCTTTAATAACAGGCTATGCAAACAATTTTTTGTTTGTTTGTTTTGGTTTTTTCTCTGTTGAAACTCTGGCTATCCTGGAACTCACTCTGTAGATCAGGCTGGTCTCAAACTCACAGAGATCTGCCTGCCTCTGCCTCCCGAGTGCTGGGATTAAAGGTGTGCGCCACCACCACCTGGCATGCAAATGATTTTTTTGAATAACTTTTGGTGATGAGACCATGAAGCTACACAGAGTCACATGAAAAGAGTTCAAATCATTCTCTCTTTTTTAATTCAGAGGAACACAATGCTGAGTAAACCAGAACCCCAAGTTTCAGAGATACAGAAATTCTGTCTGTCCTAAGGCTGTGCCTTCAGCAGCAAGGATGAAGTATAACACCTGCAGTGTCTTTACAGTGGCTGGCACTTTAAAGTACTTGTTGAATGAATGAACACCTAGATACAAACATATCAGAGGCATGCCAGGAATAGAGCAACGGTAAACAAATCCCATTCACCATCAAAGAGACTTACTTCCCCGGAGTTCAAAAATCTCCCCGATCAACATGAAACATGGTTCAGCCAAGGCATCCTTCTTCCCATCCACGTCATCACCATAATCTGACAGGTCGCTGTCTTCTTCTATCTCCTCCTGGGAGTAGAAGCAACATCACAGGCAACAAGTCATTTATCCAGGAAAACGCAGTAGAATGATACAGAGCTGATTTCCTTTTTCAAGTACAAACCCCAACAGGTTATCTACTCTAGCCCTTGACTCTTAAACAGAAATCCACCTGTTTTCAACATGGAAGACAAAATGCTTCTACTTTCAGTGGACAGTCTCACTCTACAGCCATATTCAAAGCTTAAAATAAAGCTAACTAGGGGAAAAAATCTCACTCCTTAAATAACCAGAGAATTAGTCATATAGCTTTCTAAAAATGATGAGGGTTTTTTTTTCATTTTGAAAGACTTTTAACCAAAATGGATTTTAATTCACTGTCTGAAAAATATGTGCATTTTTATGTAATGAGGTTTTTTTTTTTTAAGTTCTGCTTCAAGTTTCTACTATATGCTCCTGCTAGTCTCATTTAGTGATCTACATGTCAGCATATTGGAATTCAAACCTTATATATGCCAGGCGCTAGGCCGGTACACGAGTGCAGTGAGGTCCAGATTCTCAGTGGCTGACAGTGGTCTGGGAAGACTGACATATACAAGAATGGCAGTTTTTACAAGGCGGGATAAAGTGCTGTCCAAATGCCAGGCAGTGAAAAGACAGCTCTAGATTGTTATTCTAATGTCTGCAAAGAAGCAATAGCTGAAAATACAACCTCCAGTGCCAAAATGGGTTACATCTTGTTGAGTCACTGACCAAAGGGACCCCATCTGCTCCCCCAAACATCAAAGGCTATTTCCAAGGCTATCGTTTACTCTCTACAACTTGATGGTAAGGCTCTATTGCCACAGACACCATTTACTTGTGTCACTGAACACGGAGAAGTCGAGCTGATGTCTAACTAGAAGCTTCACTAATACTGACTAATGTTCACTTTGCTGGAAGGTACTCTGCATGATACCAGAGGAGAAAAATAATCTCAAAATCACATTATCGACACACCTTGAGACCTACACCAGCAACTAACTGCAAGATACACTGGTGTAATAGTGGCACAAGCATTATGGGAGTAATCAACCACATTTTAAATTTAAATTTAGATTTTTTACTTAAGGTCCACTCCATGAGATGGAACCTATACTTGACAGTGCTAAAGAGATCAAAATCCTGAGACTAGATAGATCATGGGCCTAAGGGAAAACCTACTACTAATATTCAGCTAAAAGACACATCAATAAAATGGCTCCTAATGACAGACTGTTACACCCATAGATCAGTGCATTGTTTAACCCTCACCAGAGAAGCTTCTTTTCGCAGTAGATGGTAATTAACACAGAGACCCACCATTGGAAAATGTACAGAGAGTGAGAGACTTTGGTGCACTCAGTCCTAAATGCAATATATTCATCAAATCCCTCTCCTCAAGTTCAGGGAGTTGGTTTTGTTGTTGATGCTTGTTTGTTTATTGTTGTTTTGGAGCAAGGGAACATGTAGTTGTATGGGTATTGAGGTGGGGAGGGAGAATATAATCAAAATAGATCATATGAAAAATATTTTAATAAAAATTTTAAAGTTAAAATGAAAGCTAAGGATCAAGCACCAGACTAATGACAGGACTTTGGATGTTATCTGGACAGCAGCCAAAGAGTTTTGTGGAGGCACAAGGAGTTCTCTAAACCTTCTCAGCTTCACATTGGTCTGGGAACATTAAATACTTCAAAGAGGTTGTGGAAGGTGAGCACTGAGGAGCAGCTATAGCATTCACTGCTACAGAACAATTTCACGGTGATCAAGTCATCTATATATCCAAAAGGATTCGTGCCTCAGGGTAATGGAGGAAAGCTAGCCATGTCTAAACAGACATGGAGGAAGGCAGTGGTAGAGGAGCTTCAGAGACAGGGAATTCACAAGAGACTGAATTTTTTCTCTCAATTCAGAATGCAATTAAACACTACACTCTTTTTTGTGGTCAGTTTCTCTGTTCAGTAAGCCAGTCTTGATGAAGTCAATGCCTTTTAGCAGTAGATCAAGGAGAAGCCAATTTTGGAGGCTAGTCTCTTCTAATTTGCTAGATAGCCGAACAAGGGACTTTGGTGGTCTAAACATACATTAAGCCTGAGGTTCCGAATATGAGACTGAAACTGCTTGCTGTCTCTCCAGTGACTGCTGTATCATACACACTGTTGCCAGGTTCTTCCTGATTCAACATGCTCTATGGTTCTCCATGTCCAAGAATCAAGCGTCAGCTCCCTACAATGCCATGGCCCTTTGCCTTATCTTCCAGTAGCACACTACAGACACCTGCCAGTCTAGTCCAGTGATCTGCTGACTATCTCACAGACACATCCTTATCCCAGTCCTCAGACCCAGCCCAACTTCTTCCCTAATGGCCTTTGCTCTGCCCACCATCCTGTGGGACCGGCTTCGACAGAACATCCGGTCCACAGTCCACTTACCTACCTTGTCATTCCTTTTATCTATTATGTAACCAAGTGCCTTACAACTAAATGCGAAGGTAATCACTGAAAACGGATACTTCTGCCTTTCAGCAAACATCTCTTCATTTAAACTACCTTTGAAAAGTCATCTGCTTGAATATACAAAGTGGGACCTCTGGACTGCTCACCTCCTGGTGGGAGAAGAAGTCGCGAGGAAGTTTTTCCAAAAATGAAGATAATGAAAAGGAGTTTTTTTTCCCCTGTACATCAATAACCTTGAGGTAGTCAGGAGAAGGGCTCAAGAAGGCATAAAGTGCTTCGCTCTGACACAGTCTTTCATCTGAAAGCAGGTTCTGTGGAAGAAGAGGGTTAATTACCCCTACACAGAAAACTATCTGGGCTGTTGAGAGCTACAGCAGGGCAAGCCAGACACAACTATGTCATGGCCTCACCTTCCCCATAATTTTAAACCAAAATGGCTGCCTTTTCACTCAGAAATGAACTATGCAAGAACACTTGTCAGTGGCCTTCATTTTGAGTAAGGGACAGTGTCCCCAGACTCAGCCTGTGGGAGACAGTGTGGAGACAGTGCTCTTGGGATTGCCTGATGCCAAAGAAATTCTTGTTTTGTACACAACTCAAAGATCTCTGAGGCTACTGCTTTGGAAAGACAACTTTACTCATCCGTATTTGCATATGACATGTGGATACCACAAAAAGACCTTTTATAGGTACGCTCAGATATGATGGACTTGCCTAATAGGTAATAGTTTCTCCCCTTTCCAAAGAGTGACTTGTTCACACAATTATGTAGCTGTTTACACTGGTCCTTATGCTCTGAGGTCCTGTACATACTTATTTATCTGGTCTAGGAGAAAGAGCAGAACATAAAATAAGAGGTTTTGGTTGTTCTGTTGCTTTGTTTTTTTGAGACAGGGTATTACTTTGTAGCCCTGGCTGGCCTGGAACTCACTATATAGACGAGACTGGCCTTGAACTAACAGAAACCTGCCTGCTTCTGCCTGTCCCTCCTGTGTGCTGGGATCAAATGTGTGCATCACTGCACCTGCCATTAATCAAGTTTCTATATGAGCTAAGGTGGTGATAATACAGACTAACAATATGAGGACAAAAATGTTTTGTATTCAGTGTCGTAAGAGAAAGGGTTTAGCAGTAAATAAACCAAAGGAAACTACCCGCCGATGAATATGATGAGTGGTAGCCATCTTTGAGGAAGGTATAGTGACAGGAGACATCTGTGTGGTGCTGGAATACAAACTGGGAGAGCTTGAGAAAACAAAAGGCCAACTAACAAGCTCTTGGGATGGTGACAGTTGACCTCCCTTACATCCAAAACTTTCCATTTGCTTACCTGTAAAAACTTATTTAACTGATTCTTTGACTTTTCCAGAAACTTGTGATCTATAGATTTGAAAGGCAGCTTACTGAGAGAAGGCAACTGGACTTTTTTTAAAGAAGGGACACACTGTGGGGGGAAAAGATAAGATGTTACTGTTTTGAAACTACATTTTAATCTTAAGAAAGTTTATAATTGCAGTTAGAACAAACCAAATAGCCTCATCTTACACCTAGCCCTCTGCCCCCCATGTAGTCCAGGATGAACTTGAACTTGTGATTTTCCTGTCTCCATCTCCCTAATGCTGGGATTACTAGCATGCACTACCACATCCTGCTAAAATGCACTCATTGTAGTCAGGCTCAAAGAACCTGGAGGAACAGGACAGCATCATGCATTTGGACAAGCACAGCCACAGAACGCCATGCAGTGCTGGAAGCCCGCAACATAATCTTTTCCACTGGAAGATGTGTTTCTAACATCTTTGAGGAAAAAAAAAAAAGAAAAGAAAGAAAACTTGGGTTGTAGCTAGCTCTAGAAACTGCTTCTCAGAGGCAAACCATAGTTTCAGAGAAGTGGACAGGCAGTGAGACTGGAAAGGTGCTTCACTCTTCACAGATGACGCAGGAGAGGGCCCATAGAAGAAACTCACAGGAGTGAGAGGAAAGGGGAAAAGAATCGTCTAGCCATTGGTCCAGAAGTAGGACAACCACAGTCAAAAGGACACACAGGGATTTTATACGGTTTCGTTTGCACAGTGCTTTGGTATGCTTACCTTTTTATGTTTTAAGAATATTTAATTTGTAAGTATATTTTACGTCAAAATTTCTTTTCCTCTTTTGTTTCTATTAAGAAGCTAGGCTGACACTTAGCTTTAGTTTTACATTGCTTGTCATACAAAAAACATTGCATGTTTCCATGGTACTAGTTTTACCCAGTAACTCTGGGAAGAATGTATTCTTACACTGAGATCATCGTTTTGTTTTCTACACTCACAGAGTAACCACGTCAAAGAGAGAAAGGCTGTAGCATGTATGACACTCAGTTCAGGCTGCCATTCTTTCAAAAGCACTTGAAAAGTTAGTATTCAGCAAGTCCTCAATTAAGAGTGTTAGAAATCACCCCAGGAGACAAAGTTAAAGAAAGGAAACAGATGTCTTTCCTTTGCAAATGAGAATTCTGAGAAGTAACCAGGGCTTTGCCAGTGTTTGTTCATTATGAGCAAGAGAAAAATGGCCTGGAATTCAAACTGAAATGACTGTAGAGGTTTTCATTGCTGGGGTAAAAGGAACTTGTTCATAGAAGGTGGAACTACCTCCAGGGGAAAAGTGGGAAGAAGAACAAAGTAGGTTCTACTCCTGATTTAGCTATTATCCTCCAGGGGAAAAGTGGGAAGAAGAACAAAGTAAGTTCTACTCCTGATTTAGTTATTATGCACACACCCTGTATGTCAGTTCGGCACTGGGATCAGTTTCCCTCAAATATCAAATACGTGAACAAATACATCGGTGGCCTCCAAATCCTTCGACTAGAACCCACAACAGAAAATACATGCTATTCTATAACCCATAATGTACATTTATAATATCTGCAGCTACATTATACATCATCTATATGTAAATCAAGGCAAAACAGTGCTCATTACTACTAACAGCAACAGGATCACACATCTATGTAGCACACATTCCTCTCCTTGCTGTTTGTTTATGCCCTTAATCCTCACAGCACCCCTGTGACAGCTAGGTAGGAAGGAGGAGGATCTGCATTTCCTTGGTGAGGGAAAACAAGCACACAGAGACTGACAAGACCCAGCTCACAAGGCCAGGAAATGGTGGAGCAGGCTGAGCTTTCTGACTCTGGGTGTTTCCACCCAGTGGGCTCTGCCGACTCCTAGAGTACATGTGATGAAACTGGACACACTCTACCCTGCTCCTCCTGCTGAGACACAGGCTGAGTTCATAAGCCAGTACAGCATGACAGCTGGCTGCTCCAAATCTGTTGACCCTAGATGGTCCCTGGTCTCTGGCATCTTTGGGGTTCTACAATAATTTATAGTGAAAATCAGAAACCCATCTGTCCCGAGGGGTGGGGTAGACTGGATTTTTTGATCTGTGAGTAATTTCCAATGTCAGGCTGAGAATGCTGTTGTGCCAGTATCAACAGCGAGCCAAAAGAGCCATCTATTTTCTTCTAAAAATGGCATGAGCTCTTGAATCTCTTCGTGCTCATTCTACAGCCCCGTGTTCACCACTCTGTGTTCATACCTCACTAAGTTTCCGATGTAAATTCTGAAACTCACTGAGCCTTCTTGGGACTGTCCAGTTCTTAGTTTCAACTCCTCCAACTTCTTGTAGATTTACCTTGACAAAGTAACAAGGCATTTGCTCGCCATTTTCTTCTGCCACCTTGAAAAAATAAAACAAAAAACACAGGAAACTAAATCATGATAAGCAAATACCACAGGGGATTTTTTAGTGACCCCCCCCCTCAACACACACGATTTCCCTCTCTTTGGTGTACCCTGTGTGGCGTGCTCAATAAACCCTGGGATTCTAAGTATGATGGATCTTACTCTGGCAATTGGAGCATGTTATATGATACAGTAACTCTTAAGAAACCTTGTCTCAAAAATCAACTTGTCTTGGAAATTCAAGAGGGGTGGTGGTATCTGAGTATGTCTAAATCATTAAGAGCCCCTGAGAAGTTTTTTTATTATTTTTTTATTTGTCACAAAACACAGAACAAAATCAGAAAGATTAGAAGCCCAAGAAGGAAATCAGCAAAAGAGAGACCAGACCTCAGGCTTACAACTCCTGAACTGTGCCAATAACCTGAATAAGCCTGGAAGCCAGTGAATACTCGTGGCTTTGTTTTCCCCTCAGAGCGCAGACACCCTGGCCTTGTGACATGATAAGCAGAGGATAGTTACTATGATGAAGTTTCTTTGATGTCCAGCTTTTGCAATTCACACACACACACACACACACACACACACACACACACACACACACACACAGGGGGGAGGGGAGCGGGGAGGGAGAGAGGAGGAAGAGAGAGGAAGAGAGACAGAGAGACTACACTAATCTTGAGCCTGAATTAACATCATAAATTAGAGAAGAAGAGAAACAATAAGCAAAGACACACTCCATATCATGGACATCCACATGCACCCTGTGAGGCAGACTGCTATTCCACTGTCTAGGTGGTGGTGGAGGACTGGCCAGAGCAGCCAACTCTCCAGGCAGGATGCAGAGGCAGGAAAGCCTGGTTTGATGTAAAACAGGGGACTTCCTCTTGATCCCTGTTTCTACTTCCCTTATCTTTTCAGTGACCTCAGAGGAACCACAGCCAACTCCTGAACAATGACTGATATCTCCGTGCCTTGTGAGGAAAACACCTCCTGAGGGGTGCCCCTCCCTCTCTCCGATGTGCTGAAGCAGCTCTAAGTACTACTGGGAAGACCTCCTCCACAGGCGCTGCCATTGAGTCTACCAGATTCTTACACTTGCACACAAGTGATAACTCCATCCACAATTATCACCTGTTACATTTTAAAAAAATGGTATTCCATGGTTGAGCACAGCCTTCCCTAATCCACTGCTCCACATCCTAGCTGAACAGGAGTGTCTGCAAGTGCCCTCGGGCTCCGGAGGAACCCTCACACACACACCTTGGAGCTTTCAGAGCAGCACTGGGAGAACACGATTTGTATTTGCAGTATCTAGACATTTACATTTTGAGCAGAAGCTTTCACAAAGCCTGTCAAGCCGCTAAGACAATGGCAGAGCGGAGCACAGATAAACCACTTGAAAGAACAAAAAACCTTAAGGCTACCAAGCTCACAGCCTGCTAAGGCTGCCGTGCTCACTCACAACCTTGCTACTGAAGCATGTGAGTGAAGTGCGGACGTGACTCCTGCCTCCAGCTTTCTGTCTGACTCAGAGGAAGAAGGGAAGATGTCCGACCATGCAGTGAATGCTTATGAGCTCTTTCCTCCTAAGGGAAGTTACTTTAGAGTCAAGCAAGAGGGGATAGGGCAGGGAACAAGAAAGTGAACTGCGGTGAAAACAATGGAAGTACATTACACTCATGTATGAAAATATCATAATGAAATCCATTGTTTTATATAATTAACATACATCGATAGGACAAATGGGTAAGAGGGGATAAAGTGTATCCTTCACTCCTCTCAAAGGACCAAATTACCAAGAAGAAAAAGATTCATTATTAAAAATCCTAGTGCTTCTGAGATCTAAGGGGACAAACTAAAACAATGAAACATACTTACATTTTTCCATTTTGTATTATCTCCAACTTTCCAAAAATACTTTCCATTTTATATCAATCATGACAGAAAAAATTAAGTTAGGGGGCTGGAGAGATGGCTCAGCAGTTAAGAGCACTGGCTGCTCTTCTAGAGGACGGATGTGGGTTCAATTCCCAGCACCTACATGGCAGCTCACAACTGTCTGTAACTCCAGTTCTAAGGAATCTGACACCTTCACACAGACATACACGCAGGGGGTGGGGGGGAAACAACCCACCAGTGTGTATAAAATAAATAAGAGAATTAGTAATTCCAGGGCATTATCTGTTCCTATCCCAAGGTTGCTTACAATTCAATGAACAAAGGCAACTCTGACTGAGGTGGAATGAGATCAGAGCCACACCATGAAGTCCTGGACAGTTTCAACACACGCACGAGCAGTCAGCGTGGAAATAGAGAACAGAAGGTAGTAGAGAAAGGCGGCTGGGAGAGCGAGACGTTTCTGACCTTCGGTCTTAACCGTGACTTATAAAGAACACAGACGACAGGGCGTACCTCTGCACTGGTGACGGACGCTCTCCACAGGCCCAGGTTCTCGCACCACCAATCTGTTCTTGCCATGTGCAGCTGAAGATCTGTGCACTCTTTCTCTATTAGAAGTATTTCATCCTTCAGTTTGGAAATAATCTGCCACAAGAAAAACAACCTGGGGTTTAGGACAACAGTTCAGAGTAGCAGCGTACAAAATCAACAGACGAGTCAGCTGCGCTTCCACAGTGATGAGTGATTCGGAACAGGAACAGTCTCATTTAAAATAGCACCTGAAAGAATAAAACTCTCAGGTAGCAGCCAAAGAAATGAAAGAGTTCTATAATGGAAACTATAAAACACCAATAAAAGAATGATTAAAAAGGACAAATATTTGTAAAGACATCCTAAGTTCCATGGCCTGGAGGACTTGATATTGTTTCAATAACAGCAACATTACCCAGTGTGGTCCATGCATATAATGTAATCACTGTTATAATTTCAATGGCAGAAATACAAACATCCATCCCAAAGTTCACATGGGATTTCAAGAAAACCCCCAAGCCCAAAGAATTTTGAAAAATAAGAACAAAGTTGGGAGACTCACACCGCCTGACTTCCAAACTTAGAAAACTACAGTACTCAACACAGGTAGGATTGACAAAAGGAAAGTTATAAAGACAAACGGGCCAGAGGCAAAAACATAGACAGTACAAAATAAAACCTTAAGAAAATATAGGAGACCATCTCATGCTGCTGAATTTAGCTACAGTTTCTCAGCTATGACACCAAAGGCACGGCAATAAAGGAAAAAAAAGAGTACTTCTTTAATTTTTAAAAACTGTCTATCAAAGAACTCTATCAAAACAGTGAAGAGGCCAACTGCAGAGTGGGAGAAAATATTAACATATAATATACTCTATAAAGCTTTTAATGGTCAAAACATAAAGAGAACTTCAAAAATTCAGCAACACCACCAAACAACCTAACTTAAAAATGGGGAAAAGACTTGCATACACATTTGAAAATATATGGATGGCTACTAGGCTCATGATAAGATGGCCAATGGCGCTAATAAGTAGGGAAACGCAAATCAAAACTACAAGGTCCCCTTTGCTGGGATGCGGACTAGCAGAAAGTAAAATAGGAGAGAGAGGAAAAATAAAGGGTAGAGACTAGAACCCTTCTGCATCGTAAAATGGTACAAATGCTGGAAAACAGTATGCTTGTTCCTCCAAAAATGAGAAACAGAATCACCAGAGACCCCTGCAATTGTATTCTGGATATAAAAAAGAATTGGAAACGGGATTTTAAAGCGATCTCTGTGTACCAGTGTTCACAGCATCATTATCTGTAACAGCAATGAGGAAAGAGGAAACCATGTGTCTACTGAAGGATGCTTGGATAAGTGAACACACACACACATTATGTCTTAAATGCTTACGCTTATCATCTCCTTGGGTGTCAGATCTCTTTCATAAGACATGCTATAGACTTACATATCTCCGCCTTCTCTTTTGAACTGACCCTGGAGCTCAGTGTTTCATTTTGGGTAGCCTGGCTGGTGAGAGCCTGTGGATATACCTATCTGCAATCCCCAGCACTGAGGTTACTGTTGTAGAAGTTTATTTTTAGTTGTGTTTAAAATATTGTTTTGTGAACTGTTGGGTGAGGGTCTGCTTAGGTCTTGGTGTTTGTATTGTCTCCAGGTGTTGGATTTAGTGGGGTAGTCTAACTGCTTATGATCTGCACATGGTATCAGTAGAGCATTTAAGTAGTTATGAATCAATAAAAACATCTGAGCTCAGATGCTCAGAGTTCCATTGTCTGGTATAGCACTGGCCATAACAGTAGTTTCCTCTGTTGAGGTCTGGAAGAGTTTACACCTACGAAATATGCCTCTGTCTCTTCCTTACTGAGCCCCCACAGCAGCCAACAACTACAAATGGTGCACCAACATGGGGCAGCACATCACGCCAGCTAGTCCAACATGAAGACAAGGAAGAGGAGAAACTCCAGACCTTGCAGAGTCCATTAAAGTATACTCAGAGCAGTTTCCAGGGGACAGAGATTAAGGTATTAATAAAAGGAAAGCTCTATAAGAGAGCATTGTAAATGAGGAAGAAACTCCTAGGTGAGAGCCATGTTTTGGACAAATGTTTTGGATGAATTTTCATGGTGAAAACAGAGTTCAGCTGGGAGCAGGAAAGAAGCAAGGTTTTGACAGCTTTTCCTGATCATGGATCTGACTCTCCCTCCTGCCACTGGCTGGAGCTAGGGCACCGGAAACAGAAATCAGAATGTACTATTCTATAAACTGAGTTTGTTGATAGCTTTTTGTGTGTGTGAAGCCCAAGAAGGTCTTGTATTTGAAGTTTATGAAGAAGGGTATATATTTCTCTGTAGCAGTGGTGAAAAAAAAAAAGCCAAACTATGAAGACTTTGCCAGATATTCTTCCCACTGCCAGATATTCTTTCCCACAGATATTCTTCGAGGACCCTCTGCTGTCATGAAAGCCTTGGCCTAGAGCCAAAAAGCCACTTAGTTAAACTGAACAGTTTTTTTGTTTTTGTTTTCTGCAAACCTGACTAACAAGTAGTCAGATGCTGATGAGGCTGTCCTGGCAAGACATATCTGCTATGGTGATAAGAACTCCATTCCACAAGGAAGCCTTTCCTGCAGATAAGGTTCACCTGCGATGATGCTGAGAAAAACATTTGCTAAAAGAATCATGACTAACGATTACTGTGTTATGAAGAAGTCTTTGGAACCTTCTACTGAACATTGAACTCAAACATGAACTGACCAATTGTTTTTCCTGCAAACCACACTCTATCTTAAAATCTGGAAAGTGTTTCCTCAGGGTCAGCACACAGAAGCTGTCATCCAGAACTGGCCAAGGTTGCATCTCTTGCTGGTAGCCAAACTTTGTACTGTAAGAGTTACCCAAGTGGTGCTGGTTTTGAAGGCATAGACGGGTCATGGAGAACAGCTGAGGCTTGGCACTATGAGAGTCCAGGAAAGGCTATTGGTGAAAGTGAAGCCTTAGTAGCAGTTGAAGGCCCAAAATGAAGGGGTCATGCAGATAAGTTGAGGCTTGGCACCATGAAGAGAGCCTAGGAGAGGCCATTGGTTAAGGTGCAGCCTCAGTAGCAGTTGAAGGCCCAGATTGAAGGATTCATGCAGAGAAGTTGAGGCTTGGCACCATAAAGAGAGCCCAGAAAGGAAAGGCTACTGGTGAAAGTGCAGCCCAGTTGCAGCAGAAGACCCAGCATTCTGAAGATGCCAGTACCATGGGACAACCACCAAGAACAGCAGCAGCAGTGGAGTAGAGCCAGCTGCAGCCTGGAGGACAAACGGTGTGTGTTGCAGAGAGCAGATCCAGAGCCAAGCCTTTTGGAGGAGCCCAGAAGATCATGAGTGAATTTCAGATAAGTGGATAATTGATGTTTTTCTGTTGTCCACAGACATTGGGAAAGCTTGATAGATGCTTGATTTCATTTGGTTCTGTGCATTAGTAACCCCTGTGATTGTTCCTCTTGTGAATAGTTTTGCTGGTGTAGTGTTAAATTGTGTTGTAGAGATAAAGCAATTTTTTTTTTTTGGATTGGCTTATACAGAAAAGGGGAATTGTTGTAGAAGTTTATTTTTAGTTGTGTTTAAAAACAGTTTTGTGAACTGTTGGGTGAGGGTCTGCCTAGGTATTGGCATTTTGTATTGTCTGCAGATGTTGGATTTATGTGGGAGTTGTTTAATTGCTTCTGATCTGCACGTGGCATCAGTAGAACACCTAAGGAGTTCTGAATCAGTAAAAATACCTAAGCTCAGACTCTCAGGGCTCCACCATGTGGTATGGCACTGGCTATCAAACCTTTGCTGAGGTCTGGCAGGGCTTCCACCTATGATTATGCCTGCATGTCTTCCTTGCTGAGCCACCACAGCAGCCAACTACTACAGGTTACAGTTGCACATTGTCATGCTTGGCTTTTTACCTGGGGATGGGGACTTGAACTTAAGTCCTTATGCTTGTGCAGCAAACACTTTACTGACTGAGTTATCTTGCCAGCTTCACATTTTCTGGCTTTTCACAGTGATCAGCAGAGCATTATGTCTTTACTCTTAGCTTCTGTAAGGACTCTTTCCAGTTAATGATTTACTCCCAGTAACAACCTACCATTTGCTTCAGAAGCAGAATTTCTCTAGAGAAATAAAATGAATGGGATAACCTTACATGCATTAGCTATTGATATGTTCATAAAGATATCTGAAAGGCGGATTGTTGAGCCAAGCCCTGAGTGAGGAGAATACCACCATCGCATGTACAGGAAATGCTGCTTCATATTTAACTCAAGAAAAAAAAAATCATCCTAGTGAGAGTTTTCTGGTATTTCTTAATTGCATAGATTGCCAAAATCTTTTCAACATGAATCTTAATAAATAAATAAATGCCCAACTGTTAAGCATAATGTATGTATTTTACATTTTCTAATCTGAATTATTGAAAAGGCAGACAAGGCCTCCTCCTGGAGCCTCCGGCCCTGAGCACAGCTGTCAGAAGTGGAGGGCTCCCTGCACATCCCTGGGACAATTTGATTTAACAGGAAATGTGGGCTGCCCTGGCTGGGATCAGAGATTAGTGTTTACATTAAGCCAACACATCACTGAACCCTCCAGATCACTTGAGAATGCCTGCATGTAATTATGGCTCAGATGTTTAGCCCGTGATTATTAGAAATTATTTCAAGAAAGACTGAAGAATGTCTCTCAGCCAAACGATGACCCAAATAGAAAATAATTCACTGAACACTCTCCAACTCATCTTTCAAACGGCTTCCTAGAAACACATTTCAATTTAAAATGAGGTAAATCCAGAATAAGAACAACTGCTTTGGAGGAGCATGCCACACTGCAGAGACTCATGATGCCAGTTCCGGTGAAAGGATTTAAGAAATATGAAGCCTAGGAATGCAGTCACACATAGGGGGAAATGCCTCCTATTGATAAATGCCTTCCCAAGTACAGCCATTAACAGTACTCTTCAGCAGGATTCGTCCTTCCCCAGCATACCAGGAGCCACCCTGTCTCAAGGACGGCTAGTCCAAGGGCACAGGTTGACCACGACCCCCCTGGATCCTGCACATGCGTGTGTGTGTGCGCGCGCGCGCACGCGCGTGTGAAACTCCCAACCAATGAGTTTAACAGAGAGCTCTGAGCCAATCAAAGCTGCACGAGCCCCCATCCCCAGACCCCTTTCCCCTGAACCCCATAAAAGGGCTGGGGGGGAAGGGATCGGGGCCCTCCATGCTCATCTCCTGTGTGGGATAGGCGAGACCCGGAGCGTGCCGGTTAATAATAAATGCCTCATGCATGTTGCAGCGGTTCATGTCTCGTGGTTCCTTAGAAACCCGCCCGGCTTGCCCTAACACCAGTTGATTCTGTTTATCACATCAAACCTGTCGGGGAGGGGGTGGTGGAGGGATGGGGGGAACTACAGGCCTCTGCGCTCCAATCACACTAACTAGGACTGAATCCATATTGAGGGGAAATAAATCTATTTCTTATGATGAGTCTGGAAACCTGGTATTTGTTTCCTTTTCAGGGTGCATTGAGGGTTATTAAAGCAACTTCCACACTGAACTTCTTTTCCCTTGCAACTCTGGAAGAGTAACAGAACTAACAGGTTAGACTCCTGAAGGCTTTCTCTCATGTCTTTCTTTAAAGAAAATTCACTGCTCTAATTGAACATTAACTGGACTATAAATGAGTCAATATTTTGACTGTAGGTTATTAAAATGCATGTATTATCTTGGTTTTCTTACGATGTTGCTTCAAAAGTATTCTTCTATTTAAAAAATCATTTGAATATTCACAAAAAAAGTATTAAAGAAGTACCAAAGCAGAAAACCCAATGTGATTCATTAAGATTGTTTTACTCAAAGTTGCTTTCCTCAACACAATCAGGAAAAGCCAGAGGAGACCCACAGAGCAGAACAAAGACTGTCAATCTCACCTATACTTTAAAAACCTTATTGGACTTCAAAGAGACATAAAAATAAAGCAAAAAACAGTACCAATTTGTGTAGTGCTCTTTACATTAAAAAAAAAAAAGTGTGTGTGTGTGTGTGTGTGCTTGCACAGGGGATTTGAGGGTAGTGGTGAATGTGTGCATGTGAATACACACATGTGGAGGTCACAGGTCAGTATCAGGTGTCTTCAGTCACTCTCCTTCTTATTTAGAGAACGGGTCCCTCCCAGAACCTGCAGTTCATCGGGTCAGGTAAGACTGCCTAGCAGGCTCCTGGGGTCTGCCTATCTGCCTCATCAGCTGGGACTCCAAACTCAGTTCTTATCCCACGAGGCCCTCCCTATCTCCATCATTTACATTTTTAAAAAAGGATTTATTTATTTTTATTTCACACCTATGGGTGTTTTGCCTCATGTATGTCTGTGCACTACATGGTGTCAGAGAGTTTGCCACGTCTTCTGAAACCAGGGTTACAAATGGCTGTTAGCTGCCATGTGGGTTCTGGGAACCCTGGATCCTCTACAAAAGCAACAAGTGCTCTTAATCACAGAGCCATCTCCCTAGCCCCAAGTTGTTTACATTCTTTATTGTTTTTACAGATGTATTTATCTTATTTTCATGTGTACAAGTTTTTGCCTGCATTATCTGTTGCCTGGTGCTTGCAGAGGAAAGACTTGGAACTAGAGTTACAGACAGTTGTGAGATGCCACATGGGTGCTGGGAATTGAACCCAGGTCTCTGCTAAAGTGGCAGGTGCTCTTAACTAATGAGCAGCCTTTCCAGTCCTTAGAATACGGCCAAAGAACAGTAACAGCACCTTCTCCCTTCCCCAGCAAAGAGAAGAATCAAATTATTTAGAACCAACGTATCAGGTGTTCAGAATTGCAGTGAAAAGGGAAATATCTAACATAAGCAAACTTTCAATCCTGTTGGCTTTTAGCAAAACATATTTTTTCATAATTCCGTGAGGTTCTCTAAGTTGTAGAAACACAACCTAACAAGGGAACATGCTCCCAGTCACAATTCTAAAGGAAGCTGACACCTCTCAGCGGAAAATGAAAACTACTGTTTATCAAAGAAGACAAATATTCAGAGACTTTGATTTTGAAAGCAAAAAACAAAACAAAACCCTTACCTTCTTATCAGGCTTTGGTGCATTCTGAATAGAACTTAGAGCTTGCCTTTTATATTCAAGCTTCTCACTTAGCTCTCGGAATTTGTTTACTGCAAAGCTGGTTTGATCGCTAACCCCACTGGTGCCTTCGATGGCTTCCTCGCCAGCCTCACTTCCTGAACCCTGGCAGAAAAACAGCATGCCAGCACATCTTAGGATGGCAGAAAATGGCTAATCACCCATTGCATAACCCTGTCTCAAAATACCAGATTCCTGTGCAGGGAAGAATACAATAGCAGAGCCTTCAGAGGGCTTCTTCCTTTCCCCAGCAAAGAGGAGAAGTGAATTATCTGGATCCAGTGCTAACAGGCGCTCAGAACTGCAGTGAAAGGGAAACATGTAACCACCCAAGCAGGAGGGGACCTCAGGGACCAACTCCCAAATGGTACAACCAAGGGAGCCTGCATCTCAAGTGCCACCCCTTCACCTGGAACGTTCTCTCATCCATGTCTGAGGAAAACAAAGATCACCCTCCCAGTCTTCTAAACATGTTATAAAATACTTTCAAATAAAATGTCCAAATTTAATAAACTTGATAGTATTTTTGTGGACTTTGTTTTATTTTTTGGCCTTTTTTTGTCTTCTTGAACTTTTCTCTGTTTGTTTTGGTTTCCATTTTTGTATGTGTGTGGGGTGTTTCTTGCTTGTTTTTGTTTTTTTGAGGAGAGGGTAGGGAGACACTGAGACCATCAAATTACAGTAGCATGGTAGAGCCTGGAAGGATCTGGGAGGAGTTGGGAAGTGGGGAAACATGATCAAAATATGTTGTATGAAAATAAACTAATGAACTGTATTATGCAAACCAATAGATATATTCTTTGCAGGTAAATAGCATTTGCAATGTGATTTGGGAAAGTCTTGACTACAGAGCAACAGATTCCTTAGTTTCCATCTGTGGTCTCTGCAGAGAACTGCTCACAACTCTCTTCTGGTATTTTCTCCTTAGCTTTCTTCTAGATTGTTTTCTTTAGGTTTTTAATTAATTGTAGCAATCGGCAAATTAAATTTTTTCAAGGAAAAATGAAAGTATTGTTAAAAAAACAAGCTGTTTGCATTTTTGGATGTTCTTCCTTATTATGTGTAAATATATACATTATGACAAAACCTCCACCTTTGTCCTCACTCAAGTGAGCATTTAGTCTCTCGCGAGAAGCAATGAGGGTGTTAGAGCCGATGACGATCCTAGGCGCACTGTGTGCGGCTGCTGCTGCCCTCATCATGGACAACTCTCTCCGCTCGCGTGAACGAAAACTAGTTCTATCACAGAGACATGTTCCCTACATTTCAACTACTTCAAACCCTCCTCCCCTTAGCTTCTTGTCAGGTATCTAGTCGTAACAGCAAGAAAGGTAACTGACACCGAAAAGTGGGTGTGAAGGTTAATGGTGACCCACCAGTTCATCCTTGTCGGAAGCCAGCTGGGAATCACGCCTCTCTTCGTCGTTGACCATCAGCTTCTCATACAGGTCACTGACAATGAACGAGGGGTAGTACCGATCCCTCAGCACCTCGTACACGTCTCCTTGGATTTTGCAGAACACCTCAATACCTTTGTTTCCTACTAGACACTGCTGGATTTCTTTGTAAAGTGACTTTTCCACAGGTATCTCTTTGCTTTCCACAAAGAAGTTCTGATAAATTTCACCAACTAATTGTGGAATTTCATTCTGAAAACACAGTAAGATGAAGAGAGATAAAGGCAAGAAATGTTGTCTCTGAGAGAAATGATTTCCCGGTGAATTCCCTACATGTGAAAGCTGAAGGACGGTATGTAGATGTACCCAGGAACTGTGAACTCGGAGCTTAGCCTTCTGTATTCACATCCAGGGTCCAGGGGAAACATCAGGCCTTGAAAAGCTAAGACCACCATTTCCTTCAAACGAATACTTATGTTGAGCAGTTAACACGTGCAAAATGCTAGAGGATTAAGAATGAGACTAGCTCTCCTTAAGCAACAGATTCCTCAACTTCAGAGACATGATTTATAAATTCCAGATAAACTGACTTCTATCTGATGTGATAATGGGAGTGTACACCTCACTAGTACGAAAAGAAATCCTCAGCCTACAAAGAAGCCACTAGAATAGCTGTATATAAAAATGAGCCAGGTATCCTTCAGAGTTAACACTGCAGAGTAACTCCACTGTCCCTGGGCCACACTGGACAGCCTGGTCCTGAGCAGTACACTGGAGTTTGCTGCTCTATGGGCAGGAATACAAACCTCTCTTCCCATGTGCTCCAGGGGTGCTCCCTTAATTTCAGAAACTCTACTCAAACTTCTGAACAGTCATAAAAGGACACCAATTTAATGAACACAACTCATTTATCTGGCTGCCAGATCAGACTATGGATATTTTGAGGAAGTTATCATGCTTTTATTCTATTGCAAAATTTCAAATTATATTCAGGAGCTTGGAAAAAGCTCTTTAGATTATTCTTTACAATGTTCTTTTGAGAGCAGCCAAAAGTCACCTAAGGTCAAGAATAATGACTATGTTGAGTAACAAAGTTGGTCATTTGTGCCCTGCAAATTAGCAATGAAAAGTATTCCTGATATTTTAAAATATTATAAGACTGAATTTGGCCGTTCAGGACAATGTGTGATACATTGGATACTTAAATTGGTTTTCTATTCTAGCAACATTTGTATGCAATTAAATGAAATTAAACATATAAAATGATCTTTGCACTTATGTTAATGAGTCACTCAAATGCTATATGCTAATACAATCGATATGGTATACATTTGAGTTAGACATATTTATCTACACAAAGACTATATAGACATTATTTAATCTTGAAACATGTATTGAGAACTTACTAACTGCAACACATAATCTATTGGGCTCTTTGCTGTAAGAGGCATTTGAAACCAAAAATGTTTCTGTTCCTTTATTTAATCATATTTTAAGTGAAATAAAAGAAATGTAATGTACAAGTGTACATCACAAATAGAAAGATAAAAAGCATGAAAATTGCACGTGGTGATAAAATACACACGATGGCAGAGCAAACTGATGGTGCTGAGTGTCAGTGCTGAGTCATGGATGGGTACGAATTTTTGTAGTTTCTTAAAATGATGAAACACAATCCTCTGGTGCACTTGTAAATATTCCCCCTTTACTATTCATTCAAAAGCATCTTCTATAAAAAATAGTTCAATTTATTGGGCTGAGATATGTTATAATATTTTGATGTAAAATGCTCCTTTAATCTATACTTATCCTAAAGCATCATTGAGAAGCAATATACCATCTAGCATGCAAGCTTTCATTGGCTAATGATTAATACTCCTTAAAATGTAAGTGCACTACCTTGTTAGCACTCTTCAGGTGTTCCACAGACTCCCAAAAGCCAATCACCGTCCCCTTGTCCACCCTCTCCATGTATGTTCCAAAGTGCTCTCGGTAGAATGGATTGGTCATAATATCTTCAAACTGAAGAATCTATTAAAAGAATATAAGAAAGGTTTTCTAAAGATCAAATTTCCAATACCAGTCTCCTTTTTAACTTCCATGAATTATCACTTCTACATTCAGGGAAAAATGCATTTTTAGGTCATAGATGATGTAAGGTGATATACCTGATAAGATGCAATATCTATTACATTCCTAAATTTTAAATTCAGATTACTGAATATTCAAAATGCATATATTCAAACAACACTAATGTTATATTGACATTTAGTTATTCAACTACGATTTCGACACCTACTTAATATCAGGATACAGGTAACAATCCTGTCCTGATGGGATACAGTTGCCGATAATAAATAACCAAAGAGAAATGTATGAAAGACCAAGGATCTAGAGTCTAATGACTTGGCATTTGTGTTTTCTATCATATTTCAGGTAGCTGAGGAAAACTATTAATTGATTTATATCCTGCTTCTTAAATTTACCATACCACAGTCATTTAAGAAAATCTTATGTAAATACCATTTTAACTGGCTCCTAAGATTCCACTGTATGGGCTACCAAGTCGGGTCTACCACTCTTGTTTATTATTTCGTACACTTGCAGAAAAAGAAAACACCGTGTATCTGAAGGTATAGTAGGAACAACCACAAACAAGGACTACTGTGCCAGGAACAAGCAGATGACTCTCCTGATTGAGGACTCAATTAGGAGAAATGCCACAAATTAATTTAGGAGGTGCATAAGACCCATATCCTTAGTCTAAAATAATAATAAAAATAATATTTAAAAAATGGAACTCAAATGCATGATGGCAATTTGTAATATCCTGAACTATCACTATTAACATATTTCTGAAATCACATGCAAAATGTTAATACACACTCAACTCTTCTCGCACCAGATCTTATGTAGTCTGGAGGCAGAAAGGAGGACGGATATTTTAAAGCAACTTCCGGGAACTAATAAATTCAACAAAGATTTTTTTTTTACAGCTTTTTACAATTACTTCACATCTACATCATAAACAGGCCTAGTTTCCTACAAAAGAAGCCAATCAGCTTCAAATATTTGAATTCAAACCATTTGAATGCAGTCAGTTCAGTAATTCTGGAATATCCTAACACTTGTTTCTACTTTTCCCTACCAGGGAAAGCACTGTGAAGCATAAATCCTAACTACATGCCTCAAGGAAGTTTAAAATTTATGTCAACTTTGGCTGAGGAAGACAAATCAATGACAATTCCAGCAACAGAAGGACCGAGGAACCATTTCTCTCCACTCAGTACAGCCCTAGACTACATCCAATAGTGTTCGTTTTGATTTACCCTTGGATCAAATACATCAATGTGCCAGTGAGCCTCAAAGAAAAGGTCAGCCTACTGTCGCCCATGTCTACGCTTTGTGTATTTTAATTTTCTCTTTCCCTGTTATTTTTCTGAAACGCTTCGATTTTTCCATTGGGGATCACTTGTGTATGGATGGGGCTTGGGAAGAGAGTGGTCCTTGAACAAAACAAGACAAAGATTTCTTTGTTTTCATGTGCCAATAAAAACAAAACAGGCCACACTATATAGTTAAAATCGTACAGGCTCTGGAGCTACACGCCCCAGTCTGAATCCTGATGCTGCTAATTTTCAATCCTGAGAGCTTTTACTCTGTCACTGAGCCATGGTTCTTCAGGATCTGCAGAATGAGGATGATGCTAATACTTCATGGAGAGTCATAATAGCTGTTATGAATCAGAGCAAAAAACAAAAACTAAGCAAGAGACTGAATCGTAAGTTTTTGAGAAGGAGGATATTGGTATATTGAAAAAGATATTGGTATATTAAAAAACTAAAACTTCAGAGATCATTTTATAGATAAGTAAATATGAGTGAAAGAATTAGCAGTGGATTAAGAGTTCAGTTAAAACTGGTACCTGGGCAGGGTGGTAGTGGCTCACACTTTAACTCCCAGCACTCGGGAGGCAGAGGCAGGCGGATCTCTGTGAGTTCAAGGCCAGCCTAGTCTACAGAGTGAGTTCCAGGACAGCCAGGGTTACAACAGAGAAACCCTGTCTCGAAAAAAAGAAAAAGGAAAGAAAGTTATCTACTTCATTTAAAGTGCATTCACTTAAAACGTATGCAAGTGACGTCGTCTGAGACACTGGCATCTACTCTGAGTGCACACTGCTGTCCTTCCCTCTGTGTGTGCAGCTGCATGTGTGTACAGACTGGTAATGGATGTCTTCCTGAGTCAGTCTCACATTTTTTCACATGAAGTCTGCCACTGAACCTGGAACCTGGAGGCCCCATCTGGCTGGGCTGGCTGGCAGGAAGCTGCAGTCTTGCTCCGGCCCCTTCCCCTAGCACTGGGGTTAGAGGCAGGTGCCACTGTGCCCAGCTTTCCATGTGGGTGTCAAGATTTCAAACTCATTTGAGAGTTCTCATTTATGTCTGTGTGGCAAGTACCTAACTGACTGGACCATTTCCCCAGACCCCCGCTGTCCATTCTTAAGGTTTTATTTCCTTTTCTCTGTGCCCCACACTTTAAATCTACATTAATTTTTTTTTCTGAAAATCCTCCAACTTTCTTTCATGCAGCATCTGCTGACACCCCATTTCTCATTATTATAATTTGCATTGTTTCTCTTCCCCTCATTCTAGTTCTTTTAAGTTTTACTTGTTGAAGTAGAACCTTAGACCACTAATTTCAGAGCTCCTTTCCTTTTGAATATAGAAATTACACTGTATATTTGTCCTAAGTGTTGGCTCAGTGGTGTTCCACAAATACTAACTAATACACTGAATTTTACTCTATCTAAAAGTTATTAATTTCCCAATATGACAGTTCCTCAGAAAATCGGCGATTCATCTACCTCAAGGCCCAGGTATACCACTCCTGGGCATATACCCAAAGGATGATCCATCCTACCACAAGGACATTGCTCAACTATATTCTTAGCTTTATTTATAATAGTTTATTATTATTCAAAATAGTCAGAAACTGGAAACAACCTAGATGCCCCTCAACTGAAGAATGGAAAAAGAAATTGTGGTACATTTACATGATGGACTATTACTCACCTGTTAAAAAAAATTACAACATGAACTTTGTGGGCAAATGGATAGAACTATAAATAATCATTCTGAGTGGGGTAACCCAGACCCAGAAAAGCAAACACTTACAATATTCATTTATAAGTGGATATTAGTGTCAAGTAAAGAACAATCATGCTACAATTCACAGACTCAGAGAGGCTAGGTAATAAGGAGTGCCCTAGGGGGTACTCATGGATCTCCCTGGAAATGAACAGATCTTGAGGGTGGACTGGGGGCAGGTGGGGAGGGCTGGGAGGAATGGAGGGAGCGGAAACTGGATCAGGACATATTGTATGAGAGAAGAATCTATTTCAATTTTTAAAAGTTACTAATTTCCTTTATGATTTCTTCTTTGACTGATATATATATGTGTGTGTGTGTGTGTGTGTGTGTGTGTGTGTGTGTGTGTGTATGTATAATTTCTGGGAATTTTTCAGATCTTTTTCTATTATTCATTTCTAATATTAATTCTGATGTGGTCAGACAATAATCTCTGTATTAACTTTTTTAATTTGAGGGGAATAATTTTATCATTCAGCAATATAATCCTTCCCAGTGTCTGCCTGGTGTATAAAGGTGAGAAAAACACACATTCTGCTGTTTCTGGAGTTGCTGTGTAGTAAATGTCTTTTAGTTCCAGTTGGTGTTAGGAATGCTTACATCTTCTGTAGCCTTGGCCACATTCAATTGACCTGCTCTAACAATTACTTAGAAAGGCTTATTAATATCCACAACCATAACTGAGCATTTTTTCTCCCACCCATTTGTTAGTTTTTGCTTTATGTACGGTAAAGTCTCTTACTGACTACAAATATATTTAGGATTTCATGTTTTCTTCATGGCTTGATTCTTTATCATAATATAATGTTCCTTATCTCTGGTTATATTTCTTGTTCTGAAATCTGCTTTGTCAGACATAAGTATTAGATACTCCAGATTTCTTTTGTTTATTGTTCACAGGGCATGTCCTTTCAGACCAACTGTTGCTTTATAATTCATTTCCTGAAGCAACATAAAATTCCGAGCCTTTTACACATTGGTGATCTCTTTCTTTTAACTGGGTGGCTCATCTAATTTATGAAGCAAACTTAGTGGTTTTTGATCAGATGGGGAGTAGGTTTTAGCAAAGGTGATTTATCCATTTATGAAGATATCAGAACAGCTCAAAACAAACCAGTTTTAACTCCAGCAGGACAAGCCACCATTAGGATTCTGTAGTGTTATCTGAGTCTTCCAGCCTTAAGACTGGAGGAAACGCTTTGACTATAAGGATAAGCTCATGCTATGAAAATTTGTTTCTCCTTTCTTGAATGTTTAGAGAGAATACATTTTAAATGCAGCAAGCATCGGACTGTCTTCTTGTAGTCTCCATAAGGAAACTTGCACTGAAATGACACTAAATTTTCCTAAGCCTTCCCAAGAATTTCCTGTACCATAACTCTTAACTCCAGGAAGTCGTTAGGTTTCTCTCTGAGGTGTACATGTTGTATCTCTACTAGATCACTTACATTTTTATTTTATAAATAAAGTGGAGTTCTTTGCACATAGGGATTCTATCCTATTCCTCATTCTAGTCCAACAGCCAAGAGGCGGCGAACCCTCAGTGAGTGCCTACTGAGTGAGTAAGTGAGTTGAAAGGACACAAGATGGACTCCTTCTCTGTGACAAACTGCTAGACATGAAGAGGAAAACACTGAAGGAAGCAGGAAGGCAGATTCAGCCTGCCGAGTCTGCTGCCCCAACACTGACCGTGCAGTACAGCTTCCACTCTGCATCATAAAGCAGAATGTCCCCAAGTACAGTTGTTGGCAGACAAACAGACTTACGACGTGGGGACCCGGCTACCAAACAGATCCCTTGAGGCTCATTGGTGCCACCTGTTCCTGATAGGGCAGCAACCTCCCTGAAGAGGCTCTGATGGAGACTCAGGAACGTCAGGAATGGAGAGAGGTAAAAGCTCGCCCTAGAGGAGGGAGGCAGGGGAAGACAGGTACCTGACTCAGACCTAGACATACGTGGGAAGGGACTGAGACTGAAAGTGAGAAGAGGGAAATGTTGGAGGCTGCAGCCAGGGTTGCATATATTACTGCTTTCTTTGTGGCCGGTATCTGACAAAAGAATTTGGCATTTGCTGTAAAGCGGTTCCTCAAGCTCCGTGGGACACACCACAGCAGTTCCCTTCACCCAAACTTGTTCTAGGTCTTAGAAGACAAGCCTGGGCCTTCCCCTTAGAATAGTTCCTAAAATGGGGCTGGAGATTATCCCTGTGCTCTAGTTAGTCACCATCAGCCAACAGTCCAAGACGTGTGGCACGAAGCTCGCCACATTATGGTTTAGCCAGAAAGCACCAAGATGTGTGAATCAACTGCATCTGCGCATCTGGGTCTTTATCTAGTCCTGCTTTGTCCTATCTATGTGGCTTTGGGCAAGATACTCAAATCTACTACTTCATTATCTAAAAATCAAGAAAAGAGCTCATGGCAATTCAGCTAGAATTAAATGAAACATGTAGCAGAATAAGTATTTGATTTTTTGATATTTTGATCTGGCAGCATGGCTGCTCCAGTAAGGATCACCGCCTGTGTGATCCAGCTTTCTGTGTGATCCAGCTTTCTTGAATGCAGAACATTTGATCTTTTGATCCTTTGATCTATCAGCATGGCTGCTCTAGTAAGGATCACACTTAATGGCCTGTGTGATCCAGCTTTCTAGGTGTAGCTTTTTGGAATGCAGAAAGAATGTTGGTCTGAGAAACCAGTTATTGTCTAAACAATTGATGGGTGACTTTGATTGAGGCTCTGCAAACAGAACAAGTTCCTTTGAAGAGGGATGAGTGGAGCAAAGGGTGGAAAAATATACACAGGCATGTGCACACATACACAGATCTATTCACTTGCCTACCATCAACTGCCATTTACAGAGTTCAAGGACAGCCCGTAAGGTAGCTTTTTATTCATGAGACCAACATGAGCCTGTGGTCATGAAACATGTCTTAAACACTAAGGTGGTAAAAGAACACGCATGTGGTCACACCATGTTTATAATAAATAAATAAAATTGATACAGACAAATAAGAAGCTGCAAGGTTCTACCTTTTGGCTCTGAGGCCCTTCCCCTTCATCCAAGGCCCCATCCTCTTGCTGGTCATAGGCAGGACCTCCCAGGATTCGGATTCTCTTCTCACACTGCTTCTTCGCCACAGTCAGCTGGTTAATGTACCTTTTCATGTTCCTGGCCCTCAAAAGATCAGTTTTCATGGCAGCCGATTCCTTACCTTGAATAAGAGGAATAGTAGTCAGTCAGGAGACAAGGAACATAACATCTCTGAGCCAGATCACTGCCTGATGTGTTGCATTTAATTAATTAATTAATTTTATTTTTGAGACAGGGTTTCATTATCTAGCCACAGCAGGCCTGAAGATTGCTCTGCAGACCAGGCTGGCACAGAAATCCACTGCCTCTGCCTCCTGAATGCTGGGATTATAGGCATGAACCACCACACCAGGCTTTAATATGCTATATTTTTAAACAGCAAATGAGAATTTATAAACATGTATGGGTTCCTAAATACAAAATCCAGCCATTTATAAATATATCACTGACAAATCTTACTAAGGTATAAAATGTTTATAAAACCTCTCTATATATACACTCAGGAATTGATTTGTGAGCATATGAATATATAATATCTGTATATGGATATCTATGCATATTAATATGTAGGCATTCATATGCAGGTGAGTGTTCACCATGTGTCTGTCAAGCACTGGCTTGACTTTTGAGATTTAAGACCAGTTGTTTTACTTTATGGAACATTTTAGAATCTAGCTAGCAAGGAAAAGAATCAAAGACAGTACTGGCAATTAAAAGTGTAATGTGGGCCATATGGAAAATATAAGATACCCTCAAATGGTTTGACAGAGGTCTAACCTGGGCTTTCTTAAGGAAACTGCACTCACACAAACATGAATAATTAATAGAATGTGGCAGACAGAAAGACTAGGAGACTGGAACTGAGAACCCTGGACTAGGAGAGAGAACTCTGGGGCCCTGCATAGCAGATGCAAATAGAACTCAAATGGAAATAAATCTGAAGTAGGCAGGAGCCAAAAGATACTGAAAGAACTTCTTTCTTCAATTCAGATGTACTGCAATGCTTTTAATAACTTTAAGAAGTATGCTGCCTTAGGTTTTCTACTGCTCTGAACCAAATATCATGATAAAAAGCAATTTGGGAAGGAAAAGGTTTATTTCATCTTACACTTCCAACTCACCATTAAGGCAGACCTTTCCTTTCTTGTTCATCTTCAAGATCTTACATGAATATTGATATCACAATATAAAAAGTTCTAAAAACCTTAAAGTCTCACAGACTTTACAAATTCAAATACTTATAAAGCCCCCAGGCTCTTTAAAAATATTCAAAATCTCTCTTTAAAAAATCTAAAATCTCTCAAAAATTGCAATGTGTCTCTAAAATATCCAGTTTCTCTAAAACACCAAAGTCTCTATAAAATTTCAAAATTGTTTTAAAAATTCAAAGTATCTTAAACTGTGGGTTCCTGTAAAATCAAAAACAAGTTAAATACTTTCTTACTCCAAGAGGAAAGAAATGGAGCACAGGCACAATCCGATCAAAGCAAACCCAAAATTCAGCAGCATAAAGAATTCAGTGCTTGATTCACTCACAGTCCTCTGGGCTCTAAAGAGTGGGGCAGCTCCACCTCTCGGGCCTGCCGCGAAGCACACACAGCTTGTAGTCTAGGCTCTGGCCAGCTCCACTTTATGGCTGCTGCTGGCTTGGTGGTCATCCCAAGGGAACTGGCATCTCCAAAATGCTGGGGTCTCCTGCTACATCTGGTCTGCACTTTCACTAATAGCCTCTCCTAGAGTTCCCTTCAGGGACTCTGACCCTGCCACACAGTGCCAAGCCTCAACTTTTCTTCATGACCCTTTCAATCCTGGGCCTTCCACTGTAACTAAGGCTACACCTTCACCAATGACCTCTCCTGGTCTCTTTTCATAGATTCTATTTCTGCCACACAGTGCCAAGCCTTATCTGCTCTCCATGACCTCTTCATGCCTTCAAAGCCACTTGGGAAACTCTTACACGTTATCAAGTTTGGCTGCCAGCATGAGGCAGTCTCTGCCCCTTCTGGACTGGTCCCTTCTGAATAAGAGCTGATTCTTGAGCCCCAGTTTACTGGTGTCAATTGTCTCAGAAAAGCAAAGGTTTCATTTTAGTGGTTCTTAATTCAAAATATCAAACAGCTCCAACAGTGTCTTTAAGGGACTCAAACTTCCCTCTGAAACTTCACAGCCAGGCGTCCATCATCTACACTGCTCTCAGTACTATCTTCTGAGTTCTCAATGGGTTTTCTAACCCAAAGATCCAAAGTCCTTCCACAATCTTCCCCAAAACACATGGTCATGTCTGTCATAGCAGTAGCCCATAATCTGTTACCAATTTCTGTCTTAGTTAGGTTTATATATTGCTGTGATAAAACACCCTGACCGTAAGCAACTTGGGGAGGGGAGGGTTTATTCCACTTATAAATATCAGGTCACAGTTCATCATCAAAAATAGTCAGGGCAGGAACTGAAGCAGAGGCCAGTGGAGGAGTGCTGCTCAGTGACTGGCTCTTCATGACTCGTTTAGCCTGATTTCTAGCCTGGTATTAGGGACCACCAGCCCTTCGGTAGCATTACCTATAGTGAGCTGGGCCCTCCCACATCAATCATAAATCAAGAAAATGCACCACAGGTTTGCCCACAGGCCAATCTGATGGGGCCATTTTCTCAATTGAGGTCTCCTCTTCCAAAGTGATTCTACCTGTGTCAGGGTGACATAAAACTGGCCAGCATATATGCTATAGATGAGTTTAATTTTATCAGATTACATAGGAAGCAGTATAAAAAAATGGATCAGACAGTGAAAGACTGTTGGCTTGAAGGAAAGGTCATGGGAAGACTGTTACCATGATGCTGTGCAGGGAGGAATATGGCCTGAACCATGCTCATGGCATTGGTAGTACAGAGGACGTAGGGATGTGAGGATCACAGAGCCAGTGGCCAACAGCTAGACTAAAGGGTAAGTTACTCAGGATTTAAAAAGAATTTAAAAAGAGGCATTAAGTATGGCTTCTGCAACGTTTTTTTAATGACAAATGGGGAAAGTGGGGTCAATTACTGGATCAGGAACATTGGAGAAAAACTGGATTTGTGGAAGATTACAAATTCAATTTTCAACAACGTGGTTGATAATTGTCCAAGGTGGCCTCAACATTGTCCATCTCATACACTCCTTTTGCAATGTCATTCCTAGAAATCTCCCTATGGAAAGCAGGACATATGGTTTCTTTTCTTAGAACTGAGTGGGCTTACAATCATGGTGGAAGTGACTCTATGATTTCTGAATCTAGATCATTAAAGGCCACTGACCTGGAGTTCTGAGACACTGTGCAAGACATCTACCAGCCCCAGAGTATCCACACTTTGGGCCTGAACAATCACTCCATGGAGACATCTATCACAGAGTGGAGCCTGAACTCCCACAGATCTTGGCCTGACTGAGACTTTGGCACACATTCAGTACCAAGTCTGCACCCAATGGTGTACCACCTTGGATGTAAATTACAGAGGATGCCGCAGAAAAGAGGAATTCCTCCCCAAGACTGCTCCAAATGCAGGCTCACAAGGCTTTGCTTAGGACCACTTAGGGTGTACCATTGTGTGTGTGCTGGATAGTTTTATGTCAGCTTGACACAAATTAGTCATTTTGGAAGAGTGAACCTCAATTGAGAAAATCCTCCCACTTAGATTACCCTATGGATAAACCTGTGTTGTGTTTTCTTGATTGATGGAGGAAGGCCCAGCTTCCTGTGGCAGGGTCATCCCTGGGCTGGTGGTCCTGGGTTCTATAAGAAAGCAGGCTGGGCAAGCCATAAGGAGCAAGCTAGTAAGCAGCACTCCTTCGTGATTTCAGCTTCAGCTCCTGCCTCCAGGTTCCTAACCCTGACTTCCCTTCATGCTGCACTACAACTGTAAGCTAAAGTAAACCCTTTCTTCCCCAAGTGGCTTTGGTCTTGTTTTATCACAGCATGTAGTATATCATGCAGCAAAAGATAACTAGAGCAGGCAAAATGTGGTTGAGGCATTTTAGATGTGTAAGTGGGACTTTAAGGTTTTTTGACTAGTAGATGGTACGCGAGTGGGTGAGATAACCCAAGGGAAACAAAATAATCCTAGGCCATAATGTAAACAAATCATATGTCTAACATGAAAAGGAGACAGGACGGGCACCATGGATACAGGTATCTAGATAAATATAGATACAGGTATAGATACAGGTACAGTTAGATAGGGGCAGTTCTACAGTTTGTGCATTATTTTCTTCTTTCCATGTGTACGTGTGTATGGTATGAGTGTGTACAGGTATGTGGGGGGCATATATGTGTGTATGTAAGCTTACGTGTTTTCACACATACATGTGTGGAGACCCAAAGTTGATGTCAGGAATGTTCCTGGGTCACTCTTCTACCTTAATCTTTGAGAAAGTTTCTCGAGAGCCACCTTGCTCTGGGGATGCCCGGTTTCCAACCTCTGGTGCTGGAATTACTGGTGTGGGCCACCGCACCAGCCCAGCATTTACATGTATCCAAACACCAGTCCTTGTTTGTGCAGCAAGCAGCCGTGTCCTCTCTGTCTATGCCTGAACACTGCCTGTCAGTCTGTCTTACTGGATCTCTGAGGTGTGACTGTGAGAGCTAGAGACAGAGCAGAGTACAGAGAGACAAAACTGGGCCGGGGAGGGAGGTGGCTCAGTGGTGAGAGCACTTGCCGTATAAACAAGTGGACTGGAGTGTGGATCCCTGTTTCTCTTCTTCAGAGCTGGAGTTCTAGAAAAGGCAACAGTACTCATCAGAATGTTGGCCATATTGTTACAGGCCTTTCGACTGCATTTGATCCAGTTAACTCATCAATTCAAGAAGCACTTGGTGAGTCTAGGACAGAGGGGACCACTGCATTAGAAATATGACAGTAGCTCCTGGGTCTGACAACTACACTAGCAGGAGTTAGAACACACAGGAGATGAACCCTAGCGCGTTTGGTTAGGGCCTGTTCGGTTTCCCTCAAAGTGCAGTCTAAGTAAGGTTCTGCACATCCTCCCTGGAGACCTTCAGTTCCCCGGCATCGTCACGACTTCCTTCCTTCGTGTTCCACTTAGTCACTACATGCAACGCACCAAACAGTACCAAGGCAGGCTCAGCTGTGCTCACTGCCAGGCGAGAAGCAGCGCCTTAGAACTGCAGTCGCAAGCAGATGCAGGGCGGCAGGAGCCCTACAGACCTCAGGCATTTTCCCATAGGTGAGCTGAGGCCTATTATCACTTCATTTCTATCATGGCTTCCGAACGTGTCCCGCATTAGCTAACAGGAACACTAACTGGTGGAGCAACTAACTCAGAAGTTATCGAAAAGGGAAAAATATTTTGCAATCCCCTCTTTATGAGAGGATAAAGCTAACGCAGTTTGCTTCTAATTAGCTTTGTGAATGCCAGATGCTTTGTGGGTGTATCTAAATAAACATACACTTGTAAAAGCTAATTTTCTAGAAAAATGTTCACTTTTAAATACACAGGTGCACACGTACACATACAGAGATGGGAGAGGAAGGGAGAGAGTGGGAAGAAGGGGGGAGACAGACAGAAAGTCAGAGAGAGACTGAGACCATTACCAATTCCTCTTGTCAGAGGCCTTGAGAACATATTTACTTAAGAGTTAGCCAAGGTTCAAGATGACTTCCTAATACGAAGCTGGCAGCATTTCCCAGCAGCTACTGAACTAATTGTCACAACCTCTGGAAATTGCAGCTGCCTAGGACCTCAGAACTATTTGCCTTCCTTTTCAACTTGAGGCTGCTATGTTCTTTTAAATAAAGAGCAAATGGGATTGTCTGATCAAACCCTACCTCCTGAGATGTCACAGTCCCAAGTGTCACACCACTTCAGTGGAGATTGTACTTGTTTCTGAAGAAGCAGAAACCACAGCAAGTCAACAGAGAGCCACATAGTGTGGAGAGGAGACAACAGAGGCCCAGAACCTGGCATACCCTCATCCTGAGGCACCTGCAGCTACCCATTTCCTTCCCCGAATGCCCCATGCTGGAGCTGGGAAGGCTTCTTTCTGCTTAGGGTCCCAACATGCATGTGATGCATTTCTGAAGTAATTATGTCAACTCAATCCACACACTAAATTTAGCATCCGGCTTCCAAATCAGCACTGTGTGTTGAGCAGATAGATCTGAGATATGGAGAGCACAGATCTGAGTGGCAGAACCTCTAAGTCTTGAGATGAAGGCCTAGGAGAATTACTAGTGTAGTAGAGAAAATTTATGACTGAAAATCAGGGCAGCTAGATACCAATTCTGACTCACAAATTGACTAATGTATTCTGCTTTCAAACCAGAGAAACTGTTTAACACCTCTGGACTCAACTCCATTTTATAAGCTGCAGATGTTAGAAAATACTATCCTGGGGAGAGTTATGATGCGCCCAGGAGCAAAAAAGCCCACATGGCTGGAGTGCAGCCAGGGGTCAAATGGCAGGAGCCAATGGCAAGTTGAGAGGGCAGAGTGACCAGGTCCTTCAGGCTCAGGTTAAAAGAAGGGAAAGACAATGAAGATTTTGAAATAGTCTGAGTGAAATCACAAGATCTGTATAGATGGTTAAGTCACCATGACTTCTGTAGGGAAGTACACAGAGAGTCAATAATTCCCAACAATCAAAGACAGAAAAGACCAGAAACAGTTCCTGGAAGTGAGCCCGTGCTTGCCAACCTCCTCCAATGCCAAGACCAACAAGCCCTCCATATAAGAAGTGGGTGAAACTCAAGCATTTATATTTGTCCAGAGTTTAGTTAGGAAAGTCTGCAGGAAGAAAGTTTGTTGAGTAAACTAAACCAGAAATGAACTGTCCACTATTTATAAGTTAGCTATAAAGATCTCCCTTTGTCACACACAAAGTAACTTTCCTGCTCATAAGTCAAGTGTGAGTTTCAGAGGCCCTGTCACAGGCATCTGCAATAGAAGCCAGTCTGATCTCCTATCTCTGGGCACGCATCTTACTGAAGGCCTCTATGGCTCTGCCCGGCTTTGGTGGATCCCTCACTCCAACGCTCATGTGGGCCATGAAGCTGCCCTGGCTTCGGAGATCAATTGCTGAACTCTCACCCCAAGGTAATCAAGTCAATTCTGAATAAGTAGAAGCACAGAGCCCTCAACTTCAAGAAGAGCTTCTGGGTAAAAGCCAAACAGGACAAAGCGGACTCTGAAGTCAGAATTGAGACCAAAACTTAAGGGGGAAACACTTGATCCAAGAGCTGTTTTAAGTTAAGGCCATGCTAGCCCTCCTACACGCTGCCGTGCTTAGTCCCTGCATATGGACTGAGGACTAGAAATTTCTAACAGCCTACAGTCACCTGTACAGTGTCAGCTAGCTCCCTGCTTAAGATAGCTTTGCTATGAAGTTTCAGTCTCCACCCACTCTATATCTAATATAGCTTTATTGATATATAATTTACACATGATAAATTTCACCCGTTTATTTTTATTGTATACAACTCAATGTTCTTTTTTAAATATAAACTCAGAGCTGTGCAACTGACATGACACCACAATCACAAGACAGAATGTTTTCTACCGACAGTAGTCACGTGCCGCTTCACCTTCAAGCATCCCAACCCACTCCAACAGCCCTAGGAAACTAAGACCTACTGTTTGCAGCGCTGCCTGATCTGCACATCCCATGTGAACAGAACCACGGAATGTGTGGCCTTTTCATCTGGTTTCTTTTACAGCACTCTCAAAGATCATTACTTTTCGCTGCTGAATGATGTTTCATTATATGAACACCACACACTTCAGCCACTGTTGGTGCCACACAGATTACCTCTACTTTTTATATGTTCTGAATAATGGCACAGTGATATTATTGTACAAGTTTCTGTGGAGGTACAACTTCACTCTGCCTTTAGTGTACTCCTGCCAGTGGGAACACTAGGTCACATTGTGATTCTCTGATGAAAATCTTCAAAAACTGCCAAGCTGTCTTCACTTCCCATTTCCATAAGGAATGTGTGAGGGTTCCAGTGTCTTTACAATCTCATCAATATGTTTGTATCGGTCTGATGTTATCTTAGTCACTCTAGTAGGTATGGGATAGTATCTCATATTAGTTTTGATTTGAATTCCCCTATTGTATAGTAATGTTGCTTTCACATGATTGTTGGCCATTTGTACATCTTTGTAGAAACATCTACTCAAATACTTTGGACATTTTTCTGTTGAATTATTTGTGATTTTGATGATTGTATTAAAAGAGCTTTGTGGATGCTATATACAAGCTCCTTGTCAGAAACATGATCTGTGAACCTTCTTTTCATTTTTCTCTTTCTCTCCTTATCTTCCTTTTTTTTTCTTTTCTTTTTTTCTTTTTTGAGTCAGAGTAGACCTGACTAGCCCAGAACTCCTGCCTCCGCCTTCTGAGTGTTAGGATTAAAAGTATGCAGTACCATGCCTTGCTTCTTTTCATTTTCTCTATGACATACTAAGTTTTAATTTTTGAAGGTCAATTTATTGTTTCTTGTTGGCTTTGAATCAAGATAAGGTCACGAATCATCAAGGTAGGCTCTAATCCAGTATGACTGATGTCTTTACTCAACCAAGAGATTTAGACAAGGAAGAAAAACAAGTGCTGAAGAAGGCTAATATAAAACACAGGAGAAAGTAGGCCATCTACAACAGCCTCCCCTCATCTGTGATGAGTTTGCTCTAAGTCCCCAGTGGATACCTGAAGACTCACATAGTACCCAAACTTTACACACACACACACACACACACACACACACACACACACACTATGCTTTTATCTTCACATTCCAAACAATTATAAAACTTAATTTAAATGCTAGGCAAAGAAAGACATTAACAACAACCGTGAATTAGAAACACTGAAACAAAATACAGTAATAAAACTACTATCATTGCTACTCTTGTGCCTTGGAGCCATTTTTAAGCAAGTGTTACACGAACAAATGGATAGCCAATGTAAATAGCTAAGTAGCTAAGGCAACTACTAAGTAACTAACAGATGGATAGCATATACAACATGGATACCCTGGACAAAAAGCTTATTTCCATCTAGCATGGCATAGAGCAAACGGCAGGAGATTTCATCAAACTACTCTCAGCAGTGCAACTTGGAACTACAGTAACCCGCTGAGAAAGGAATTTTCCTGACTAAACTTACATCAACAAGGGAGAGCACCAAAAAGACGAGGGTGATGAGAAAAATCCCTGTCTAGTATGTTCTTTAAAATATCTGTCAAACTGTCTGGAAGTGAAGCATCTTCCCCTCAAGAACAATGAGAATAAGGAGAGGAACACAGCCAATCTTCTTACTGGTGTCATTAGTACAGGCTTCAAAGACAAGACTCCCTTCCTCATTCAGAGTAAAAGCCCAAGTCTCCACAGCACCAGCAAGGCCCTTCATGACTGGCCACTGTACCTACGTAAGCTTGTGCTGGGCTGTTTTCCTTCAGCCTATCTTTCAATGGATAGCAGCTTTCTCAAACAGACCTTCAGGCCGTAAGGATTATACTTGCCCTTCATTCAGGAGACACTCCCAAGTCCCTGGTCAGTGCTCACGGCTCACCATCTGGGTGAGGTCTTCCCACACTCCCACTGAAGACTTCAGCCTCTGTTCTAGATGAACGAGATCCCATACCACCCCAACTCATCCCCCGCATAGACGCGCTGCTCTCCAAAGCACTCACCATCTTCTGAAGTATTTGTGATTTTTTTTTTAATTGTTTGACTTCCTTCCAGCTCAGCGAGAGATTCTTGCTTCACTACTGAATTGTTACCACCAAGGAGGTACTCAACAAGATTCACACAGCTGAGTACATACGGCCTTCATTGGGGGCTGAGATCAAGAACCCGTGCCTCTTCCTGGTCTGCACCTTCCCTGCCTAACCTTCCTTTTCACACAGCTCCTACTTTCTGCGAGTGACTGGAGGGGACAGATCATAGTCCTCAAGCCAAGCTTCTTTTTGCTCTTGTGCTGGCTAGAGACTTGAGGCAACAGTGTGGTTTAGAGTCTCTGGTTCAATTCTTATCTGTTCTTTTAGCACACTACTGCCTGGCAGGGATTCGAACACATCTGGGAGTTTTTATGAGAAGTATATTCATCTAGCTGAAAGTGGGGTCTTTGTGTCTACAGCAACTGCTGTGCTGTAGACATTGACGTGTCTTCCAGCTTCATGTATTCAAGGGGTAATGTGGCAATGAGACAGAAGGGAGCAAGTTCCATGACACCGAAAGCTATCCTTGTTTCCAATCACTCCCCAGGTCAAGCCCAGGTGAGAACTCTTCTTTATCAGACACAAACAGGCAAAATGACAGAGCACATTTATTTGGACTTTAAAACCGAAAACACAACTGTGGAAAGAGGAAAAAGCTCTTAACAATCCAAACACTTACCTGACGGAAACGAGAAAGTAAGAAAACTCGAATCCATGTGATCACTAAAATGACTATTAAGAACATGGTTCCAACAGAAATATTAATGGAAATTACACTGAGAAAAATGATACCCAATAGAGCTTAATTAAAACGAAAAAGGAAGCCAGTGGTGATGGCGGTGGCACACACCCTTAGCCCCAGCACTCGGGAGGCAGACATACGCTGATCTCTGTGAGTTCCAGGACAGCCAGAGTTACAACAGAGAAACTCTGTCTCCAAAACAAAACAACAAAAAGAAAAAGCCCACTACACACACGCTCTAATTCCAACTGTCTAAGATCTGTGGCCACAGCTATGTTTCATAGGTTTATAAGAGTAAAGTGCTCAGTGGGTAAAGCCTTGGAAGCATAAACACTCAGTATGATTCCTGGAACCCACATCAAAAATGCTGGGCCTGGTAGCGGGGGTCTGTAATCCCACCACTGTGAGAGTGGAGAGCCTGGACCCTGGGGCCTCACTGGCCAACCAGCTAGAGTACTTAGTAAGTTCCAGGACAATGAAAAGCCCTTTCTGCCCTCATCCTGCCCTGAAAGGTACCTAATGATACTCAAGGTTGTCCTCTGGCCTCCACATGTATGTTCTCTCTCTCCCTCTCCCTCTCTCTCTCACACACATACACACACACACACACACACACACACTTTTAAACGTAAACCAGGAGAAAGTGAATCGGTTCTTACCCTTGTGCCTCTTCAGTTGAGGAATGCTGCTAATTGTAGTTGCTTGGATGATTTCCACTACAATTTGATACCTGATTTTAAAAGAGAGAAAGAAAAGGTTCAATGGGAAGAAAATGCTATCTATTTTCAGAGGTACCTTCAGACTATGTTTACACTAAACAAACAGCACAGGGGCTATGCGGCTCAAGACTCACGGAAATGATCCTAATGGCCTGAACACCTATAAGAGGCCAGGCACTGTGCCACATGCTATCATTTCTGAGGCGCTAACATAAGAGTCACTCTATTCTGACAGAGATCATTATGACCTGCCCACATGACTGAAACTTCAAGGTCATGTTCCACTTTGAGGATCATGTTAAACTCTTCCATTCAGCATTCCCTTGTAACTAGAGCCAATAGGTTCTATCTCTTACATTTTCATTTCTAATAAGATCACCACTAGATACAAGTAGCTATTAAATTTAATTATATTAAAATCTTAGGGTTGGGGGTGGAGCTCAGTGGTAGAGCTCTTAAATCCATGTTCAAGCCCCACATTCTACCCCCTGTATTACCAAAGAAAGAGAGGAAGGAAGGAAGGAAGGAAGGAAGGAAGGAAGGAAGGAAGGAAGGAAGGAAGGAAGGAAGGCGGGCTGGCTTTTCTTCAACATACCCACTGCTCACAGCCTCAGAAGGCACTGGCCCAGCTGGAGTGTATAAGCAGGAAGCACCGTCTCCGGGTGCAGACAGTCTATTAGGTGGTGCTTCCAGACTACTTCCCTAACGCCTGCAGCTCCACGCCCACTGTCCTGGTGTATCCATTACTCCTCACAAGACTGTTCCAGACCCTTGTGGCAGGACATCTGTTGTGGGGCTTTGGCTCAGATGTTTTCCTGAAGCTGCCTTGGAACATACATTGCACTGAGAGCTGAGAACTGCTGGCCTCGAGCACAGGGTGTGTGTCTGAGAGGAGCTCACTCGGGGAAAATAAGGAAACATTCCCGTGTTAGATGCCAGGTGCAAGCCTGGGGCCGTGGCTATTTTGAGTGTATTTAATTGGACTTAAGAAATGAAGGGTATTTTTGTTTGTTTGTTTTTGAGACAAGGTCTCAATATATATTGCTGACTGTCCTTAAACTCAGTAGGTAGACCAGGCTGGCCTCAAACTCTTAGAGATCCCTCTGCCACTGACTCCCAAGTACTGAGATTAATGACGTGTGCCACCATGTTTGGCTCAGAAATGAAGTTCTTGAGAGTCACTCAGTGGTTATTAGGTATTTCTCTAAGATTTGTCCTAAGAGTTTCATATTCTCTATTTACAATTTTGTTTAAGGGTTTTCCACAATAAAGCTATTTAGCATTAGTTCTTACTTTAAACACTAACTGGCCTAGCCTGGTACTCGAGATCCCAGCTTTTGGGAGGTTAAGACAGAAAGATCACAAGTTTGAGACCAGTCTGGACTACAAAGCGAGTAAGGGACCAGCCTGGAAAGCTCGGTGAGACCTTATCTCAAAATGAAAAGAAAAAAAGAGGACTGGTCACAACTCAGTTACAGAGCATGTGCCTAACATTCACAAGGCCTTGTTTTACAACAAAACAACACAAACCACTGGCTGGTTTTTAGGGCAAAACTCACATAAAATCCTTCAGTTTTTCAACCAAAAGCAACAGAGTCACACAAATTTATCAAAATTAAAGCTATCTGTGGGTTCCTCACAAATCCGTACCTTTTTATATGTCTTTGGGTACACAATATAAATACTAGTGTCTGACTCTCACCATCACAAAGGCAAGCTGTTAGGAGCCCTGACACTTTCACCTCCAGACTGTGGCAGACACTGGCAGCTGCATGTCCCACTTCATTCCCTATTCCTGACTGAACCTCAGTCCTATCAGGGAAAGCAATGTACTTAGCCAAAAACATCAGGGCAGTTATGGATGGCCATCTGATAGGGTTCTGGTCGAGGAGATAAAAGCAGACATTGGAAAGGGATAGGTTCCAGGAAAGCACTCTCAATGGCAGATTGCATAGAGAACCTCTGAAACATTTTATCTTTGCCTTTTTATCATTGACTGCCCTGTGTGAAGCCAGGATGCAACTGGACAAAGCGGCATCAGCCACTTCCATCCTTTAAGAACCACGAAGATAAGGCCGCCTGCCATAGGGATGGTGAAGTAAGAAGACACGTAGAGTTTAGGTCTCCAGTGACATTCCTAAGCCATCAAACCAGCCCCACAACGACTATGTCAGGGTGTATTTCCTACATTGGTGTCGGGGGGTGCGGGCAGACTCCCTCCCAATTATAAATCACTGTGTGTGAACCTGCCTTGTGTACAAATGTCATCCATCTAGAAGAAGGTTCTTTGAGAACTCCATACACATGGAAAGTATCCCCGGACTGAGTATATATTCAGGCTGTTTTGCAAATTGAATCTTGCTAGGAACATTAAGGATAATAGTTTTCTGGTTGAACCACCATCATTCCACCAAATAATGGCAAAACACGAAAATGGCTCCTCGTGTGACTTGTCCCACGAGTTGCTAAACGGGTGAGTAAATAGCTTACAAGAAGCCTCCAGAGTCCTGGGACTACCGAAGCCGACCATGGCCTAACAAAGGCCTTCATTAGTCTGGGCCTGAGGTCTGCTACTAGAACACACTGACTTACCACTCAACTCCGGAGCGTATCTGCAAACCCCTCCCCGTGCTGCCATCGGGAGTCTGTCCATCCACACAGTGGTTCTAATCTGAAGCGTACCATGTGGAAACAATTTAATGGACTGGATGCCACCCCATTTTTTAAAAAATCCCTAATCTATCATATCATACATGTTTATTTCAGGGAATTCGATAGAGAAGAGACATAATCAAACTGCTTTCAACAAACATTTGTCGATGTCTTCCTATGCTCTAGACACCCAGGTATGACCAATGTGGTCGCTGCTTCAGGACACTCTGGAGATGTATCAAATTAGAGGGAAAACATTCAGCCAATAGTATTTATAATTACAAAATGCATGCAAACAAATTTTTATGAGACTCTGATTCTTAAAATGAAAATGACATGTGTGTTTATAACTTCAGACATATGACGGTGTAAATGAACTTGGGTTACTCCAATGGGAACGACTGAAGGGCAGTTGTATTATGGGTCATTTAAAAACTTTTCTAAACTGTTCCTCTTTCTGTTTCACTCTCTTCCTGACATCCCCAAGCTTATGTTTCCATTTCTGCACTAGTGGCACCATCCTTCTGAAAACCCTGCTCTATTTCAGAAAGCGAGTAAGCATCCATCTCGAAGCCCTATTGTTTGTCCTCTGAACATCTGGAAGTAAGCTCTTATTCTTCCTTCTGCTGTCACTCATTTCTTCTCACCTGTGGGCCATGCATTGGCTCAACAGTCCAGCTAGCTCCCTGACTCTGCCCTTCTCTCCCACCCAAACCCACTTGAGCACGTCTGTCCAAACCCCCTCCCCATCTTCTTCCACTCCATCCTTCCCTTGCTCGGGACCTTCTCACAGGAGAAACCTACACCCCAGCCTGCCATTCCCTCCACAAGCAGGCTAGCATCAGTTCGCCCACCAAACCAGCTCCTTAATCCTCTTGATAGAAACGCTGACCCCAGCCGGGTCAACTTCTATCTCACTCTCCAAACTAGTTTCTTGGCCTCTTACTCTGCTTCCTTCCAGAAGGCAATCTCCCAGTAGGAAGACCCACCTAATTAAAGCTAACAAAGCTCACGTCTTCCCTCAAGTCTTTTTATGTAATGTGGAATGCACATTAAAATCTGTCTTCTCCCAAATTCTAGCTCAGTTCTGCCTGATAGTAGCGTCTTCATTTACTATATTACTCTGCTCATTTAAAGAGCCACATTTCCTCGAAGAGTGCTATGAGTAGACGGATGGAAATCATGTTCAATCCTATGTGTCCAGTCACTGGAGTCGAATGAAAGCCTAAAAACCGATGATACATTTGTGAGCCCAAGACAATATTGTGACTTCGTCTATGAAAAAGATGGGATACCTTTTTCTTTCCATCTGATTATGAGTCCCTTAAAGGCAGGGGCTGGGTCTGTTTTTCTCCTCTTGGAACCAGGTCGGCACTAAATATACAGTAGGTGCTCAAAAATATTAATGAGCTGAACTAACAAGACTTACCATCTCTAACCTTCATGGATACACCTAATCTGAACAATTTGTCCTTTTGATGTTCTTAGAGATTCATGCTTTGAAATAAATGATCAGGGATGTTACTGAAGAAATACACACTGTCTGAGTAGAGAGTTAACACTTTTTAAAAATGAACTCCTAAAATCACAACTAACAGGAGCTATCGTTACAATTCACGTTGTTTTACTAGGTGCTAGGTTTCACTTATCCCCGTGATAGACTCTATGGCCAGCTCTCCATTACAGAGCTGGACAGTGAAGCTCAGAGGGATTAAGAAATTCATACCAAGTCCTACTGCTTGTAAATTCTACATCTAGAGTGACAGCTGAGGGTTTCCTGACGTAAGCACTGTGCTGTTAACCATTCTCCTGCTTTTCTAAAACTCAATATAGGTCTAAGCTTATCTCTTCAAACACTTTTCAAAGCATCGCCAGTGTAAGATAGAGCTCCCAAACTTGCCACCACCCATACCACCACCACCAGCACCCATCCACCCAGTTTCTGCCTGGTCAAACTATAAGGTTCCCAGCACACTGCAGCACTTCCTGACTTCACTTTTGCTCTCCTATTGGTCCTCCTTCTTACACAATCACCGCCCCTTATCTGCTCAAATCCCATTGGTTCCTAAACACTTGAGGCCATGACCATTCCTCCTGATGGTAAGGAATTTCTCTTTCATGGGAGATTTAATGCTACAACTACCGGCCTTTTAAAACCAACTTCACTCCACTTCTAGCCTGAAGACCCATCTTACTGCTTAGCTATTTATATCCACATGGGTCAGTGATGCTGGATTACTGTAAACAGCACAGGTGCTCAGACCTCCAGGAAACAAGCACCCATGTCCCTGAGTCTTTCTTCCTCCAAAGGAGGCTCTGGTCATGCTGGTGGTGAATCTGGTTCCAGAACCAAGAGAAAGTTGTAGACTTTGCCTTGACTGGATCTGTGTAGATTGTTGTGTTTATTTTTCCAGAATGACAGTGTAAACTCAAGAGTTAAGAAGAGCAGGCTGGTGGGATGGCTCGGTGGCTAAAGGGGCTTGCTGCCAAGCCACCAGCCACCTGAGCCGGACAACCTAAGTTTGGTCCCTAGGACACACATGGTAGAGGGAGAAAACCGACTCCCCTAAGTTGTCCACTGACCTCCACAGATGCCCTATGACATTTGTGCATGCATGCACACCCAATAAATAAAATTTTTTCATTTTTAAATTAAAAACTAAATTTTTAATTACAGAAAAGTACCATAACCTGAATTCAGCTACTTCCCAGCTCCAGCAATTACCCTGCCCACAGCCTCTCTTCTGTTATGGACAAGGTAAGGACACACAGAAGTGCTCCTCTGAGTGGCCACCTCATGTCCCATTTCATTTTCATCACTAATCTGGTTAAGTTGACTTAGAGCAAGTTGGTGTTTATGAACTCTTCCCACTGAACACCTGAAATGCATTGAGCTTCAAAGCAGCCTACAGCTTACTGCACTTCCACTAACTACCTACACACCAATCACAATCTCCATTAGTCTGTCTCTCCCCCCCTCCATCCCTCTCATTACGTCCTCACGGTGTGTGTGTGTGTGTGTGTGTGTGTGTACACACACTTTAAAGAACGATTACTTTTGAGTTTTCTGGATATACACATGCTGGAATGTCTTAGCCTGTGGTAGACAATTTGGTAAATAGTTTGAAATACTATTTAATAGTAAACCACCAAGGATATAGCCAGGTGCGGTGAATGACTTTAATCTTGGCACCTGGGAGGCAGAGGCAGGTGGGTCTCTGTGAGTTTGAGGCCAGCCTGGCCTACATAAAGAGTTCCAGGCCAGCCATGGCTATTCAGAGAGAACCTGTTTCAAAAATACGTAAGTAAATAAATAAATAATAAACAAAATTAGCAAGCATAGAGAATTGAATTTACAATTTTTTAAAGAAAAATAAAAAAAATTAAGAAAATCTAAACATTTTAAGAGATTTTTCAGAAATTTCTAGAATCTGGGAATAACGTGATAGAGGGATCCCAGTTAAAGCATATGAGAAAAGATCCGTGGTGATTTCGGTCAGCTCAAGTGCTGTTCTCTGTCATCTCCATGACCCTGCTATGGGGATCCACTACATGATTTAGAACAGGATCAGAACACTCACTAGTGTGAGCTTTGACACGAGATTGTGCCTTTTTCAATCCTGTTTCTAAGACATGATGTATCACTCTGGAATAATTATTTAGTTTCTAAATCACATGGGAAGAAGAATTTTGCCTTATAGAGTTGTTATGCAGGCCAAGTTGGATGATAAGCTACACATTTGGGACAGTGCCTATCCCACAGAATCAATTATTACTGTTCCTTACCCCCATCACTGACTCTTCAGATATGTACCATGTACCATGTAGCATGTGTGTTTGTAAGAGATGTGTAAAGATTTTTAATATAGCCATACTTTTTCCTAATTAAATTCTCCTAATTTCCAGACTCTCTTCAGTCTAACAAAATCAGGTGTATACACTGAGGTTTTTAACTGCAATAGGCTGGAGAATTCATACCAGATAAACTGTGAAGGGTCCTCCAATCAAAGAGGCAAATAATGTGGCTGAGAAGACTGGGAAAGAGTGAAGTCCTGTAAAATTTAAAGGAAGCTTCACTTGGTAGGCTCGGAGCATGGCCTAATGCTGTAGGCAACGTTGGGTGATCAGGGTTCAATTTCCTCAGGAATCATAAAACTTTAGGGAAACCTACATATGGTCTGTTAAGAGCAGAAACCCCTTATCTGAAGTGCAGCATCTCAATTATAAATCAAAGGTGTTTCTGCGTCAACCCCCTAGTCAACACCAGGGTGCTTCCTTTCTACTGATAGAATTCCAGTCTAAATTTTAGAAAAAAAACCTCAGTGATGAAGAAAACTCAAGAGAGTGGGGGTCATAATGACGTTTTTCAGCTTCAGTGTGTGTGAGAGAAATATTGCTTCCAGTAAACTTGGTAGCTGGCTCTAGAGTCTGTTACTCCAGCCTGATAAATGGCTGGACAGACTTTATTTTCTCAATGTGAGCCAATCTTTACTTTCTCTAAAATAACATATGTTCATTGAAGAAAATGGAAAAAATATACACAGCACAACACTCAAAGTTAACTGTGACTCACATCTGGCATAGACTCACATCTGGCACATCTTTCTCGCACTCAGTTTCTTGTTTTGTTTTGGTTTTTTTTTTTGGCTTTATTAAGATTTATAAGACACATTATTTTAGAACTTTTTAAAATCAGTTTAAGGTTAACCAACTGGAGAGATGGATCAGTGGTTAAGAGTGCTTACTGCTCTTGTGGAGGATCTGAGTTTGGTTCCCAGAATCCATGTTTGGCAGTTCAAAATCCCCCGTAACTCCAGCTCCAGGGGGTCCAACGTCCTGTTCTGACCTATGAGGCATTCACACACAAGCACATACGCACACACAAGTATACATGAGTAAAAATACAATAAGTCTTTAAAGTTAATATTCATGGAAGATGTCATATTTAAATATTCCAACTCTGTGTCATTAGTAATACACAATACAGATGTACCAATTGTTTAAAAACTAAATCTTTATTGTTAAGTGTTTTGGTTATTTTACACTTTTCTCTATTTTAAATAAAACTGCAAAAACTAAAACAAAGAAACAGATAAACCCTACACTCTTGGGGAAGAAAAATCTTTCCACAAACTCATGAATCTTTTGGGATAAATTATGTATAGTAATTAGCTTAAAAAAAGAATTGGTATCTTCACATTATTAAATAGCATTACAGAAGAACTTATACATCAGCCACAGACATGTCTGTTTTTCTACACCAGTGGTTCTCAACCCTCATAATTCTGTGACCCTTTAATACAGTTCCTCATGTTGTAGTGACCCCAACCATAAAGTTATTTTCCTTGCTCCTTCATAACTGTAATTTTGCTGCTGTTATGAATCATAAGGTAAATATCGGATATGCAGATGGTCTTAAGTAACTCCTGTAAAAGGGTCATTCGACTCTCAAGGGGTCAGGACCCACAGGTTGAGAACTGCTCTTCTACACCCTTGCCAACAGTCAGTGCCACCAAATATTTGACACTCACCACTATTATGAACAAAGGAATGATGTGGTCTTTATTTCTTGTGTCTCTGGAAATGAATAACAAGTACTTTGGAGAATAACGAGGCCAGCAGCTATTTGTGTAAGGTGACCTGAGGTTAGTGGTATAATGGACACTGTGTTGAGGGCACAGATGGAAGAGATTTTAAGTTAAGACTTAGAAGGAAAATGGGAGGGGGGGCAAGGGGGTTCCTATCAAAAGGGATTTCAATCCTGCTTATCTTTCTAGTTTGCAAAAGGTGACTCCACAAAAGACACAGGCATGCTTAACCTTTTTACATTCATGGTGCACACAGAAAATGACATCTGAACAGAAGCCTGGAGTAATCAACCATCCGAGGCCCTAGCCAAGCACCACAAGGGCTGAGGAGACTCAGCTCTGTGAATCACAGCAGATAGGAAGTTCAGGACTGGAGCAGCTGAAATGAGGTGCCATGATTTATATAAACGTTATAATATCCCCTTCTCCTCTGCACACATAGAAATAAGTACTCTTATTATTAACAATTTTCATTGAGGAGGCTGGGTTACAGGGTTGTCATGAGTTCGAGACAAGCTTGGGCTACATGGTGAGACCCTATCTCCTAAGTGTCAAAAAAAAAAAAAACCCAAAAATCAAAAAGTCTTCATTTGTTTATGATTAGTGAATCTATTTTCAGTCTTGTCTGTGCTTTTAATCACCATAAATTAGCCAATGTTCCTACAGATTTGTTTTCTAGTACTCAGAACCGACAGAAATTGTATGCTACTGAAATACCAAAGCCATGTCACCGCTGTCTGTGTCCTTTAGCTAACCCAAGAAAGCCAGGCTGCTGCTACCTATGTGTAGTTTGTCCGAGTGCTCCTTGTGTCCTATGGCGGGTCCCACTGTCACTGCTGCTCATTTACACAGTATGCATACAGTACAACTGTCCTAAGTTTTATTCTCCATGCTTATATTATGTATCTCTATTTGGAGTATTCACTAAACATTGTGTTGCTCCTGGGCTTTATAGCCTATTTTAAAATTTATAATACATTTTGAGTGACGTTTACCTGGAGTAAGATACCGTGTTACTTCATCTCATCAGTTAATCCTACTTAAGTCAGGCTCTGAGAATTGTGTTGTCTGCCCCTGACAACTGCTAATTTAACTTTTTGCTTTTATTGGAAACCTGGCATGATCTGAGAAGTGTGTTAAGAAGTTACATGAATGGTGATCTCCTTTAATCATCACAACAAACCTACGAAATCACATCTAGGTCCTTCATCTCAGCTTAGAACTCAGGTTCGGAGTTTAAATGACATGTTCAAGGTCACATAGCTTGCACATACCAAACATGAAATGCAGATCTAATTCAGTGGGGTCCAGGTCTGTGTGTCAGGATGGTTTTTGTGGGGTGAGGATACTTGAGATGGGGGAGGAGAGTGTCCTCAAGACAGGGTTTCACTATAGCATGACACTGAACTCAAATTCATCATCCTTTTGCCCCAGCCTCCCATATCATGAGATGGTAGCCCTGTGTCACCATGTCTGGCTTTCTATATGACTTGTGAGCCCAAGTTCTTGGCTTTTTTAGAAGCATGAATGATTACTGTAGGGTGACTTTAAAAAAGATTTATTTTTAATTATGTGCATGTATATGTGTGTCTGTGTCTGTGTGCGTATGTGCAGGTGAGTGCAATTATGCTCAGAGAACCGAGGTGTTGGAGCACTCTGGAGTAGAGTTACAGGCAGCTGTGAACTGCCCAACATGAGTGCTGAGAAGAAAACTTGGGTCCTCTGGGAAAACAGCAAGTGTTCTCTAACTGCTGAGCCATTTCTCCAGGCCCTGGGTTGATGTTCCATGCTGTTAAGCCTTGTCTAGCTCCGGAATTGTACTTCTGTAGTAGTACAGTGACTGGTCACCCCAGGACAGAGTAGCCATCGTCATCTCCTAACAATTTTATTCATCTTACATTAGTACCACCCATGAGATTACTTTTGTCTATTATATCAGCACAGGAATACCACATGATGGGCACTATTATCATCTCTTCCCAACTCCATATTCAATGACATCATGTTGGTGACTGGAAAATCACTGTGCCTGCAGTTCTAACAGCTGAAACTGGCAGATGCCTCAAAGTTAGAGTTCTCAGCCCACTCAAAAAGCAGCCGCTAAAGTGACCTAGTGTGCCACTCCTCCACTCTTCACCACCGATCTTTAGCAGACCTCCTGAGTCACAAAGCACTTTGCCGCAGCAAGCAGGGACTGGGTGTTTCTTTCTCATCCTGACTTAAGATGTTTCCTTTGGAGTATAAGAAGGCCCATCTCTGGTGTCTCTCAATCCCCTACTCACTCCTCCCAAGTGAAACAGGGAGGTTTTCACTTGGTCACAGGTGAAGAGGAACTGAGCATTTTTCTCTCCTTCCTCTTACAGGTGCATGTTCTTTGACTCCAAGGGAGCAAGCAGGTGAACTCTGGATCTGCCAGCAAAGTGGGGAAGCTGGGCTATGGAAGCCTCATTCTGGTCCAGCATTTCTAGACAAAAAAGACTAGCTAATCCTGAGACTTTGTGTTGGATAGTGCATTGCTTACTTACAGAAAGTGAATTCTCAATTATCTACCATCAACCAAACTGTCATCTTAATCTCTGCCTTATCTCTCGACTCCTAAACGGTTCGAAGCTCAGAGTAAAGAAGGGCCATTGTCACTCAGCCTCAGCTAGCTCCCAAACAGCATCACACTTCAGTTAGTAACTAGTACTTGATGAGTGTTCACAACAAAACTAAACTGATTTGCAGTCCTTGCCCTATGGGTCGTAGCAATAATTAGTGGCTACAGCTAACAATTAGGTCTGTGCCAGGCTGAGCTAAGTGCTGTACACAAACTGACTTGTGCTCCAGAGTTCCTCACACAGCAGAGATACCAGTCCTCGATGGCAGTGCTGTTCCAAAGACAAGCACAAAACGATTTAGCTTAATTTCAGAGAGATAACAAACTTATTTACTTCACAATGTCTCCTCCATCAAATTTCATGTTGCAGTAATGTTGACTTCTCTTTCCTCCTCACCCCAAATGAGTGTGCCTTAGGACACGCTCAGCTCCTACCAGTCTCCTCTGCTACTTACAACATCAACAGAAGGTATTGTATTCTGAAGTTGATGTGTTTTTACTTTATAGAGAATGAAAAGATTTTCAGGGCATAGTTTCCTAAGAAATATCACATCTTCCTGTGGTTTTTTAAAACTAAATTTATATTCATTTATTCTTTTCATAAAAATTTTCCAAGATTCACCATTTAGACCCTGATTTTTCATCTCCTTGTCCACCCACACTAGTATTCTGCTTAGCAATTTATGCTTGCTTATTGATTTCTAGCACGCTCCATTAGTTCGTGTTGAGGTATGCTCAATTTCTTCTTGTACGCTCCTTCACCATGTAATCTTATTCTATTACTCATAGTTCACAATATGTTTTGAGAAGCATTGTTCAAAAACAGTAAGTGTTCAAATAATTTATGTTCTTCACAAAAACTTACAATTTGAGTAATTTTAATCCATTAAGTTCACGTGTGAATGCCAAGTGGTAGTTAGAATCTGAAATAGCCTCCAAAGACTCATACCTACAGAACCTGGTCCCCAGATGGTGGCACTATTCTGAAGGTGCTGGAGCTTTAGAAGTGAGGACCTGGATGGTCACTAGCATGTTTCTGAACCGTATATCCCCCATTGGTACCAGCTAGTACCCTCTGTTCTCTGGCCTACCAAAATATAAACATCTCTGTCCCAAGCTAGCCACCAGGCATGGAGATACTCCAGATGACACAGTGAAATCCCTGAAACAATGAGCCAAAGTAAAAACCCTCTCCTCCTTTAGGTTGTTTCTCTCAAGTATTGTTTTGATCAGCACCGAAACCAACTTAGAGAATTTTTTAAAAAGCTATCTCCTAAGCATAGATACTAAGAGAAAATAGCAGTTCCATTCTGTCACAAATTCTGACTGCTGAAGGCAATCATCCATTATGTCCTTGTCCATCAGTGAAGAGGAAATACCTCCTCAATTTCAGTATCCAGTGGATAGTTTTTTTTTCTTCTGTAAGCTAAATAATCTTCCATCTCCATAATTTTAAGCATTCAGTCTAAAGTGTTCTCCACACACAGTGTTTTAATCTTCACCTTGATCTTTAAATAAGGGGCCAGAAATGAATCTAGAATTGAAAAAAGATCTAATGACTGGGTTGATAGTGAACGGAAACACAGCAGTGATAAACTTCTGAGATTTTTCTGCTCCCTGATGCTCTGACAGTCTACTGTTGTCTTAATAATAGGTGAGGGTACCATTGGTGGGACTGTTCTCTTAAAGGATTACTGCCAGCGAAGACTCACAGTGATCTCCAGGCAGCTGGGGCTTTGTCATTGATGCTTTCTATCTAGCTGCTAGCAAGTTAAATTTTGCCCAGCTTTAATCATGGAATCTGCAGTCAAGCAGACCTGAGATCAGATCCAAGCTCTACTTATTGACTATATGATCTTGGCTGAGTCACTTTACTTCCTTTAATCACTGAATGGGAACGACATTAACTAATTTACATGGTTATACTAGCCAGGTAAGATGATAACTATACGGAACACAACATTGTGCTTAAGGCATAGCATGGAAAATGTTGAACAAATGGTAGATTAACAGGTAAAGTTTTCCCCTTGGTGATCATTTGTTTGAAATATCTTTAAGTTTGGCAAATGTCCAGTTCAGAAAAGTTGCATCTTTCTAATGAACAACAGCTATTCTGTCTCACTAAACTATAAGCATACGGTACAGTGGCACAAATAACTAATTGTTTATACCTCATCCATTCTTTACTCTTTAGTAATAGAACCTTCCATTTAAAAAAAAAAACCTGGGTCTGTGGCTGTACAAAATAAGATATTCTAGCCAATTGTAAATAACACATGCAGAAATGTTATATAGTAGCTTCCAAAATTCTCTTTGCAAACATGTCACTATTTTCCATTCAGATCAGGCTATAGCCAAGCCTGTAGAACATTTTCTTAATTAATGGTTGATGGGGCGAGCCCAGTCCATTTGGGTAGTGCCACCCCTGGGCTGGTGGTTCTGGGTTCTATAAGGCTGAGCAAGCCATAAGGAGCAAGCCAGTAAGCAGCACCCCTCCATGGGCTCTGAATCAGCTCCTGCCTGCCTCCAGGTTCCTGCCTTGCTTATGTTCCTTTGATGATGAACAGTGATGTGGAAGTACAAGCTGAATAAACCCTTTCCTCCCCAAATTGCTTTGGTCATGGTGTTTCATCACAGCAATAGTAACCCTAACTAAGACAAATATGCTCCTTGAGAGAGCTGTCATATACCCAAACTGTTTTCAAAGAATTAAGAGCACACTGAGTCACATACCATAACATCTAACCAAGACTTCAGATTAGAAGCATGTGAGAACATACACTGTGTAAAAGAGATTATCAATATCAGTTGTATAGTTACAGTTATAGGGTACTACTGGGATCCAGTAGCATTGGTCAGTTGAGGGAGCTTGGGGAGTTGAATCACTTGGGAGCTTTCTAAAATACTGATGTCCTGTTCCCCTCCATTATGGGTTAAATATAAAATGGACCCAAAGACCCATGTGGTTGAGGGCTTGGTCTCCAGATGATGGCACTGTGGAGTGGTGGCTGGACCCTGAAGCACTAGAGCTTCACCAACGGGTTAACCCAGTGCTGAGTTACTAGGAAGTGGGTCTTGGTTGGAGGAAGAAGGTCACCAGGGTTGTGTCACAGAAGGACATATCTTGCCCCTGGCCCTCCCTCTCACTGCTTCCTGACTGTCATGATGAGCAGCTTTGCTCTACCATATGCTGTGCCCTTATGTCCTGCTTCACCAGGCATTGCTGGAAGCAACAGAGCCAGAGGACCACAGAGTAAAACTGGACAAAATAAATCTTTCCTCCTTCAAATAGTTCATCTCGGCTGTTGTTCCTGTCCCAGTGACAAGAGCCCGACTCTCTAATGTACTCACCAAATCAACTACATGAAAATTATTGGCATAAAGCCCAGGTATTTGTAGTTTTCTATTGAGGAACAAATACATTTCATTAGAGTACACTGTACAACTACACTGGAGAATTACGAACACAGACAGCACTGGATGCTTTCCAGGGCCACAATCTGTCCATTCCTTTGCTAAAGGTCCTGTAAGGGCAGAACCTTTCACTTCTCCTTAATGCTGTACTTAGACTCCACTTTATCTTCAAAACAAAGGCGTATTCAGTTGCATCCCTTGTGTGTCCTGATCGCTCAGTTTCATTAATCACTGCACCTGCATTCTGAACTCTGGTTTGACTTCCCGGACTGAGGCATCTCACCACTAACATCAGCAGTGGGAAGCCTATCTATTTGTTCTTTAGTATCCCATGGCTAAGATGGCATTCACATGTTCAGCCCCTGTAAGTTAGCAGCACTGATCATTACTTCTACAAAAGTATGGTAAGTTCACAATTCTGCCCCTGTCTAACCATGGCATCGTCACTTCAAATTCTTGGGATTCTAGGAAAGAAGAAAAGAAAGCAGCTATAAGGACAGAGTGCTATCCAACTGTCATTTTAGTAAAGCTCAGCTGAGTCTGATATACAGCCAGGGTTAAAGAATACCAGTACAGAATGCTCTGGAAAGAGGGATCTCTAGCTCTAAAAATCCCATGGGAATATCCTAATTATTCCGTGAAAAGCATCTTATACTGACAAAGAAAAATAACTAAATTATCTCCAAACTATAAATACCACCTTCAAGGAGTTTGGAGGTTTCCTTCATCTTTTTAATGCATTCCAGCCTAATAGAATCAAATGGCTTTATTTCCTTTAGAAAATATGCTTCATCTCCCAAATATGCAACATATAAAACTAAGTGATTTCATCAGCTCCTTAGCCTAAATAAAGCACACTCCCTGCCCGAGGCAGCATGTCTTCAGTTTTGGTAGGAGCAATTTGAACATAGTGGCCTAAACACTAATAAAGTCAGACAGCACAGTACTCTAGCTGTACCAGAAAAAAACATCTAAAGAGTTCTGATTATGATCAAAGAAAGCAGCTCCATTAGGGTTTGCAGGCTGATAAGTCTCAGCACCATCGACTAGACGCGCATCTAATGAAAAGTGATTTGGACAGTCAGAGATCAGACCTGATCCTCAAGTAAAGAGAAATTTCATACCAATCAGTAATTAACCAAGTTCAAAGATGAGTTTCCCAACATCATCTACATCTTGAAGCAAAGAGAGTGGTCACTGCTCTTTCAGTCATCCTGGGAGTCTTTGCAGACACTGCTGTACAATATGTAAAGATAAAGGTTAGCCGATGGTCTATTCCTGGGTAAGCTTAATTCCTCATAGATAAAAATACCCAGCACATGTCAAGCAGAACTGCCAGAAATCCTATGCAACAAAGCCACAGAGCTGCCTCAGAGTGCCAGGAGAAGGGGCCTCAAGATAGGGGGTACTTTCAACAGGCATTCTAAGGGTAACACTGAATGTGTATAGCCATCATTAAGGGAATGCCTGCTACAGCATTTTCTCCCATGGTCCTCTGCCAAGTTGGCTGAAAGGACTAGGAGCTCTTCTGGATTACCATACTCCCAGAGCTGGTACTACCAGATGCACATGACTCTTCAAGAAAAACAAACTGATTTTTAAATTTAATTTTTGATTATCACACAAAATAGTTTTCCCTGTGTTTGGTGTATGTTTGTCTATATGCATGTTCACATGTGTGTGAGCACACATGAGCAGGCCTTCATGTGGAGGCCCAAGGTTGATGTCAGGTTCTATCTAAATTGCTCCCCATCCTATGTACTGAGGTAAGGTATCTCCCTGAACCCAGGGCTCACCATTCTGGCTAACCTGGCTAGCCTGCTTGCCCAGCAATTTCCCATCTCTGCCCTGTGCACACTGCCACTGGAAGTTACAAAGAAGCTGTCATGGCCAACAAGATTTTATATGGATGCTGGAGATCCAACCCCCAATTCTCACACTTGCGAACTAAGCATTTTGCCAACTGCCATTTCTCTAGTTTCTTTATGCATTGTTATTCTTATCTGCTCTCTCTTTCAACAACTTCATACAAGAGGGCTTTCAGGCGTTCCACACTTGACTTAGCCAAAGGCTAAGAAGCAATAGAGAAATTTTAGCAATATTAAATGAAGACATCAATGATTTCCCAAGGTGTATGTATGGAACTGACACAAAAGGGGAGATGTCAAACTTAGTTACTCCTGAAAAATATATTTTGCTTCTAATAGACTAGACACTTCAAGAGCTTGGTTATCTGATCATCAGAATATCTCCAAGGACTCTTCCTACTAATTCTGTAAACTATTGGATACACCAAGGCCAAGAACGAGATGCAGGATACAAAAGATATGTGAAAGAGGAATGATACAGACAAGGACTGCCCTTTTAGTGTCTGTGCCCCCATCACTCCTTATTGATGGTACTCGATAGGGGCATGTGGTATCAAGAAGAGGGAAAGGAGAAGTATCCAACATTTGCCTTACTCTAGTTTACCCACAGTCACTGCTGCTGCTGCTGAAGTGTCACTGATGATGCTAAGTGGTGGCTCAAAAGGCAAACAACTCAACCTGCCCATTATCTGATGAACAAACAAGTGATATGTGATATATTCATCCACTGACATTACTCTACCAAATAAGGGAAGGGAGTGTGTTATATACTGTAGCATTGATCAGCCGTGACAGCATCATGCCAAGCAGAGCAGCCAGACTCATGTTGCCCAAGTCCACTTAGATGAAACACCCAGGACGGATAAATTATAAAGAGTGAGAGTGGGTGAGTGGCTGCCAAGAGCAAAAGGGGGAAAGAGTGGGAAGTGACTGCTTATGGGTGTAAGATTTCTCCTGAGACAATAACAATATTCTGGAATTAGAGGCATTAACTATACAGTCTTTGAACATACTGAAGAACCACTGAACTATACAGTTTAAAATGGTAAATTTTATGGCGTGTGAATTATACCACCATTTCTGGAACAACAACAAAAAAGGCATTTCTTCAATTCAGCATTTCTACTGTCTCTGCCACAAAATTATAAAGACAAACTATCAATTCTTATCACTATTCATTTCATAACAGAAATTATGCTCAAATGCAAAATGGCAGATGGTGCTAGAGAACCAAGAGTCAGGGCTGCAGACATGCCTCAGTGGGCAAGAGCACTTACCACCAGAAGTCAGGTGTGGTAGAATGTATCCCCAACCCCAGTATTCCCAAAGTGAGATGGAGGGTGGAGAGGAAGCCGGTAAGCCTAGGCTAGCCCGGTGGACACAGGGGCAAACAAGAGACCCTGTTGCAAACACTGCGGAAGGCAGGACTATCCTCTGACTCCCCCAAGCCCCCAACACAGACATACAGACTCACTCTCTCTCTCTCTCTCTCTGTCTCTCTCTCTCTCTGTCTCTCTCTCTCTGTCTCTCTCTCTCTCACTCCCCCCAAACACACACACCACATACAAAATTTTAAAGAAGAGAGAAAAACAATACTTAACCATTTAAAATAATTAGTTCTGATGTTTAAAATTATTTTGAAAAGTTGTTACCCCTCTTGACTATGTCTCCAGCATGCACTGCCAGAACCCTTTGGTCTACAAAACACAAGACTCGTCCACACGTCTAGAACAGCAGTTAATAGTGACGGCTTCACTTCAACTGCCACCTGAGACTCCACGCTGCTATCTTAAACTTGCTCGGCATCACCAAACTGTCTCTATCTGATTTTCTTCTGGAAAGAATGTTTACTAGAAGAAAATTGGTTAGGGATTCAGGGCTTTATGTTTATAAACATAATAAGGTAACATACACAGTGTCTTAAGGAGAAACAATAATTCCATGGAGGATGATCATAGCACACACAGCATACCAGGAAGTAGGGCTAAAACATCAAACGAATTTATGAGTACAGGTCTGAACAGCTCCCAGACAGAGAAATAGCTCAGTGTGAGCATGGGACTTAGGAAGGAGAAGCAACACGCATATGACTGTCGGATTTCCCCTTTTTGTTTTATTGAGGCAGAGTCTTGCTGTGTTGCCTAGACTCAAACTCATAGTTCCCCTGCCTTAGTTTCCAGAGTGCTGGGATCACAGTATGTGCTCCCCACCTGATTCTGTGCACTCTTTTTTCAAGTAGCCATGGTAAGAAGGATCTATAAGTGGGGAGAACCTGTAAACAAATATAGACTACTGGCTCTTAGGTGACCTATCAGCTCAAGAGTTATACTACTCAAGATGGAATTCATTGATTCACACACAGATAATATAAATATATATATAACATATTATAGTATAACACACATATATAGTACATTACCATTTAGCACATTTAATATTATCTGTTAAAAAAGATACATAAATATTCTCAGATAAAATGCTCATAAAAATGATATTATTTATAAACAAAGCTAAATAATAGAACTAGTCATAGTTATTATATATCAGTGAAATCAAGAATAAACATGATATAGTTCATAATACTGCATGCCTCTTAGATGATGTGTACCCAGATCAGAAGATTTGCATTACAGGCTAATCTCATTAACCCTAGTTCAAAGGAAGGATGGCATATCTAACATGTTTGAATAGTTCAAAGGTCCAATTTTTGGTCAATAATCTACTTTTATCAATGATATACCAAATTTATTAATAAAAATAAGAACTTTCCCACCAGAGTTCCCTATCCTTCCTGTTTGGGAACATTAAAACAAAAGGGTAGTATGGACAGGATCCTAGAGAAGCCACAACTAGATGATCCCAAATAACCACGCACATATGCATCTTCATATGTACAATGGACAATCAACACTGATCCCAGAACATCTCGAAGATATTCACCCCTATAAATGACGTCTGTGATATTTTCAAATATGATTTCTCAAAATAGTGAGGAACCCTTAGTTCCCACACCCTAGTCTCTTCATTTTCTAAGGCAAATGAAAGTTGCCTTAGAATGTTCTACATTGTCATTTAAAACAACAACAGAGCACCCCAAGATCCTCTCCTCAAAATGCTTCCCTGCTTTCCAGTGGCAGGCATCTGAGCAGCCATGTGGGTCCCTCCAACAGTGGAAGAGCTTTCAAGCTGTTGTTACTTAAGTCTTAGGAAAACCTAATGCTTGAAAAAAATTAACCCTAATTCCACTATTAAGAAGCTGGACAAGCAGCTATCACTAGATGAGAAAATTTATGGACTGCTGTTATTTCTGCCTCCTGAAAAGAATACACACACACAATCACATACATACACACAATCATAATCATAAATCACACTCAATCACACACAGATCCTAGCTAGGCAAGAGACGACAATTAGTGCCTTTATTGTGCTATAATGAAAGGTTAAATACCTGAGCTGCTTCAAGAACTCCACGTCAGAGTTGCTGTTGATAAGCTTGATGAACTCTTCGTAAGAAGGAGCATATGTGTAGGCTCTCTTGTGATGTTCATTCATCTGCTCTCTGTACTCCAGCTGGGCAAGGAGCATTTGGTTAATGTAATCAGGATTACTTAGTAATTCCACTATCGGCTTCAAGACTAGTAGAAAGAAAAGAAATTGATACTGAAATTTTCAACTAGCCAAATGAGGGAAATTATCATAATTTGAGTATTTTAAAATGTGTATGTGTATACACATGAATGCACACACGCAAGGCTGTTTATCCCTCTGTGTAAATTATTGCATGGTATGATCAATGCTTATCTTAATAAACGAGTGAAAAGAATAATGGAAAGACGTCTTTTGGAACTTACACTGTTAGCAAAAATTATCAAAATTAGGTACACTGAGTTTCTTCACTTTTTTTTTGTTGTAAGATTTAGTATGTTTTGACCAGTTTGACCTACCACCTGTTCAAAGCGGACATTGGGAGGAAGTCATTCAAATCACAAACACCGTTACAAACCATCCTAAGTTTCGAGTCCCTTTTTGTCTGTGGTTAGTATATCAGCTGATGTGCACAGAGGAGGTTATTATTATTACTATCATTATCACTATTATAAAATAAAGGAGACTTTCAATCACTGCATCTTATCGAAGATTCCTAAGTGGGGAAGTTTCTCTTAGTCATATCTTCTTCACTTGCCCTCACTCCCACACTACCCTTGCGTGCGTGTGTATGCCCATGTGGAGGCCAGAGGTCAGCATCAAGCATCCTCTTTCACTCCATCCAACTTTTTTATTTTTTTTTCAAAAAAGGGTTTCTCCATGTATCCTTGGCTGTCCTTGGGACTCACTATGTAGACCAGGCTGGCCTTAAACTCAGGGATCTATCTGCCTCTGCCTCCCGAGAGATAAGATTAAGGGCGTGCGCTACCATGCCTGGCTCACTCAAATATTTTTTTGAGACAGGATCTCTCAGTGAATCTGGAGCTCGCTGTTCCAGCTAAACTGGCTGGCCAGTGAGCCCCTAGGACATACTGTCTCTGCACCCCAGCACCGGGTTGCTGGCCAGTGCTTCCACACCTGGCTTGTACACACTCCAGTCGTCAGCAAGTACTTTGACCGCTGCTCGCTGCCCCTCTTCCATCTTTCATTCTGGTTAAGTATGTAGCAGTACAAATGACTTTTAAATGATTCTTATTATGCTCTAGTATAGAACTTTTTGTTTATTTAAAGTTCACAAAGGCAACATTACCAATACAACTTACAGGAAAAAAATATAAGTAAATGCTAATTAGTTTTGTGCACGTGTGCTGCGTGGATATTCTTCCCTTAATATATATGCTACTGGCCTGGGTAACTAAAACACTATTCCAAATGAATGTTCCCCATGCACAGATGAAGAGTGGTTTTCCTGTGTCAAAATTAATAGCATTACCAATATAGTATGTAAACTTTTAAAGTTTATCGTGTATGGCCACAGCCTTTCTGTGATAAACTTGAAATGTCTAAAATTCCTTACAACCTACATGCTCCACGATATGTAAGGTCTGTACAAATGTTATATGAAATACAATCATAGTATATAGCACATTGGTTTACACACTATCACATCAGTGGTATTGATTTTGTAAGTTTACCTTTTGCTGTAAGAATTTCTGCGAGCATTATACGTAAGCTGAGAGACTGGATATCCTTCGAAGGGAGAAGGCAATACACCAGAACCCGAGAACATGTTTGAAGGAATCTTACTTCATCATGTGAGTCCTTCAAGCATGTATGCAACACAAAAGGCCTTGGCTGTTCTTCATGCCTGAAAGAACAGATAGGTAGGTAGGTAGGAAGGTAGGTAGCAAACCCAGAAACAATTCAATTATGTATCATTAGATAAAAAATATTCCAAATGAGCAGCACATTGGTTTTAATGACTACTGCCTCCTCAGAAATTCCAACAATCAATATTTTCCTTAAACATGGAATACTCTAGAGAGTCTGTGCTGGAGTAAATGGGAATGTGTGATGTAGTCATTAGCTTTTGTCAACTTGACACAACTAGAGTCACTCAAGAAGAGAGTAACTAAATGAGGATTTGCATCTTTGGGAGCATTTTCTTTCTTTTTTCTATTTTTAAAGTTACTTTTTTTTTATGTTCAGGGATATTCTGCCTACATGTATCTCTATGCACCATGTGCATGCCTAGTGCCCGAGAAGGCCAGAAGAAGGTGTTGGATACCCTGGAACTCAAGTTACAGATACACAGTAGTGAGCCTCCATGAGCTGGGAATCAAATCTGGGTCCTCTGGAAGAGCAACAAGTATTTTAAACCCCTAAAATATTATATATATATATATAATCATATATCATATAGTTATATATGATATATCATGTAATATGATATCATATATATATAAATGGTATTTTTAAAGAAATATAATTAAAATGTAATACTTTTCCTTCTAAAAGGGGTGTAGGTTTGGCTGTTTTTGCCATTTGAGTCTGGGCTCTCAAAAGCTGCTGTTATTTTTCTCTCACTGGCAACTTGACTCCACTTCTCTGTTCCTGTCTAATAGATTTCTAACTTGTAACCTTTTAAACCCCAGTTAGCTCATAGGGTTAGGGAGGAAATGAAAGAATAGGAAGGAAAGAGAAACCTTGACAGCCTTTTTTCGGCTGTCTTAATCTGCCTATGTCTGCGAAACTGAACTAACTCTATCCCACTCTGGTTCAGCTTCTCCCAACACAGCAGTTACTGAGAAGATCTAAATTGTAACTTTTCTAAAACCCCAGTTAGTATATTTTATCTGAGCCTTATTTCTTCCTGCTTCACTATCAGCTTTATTTCTGCCTGCTTCTCCTATCATCAGCCTTTATGCTCTCTCTTTCACTATCCTGCAGCAACTCTGCTGTAACTCTTAGCTCTAACTGCTGTCAACTTCCAATTGCTTCAACTGCTGTCAATTACCCCTTTTATATACCTCCCTCCAAGCTGTTCCCAGAAGTCTAAGTGGCATACAACCACATGCGGGAGGGCTTTCACTCTGGCAAAGCTTCAATATATATATATATATATCCAGTCCCTAGGAGCAATTCTTAAATAATGATTGATGCGGGCAGGACCAGGCCACTGTGGGGAGTGCCATCCTTGAGCACTTGCTCAAGGATGTATAAGATAGTAAGTTGGAAAGCCAGCCAATCAGCAGTGTTCCTCCATAGTCTCTGCTTCAATTCCTGCTTTGAGATCTTTCTTGAGCTCCTGGTTTGAATTTCCTCAATAATGAACTATATTCAGGAAGTGTAAGCCAAATAAACCCACTCCTCCTCAAGCTGCTTTTGGCCAGTGTTTACAACAGCAACAGTAAATCAAGTAGGATATATGGCTTCATTGGATTTTCAAATGCAAACACGATAACTACTTTAAGTAGTATCAAAAGTTACAAGAACTTCTAATACTAGCAACAATTCAAAGCAATATAAGCATTTCTTTACCTAAACTACATTCAAGTTTGTAGATGTTACTATTTATTTATTTGGTTTTTTTTAGGGGGTTGTTATTTTGTTTGGGGGTGTTTTTATTTTTGTTTTATGAGATAGGGTCTTACTATGTAGCCCTGGCTGGCTGACCTGGAACTCACTATGTAGATCAAGCTGGCCTCAAACTCAGAGATCCACCTGTCTCTGCCTCTTGACTGCTGGGATTAAAGGTGTGAGCCACCATGCATGTGAGAGCAATTGGGCTTTGACATTTGTCATCCCATTGGTCACTGGGACTGATTCAGCTGATCTGGCTGGCTAGGTAGACGTTCTCCCTTTTTTCCTTTCTCCCTTACCATTCCATGGGTATCCTGCCTGAAGCTGTGCACTTGGTTGAAGAGAATGACCTTCCTCAAATAGAGGAGAAGCAGTCGTGGTCAAGGGAAACCAGAGCTGTGCTCTCCTGCTAGAACCACTCAACAAACTCGTAAATGTGATTTATAGCTTCATTTTTAAAAACAACTAATAAAGCAAAAACCAGTATCGTGGGTCACCTTTCTTGATGAGGAAATTATAGGATAGCAAGTCTGGATTATGTCCATGGACAAAAGGCTCTGTTTGCTTATGCTCCCAAGTATGATAGCAAATTGCATCTGTGAGGATCCCACATACTATCCAACCTTGGCCATGGATTCCCTGTCAGCACTAAGGCTGTCCCAGGACCACTATTTTGGAGGATCTGATTGAAATGGAGTAGAAAGAACATTCTAGATTTTTCTTTTCCATAACATCTTGGTATGCTAATTTTTCTACTATTTTCTATTACAGATAAGTGGCAAAATATGAAATAGATTTCTGTAGTGACAAGAGGCCAATACTGAGCAAATACCCTAGAGTAAAGAAAACATATTAAAGACTACACAGGAAATGAAACATGAAATGCATATTGGTATCTTTATGATTAATGCCTCTCAAGAGTGCACTGTGACTTCTTACACTAGAGATTAGTCCAGATTAGTGCTGGAATATGCACACGAGAAAAGAACAATTTCTTTCTCTGTCTGCTGTAACAAGCTGGAGGAATTCTATCCGAACGTGAAAAGCCAACAACACAAAGACATTTTAAGAGTAAGGTTTTATATGTGCTCACCTCTGCTGGTGTTGATTTTAATTTTTATTTATTTATTTTCAGACATGGTCTTGTGTAGCCCAGGTTAGCCTTGAACTTGCTGTCCAGCATTAGAAAAACACTCAGCTCCTGATCCTCGTGCCTCCACCTCCCCTGTTCTGGGATTACCGGTACACATTACTTTGCCCTATTGATAGGCTGCTTTAGATCAAACGCAGGCTTCATGCATCCTAGATGAACATTCTACATTCTGGTCTCCATGCTGACTTTTCAAAAGGTTCCTGAAGGAAGGCATGATGGTGCACACATATAAAACCAGAACTCAGTGGGTAGAGGCAAGAGGACCAGGAGTTCCAGCCCAGTCTAGGCTGTAAGATCCTGTCCTTAAAAACACAAGAGCAGCTAAACCAACACAAGATGGCTCCATGCCTATAATCATGAGTTCAAGGCCTTAAGCAACCACAGAGTGAGGTCAGCACCAGCTCTCATAACTTATCAAGACCCTGTTTCAAGAGAATTTTTTTAAAGGAGGGGGTGGCCTAGGGCTCAATAGGAGAGCATTTAACTAGTATGCTTGGGCCCCTGGGTTTGAGCTCAGAGTCTCCTCCTCCAAGTATCTTATTTATTTTAAACTATAGCTAGGCTGTCACTAGAGATGCTGTTTCAATATAGTAAACACTAAGATGCTACTCCTTGGTCATCTCAAGCCCTTCTTCGGGTAATTTACTGTCTGAAAATACACATTCATTTACTGCATTACTGGGGCGTGTTAGCCAAAAGAAAATCTACTTTTACAAAAGAAGCTTCTTTAGAGAACACTGAGCCTATGCATCAGCTGAGACCTGCACGGTCATGAGAATGTCACAAACTCCCCTCCTTCCCTTAGGCTGAGTTAGAAAACTAAGAAAGCCAAACTCCAGAGAGGGCTGGTTCAATAAGCTTGCTGTATGGAAAAACTTCCCAGGCAGACTCCTCTAGAATCTCTGCAAATGCTGAGCAGGACATTTTAATGATGACTTTAGGAGGTGGGCATCAATACTGTTGATGAGCCAAGAAAGGATCACAAAGCATATGGCTACTGTGGGCAAGGAAGTGTCCACCCAGCTTCTGGTGAGTTGTAATGAGTCCTTTGCTACACCCTGCTTCTACCACAATGGATCAATCATTTGTTCCTGCAGTTCCGACTAGTCACCTCTAGTTCTCAATCCTAGGGTGAGCAAAAAATCAGTAACTCTTATATGTTTCACAGGTACAGTATGATTTAACCCTCCCACTTATACCAAGATATAGATCTGAGTAATCACAGATGAATAAAGTCAGGGAAGTGACAAACGGTGGAAAGAGCTCTTGTTCCATCTGCCTCACTCTCAAGTACGTGGTACACTACAATCAGAGATTACAAAGAAAAGGGGAAATAACACGTCAGAATTAAAGAAAGAAAATATGTGAATAAAGACATGTTTTTCTCAAACAATTTGCCTGTGCCTGATGGCTGCACAAAGCACAGACTGCAAGGAGACTAGGAAATTTTAAAATGCCATTGAATTAACAGTATAAAGGCAATCGTTTTTAGATTTTCTGAACCACACTGAGACGAGACAGATGGGACAAAGGAAGAGGAAGCAGAACAAGCTTTAAATGTGAGCTGGACTAGTTTACAGCAACAACATACTGACAGGCTGGAAAGAAGCACAGGCTGACCGGAAATCTGCCTCCAATGGCCGCCTGACAGGCAGAAGATGCGTTGCTTTTATTAGTGCAATCTCTTATTCTCCTGACAGCCACCAATTCTAGGTGTGTGCCCCAGACCCCCCACATCTTTGCAGCCCATGGAGATCTGTCCTCCAGTGAGATTTACAGGACAAGAGTGCTGTTAGCCATGGGTGCCAAACAGACATACAACCATCAAAGCTACACTCATTGTAGGCAGGCCCAGCTGTGAGCTTTGTATAATGAATGCTACATCAATAACAGTCGTTCTCCAGAACAAATCACCCATATGAAAAGTACTAGTGAGTAACTGGCATTCTTTCAAGTATCTGTAACTAGAGAGGATAGTGACAGAGACTTCTCTTTATTTTTTTCCTTTACATTTTTTTCATCACCTAGAGTAACAAGGAATAGAAAACTGGGGGCTGTGGCTCAGTTGGCTCAGTGTTTGCACAGCCTGCACAAGGCTGTGGGTTCACTACCAAGCACACCTGTAACTCGCAGTAGAGGCAGGAGGTCAGAAGTTCTGCTACATAGTGAGCGGGAGGCCAGCCTGGGATACGGGAGAAAACAAACAACAAAATAAAATGAAAACCCCTAGAAGAGTCAATGCTTCTAACATGGAATCGGTTTTCTCTGCCATTCTGATGTTTTACTTACAGTAATATTTATATCATCTTCTAAAGCAGGACTTTCAGAAGCTGGCAAACATCTCAGTGAAAAGCATATTCTCATGTTGAAATAGACTCATAAAACACTAGATTTCTGTAACCACTTTCCTTTTCTCTTGAATCTATTATTCTTCTAACTGAAATAAATATTTAAAATACTGTCTTCTAATGAGTGTAACTTAAGCACTTTACAATAAGCTTCCTTGAATTCAAATGAGTATTTGACAACTATTACCTCGGCAGAACCATGAAATACTTTAAATTATACAATAATAAATGATTGTGTAAAGGCCTAACAAAACTCTAAATGGAGGTGTAAGCTACAGAGTAGGGGTGTGGCCTAAGAATCCTCTTTCACTTTCTAGTGCACACACTGTCCATCAGAAATTACTTTCACAGCACAAAGCAGGGTGTCATGAGAAACTCCCACATGTTCCTAAGACCCTTTAGGGGATCTGTGAGGCCAAAGCTACATTATCATTTTACTATCATCTTAAATGTCATTTTTCTCTTCTACTGCCAAGAATAGCAGGTTTCTAAAAGAGAACACAATGTGAACTTGTACTTCAAGAGTTTCTTGGTTCAAAAAATCTGATGTTGTAAATATTGATGAATAAAATGGACACAAGAGGTGGAACTGGCAAGTATTAAACAATTGATTCTCCAAAGGATAAAATTCTGACCAAAGCTATTTCCCCATTCCATAGTGTAAATGGCCAATTTCAAGCCCGCAACATGATTTCACTGAGCTCAGGACTGCGAGGGGCTGTGCGGTCAGCTGTCACCTGCCAGCTCATGTTGACCATGGCACATCACTAGATTTAAGCCACATGAACAACAGCACTCTGAAGTTTGGTAGCTTTTAAGATTGTGGAGCTCTCCTCGGGTCAAAAATCCTGAGGTTCACTGTCCCACGGTGATGTTTTTCAGACCACGGGCTGTGCCCGGGTAACGAGACAATGAAACTGTGTTAGTCTCAGATGACATTTAAATAAAAATGTTACAGAAAAGAGCCCATCAGTTATCACAGTTAATGAGAAAGTGGGTCACAACTGCAACAGACTTCTCACTAAGCCTCACAGTTGAAACAGCTTGCCAAACACTGGGGCGGCAAGCGGGAACACAGCGGGAGTGGGATGGCTCTGGATTTTGGCCTCATCAGCCCCAGGCTGGCAGACCCAGGGAGAGAAGACAGTTTGCAGGAAGAAAGTATGTAAGTGAGAATGGAGACTTGCCATTCTTAGCAATCGTGCTCACTGTCAGGGCAGCACCACAAGCCAGAACAAGGGCTGTCCTCTGAGAAACTCACAGCACAGAGCTTCTGAGAGGAGAACAGGAGCTACTTGCTGCAAACGGGGAAGCAAATGCTGACCTTCCTGAAAGGGAGAATAAACAATTTTAACTAGAAGTCATCCCAGCACTACTCCAAACCACTGCACATCCCAACAAGCAGAGCTGCTCATTTCTGTAGGATGACACTTTATGTGTGAGCTTCGGGTGCTGTTAATTCATCACCCTTGCACTTACTCTAGGATATAATACAAGTTTAAGATTCTACAAACAAGCTTAGGAAAATAATTTGTGCTTAGAAATAGAAAGTAGTCTGCTGAAGTCTTCCAAAGCTGGGTTCTCACCAAATAAGCACACACACACACCTTTTCGGTGCAATATACAGGGACTTAACAAACCTAAATATGAGCTACTTTCAAAATGAAACCAATTCTCTAACTAGAGCCCACAAGCGCTAGCATTAAGTTCCTCTAATGATCAGTTTTCAGAACATCACTAGCATCAAGAGAGACACAAATTAAAACTACATTGAGACTCCATCTCAACCTAGTCAGAAAGACAGTCACCAAGGAAACAAGCAACAACAAATGCTAGCAAGGGTATACGCAGAAGGAAATATGGGCTTAGTGCTGATGAGAATGTAAACTAGTATAGTCACTAAGAACTCAGTGTGGGTTCCTCAAAAAACAAAACTCAAGACCCAGAAGATGGCTCAGCAAGTAAAAGTGCTTGCCACGCAAGCCTGAAGGCCTAAAACCCTAGAGCCCATGCAGAAAGCCAGATACGGTGGCGTGCATCTGTAATCTCAGCCATCACTCTGGCAAGATGAAGGCAGAGATGGGAGAACTATCCGGAACTCATATGAACATTACAGCGGGACAAACAAGAGGCTCTGCCTCAAGAACAAAGTGGGAGCAAAGAACCAACTCTGGAAAAGCTATCCTCTGACCTCCACACGTGTGCTATGTGACACACACACACACACACAAATCAATCTTAAAAAAAACACACACCCTACAATTAGATCTACCGTGGGACCCACTATACTCCACTCTTAGCCACACTCAAATGACTACAAGCCGACATACAGCACAAATTAGTAGCACATCACTGCTCGCTGCAGCACTACTGAGAAACGCTAAGCTGCACATCCCTGTGCACTGCAGCTCCATTCACAATAGGAAGGAAACTGAGTCAATCAAGTTGCCCATCAGCTAATGAACGGATAAGGAAAATGTGATACGTGTACACAATTGAGTATTACTCAGCTGTAAAAATAAACAAAATTTGAATGTAATGGATAGAAGTGGAAAACATATTGAGAGAGGTCACTCTGGCCCAGAAAGACAATGTTGTATGCTCTCTCTCTCATGTGGATCATACTTTGAGTCATTTGTTTTGTTAGGTTTAATCTGGAGTGTGTGTGGAAGCTGGGAAAACTAGAAATGGGTCACTGGGGTGGGTGTCTTAATACTTTACTACTTCTGGGGAAGTAGTAAAATACAGATGAAATGACAGTAGAGAAGGAGATTCTTGGGGCAGAAGGACTCAGACATGGAAACGGGTGGGGAAAGGGAAAATGAGGTCCTGGCAAGTGGCTTAACAAACATGAAGGGTCGGGAAAAAGCATTACAGAAACCTACGATTTTCCAACCCAAGGAAAAATTCAATTAGAGGAGATGCTAGAACATAGGCAGCATGAAGGGGTGGAGATATACTCAGGGTTAAAGGTCTAAGTGGAGGTAGGGAGATGGGGAGAGGAGAGGGTACGGGAAAGAGTAGACAAAACTAAGAATATATGAAGAAGCCTTATAGATGCCTACTAGTTTCTAAGTGGATTAAATACATACAATTTATATTCATTTTAAAAAGGAGTTTGAACATAAATACCCTGCATGACTAGACAATGCTGCTACCAGAGTTACAGGTTATTAAATGAAAATCTCAATGCCAGGCACAGGATACCTCCCTTTGAGCTATTCATCAGAGTCCAGAGGGACTCGGAACAGGGTGGGCTACTGCCACTGCTTTTGGTTGCCCACCATATGCAGATGATAAGACACTACTGCTGAAGACACCACTCACTCACTTTGGAAGCAGGACATGGAGAAATTGACTTCGACCTGACTGGGAAACTCTCTCCCTGCTGATTGGCTTTCCCAGCGCTGGGAAGTGCTATGGCAGTTGCCAGGGAAGAAAAGACATCAGTGGTTACATCCAGCCCTGGGCCCTGCATGCCCCGACCTTGACCTTCCCGGCAAGAGGTGCCCACTGATGTGACAATGACATGACAGTAGGAGCACCACAAACTGCTTTCTGACTGGCGGTGAGGTCTATGCCTCAGGAAGGGTTTTGTGCCTGGTACGGTAAACTTTGTTAAGAGCCCGGGGAAGTGGCTGGGGAAGTCATAGGCCCTGCAGGGAGCATGCTATTGTTGTTTTGCTCAATGGCCATGCCGTTAAACCCACTTCTAAATATTTGTTTACACCCGTAGGTTTGTGCTGCTCTCAACTTTGGTTGGAGAAGCTTCTCTCTGCAGAGAGTACTGGTTAGTGCAGAGACTCATTTCTGGTCAGAATGCTGAATATAAATGAGTGTTCAACTCCATTGGTCATCTGTAGCAACCTTCCACCATCTAAGGCTCAGGGAACTTTACGGAGGGAAGGCTAGGCACTCGTGAATTCATAGTGGCCATGGTTACCTGCACAACGTCCAGCCAGTAAAATTCCAGCATTGATTGGGGGTTGGGGGGTACAGTTACACCTCTATTGGAGGAGCAGTAGCTGACAACTGCTGAGGGAAGGAGGAAAAGTCACTCTCCTTTGGGGGCATGGCTGCTGGTAGGCTGCTCGTGCCCCAAGTGGATGGGCACATACCATGTGCATATGGGCAGCATTAATTGGACTCAAAACAAAAGACGTGGTGGCTTGAATGGAAATGGCCCCCAAAGTCTCAGGGAGTGGCACTTTTAGGAGGTGTGGCCTTGTTGGAGTGAGTGTGGCTTTGTTGGAAGAAGTGTGTCACTGGGGTGAGCTTTGAGGTTTCAGATGCTCAAGCCAGGTCCAGTGGCTTACTCCCTCTTCCTGCTGCCTGCCAATCTGATCCAGATGCAGAACTATCAGCTACCTCTCCACCACCATGTCTGCTGCATGCTGCCTTGCTTCCCACCATGACAATAATGGCCTAAATCTCTGAACTATAAGCCAGCCCCAATTAAATACTTTCCTTTGTAAGAGTTGTCATGGTCATGGGGTCTCTTCACAGCAATAAAATCCTAACTAAGGCAGAGGATATGAAATTGGGAGATAAATAGGGTGGGGAACACTAAGGGGAGTTGAAAGGAGGTAGTGGTAGGTGGATATGATCAATACACATTTTATAAACGTATGGGAACTTCAAAAGGGTAAAAAAACATTATTTTAAAAAGTTCAAATAGCTAAGCTACAGAAACAATCTAGAGGTCAAGCAACAGCATAATGGATAAAGGAAATGTGGTATATATAAACAGTGCAAATTTTTCAGTCATAAAAAATGAAGTTATGTTGTTTGTAGGAAGATGGATGTAGCTGGAGAGAAACATACTAAGGAAATTAATTCAGCCTTAGAAAGACAAATATCACATCTGTCATTTTTGGTTTCTAGATCCCTACATAAGCATAGAAAATCATGTATGAATATATGAAATGAAGGTAGAGCTGAAATGTTAGGGGGAAACGGGGACTAATGAGCAGAGCACTGACCGACAGGAAGGGGAGGAGGCATGGGGGAAATACATTCAAAATGCATCGCACTCTTATGTGAAGAGGCTCTGTGTAGGCCAGTACTGTGTAGAGCAAATATGGACCAATAGGGGAAAAAAGGAAAAATAAGTAAGTTTTCAAGCTATTGTTATGCAATTGAGCTCTTATCATAGAAACACACAAAGATATATGAACTATGTTATTTTTCAAATTTGCAAGCTCACTGATACTATTATCACTATAAAATAGATTTTATTTCATCTCTAGGTACCCATAATATTGTAAGTTCATTATGGTGCTTGCTTGCTATCCCACCACCAGTTTATTCTGTACATTACTCACAAACCCTACATATATCTATAAGATGAGTTTCTATTACAAAGTTACCAAGAAATCTACTCTGAGTACATTGTGGCCATTTCCCTTCAAAATGTCTATGTTCCAAGTCACAAGCAGGGAGACTTTTTTTCACCCCCCTCAACAGGAAGACTATTCTAGAGAGAAAGGGGGGAGGTTTGCGATGGTACACACTTACCTGGCATTGGCAGCTTTCAGGTCACAGAAGTGAGTGAGCAAAGCCTTTACAACATCATTACAGACAACTTTAACCACATCCACGTGATTCAGCCTGTGGCGAATCTGCTTGGCAATTTCCCAAAAGTCTTCCAAGAGCAGATGGTAGAGCTGTCCTTCATCTCTGCTGAGGTTCCCGTACCAGGAGAGAATATAGTCTCTATAGCTGTAGTCGAACACTATGAGGAATAAGCAAAGCTTAGGCCAAAGTTGAAAATATTGGGGCAGTTCATTGTTTAAAATATAATGAGAGGGTAGAAAACAAAACAAGGGAAAGGAAGTCTCTTACATTAAAAGATCCTCATCTAACCTGAATGTCTAGGTCTTAATTGTAAACATTTGATCCTAATGCCAATCTACTTAATACATATAATACAGCAAATCTTCTCGATCTTCACTTATGCCAGTTCATGATGGCTTTTTTTCTATGCATACGGCTATTGGTTCTACCTTGTGTACCAGAGTCTATAAAACACTATTTAGATTAGCTCTTAAGATTCTCAATCATTTTTATGTTAGCATCAAGATATTTGATCAAATGGCTGTCAAGTTTCCTAGATTCTGCAGGGTAGCTGCACGTCATCCAGAACTGAACTATTCCATTAAGAAAGCAGAAACAGTTTCTGGTCCAGATGTAACACATTAAAGGTAAAAATAGGAACAAGAGAATTCTATAACCTCATTATTTGCAATAAACAAAGAGAGCATGGTTCCTACAGAGCAACTGAGCATCTTTTCAGGAAATTGGGGTTAAAGGGGGTGAAATAACTCGCTGGAAAAGGCATCAATGCCACACTTCCTGCCCTACCCTACACACTGCAGTCCCCATACATGAAAGCTGAGCCATATGAGTGACAGATAGGAGAGACCTGAAACAGTGTCCTTATCCACTGCTCAGCTGGCTTCTTTAAATCATATTCCTATGGAGAAACAAGCAACAGGCTCCACTTTGTAAACTTGCTCTAGAAAGCACAACAGGGCGATAGCACGGACATCTAGGAAAGAGGTTCTGTTCAAGTCAACACAAAGCGGAACTCAATAAAAAACAGCACAGCTGCCAAATAGACAGTCACGCCAGATGATGGCCTTCCTATTAGCAACTCTTAGACAAGGGTGGAGAGCTAGTGGACAAGGATGGCAAAAACCTAAATGACCCCCCAAAGGGGCTCGTGTGCAAGGCCAAGTAACAAGGGCAGGGTGAGAGCCCCTTGCCAGGAACCAGTCTTGTTTGGTCCCTGGTTCTTTTTGTTGAACTAAGTTTTCGCATCACAGAATTTAAACTAATAAATCTGCAGTCTAACCATATGCAAAATGGAAGCATTTTTCCTCTTCGTTAAAATTCAATTTCGGGGTCAGGGAGTTGTCTCAGTGGCTAAAAGTGCTTGCCATATAAGCCTGACAAGCCGAGTTTGATCTCTGGGAACCCAAGTGAGACACATCTCTAATCCCAACACTTTTGCGCCAAGATGCAAGGAAGAGACAGGAAAACTGGTCAGAAGCTCACTATGACAGCTAGGCCTGCATGCAAAGTAAGAAACAAGAGAGTCTGCCTCAATTCGGTGGAAGGGGAAAAGAGACTCCCAAACGTTGTCCTCTGGTATCCATATCTGTATTATGATAGCTGTCTCCCCATCATAAACGCACAAATATTTTAAAACCAATTCCAAGTTATATTAGAGAGTTAAGCAATTATAATATTTAATAACTTTATAATAAGTTCTGCTCAGTGTGTTGTCCAAGTCACTGCTCTGTTGCCGTAAAGAGACCCCATGACTAAGACAACTCTTACAAAAGAAAACATTTATTAGGGACTTACAGTTTCTGAGGTCTAGCCCATTACCATAAGTTGGGGATTATGGCAGTACACACTGTACTGGAGCAGTAACTAAGAGATACATCCTGATCTGTAGGCCCAGAGAAAGACTCTGGGCTTGGCATGAGCTTTTGAAACCTCAAAGTCCACTTCCAGTGACACGCTTCTTCCAACAAGGCCACACCTCCTAATCCTTCTAATCCTTACAAATAGTGTCACTCCCTGGTGACTAAGCATTCAAATATATGAGCCTATCGGGGCCATTCTTATTCAAACCACATGTACTAAAAGGTTTAAACGAAAAGGCATATCATCTACATAATGTCCTATTAATTTCTCAACTACATTGCATATGCTATTTAATACAAGTCTGATATACTCTTAAAGTAATACAGTTTGGTTAGGAATTGATAAAAATCAATATTGGCAGAAATTTGTATTCAGCCATAAAGTTGTTTTGTTTTGTTTTTTAATCACAGGTAGATCTTCCATTAATACCCAATCAATATCCTTCTTAAGGTAAGTGTCATAGCTAGATGTGTAACTTAAATGTATGAAGGAAAAATAAAAACCATACTTCTAAATATATATTGTATAGCTATACAGATTCACGCAAGCACAAAGAACGAAAGGTTGTATTATATGAACATATGTGTTTCTGTAGTTCATGAGTGTGTGAAGGACAGTGTCAATGACAAGTGTCTTGTTCTTGTTCTCCACTTTATTTTCTAAGACAGGACACCTTACTGAACTTGGAACTGAACAAGAGAGCAGTTGGTTGCCTCAATAACAATCATGCCTCTATTGCACCAGTGGCACACCTTCCCCGCAGGCTGGTCAACTGTATCAGTTAACTTTTAGCATATGTAGTATAATTATTGTTGTTCCATTGAATACACACACACACATATTTTTTCCACTTTTTATTCTTGTACTTCAGTATGTAAAGACTTCAGACAATTCTTCATCTACACTGAGCTACAACACAAACACTCTATAGCAACAAACATGTTTATATGCATACCATATATATATTTGTACTCTACTGAACTCTTTGATTACATCATTTTAAATTATATGCCCAAAAAGCAATAAAGTAATATGTAAAGATAAAATGATACAATATTATCTAGCTAAAATTAACTTCAGGAGGTAACTTTTAGATATTTTCTAAGTAGTTCACATCAACTAAGTTTAAGTAACTGCATCACTAGCAAACATCCTGTCACCTAAGTTTTTGAACACACAGAGTCTCACTTTTATCAACACTAAGTCTGTTATCACTCACTGTAGTTTAGTTAGATATTCTGGTGCTATGGTTTAGGAATATAAAATATACTCCAGAGACATAAACTACATTCACTATGGATTTTTCTAAATGCTTATATCTCTTAATTTCTCAACACACATTTCTAGATTCTAATTCACCACAAACTTAAGTGGCCACAGTTTTTAGAAAGTAGTTCTAGTCTTGGCCTGTTTGTTTCTGTTGTTATCAATGGCTGCCAAATGTGTAAACTGCACCCAAAAGACTATTGTTATAGCAGCCAACAGCTCTCATTTTGTTAGAGGATATGATGTTTAATTTCCCTGAAAACCATCTTATGTAAAACAAAGGACTTTTAAACCTTAAGAAGGTTGTTAACAATGCTAACAGATACAGAAGCTGAGCTACAAAAGAGAAAAATACAAAAAAGTCAACATCCGAGCAGCATAGAGAACACAACCCCCAGGGAAAGGGGCTGATTAATCTAGTGCACACTGTACACGTTAACTAAAATATCTCACCAAATCTCCTTAATGTGTGTAAGTGAGACATTAATAAAAAACAAGTTTAAAAGGAAATCAAATCATCAAATGTGCTTAAAAATATAACAAATAATAATTCACCAAAACTCTTACCCAAAGGCTTTATATGACACTTTCCCTTCTAGAGAAATCAATGAACGAAAATTAACTTAAGGGCGATGTGTCATTTGTTTCTGTCAAGTAGGCCTCAGATTTATTTTTCCTAAATCCATCCCACACAAATACTTCTGAAACAAACTGGCCCATCCAAAGCCCTCTTCTGATCTCCATGAGCAGCAGACACAATGTGGTGCACATACATACATGCAGACCTTCACATCAAGCACATAAAATAAAATAAATCTTTTGTTTTAATTGGTGCAGGACCATTGAGATGGTTCAGTGATTAAAAGCACTTGCTGTGCAAGTTCAACAACCAGACAATAATCTCCAGAGGCCATGATAGAAAGAAATAATTGACTTCTAAAAGTTGTCCTCTGACCTCCACATGTATGGCAGGACACAAATGTGTCTGCACTTACACATAAAGTATGCACACACAGAAGTAAAAAATAAAAAAAAAAATTTAAGTTTTTTGTTGTTGTTTTTGTTGAGACAGGACCTTACTATGTAGCCCTGGCTGGCCTGGAACTCACTATGTAAGTACTCCCATGACCTGCCATGCCCAGCAAAACAATGAGGTTTTGAATAATAAAAGTCAAATTTTAAATCCAGCGAGTTTTAGAAAAGTTATTTATATTAATCATTAATAGAAAATTACTAATATTAAATTATAGTCTATAAAATTCTAAAATTCTAAAATTTCAAACTATTTCTCTGCTTCTGTAATACTCATCTTCAAATGTAAATGTAGGATTTTTGTGAACTATGTCAAGTGGAAAATACTTACTTGTATATTATTTATTCAGTCACCTCTTAGCTATCTAACACCATGCAGTTAGTTGACAAATTCAAACTTTTTCCTGCATAATAATTGAAATCAACATGTTTAGAAATCTGACTTTAATAATCTTTTAACATCTTAATTTGATCATCAAAGTATGTTGCACCCTTAAGCATTAATATTTAGACACTTGCTCACTCCTATTCCAGGAATAAAACCAGAGTGTATTGGGTAGTTGTCCCCAGCCCTCTCCATGAAACTTCATGTGCATGTTCTCCACTCTTTTGTGAAGCTATCACTTAATCTGCTTAAACTGATTTGTCCATGAGTGCATTCACTAACCCCTAACACATATCCTCCAGGTACTATCTAGAATGAAATATTTCCTGAAACCTATTTTAGGGAACAGAGAGAAGATCTGCACTTCATATTGTAGATAAATCTCTTCTGGGCTGGTTAGCTTCTTGGGATCTGGAAATTTCTACTCTATAAATGTTTAAACCACTTTCATTTGTTGAAAACAGATGCACCCAGTCTTCAAACAGAAACTCATGAAAAATTCCTACTGCTGCAGGAAGAATAGATAAATGAGAGATTACAAACTCTACTGCTTTCAGCAGTGATTACTTTGCTTTACATAGCAATTTCACGAGTCCATTCTATCCTCACCGTCTTTCAGAGCTCGGTCCATATTGTGAGAAATGACCACTCTTCGGCCCTGAGCTGTCTCCTGTGGATTTACACACACAGGGCTCTGAAATGAGAAGAAGGAAAAGATAGAGATCACTGAATTAATAAACTACATATAAAGATAAAACAAAGACAAGGGTTGGGAGATTATAATCTTACTCAGGAAAAAAAAGTAAATGAATGCTCAAGGTTAATTAAGAAATGTTTAGGGAGAGGGGAATTAAATATTTTAATATTGGGAACAGTAGGAAAGTACAAAACCAGATCATCTATTTATGTGAACTAAAAACTTAACAAAAAAATTTAAGTCAATGAGGGAAAAGATAACACTATTTGTTTCCATTGGGGTTCCTATTGCTGTGATAACTACCATGGCCACAATCAGATGGGGAGGAAAGGGTTATTTCAGATCACAATTCTCAGGTCATTCTCCATCACTGAGAAGTCAGGGCAGGAGCTCAAGACAGGAACCTGGAAACAGGAACTGAAGCAGAGGCCATGGAGGAACACTGGTTACTGGCTTGCTCCTCACCCTGCTTTTTTACACAACTCAGGACCACCTGTCCAGGGTGGCACCATCCACAGTGGGATGGACCCTCCCACATCAATCATTAATCAAGAAAATACTCTACAGACTTGCTCACAGACAATCTGAGAGAGGCATTTCCTAAATAGAGGTTACCTCTTCCCAGATAACTCTAGCCTGTGTCAAGCTGACCTAAAAACTAGCCAGCACACTATTCAATAAATGATATTGGGATAGTTTTGTATTCATTGGTGGGGGAGGTGATATTCATACTTTATTTTTAACTTTAAACTGATTGAGGAGATAAACATTTTCCTTAAACTAAAAAACTAGAAAATTTGGAATCAGATTTTTATAATCATGAGATAGAAAAAAAACCTCTCTACAATAAGGCACAGAATCCAAAAGCTATACAGAAGACGAAAATAAAACATAGCATGACTTTGAAATAGAAAATTACTGTTTGACGAAAGACAATGTGGACAAAATATAGGCAATAGTCTAGGAGAATATCTCAACACAAGCAACAAAGAACTATCTATTTATACATGTATATTAACATCTCTATTCCCAAAACCCAATACTACATGATCCGTTCATTAGGAAAATACGCATTGAAGCAATCATATAGCTCAGATTGTAAAGTTTAGAAATAATCCAGTTGGCAAATATATAAAGAAATGTTCATACGTTGTTGGAAAGGTATCTATTTCTGCATACTTTGAAAACAGGAAACTATATTACCAATATTAAAATGTTAAATGAACTGTCTTTCACTTCAGCAATTCTACTCCTAAGGAGGTCTAACAGCTGACATGACTGTCGCTCTCATCCAAAACACACGGCTGCAGATGATCACAAGACTCAACGAACAACGGAAAATACCTAGGCCATGATTAGGTCTCCTGCTGTCTTTGGGTAGAAAGCCAAGAGTACCATCCTGTTCATCCTCTAAGAAAAGCAAAAGCCACTACCTTTGGATTTCTAATATATATTTAAAAGTAATCCAAACACACACACACACACCCACACCCACACACACACACACACTTACTCAGGAAACACACACATGAAAGTAATCTAAAAGTAATATTATATACTTATCTATGTATATGTATTGTACCCTGAAAGGACTTTATGCTGCAAAGTCAACACACAGCATTTAGCACTTTCTCAAGGCATTAGAAAAACTATGCTCATACAAAGACAAACCATTTGATATATAAAATTAAAGTGCACTCTCAACCATTTAAAATTGTTTTCTAGTAACTATCAAATTACAAGGTCAGTCTTACTCTAATTTTCAAGTCTTTTATAATTTCTCAATTACACACACAGTTCTTTTGGTGACCAACAGGCCAGATGTCAAGACCAAAGCCAAGGACTGGAGAGATGGCTCAGGGGTTAGGAGTATGGGCTGCACTTGCCAAGCACCCAGGATGGATACCAGCATGCACACGGCAGTTCATCACTGTCTGTAACTTGTTTCAGGGGATCCAACACCCTTTCAATGGCCACCAGGCATGCACACGGTACATAGACATTTATGTAGGCAAAACACTCACACAAAATAAAATAATAATAAAATTTTTTAAATAATTAAAATTAAAAAAAAACAAAACTCCCAAGGTGCTACCACCTCCAAGAGTGCCTGTTGTTTTTCTCCTTGTCCTTGAACATAGTTTCCAATTTAAGAACCACGTTTAGGAAAATCTCAACTAAATGCTTGCTTTGGTTTTTTCATCTGGCCACTGTTGAACACCAACAGTACTGAACCTGTAATTGGGAAACCATATTTAAGGGCTGAGGGAGACAAACCCAAACCTGTGCGTGGCTACTGGGCGGCGGTAAAACCGTTAGCAAGTATGATAGAACCGAGTCGAAGGTGGTAATTCTTTTCACCTTTTCTCACCTCCTTATGAATCTTGTTTTGTGTTGGGTTTTGGTTATTGAGTGTATGTTTGAGGTTTTGCTGTCTTATGGGGAGAGGTTGTTTGTTTGTTTTTGAGACAGGGTCTTACTGTATAGCCCAGGAGGACCTCAAACTTGAAATCCTCCTTCATTCTCTCCGTCCATTTATAGATTTAAGAAACAGAAACTCCACAGGCTGACCTACCCGAAGGCTTGTTTTTGAAGACAGGTGTTAACTTCTACCCGGCTGGTACACACCTGTTCCTCACATGACACCCATCTCCACAGACACTTTCCTACAAAGCTGGTTTGGGGAAAAGATTTTTTTAAAAAAGGCATGTATTCCTGCTGTCACAGAGGGTATGGTAAAACCTACAGGGTCTACGCTGGGTGTGGCCTCCATATGGCATCTCGTCATTCTGCTTCTGCTTTAGTGTTTTAGTACATGTATCACAATATCCATTCATAAAAGCTTTTGGTGAGCCAGACCACTATTATATATACATTTTATTTTTTATTTAGTGAAATAAAATGAAACCTTCCATCATATTAAGATTTAAAACTACCTCAAACTATACATGGTCATTTTTAACTACACACAGAGTCTCTAGAGGGAAAGAAATTTAGAGGTCTCAACATATAATTGCACATTTGAAAAATGCTTTCCAAAGACAGGCCCAAACCTAAAAGCGCTTCTCTATTATGTGTAACCAGATCTTCAGAATCAAGGACAGCCTAGCAATAAACATTCCCCTGAATACACAACAGCTTTTCAGTCCACAGCCATGATGTCTGCAAACTGTGTGCCAAAGCCAAAAATTCCTCTTAAGAGAAAACACACAGGGAAATCTTGCAGAGAAACCTGTGTACTCTGACAGCACCAGTCACTAGACAACAGGAGCCTGACTGAAATTTAGCCTACACACACTGCTAAGACGGCAATGCTCTCTGGGTGGTTTTCAAGCCAGTCATGACTTAATTCCTCCCATGCCCGCTATGTGCACTACTCTAGGAAACCAGTATTTCTCCTCTTTATTGTGCACATATATTTTCAGGTGTTTTTCAATGTACTTCAACTTATGTTAAGAAAAACAGCCAGGCATAGAGGTGCATGACTATAATCCGGGTATGTGGACACAAAAGTATCATAATTCCGTGGCCATCCTTGTCTAGAGAGCTAGTTTGAAGTTAGCCTGAGCTGCATAGAGGGTAAGGGGAAAAAAGGGAGGGGAAGGGAGAGAAAGGAAGTAAAGATTGTACAGAGTTCAGGGGTAATGGGTATAATTTTCTGTGAAGCTATCAAAATGGTAATCTATCTTACAAAAACAAATACAATCCTGCAATCACCATCATTGCTCACACAAAGGGTCACAGGGATGTGTTTCCAAGCACTCTGAACATCTGACAATTTTCTGGGATTCCTACAACTTTCTCGCTTTTAAACTATGTTATTCTCAAAACCCTGGATCTTTCAAAGTGATCATATTTATATATAGGCAATGCATACCACTTTAAAGCTATTTTTGCCTTTGTGGCTACTCTTTACAGAGAGGAAAGCACATGTTTCCTGGGGCTGTTCTACTGCTGGTGTGCCTTTACATTTCCTACTGCTGAAGTCTTCAAGCCAAGTCTACTTTAACAAAGGCCAGCTTGCCTGGAGCTGGACTACGCTTCACTATGCTTCATTGTGAGCTTGCTTTCCTTAGCATAGAAGAACACTGTCAGAACATAAGCCAAGTGATTATACTTTGGGGGATTTTGTAGATAGAGAGTAAAAAGTAGTGGTATTTGTAAAATCTCCTCCCCCCTTTATAGAGTTTTAAGATTTATTCTACGTTTGTTTTCTGGGACAGGGTCTCACTATGTAGCCCTAGCTGACCTTGAATTCAAGGAGATCCACCTGCCTCTAAAACTTCTTTTTTTAAAACTGATACTATAAGATGTACTCATCAGGGAGGACGGTGTGATGTTCCACACATGCACACGCACTGGATGATGTCTGAATCAGGTCAGCTATCTCATTAGTCACTCATCACTTCACTGTGACGGAAACTACTTTTAAAAGACTTGCCATATGGCCCAAACGGGCCGGGAAATACAGGTTTTCCTCCTTAGCCTCCTGGACGCTGGGATTACAGATATGTACCATTTGTCTAGCTAACAAAATCTTTGAAAATCCTTTGAGGGGTGGCTGGAGGGATGTCCCAGGGGTTAAGAGGACATGTTGCTTTTGCAGAGGACCACTATTCAATACCCAGCATTCATATCAGGTAGCTTCAAACTATCTCTAGCGCCAGGGAATCTGAAGCCTTCTCCAATACCTGTGTGCACACATACACACCTACACATTCAAAAATAAACAATAAATGTAGTGAAATATCCTTTTTCTTTCCTAAATGGAGTACAGTAAAGCAAGTTTATAGTCCTGACTACTTGCTTGCTTGAGACCAGAATGTAAGGCCAATCTATGCCAACACCCACCCATCTAAAAGAAAAATAAAAATCTCTTCTGGTACATTCCTGCCATATGCACAGTTACTGTATTATGGCACAATAACAGCATACCATATTCTCTCTATTGAACAAGCTTAACTTCTATCTTAATTATAGAGAATTAATTTTTGAAATAAAACCTACAAATCTCTCATACTGATACCTTTCTAGATCTCAAACAAGCTATAATTTTTCAGATGTTACTTTCAGCTACATAGAAACAGATCCTTCAGTTATGAATGTGAAGAGGTGAAATGAGCCATGATCTCATCATCCAGAGGTGGCTTTGGTCTATTTCCTTGTAGTCAGTATGTTCAGCATTTCATGACTGTAACTCTGGGCAAGTTATTTTTCTGTGCCTCAGTTTCCTCATCTGTGAAACAGGTGACAACAGTACCTAACTGACATTGGGGTTAATATGAGCATTAACAGAAAGAACATACATGAAGTACAGCAGCATCTAAAAGGCACATAGGCACATGAATTATAACCTATCACTGGCCACTTTTTCTATGAACATATTTTGTGTGTGCTGTATGTGTGTGCACATGTGTACATGGAGGTCAGAAGTCAGCATTGACAGTCTTCCACAATTGCTCTGATCATATTTTTTGGGACAGGGTCTCCCACTGAAACTGAAGCTTGTCTATTCAGCTAGACCAGCTGGCACCAAGCCTCAGCAATCTTATCTCTACCCTTCTCAGCACAAGGGCTACAGGTATGCACACTGTGCCTGGCTTTTCACATGGTTCTAGGAATCCAAACTCAGGTCCCTTCATGTCTGCATGTCAAGTACTTCACCCACTGGACCATCCAACCACCCTCATTTGCATACTTTTAAAAGAAATTACAATCAATTCTGCATTTGAGTTTTTAGACTCAATACTGTATTAAAAGCATTGCTTTCACAACGAAAAACCTAAAATATAATGTTGAATGGCTTATACCATAATTTATCTGTTTACTCTACACTTAATTCGCTTCCAATTTTTTCCTATTCTAAATGAAAAATATTTCCATTTTGGTACTGTTGATATAAATATAGTACTACCAAAAATGTTCTAAAAGATGCTAAAAGTGCTAATAAAATATGTAGTGGATTTAGATCCTAACTTTATTTAAAGGATTTAATGCCTAAAGGATTTTCCTATGGGCTGGGGAGATGGCTCAGTGGGAACAAGGATTTGCTGCACAAGTTTGAGGTCCTAAGTTAGATGCCCTGGAATCCACATAAAAGCCAGACAGAGAGCATGAACATCTGTAGCCAGCATTCCTCTCGGGGGGATGAGAGGGACACACAGGAGGACCCCAGACACAGAGCATGAACACCTGTAGCCAGCACTCCTCTGGGGGGATGAGAGGACACACAGGAGGACCCCAGACATAGAGCATGAACATCTGTAGCCAGCATTCCTCTGGGGGGATGAGAGGACACACAGGAGGACCCCAGACACAGAGCATGAACACCTGTAGCCAGCACTCCTCTGGGGGGATGAGAGGACACACAGGAGGACCCCAGACACAGAGCATGAACATCTGTAGCCAGCACTATGGGGGATGAGAGGAGACACAGGAGGACCCCAGACACAGAGCATGAACATCTGTAGCCAAAACTATGGGAGGATGAGAAGAACACACAGGTGGACACCCAGAAGCTTGCAGACCAGCCAGCCTGGCATACACAGTAGGGAAATACAGACCTGGTCTCAAATAAAGTATAGGTGAGGACAGACACTGAAGGTTCTCTGACCACCACAAATGCACTGTGGCAGACATGCACTCACATTCAAATTCACACCATCTCTCTCCCCTTTCCTCCCCTCTCTGGCATAACACACTAAAATAAAATAAAAAATTAAAGAATGTGCTTCAACAGGTCTTCCACCAGCTAACAGGAAACTGAAGAGCAAACATGGTAGGGTTTGGAGGAGGAGCTCTGAGGTTTTCCAGCTGAGCACAAACTATGTAACTGGAAACATCCATTCTGGCACATCAACAACCTGAAGCACGTTCCTCAAAGCAAAGGAGCTCTGTAACAGGGGTTTCCAGACTTTAAGCTCCACCACGCTTTCTGACTTAACTGTCACAAGCAGATGTCTCTAGAAATGTTTCTCTGTAATAAATCTAAGAAAAAGATTAGGATTACCACAAAGGCAAAATCTCTTTAAAACTACTCAACACTGGTAGATTTTTAAGATAAGCTAATAATACTTAGGAATATTTTTCAGTGTTTTGAAAGAATAAGACTTACACGGGAGGAGCATGTTTTATTTGTTACATATCAATCCGAAGGACCTTAAAAAATGTACCCCACTTGATTAAAATAAATTTAAGTGCATTATTTAGAAACAAAATTATAACGTGCACTTGAAAATACATAGACAAATAGTAATATACAGTGGACAATACAATATCTATTAAAGGATATGGAATGGATAGTGGAGCTTGAGAAAAAAGAAAAAAAAAAAAGAATTGACTTAGAAAAAAGTAGCTAAAATCTCTGACATGAGCTTTTTGAATTCCTGGGAAGGTTTGTGGGAGAAAAATTCTGTCCAGTGTTGTTACTTGCTTCTATCATATGATATTCACATATCTGAGGACATCTGGCCAATCTTGAGTTTCAATAATGTGAATCACATTTGCACCAATTTGTTCAATCATCTGATATTCACTGAGGGCCCACTCTGTCTGCCTGGCACTTAGTTGGATACTGGACAGACAACAGCAAATAAATTGCATTTTCTGTGCTCATGGAACTTAATCCATTATTGATGGATGTTCATAATCAAGTAGCTAATAAGCCATTGTACTACAGGAATGTGCTTAAGAATTCTAATATTCTTCATATTCTAGAAACATCCACATATTTCACTCTTCAGCCTCTCTGTTCAGTTATGGAAGAAAGCCACTCAAACATACAATGAATCTCTAAGAGCATTTCATAAGAATTTTGAGGTTCATAATATTGACATATATTACATAATCTCATTTCATAAGAGACTACACTGAACTTAAATGATAACCAGCCTAGTTACCCCTGCTTCAGAGCTTTTATGTAACCCAGCAACTAGACCAGTATAGACATTGATGTGATCTTTGATTTATTAATTATTCTTGTGGGTTCATGGCAGAGGACAGTTTATTCTTCACTAATCCAACCCCCGGTCCTAGAAGGTTTAAGCCTCCATACAATCTATTCTGCTAACCTAACCTAGACTGTTTCAGCCTTCAAGATTTACTACTGACTGAACTCACTCTGACTAGCTATCTTCGGATATACCTCTTTTTACTCTGATCTGTATTGTGAACTCCAAACTGTAAATCATAAAACATCTGCTTCTGACTCTACTTCCTCTCTGCTTTTTCTGGACTGGCTCTGCTCTTCTCAGCTTCTCTTTCTGAACTGTCTGTGGAGCTGACTGGACTCAAACTGCCTGACTGAACTAACTCTCTTCTATACTTCTTGTCCACTTCTGCCTCTGCTTCAACCTTGCTTCTCCTCTCTGAACTCTATCTCCTTGGTTCCACTCTGCTTCCACATCCTCTTCTCCTCTCTGTGCTCTTGAACTGTTCTCTGCTGACTGCTCCTTTTAGATATCTAGAGTTGGGATTAAAGACATGTGCCACTGCCTCCTTCTGAGTTGGGATCAAAGGTGTGTACTACATTGCCTTACCCCCAGGAATCCCTTTCATCTAGCACTAGCACAGAAGACAGAAATTGTCTAACATTCTTTCTGCATTCCATCCAGATCACACAGGCCTGAATGTGATCCTTTCATACAGGCCCTTCCTAGCTATCACACAGGCCCTTTCAATGTGATCCTTTGCGGAGCAGCCATGCTGCTGGATTAAAGGACTAAATGTTCCTCTAAAGACCTGTCACACACAATTGCTTTTTCTTTCTTCAGCATTTTATATTCCATTTCTTTCATTAAATACTGCAATGCCATTTTATTAATTGGTTGGCTGTTTTTTAAATAAAAACTGGTGATAAAATATTTGTACCAGGGCTAGAGAGATGGCTCAGAGGTTAAGGGCACTGATTGTTCTTTAAGAGGACCCAGGTTCAATTCTTAGCACCCACATGGTAGCTCACAACTGTCTGCAACTCCAGTTCCAGGGCATCTGATACCCTCACACAGACATTCATGCAGGCAAAATATCAATGCACATAAAATAAAAAAAAAATTAAAAAATACTTGTACCTAGTCAGAAAAATTGGAATGATAATTTGATTCAACTGAACCTGTTATTTCATAGCTCCCTTGAAGCAAGAAACTGAGCTCTACATACAGCAGCCTGATAAACCCACATGTATAAGATACTGAGGATGGCACCAAGCATGAAACTGAAAGCACAATTCAATTGAATCTACTCACAGAGGTTGATAAGTCCTTTCTAACTGGTAACACCAGCCTAAAGCTAAATCATAAAGACTGTTTCTTCCCTTTCTATCTAAAATAAATGTGTTGGAGTTCAAAGCCTAAATCCTTCTCTTAGGCCTTTCCATGGGAGCAATTCTGCTTCTGACTAGATAGAGGGCTAAGAAACTTGCACAATAAGAAAGGAAGGAAGGAAGCAAGGGAGGGAGGGAGGGAGGAAGGGGGGAGGGAGGGAAAAGGAAGGGGAGGGGAGGGGAAGGGAGGGAAGGAAAATCAGCTTAATTAATGAGAGGTAGTTTGAAATAAATACAACACCTACATCAAAAGTTTATAATGTTCTACATCATGTATACAAGCTGAATCAATCGTTCTTGAAGTTTTAACAAGGCTAAAACACAATCCACAATCTAAGAATCCTCACATACTTAGCCCAACCAGAAATCAGTCTGGAAATTCCTTAAAACACTAAACATAGACCTACCACTAAAGCATTCCTGAGTATTTATCCAAAAGCAATGCGGTCTACATAGAAATCAAAGATATGCATACTGTGTTTATCACAGAACTATTCATAATAGCTGAGTGGTAGCACCAACCCAGGAATCCATCAGCAGACTGGATAATGAAAACGTGGTATATACACAATGGAAAGGAATGCCATTTTCAGAAAAATAGATGGATCTGGAGATCATCATGTTAAATTAGCCAGACACAGGAAGTATATTATGATTTCCCTCACATGTAGACATTAAAAAGATTTGTTGTCGTTGTTGTTGTTGTTGGTGTTGGTGGTGGTGGTGGTGGTGGTGGTGGTTTTTCAAAGACAGGGTTTCTCTGTGTAGCCCTGGCTGTCCTGGAACTCACTCTGTGGACCAGGCTGCCCTTGAACTCACAGACATCTACCTGTGTCTGCCTCCCAAGGCTGGGATTAAAGGCGTGCACCAATGCTGCCCAGCAAGATTTTTTTAAATGACATTGAAGTTGAAGAGGGATTATTAGAGAAGAGAAGTGGGCAGAGGGGAAAGAGGGGAGAGTAATAGATCAAAGCATGATACTGGTACATAAAGAAAGTCAATGAATTGACTTTCATTTATAGAAATTTTATAGAATCCATTTTTAGAATTTATAGAATCCAATTTATAGAATCCAAATGCTTTTATAATTATAAAATTATACTCTCCTAAAAAATTATACTCTTCTAAAAAAAAAAAAAGCAGAAAATTATACTCTTCTAGAAAAAAAAAGAAAAGCAAAACCAAAGCAAACTTTGGTTGCACCTAACTAGTGAAATTGTTTCATCAGAGTACAAGCAAACTCCCTAAATGACAATGGCATCCCCAGAGATGGATTCAGGCAAAGCAGTCCGGAGGTAGCAACCTCCGCTAGAGCCGACCTGAGCCTCCTACATTCCCTAGATCTTACAGCTGGCCATGCAATCTTCCCTGAAAACTCTTTTTTTCCCCACATTTATTTATGTATTGTGTATGTGGAGGTCAGAGGACAACTTGCAGGAGTTGGTCCTCCCTATCTACCACATAGGTCCTGAGGGTCAAACTCAGGTCCTCAGGCATGGTGGCAGGCACCCTTAGTCACCAAGCCATCCCCTCAGCCATCTCCCTAGCGTTTTACCAGGGAATCTTGAGAGCAATCCTTTCAGTCACAAGAGAAGTAAGATGAGCCATCCGGCTAGATCACAGACACACAGTGCCTTGAGCTTCTCTGTTCCACCATCTCACGTCCTCTCCACTCAGTCACCCACTCCCACGGCACTCAGAAGGCTCCGGCACAACAGGGAGCAGCCAATGACCCCTTTGATTCCTTTCTCTAAGCTCACAGACCCTTCGTGCTTTTAGCACTTCCTTGGCTTAGATGATATCTAAGCAAATATCAGATATTCTTGTGTCTAATCTTGTCATACCATGAAAAGCCCAGAACCACCCAACCATTCATCAGCTCTGTCGTGTTTGGGAAGTCATTAACCCATTTAAACCTGCTTCCTGATTCATAAAACGGAATAATAGTGAATGTCTTATAACTGAGAGGAGTAAATGAGTGTTTAGTATAATGCTTACTAGACAGTAAGGGCTCAATAAATGTTTTCGCTGTTATTCCATCCATTTATTTCCAACTCTTTTATCGATTCTCTTAAAATCACTTTAAAAACAGAAAAAGTACCTTCTAGAGAATGCCATCCTCCTCACCTTCAATAATTTTTGCATCCTACTTACCAAGATACTTGAAGCTACCCTGCTTGAAATACCTCCTGGCGCTGCCCCCCCCCACCCCGTTAACTCCTCTCCTCCAGTCTCAAGCCCAACCCTTCCTGCATGCTCTGACCTTGTCTCCCTGGCACTGCGCTATCAACCAGCCCCTATCTCTGAGATTCCAGCCCCTTCCTCTGTACTCGGAAATCGTTAACTCAGAAGTTTGCTTCTGTTTCTCCTCTAACGATGACAATGGGGGCTGCAGAGGTGGCCAGGCTGCTCAGAGCACTTGCTCTTGCAGAGGACCACAGTTCAATCCCCAGTACCCACACGACCACATGGCCAGCTCACTGTTGTCCACAACTCCAGTTAATTCCAGAATAAGTCCGCAATTCTAGCTATTTCCAGAATTCCAGGCACACACGGGGGTACACAGACACACATGCACACAAAACACTTACACACATGAAGCAAATATTTTTAGCGAGTACAAAATCCCATCATCCATGACATCACCATCCCTGAGTGCTGCCTGTTTTTCTTCCCTTCCCAGCCAGCTTCCAGACTGTACTTCCCACCTCCCACTCTTCAACCTGAATGCCATTTCTGCCTCCAAGGCTACCATTCATCTTTACCTAAAGATGTATTTACCCCGTACAATATTGGTGTGGGTCTACAACACCCACTAAGTTCCAAAGTACAGAGATCACCCCCTTTCTGGATGTCTGCACACCACGTGATGCTGTTGGCTGCTCACTCTTCTTGTGTGCCATCTCTGGAGTTCCTCTCCCGAGTCTCTGCCTGTTCCTCTCACTCCTCAGTAGGCTGTTCCTCCTTTGCCAGCCCAAGTCCCTCCTATTCAACCACTACCAGCTCAGCAATCCCCCCCCCAACAAGCCTACTTGTTTAACCCTCACCTCTCCCTCAGAAAGCACATCTGCATTCCTAGTTACAAGCTAAACACATCCATAAGTATGTCAAAATACACAGGACCAAAACTTTCATATTCTTACCTCTACCATGCTAAACCTAGACAAATGGCATCTGTACCCATTCGATCACACAAGCTTAAGCTCAGTAGTACTGAGTACTGCCCCTCTCCTCGCTTTAAAAAAATGAAGAGCATAAATAAAACTGACTAGATAGGAGGAAAATGGAGCCTGTTCATCACCAAGCAGAACTAAATACACGAAAAATGGAAGCAAAGGCCTTCTGTGAGGCATGAGGTCCACACGGGTGTGCCATACAAAGATAAAATCAGGACCAGCAAAAGATTTAAATGAAGGGTGGGTGTGAGATGGGTTCTCAGCCCGAGAACCTCCCTCCCGTGTGAGGTGAAGTGGCCATTGTTTCAATGCCTCAGTCTCCTTCCTGAGAATGTCCTAAGCCAGTCAGAAATCCTGGATGCCTTACCAGCCATTTGTTTGGAATGGGAACTGGTCCAAACCTGACCAGTAAGATGTGAGGAAAACACTGCCAGGGGCATTTCTAAAAATTGCTTTGGTTTTGCTGTTGTTGTTCCAGTCATTTTCCTGCTTCTTGCAGTTATCAGCCTGTGAGGTTGTGGTACCTAAAGATGCAGTCACTTGACCAACAGTCCAAGAATTAACTGACTCGTGAGAGGGGAGAGCCAAGGGATGTACAGAGAAATAACGCTGTACTTTCCACTGAGCTTGCCCTACCTTGAGATTATATGATATTTCTTAATAAATCACTTTAGAGTTTAGAAAAAGGAAGTGGCTGTAGAAATCAATCATGCTTATGACACACTTTATTTTCTGGGTGTGATGGTTCTAGCCTACAAATCCAGCCTTCAGGAAGCTGAGGAGGGGACTTGAGTTGGAGGACACTCTGGACAACCTTGTGAGTTCCAGGCTACCTAGACAACAGCATGGAATCAAGTCTCAAAGCAACCACCAATGCCACCTCTGGCCCTTCCTGGTTTGCTTTTGTGATAAACCTGAAAGACTCTCAGGATTAAACCTTAGTGAACCCTTGAGTGGGGCGGTGGTGGTACACACCTTTAATCCCAGCACTTGGGACACAGAGGCAGGTGGATCTCTGTGAGGTCTAGGTCAACTTGGGTCTACAGAGTGAGTTCCGGGACATCCAGAGTTGTCCTGTCTCAGAAAAACAAAAACAAAAACAAAACAAACATACAAACAAACAAACAAAAAACTTTAGTGGTCTGGGAAACCTGACTTTTACCAGGAAACTTTAAGAGTATATGACTGTCCATTACGGAACAAATTCCAGAAAAAAAAAAAATGTGGACTTCAAAACTGTTCTCTTAATGTCTATGGTGTCGAGATTCATTCCAGAAGCATTTATCCCTTATCTACCAAGTCTTTACGGAAGCACTAAAGATAACAGAGAGGAGTTTCTGTCAGCCCAGAGTACAAGGCTTAACGATAAAGGGCACAGGGCTGCTCCCAAATGAGATAGTATTAAAACTGGGACAAGGACAAGAAGTATTTGATGATACTGAACACGTAAATTCGGGGGAGACTTCTCTACCCAAGTGATGCTGCGGCCTGAAGGAAGAAAGGAGAACAGGGAAAGGGGACAAACAGCAGTGTGTCAATCAAGTCTTCCAGTCAGGGGGAACTTGACGCTGCCAGGACTGAGGTTAGAGCTCAAAGTAATTGTGACAGTTCCCAGTTCCGACTAGAGCCAGGAATAACAGGAAGCTGCTGATGGGGTATTTAAACATGTTACTGAAGAGGGCTCTGCATAGGCTTGTATTTTTAAAGGATAAATTAGAGGGAGCACACAGATGCAGACAGACCAACTGAGGCTGTTGCAGTTGCTGTGGTGGTCCCGACAGGAGAGACTAAAAGTAGTGGGTGCCAACAAGGTACTTGATGAAGGAGTACAGGGGGAGTCTTCCAAGATGTCGGGAAGGACTCTTGGGCTGCTGGCTGGAAGTGCTGGCCACTGATAACAGAGGCAAGAGGCCACACTGATCACATGCTGTTCTAGACTTGTTTCCAGAATACAGGGACTACTGACTAGAAATGTCCAGGTAAGCAGCTGAACAATGAGTCTGAGGAATAATAAGTTTCCAGGGTAGAGAATGTTAGTGTGAGGGACCCAGTGAGACTGAGAGAATTCCAAAATGAGACCTCAAAATGTGGACAAACTTGAAAGCTGAAAAACATATCAGCTTTCTGAGTTATCTATCAAAAAATCTTGGAAAGAGAAAGGTTAAGTAAAACAAACACAAGGAGAGAGATGAGCAACTATCCTTTAGAGGAAAAGAAAGCACACATGATAGTTTCTAGAATCCCTAAGATGTTCAAGTTTCACTAACGGTCTGTTAAAGCTTGACTAGAGCTCTAGGGTATGTATTTGAATTGGTTCTCTGCATAGGAGGTAGAGGCCTTCTGAGAAGTCACCTTTTTTTGCTGGGGTTCAAGGCTGGAGGGTAGGGAACATTCTATCTTGATCCTGAAAGCCTGGTCTAGACAAGATGGAGAGAAAACTAAAGGCAGAAAAGAAGCTGTTGTTCCAAGAAGCACAAATAGTCCTAAATTCCCCAACTTCCATAAACCAAGTTAACTTTCTTCGTTTAAGCATGGCTGAGTGAAAGGAAAAGGACAGCCTTCCTAGCTCCTAACCAAGTATTAAAAGTGCTTGGGGTTGGGGGAAGAAGAGGGGGACATGGAGGGGGAAGAGGGGGGATGAAGAGGGAGAAGAAGAGGAGGAGGAAGAGAAGGGAGAGGAAGAAGAGGAGGAGGAGGGAGAGAGGAGAAGAAGAAGAGGAGGAGGAAGAGGAAGAGGAGAAGAAGAAGAAGAACAACAACAACAACAGCAAGAAAAACAACCAAGAATTAACCCATCTCAGCTCTAGAGCAGGGAGACAACAGTGGAGCACCAAGAAATACCCTTTCCCCCAGGCTTTGCATCAAGCAAGAACTGAAGAAACTGAAAAGCCAACTCACAGAAATGTTGATGAGGAAAGAGGAGGGAGTAAGGGTAGGATCAGATGAAAGGTGCTATTGACCACAGGAGAGCTATAGCCTACAGATTATCAGTTTCTGCTACATACAGAGGAAGGTGAGGAACTACAGTTAGTCTAGTTTTACAAACAAAAAACAAAAAACAAAACGAAAGTTGCAAATTAATTTTCCAAAAGGTGTATTCAGCACTAAGAGATGAAGCTTATTAAACAGGTCCCAACACAAACAAGTCCACATCTTATTCTAACAATGTACAATTCATTTTCCTCCTAGGCCTCAGAGGTATTTTACTTTAAATTTACGCGCATTTGTCTTCACATGTAGCTCCCTACTATTCAAGAATGGAAATCCCCAGGCCGACAAAGGAAGAAGGACTGGCCACTATCTAAAGGAGCTCACAAGTGCGGGCTAGCCCCAGGGTGAGACCAGGCACACCTCAAAAGCCTAGCTACCTTTCCCAAAAGTAGCTTGTGACCCTAAAAGTCAAAATACACCTGTGTCCATGAAGTTTTATGGAAAGCTTCACCATGGTTGGATAAACTACAGGAACTCAAGCAGGGTGTGACTCGGACCTATACCTGGCACTCAGTCTATAAGGAAGGCCCTGTAAATCCTGTATACCTCCTGTATATACAGGGTATACAAAAGGAAGACTTACTCTTGCTCTCTGTGTCTAACCAATAAACACTACTATGTTAAACTAGTTGAGCTTGCAATTTTATTTTCTTTTAAAAGTCAGTTGTGCTATTTAAAAAAACCAGGTTTCTATGCAGTCATTTGAATACTAACAGCCTTCAGTAGACACTATTCATTTTCTGAAGCCTGTTCACCCTGCAGCAAACTTGCTGAGTCACCTTTTTAGTACAATTGAAAACATACATTTTTAAAGAAAATCTAGGACACTGCCTACCCCAATGTGATATAGTTTAGAAATGAACCCTAAAGCATTTTTAAGCCAGCGACATCATTACCAAGGTGACATCACTGCATACTCCCCAAACAAAAAGCTGCTTAAGATTCTAGAGCTGGAAATAAACACCCAGGGAATGACCAGAATTAAGAAGGTTCAAAGTAGAACACTCAGATCTCAAGACTTGAACATTCATTCTGAAGTCTAAACAGTGGGCGGTCTACTTTGCCTTTTGTTTCTGTGATTAAACACTAACCAAAACCACTTTGGGGAAGGAAAGGATTGATTAGGTTTACAGCCTATCACCAAGGGTAGCCGAGGCAGGAACTGATGCAGAGATCATGAAGGAAGGCAGTTTACTGGCTCGTTCCAGGCTCGCAGTCAACTAACTGCCTTTCTTATACAGCCCTGGCCCACCTGTCCAGGGAGGACACTTACCCAAAGACCGGGCCCTCCTGTATCAATCAGCAATCAAGAAAATGTCCTGGACATGGCCACAGGCCAGTCTGGTTAAGATAACTTTTCAACTGAATTTCCTTTTTTCCAGATGTGTCAGGTTGACAACAAAAGTAACCAGGAGAGAGGGGGAGAGGGGGAGAGGGGGAGAGAGAGAGAGAGAGAGAGAGAGAGAGAGAGAGAGAGAGAGAGAGACTGAGACTCTTTGGTTTGTTTGGTACTGGATAATGGCTAAAAGGAACAGCAGAACACTTGAAAATATTCTTGAATCTATCTGCCATGAAACCAGTGATAGCTAAAAAAGCCAAAGAAAAACTTTGATTACTTTTTTTTCTCCTAGCAATTAGAACTCATTCTATAGCTCAGGCTGGTCTAGCTAGAACTTACTATGTAACCAAGACTGGCTTCAACTTCCAGATAAACCTGCTTAGGCCTCTGGGGAGCTGGGATTATGGGCCTGAGCCACTGCCTGGCAGTACCACAGCTTCATTAACCCTCTTCACTTTATCAATACAGCCAGCCACATGGTATTTCTCGTTTCAAGCCTAATCACAGTCTCGCTGGCATTTTTGCAGAATACCTCTGATGCTATCAATCTTGTACTCAGAAAATGTCAAAAACTGCCCAGCCTACGAACTAGACTTCAATTCCACTCTCATTTAAGGGCTTCCACAAGGCCAAGATCATCTTTCCAAACTTGGTTCCTGTGACTCATCTGATATATTATTCACTGACAACTCCGATCTCAAATGGTCCAACTACTATGTCTCTGAAGTTTCCGAATTCTTTCAGCAAGTGATGAAAATGTATACTGCTCCCTTTAGACAGTACTGCTGAATCCAAACCCAGCTTCCTCATTTCCTAGGCTGTTTGCTGGTTTTGATTAGCATTTCTTTTTATGTTCCATGTTTTATATCCTTCTGTTTTGAAGTTATCATTATTCATATGTAACTTCATTTCATATTTACCAGCCTTAAAGAAGACTTCCTTCCTAACAGAGACCAGAGAAAATAATTTCTCTGCATGTGCAATCACTGTTCATAAACCATAAACCACAGGTATCACAAACTTTTTTTTTTTAATTTTATTTCTCTCGTACAACTTATACAATACATCCGGATCCCCTTCCCCCCACCCCTCCGGCCCCCCATCTCCCCTCTCCTCCACATCTACCCCTCCCATCACCAACCACAAACATCCCCTGCCCCCTGCTTCTCCCCAGAAAAGAATACACCCCCCCCCAGGGTTTGGCCCATATCATAGCAAGATGGAATGAGGCCAGGCACCAATCCCTACATCAAAGGTGGGCCAGGCAACCTGGTAGGAGCAAATGGATCCCAAGAGCAGGTAAAAGGGTCAGAGACTCCCCACTCCAGTCTGTAGGAGTTTTTCAAGAACACCAATCCAGACAGTCATAGGTGTATTTAGGGGATCCTGCAGGTTCTGTGTCTGTCCCTTTAGTCTCTGTGGGACCCTAAGAATGCTAGTCAGTTAATAGTAGGGGACTTGTTCTTCTGGTGTCCTTAGCCCCTCTGCTTTCCACCATCCCTCCTCTCCTTCTTCCATGAGGTTTCCAGATCTCTGCATAAACTTCTCTCAACTGCTGGAGGGGGCCTTTCTGGTGAGGACTGGGGTAGGTACTGATCTATGAGCAGAACGTGACATCATTAGGAATCTTCTCCCGGTTATCCAGTCTCCAGTTCCTGTCTTGCCCTCACAAACTTCTTGAATACGTGTTTGTATTTGTTTATACATTAAAATATATCCATAATAATGAATAGCAACTTTTACCAATGCCTGCCTTCAGGTAAGAAACCTACAAACACAGTTAATCCCTCCATATGCTTTTATTACTCATGTAACTGTATAACCTATAAAAAGTATGCCTGAAACTATGAACTCCATGAATTTAAAGTGCAGTATCCTTAATGCCAAAAGGATCAGGTAGGAGTCTATGAATATCAAGCCAATGATTTAAAAGCCATTAAAAAAAAAAAGCCACATTTTTCCCTACTGACCACCATGACTCGAAACTCCCTCAGTTGAAAAGTGAACAAATATTCTGAACAGGGAGGTAAATATATTATGCCATTATCTGTTATCAAATTATTGAGGATTGTTTATCACATTAGCATAATAAAGGAAAGCCACAGAGAGGCTATGTATAGTCTCTCTAATTCCTGTTTCTTTCCTTTTCCTCTCAAGTAACTAAATTAAGTTTGTTTCATTGAAAGAACATTTGTATTAGTAAAAGGACCCATTTAGGAATCCTAGCAGTCTGACCCAGGCCAACTAGAGCACTGGAGGGCTATGTGAATGTTCTTACTGTCTCTCTAAACATCTGCCTTCCCGTCCAGCCAACGCGACTTGGCCTGAGAAGGCTGGACAGGGAGTATTCCTGTACCTCTGGATCCTCCCCAATGTCACAGTGACATGCATTTATACAGACAGCAACCCAAGCTCTCAATGCTACTGCTGCAAGGCTCTCACTCTCCGCTAGGAAGCTGGTTGGACTTTCAAACCTCAAAGCGTCATCAAATACTTATTGACACTTGTTCTCATCAAAATCCATCTACTGAGAGCATGCTATGTGCTGGCACTCAGCAACTCAGCAGAACAAAACCAAACAAACAAACAAAAAGATCAGAACATGAGTTACATTGCAGATATTCAGAAAGGCTTGTTGATTTGATCTGACAAACTTTCTGAACTTTTCTACGAACTTTCCAGTCTTCCACCAAGGCTTTCTTTATATGGTTACCCCCTACGTCTGTTTTGTAGAAATCATTAAGTATTTGAGGCAATGAATGTTAATTAGTTTATCCACATTGTCTTCACAAATCATATGGTAACTTTGGACCTATAAACATATACTATTATAACCTGTCCAACTTACAATTTGAAGTAGCTAGAAAATTGTATCTAACAAAAGATAAAAATCCATAGACAAAAATGGTAAATCAAAATTGAATGAAATTTTAATGAAATCTCTTTATTTCATCAAAATGTAACTATATCCCTCTCTCTACTACAAGAAGATATGATTTGAATTGCCTTATAGCAATAAGCTTTCCTACATAAAATGATTGATTCTTGCCCCATTTTTTTCTGCTATTTCCTTACTTGGATCAAGTGCTAGGGTCCAGCACCTGTGGCTAGTGAATGCTCAAACCCAAGCAGGTTAAATGGCGTGCAAAATACCAAACTTCACCTTGGACTAGGAACACTACACTAAGATATCCCTCACAGCAATACTGGGCTAAAAATTGTCACTGTAGGACCCAAATATCAATTATCAAACCTTCCTGGTCAACCTTCTTGATCTGAAAAGCTTCTTTATTTCTTAAAGATACCAATAGATATTTGAAATGAAATTTCTGTCTAGGATAAAAGCTTTGTTTTTAATGTCTAACTTTTAAAATTTTTAAATTTTTAATCAGTAGTGGTTCTCGCTGATGTAAATGTACATATAAGATATCCACTAGGTAATAAACTAATTATAAAGGAAAAGCACAAATTTAGTGACCGCAAATAAGCCTAATTTTCCTAACTATCATCAGCAAACACTTGAGGAGCCTTTAAGTCCTATTAAGTACATGGGATAATAACAAGAAGTGTCCACTACAGATCCTAACTACGTGAAATTTACAACTGAGAGCACTATGGGACATTCAGAGGCATAACAAGACTCCTAAAGCAGGTATGGTAGAGCACATCTACAATCCCAACACTCAGAAGGCTGCTGCAGGAAGATGAAGAGTTCAAGGCCAGAGGCCAGAGAGACAGCTAGGCAGTGCATGAAAATTCTATGCAAGCTTGATTTAGGTTTTAGATCTAAATCAACAGTCCCATCCCCTTTGCTGGGCGCATACACTCTGTAACAACAGAACTTGCAGGTGATAGAGACGGGCAGATCCCTAGGACTCACTGGCCAGCCAGTTTCGCTCCGATGGGAAGCTCCAATTTCAGGGAGACCCTATCTCAAAAAATAAATAAATAAATAATAAGGTGAAGGAAGAGGAGGACATTACTGCTGACTTCTAGACTCAACACAGGCTAGTGCACCCATACACATGTGCACACACATACATGCATGCACCACCTACACAAATTTTTAAAAGTATTCTAAAAAAAGAAGAAGAAGAAGAAAAAAAAAAAAAAAGAGTTCAAGGCTAATCTGGCAGCAAGTCTTGAATAGCAAGGCCCTGTCTCCAAAATTAAGAACAAGTCTGTATCTATTTAACAACGTGTACAGGTTTTTGGTTTTTGGTTTTGTCTTGTTTTTCTTCCGCAAAAGGAAGCCAATGAGCAAGAGGAAGAGACTGGGGAGAGATGAAATAGAAAGATGAATACCAGTCTTATCATGTCTAGCTCATATGTAAAACATTCAAAATGCACTATATAAGCAAGGACAGTTCTTTTTTATTCTCAGTCTAAATTTCCGTAGTATTCACTGTTACACTATCTCCATTTGGTTCACTGCTAAACAGCCTCCCCCTCCACATATGCCAGACGGATGACCTGTGTGGTCCAGCTTCTACTCCACTCCCACAGAACTCTCAGATTTCTTATACTACACCACATGCCGATGCCTCCCAGCCTTCCATTCATAAGAACATTTGTTTAAAAGACACAAATTACTGCAAATATGGCCAACAACAGGCTTGAATAAACAGTGTCTATAACACACGGAAAATGGAATATTATGTGACTAACACGCACTTCGATTTCAAGTGATATATGGCTTAGAAAGTAACTTCCTGATTAACTTATTTAAAGATATTATAGGAAATCAAGTTCAAATAGGATGACCAGTAATCCCTCTCCCCAGGTTAAAAATTCAACCCTCCCATTATCTGAAATCAGATTTATGCATGCTATTTTGCTGTCTCCTTTCAAGTAGGTTTTTTTTTTCTAATTCTTCTGCAAAATCATTTTTCTAGACAGATAATCCAAATCTCTCCTTACTCAGAAAGGTGAGCCAGGAGATGTGAAGGTGTACACTTTGCAGGAAACCAAGTAGCAATCCACAGGGTGAGGTTTCAGGACCTTGATACGCAGACCACATGACTTTGAACCTGACCCCATCATCCACATTTCCTTACCTTACCTACATTCACTCCCAATCACTTAGCTCTTAAGTTTCTTTTTTTGTTTCATAAACACTTATGACTATCCAGATGTATCTTATTTATTGTCTAGTCCCCAAGAGGAATATAATCTGCAGTAAGTAGGACTTTTATGTATTTTGCTGATTCAACCCAAACTTTTAGAACATGTAAGACTTGGTTTATAAAAAATGCTTGATAGATATGTACTGACATTAGTATAAGCTCTTATGATACTTAAGAACTGCAATATGACTTACAGATCTATAAACAAACTGGTTTAGGATCCTTATTAGAAGTGGGAAAAAGTAAAAGGAAGAACATATGTATTCACCAACTCTAAGTTACAAATGAAAAAGGTGCAGCTAAATCGAAGTTTTTAAGTGAAATAGACATTACAAATTTTTTGAGTACTGCTGTGTTTTCTGAGCCTACCGAGTAAGGATGTCATTCTGAACTGACGGGCTCTGAAAAGTCATTTTGAAGAGCCGAAAGCTTTTTCCAGAAAGTAGTAAGTGGCTCATGCCATGAGCAAATATAAACCCTGGGGACAGTAGTCATTCTAACAAACGTTTTTTATGAAGTTGAGCCACTGCCATTCCTCTGGCCCCGAAGTCCTAGGGCAATTTCAGTTTTATGACGATATCAAGCAGCCAAGCCACGATAAAATGAAGGATCTTCTAAAGGGTTATTATCAACAGACTGGAGGTAATGGTTATAAGACAAAGGGAGATCAGTCCGAAGGAGGAGAAACAGCACGTTGAAAATATGGTTCCTCCCTATATTACAAAACCTCAACCCTGACGTCCCACACCTCGCCGAGCACAGCTTTTCCTCTTAGCAAAGGGCAGTGGCTCCTGGTGCGCCCCCTTCACCCCCCATCAAATCAGACATCAGCTTGAGTTGCATTAGTACTTAACCAACATGGTGGAAGGCAGGACCTTATAGGTAGGAAGTACCCAGAGCTACTCTGGACTGGGTGACCAAGTTTTCTTGCCTGGAAACCGACATAAAGTTATCTCCCACCCGCCACGGATCGGAGATCCAAACATGACCACCAGGGACGAGCGCGACGCCTGCGTCCCATGGGTGCTGTGCTCGCGATTTACCTCCGGCACCCACCACATGCCCCTCGGAGACCTGCCTGGATCACTCTGTGCTCTGGGCTGTGGAGGAGGATGGTGGATGAGTAACTACAGTGCCAAAAACGGCGCGCGTGGCCAAGCCCGCGCCGCCCAGTCTCCGGCGGGCTTCGGCTGCTGGAGGGCCACCCCGGGGTGCCCCGGGGGTCTACGCGCGCGCGCGCGAGGCCGCGAGCACGCGAAGCAGCCGAGACCGGTACTCACCCGCAGCGGACAGCGGACGTCCGCGGCCAGCCGGCTCCAGGAAGAAGCGAAGTCGGGCGGCCGGGCGCGCGGGCTCCAGCAGACGAGAGCGATTAGTGTCCCCAGCAGCAAGGCGGCCGCGGCGCAGCTCAGGTACAGGCTGAGGCGCAGCAGCACGGCGCCCGGCCCCGCGCCCGCCGCCGGCCAAGAGCCCGGGACCAGGCAGCACAGCGCCAGCACAGCCAGGGCGGCCACGACCGCGGGCCCCCGCCAGCCCCCGCACGGGCCGCCCGCCGCCCGCCGCCAGCCCGCCGAGCCTGGGGCAGCACGGCCGGCGTCTGGGGCGGGCGTGGGGCCGCGGCGGGCGCCGCTGCTGTCGGTGGCATCGCGGTGCATGCTGCTTCCTGGGCCGCTAGCGACAGTCTCATCTCCCGGCCCGCTGCCCCCCGGCGCCGCCCCGGGCCTTGGCCTGTGCGCGGCGCCCCGCCGCCTCGCCGCTCCCGCCGCCGCTCGCGAGGCACGGGCAGCCGGCGCTCATGCCCTCGCCGGCGGCCCTGCGCGGGAACCGCTCCAACAGACACCGCCGCGCCCCCTTCGGTGCCGCCGCCCCGCGACGGGCCCGCAGCTGCCCACCGACCGGGCGCGCCCAGGTAGCGGGACCGCGAGGGGACTGGAGCCCCACCGGCTAGAGGCGCGCGGGGGCGGGGGCGGGAGCTGCGGCTGAGTGACAGTGGGGCGGGGTCGCCCCGCCCACCCAGGGGCGGGGGCGTCCGGAGAGGGGCGCGACCAATCGCAGTGGACCCCGCTGTTTCCCGCGCCCCGCCCCCGCCCCTGGGGACGGCGTCTGTTCGTGGAAAATTTTCCTGCAGGTGTCAGACGCGTGAGCATTTCTCGGCTCAGGTGCTCCCTTAATTTTCGCCCTCCGCTCTTCGTCTTGCCTACATCCCGGCTCCAGACGCCTGCCTTGTTCTCTAGAGCGCCGATTAACCGCATACGGTTCCTGATCTCACTTTTACTAGTCTCTTACACTCTCCCCTTTCTGTCCCTACCGTCCAAAGGTAGGGAAAGAGACAAAACTGGAGGAGTAAGTGAAGCCTGCGCTTCCTACTTATGGAAAGGCTCCAGAGTGTCCGTCTGGTGCCAGAGAGTGTACACAGCTGCCACGATCAATTTGTATCCGATTCTGTGTTTTTGTTGCCAACTACTCGGTACAAAAACTGTTACCCACGCAAAAGAAACTGGTTCAAATAATTTTAAGAGTACATATTTCCCTTTGCTGTATTGGTCGCAGCCGGTAGTATACAGATGATGTTTGCTGGGAAGAAAGATGTCCAAATGCTGCTCAACACTGAGTGCTGCCAACGCTGAAAAAGCAACATTTATCTTAGAGGGAGGACAGAAATAAAGGATTTCTGAAGAGACTGGGAGGGGAGACGGAGTATAGAAGGCAAATAAAGAGTGACTGCACATGACACTGTAATGAAGAATTCTAAAATCTTTAACTTGCATTGTTTTGTTTTCTTAGAGACAAGGTCTATGTAACCCTGGCTGTCCTGGACCTCACTGTGTAAACCATGTTGGCCTCGAACTCACAGTGATCTGCCTACCTCTGTTTTCAGAGTGCTTTTATTAAAGGCGTTTGGCCTAAACTTCTCTAATAAGTTGATTTCTATTTTTCTCCGAGTAGCAGATATGTAAAACAGGCATTAAAATGTAGTGTTAGATATTGTAGTTACACTGACTTTTTGTTTGATTTTGTAAAGGAATTGTTCCATCTCTAATAACTATTGTGCCACTTCATGAAAAAGAAAAATTCGAGATTTTCATAAAATATTCGCTTAAAACAAAGTATTGCGCAAAAAGTTATTATTCAAACGAGAAGACACTGGTATATGAAAGCAGTCCACCTATGTAATCATTCCAGATCTTCATAGTAAGTTTCCCCAAGGGCACATGGATTTCAAGTGGAAGATGAAGTCAAGGTTTAAAAAATAATCCCTAACTTTTAATTCTAATACAATATAGTACATATGTGAATTGTTTTCTATAACTATTTAAAAACAAGTTTCTTGCCTTTGTAAAACTTTTTAAAAGATTTTTACATTTTATTTTATGTGTTTTGCCTGCACGTGTGTTTATGCACTATGTGAATGCAATGATCACAGCAAGAAGAGTTTGGGGATCCCCCTGGAACTGGAGGTAGAAACAGTTGTGAGCTGTGGGTGCTGGGAACTGAACCTGACTTCTCTGTAAGATCACTAGGTGCTTTTAATCTCTGAGCTATCTCTCAGCCCCAAGATTTTTGCCCTTTTGATATTAATTGATGTTCAGGGGCTTGCTACAGAAACACAGGAAGATAATAAGAGCCTCATGCCAAATGTGACCACAATGAAGAACACTTGACATATCATCACCACCCCCCAACAGATACTGTTGAGCCTAATGACAAATTGGGAAATTGAGGCACCAGAGATAATTAACTTGCTTACAAAGCTAGCACACATTAGAGCTAGGATTTGGTATCCCTCCACATGGGGCTAACTTCTGTTTGTACATTTACCCTCTGTACCACAGCATTTCTGAAGAACTCAATGATTTTATCATCTCATGCTACAAAGGGGCAAAAACTGAGTTTAAGAAATCCATGAGTCTAAGACCAGTGTGCCATGCTTTATAATATCCAGTTTTACTGCTTTTTATTGCTTTGGGAGAACAGCAGCATCTTTGTTGCCCTGGCATGGATGGAGTGAGTATAATTAGTAAAGGGGAAACTGGCCTAACATTTACTGCAAGCCAACTCTGTAAATCACACTCTTACTGCTAGGACAGCCCTGATACTTCCTACTTGTTTCATAAGTAGAGTTAAACCCCTACTCTGTGCATGGTTGGAGGATTGTTGGTTTAGAAGTTTCCACCTGCACCACAAAGGATCGCTGAGATAAGACAAAGCAAAGGATAGAAGAGAAGGGCTGACATCAAAAGCCATTGAGGAAAATGAGGCACTGATTTAGAGCTGAAGTGTCCCTTTCCAGTCGTTACTGTTGAGTCCTAACAGTTCTTTTGAAAAGGTTTATTTTTTTTTATCATATGTGTATATGTGGGCCTGAGTATGTGCAGTGTATACGTGGTCACAGTGGCCAAGGTTCAGAGGAGAGCATCAGGTCCCCTGGAACTTGAGCTATGCGATGTAAGTGCTGGACACCAAACCTGGGTCTTCTGGAAGAGCCACAAGTGGGCAGAACTGCCAAGCCATCTCTGCAGCCCAAGTCCTATCAGTTTTAAGTGCTTTAAAGGGAAAATTAAGAAGTCTTACCTATATTTTTTATTGCTGATGAACTCTGACAGTCTATAATCAAATGCACCATAAGGCGATCTTTATCATCCTTGTAGAAATCTGAGGGGGGAATGGCTTCTGGCTGAGCTCCCAAGGGCAGGTGAAGATAAGGAGGAAATGCTCATTTTTAACTGCCAAACAAAAAAGGCAGACACCACTGATCTTTTCCTAAGAATATTAATATATATTATATATATAAATATTATATATAATGTGTATAGGATGATGAATCTCTGAATAAAATTTTAGAACATGTGTAAATTATAGTGAGTGGTGCTCAATATTAGTCAGTAAAAATATTCCTATTGAAAACCTATGCAAAGTCAGAGAGCAGGAGATTTTGAAACTGTCAGCCCTAAATGAGATATCAAATCCCTCCCCTCAGAGCTCAGGGAACCCCCTCAGAAGAGATGGCAGAAAGAGTATAAGAGCAGAGGGGATAGAGGAAACCAAGGAATCAAGGCTTTCTAAATCCACATGCGCAGAGCTCATATGAGCTCACAGAGCTGAGGCAGCATGCACGGGGCCTGCACGAGTCTGCTCCAGGTCTTCTTGGTATATCTTATGGCTTCCAGTTTTGCGGGTTTTTTTGTGGAACTTCTGAGCGAGAGAACAAGTGGGTCTTTGATCCTCGTGCCTTCTCTTAGGCTCTTTTCCTTTTGTAGGTTCATCTTGTCCAACTTCAGTGTGATAGTTTTTACCTTATTATATTTTATTTTGTTATATTTTATGATTATCTCTTAGAAGTCTATTCTTTGCTAATGAGAGACAGAAAGGGAGTGGATCTGGATGGGAGGGGAGGTGGGGAGGAACTGGGAAAAGAGTACAGGGAGGGAAAACCATAATCAGGGTTTTAATTAATGACTTTTGCAGTCATTAATCTTTAAAAAGAAACAGATTTTAAATTACTGAGAGCTAAATCAGCTTATACCACAACAAATAATTTTCAAAGGTGCGTCACAAAACTGGACACATTTCCTGCTGACTTGAAATCCAGAGAATTTCAAGAATACGGTGTCAATTGTCTTTGCATAATGAACTACCCGCAAATAAGTCATCTATTTACTCAATTTTATGGTCAGACATGTGGGCTGGGGCAGCTGCGGGTTCTTCTCTTCCAGTCTGGGCCTCTAGAGGAGAGGCAGCGGCTGGCACGCAGCCCAAGAGACACTGTGTTCTTACCCTCCAAGAGGCGAGCTTGGGCTTCTTCACATGACAGTGTAAGGGATGCAAATTTGAATTTTTAAAGATCCAGTTGCTATTATATTTGTCCCCTTTGGCGCCTTCTGGAGAAAACAAGCAGCAGTGTGGATGGGAGTGATTTGTTTATGTTTGTGTTATGCAGGGGTGCCCTAAGTGTATCTCCATGGAGCTGGAGATACAGGCCATTGGAAACCACCAGATGTGGGTTCTGGGAACTGAACTCAGGTCTTCTGGATGAGTGACAAATGCTCTTAGCCACTGAGCCATCTCACCACCACCACCACCCCTGCCTCCTATATGATAGGTGTTTAATAGTAAATATCGCTCATTTGTTTAGACTTCTAATGACCTGCACAATTTGGCAGAATCAATGCATCAGTCATTTTTTAGTGGATCTCAGGCTGGTCACCCAGATCATTAGGGTCCAGTAGTGATTTGTTATTGAAAATATATTAAAGTTCCCATTTCCGGCCCTAGGGACCTATATCTGCTCCCTTCTATTGAGTGAGGGTGGCATCAGAGGGCATAGAGAACTGATATTTATGTTTGCTAGCTGTGAAGTTGATAATACAGATCCTAGCTATATTATTTAATTTTCACTAATATACTAACATTTTCAAGTTATAAAACAAAAAAATAATTTTAAACTCAACTGGACTTTGATACCCATATCAAATTGTAAGTTAAGACTATTTGATACCTCATCACCCCAATGTACATACGAGTTAAGATTTTTTTTTTTTAATGTTCTAAGTGCTACTTCACTGTATTTATTGAGGGCAGAGAAAAATTGATCACTATGGTCTGAAGGTTTAAGTCTCCTTCCAAATTCCCTCCAAATTCCTATGTTGAAGCCTAATTACCAGTGACTGATTATTAGAAGGTGTCACTACTGGAACATAGTTACAGCATTGGCACGGCTTGTATGAATGATGTTAGTACCTCTTAAAAGGGACCAGAGATGGCTCATCAGTTAAGAGTTCTGGCTGCTCTTCGGAGGACCAGAGTTGATTCCCAGTATCCACAGATTGGCTGCTCTTGCAGAGGGTCAGGGGGAGATGCCCAGCACAAAGCTCACAACCATCTGTAACTCCAGTCCCATGGCATCCAACACCTTCTTCTGGCTTCTTTGGGCACTGTACCCAGGGCAAAAAAAAAAATTCATACACATGAAATCAAAGGTTAAAACAAAATTGAAGGGAGCTAATGATCCAGGTGTGGTGAGGCAAGCCTGTAATTCTAGAGTTAGAGGAGGAGGAAGATCAGGAGTTCAAGGCCATCCTTAGCTACACAATGAGCTTGAAGACAGCCTGAGCACCAGGAAACCCTGTCTGAAGAAGGGAGGAGACAAGACAGCAGTCTCAACGCTTACACCAAGTGAGCGGACAGAGAGGAGCCATCTGTGAACCAGGAATGAAGACCTCATTGGAACCCTTACCTGCTGGCACCTTGACCTGACTTCACTTCCCCCAAAACTGTGAGAGAGAAGCTACTCACTCTATGGGATTTTGTTATAACAGCCTGAAGGACAAACACCAATGATGAGCCAAGACTTAAACAATTCACTCTCCAAAAGAATCATTATAAGTCAATTGTTTTTATTGTAAAATACATAAGACAGAAAATTTACCATCAGAACCATTTTCACACAGTGTAGTAGTCAGAACATTCATAATGTTTATTACTGCTATCCATGTCGAGAACTTTTTCTATCAGTCAACCTGTATAGAAACTCTACCATCAAAATACTTACCATTCCCCACAACTCTTTACACTCATTCTGTTGTTTGCATGAATCTGACTATTCTAAGCCTCATAGAAAATTGAAATTATATTTGTGTTTTCTGACTAGCTTATTTCATTTAACATAGTATCTTTAAACATCATGTCATAGCATTTATTAGGATGTCACTCCTTTTTGTTATTGGATAATACCCCACTGTGTGTATACAAGTCCATGTATAACAATTTATCTGTTAATATTGAGTCTTGAGTTGTTTCTATATTTTGAGTATTGTGAATAAAAATGTTATGAATTTGGCTGCACGAATATCTGAATCTCTGCTTTGAATTCTTTTGGGCACATATCCTGAAATGGAATTGCTGGTTTATATAATTCTATTTAATATTTTCAAGGAAATACCATAGAATTTCCTATCTTGCTGTTTTACATATGAACTGTGCACAAGGCTTCCAATTTCATTGATTCTTTGAGACTATCTTGTTGTCTATTTTAGTTTTCTGAAGACGTATTTTTAAAATAATAACTGTTCTAGTGGAGCTAAAATGCACTTCATTGTTTTTATTTTGTATGTTTGATGTGTGGGTACAGTTGTCACAGTGAAGTTGTTTCTAGTTCCTTTCTTCCACTGCAATCTGGGAATCAAATTCACATTGTCAGGTTTGCTTGGGAAGTATTTTCACCAGTTGAGCCATCTCCTTGACCCAGGATATATTTTACTGTGTTCTGGGACCTAATGTTAGTCATCTAGCAAGCAGGTTTACCCACCACACCATCTCACAAGCCTTCAGTGATTTTGACTTGCATTTCCTTAATGTCTTGTGTCTCCATTACTTTTTTTTATTGTTGCGGCAAAACACCATGATCAAAGCAACTTATAAAATAAAGCATTTAATTGGGCTTTCAGTTTCAGAGGGTCAGAGTCCATGATGGCAGGGCAAAGGCATGGCAGCAGGAGCAGCTGAAAGCTCCCTTCTTGATCCAAAAGCAGGAGGCAAAGAGGCACACTGGGAAATAGTACAAGTATTTTGAAACTCCAAAGCGCCCCTAGTGGGTGACATACCTCCAACAAAAGCCATACCTCCTAATCCTTCCCAAACAGTCCCACCAACTGGGGACTAAGTATTCAAATATGGGTACAGAGGGTACAGAGGCCGTTCTCATTCAAACCATCACAATTAAGTTCCCATGTTTTCCCGTGCTGTTGGATATTTATATCTCCTCTGGAGAAATGTCTACTCAAGTACTTTATATCTACCCTGAAAATTGGTGCCAAAATATTTTCATTAAGTAAAATTAAGTGAAATCCTTTCTTATAGCAAACTAAATGAAAAAAATAGTTTCTATTTGTTAGTTATCGGGACCAAGAAAATATATAATGTATTGTTCAAAATAAGAGTTCTTTCTTGAGTGTGATGGCTGTGATTGTGATCATAAACACTCATTTGATTAGAAACACCCAGGGAATTAGTGAAGCTCACCTCTGGGTGTGTCTGTGAGGGCATTTCTAGAGACATCATTTGAGCTCTGAGCTCATCAATGGAGTGATCCTTGATGGATTCATAATATGCTGGCATTATTAGCAAGTGGTAAAAGGAGGAGGTGGAGCCTAGGCAGAGGAAAGTCACTAGAGGTGTGTCTCTAAAGTTTATCTTGCCCTGGCCTCTCTCCCTGGAGGCTACATTCTCCAGCCTCACAATTAACTGCTCTACAGAACCATGAAGGACAGAATCCTACCTAAATGTGAGTCAAACACATCTTTCCTCATTGTGTTAGATATCCCAGCACAGCTCTGACAAAACAATACAGTGGTATACCCTAGGATATAATGTTAAGTCTGTGCTTGCTTTCACTGTACTTTCATAAATGTTCTATTTACTATGGCTGTAACAAACTACTACAGAGTCAAAGGATAAAACAATCCAAATTTATTTGGATTAGAGTGGCAAGGTCAGAAGTCTAAAACCAAGGCAGATTTGAGTTCTTTCAGGGTAAGATCCATTTCTTCTGACTTTTCAGCTTTTCAGAGCTGCATGCATTCTGCGTGGCTCACTGACTCTTCTACACATCACTCAATTCTTTGCTTCTGCTTTTATAAGGACCCTAGCAATCACACAGTGGGCACCCTGGCTAATGTAAATTTAATTGCATCATTTAAATTTCCTGTGCCATACAAAGATACATATTCGTGTACTCTGGTGAATTAGAGAATGGATATTTCGGGTTGAGTGCCATTCCCGTCCCTATGATGAGTACAAGAGTTCAACAACAAGAAATGAAGGCACTCAATAGTCTGTAACGATCTTTGGTTGCTTTACATGCACCTCCCACCACCAGTAGAAGAGCCTTCCTTCAGAAGGTTACCTACCTCCGATGCACATTAAGTCTGCTTGAACTGAATTTTTTTCTTTGACACGGGATCTCACGATATAGCCCTGGGTGGCCTGGAAGTCGATATGTAGTCCAAGCTGGCCTTGAACTCAGAGATCCCTCTACTTCCAGAGTGCTGAGGTTAAAGGCACACGCCCCCACGACTGACGGTCTGCGTGAACAGAACTCTGCTGAAATAAAAGACCACAAAGACACAGTCGCCCTCTATTTTTATTATTGTCGTCTTATTACAGAATTACAAGAGCTCGTCGTCTCTGTAGGAAATCATCCGGGATGTCTAGACCTGCCGCAGAGATGTGGGTGTGGGGGCAAAGGACGCCCTGGACGGCAGGGATGCCTTGGTGGGCTCTCCCCTACGGGTCTCCTAAACATCGCGAGGACCAGCCGAGAAGCTGTCGCTCCCGCAGCTGCGCCTGCCTGAGCTCTACGACGGGGTCTCAGGAAGCCGCCGACGCCAGTAGTAAAAGAACCGTCTTCTACCGCAGAGGCCCAGGCCTGCCGCCTTCCCACATCTCCTCTTCCGTTTACTCGGTCCCCGGAAGCTCCCGCCGGAGTTTGCGCGTGTCCGCGCCCTGGTCGGCCACGAGCGCGGGGGAGGGAGAGCTGAAGAGACGTGGTCGCGCGTGCGCAGAGCGAGCGAGGACGCGAACGTCCGGGTTGGCGCGAGAGTCCGTAGCGGCCTCAGTTCCCAGGTGAGCGGCGCACGGGCTTCCGTATCCGGTTGGTCGCCCGCGGGTGAGCCACCCTCTCCTGCGTTCGGGGTCCGTTTCCCCGGTTCGGAGCCCGACGGGAGGCGAGCACCCGGGGTGGGTACCACCGAACCTGCTCCGGAGGTCGCGGGCGGTCCTCGGCACCGGGCGCCTCCACCTCGGCCTCGCCAGCCCCGCGGACAGAGTGGTAACCACTACGGAAACGGCGGCCGGGGGCTCCCAGCCCTCTCCGGTGTGAACGGTAGTCCGGCTCGTAGGACGCGGGAGGGGCCGTGGTACCGGGGTCCGAACCCACTTCAGAGGTTGGCCACTGCCGCCAGTCTTCCCCGGGTCCTTGAGCCCTAACGCCCAGGCCGGAGGAACCGTCTTTTGACTGCCTCAGATTCCTGAAAAACAGGTGTAGGTCTGAGCTAAGAATTTTGTATGCCCAATTTGAGTATCTTTTGGGGGCCCTATTATATATGTCGACAGATAAGGGCTATCACAAATAACTACAAAATGACGGCTTTTTAAAAAAATTATTCCAAGTTATTTGTGTATTCTTTCCGGTGTATTGTGAAAGCACTATTTCTGTTAATGGCTCTGCGTGAGCTAAGCGTGAATGTCCAAGTAACTTCAGAAACCTATCCTGATCAGCTGGTTATTATGGTCTGATGAACTGTCATTTGATTTCCCTTTCCCCGTGTGTTGTAAGATAATTGTAACTGCCCTTATAAAGCCATCATTTTTCTTATTTCCCAATGTAAATTGAAATACAGCCACTTCGATGTAAATTTCAGCCAAAGAATTGCTAAGTGGGTGAGATTGTCAGATAAGTTTTCCTGGGAATTACGTTAAATCACCTGTTTAAGTGCTTACAGTAACCTCTTTCCTTTAGAAATTCTAAATATAAACTTAACCCCTGAGAAGTTTCACATACAGTGGGCAGTGGGCCTCCTCTCATGAGGAGAAAGGAAAATGATCAAAGTAAACTGAAAACAGGGTTGTTTTTCCCCTGTTTTGCGTAGGAAGCCAAGAGGAGAACCTGGCCTGGGTCTTAAGTCTCCACATTCATTGTGGGGTAAACATTCTTTAAATGTTTAACTGAATTTTGTAAGTCTGTTTTAGACACTGGGGATGTAAAGGTGAGCAAGACAGCAGGAGTTCCCGGTCTGGTAAGAATGGTGATACCTCCCTCTCACCCCATTCCCTCTTCTACCCATTTTTCAGAGGCCAGTGGTCTCCAGCCCCAGAGCTCGGGAGACCCTTTTAATTCAGCTTCATTTTGTAGCTGGCTTTATAAGCACACACCAACTCTAGCCAGCCTGGTGAGGAGACTACGCACCATCTTAGTCAAAGCTATTATCTTCTGGTTGTGCCTTTGAACCCTAGAAATTAAATTACAAGACCGAATGTGTGTGGAGCGCCAGAGGACAGCTTCAGGTGTTCATCAGGTGCTGTTCACCGTTTCCTTTTGAGAACTCACCAAGTAGACTCCTCTGGCTGGCCAGCAAAGTCCTAAAGATTCACCAGGTTTACAAACACCACATGCCTGCACATACGAGCACGCGCACACACACACACACACACACACACACACACACCCCACATAGGTTGAGTTTAGGTCCCCAGGCTTGCAAGCATTGAGCTATCTCAAATTTAAATTTTTCTGCCAATCTAAGGAATAGATTAAACATGCGTTTCAGTGAGGTGTCACTTTTCTGTTAGTAAAAATGTACTGATTCTCAGAAAATTACTAATAGAAACTTCTATTATGACAATTGCTTTTTTTTCTTTAATAAATTTTAGTGTGTGTGTGTGTGCATGTCTGTGTGTGTCTATGTGTGTGTCTATGCATGTGCACTAGTATTTGTAGTATTTGTAGAGGTCAGAGGGAAAACGTGGAAGAATTAGTTCTCTTCTTCCACATGTGGGTCCCAGGGATCAAACTCTGGTTGTCAGGCTTGGTGACAAGCTCCATCACCCAATGAGCCATCTCACTTTTCCTAAAATTACTTTTTGTTTATGGTTGAGATACTACATTTATTTCTTCAGATTCTGTAATCTCATAAACTGACTGATTTTTGTCTAGAACTAATTTCAATTTCAAAAATAATCACTTTCTTTTAGGGCTCTTATAATGTTTTCTTAAGTTTATTTTAGTGCAGTCTCCATCCATGCATTTGGAAAGCAGTTATCCTAAATGAGGTAATATGGCCTATAACACTCGAAACTCTAAACCACTAAATTTAAATTTCTACTCCATTCTCTTATATTACCATTTAGTAACAACTTTTCATCTCCATAGACCAGTGATATTTCAAACTCATGGATGAGACCCCCCAGTAAGAAATAGGCTTTATCTTAAGGCTCACTCTACAGAATATATTTAAATGATAAATAAATTTCATGATTTTTATGCTACTGTGCTTTAATGATTAACATGGCCTACTGAATTTATCTTATGACAAGTTATGACATATAGTTTATCAAATAATACTTTAGGTTCTGCTTTGAAACTGTTCTTTTGAAATTTAGCAAATTTCATTTTAATTGCAAAGTTAGTAACTAAAAATGATGGGAGCCAACTCTATTTCAGGCCTTCATCTGTTGTTTTCAAAGGTAAATTATCTTACGAAAAAAAAAAGTTTGAGGAGGAGGAGGTATCCACCGTTTATTCAGTGGGAATTTAGATTTTTTTTCTTTCTGAATTGGAATGACTAGAATGATATCAGTAATATTCTGGGGACAGGCTGGTGTTTCCTCAGTCTCATCCCTTTCTTTTGCTCATATATTTATACTTCTAGGTTTGTAATGTGTGCCCTTCTAATCTATCCTCTATAATTTTTCTTTTATGTATGTGCCCATTGAAGGCTACAGCATTGTTTTGTGTATGTTTTTAGTTTTGTATTATTGTTGTTTGTTTAGTCTTGTTTTTTTTTATTCAACATTATTTTTTATTGATCTCAATTTATCGTTTTTGTCTGATCTTATGACATTTTACTTACCATTTCCCCTTGTTAGACACTAGTAGGGGTTGCTTCTAACTCGTTGCTATTACAGAGCTTGATTACATGCTTTCCTGTACATGTCCCAGGATCACATAGTCAGGAAATGTGAAACCAAGCTTTATGCCTGGGAATGCCTGACATAGTTTATCCTTTTTCATACACTGAGCATATTCCCACTTATTATTTTGCATACACTGTAGTCGTCATTGTAATGACAAATGTTAAAAATACAAAGGGATTTTTGGTGCTTTTTCTTCTAGAAAGTCAACTTTTAAATTATCTCCCTTTAAATTTTTATTTAAATATGTACATGTTATTTTTAATCCAGTACAGATAGCTATATTTTTTTTCATTCATATAAACTATATCAGGTCTACAAAACTTTTCAAGTAAATAATTAGACTAATAGTTTGCTCTTTGTGCCAGGTCTGTCAGGTCTCACAGTTATAATGTGAAAGCTGTCTGCAGTAGAGCTGTGTTCAGTAAACTTCATCTGCATAAACACAAGCCAGATTTGATCCTGAATAGGAGTTTACTGGCCAGTGATCTAAATAATTTAATGAAATAACTTTACGTAGTTTTTATCTGTTATCAGTTATACTGTGATTGCTCCGATTTCACAAGTAAAGTTGTGATCCAAAAGGTTTAAGGCTCTTTTATGTCTCTGAAAACAAATGGTCAAATGCTGGAGAAATGGCTCAGTGGTTAACAGCCAGAACTACTCTTGCAGAGGCCCCAAGTTGGCTTCCTAGTTCCCACTGTGGTACATTTCACGACAGCCTATTATAACTCCAGCTTCAGGGAACCTGACACATTCTACTGGACTGCACAGGCATCTGTACTAAGGTGCGCATACAAGCACACTAGATGCTTTTGCTGTTTCTGTTACTGGTACCAGTGTCCCTATACCTTATACAAAGATTCTAGAAGACAACTCTGTACCTTGGGTCATAAACATCATCTTTGTAGTAAAGATATTAAATCTCTAATTTGAACTTTGAACAAAATCAAAATTTTGTTTTATAAATTTCTTGAGAGAATAGACTTTGATATCTATATAGATAAACTGCACTAGGAATCTGTGAGGGGAGTCTTTGTTTTTCTTTTCTTTTTTTGGTTTGTTTGTTAGTTAGGGATCAAGATCTCTACCTCTAAACTGTACTCCTAATCACCCCTGACAGTTTGAATTTTTAATTTGTAAAGAAGGCATTGATCTATGCTGTACAAAATAATATCTTGGATTTTAATAGAGGTATAAATTATATACCATATTGCTTCTCAATGATGTGTACTGTTTGAATCTAGGTTTGTGTGAAAATAACTTATTTATACTTTAATCATAGCTTATAAAATAGTAAATTTTCCTGGACATTATGTATGACATTTGTGAACCTGTTTGCCATCATAATTTTAAGTTATATTTTATGTTTAAGTGTTCCAAATACCTATAAGTTATACTTATAAATCTAGCAAAGGAAATCATCCTAAACACTTAAACATTGTTTATAAAATTACAGGTTTAATGAGTCAGATTCCCTTAAGCGTTTAAGGGTAGAGTACACTCAACATTTTACAAGTCTAAGGTAGGAAGTGGAAGAGACCTTATCTAACATGCCCAAGACTTTGGGTTTAATCCTCAACACTACAAACTGTAAATAAGTAAATGAATTAAAATTTATGTCTAGCTGGACATGAGAGGACATGCTTTTAATCTCAGCTTCCTGAGACCGAGGCAGGCCAGTCTCTTAAGTGTGAGGCCAGCCTGGTGTACATGTCAAGTTCCAGACCAGGCAAGGCTATATATGAGACCATATCTCAATAAAGCAAAATAATTTTAAAAAAAGGAAAAAGAAGAGAAAATCATTTGATATATAAGAAGGCTTCAAAACCTTAAATACAGAAAAAGTTACACATGCTACCTTTGACATCGTTAATGGTAGAAGTTTTATTACTCCTAAATCATATCCATCCTTATTTTCATGTCTTCCCTTGGGCTATAGGGCCATTTAACAGTAAATGCAAATCTATTTAGTGTGTCTTGGCTTCTGTAGGATACACATTCCATAATCTAGTGCCCGATTTACTGTGCTGGAGTTAATCATAATTTAAATAACAGTAAGCACATACTTGCCTGTTTGGCTGCTATTAATAATAGAAATGTTTGGATGCCTGTTGTTCAACATAACATTTATTTGTCCCTTTTGAACATTATTATGGACTTCAGAGCTTCTGCAGAATTTTTCATTTATATATATATTTTGTTTAATTTGTACAGTATCAGCCTTTTTAAAATTTGAGATGATTAATCTTGATCAGTTTGATTGGCTGATAAGTATCTAGATTAGTTTAAAAAAAAACAAAACACCTCAGAGTATAACTGTGAGGGCATTTCCAGAGATGATTAAAAGAGGAAGACTCATCTTGAATGTGGATATAGCATCCCGCTGGCTTAAAGCACACACCTCCCCCAAGAAGAGTACAAAAGGAGAGAGCCTACCGCTGCAGCTGTTCTTTCTTTGCTTCCTGTCCAGCATGAGATGTGTAGGTCTGCTCTGCATCCCTCCCTTCTGCAATGGACTGTACCTCTGAGACCATGAGCCAGAATAAAGAATTTCTCTATTTACCTCCCTTGAGCTGTTTTCACAAGGGCAAACTAACTGGATCCTTCATTACCATTACTATAGGCATATTTGGTTGTTATGCTTTCTCATAACAGAGGCTGAGATAAGATGCTAATTTTTCTTTGCTTCCAGCAGTAACATCAGGTGCCTTCCAGGGACTCTTGTTTTTCTTTTGTTGTTGTTTATTTTTGTGTGTTTGAGTGGGTGTCTTGTCTGCATGCATGTCTGATGTATGTCTAGGTGTATGCCTAGTGCTTGTGGAGGCCAAAAGAGGATGCTGGATCTACCTGGAACTAGCGCTTACATAATGGTTGTGAACCATCATGTGGATACTAGGAATCAAACCGGGCTCCTCTGAAAGAGCAATAAGTGCACTTACCGATTAGCCATCACTCCAGCCCCTTCCTTTTTTTGTTTTTGTTTGTTTTATTTTTAATGGAGAGTAAGATTAGAAACTAAAGACTGAACTCTTTATCAGCAATATCTGATACTGCTTTTAGGACACTGTGATAACAGAAGTGAAGGAATACTTTTTACAGTCTATAACTTTATAGTAATGTTTCCAGTGTAGTTTTCATTGTATGAGCTAGTAAGGTATTTTACATGAACTTTTAAAATCATTGTGTATATGCATAAACCTGTAGGTCAAGTAGTTTAAGGTCTGTAGCAAAACACAGTGTCCTTCTCTATACCAGAAATAACTATTTAGAAGTTTAATTCGTTTCTTCTAATGCTTAATTTCATGTGTCTAAATGATGTGTTTTATTTTAGACAAATGGCCACCCACTGTAAAGTGTCTTCACCAGACTCCCTTTAATGCAGAGAGTTATGTATATTCCTCTGCAGTAATATTTCCTGTGTTATGTTATAGCTTGTGATTAAATATTCAGAAATTTGTTTGGAAGCTACTCGTACAGGCTGTTTATGTATCTTGGGGTTTCTGTTGCTCAATGAGAAAGGATGAGGGAAATTTTAATTTTCCCTGTGAGAAGTCACAGCTCTCTGTTTGCTTCTTCCTCAGTATGTGCAGTAAAAGAACAATAGGATGGTCAGCAAGTAGTAAAATTCTGAAGCTCACTGATTTTTAATGCATTATTTTATTGCATTATATCACTAGAATAATTGTTGATTGAACTGGTTTAGCTAGTCCTGTGAAGTTTTGATATCAACTATGATTATTAACCTTGCTTACCAGTTTGAATTGATCAATACCTGAAGAGATTAAGGAAGCATATCTGAGTATGTCTGTGAAGGGATTTCCAGGGACAGGTAAATCAGTAGGGCTTTAACCTATTGGTGAATTTGTTGGGTTGGTGGTGAAAATTAGAGAACGAAGCCAGATGAAAGGAAGTAGATGGCTGACTGGGAGTATCATTGAAGGGCCTATCTTGTACCTTTGTTCTGTTTCTTGGTATGAATTGAACAGCTTTGTTCAGTTATACCCTAATGGCCATGAAGGATCAAATCATGAGCTAAAATCTCTTCTTGAGTTACTTCATTTTTGTATTTTGTTATAGTGACAAAACAAATGACTAAAGCTTGTCTTCTTTTAAACTCTTAACTGTACTTTACAGAAGGGAGATCTTTCTTAGGGTTCAGGTACTGCTGTTTGTGATATGCCTGCCTTGGCAATCTATTGTTTTCTTGTGAACTCTTGAGACTGTTGGTACAACTTGATACCCCTAGAACTCCATCATGACTTGCAAACTCATTTTACTTTTTAATACTTCTCTTTGTGTAGTACCCACATTTCTCATTTTGGGAAAATAAAAATGAAAATAATTTAAAAATTACTTTAGTCTGATGGTTTCACTGTCCTCTCTTTCAGATATTCTTTTGCCATCATGGATCGATACGGAGATATATCAGAAGGTGAAGTGGACCATTCTTTCTTTGACAGTGATTTCGAAGATGCAAAGAAATGTGAAATCGATTTAGTTTTCGACAAGCAAAATGATGACCTTAAGGAAAGAATAGATAAGGACACCACAGATGTAAACTTGAAATTAGAAATACAAAATGATGACCTTAATGAGAGAATAGATAATGATATAGAAAATGTGAACTTGAAACTCGGAGTACAAGCAAAAGAAAATTATCTTACTCAGAAAGGAAATGAAAGAAAAGCAAAAATTTCATCAAAGGAGCACCAAGTAGAAAATGAGCCTACACAAACAAGGAGTTCCTCATCATTGACCACTTCTTCAAGATCAAAAAAATCGTGTGAAGCCACAAAGGGACATAAATTAAACTTGCCCATTCCAAATAGAATTCCTAAAATTGTAAAAGGTGAGGATGAATACTACACAGAAGGAGAGGAAAGCAGCGATGATGGGAAAAAATATCATGTGAGGTCCAAGTCAGCTAAGCTCTCGAACAACTTAAAAACCACAAATAAAAAGTATTCCAAAATCAGTTCCTCTTCTTCGTTGTCTTCCTCATCTTCAAGATCAAGTTCAGACTGCTCAGATGTAGGATCTGATACCCATAAATCTGATTCACGTTCATCATCAAGGAAACATGCTTCTGGTGTAACCCCTTCATCACCAAAGCAGAAATGTAAATCAGGAAGAAAACCAGCAGGTACACAGCCTTCAAGTACTAAACAGAAACCTGGTGACTATAACGAGGAATCCGAAGAAACTGTAACAGATGTAACTCCTTTGTCAACTCCAGACATCAGCCCTGCCCAGTCGTTTGAATTGGCCCCATCACATGATCAGAGAGTAAAAGTTAAAAGGCAAGAAAATGTGAGTCGGGACGTGTATGAAGATGTGGAGGCTGTAAAAAATGACCCAAGATCTCTAAAATCGTCCAGAAGGAAAGAAAAGCATGGACAGAATTTTACTCCAAAAGCATTAGATGCAAATCTAGACCATAGATCCAAACAAAAAGTCTTACATGACACAATGGACCTGAATCATCTGTTAAAAGGTAATTTTTAAAGTCTATATATTAAATTTGAATATTAATAACTAAAATATTATGTACTATGAATATGAATGGATTTTTCTGGTCAATATCTTTGAGATTTTAATCACTATACCATAAACAGTTGGAATATCATTTGAATTATTAGATAATTGCAAAGCTAATTAGTTAGGGCTAGAAATTTCAGACTAGTTTCCAGTTCCTCTCAAACTCAAAATGCCTGCCACTTTTCTGAGGCAGTTCTATCTTCATTCTTAAGCTACTAGTAAGTATCTGCATTAGTTCTTACCGTTCACCTTCGGACCTGACAATGCCCAGAGAAACGCTTCTCCTCTAGTTCTTGAAGTAAAAGAACCTTTTAAAAGAAGCATCTCCAGACAACTTGCACTTAGTTTTATTTCCCTAAATTGACCTGCTTACACTCTTCATTCCTGAACCAGTCACTTACCAGGTGAGAGACATCTGACACCAATCAGACTCCTGCCTACAGTTAGGGCCCAGTGTTGATGGCAGTTCTACTTGCTAAAGAATTATAGTCCCGGTATCAGCATACTGTTTCCTTCATGCACACTATGGTTTGTGTGACAACACGTACAGTAATAAACAGGAGCTGGGTTTAGTCCCATCACATACATGACAGTTCATAGCCATACGTAACTCCAGTTCCAGGGATCCAACACCCTCTTCTGGCCTCACTGGGCATTGCTTATACATGGTGCATGTACATACATTGCAAGCAAACACCCATACATATAAAAACAAATAAGCCTTAAAAAAATAAATATAGGCATCCTTACCATCTAAACTATTTCTTAAGCTTAGATGGATGCTAAGAACCTATATATTTCTAATTTTTTATTTACTTTTATATACATTGGTGAATTGTATGTGTACATATCTGTGTGAGGGTGTCAGACCCCCAGGAACAGGAGTTAACAGACAATTGTGAGCTGCCATGTGGGTACTGGGAATTGAGCCTGGGTCCTCTGGAAGAGCAGCCAGTGCTCCTAACCACTTAGCCATCTCTCCGGACCCTATATTTCTAATTTTTAAGTGAGAACAATGATTACCACCCACCTAGTTTTTGAACACTTTCTTTGTTATAGTTAAAATACCATGGAAATTTATCAGTGAAAAAAAAGCTTCATTTATACAGTATATTTATAAATATACATTTATACAGTAGCAAGCCCTGCTGTAAGAAACTTGCTAGTAAAGTGCTCTTCTGGCTTTTTGTTATTGAGGCAAGGTCTGCATAGCCCAGGTTGGACTTGAACTTTTATGATCCTCCTGTGTCAACATTCTGAGAACTGGAATTAAAGTCATCTACCACCATAGCCAGCTATTACTTGTACTTTTTAAGGCAGAGGAACAAAGGTAACATTGCTAATTAGCAATGTTGGAATTGCTGTTGGAATCCATAAATAACAGTACCCCAGGGAAGTCTTTATACTACAACATTTCAAACTATTAATCGATTATATAAGTCATATCTTTACTTTTTCAAAATTATTATTCATGCTCAGTTTACAACATGAAGCTTTTAAGATCCTCATAACTTTTCTTTATTTCCCCCCATGTACCTAAACCTTGGGCATGATAGAGGTGATTACCAGCCCTGTCCCTCTTGTGCCTTTTTTGCATTCATATCACAATATACTTTATCACTTTCATATTCTACCAAATGGGCTTTTCTAGGCTGCTTTCTCTCATCTAGTTTCACAGTCTTCCTTGACTTGCTTTCTTTTTTTTTTTTTCAATGTTTATTTTTATGTGCATGGGTGTTTTGCCTGCATATATGTCTATATGAGGATGTTGGATCCCCTGGAGCAGGAAGGTGTGAACTGCCGTTTGGGTGCTGGGAACTGAACATGGGTCCTCTGGAAGAGCAGTCAGTGCTCTTAACCACGGAATCATCTCCCCAGGTCCCTTCCTTCACTTTCTTGGAAGATAAAATTATGCTTCTAATTCTAGGCTACACTGATCTATTAGTTCTCAGTGAGCAGCAAAACTCAATGTAGACTGGACTCTTAACAATTTATATCAACTACTACATCCTATAAATAGTTACTGTCTAGTTCATGGACATGTCAATCACACTGAAGTCTAAAGCTTTGTGTTTCTATTGCCAGAATCTCATCTACTCCACTGAGTTAAGTACCCAGTTCAATACTGTTTCACCATTTCACTGACTGTATTGGGATATTTGCTCTTACAGCCTTTTATTAGTCTATTTATATTGAATAAAGAAGTTCTTTCAAGCCATTATTTTATAATGTTTGCTATATGGGCATTCCTTACTGTTTGATCATTTGTCTATTGTAACATTTGTGAAATTTTTTTACTTAAAGCTCATTACAGGAATTGGTAGGTTTTTCTCTTGAACATCTATACTTAAGCCAGTGAAAATGTTTACACTAGTGGGACGGTAGTGTGTTGAACTCCACCTCAGCTGTTTGCTGACAGGATCATGTTCTAAGGTTTTTAAACATGTTACACATTAACACAGTAAGATGATCAGCTTCCAGCATGCCCTGTCTGGCACTCAGTCTCTTCTTTACTGGCAGGTTGGCATTGTTAATACCTTGAACACATTACCTAGTATTACCAAGCATTTAAGAAACGCTAAAAGCAACAGAGATGCCACAGCCTTATTAAGAACTGGATTTTTTTTTTAAAGCATGACAAATGACTTTAGAGAGATATATGAGGAGAAAGCTGTATTAACTAATAAAAGTAACCTTGGCTTCCTTCATACTTTGTCTGCTACATATATTCAAGGGAGTCTTAGGGGTTACAAGACAATGACAGCACACAGTACAAAAGCAACAGAAAGTTTGTTTGTTTATTTATTTATTCATTTATTCATTCATTCATTCATTTGGTTTTTCAAGACAGGGTTTCTCTGTTGTAACTCTAGCTGTCCTAAGACTCACTCTGTAGACCAGGCTGGCCTCAAACTCACAGAGATCCACCTGCCTCCGCCTCCCAAGTGCTGGGATTAAAGGCGTGCATCACCACCACTGCCCATCCAGAAAGTATTTTTTAAAGAGTTAACTATGCATGTGGGCTGCACTTGATCCACAGGTACTGTCTCTGCAATACTGCTATACATTCCTTTAAAAAAGGGAGGGGGTGGTGGGATAAGCAGTAACTATTGCTATAGAACAATTACCCCAGCACTTGTGGAATAGACACTTAAAAGTAGGAGTGACTCAGTGCCTTAGGACAGAATTGATTGCTTGTTTACCTGCATGTTGGATACTTGAACTTGGATCAAACAGAAGGTTAGGACTGCTAACCAGAAAGCCCACTCACAGTCTTTCTGTGGCTTCATCTCCTCACATAGACCTAGTGAAGGTCACATACTGTCCAGACCTCATATCAGGGGGCTCACTACCTCCTGTATCTCCACCTCCCATGGATCTTACCACTCTACTGGGCTCTATAGGCACCAGCATGCATGTGCCATGTGTGTGTACATGCACACATATACATAAAAAAATGAATCTTGAGGACTGGAGAGATGACTCAATGGCTAAGAGTATTGGCTGCTCTTGAAGAGTACCTAGTTTTGATTCATAGCACCTGTATGGCAATTCATAGCCATCTGTGACTCCAGTTCTAGGGAATCTGACACCCTCTTCCAGCCTTGAACCTCTACCAGGCATGAATGTAGTGCTCAGACATATGTGCAGATAAAATACATATAAAATAAACTTTTAAAAATTAATTGTTAAAAATTTATATCTAAATTAAATTGAAACTTAAGTCACATACCATTTGGACTGTCTCTGTTGGTAAAAGCTGGAAGAAATCTACAGAAATTCAAAAAAAGTACACAAAAGAATGTCAGAGTTTCTCATCTAACAAGTTGTTAATTAAGAAGGCAAATAAATCTTATAAATGTAGATCTTATGACTTGTTATTAATGTTGGCTTTTTAAAAAATCTTTTTTTAAAAATCAGCTTTAAAAAGTAACTGTAGTTGGTTTCTCTATAGAGATCATGGCTGTCTACAGGACAGACTTTCATTTTACTATTTTGAGACAGTTTCATATATTCCAGACTAGCCTAGAACTCACGGTGAGGCTGAGAATGGCCTTGAACTTCTGACTCTTCTGCCTCTACTTCCCTGTGCTAACTTAGATTACACACACGTGTGCACCACCATTCCCACCCAGTCTTAGGAGATGCTAGTTGTCAGACCCAGAGCTTTGTGCATGAATGCTAGCAAGCACTCGCCGCTAGCCTCCTGGAAGAATTTTTAAAAAGAACTAACACTGTAGGAGTGAAGATTACATTGCTTGGATAACATTTCTACTGTAGCTTCATACAAGTTTTAAAATGCTGTCTCTGTTTCTGATAGTAATGCAAGTAAAGTTGGTTCTCTATGAAATTAGGTTAAATGATGCCAGAAGTGACTATGGTGATGGGTTGAAATAGATGTGAAGAGTTTGTGTGCATTGTTTTACTAAAGAAACAGTGAGAAAACAGTATCTGTAAATACATAAGTTTATATAGATACATCTATATAAATATATCAATATTAACGTTTAAAACGTGTTTTTAGATTTTATTCTAAAGAGTTAGGTTATATATTTGATGCCATTTAGCTTGTAGTCCCTTTTTTAAAATGTCATTGTAATACCTGCTATCAGTAAGTAAGCACTCCCAGCTATTTTATTTTCAATGAAGGAAAGTTTAAATACTACCTTTTGGTGGCTGTTGCTTGATTGTTTAATGAGCTAAACTTTTTTTTTTTACTGTTGCCTTTTTAACTTTTAAGTGTCATTGGAATATATAGTTTAATATCCTTTAGAGTTCAAAGAATTTCATATATAGCTAAATTAATCTAGAAACCTTTTAAAATTATATGAACAGGTATTTATTAGAAGGAAGGTAATTTAATAGTGTAATATACTCATTCAAACATATTTTGAACATACATATTTTGAACAAACATATTCAAAACATATACTCATTCAAGTTTTGTCATTTACTCGGTGTGGTTTTCAACTACCATGAATTAATTATCAACCATTAATTCCTTGATTCTTCTTAAAAGGAAGCTACTGTTTATCTACTTTGTTTCTATAATCTTTAGTAGTCTTTGTAGTCTTTGGTATAAACATAAGTAAAATTACTGCTTTTCTCAAGTTGCTCAAGTGATTGTATTAAACTCATTGTGAAATGGGGGTTGAAAATACCTCTTCCCGTTACAGCACTGTCTGACAAAGTAAGATGCTAGACTAGACATGTAAAAAATAATGTGTAGTCAACTAGCAATAAATATCACTTTAAAAAATGCTGTTGTAAGGGCTGTGGTGAGATGACAAGAGGCATTGTTGGTCACTGTGCAGGCACTTGCTGCTGGAGGCTGACAGCCTAAGTTCAGTCCCTGGACTGTGCATAAAGGTGGCAGGGGACAACTCCACAGAGTAGTCTCTGGCCTCCACGTGCATGCTGGCATGCACCCTGACAATACAGATCATGCATACACAAAATAGTTGGGTTTTTTAATCTTAAAAATGTTATAAAGCCAAAACAAAATTACACTTAACCTAATACAATATATTACTACTTTAGTATATACTGAAGTAGAAACATTCCCCAACACAGTGTTTTAGAAACTTTTCACAAGTGTGTAGTAGAAGTCATGCTTGCTAAAAATTTTTCTAACAATTTTTTAAGTATGCTGTTAAAAATCCAGTAGTACCGTGCTCAGCTAGAATGGACAAGACCCTAGGTTCAATTCCCATCACCACTCCAATAATAAAAATCATTTGGTAACCATACTGTGCAATTTTTTTTTTTTTTGCAATTGGTCTGAAATATCTTTTATATAATGTGTTCATTTTGGCTTATGCTTAATACAGAGTAGAATGTTTGGCATTCACAGCAGAAGTACTTTTTAACAATATCAAAGCCCATAGCTTTTATAGTGTAATACTTTCAGATTATATTGTTAATTCCAGACTAGTCTGGAATTATTTATTTATTTGTTATTTATTATTTTTATATATTTATTATTATATATTATATATAATATATTACTATATACATTATTATATATAAATATATATATTATTATAAATAATATAATTTATTTTTGCCTTTGCTTCCCTCAGTCATTGCCAAGGACATCTGTTGTTACTGTTGAATTATGCCCTCCCCATTAACAAAAAGCATACCTAAATTATTTTATCAGTGGACACAACCTGAAATCCCAAAGTACTAAAACTGCTGTAGGAAAACAAAGTAGATATGGCAAGAGTATTTTCTGTGAATTACCGCCTAATAACTAGTATCATGTACCTTAATTATTCTGATGTGAATACCTGTTTGTGTGAGCTTTTATGCCCAAAGGACCAAGGAAACATTGAACTCTAAACTACATCCAGTTTTGTTTTGTTTTTTTTTTCCTACACAAATAAGTCATTAGCTCATTTATACCTCCTGTTAATTTAGTTTATATTGTTAAGAATTAATGTGCCACCAGAGCTACTTTGTTTAGCCACTTTCACTTTTTGTCCACTTCTGTAGCTTTTCTGCAATTAGATAAAAAGGGACCACAAAAACATCATCACTTTGAACAGCCTTCAGTAATGCCTAGGAAGAACTATTCTTTCACAAGAGAAGAGGTGAGACAGATTGATCGGGAAAACCAGAGGCTTTTGAAAGAACTGTCAAGACAGGCTGAAAAACCTGGAAACAAAAGTACAATTCCTGGAAGATCGCTTAACCATCCTCCTAAGCTATATCATAGTGCTCTCAACAGACAGAGGGAACAACAAAGGATTGAAAGAGAAAATTTGGTAAGTAACTCGCTCTTTAGTCATCAGAGAAAATGCATTGTACTGACTTGTAGTACAACTTACAGAAAACCCAAGTATAGCCAACTTTTCAAGCTTAGTTAATAAAAGCAGGTACAATGTGGCATAAACTGTGGTAACTTGTGAGTCTTGAAGTTAACCTTGTGTTTCTTAGCTAGCAGAGTGTATATAATGGGGTCACTAAAAGAAAATACTGAAGGCTTCATCATTCCTGATTAAATTGTTAAATCACTGTACAGTTATAGGAAATGGTACCCAGGAGAGTCCGATGCATGTATCTTCTGAGATATAGTTGGTCGCTGGCCAAGTCTGCTTCACCCCACCATATCCTGAAAATTTTATGATTTATTTTTAAAAGATAAATAATCTAGAATAGATCAAATTTGCTACTCGCCTTGAAACTAGTGCAACATTCATACTTATGAATTATTAAGTTACTTTGCATAGACAAGACTGTTGAAAATCTTCACACTTAAACTAGTTTTTCCTTTTTTTGTTATTTTGAGACATAGTTTCTCTGTTGTAACTCTGGCTGCCCTGGAACTCAATCTGTAGACCAAGCTGGCCTTGAACTCACAGAGATCCGCCTGCCTCCGCCTCCTGAGTGCTGGAATTAAAGGCACACACCACCACTGCCCGGCCACTTAAACTATTACAGCATGTCATTTTCTTCAGTAGAATTGGGCTCATAGTATCGCTCTATTGAGCTCTGAACACTAGGCCTTGCTGTAATATCCTCCCATTGTTACTTTACTGAATCTAGATAGATCTTTGAGGTAGGCATTTTTTAAAAGTGTCATATACATGAAAAAACTAAGAACTAACAGGATTAAATAATCACCCAAAGCAAATACTTAAGCCAAAGCTTTAAATCTAGGTAGTCTCTTAAATAAAAATCATAAACTAAAATTAAACTTTCTCTAAGTTTATAAGTTCAAACTGAAAAGAATGTTAATGCCGTTAAAATTAAGGCCAGTCCAAATTTGACCCTCGTTATGTTTCATCAGCAGCTGTGCTTCTGTTTAAACCCGTATAAACCTGGCGTGGTAGCAGATTCTATGTATTTATTGCCATCACTATCCTCAAGATAGTCTTAAACTCTTAAAGTTATCCTGCACATAGCAAAGAGTGTAGGTATCAATAAAGTAATTGAAATGAGCTTTGCATGTGATGAGCTAGCTGCACAGTAGTTTTATGCACATCATGTTAACAGTATTTGATTCATATTTTGTAAAAGTGTGGAATTACTAGTGTCACAAACAGAGTTTATTGTTTATGTTTTCATGTGTTCATTTGGCTCTGAAGCCTGTTTCTTTAACTGACAATTATATGCCTCTTTTGCAAATGTTAGGTCATTTCATCCTCATGGAATGACATGGTATATAGCATGAGAGGGCACAGGGAACTGCTTGAGATCAAACAGTCAGCAGGTAGCAGAGCCCAGATTTGGGTTTAGGTTATCTATCTTGGATTATTTTTTTAAGAACAGCTTTAATTTAAATATAATTTGCATAACATGTCTCTTTAAGATTACAACTCAATGAGTTTTAGTATCTTGTTTTTACTATAACATTTCTCCATTCCTATTTCTCTCTAGACCTTAAAAAACCTTGAACCACTTTCTGTCTTTATGAATTGTCAATTTTAGTCATTTTATGAGTGGATGCATGCAATATTTCTCCTTTTGTATCTATTTTATTTCACTTAATGTGTTTTCATAATTTATCCATATTGTAGCATGTATCAGAACTTTAAAAAATATTTAAGATTTATTTATTTTATATGTTTATGGGTGTTTGGCCTGTATGTGCACCACATGTGTGCCTGGTGCCTGTGGAAATCAGAAGAATGCATTGGATCTCTGAAGCTAGAGTTACAGATGATTGTGAGCCTGTGTGGGAATACTAGGGATCAAACCCAGGTACTCTGTAATTGCAGCAAGTGCTCTTCATCACTAAATGACCAGCTTCTTGTATCAAAACTGAATAATATTCCATTGTAAGTATAGCATCATGTATTCATTTGCTGATGAATACTCTAGGTAGTTTCTCTCGGCTGTTGTGGATAATCCTATAGTGAACACTGACCATGAAACTGTCTATTCAAGCCTCTGCTTTCATTTCCTTTAAGTGTTTAAAACTGCAATTCCTAGTTCATGTACAGAAATCCTGTGTTTAGTTTTGTTTTAATTTTGAGATAGGGTCTCTTTTAAATGTTTTCATCTTTTGTCACTCTATTACAATTGTTGTAGTGTTCAAAGTTGTCATTTTAAAGTTCCATGTGATTTGGACAGTTGCATTGAACCTTTTCTCTTATTTTCCTAAGTTTCTGCATATTTGGCATACCTATAAATAAATTGTTGTTTTTATATGGGGTTTTAACCTTTTGGGAAAATCATTTTAAGTTTAATATTCATTATATTACTTTATAGTGTTTTACCTCTGAGAAACAAGCACTGAAGTTTTCTTAAAGTTTAAGAAGGAAAGGTGTATACCCAACTAAATAAATTCATAAGATTGGGAATTCTATAAACTACATGATCTAATGAATCCCCAGCTGTCCTGGCTGCAAATTCTTCATGCATGATAAACCTAGAGGTTAGGAAACTTGCCAATACTGCAGAGGACCCAGGCTGAACTATATTCCATGACCAACATTCTCTCCCTACCAGGAAAAAAGAAAAAAATACACACACACACAAATTCTAGCAGATTAGCTGAAAATGTTGAGATTTCTGTCATATACAGTTACTAGAGTAACTAGAGAGATCAACAAATGTATCTTTGCTCAGTAAAATGAATTGAAAATATACCTAGGAATTTTTTTGTGCAATTTCAGGTAGGGGAGATCATCGTTTTAGGAAAATGTGGCACCTACATTGTGCAGCTCCTCTGTCTACAAAGAAAGATGGTATGTTATTTTAGAGAGAGTATAGACAATACAGTCAAGTGAGACAGGTCAAAGCCTACACTGAGCTCAACAAGAACTAAGTCTAGCTGGTAAGACTTCATTAGGGAGTGGCTGCTTTTCCAGCTTTCGATGGAAAACAAAAACAAAAAACAGAAGACGACCTGGAGCTCTCCTAATTTTGGTCTCTCTACTAAATGTGTTTTGCCTCTCAGCTGTTTGTCACCAAGCATAGGTTTTTACAATACTTTGTTCCTCTCTTTTCTGAACAATGAGTGCTTCCCGTGAATATTTTGGATTTACACCTTCTTTGGACTTGCTCAGAAATGCTAGTAGTGCTGGTGATAGAACCTCAGAATCAAAGGGCAAGAGGGGAAATTGAGGAGATCAAAACACTAAGCTGAGGAAGTATTTGGAAATGGTTGTTACTGATAGTTCACAATAATGAATTATTAAATGCTACAGAATGACTTAAGTGCTTAAACTGGTAAATTTATGTTTAACACCATAAAAGAAAGAAAAATGATTATATAAAGAAAACTTGTCCTTTGCATTCTTGATGCTCATTTTTTAAATGTGAATCTTAGTGTATATTGGCATATCCTTTGGATAAAAAAAATCAGTTTGCATCAGAAAAAGTTGTATCCTTTAAGAAAATAATAAAACAAAGCCATGAATTTGGTTTTTGTTGTGGAAGTTTATTTTTAGTTATGTATAAAATAATTGTTCTGTGGACTGTTGGGTGAGGAGCTTCCTAGGTCTTGCTTGGTGTTCTGTATTGTCTGCAGGTGTTGGATTTATGTGGGGGATGTTTAATTGGTCATGATCTGTATGTGCAATCAGTAGAACCCCTGAGGAATTCTGAATCAGTAAAAACACCTGAACTCAGAAGCTCAGGGTTCCTCTATTGAGTATGGCATTGGCCATGACAGTGGTTCCCTCTGCTGAGGGTCTGGCAGGGTTTGCATATATGAATATGCTTCATTATTATCCTTGGTGAGCCACTCTGTTGGCATACTACTACAGGTCTTCTTCAGTCTTCCCTTCTCAAAGGTCTCTTAAAATCAGAAGTGTTTGAATTTTGAGTTAAAGAATGGGTGGGGCTGGATGGCTAGTTTATAGGTTAAGAGCACTTGCAGCACTTGCAGGGGCCCCAGGGTTCCTGGCACCCATATGATAGATCACAGCTGCCTATAACTTCAATTCCAGTTGACCTAATACCATTTTCTGGCCTCTTTGGGCATCAGTAAATACATGGTATGCATATATATTCCCAGGCACACACATACATATAAAATAAGTCTTTTTAAAAAATAAAATTAGTAATATTTATATTAGACTTAATCAAATTAAAGAAAACGCCTTATTGGAGACTATGCTATTTGGTCTGTTGACTTATATAGCCTCTAAAAGGCTTTAAATTGTTTAGTTACTGGTTTTCTAGCTTTTTAACAGCTAATACACTTGTTTTACATAGTAAATTTTACTCGGAATCTTAAGTATGTAAAGAGAAAAGAACAGAAAACTGTTGGGCTGGTAGAAGTTGAGTATGAGGCCTGAGATCACTACTTACTCAGCCTTTCCTGGGTACTCTATGTGAAGCATGACTGCAATCAAAGCTTCTGCTCTTTAATGTATATAGGTAGAATTTGCCATAACTTTGGTAAATTGACAGTGATCTCAGAAGTTTAACGATGGACTGTTAGCATTATGACTCCTATTTATGTCATTTGTACGAGGAAATCAAGTTTACTGTATTTCAACTTACAGCCCCTTTCAAAAGCATGCAAGAGATACATGTCGGTCCTGAGTTGTGTTCGAGTTACTTTTGGCCGCTGTAACAGTATCTGAGATCAGCAGTTTAGGAGAAGAAAGGTTGTAGTTTTTGGGTTTGTTTGTTTTTTTTCTCCAAGATTTAGTTGATGGTTAACAAGCTCCATTACTTTTGGACTTGTGGCAAGGTAGAAATATAATGGTGGAGGGAAGTTGCTTTTCTTGTGACAGCAAGGAAGCAAAGGAAATGGAGAAGAGGCCAGGGACAAGATAGATCTTTTTAGAGCATGCTCATAACAGTCCACTTAGTCATATAGGTCCATTCTCCCACAATTTCCATGTTTTCTAGTAGTCCTCTCAATTTTAATCCACCAATGGATTAGTGCCTTGATGAGATCAGAGCCCCAGCTAGGCACCACACCCTAATCTTAGGGAACACTTTATATCCAAACTGTAGAGGTCATTTAATCGTAGTGGTATGACTAATGCATGTGTTAGGGAAAAGTATATTACCGATTTTTTAATTATTTTATTTTTGAGATTATAATCACATCATTTTCCCTTTCCCTTTCTACCCTTCAAACCCATCCATATAGCTCTCCTTGATCTCTTTCAAATGAATGGCTTCTTGTTTCATTATTGTTACATATTTATGTATGTGCCTGTGTATTTCTAAGTACAACCTGCTCAGTCTATATAATGTTACTTGTACATGTGTTCTCAGGGTTGACCATTTAGTGTTGGGTAACCAATTGGTGTGCTCTTTGGAGAAGACTTTCTCCCACTCTCAGCATTCCTTAGTTGCCTGCAGTTGTTGTTTAAGGGTGAGGCCTCGTGGGCTTTTCCCTGTCACTTTGACATGTTTATTACTGTCCTTGTTCAGCTCATGTTGGTGAGACTTTATGTATATAGCTCAGACATTGCTAGAATACAGTCTCACAGCAAACTCCCTGATCTGGCTCTTACAGTCTTTCCTACCCCTCTTCAGCAGTGTTCCCTGAGCCTTGAGTGGTTTTGTAGATGTATCCATTGGGACTGGGCTCCACAACTCTGCATTTGAATGGTTGTGTTTTTCTGTGATGGTCTCCTCTTGTAAAGAGAAATTTCCTAGATGACGAGAGAAAATCACACTAATCTGTAGGTATATGGACAAATATTTAGAATGTAGTTAGGATGGATATAGGTTCTTTTTCAACCCAAATAAGAAAATTCCTGGCATGCGTGGAGTGACTTACACTATTTTTCCTTAGTGAATTTCAGGTAGAATATTTGACTTTTTAGAAATTATTGGTATTTATCTAGTATTAACTTTCATAATTTTTATACAGGCTTTATTGAAACGGCTTGAAGCTGTGAAGCCAACAGTTGGCATGAAACGCTCTGAACAGCTGATGGACTATCATCGAAATATGGGTTATCTCAACCCTTCATCATCCGTTAGACGAGTGAGATCTACACTTGGCCATTACAGCCCACTGAGTAAGATTATAAAAAGCTATTTTCTATTCATTTGTTGTATCTTTTATCTTTTTTAAAAACTAAAAGGTATAATTTATGTTCTCATGATAGAGTCTTAAGATGCCAACCTTTGGAATGCATTTTATTTCTCATTGGCATGTTTATATATTTCACTTAATTTCAGGCTTCATATACAGAATGTAATGGAGCTTAGAGAGAAAAGCAAAAGATGAAATGAGTGAAAATAGCAGTACTTTCTCAGAGACTGGAAGAGAGTCTTTTAATTTCAGTATGTGTGTTTAAAAGAATAAATTCATAGGCTACTTGGATGTGGCTGAAACATTCTCTCTAGCCAGTTAGAAATACTAGCTAATACCTTGTAACCCTCACGTGTCTTTTTTCCTCACTAGATAACTAAAACAAAATTAACAAATTACAGATGTGATTCATTTTAACGCTTGATATGTGATCAGTTACAGATTTAGCCACTTGTGACGTAGGAATTTAGTGATATATATATATATATTATATATATATGTCATATAGAATACAATATATATGTATGTGTGTGTGTGTGTGTGTGTGTGTATGTATATATATATATATATATATGACATATAGGAAGTCAGACATGTTCCTTTACAGAAGTTGATGCTTTTGCATTATGTACAGATTCTAAACTATACTTTTCTTTAAAATATAAGCCATTAATAAAAATTGAAACCTCTGGTAGTACTGTAACTTCCCAGTACTCATATGAGTCTTAGTCACTGACTGGTAATCTCATTTATTCATTTTAAAACATGATTTCCAATAGTGACTTTAGATATGTTCTTGTTCTAGTAACTGATATTTAGTAATATGCCTTGAACTGTTTGTTAAACTGTTTGTCAAGTAAACATATAAATGATTATGCAAAGTATTTTTGTTTTCACTTGAATCACATTAGCACCTTTTAAGCACCACAGGGAATTCTAAAGTACAGTTCTATTGAGAATCATTTCATTAGAGTATTAGACACATCTAGGATGAGGAAGGAAAACCAACTGGATTTAAAATTAGGAAAGGAAGTTTATCAGATGATGGTTTATGTACTTGGTTCAAATCACTGAGATTGTCTTACTTTGTGTGTGTTCAGGAGGAGCTTCCAGGACGTCCAGTGCGACCAGTGGTCTCAGTTGTAAGACTGACCGATCAATGTTGGACACATCCAGTGGCTTTTTGCTAAGACCGAAACCCCCAAATGTTCGTACTGCTTGGTTGTAAAACCTTTTTTTATGATATACATTGTTTGTCCAATTTTAACAATGTATTTTTATGTATTACTGTAACTCTTTGCAAACATCTGTAATACTTTTTTTCAACAATTTATACAACAGTGAGTATAATTTATTGTTATTCAGTGCAAAATTGTTGTCAACAGACACTTTAATGTAAAATCAGTGTTTCATATGGTGGCATATTTATAGGAGCTGTATGTGTATTTAATAGAGAAAGGTGTAAGTATTTTCTCTATAGAAATTCAGTTATGTTGACAAAACAATGATGGTAATCCATGTTGAACTCAAGATACTCACTATACGGTTCTCACTCTATATTATTTTCATTTATTCTAAGAGTTTAACAAGGTGCTTGCCTTGTGAACTTGAACACCTTGTGCTTCTGTTTGCTTTAGAATGTCCATAATGTGAATCATCACTTGATTGTGTGTTACACTCATGAAAAAAATCTTGAAATTTGTTTTCATGGACCAGCTGATTTAGATTTGATGGGTAGGGTGAGCAGCTTGTACTGGTGCAGTTCTTATTCACCAGAGGTACTTCTCCATTAAAAGTTTGATTATCCATTCCAAACCATTTCACACTCTGAAGAATAGGGATTCAGTTTACAGGCTCCTGTTTTATGTGTTTATGCAGTCAGGTAAAACACTTTTAAGGATTCTGAAGAAAGAGGTAGGCTTTAACACAGCTACTGTCTTGTGATTGGTTTGTATCCAGACCAGCTCATTTGTATCATAAGCAAAAGCAAGTATGTGTTGAATCAGTGAGCAACACTCCCAGCTTGAAGACCCATGAAGCAAATCCCAGGGTATGTTAGAGCAGTGTTCTGAATGGACTGTTAGCATGTTGTGTTGTTATTTTGTATTTATTGTGTTAATAGAAGACGTAGAGTAAAGAAGAAATGCTTTAGAGAACCGAATATAAACAAGAAAGAAACTAATCACACATTGGTTAAAGCTGCTGCTTTAAATATTAGCGAATTTTCTAGGTTTGGTTTGGTTTGGCTGAATCCCAGAAGCACCATTTTTACCAGTCTCACATTGAAGGCCTATTAACCCTAATGGAATTGGTAATGGCAGATAGGCGTCATGCAGTTAACTATGAAAACTAGAATATCTTTCTGTTAACCTGTAGGCTGTTATTTTATAGAACAAAATGTGATATTTCATAATCATAACTTTTTTGTAACTGGTATTTTCAGTATGCCTTTAGGACATATAAATAGGTTTCACATTCAACAGCGCACTATTTGTACAGTATGAATTTTCCTCAGCCACAGTAAGATGTCTGACTGGAGTACATGTGTGCCACACCCACTTCACTTTATTAGCCTGGAGGCTGTCCACACTTCACCAAACACCAGGTCATTGTTGGCCTTAGTTTAACAGATTGTGTCTTACAGCAGTGGAGGCTGGGGATGGTGAGGCTAAAACAGTTGCTGAGCACATGTGCGTGTACCACACTACACACACACAAATACACAGAGGATGGAAACACACCATGACTGAGGCGTCTTCTGCTGCTTTTGGGGGCTGTGACAATCTTGACAATGTGTTTCTTTGTTCTAGTAAACAAGATTTTATACTTGCTTTATATAATCCTTAGCGGTACAAACAAAAGTTTTATTTTGTCTTAGTTTTAACACTGCACTTTCAATGTTTGTATAACAACTTAAATTTAAAATGCAACATTATAGCATTTGCCCAACAGTGAGTTAATCATATTCTAAAACAAATTTTTGAGGGGAAAAATGTATCTATGTAAAACCATTTATGTTCACAGTGGCACTAGCCTATGAGCACATTGTATTTGGTCTCTCCAAGTATCATTTTAAAAAGCTATACTTTGATTTTAAATGTTAATTTATGCCTTAGTTTCTACTATTTGAAAGAAGTTTGTCTAAGTATTACTGATAACAGGGATCCAACTTCAAGTAAAGGGCAGCCATCTTTTAAAAACAATTTACAATGTTATTGTTATAGATGCACAATATATGATAACTATAAGTAGATGGGTAGGAATTACAAACTTAGAATTCACTGATGTAAGTCAAGGTACTTTAAGGTTAGGATTTAGGAGGCATTTCTAGTGGAGGTACATGAGTGTCTTCAACGTCACCAACATAAACACTGTTGTACATACAGGTGGCTGGCTTGTCCTTACTGCACGTACTTTGAAGATCCGAATCTGTAGCTAGAAAGCATGCTGGTCTGTAGGCTGGTGGCCAGATCTTACTGAGAACTGTTTTCTCCCTGTCAAATGTTACTATCTCCTTTTCTAGTAAGTTTTTGTGAAAGATTTCAAACTATTAAATTATTTCTTAAGGAATAGCTACTACCTCTTTCTCTCCCACTTTTTTCATTCTCCATCAAAAACTGCTCTTAACAGCCATTCCAAATATCACTGTGGTTTGCTTGTAAAATAACATCACGCAGTTGTGTTCAACCAAGGTGTCCCAAAATGGAAATTTATACAGCTTTGAAATGTGATTGTGATAGGTCTGCTTCTCATCTCCAGATCAATGCAGCATCTCCAAAGTATTAACATAAAGCTGAAGATGTAACTTTACCCTAGTTAGCAACTTATAAAAACTATTGTTGTAAATGCCAAAGTCTTAATGTGTAAATAACTGTATACCATCAAAAAGAATGTGCTTACTGCTAATGGCTGATCTGCTTATTTTCATGAATAAAGATTAGCAAGAAACTTTTAAACCATCTTTTTTAAAAATAATGTTCTATTTTGTCATATTTTAGGCATGAAAAACTAGCTTGGCCTAGTGAGGAAAGAAATAAAATATTTTAAGAGAACCAAGTGTTGATTCTGTGTTTTGTCATATTTTTGGAATTAGAATAAAAATTTTATGTACTTTACAAGACTATTATTTAGAATGAAGTTGACAGTTAGTTGTATTTTTGAAAATGTGATGTTTCTTTGGGAAAGTTTGTTTAAACACTCCTTAATACTTTGTTAAACACTCCTTAATTTCTTTGAACCACATGATTGGATTCATTTTGTAAAATTGTTACAATGCTTGCAATACAGGACATTTCTTTTAGCGCGTGAATGACTAGTACTATTGTTGGGTTGTTTTGCTTTTTACTTTGTTTTTAAAGAGTGTTTAATGGTGCAATTGGGCTGAGGGTGATTGAGCCCATAAGCCCAGTAGGTGGGGGGTCTGTTCAAAGTCATCCTCAACTACACGATGGTTCCCGGAGAGCCTAGGCTGTATTATGCTGCATCGTGTCTCAAACAAACAAACTGAAGCCACAGGAAGAAATCTCTCCCACAGGTGCATAAACTCTTCCTCTGCACAGATGAAGGGTCCATAGCACAAATGAGCTTGTATGATGGCAGGTAATTTTGAGTTTATATAGAATTTTTTTTAAATTGTCCCTAGTGGTGGAAGGTAAGTCCCCAAACAACATGCACTTCAGACAGAGCCCAGAGGCTCCTGAGCTAGTACTAGCCTGAATGCCTCCTCCCTGAGGACTAGCTTTCAAGGTACCAGAAGGCGCCATTCAAGCTTCCAAAGAAAGTAGGCAACCAACAGTCTTACCCAGCCATGATGTCTGTGGACCACAACAATGACCAGTATGGCACAATAACCCTAAGGTGGGCAGTAGTGGCATGCATACCTTGGCAGCAACCATCAACTCTTTAATTGGACTTAAGACCCATTCAACAAGAGGAAAACAGTGCCTGGTACGGAAACCTAGCTTAACTACTCAGTGCTGCTGAAGTCATGGCTATTGGAGAACCATCACTTTATTAAACCAGCGTAACTCCCAATTACATCCTAAACATAAATTTGTCCTAAAAAGAAAAAAAAAAATCAATGGCTGTCTATATTGTGGTATGAAATAGAAATTCTTCAGAGAGCACAGTGACGCCCACAAATGTCTTAAACTATTATTTTTGTATGGTCTTGTGTCCTGTGGTACATGTATGGAGGTCAGAGGACAACCCTGTGGAGTCAGCTCTCTCCGCCTCACGTTACACCTACGGCACGGTGTTTCTATCCACTCAGCATCTTGCTGGCCCCTGCAGCTGTCTTTCAGAACTACTTTCAGGATACAGAATGTCTCCCAAACCTCTAACCTTTTGTCAAGCTGAGTAAGAAACTGCCTGTTGTGCCATTTATACCTCCTGCCTCTGCCATTAGTTCCCAACTAATGCCCTTGTTATGAGAGCTCCAGAAGCACCTCCCACAAAGCAATCTGATAGGGCAGACTTCATGCTTGATTGCATTCTATGCTGAGCACAATGTTAGTATTCAAATGATGAAATTAAAAGAATGATGGGTAAACGTCAGTAGCCCTGTTTACATTTGTCACCCTCTCTACTTTTGCCAGTCTATCTTTGAATGTGAGTTAGTTTTTCCTCACTTGAGCTGCTGAAATGTTGCCCAGACCCAATGCCTTAGCTGCCTTCCTGTATTTTCCTACTCCGCTGAGTCTGATTTGATCTCTGTACACACTGGTCCTTCTGCCCATGACGCTCTTCCAGTTGTCTTGCCTGGTACATTGCCTTTCCTGAAGCTCTAAAAGAAGTGAGCACTCCTGGATTGACTCTCTGTCCCACCTGACACAGAAACCCAGCCATAAGTCACTTGTTTTGTTTCCTCAGTATCCCCTCTGCTTGGGGCCTTACTGTATTCTGTAAGCTGTTAGACCAGATTCTGATTGTCTCTCTTGTAATAGTCTTAGAACTTGATTGGATTGAGAAGCACCAGATTAGAAAAGTGCATTTCTGTATGTCTGTGCTGGTGTTTCTGGAGACAGATTGCAAGGGCTCTGACTAGATCAGTTCCCTGGTAGACTTCTAACAGGATGGCAGCATGAGAAGTGGTGAAAGGTAGCAGAAAGGGCCTGATTGGAGGACATGTACCCCTGAGACATGGCCTATGAGCCTGTCTTTCCCAGCCTCTTCCAATATCCTTTCCTGCTTCCTGGTTGCCATGATGTCCACCATGGGGTACTGATAACCTAGGACACCCTAAGTCAACTCCTCTGAAGTTGTTTATGTCAGGAATCGTGTACTTGTGTTGGAGAGCTAACATCCTCTTCCACAGAAGCTAGGTTTGTCTTTGTGACAAATGTCCACGTACTGCCTTGTTCAGTAGTAGTGCTACAGAAGAGAATGTGGGATGAGTATCTTACTCCCCCACCACAAACTCCCTAAGATTTCAAAAATCCTAGTGTTCTGGATAGCCCTGTCACCTTGACAACAGCCTAAAGCCATTTGAGAAAAGAATCCAAAGTGAGGAATTATTTAGACCACACTGGCCTGTGGAGGATTGTCTTGTCAATTGATGTAAGTAGGAGGGTTCAGCCCACTGTGGGTGGCACCATTCCCGGGACAGGTAGTACTAGGCTATGTAGGAAAGCTAAGGATGGGCGAACCACAGCTGTGAGTTCCCTAGCTGGAGGTAATGCTGTGTGGAATAGCAAACAAGGCTGCTTTTGTTTTCTGCCTTAACTTTCCTCAGGGTTAGACTGTAAACCCTTTCCTCTCATAGTTGCTTTGGTTCAAAGTATTTTATCAGTGACAGAAAGGAAACTAGAATACGTGGTGTCTTAGTCACTGTTTTACTGCTGTGAGGAGACACCATGACCAATGCAACTTATAAAAGAAATAATTTCATTCAGGACTTGCTTACAGTTTCGGAGGGTTAGTCCATGATCAGCATGGCAGGGAGCATGGCGGCAGGCAGGCATGACACTGAAGCAGTAGCTGGGAGCTTACATCTAGTCCACAAGTTGGAGGCAGAAGGGGGAGGGTGGGAGTGGGCCTGGTATGGGCTTTTGAAACCTCCAAGCCCACCCCTGATTGACACACCTCCTCCAACAAGGCCATACCTCCTAATCCTTCCCAAAACAGCTCCACCAACTACAGACCAAGCATCCAAATACATGAATATCTGGAGGCCAGTTTCTTTATGTATATATAATTTTACTAATAACACCTTTCCATTCCTCCTTGTTCCACCCTCCTGCCCCTGTGCCCTCAAAAAAGGAAGAAAGAAGGAAGGAAGGAAGGGAGGGAAAATTAAGTCTGGCTGTGTGCAGGAGCTTGGATCATGGGCACCATCATGGTTTTTGGAAGGCAGCAGTCTCTCTAATCATGGACATTCACTTGGCCTATATTAGCCTGAGGCCAAGCATGATAAAGGTGGACCCGTAATTTGGGCTTCACTGCCTAAACCCACAAGCACCCAGGCATCACACAGGCCCCCGGGCATCCCACAAGCACCCTGACATCCTGCAGGCACTAGAGCCTTATAGAGGCCATTTTCGTTCAAACCACCTCACCTGGCTTATCAATTCATACTGCCAGGCTGAATTCAGATCATTAATGACAACTCCTTATCAGATACTTTCCTAGTTAGGGTTACTATTCCTGTGAAACACCATGACCAAAGCAACTTGGAGAGGAAAGGGATTATTCAGTTTATGTTTCCACATCACAGTTCATTATCAAAGGAAGTCAGAACAGGTGCTCAAACAGGGCAGGAACCTGGAGGGAGGAGCTGATGCTGAGGACATGAAGGAGTGCTATTTACTGGCTTGCTTCTTGTGGCTTCCTCAGCCTGCTCTCTTACAGAACCCAGGACCACCAACCCAGGGATAGTTCCACCCATAATTGGCTGGGCCTTCCTCCATAAATCACTAATTAAGAAAGGCATTTTCTCAGTAGAGGTGTCAAGTTAGGGTAAAACTAGCCTTTTCTCTCTCCATTGTATTATTTTTGACCTGCTATATTTGACATCAGTTTTTGAAATAATCAATTTCACTTTGATGACACATTAGTTCAATTCATTCTCTTGCTTTTGCTTCTGATGATTTGTGCCGACTTTCTTTTTATGTATATATGTGTGTGCCTGAGTGTAGATATGTGCACCCTCTGCATGCAAGGGCACTTGGGGTCCAGAGAGTGTTGGATCCCCTATAGCTTGAATTACAGGTGGTTGTAAATTGCCAAATATGGGTGCTTTCAACTAAGTAGGGTCCTCAAAGAGCAGTACGTGCTCTTAACTATTGAGCCATCTTTCCAATGCCAGCATCTGTTTTTTGAATCCCTAGTTGACTGCTGAGTCTGTGAGCCATCTCTGTGGTTTAAAAAAAAAAACAAAAATTAAAATTTATTATGGGGGATGACACGCATGTGCCACAGTGCACATATGAGGTCTGAGGACAATCTGCAAGAGTCAATTTTCTCCTACCACATGAGTCCCAGGGATTGAAGTCAAGTTTTCAGGTTTGGCAGCAAGCACCTCCCTCTAGAAGTCTTCCCCCCCCCCCCTCCATACATTGAAAATAAAAAGTGGCTAAAGTTATGGCTTTGGAAGTAAAAGATTCTCAGAGGGTAGGGGTCTTAGAGTCTGGCATGGAATTCTAGGTTTTCACCTCTTTCCCAGACCTTCAGGCTTGAGAGCTAAAATGACGGTATGGTAATAAGACTGCAGCGGAAATCCTGCCTACCTGCCTATGCTTCCCTCCCTGCCGGATCACATTCTGGAGCTGGCTTAGTTTGAGGAATTCCTGGTGAGTGAAGTCTACAGTGGAACCAACTCAGCCAGACTCTTGAGGCAAAGCACATAGGGTTTAATCTCAGCAGGCAGGAGAAAGCCAGGAACTGGGTCACATGCATACTTTGCAGATGCTTTGTGGTTTTAACATACAGCCAATTCCTCCACTCAGCTCCTCTCTATATGCCAGGAAGGGCAGGCTGGAAAACAATTTAGCTCTTGGGCCTGTGGTTACCTGCTCTTCATTCACTGCAGCCTAGATTAAATTATACCTCTGGATTTGGAAAACACACACACAATGTGAGTGCTTTGCATGCATGCATGTTTGGGCACCACCTGTGTGCCTAGAACCTGGAGAGACTGAAGAGGTGTTGAGAGCCCTGAAACTGGGGTCATAGATAGTAGTAAGCTTCCATGTGGGTTTCTGGGAACCAAACCCAGGCCCTCAGCAAGAGCAGAAAGCACTTCCTGAGCCATCTAGTGTGAAATTTCTATTTGCCTCTTGCTCACAAATCTCTGGAAGTCAAGTCCAAATTTGCTTTTCTCCTGGTTACAGATAGGAAGTGCAAGCAGATACTTTGTATACCTAGACCCAGTTGTTTTCTTTCAAGGCCCTCTCTTGCCTCCCCACCACCTTACCCCACCTTCTGTTTATTCCCAGTCAAGGTTTACTGTATCAAATTAATAACTGTTTCATCTTCTCCCCCAGTGAAGTTTCAGGATCGGTTCACTTTCAGAGCCTCCTGAAATTACTAGAGCACTAAATACTAGCTTGATAACTGATACCACAAACCGAATGCTGGGTGTGTCCCTCAGCTCTGGAATTCAAACTCTAACCCTCAAGATGACAGAATCAAGGGAGGAGTCCTTTGGGAAGAATTAGATCAGAGTGTGGAACCTCATCACAATGATTACTATCTACTGATCCTCATGGACCCTATGAACCAGCCAGTTTGTGGCATTTTGTTACTCCAGCCCAAACTAAGACAGCGGTTAAAATTCTTACCCCCTGTGATTGCAACCTTAGCAGAAGCTCAGAGTTCCTAAAGACTGTGTGAAAGTGCATGCAGTAAGTGGACTGTAGAAGCTCTGTTCATGTTACTACTTTTGAGCCTTCAGCAATGGTGTGGTAAGATAGCACATGACCTGCTTACGTTAAGAAACAACTATAGCACATGTTCTATAGAGCACGCATACAGGAGAGTCACTGACAAATGCATCCTGCTAGAAAATATGTATTAGTGCTTTTTAATGTGTTAGCAGTTAATAAGTTCAAGGAGATAAAGTCTAATTGAGTAGTCTTTATTAAGGATTCACAATCTGTTACTTTTTCCATTATCAGTTCTTCAGTTAATTAATTGAACAAGGATAATAAGCTATCTTTGTGTACTGTGGGAATCTAAATGTAAAATAAATACAAAATACATTTGTGGTTTAATGAATACTCAACGAAGCATTTTCCGAGGTATTCTTTATGGTCTGGTTTTATCCAAGACCTGTCTTTTTATTTCCTTAAGAATAGTCTGTTAAGCAACACAATGGATCTGTGAACTTGTGAACCAAGTCCACTGTGAACCAGTGAACTTGAGTTTTAATTGAACTTGAGTTTTAATTACATTAGACATACTTTTTGATCTCATCATACAATACCAATACAAAAGCACCACCCATGCCTCTCAATACATTGGACCAGGCACCTTTGAAGAAAGCCTTGGCTCCTTCATCTTTTGCAATCTTCCTCCAGCAGTCGAGTGTCCCCGTGTACATAATATCAGCTGTGAAGACAAATGGGGGTAAGGGCTCCTCTCTTCTGAAAGACCTGCACCACATGCTACTGGTGACCAAGCCCCAGCCTATGCAAAAGTCAACCAGAGACCTTCCTTCCTCACAGGCTGTCCTCCAGTCTCCCTATTCCTCATTCAATTAAGTCAAAACTGGAATAGTCAACCAACTTTCACACTGTCAAACTAAACTGGAAGGCAATGCAGGGAGGGAGTCTTACACTCTGTGGATGACTTTTAATGGATGAGCAGATTATGCATGATTACATAAGAAAAATTAAAAGGTATGACTGCTGGGTTATACAAAATTCCCTCACATTTGATGTTTTTACTTTAAGAATGGCAGTTTCATGCTTTTACCTGTGGAAGCCAAGACTATCAAAGCAGACTGAGAAAGGCTTCTCATCCACTAAAACATCCTCTTTCCCGTTCACACTTCAAATTAATTATAAAGGGAAGCTGGAATTTTAAGTGAACATTCTCTGCCCTTGTTTTTGCAGCCAGGGTGTAGAAAAAGAGGGTCCAAGGTCTATGTAATGTTAGATACCTACAGCTAACTCTAAATACCTCGGTTTTTAATGTTCTTAAAAAGAAAAAAGTTCTTTAATAAAAAGAAGAAAAGCTGAAGGGGAAATTATAGTCCCAGTTTCCTAAGTCCTTATCAAGTAATTTTGCCATTCAATTTAGAAAAATAAGGCCTCTTAGCACTTAAGAGTGTCCTCCAGGGGCACAACCTAAGACTCCCAGCAGCAGAGTTCCTGCTTACCCCCTTTCCGGCCAGACTGCATCATCATCCTACGACGAACAGTGTCAAACGGGTAGGACACCAGCCCTGCGACCGCCGTCACACTCTGGGCAATCATCCAGCTCACAATAATGTGCACATTCTTGGGATCTGGCAGCATCCCTGCAAGCAGAGCCAAGACACACGGCTATCAGGTGCTTCTCTCGGCAGCTTGGTATAGCAGGTGGCAAGATAAGATGACAGACCCCAACACCACACCCTGCCCTTCTACAAGAACCAGCTCCTTCCAAGGAACCCTTACATGCAACCAGGTAGCCAGCCAAAGTTGGCTGCTACCTTCCCTTAATCTACAGCTCTGCTGACATGAAGCTTGCTTCTGGTTCAAATGTGTGGCTGACAGCCGTGCTGGGATAGTGAGGCTCTGCATCTTCTAAGTGGCTCAAAGCCACAGAGTTTATCAGCAGAGGTCACAGAGGCTCCTTTAGTTATTTATCCAAACCACATCACAGCCTCAGAACTCAGTTTACCTCAGAGATGGGAAAAGACACTAATAAACACAAAGGTCACTGAGAAACTAAGTCATACAGAATCCTCTCTCCACACCCCCTCCCCATACCCTCTCTCACCCTTGGCAGTGTCATAGACTCCGAAGTAGGCAGCTCTGTAGATGATGATGCCCTGGACAGAGACATTGAAGCCCTGGTAGAGACCCCTCAGGCCATCGGACTTGAAGATCTTGGTGAGACAGTCGCCCAGCCCACTGAACTCACGCTGGGCAGCTCCCTTGCCCACATCGGCAGCCAGCCTGGTCCTAGCAAAGTCCAGCGGGTACACGAAGCAGAGGGAGGTGGCCCCAGCTGCCCCACCGGAAGCCAGGTTACCGGCGAAGTAGCGCCAGAACTGCTTATGCCGATCCACGCCTCCCAGGAAGATCTGCTTGTACTTGTCCTTGAAGGCGAAGTTGAGAGCTTGGGTGGGGAAGTACCGGATCACATTGGCCAGGTTACCCCTCCAGAAGGAGAGAAAGCCCTGCTCCTTGGGGATTCTCACAACACAATCAATGATGCCTTTGTACTGTTTCTCTGCGCTGATCTGCTTGCTGGCATGCTGGACCTAGTTGGTGGACAGGGAAGGGTGGGTGACACGACCGGCAGGGAAAAGAGGACAGGAGGAAAAAAAGGTTTGCACTTCCTCAATTTCCTGTTTATTTTCTTCTTGTTTTTTCTTTTAAGATAGGATCATGCTATGTAGCCCAGGCTTGCCTGGGAACTCAAAATCTTCCTGCATTAGCAACCCCTCCCAACTGTTAATCCTCCTCAAGAGACAAAAGTGAACTTGAATTTTCTTTTTTTAATGTATCAGGAAATCAAACAGTATCAAGGAAATGTCAATAAATGTTACGTGGCTAAGCTTAAAAAAATCCAATTTATAAGTCATTAGCAGGCATCTGAGGGAAATAAAAAGGTGACTGTATCATTTATTAACTGCATTTTCCCTGCAGGCTTATGGGAAATACAAATGGAGAGCTGGTGACAATTCCCCAATTTCACGCTAATGGCCCTTGAGGTGAGGCTATCTGGGCAAAAGGTGTTATGATGTGGGTAAACGAACACACTAGCCTTTAGAGCCTGAAAATCTTCAAGTAGATTATCCAGGTAATCGATTACTGAGTTACCACTGCTGCAGCCAATCTGCTGCAGACTTTTGTTGATATTTTAGGTTACCAAATGGCCGCTACTCATTGAATAGCGTTTGCCTTTGGGATAGATCGGATGATGCCGTTTAGGCCCTTCGATGACCACACGGGGAGAAAATGATACGGGGACGAGATGGCTAAGGCAATCCGAATTTATCCTGCAAATTACTTCTGAATTTCCGCCTCGGTATCTCCATCCGTGAAATAAGGGCAAAGAATTCTTATCTTGCAGAGGTAACAGAAAGATGAATGAAATCAACGACAGCCATAACGCAGTGCACACGACCCGGTGCGATCCCCAGTCAATGATTAATCTGATGCTTCTATTGTAAAAACTGAGTGCAGATAAGGTGAGAGGGATGCGACCAAAAGGTGAGGTCGGTCTAAGAGGCCTTGGGTGGAACGCCGCCGCTGTACCAGACGCAGGATCTGGCTCGAGGTAGATCGCCTTGGGGTGGGTTTCCATATATAGACACCCCAACGCGGGCGCCATCCGACACCAGGAATCTGCCACTGACGCTGGACCTGTCTCTGCGTAGAGGGCACCTTCCCCTTCGCGTAGGCCCCGGGCTTGGGGCCTAGCACAGATTTTCCGCAGCGCGGCGCGCGCCCACGCCGCCCGCATCCCCGCGCCCCGCCACGCCCCGCCCGCACCCCCGCCACCCGCGCCACCAGCCGCCCTTACCTGCAGCAGCAGTTTTACCCTCTCGATCGGGGCGACCGCAGTCTTGGAGACGGCGGCGGCGACGCCACCCGCCAGGAAGTCCTTAATGAAGCTCAGAGCCTGATCCCCCATGCTGACAGCCGGGCGCACACAGCCTGCAAGCAGCCGATCTCTTGCTCTTGCCTACGCCCGGCCAGACGCAGCCACCCTGTCGCCGTCCCTGCGCGACGCAAAGGGGCCGCCCGGCTGACCGCAGCCCTCCTTATATCCCCGGCTCCGCGTCTCGCGAGAGGAGGAGGGACCCCAGCAAGCGCGCAGCGCGCATTGGCTGGGTAGGTGCCTGGACACCCCCATCTCCATCCCCTTCCTTTGCAGAGGGCATTGGGGGCGAGGACGCTTCCGGGAGCTGGGGTGGGTTGGGGGCTGTGCCTGCAGCTTGGGACATTTAAAGGGCAAATTCATGTTATCTGTCCCGGCGAGCCGAGGGAACACCGTGTCTCTGCCGCACACCGGCCGTTGTATTTATAGCTCTAGAGGGTTTAGCCTGGGGCCGACTTGGGGACAGAGAGGGGGCCCGATGCCTCTAGGCTCTCTTTAACCTCTGTCCTGCAGCAGTGTGCTTCTGGCCAAGAGATTTCAGGCTGCCACCCTTCCCTCTTCTCAGGGTGTCCCCCAACTAGAGCTAACTGTCAGAATCTGGGCCTCTGCAGAGCTCTGCGCTCCTGAAAACAAATTACGATCATCCCAAATATATATGAACATCATTTTATGCCGTGATTGCCTCATAGTATGGGGCAAGCTCCTATTTACGACTTCACTCCATTCAATCCTTGAACCATTCAATCTGTTAGAAAATATTTATGCACCCGACACTCGGTGCTGCCAGGAAAAGCGGAATGAGAGGCCGCTAAGTGGATACTTGTTTTAGCAGTGGATGTGTGGCTTTTCTGTTAACTCAACCTGTCACACAGACACCCAGCCTGAGAACTCCTGAGAACTCCATTAGCTTCTCATCAGGCTCTCAGCTCCCAGGATTCTGTTATAGACAGACCTCTGAAGGGCTTGACGTAACCTCTGCTCTTAGTGGAATCTCAACCATATTCTGGGCAGATGTTTCCAGTTGGCTGGCAACTTCTTCAGGATCACAGCCTTTCGGGAAGGTCGAATTCTTGACTGTGTTTGCCTCTGTAATATGCAGCTGAGATTGGAGAGCCTAGGCTCTATCTAATCCCGGGAAAGTGTTCCCAATTAATTTTTTAAATACACGGATGTGAGATTTGGTTACCCTTACCTCTTTTTTAAGGCAGTTCAAATATAACAGTACAGATTTTCCATACTGCTGTCCCTTCCCCAAGAATCAGTGCAATTAGTTTTTTTTTCAACTCCAAGCCCCTTACTGTGTTCTTTTCCCACATTTGCTAACCTTCGTTTGTACATTTCACAAGGCTTAGTCATTTTTTTTTCAAATGCTTGCTGATCCATGCAGACTTCATGACAGGTGTTGACTGAGCTGTAGCTGCGTGTCACTCAGAGCCTAAAGACTTAGTGGAGCAGAGGTCACTAGTAGCTGGAGACACTTAGGTGATGTATTTATTTGCAGTTGGGGCAGGTTAAAGTTAGGGAGAAACGAAGTGAGCAGTGTGAAGGCTAGGATTTGTTACAATGTTGCTAGAGGTCAAAGAAGACAGAAGCATAGGTAAACACAAAGGGTATCTGTGTGTTCCTTCAACAGACACTAGCTGAGCAACCGCCGTGCACCAGGAAGTGGAGCCTGTGCAGGCAAGACGATTGGAACCTTGGGCTGCCTCCAAGGACTTTGCAGTTCAGTGTGTTTGTCATAGTGTCACACGACAATTCCCATGGACAATATAATCCACATATTAATTATAATGGTGTATCTACTGCATTCTGTTCTATTGAGCAGTAATTGGAGCCATTTCCTTTCAGTTGTGTGTTAGAGATGTTGCCTATTTATTTATTTAGATATACATGTGATTTTTCCTATTTATTAAGAGTGAAAGCAAATCTGCAGCCTTTTTCCTTTTATTGAAAATAGAATTTTTTTTTTTTTTTTTTCTTGGCAGTGGTGAGAAAATCGCAGCACTCAGGAGGCGGAGGAAGGTGGAGCTCTGTGAGTTTGAGGCCAGTTTGAAGGCCGGTCTACAGAATGAGTTCCAGGACAGCCAAGTAAGTCTACATAGGGAAACCCTGTCTTGGAAAAGTAAAGAAAAAGAAACAAAATAGATTTTTTGTTTCACACAATATATTCTGATTATGGTTTCCCCTCCCACTTACTCTTCCCAGTTCCTGGCCCCACCCATCCAGATCCACTCCCTTTCTGCCTCTCATTGGAAAACAGTCATACAATAAGATAAAACGAACAAATAGGGATAGGACAAAAATAATAGAAGAAAAAGAACTAAAGGAAAAAATGCAAGAAACACATGTAGACACAGAAACACACGTGTTTGCACACACAGGTATACCATAAAAAACACAGAAACAGAAGCCATAACATAATATACAAAGGACCTGTAAGGTGTAAAATAAGGAAGTAAGTAGCCCTGACTCAACATTATGAGACAAAAACCCTGCAGAGATGCCTTTCAGTTTGTTGTCTGCCGTCCATCTACTGCCGGGCATGCAGCCTACCCTTTGTTATCCCAGTGAGACTCCCTTGGAGAAAACTAATTTTTCATTTGCAAGTTGTTATCAGTTAAGATAACTTCAGGGTTAGGGATGGGGGTGGGAGCGTCCATTTTTCCTTTCAGCTCTAGGACCTCACCTAGTGCAGACCCGTGCAGGCCCTGTGCATGCTGCCTCAGTCTCTGTGAGTTCATATGTGCATTGATCGTGTTGATTTAAGAAGGCCTTGCTTCCTTGGTGTCCTCCATCCCCTCCGGCTCTTACACTCTTTCTGCCTCCTCTTTTGCAGAGTTTCCTGAGCCTTGAGTGGAGGGATTTGATGGAGACATTCCATTTAAGGCTGAGTGTTCCAAGGACTCTTATTCTCTGCAGATTTTCTGGCTTGTGTCTCTGAATTTGTTTCCATCTACCATAGGAGGAGGCTTCTCTGGTGGTGGCTGAGCAAGGCATGGATCCATGGGAATAGCAGAATGTTGTTAGAAGTCATTTTATTGCTATGTTCCTTTAAGCAGAACAGTAGTATTTGGTTTTCCCAAGGTCCCTGGCCTGTCAAATCTCAGGTTCTTGGCCACCCAAGCAGCATTAGGCATTGGATCTGTCTCATAGACTGGCTTTTAAATCAAATCAGGTATTGGTTGCTTACTCCCACAAGCATTGCGCCACCACTGCAATAGTGTATCTTGCAGGCAGGTCACCATTGTAGATCGCAGCTGGGTTGGTGTTTACCTTTCTCCTCTGGTAGCATGCAGAGTACTTTCTAGTGCCGTGAACACTAGGCTCTAGGTAGGCACCAGCTCGACTTCTCCTTGTTCAGTTCAGAAGTGTTGCTTATTTGTTTTGTGAAAAAACAATGCTGCTACTTACACACTCTTGCAAAACCTCCATGATCATCTTTAAGTGTTTCCTTCTCTTCTGATCCCAACATAGAATGGATACATTGAGTATTTTAAAGGCTTTGTAGCTACTGCTATGTATTCAACCTGATGACCCCAGTTTGATCGCCAGGCCCGACTTCATGGTGGAAGGAGAGAACTAACTCCTGAAAGCTGTCCTCTGACCCTCCCTCCCCCATCGCACACCTAACTAAATAAGATAGAATAAATTATTCTTGAGAAATAAGACCCACCAGTAATATAACGTGGTCTTGTTTCTCACAGATCCTCCTCCAACACTGGCCTAAAAAAGAATATCTTTTAGTTATTTGTGGCATTTCATGAGTTTGTGATAAAGTTGTGTATACACTGTCTGGTGCATTTTAACTTGGCAGAATTTTTTTTTTTGAAAACTTTTCGTCTTCCTTAACCACTGGTACGAAGGCAGGATGTTTATATTAACAATTATTTATGTGCTTGAGGCCAAAAATATGATGAGTAATTTTTCATTTTGTTTCTTATTTGATTTTTGTTTTATCATATTATTCTATCAATGTTATCTATTTAGATATAAACAAATTCATATTATAAATATTTTAATAATCTTTCCTATAAGTAGATTATTGGTTCTTCATAAGTGTACTAATCCATTTTCTTCTACTTTAGGAAAAAAAAAAAAAACCAAAACCCTTTCAGTTATTTTTAAGATAACTAACACATGGTTGGAACTGGTGGTGCACACCTTTAATCCTGGCACTTGGAAGGCAAAAAAGCAGGCACGTCTCTGAATTCGCAAGGCCAGCCTGGTCTAAATAGCAAATTCCAGGCCATTTGGGGCTACATAGTGAGACTCTGTTTTAAAACAAAACAAAAATATATTATGATAAGGGTATATGGATCCAATTTCACTTTTCTCATATCATTCTTGAACAGCCCAACATCAATTCTTTTTTTCAAAGATTTATTAATTTTTATACGTATTGGTGGGTCTCTGCGTACCATACCCATGCAATGCCCAAGGAAGCCAGAGAAGCATCAGATCTCTCTGGAACTGGAGTTATCAATGGTTGTGAGCTGCCACATGGGTGTTAGTACTGGAACCTGGTCCTCTGGAGGAACAGCCAGGCTCTTCACTGCTGAGCTATCTGCAGCCTCCAACATTAATTATTATGTAGGTATTTCCTTCGCTCTATTATTTGTCATCAGAAGCTAATTCTAGTTTGTCACATACTAAGTTATATAAAGGCTTAAAATTAATGACATCTTTATATTATGACTTATTTCCTTCATTGCTGTTCTTTGGGGACAAAAAACAAAAACAAACAACAACAACAACAAACCCGATAAACACTTAAAAGATAAAAACTCTCTCACCAGCTGATATATCTGGACTTCTTACTACTAAGCTGTTCAAGTACTAAAACGGCACTAGAAAAAAAAAATTAACAGACATTTATTCTGAATATAAACTCCATTACCATATTAATTCAGGAAGTATGTCATCTCGGTTACATTCATCAGAGTTTTTGTTATTTTCTGAGTGGGAGATACCACGTTTCTCCTTGGCCCTGGGAGGAGCATAATTGCAATCCTTCACAAGAGGCTTTCCCAGGAAGCCCGGGCCCTGTTCTCCGTGTCCGTGGATTTTCTCAGGAAAAAGCAGCCTCAGATGCCCTCAGGAGAATGAGCAGCCTGTGATCACAAGACTCGGGTATCACTTACCCAGGGCAGGGAGAGAAGAGAGCCAGGCGGAACATGTGTCTCCCAGCCTGCCCCAGTACTCCCTGGCCTTCTGCCAGCGAAACAAAGCATCTAGCTGGGAGGAAGCCAGGCTCTCAGATGCTCACTAACCCCGAGGCTAGGTAGCATCCTCTGGATGATTTTACAGAATTAAGCACCTAAGAATTTGCGGATGGTTGTGCCAGCTCAATGCAGTGAGCTGTGCCTCTCCCGCTGCCAGGAAACAGAGCCCTCTACGTGATCAATTTTAGCATAAAGCAAAAAAGATTAAAATATTCAATTATTTATTTATGTATTCGTGCATGCGCACAGAGGACACACTTAAGTGACATTCCTCGGGTGCATTCATCTTTTTTTCTTCTTTTGTGATAGGGTCTTTCAGTGGCCAGGATGGCTAAATAGGCTAAGCTGGCTTGCTAGCAAGCCCAAAGGATCCACCTATTATTTATCGCTGATTCCCCAGCACTGTGATTACAAGCATGCACCATAGCCACCACCACCTCCTCCTCCTCCTCCTCCTCTCCCCCTCCCCTGCTCCTCCTCCTCTCCCCTCCTCCCTTGCTCCTCCTCCTCTCCCCTCCTCCCTTGCTCCTCCTCCTCTCCCCTCCTCCCCTCCTCCCTTACTCACTTTTCCCTCCTTCCCTCCTCCCCTCCCCCTCCTCTTCCTTCTCTTTCAACACAGGTCTGGGAATCCACCTCAGGCCATGCGTTCAAGGCAAACACTTTACCAACTAGGCTATCTCCACAACACCCAAAATATGTTTTGACTGTGCATGAGTTGCTGAATGCAGTCTGAAGGAAGTAGACAGTCTCAGGTCACACAAACAAATGAACATCTCTCCATTACTCTTGAGCATGACCTTAATATTAAACATCATACAACATAATGAAAATTTTTTATAATTAAGCATCTATATGTATGGTCCCTATTAAAGGCACTCACACGAAACACAGCTTAGAAATCATTAGCACCAACCAAAATGCTTCAGTTGAAACTGCAATAGGCATCTTTTTAAATGTTTATTTTTATTTATGTGTATAGGTGTATGGCTGCATGGGTTTACGTGTACCACATGTGTACAGCAACTGGAGTTGCAGGTAGTTGAAGCTGCCTGATGTGGGTGCTTGGAATTGAACTCAGGTCCTGTGGAAGAGCAATAACTACTTTCAATGGCAGAGCATCTCACCAGCCCATCTTTTTTGTAGTTGTACACCTACGGTGTGACTCACCAAGGAACCGAAGACACAGGGGCATATTCATATGAACAAACCTTGCAAGACCTCAGCAGAGGGAACCACCATCATGGCCAGCACCATACTGGACAGTGGAACCCTCAGCATCCCAGTTCAGGTGTTTTTATTGATCCAGAACTCCTCAGGTGGTCTACTGATGGCACCTGCAGATCACCAGCAATCAAACATCCCCCACATAAATCCAACACCTGCAGACAATACAAAATGCCAAGACCTAGGCAGCCCCTCACCCAACAGTGCACAGGACAATTATTTTATACATAACTAGAAATAAACTTCCACAACACTTTTTCCCCAGTAATTCTGAAAATTTTTCATTCTGTACTGGTCAATTCCCTTGTGTATTCAGTTTTCTCATACTTGTTTCCATCAGAATTGAAACGGCATAAATCCGTTTCCGTTCCATTCACCCACTTTTCCCTTTTCATCTTCCTATCAGCACTATTAACAGTTTCTTAGTTCCCAAACACTCTGTAGGGCACAGATCAGAACCCAGAAGACAGTCACTGCTGGGGAGAGGAGCCCAGGGCAGGGATCCGTAGACCAGTGCTGCCTTCCTGCAAGGCCACGCCAGGACAGTGTGGCAAGCGTCCAGAGAGAAGCCCTGGTTGAGCTTTGCCGCCAATGGTCTTTAATGTGCCACAGTGACAACTTGTATTTTTGATTTAATTTATTTTTAGTTGTGTGTCTCTGTATGTGTATACCGTGTGTGAGAGTTTTCTTGGAGATCAGAAGAGGATATCAGATCTCCTGGAACTGGATTTACAGAAGGCTGTGAACCACTCAGGGTCGGTTCTGGGAACCAAATTCAGGTTCCCTGAAAGGGAAGCCCAAACCATGGAGCCATCTTTGTGCCCCCCTAAATATTTATGGTTTTAGTTTTAAAGTGTATGTGTATGGGGGAGGGGGGAGGTCAGCATATGCAAATGTGAATGCGGGTGTCTTGGAGGCCAGAAGAAGGTGTCAGAGCCCCTGGAGCTGGAGTTATTTGTGGTTGTAAGCACCCCGACACGGGTGCTGGAAAACCAAGTCCGATCCTCTGGAAGAGCAGTCCATGCTCTTAACTGCTAAGCCATCTCTCCAGCTCCCAGAATTTCCATTTTTAATGTCTTATGAAATGTCTATGGAAAAAAGAAAGATTTTGTTAGAAGAATTTGGAGCCTGATTATTAGCTGGGACAAGGGAGAGGCAGGTAAACTCCTGAATCATAGGAAAGACCAGGAAAGACACTGCTCTCAGGAGGCCCTCTGCTTTCTCTAGAAACTGTAGCAGGCTAGCCATGGGTTGCTCCAGACAGGGAAGCATGGATGCTCTCCAGCCCACGATGCCAACGCACCGAAATACAGGCCGACTGTGCACTTCCTCAGGGTAGACTTACATCTCTTCTGCGGCTGGATCTCAGCTCCCTCCTTACTCTATCCAAGACAAGCATGTTTAGAATTTTATGGTTGATCTTACAATAATGCCTTTCCTACAAACATTTTCTGAGTTTGCTGACATGCAGCCCTGTGAATGAAGCCACTTAGAGCTGACTTGACTGACTTTCCAAGTAGATTTTTAACTGGCTCTTCCTGTGGTTAGTGTTGTATATAATCCATCAACCATTTTACAGAACACTGCATTCTTGTTGTTATAAACAAAGGTTTAATGCATGATATCAGAGATCATTTTTTTAAAAACCAAAACTCAACAATTTGGTCTCATATTTTGTGAAGTCTCTTAATATCTTCACATGACCTCTCTGCTCTGAGAGACTTTCCTCATACAACTAACTAGACACACTGTATCATTGAGGAAGGAAAAAAACAAAACACTCAGAAATCAAAGAATATAGTTTATTAGTGGTATGCTTTTTAAAGAGAAAAAATCATGTATTAACAATAAACACATCATAGGATATCAAAGGGAAAACAAAGCTTCCTTCCACCTGCCTTTCCAAAGAGTACATAAAGTTTTTCAAGAATTGGTTAGAAAGGGAGAAAAAAAAAAAAAAAGGAAGATGGAATGGGGGGTCCCTAGGAAAGAAGGGCTCTGTAGTCTGCCCCAGGCAAGGGAGGCAGCAAGACACCAGGGGAGAAATGCCTGGCTGGTGTTGTAGTGCCAGATCAGATGTTGCCCTGTGGAGGGCATCCAGGAACAAGAGGAGCTCAGAGGAGCGAATTCTGGGCACCTGCTGTGTAGTCTGCTGGTGTACTGGGCCCTGGATGGCCCCATTAAGTTTCACCTGCCCCAGTGTATTTGCAGAAGCAGCAGAGTAACACTTGGTATCCAAGGACACCAGCCCTGAAGAGCCTCATGCCCAGAAGGGAGGGGAGTGTCAGAAGTGACCTTGATGGAGCCAGGACTGACTTGAGGACAGAGATTCAGACAGAGGCAGATCCACTTAGCACTCTAGCTCTCCTATTCTCAGCACTACAGAAATCCCTGGAATGCAGATGTCACCGAGTGGGAAGCATGAGAGAAAAGGTAAGGCCAATAGTTGGCAGAATGAGATCTCTAAATGAAACTAAGCTGCCCTTCACAGCTGAGTCGGAGAACCAGCATTCATTCCTGTGGTAGCATATTCTTGTTTATAAAAGACAATATACTGAAGACAAGTCAGATTTTAAAAATTCTGTATTGTTGGTTGTTTATTTAAGAAGATAAATGAGAGATAGATAAATTAGAAGAGGGCTACTTCAGTATGGCTTTTCTGTGAACCTCCAGCCTCCACATTTCTATGAAATGGGTAAAGCAATAAGCACAACCACAAGTTGCTGTTTTCACGTATAAACTACATGATACCTTGAACCTAGCAAGTGTTTAGCATATTTGCTGAATAAATGCATGGGAAAATACTCTGCTTCAGCTTCTAGCCTAGTGGTTATCAAATTTATCTACCTGCAATAAATTGTAATAAATTTTATTGGCATGGTGGAACATTCCTGTAATCTCGGCACTCCAAAGGTAAAGGTAAAAGGATCAAGAGTTCAGCTCATCCTCAGGTACACTGTAAGCTCCAGGCCAGCCTGGGGTGCACGAAGCCCTATCTCAATGAGCAAACAAACAAACAAATTCTTGATACTAATGGAGCGACTGGAGCGCACCATAATTTCATGCAAAGCTATGAAGTAGGCATGTAGAATTTCATCATAAAGACTAGGCGTACTTACATCATCAGAAATATGTTTCTCTATACTCTGTGTCCACCGTGGAGCATCATAGATACTTTAACCAATTTCTCTCCAGCAGTCTGTCAAATTTTCCTTACTTTAAAAAAAAGATTTGTAGTAGTACACTGTTGCTGGAGTGGTTCACCAAAGAAGACAAGGAGGCATTTTCATAAGTGTTAACTCTGCCAGATCTCTGCAGAGGGAAACACCATCATGGCAAGGGCCATCCTCAACAGTGGAACCCCAAGTGTCTTGGCACAGGTGTTTTTATTGCTTCAGAACTCCCCAGGTGCAGATCATAAGCAATCAAATGTTCCCCACAGAAATCCAACCAACACCTGTAGACAAAACAAAAAGCCAAGCCCTATGCATCCCTTTTTCCAACAGTACACAAAAACAATTATTTTAAACACAACTAAAAATGAACTTCCACAACAATTCTCTTTTTCTGTATAAAATAAATGGTTTTACCTTTACAACATAATTAACACTAACTACATCAGCAAAACTATTTACAAGAGGAACAATCACCAGGGTTGTTAATGCACAGGACCAAATGAAACCAAACATCTATCAAGCTTTTTACAATGTCTTGGACAGCAGAAAAACATTAATGTCCAAATATCTGGAATTCACTCATGATCTTCTGGGCTCCTCCAAAGGGCTTGGATCACTTCTCTGGCAGCACACACGGTTTGTCCTCTAGGCTCTGGCTGACTCTACTCCACTGCTGCTGCTGTTCTTGGTGGTTGTCCCATGGTACTGGCATCTTCAAAACTGCTGGGGTCCCTTGCTGCAACTGGGTTGAACTTTCACCAACAGCCTTTCACAGGCTCTCTTCATGGTGACAAGCCTTAACTTCTTTACATGACCCCTTAATCTGGGACTTCAACAGCCACTGAGGCTGCACCTTCACAAATGGCCTCTCCTGGGCTCTCTTCATGGTGTCAAGCCTCAACTTATCTGCATGACCCCTTCATTCTGGGTCTTCAACTACTACTGAGGCTGCAGTTTTACAAATAGCCTCTCCTGGCCTCTCACAGTGCCAAGCCTCCGCTGCTCTCCATGACCCCTTCAAAAACTGCTGGGGTCCCTTGCTGCAACTGGGCTGCACTTTCACCAAAAACCTCTCCTGGGCTCTGTTCATAGTGCCAAGCCTCAACTTCTCTGCACAACCCCTTCAATCTGGGCTTCAACTGCCACCAAAGCTGCACCTTCACTAATACCCTCTCCTGGGCTCTCTTCATGGTGCCAAGTCTCAGTTGCTTTTCAAAGACCCCCTTCATGCCTTCAAAACCAGCACCAGTAGGTGACTCTTACAGCACCAAGTGCGGCTGCCAGCGTGAGAACCTTCCAGTTCTGGAAGACAGCGTCTGTGTGCTGACCCTGAGAAAACACTTTCCAGATTTTAAGATAGAGTCTGGTTTGTAGGAAAAACAATTAGTCCTTGTCTGAAGGAAGGGTTCCCTCGTGGGTGGAATTCTCATCACCATCACCGGTATCTGGACGGCTTGTCTCTCTCTTAGTCAGGTTAGCAGAAAAAACAAACAAACAAAAAACTGTTCAGTTTAACTAAGCAACTCTTGGCTCTATGTCATGGTCTCCACAACAGCAGGGGGTCCTGGGCCAGTGGGAAGAATCTCCAGTTGAAACATTCTGGCTATTTGGCGTTCTTTTCACCACCATGAAGGGGAAACATACAACTCCTTTCATAGATCTCAAACACAACATCTTGAACTTCACTCACATACAACGCAGCTATCAGAAAAGTCAGTTTATGAAACAGTACGCTACCATCAGCGTCAGGAGGGGGCGTTGGTTCCTTGATCAGGAAAAGCAGTAAGAACCTTGCTTTTCCTGCTACCAGCTGACTTCTTTATCTCTAAGGGCCTCCATTCTGTGGCTCTCACCCCAGAGCTTTTTTCCCTCATTTATTTATTAACTTAACAGCCTTTTCTCTTCATAGAGGTTTATTTCCTATCTCTCCTCTTCCTTCAGGAAACTTCTACTCATTACTTTTGCATATATATAACATCTGTCCTCTGGAAGCTGCCCTGATCGTACTTTCCAGACTCTGTGAGGCCTGGAGTTTCTTTCTCTTCTTTCTTGTCTCCATAGTGCATTAGCTGGTGTGATGTCCTGCCCAACGTTGATGCGCCACTTGTAGTTGTAGGCTGCTGCGGGATTTCACCAAGGTTGACAAGGAGGCATATTCATTGGTACAAACCCTACTAGTCCTTAGAAGAGGAAACCACCGCGGCCAGTGCCATACTCACAGTGGAACCCTGTGCGTCTCGGCACAGATGCTTTTATTGCTTCAGAACTCCTCAGGTGCAGATTATAAGCAACAAATGTCCCCCACAGAAATCCAACACCTGAAGACAATACAAAAAGCTAAACCCCATGCATCCCTTTTTCCAACAGTGCACAAAAACATTTATTTTAAACACAACTAAAAATAAACTTCCACAACAAAGATTTACTTATTTTTATTTTATGTGTATGAGGTTTGTCTGAATGCATGTATATGTACAGAGTACACTCCTAAGATGTCAGAAGAGGGTCCTGGATCCCCTGGAACTGGAGTTATAGATGATTGTCAACCACCATGTGGGTGCTGGGAACCAAAACCTGGCCCTGTGCAAGAGCAGTAACTACTCTTAACCAGTGGGCCATCTGTCCAGCTTCCTCCATACACACTCTAAGACTTCATTTAGATCTGAAGTCACGTGAGATGTGAGCTGTTATAGATTTTGGGTAGATTTAACTTTTTTCCATTAAGTTGTGTCCCTTTTTATGAATGTTTGTGTGAATGTGAATGTTTGTGAATGTTTGTCTTACCATCCTTTCCCATTGAACTGAGAGATCAGACACAGCTTTCCTTTGGTTGGTACATGCTGAGTCGATCTCTTTCTCTCTCTACTTGGCCATTCTGTGTGCTTCAGGTATGCTCTCTGTAAACCAGTAATTCTCCCTTAAAAACCTTGAAGTTGATGCTTCTTCTACATGAAAGAGATTGGAATCATTTCCATTTCGCACGACCACTGATACTTTTTGTTTTTAGTTTGAAATAATTCAAAGGATGTTGTGGAGGAAACGATGACAGATATTCTACATCTCCGTTTCTATTGTCTCATGATTTCTTTTGTCATTGTTGTTTTGAGACAGGGTTTTTCTGTTGTAACTCTGGCTGTTCTGGAACTCCTTATGTACACTAGGCTGGCATCGAATTCACAGAGACCCACCTGCCTCTGCCTCCCAAGTTCTGGATTTAAAGGCCTGTGCCACCAGGTCTGGCCCCATCATATGCTTTCTATGTGTCCTAGAAGGGATGTCCTTGAAACAATAATTTCTACCACTTATCGTGGTTATCTTATGTACACCATGATCTGTTTCTGAATTGCACATCAAATATAACTCTGTAGTTATTGCTAATTACTTTGGGTGCATGCTGCTTTGCTGGGAGTCCAGTGCCTCAGGACCTTGATTTCATTTTACACACTGCTACAGTAAATATCCAATGTTAAGCAAGTAACATGTCAAATAATCCGTTACATTATTCATTGTGGCCACTAGAGGGAGATCACACGCAACTGTCCTCAAAGCCGTTTTCTAGGTTTTCAACTAAAATCTAAAAATACACAAATATTAAACATATATTAAGACATACAAGTACAACATCCAAAGAGCGAATAAAGGAGTTAAATCAAAATATAAATTGGGGCTGCGATGTGGCTCAGCAGGTAAAGGCGTGCGCCCTGCAAGCCTGACAACCAGAGTTCTATATCCAGAACCTACCTAGAAGGGGAAGCAGAGAACAGACATCACAAACTTCTCCTCTGACTGCCACATATTGAGTTTGATGTCAGCCTGGGTTACATGAGACCCTGTCCCATCGCTCTATCCATAGAGAGAGAGATTGTGTGTGTGTGAAAATTCAGAACTAAGATATTTTTAAGGAGAGAGACAAATCCAGCATCAGAGGTTTTAAGATCTCAGCACTGGTTTCCAAAGGCTACTGTCTTAATACTTTTCTATTGCTGTGATAAGACACCATGACCGAGGCAACTTGTAGAAGAAACAGTTTATTGAGGGTTTTCAGTTTTCGGAGGGCGAGTAGCGCTACCATCGTGATGTGAGCATGGCAGCAGGCAGGCATGATATTGGAGCAGTAGCTAAGAACTTACATCCTTATCTGCAAGTAGAAAGCAGAGAAAGAGTCAACCATTTGAAACCCCAAAGTCTATTCCCAGTGACATACCTCCATCAGCAAAGCCACACCTCCTAATCCTTCCCAAACAGTTCCACTAACTGGGGACCAAACATTCAAATTCATGAGCCCATGGGGGCCGTTCTTATTCACACTATTACATTCCACTCCCATAGGTTCGTAGCCATATTGTGGTGAAAAAATGCATTTAACACAATTTCAAAAATCCCCATAGTCTAGCGTAGTCTCAATACAGTTTAAAAGGAAAAGGTCCAAAGTCTTTCCTGAAGCTCAAGGCAATCTCTTGTTTGTAAGCCCTTGGAAAATCAAAAAGCAAACATGCTTTCAACATACAAAGACACAGAATATACACTATGATTCTAAGAGGGAGAATGGGAGCTTAGTGAGGAAATACCAAGGCAAGGCAAGGACTGAGACCCAGCAGGGCCAACTCCAAATCCTATGGCTCCATTCTGACATCAAAAGGGCTAAGACAGCTGCCCTTCCAGCCTTGCTGATTGCAACATACTTCTCTCCCTTGGGCTGGTCCTGTTCTCTGTCGGCAGCTCCCCTGATGAGATGCCTCATGGCTTTGACATTTCTAACATCTTGAGGTCTCCAACACAATCCAGGCTTCACTTTCACAGAGGCTGAAATCAGCTTGGGCTATACCGTGGGTTCCTATCCAGCCTGGGCTACACAGTGAGTTCCTGGGCAGCCTGGATTACAAACAACACAGAATGCACAAAATGAACAAAAAGCAAAAACAAAAGCAACCAAGAAAACCAGGGGGAAAATAGACAGAAAAATCTCAAAGAAGGGGAAAAGATGGTGAGAAAGGCAGCATTACTGGTCTACAAATGCTAACGGACTTTAAAGAGTTTTACAAGTAGCTCCTGCCAATCGGCAAACTTATTCGGAAAGGACAATTCCATGAAGGGACTACTGAAGCTCACCCAAGAAGAGGCAGGCAGTGTGGCAGTGTGGATAGTTCTGCAATAAACTGAACGAGACA